>CM057337.1:84910581-87310581 GCA_030015575.1 Agapanthus africanus
ATTCAAACGGCTTAGGTTACATGGATCTAAACCTGTTCTTAAGCTGTCATATCCCCCAAGTTTCCCTATAAGTAATTCGATATTGACTCTTGTGTACAATCCACGGGCACAAACAAAATATGTTCCAACCGAGTTCCACCAATGTCACGCCCCGCTTCTCAGAGTGCGCTAAGATCGGCACGTGACAGAGCCAACCATACTACCCGTGGCTAGGAAACATCCCTCCACAGTCACATTACAGCTGTCTAGAGATATCAAGAACAGTAGAAATAAAATAAACTATCTAGTACATGTCTATGAGCCAGAATAAACGAGTCAAGAAATAATATGCGGAAGCAATAAATCCAATAAAAAAAATAATCTGGAAGGTACGTCCCAAATACGGGCTCACATCAGGAAATAAAAAGAAACTAAACTAGAATACTAACAGGGTCCTCAGTACTCGGCCTGTCGGCTGAAATACTCCTGAACGGCCTACGACAGAGATAGAGGATCTGGGCCATGCAAAACCCAGACGTCAGTGCGTCATAATATCAAACAATAATATAACCAGGAGGTAACAAGATATGCAGGTATGAGTATGAAGAGTAATAAAGGTATAACGGTAACATGAATATGGAACAGTGAAGTGTATAAGCACATGTGACGTGTGGTGAGTAATCTAAACTAACTACTGGGTTAATTACTCTCAAGTCTGTGACATCAATTTAATGAATCGTCGATGTAACTCAATAGTATCCCGTGCATACCCGGACCACGGTCCAGACTCTCGGGGCTAAATCCGAGACGTACCGCTAAGCACAAACAGGAAACATGTACAGACGAATGATGTCAGCAACATCATCCCCGGGACTGGCCTAGCCCCAAAACTGATCAGTATAAGTATCGAACTGTCGAGCTACAAGTCAGGTTTCATCATTGATTTCCCCATACCCCCAAGTTATGTGTTCAAGTCAGGTATTGATAAATCTGGAGCTAATGCCAACACAGGATCAAGCAGGTACAGGTTTGTCTATCCAGACAACAGGATATGTCCATCGGGACAACATGTCAGGATTGTCGGCATTAGGAATATGATCAGATATCAAGTCAAGCAGTGGTGTAACAGGTCATGTCAGGGGGTGCACAGTGTATCAAAATGGGGCTTATAACAAACTGTAGCAAGTACGGATGCACGATAAAAGCATGGATGCACAAATATTTATCCGGGATTACATCATGACTATGTAGGATGCACATTATCAAGTATGGGGGACTAATGTAACAATAATATGCGTTAATATAATATGGCATGCAACTAGGTATGCAGAATTAATGGTATGGATACACAATAGAACATGGATGCATAAATAACTATCAGGGGTTGCAACTATAGTTCCATTACTATGTAGGATGCACATTATTAAGTATGGGGTGTTAATATAGCAGTAATATGAAATAACGTGACATGGCATGCAACTAGATATATAATTAATGGAATGGATACAAAAATATCGATCAGAGGGTTACATTTACAGCTCTAAGACTAAGTGGGATACACATTATTAAGCATGGGGTGTTATTATAACAATAACATGAATTAATATGATCTGTAGATGCAGCTACATGTATTTTAAATGATATGGATGCATACGGGTATCCGAAAAACCGTAAAACATTAATATAGATGTATAATGCAATCAACAGGTAATATTTGTATTCATATGGATGCAAGATAAGTATTATAGCATATAGCAAGATAAACTTGCCTGAACGGATCTCACGACGAGTGCGTACGGCAACGTCCGACGTCGGGTAAAAGTCGCAATATCCACACGTACGCACGGACAAGACCAGGCAAAGAAAGAACACGACTACACTGGCTGGGGTTGTTCACTGGATTACTCGGATCGTCGGGGACAAGCACGGCTCCGGCGGGTGATCACCAGAAAGAGACAAGATCAAGAAAAGAGAGAAGAAAGAAGAAGAAGAAGAAAAAGAGAAGAAGAAGATAGGTTCTCTCTGGGGTTTCATGCTCTGGGGTCAAAGGAGGTGATTGTTGGAGTTTTTGCGTGCTAAGTTTATTACCGCAATCAAGACGGTTTCGCTTGTAGCTAGCCGGTTGAGTACGGGTCGTCCGCAGGGAGATGGGAATCTTTTTCTATGTGCTTTAACGAGTTAAGTCCAAATGTCCAGGTTTGTTTTGAGATTAACTATGTGCTAAAATGATATGTAAAGAGAGCTTGTTAGGGTTAGGATTAGGTTAGTTTGAGTTAGGAGTCGCTCACTTCTTTCGTTGCCACTCTTAATATCGGTGTTACGGTAATCGGCAACAACGGGGATTAGCACGACTAGGAAGGAACTTGCGAGTATAAGCTAGGCTTTCCAACGCTTAAGTTCTTCCTTTTGGTGCTTGTCCGTCCGTTCTTGGCTCTTAGCCTTAACTTCCGGTTAATTCAACCATAACCGGTCTCACTACGGAATCACCGCTATCATGTAGGATATGGTGCCGTAGGGAGTGGATTGTGGTCCAATTAACGGGAGTTCGATTTAAGATGTTGGGTAAGGAAAGAGTGAGAGAGATTTCCTTCTCTCAAACTTCCCTTATCCTACCCTAACAAGTATGGAAACTACTCACCCATTACAAGAAAAATGAAAATAAACAAAGGAGGAAGATAGAAAGAAAGAGGTTAGAAGATTACAACTAGCTATTTGCGACCTCACCTCGGCAAGGATCAAGCGTAAGCATCATGGTTGTTTAAGGAAAAAGGAAAAGAGAACAAGAAAGAAACAAACACAAATAACAACAACTAAATTAGCAAATGAAAATTACAAGCAATAATAGTTAACAAAATAAAAAGACAAGCATGGTAAGAACAAGAACTCCTTTATTCATTCTTCACTCACAAAAGCTCACTACAAGTTTTTTAATAGAGAAGAGATGAGAGGAGGAAGAAGAATAACAACATATAACCTAAAATCTAAATACAAGATTATGGACCCTTGGCTTTGGCAAGTTCTGGACTATTTATAGGCAGGGAGCAGGAAATCTAGGGCAACATTCTGAACCCTCATGAAAATACCAAACTGCCCCTGAAGTTTCGTCAACTGAGGATGCCGTACGGCCGTGTTTCCGCGGCCTAAGCACGCTTATGCGCGGAAACGCGGCCGTTTAGAGGAGTTGGCTCCTCGTATTTTTTGTGGTTCTTAGTGTTGATGTTTGGATCAGTTTGGTACACTTTTTTTTCTCAGAATCTCTCCACAAGTTGTCATGAATTTCAGCAAGTCAAAAGGTGATTTGATGTGGATCTTTTTGTCATGATTTTTTCGATCTCCGCGTAGATTTCTTGGATCTTGTGTTGCTATTGAGCCTTGTGCATGAAAATGACATTGATTTGCCATTTTGTCTCTTTAAACTGGTGTGCGGCAACATACGGATAGAGAGCGGAGACCCGTGTTTTATCTGTGGTTGACAGTAATCCGGATTTTGTCGTGCTTTTCCATGAATTTCACCGTTTAGAGCCGAGAACATATATCCTGCAATTGACTAGCAAACATGGCTCAAGAGCACCTACCAATAAGCAATGTGATAAAAATTGGACGGTATAAAAATGCAAAAATCTGATATGAACAGGAGGTAGCAAGGTGGCGACGACGGCGAGTCGTGGGTTTTCCGGCGAGGTTTATGACCAAAGGCAGTGGCCGCGGGGAGTTACAGGGTTTCCTACAGGGGAAAGCTCGGGTGTAGGGTGGTCTGGAGTGCAGGGAGGAGGACGAGGAGGTGGAAACGAGGCCGATGAGATGATCGGCGGCGAGGTTGGGTTGTGCAGTCGGGGACATGGGCTCTCGTTGCCGCGGGTTCACAGGGGAGGTGACAGAGGTGGTGTCAGGAGAGAGATGAGAGGAGACGAGGTCGGGGATGATGTCGAGTGAAGGGGATACAGGCGAGGGTGTCGACGAGAGGTCGGCGACAGGGTGAAAGCGATGGGTTCTTGGGTTGCCGTAAAAGATGGGTTGTTGTGGGTTCTCGTGCGGGGAGAGGAGAGAGAGGGAAGTGATCGAAGGAGATGAGGAGGCGAAGGAGAAGAGACGGGGTCGAGGGTGGAGGCGGTGACGGTGAGGCCTGGGCCAAGGGCATAGGTTCGAGCTCGAAGGCGGGGGTGAAAAATATGAAAGAAGAAGAAAAGAGGTGAAGGAAAGAGGTGATTGTAGGGAGAAGGAGGGTGACTGGATTCGTGGTGAATAGGAAACGCGATAGGTGAGAGAAAGAAGGGGAGAGAGAGGGGGGGAGATGCAGTTATAATAATATTCTTAAAATTTAAAAGATTAATTTAGTTAGAGATTTTGTTAGCCGTGAATGTTAGAATTAACTGTTTGAACTATATAGAAATATAATATTAATAAAATATTCAATATTTGACAAATAAAAAAATAGACCAAAACACGCCCGAGTCGAGTCTAAAAATCTAGTTTTAAAATACGAAAAATATACGTGTCAACCAAAACTAAAATAGGATATCCGGGTCACGAAAATGTATACCCCCAAGAACGGATGTACGCACGTACACGTAGCCATCCAAACAAGTCCGTTTCACTGAACGGGACGAGAACAAAATGCGCGGATGCTACCACAGAGTCAGGGGTATCATGCAAGCCATGTAAGATATTTTTAAAATATTTTTCTTGACTTTAAATGTTATTTTTGAAAATGCAGATGCCAGATATAATGCCAGTATGCAGTACATAAAGAAAATGAGAGTGCACGGATCCACATAACAAGCCGGGATAAATCATAAACAGGAATCAAGACGGGTTTCCAGCAACCAGGTCGGGTCGGATGCAAATACAGATGTCAAAACACTATTCGCACCCAAAACACAATAAATCAAGAAAATGTCATAAATAAAGAAATACTCAAAAAAGAACCGGTATAAATGAATTAGGGTGTTACAACCAATGGTGAGAAATAACCCTATATGATGAACGACACTTGTAAGTCCTCTCAACTTATAAGGAGAAAATACTCTTGTAAGATCCTTACGACTTGCAATAGAAAACACACTTAGAAATCCTCATGATTCCTAAGGAGAAAATACACCTACGAGATCCTCTCGACTCGTAGGGAGAAATACTTTTATGAGACCCTTAAGGCTCATAAAGTCAAAAAGCCTTAGTTGGCAGGGACCTAAACATGTCTTCTAAGTCATCTTTGTTCAAATCAACAATGGCAAATGATGAGTCGCTCCTGACAATATTCCAGTTGTTGTGATATTGATGCCAAAACAGATATCAAATCTTAAGTCCTCGAAATCCTTACGATGATTCGCTCTTGGAAATATTCCAGTTGTAGCGATACTAATGCTGAAACTAGTGTTCCCTCATAAAAAATTACCTTTTAATTAAAAATCAATCAGGCAGCGCCTCGTTTCCCACGTGAGCGCCAGCGCCGGTATTTATTAGGATTAAAAAATCTTATGCTGGCGCCTCACGTGAAACACACGTGAGCGCCGGTGTGCAAGGCACATAAGCTCCTGTTTATGTAAGAATTAAATTCTTAAACGGAGCCCACGTGTATAGTACATGAGCGTCAGCGCCCAAATTAAAGATGGTAGAATTATATTCTATATGGGGAATTATTTCCCTAAAATCTGGAGATATTCTCTATTAAACAAAGCCGTTGGATTAAAGATCCAATGGTGATTAAAAAATCATCAAATGATAGAATTAAATTTTATTAGGGGAAAATATCTTCCTAACCTTTTTTAAATAAAAAAGATCTTCTCTGTTAAACAGAGAGCTGTTGGATCAAACATCTAATAACAGAATTAAATTCTAAATTTGGGAAAATATTTTCCTAATCTTTCCAAATGAGAAAGATAAACTTTGAATTCTTGAATTAAAAATCTAATGGTGATTAAAAATTACCATTTAACATAATTAAATTCTGTATATAGGAAAATGCATTCCTAATCTTGTTAAAAATAAGAATATATATTCTGTAAAACAGAAATTCTCTGGATCAAAAATCTAATAGTGGATAAAATCCCCAAATAATGTTTGAGACCAATTAAATCAATTGGTATATCTCAATGAGAGATTTTCTCAAACTAATTAATAATTTGCCTCCTCTATATAAAGAACCAGAGACTTCAAGTCCCAAAAAGGGAGAATCGACCTCATAAATTTTCTACAAACTGAGAATTTAATTCTCCTTCAAAGAAGGTCTCCTCGCTCTCTCCTACTCTAGGTAAAGAAAAAATAGTTATATCTCCTTTGTCAGGCATAAGTAAAAACAAGGGTTTAACCCTTCATTAAAAGAACTTAGTTCTTTCTCTGGATCTGAAATCTATAAGAAAGAACTCCCTACAAGTTGAGAATTTAATTCTCATCGGAAAGATCCTGTTCTTCAAACTCAAAATCTAGGAGAAATAATTAGATAATAAGAACAGAGAAAAAAGACATGTGTTCTAGGAATTTAATTCCTTTGAAAACAGGATTTAACCCCACATAAAAAACTTAGTTCTTACAAAAAGAACAGAAGAACTTAGTTTTCCAATAAAACCGATCCCAGATCTTCAAAACAGAGATTTTGGTGATCATCAATGGTCAAAATGCCATTAATCGAAGTTAAAACTTCTTCAGAAAACATTAACAGAGATTAAAATCTCTAAAACAAAAGATTCAGCGTCTCACGTGCTTTCCACGTGAGCGCCCAAAATAGAATGCTTAGCGCCTCACATGCTTCCCACGTGAGCGCCTAAAACAAAAGGCCCAGCGCTTCACGTGAAACACGCGTGAGTATAAAAGTGATGTGCACTATATATATATAGTCAAAATGACTAAATGCTTAGCATTGATTGGGTAGTGCCCATGTTTGAGAGCCTCACGTAATACACACGTGAGCGCCAGAGCAACAAATAAGTGCTTAACACTTCTGAATAAAGGGAAAAAGCCAATGACCGAGCGCAAATTGGCTAAGTCTCACTGAAATTGCTTGCAGTTAAGCCCAAATGCTCTGTTGTTGGATTTTAACTAAATTTAGTGATCCTGAAAATATCTCTACATTGATCTTAGTCTCAAATAAGATTAACATATCCTTAGTTAAATTGAGCCCAAATGCTCATATATTTAAGTTGATCTTAATCTAAAACATAGATTAACGGTCTTTAAATAAAATAAAATATTCTTTGAACTAAAAAAATACAACCTAAGTTCAAACCCAAATCTAAAATGTACGGATTTGGACTAATCCGCGCCCTACGGGCGACGACATAAATTAGTCTCCGTATACAATCCACGGGCAACCAAAATAAACCAAACATGACACGACACGAAGTGAACTACTGGAGCAGGAGAAAGTGGTTATCGCAACGAGATAACATAATTAACTGCAGGGGCTTGCGTCTTTATGGAAGAGCATCCCCACAATCAAAAACCACTCACTAATGAGAGGGAATCTGATAAATTCTACTACATCGGTCGCATCTATCTAAACCTCCGATATACGGTTCCATAAATCAACTTGGTATCTTTGGAGAGGTGGATGAATATGTCTAACTAGCATCTGCCTCCAAATTCAGGCAAGATGCTCAATCCCAGTTCGTATCTGTTTTCGGCAGTAAACAGATTCAAGCACACCCGGTGGGATCTCTTTCTCTTTCTACTCCACATTTCGTGTGTCGTGATCGCGAACAAAATCGCGGTTCACTATGGTTGTCCCTGGACTCAAGATACTCAAACATAGTGTCTTACTCCTGTGCAGAAATCAATGGCTTCCCACTGTACCTTATGCAACAATGACTCCCACTCCGTCCCAGCTGAGGGAGTGATATACGGGCTTAACGCGGCCTCCAACTTCACCATGCCGGTAGGGCAGGTCACACAGGCCACTACCGGGCTCTTCTTCGGGACTATGCTCCCGCCTGTGAACTTTGGCGCTTCAACGCCACAAGAAGAACCTCCCAGAAGGTCGGTCTTTGATCGGCTGACAACCATGTCGGCTCCTACCAGTAAGCCGTCAAACTCCGGAGTCTCGGCCTTCAGTAGGCTGAGGAAGAGCTAAAGTGTCATGCCCCGCTTCCTGATGTACAGAAGCGGACGTGGCCAGGCACGCGATGTATTTACTCAGAAGTAAACACGTTAAGCGTAAATAAACAATATAAAAATGAATACACAAGAATAATAAGAGATGTAGTAATAACAACAACTTTTATTAACATTCTTTCTTTACATACAACTGAAAAGAAAAATAAGTACAAGTGAAAGTCTAGAAGTCTGGCTCCTCTGTGAACTGCTTCAAATCGTCCTGACTGGGCTCGGTCTCCTGAGAGTCGGGTCCTCGTGATGAACATTCCAAAGGAATAAGATACAGGAATGTCGTCAGCGAACCAGCGCTCGGTAAGTCCCGAAAGATAGAATGGAATAGACAAGTAAAGAGAATAGAACTGGTAAAATAAACAGGTATATGTTTTCTATACTAACGTAGTTGTTTGTAGTTTGGTACAGAATGTATCAGTGTAAACGAGATGAGTCCAGCTTGCTCCGTAGACTATTGTAATTGGAAGTACAAGGTCCCGTCAATACCCACGGGACAACGGCACGGATGTTCATGTAGGTGTCTTTCAGTGATCATCTCGTTCCACTTCTAACACATTCCGTATCAGTCTACCCTGTTAAACCACGTAATGTATATTATATAGATCGTAGTTATCAGACTTGCCGAGACCATGGTATGGGTTGTTCATGTAAACGGTTTCAGAATGTATCAAGTAGCCATGTGATGAAGTCAAGTCATAGCCATGGTTCGGTCAAGTCAAGTCATGTTGCATGTTTGATATTTTTCTGGTATTCATGTTCAAGTTCAAGTGTTTATGTTTGGTATATTGGATTCATGTTGAATTGGATTCATGTTGAATTGGATTCATGTTTGGATTGGACCCAGATTGATTTAGACACTTAAACAGATTTGGATCCTAAATTAGATTTTGGTATTATCGGTAACTGCTGCACATGGATGGCAGGATTTGTGTCTTTTTCCGAGACAATTACCATTGATAACCCCATTTTAGTTTTCTACCTTAAATAGGCAAGCATCCACTTTCTCCGGCTCCCTAAGCCTTAAGAGAATTGGTCCCGCTTAAACCTATATTTACTAAGGTCCTTAATGTAATTTTATATAACTCGAAGGGTTTTATGAAAAATGATTTATATATGTACTTTTAAAATAAACCTCGAGAAGTTATTTATATTATTTAGAATTGTCATGAATGTGAATTTTAGAGAATGAGGTATATTAGTAAAAATATACATAGCTTGAATAGTTCAAGGTATTTTAATGTAAACTTTGTCTTGTATTAATACTTGAAGGTATTTTAGTGAAACTTGTCATTCTTTTATTTTGTTTAGAAAACATGGAATTTAATAATATCTTAAAAATATGTGGTTTGATAATATTTATATAATTATTAAAAATTAATTTTTATTATTAAATAGAAATTCTCATTTTTTTAAAAATTGTATTAAAATTCCATCGAGATCGTATGCTCCGTGAGGAGGTCTGCATCTCGCCCTACTAGCCCGTGGATGTGTGATAATCTGCACCATCTAAACTGGGTTCCCCGAAATGGGTTGTAGAGGCACAATCGCAAAGATTTAAGTAACACAATTTGAAGAAATCCGGGTTTTTAATAGTTTAAGGTATTTTGATAAAAAGTCGTATTTTACCACAAAAATATTGTTCAAGAGAATTGTGCTAATATCAAGATGTGTGTATGTGAGCGGTAGGTCATTACCTCGTTAGGTTTTCTAAAGATAATATTAAGCAAAACAATTAAAAGATGTCGTATGTAAACTTCATGGTATTTAAACGTAAAAACTTAATTAAAGTTATTTAACATGGATTTTTAGAGTGAAATTGGTTTCTAAACATTAGTTAAATGATTACAAGTAAGGTATATACATGAGTACAAGTGATTCTTAAGAAGAATTGTGGCTTTCAAAGGTTTTAGAAATAAATGTCGGTATAACTCCACTTACCGACATGTTTTGAAAAAGAGAAGTTTTATAGTAGAAGGAGAAGAAAAGATATGGGACTTACAAGTTTAAAGGAGAGAGGGGAGGTAGAGGATGAGGGCGGTAGCCTTTATGGAGTTGCGGGGTCGCCAGAAACGTCTCGATTCCTCGCCGGAATTTGACCTAGGGCCAACTCCACTTGTACTCTTCTTGGACTTGAGAATTTTGGATAATTTTGATAAGAGATTTCAGAATGAAGAGGGGCTAGGGTATAAGGTTGTATTTATAAGGTGGAATTAGGATTTTGGAATTAAAGAAAGAATTAAAAAGCATTTAAAATTGGATTTAAAGCTTCATTTTAATTCTCTGTTAATTTTCAAGGAAATCGAACAGAACAGAGGTAGTAGGGGTAGGCCAAGGGTTTAGTGGGAAAAACACGGGGACTTTTCCCCAATAGGGGGCCGTCGGCGCCGGTCTGGGGGCCGATCTCGCCGGTCGAACTGAAGTGTTGGGTGCTTGGATTCTTGCCACGTGTCCTAGTCGCTGTTATTAGCAATTTGCACATGTTTGATTTTCTGTGACTTTTTATTTTTACGTGTATTGCACGTGTAAACTTTTGGGCTTCCAAAAAATTTAAAAGAAAAATCAGGAAAAATAATATGTGGCTGAGGGGATTCGAACACAAAGGCTACGTCACAGCAGTGCAAGGCTTTACCAATGAGCTACAAGCTATTTCTTGCTGTTCTTAAACAAGAATAACTTTTAAATTGTGCTCAGGCTTGCAAACTCCTTTCTGTACTTTAAGAAGAAAAATTTTGTACAGAAAAATTAGGGTCGTTACATAAAGCGGGTCTGTAAAGAAGCTTGCGATACCTGAAGGAGCCACCCTAAAATGGCTAGCTTTCCCTACTCCTGCTACGGGTAAAGTCAGCAAAAGTGCTTCCCCTCCCAGGCAGTTGATCTTCTAAAGATTGACCAACCCTACTTCAACTCAGTTAAGGACGTCGGTCTTCAATAGGCTGGCGCCAACTAAAGCCCCTCAGCAAAGCCGGGGGCATGACAAAGCCGTTTCTGATATTGAGGTAGTCCCTACAGCAAGGCACGCTCGACGTCGCCACTGGCGCTGAGTAAGACAGGTTAGGGGCAACTCCCCCTCTAGGCTTGTCTCACCAGCTCCTATGGTGGATATCGATGTTGCTGTTCCAACCGAGAACAACTTTGATTTGCTCAGGAGAGTCCGCAAAGAACTCCCCAACGACGGTACTGAAGAAATCACATCCTCCAACAGAGGTCCCCGTGTAGCGACAACAAGAGCAGCCTCACCAACGGCTTTCTTCATAAATACATAGTGTCTGGCGAAAAGTCTAAGACTCTGTACTTGATGAGAATTACTCTCGATGACCCAAGAAATCCAAGGGTCAACAAGAGAAGGATTGCTTCTCCGCCATATAATGGGGGACCCTTCCTAAGCAAGTGCTTGTCACAACGGCTCCTTCAACTCCAATCTCTTATAAAAGAACGAGGCTAGAGAAAACTCTACCGCTAATGGCAAAGTCCAATGGTGAAAGATCTAAATGCCCCAAGTTCGAGGGCATAACAATACATATGGTCTACATGTCCTCAGAAAAAGAAGAAAGTTGTGCCTCGCAGAGTCATCGACCGCAAACTCGGTCATTGACGAAGGCTCAGGAGCAACAGAAAAAGCTCCAAGAATTGCTGACCAAAATGGCAGCACTTACCAGATAAAAAGAAAGTCCTGATAAAGAAATCGAACAACGTCAAGAGCAAGAGACCGGCATAGAGTTCTTGCGAAGAGTGCTGAAAAGAAAAGATAAGGATGCTGCAGAGCAAGCAGATGGCTCTTCTATTCCAAGACATGGATGGAATGATGATCCAACCAGAACCACCGGCCAAAGACTCGCCGATAATTATTGAGGATGGCAGAGGAGAAACATCAAATCATCCCCCGGCCTTATCAGCGGCTAAAGAGGAAACAATCTCCAAGACGGCCCTGGACGACTACATTGCGCAACAAATCAGAGCTCACCAGGCAAATGAAGCCGCTGGATAACTCATAAAAAATGGGCGACCATATCCAGCCTGGTATGACCAAATCAAGTACTCGCCGGGATATACGATCCCGAAGTTCCATGTTTACAAAGGAACAGACAATCCCCACCAGCATGTCGTACAATTCAGAGCACAATGTGGCAATACTGAAGGCGACGACAAACTGTTGCTTCGCCAATTTGTCGAAAGCTTGTCAGAAATAGCTTTCAAATAGTACTTGGAGCTCCCAAATGACTTCGTGAAAACCTTCTCCGAAATGGAACTACTGTTCACGCAACGGTTTGCCAGCGCAAGTGAACGCTCTCTGATTATGACATTGATCAATGCTAGGGTAAAACCGGAAGAAACTTGGGTCCAATATGCGATCCGATGGCGGAATCTGTGGTCTAAATGCGAACAGCCCATCGAAGAGTCTCTAGCTGTGGGCATTTTCATCGGGACCATCGATCCTCAATCAACCGTGTCTTAGTTCATGACATTCTTTAAACCCACAACCTTTCAAGCGCTGATAGACAAGCTGGCCCAAATGGATCAGATGGGCCATAGCCATCCTCCTCAAATAAGGACCCTCGAAATAACAAGGGTAAAGGAAAGCGACCTTTGTTGCCAATACGTAAGAACAGTCGGGTGGCCCAAAACCAGTTGCTCGCCAAAACAACACACGTTCGCACCCGTCCTTGGAAGAAAGCCTAGGGCGTGCTTACTTGTTCCCCCGCGACAAGACTAGATGACTTTTGAACTGGCGATGCGTAATAACCTCATCACATTGCCAGACCCGCGGCGTCCAGCACAACCCGGCGACGTCAACAATCCCAACTACTGCTCCTATCATAGGATAGTGAGTGTAACATTTCAGAAAATATAAAATATTATTTTGGGAATTTAATATTAAAATAATATATTTCGCGAAAACTGCCCGATTTGCGAATTTGGGGTTTTCGTAAAATGGTATAAATATATATCACTATTTGTGAAATAATTAGAGATTAAAATGATTTATTCATTTAATAATATATTTATCAGATTTGGCATTTTTATAATTTATTATATGCAGTATGAATAAAAATTGATTAGTGCACTGCTAATCGCGATTAAGCCAAATCCGTGTTTGTACATTCTCCATGGTTAGTGCACCATGACATGTTACTTGTTGTTTCATTTGTGTTGTTTTATTGGTATTATGTGTTTTATGGTGAGAAAAGAGAATGAATTATTAAGGAGAGAGAGAGGGGACCGCATCATGGCATATAGCATGCCATGAGAGAGAGTGAGAGTGAGAAAGAGAGAGAGAGGGGCAACCATCATTCTTCCTCCCCCATTATTTTCTTCACCTCCTCCTTCATCTTCAAGATCCACCTTTTTTGCCCTCATGACCCATCTCAAAATCTTCATCAAAACCATATACTCCCTTCATTAAAATGATCCCCACCTCATCCTCAACATATTGGACCAAGCAAAGTTGGATTTTGAAGATGTTGAGCAACTCAAGAAAATTCTTGAGTTACCAAATGAGATATAATTCTAGACCATAGTTTAGTTTTTGAGTTTAATAGCATCCTAGTTTAGTTTAGAGTTAAACTTGTTTAGATTAGTGATGCTTAGAAATTCCTAGAGAGGGTTTGGGTGTTTGTGTGGAATCATGATGTGCAGTGGCTATTACAAAACCTTAGTATCGACTTTACTGGCCAAGACCCGGATTAGAAACCAACATACGGACTTAAGAAATTCCCCGTGTCGGTTTTATGAAGTATTGTGTGCCTACAGGGAATCTGGGATGACCTGAGACCTGAAGGAGAAAATCTAGCAACTCCAGAGACCTATTTAAGACACTAGGAGACCACCCTGAGAAGACGAAACCCCAACTCCTCCCTTTGGCCGATCTGGCCGGATTTTTCATGAGTGTAGCCGGCCTCATTGTGGGCATGTGTGTCTAGGTTTGGTCTGTAGCTCACATACCCCCTATACACCTCACTGTACTGCTAGTTTGGCCCGATTTTACCTGAGACTAAATCTGGGACCATTTTCCTAGGTTGCTGAATATGGTATTTGTGATTTATGAATTTGGTATTTGAGATTTGATATTGTATTGGGTCGTTTGATATTTGTACGTCAACGACGAGGGTTGTTTGGTTGTTTTTGCATGTAGGTTCTAACCTATGAGCGCACCGTGTGCTGTATTGGTTTTCCGGACTTGATTTTAATAGAATTTGCGATTGTGTATTTATGTAGGTAGTTTCGCGTAGATTCCAAGACGATGAAGCGCATCGACTACGATTGAACAAGGAGTTCCGCAGGTGAGTAGATTTATATCTACGGGGGAAGTCGGGTGGATGGCATATAGCACCCTCGCAAACTTTGATGGAAACCGATATATAGAATATGTTTAAGGAAACCTATATTAGAAAACTAAGAATAGGGTTAAAAAGATAGTTAGAGATGATATGAATGATTGAATATATATATCGAGATATGAGATGAAAGCTATAGGGATATGACTCTTTGACATGATATGATAGAAATGATGTCTCGAATTGATATATAAGGATATAAAAAGTGAATGTGAATCACGATATATAGATGTGTAGTTGCACTAGATTAAGTATGAGATTTTAGTGGCATGTAATGAGATAAGATAATATGAGTGGATATGATTGATATAAGATATGAAACGAGATGTATAAGGATATGACATGAGATCGATGAATATAACGAGATTGAAATAAATGTGTTATGAGATCGGTCAAATAAGATAAATATGTATAAGATGAATAGATGTGAGATATTGATGTGATGAAAAGAGTATACGATATGATATGATGACTTGGTTATATATGTCGTTATACAGATGTGAGTCGATATGAGATAACTAATACCTTTATCGGTCCCATGATATGAGATTTATACGGATGTGACCTGAGATATAGGTATATATATATGGATAGTGTTGTGGATCATGAGTGATATGTCGTACGAGACGTTAGGTCCGTACCCTCATTGTCATATAGGTTGATAGAATCCCTAATCGTTTAATGCCACCGTATGACGGATACCGTACGTGATGAGTTTTACTTGATGATTGATCCACACCCTTGACTAGAGGATGTTGTACGATGGATTATACCGTATATGATGTTGTGAGGCTAGATGCCGATTGATAGATTCACCGACTCGGATATGTGATAGAGACGTATACCTTATAGCATTGCACTCACGATTTACTTTATGCTGCGTTCATGACATTCTCATTGCATTATATATACCTGTGCTAGTACACCCACACAATTATTGATGATGCATATGTTACACTTACACAGATTGCCGGCTCACACACTTTCATCATCGATAATTGCTATGTCACTTACATAGCAGAATTTCCACATCATTATGCTATGTTGCATGATATACTTGCTATGCTCACACCACTGTTCTATGTTGCATGATATACAGATATGCTCACATTTTTGTTATATATTTGCATACATCATGCTTTACGATTATATGCATTAAGATGCTATTTTCATGAGATTCTGGATTTGAGAACCGTGCTTATATTTCAAAAGAAAGTATGTATTGTTTTAAAAACCCGGTTTCTCTTGATATGATATTTCAGTGCGTCCACCATGCGTTTTCTCGGTTCTGAGACGTGTGATAGAAACCCGATTCGAGGAGTTGGATGATCCGTTTACGGGTTCATGGTGGACCCGGTATGGTACCCCGAGACGAGAAATGGTTTTTGTGGTGTAGACAATAAACCTGGCAGAGGGACTACTACCTACCGGAGTTGAGAGATGGATATGGGCCGATCCGTACTGCCGGAGCCCGAGGGCCGATCCAGACAGACAGAGCCTGTAGGCCGATCTGGACTGACGGAGCCCGAGATATGAGGATTTACGTGTCGATGTTGGACACGGGTTTCATGATGTTTCGAGTGTCAATGTTGGACATTCAGGTTCCATGATTTTGATGTGTCGTTGATGGACACACGTTGGTTGATATCCTTATATTTACATGCATATGCTTTTATGATATTTACTTGCATGATGTTGTTGTGTCATTGATGGACACGTAGATGTTATCTACATGCTGATAAGCATTGATCATATTGTTGGCACATATGCAGATACAGTCACCCTAGATATCATAGTATTACATTTATGATATAGTTGACCTAGGAATCGTTGTTTTATTCGATTTCTACCTGATGATGTTTTCTACTCACGAGTTGGCAACTCACCCCCGTTATGCCACAGTTCTTGCAGGTTGACCGCATAGATCAGTAGCGGCATCGCTGGCACACAGCTAGTATTCGGGTGAATTGGTTTGGTAGGTGGTACATATTGGATCGTGCCACTCTTGTATTATTATTTCTTTTGTATCTAGTCAACTCTATCAATCAGAAACTAGTATTTGTATAATTAGTAAGACCTAGATAGACTTGTGGTTGCGAGACTTAGAGCGAGGGTTTATGTTCGCTACTTGTGGTTTGATGTCTTGCTTTACATTTCCTTTTGTGTTGATCTTTGCCGTTGGGCATCGTATACTTATATTCTGTCTTGCGTGGTTGTGATTCCGTAATTGGCGAAGAGCTAGCTCCCGCTTGGGGATGCCTTTTATATTATCATGTATATGTTGTTTTGGATCAAAATATACAAGGGAGGTGCTGCCCAAATTTTTAAAAGACGAAACATGTTTTTCAACTAATAAAATCCACTTGCATTTTTCATGTTCCATTATCTATGCATTTAAGAAAACCTTTGATTTCATCATACCTTTATTTCAAAACTTCACCTCTTTTATTTTCTTAAAAAGGTTTAGATTTCTGGACTTCGGCTTACTTAATTTACGTTACGCCTTTAGACGTGGCGTGATTTAAGTGCCGGTCACGAACAAAATTTCGGGTCGTGACAGTGAGCCACCCAATTAAAGATTGCTACATCTTCAAAAATTGGGTTGAGGACAGTATCAACAGGGGAAGTTCGCGTTGTCTGATAACTGGAGGGTAAACCCGCCCTAAAAGCACGCATCCAAAAAGGTGGACGCGCAGGGGGCATCATGTTCACCTATGGAGGAAGCTCCATGGGAAGTAACTCTTTCAGCAAAAACTATAAGAATACTGAAGGATCTACAGGCATGTCCGACAGTCAGGTGGAAAAGCCCACTTGAACCTGAAATAATCGAAGGGATGCTAAAACCCCGTCCCATGCCGAAAACCACCGACAAGGGGAAAATCCTCCAAGTCAAGACTTCAAACTCTTCTAAGAAAAAGAAGAAGACCAAGAAACCTGTGCAGCCTGCCGAGTATGACGACAAGCGTACAGATCTACAAAAGTACATAGATGTGGTGGATGAGTATAACCAGAAGGCACGGACACCAGTCACGTTCGAAGAATTCCTCAAGCTTATTCTTGAGGACAGAGAAAGTGACAATGATGAGGGAAATGACTCATCAGAAGAAGCGGAAGACTATATAGCAAGTTGCCACATGGTCTCCCATTCGTCGTTATATGATGAAGAAGCTCCCTCAGCGTCAGAAAACGACATGGAGGAACTGTGGTCAGAATCGGAACTAAAATCCCCGAAACTGCCAGAAGAAGACCCGATTGAGAGACTTTTAAATGAAGCCTTTTAAAAAAGCAAAGATGACCGAGAACGCGAGACAATCATTATGAAAAGGCTAAGCGTCAGCATCAATAAAAAAGCTGCGGTGAGGACGAGTCGTAAAGTGCTCCGACCAAACCAAAGCACACCTGCAAAAAATAAGAGCAGGATTAAAATTGAGAAGTGGTTCGCCAAAGCCCTATCAATGGGGATGAAGCTACCACTACTCATGAAATACATTCCTGAAGTCCCATACTCCGATGGAGGAGAATCATATCCAAAATACTGCCTATATCATCGAAGGGTCGCCCACCCCATCGAGGAATGCGGTGTCTTCAATAAGTGGTAGCAAGGGTATGTTGCCCATCGAAAACACTTCAAGAAGGAGAAGCGTGAAGCTCGCGCTCATCGACATAAAATGGCGAGATGAACGCGCATGAAGAAACGACTAGTAACTGTTGCATGGTTGGTATCGTCTCAGAAGGGGAAAAACCTCAAGTTGTCACTTGCGGGAGTGATTCTGAGGACGAAACACCTCTCGACTCTCTCTTTGAAAATTCCCCTTCGGAAAAAGAAGAGAAGGAGAAAAATTGCGAAAACAATCAGCTGCGTAACCGTACGCTACCTGTGAAGAACTTCGGACCTGCAAACAAAGGTTCGAACAAAAAGGACAAAAGGAAGGGGAAAATGCCCGAAGAAATCGCCCTCGATGAAGAAGCAATCAAAGAGCTCGCCGCAAAAGACCCGTCTAAGAAAAACAAGGTGGATTACAATGTCTTAACACATCTGAGAAAAATACCCTCGCAGCTAAGCATATTGGATGCTCTCCTCCTGTCCAAAGAGGCATGGGATTTCCTGATCAGGGCATTATAAGAGCCCGATCAGTTCCAAGCTTTCCTCGCAGAAGAAAAGCTGAAAAATGAACTAGCAAAATTCCACACGGCTGATATTATATTTAGCGATGAAGATCTACTTCTCGGTACGTGCAAACATAATCGCCCGTTATATGACACCGGGTACTGCCACGATATCAAGATAGGGAAAATCCTTGTCGACAACGGATTCTCCGTTAATCTTCTCAATGTGAGAGTGCTGAAGGAAATTTGCATGAATGTTCAGCACTTTGCGCGAGATAAAATTACCATCTCTGGGTTTGACTCACAGTCGTCATGGACACTTGGGTCCGTAATACTGACGCAACGCTTTGGGCTACTCATCACTGACATCAAATTCCATGTCATTGACGCCAAAACTTGATACAATGCCCTACTCGGCAGGTCTTGGTTACACGAGTACAACATCGTCCCTTCTACACAATATCAGTGTATGAAGTATTTCAAGGATGGCTCGGAGAATACCGTCACGGGAGAACTAAATTCGTTCTCAGTGAATGAAGTGTGGAAGTATGAAGACGCGAAGTACTTTCTGTCGGACTTCAAGGATACTGAAAGGTGCCACAAGCCGGAGAATAAACAGAAATCTGCGGCCACCATCCCAATCTTTGGAAGCGACATCAAGGAAGACGAAAAAATAGTTTACTCGGGGCAACCCCAAAGGTAAAACAATAAGCCCGGACCATCTACTCCTACTTTGGCTTTTGGCGGCGACTCCGAGGACGAGGCTAATGCAGTGTTCTCCGTATGCCCATCAATGCAGACTTTTACCGAAGCGGATCCGAGTCTACAAATAATGATGGCTCCATCTCGACACTACAGGGAACTTGATGCACTTAATGCATACAACGTACAAGAACTGCAAACCTTCTACGTGCCTCCTAGGCGAAAAGGTGAAAATGTGACCCTTTTCTACAAATCTACGAATACCAGGGTAGAAAAAAAAGTCTGGCATGGTGTCAAACCCTCTCTTGACAGGTTTCATCATATCCGTATACCAAGATATTATGCAGAAAGATTAAAGAAACTGTTAAAGCGCCAAGGCGTACCTCTCGAACAAACGGTTCGGCAGACCCAATTCTACAAAAAGATTTGGGATATTCCCGAGACTCAGCGAAAGAAGACCAATGGAAAGATAGAAACAACTGGGCTCGGATATGTTCGGTGCAAAGAACGGGAGCAAGTTTATAGTTGCTACGTCATAAACAACTTGAGTGAAGAAGAAAATATCCTTCCAGATAGCCGTGACGTCAAATTGGAATAAGATCCCGCTTTGATAACGTTAAGTCCGTTGCTTGAAGAACAAATTGACAAGCTAATAAAAGAAGCTTGTCAAACAAGCTGAGACAATCATAGCCGCGAAATGGCCATTTAAGAAAGGGCCAAGACACAGCGTCTCAGTCAGCAATCTGTGGAGGAAATAGACTATAACACTCTTCATTCCCAGCCCGCTATGTGTTCTCGTGAAGGGAGAAAATCCTGAAATGGGGGTAAAAATAGGACAAGGAACGTAAACAATGTTCAAAGACAACAAAGCAGGTCCAAGATACCGTTCAATCGAGAAAAGCTCGATTGGAGCCCGTCCTTTATAAAGAAGATGGGTCGGGAATACTCTTTCCCGTAGGACAAGATAGGAAAAATAGTCAACCTTGTCATGAAGCACCAAATGATGACGCTTCCCGAGTCTCAGCACCTTGAACAAATAAACGAGGTCCGTCATCCAGATTATTGCTCATATCACCGAGCAGTAGGTCACCCCCTTGAAGACTGCTTCACGTTCAAATACTGAGTAGAGGACCGGAATCAACAAGGCAGGTTTATGTTATCCGACAGTTGGAAGATAACCCCGCCACAAAAGCATGAGTCAAAGAAGACCTATATCGTAAGGATAGGACCAGCTCGATCATGAGAATGGAAGCGAACTCGTACCTATCATATGATAACTCTCTTAAGGGAGGGAAGGTGCGAGAATATGATTGGCCTCTTCGGATGGTTCACAAATGAAGATGATGACGAGGAAATCTCAAAATTTCCACCAGCGTCAAAAGAGCTGGAGGGCGAGATACACACCACGGCGGACAACCTAAGGAAAATCAACTTAGGAATGGAGGACGATCCGATGCTGATGTTTTTCAGTGAGCTACTATCTGAAAAATAGGTAGCCACACTCAAAGACGTGCTTATAAAGTACAAAGACGGCTTTGCATGGAACTACTCCGAAATGTCGGGTCTAGATCTAGAAGTAGCGGTACATAAGCTGGCCATATCAACAGACATAAAGCCGATCAAATAGGCACCAAGAAGGATGCGGCTCGAGCTTGAGATGAGTATCAATGCGGATGTCAAGAAACTAATCGACTCCGGTTTCATCCAAGAGGTTCAATATCCCGACTGGATCACTAACATCGTTCCAGTGATGAAGAAAAATGGGACAGTGCTCATCTGCGTGGACTTTCGGAACCTCAACAAAGCATGCCGGAAAGATGACTTCCCAGTACCCGTTACCGAACTGATGATCGATAACACATCCACCCACAAGGTCTTCTCCTTCATGGATGGATCTTCAAGATACAACCAAATAAAGATGGATCCTGAAGACCAGAAGCATACCGCCTTCCCCCCCGTTAGGCGCATTCTGCTACAAGGTGATCCCTTCAGGCTTGAAGAATGCCGGTGCTACCTACCAAAGGGCCATGACAAAGATTTTCGATGACCTCATACATAAGATCGTCGAATGCTATATCGACGATCTTGTGGTGAAGAGCAAATCTCATGAGGAACATTGGGAACATCTAAAAATAGTATTCTAATGTCTTCGGAAATATAATCTGAAGATGAACCTTTTGAAATGCGCGTTTGGAGTCTCCTCAGGAAAATTCCTGGGATTCATCATTCGTCACCGAGGTATCGAAATCGATACCCTAAAAGTCAAGGCAATTATGGAAATGCCTTCTCCAAGAACCCTCAAACAACTGCGATCTCTCCAAGGAAAGCTCGTGTGTATCCGGCGGTTCATAGCTAACCTTTCTAGAAAATACCATCCCTACAGTCATCTGATGAAGAAGGGGATCCCGTTCATCTGGGATCAGAAGTGCCAAAACGCACTAGACAAAATCAAACAATACCTGCAAAATCCGCCGGTATTAGCCGCTCCGGTTAAGGGAAAACCCGTTATCTTATATACAACGGCCCTTGAGAGTTCTCTAGGCGCATTATAGGCACAAGAGAACGATCAAGAAAAGGAGAGAGCTCTGTATTATTTATGTCGAGTTCTTCTGTGGGTAGAAAGCAATTATTCCCCCATCAAAAAGCATTGCATGGCGCTGATCTTCGCAATAATGAAGCTCGGATATTATGCCTTGGCACATGAGGTCCACCTCATATCGAAAGTGGATCCTCTCAAATATATGATGTCAAAGGCCATACTGACAGGAAGGCTTGCCAAATGGGCCCTCCTGCTGATGGAATTCTCGATAACGTATCGACCCTTCAAGGTGGTGAAAGGACAAGTCATCGCCGACTTTCTCGTGGAACATCCGATACCGGCTGACCCCTCTTAAATTGTGAGTTGCCGGATGAAAAGGCGTTCGACACACTCGAAAAAGAGAAAGAAGAGAATGAATCCTAATGGGAACTCTACTTCTGTGGAGCATCTTTCATGAGGAGGCGAAAGCAAAGCACTCCCATAATCAAAGCCGGGGTGGTGATTTGTGTGTAGGTTTTTACGATCACCAAAAATATTTTACCGTAATCATAAACGGCGTCGCATGAAACTAGCCGGTGAATACGGGTCGATCCACAGGGATGTAAGTGTTCTTACGATTTGATTCCAATGGTTGTTTGGTTTTGTTGATTGATTCTAAAAACTAAGTTGTACGATGGTTAAGGAACTTGCTAGGGTTAGGTCTAAAGTAGGGTTTGATAAGATTAATATTAACACCTCTTTCAATGCCCTCGATTAAATCTTTTTAGAAGTTATAACAATTATTAGTAAAGGGGATTAGGATGATTGGGAAGAAACGAAGTTTCTTCCTCTAGATCCTTATCCGTCCTTTCCTACTAATTGCTATAACCTTCATGGAAGTCATGCATGTCCGGTCCTTTATACTACGATTTCACCGTTACCTCGTGGGTAGGGTGCCGTAGGGAGCGGATCATGCATGTGTGCATGAAGTTCTAGTTGTTACAAGTTATTGGGCTTGAAAGAGATGAGAGATATTCATCTCTCAACCCCTCCCTTATTCCTAACCCTAACAAGCGAGGAAATTACTCGCTCATTAAGGGATCTTTTAAAAATAGCATTTTTATTATGTGTATTTTTTTAGATCTAAAGGATTAATTATCTACTGCAGATTAAAAGGTTCTACACAAGATTAAACTAGGGCAAAAGATTAGTTAATCTAAGGTAAGCATTTAATTCTAAAGCTAGGGTAAAGAATGAATTGTAAACTAGGGCCGAAAATGAAATGAACTTACAGAAAAATGATGCTCTTCAATCCTTAAAAGATTCTGAATTTTTATTAATTGAAAAGAGGCATAGCATTACAATATTTTGATTACAATTTTATAAGGAAACAGGGAAATTTAGGGTTACGGGATTCGCACATGTGCGATTACAAAAATACCCCCGAAAAATCCCAACAAAGTCACCGACGCACCGCCACACAAAATTTGCACCAACACGTGCATTAAATGGCCGCGGAACCGCGGCATATGTGGGGTTAGGGCCGCGGTTTCGCGGCCCTTTGGTGAGAACACCGTGTCAATTTTTGTGGGCTTCTTCTATGCTGATTGGGCCTTTCGTTTATTTATTTCTTTTCTCCTTTTGGCTTCTGGTTCTTCTCCAGATCTTCAGTGAAAACTTGTATTGGTTTTTTAACAGTTTCACTTTGACATTTTTGGACCTTGTGTTGCTTTGTACCTCAGTGAACTATTATTCTTCTAGGCTTGATTAGGATCCGTCTACTTGTTGGTCAAAAGTTCCTCTTTTGTATCAACTTTTGTCTTTTTCACTGTTTTCGCTCCAAAAACCTGTATCCTGTAATATGTAGCAGACATGCGTCAAAAGCACCTGTTTATTTATAAAACAAATAAGAATGGGGAATATAATAATACAATATTATGGTATGAACAAATACCCCCAAACTTATCTTTTGCTCGTCCTCGAGCAAACTTATTATTTTATTCTCGATAAAACCCAACCGCACTTTCGCAGGGAAACGCGATTGCACTGAGCTCGTGCAACAAGCCGTTAAACCTCTAGGTGTCCCTAATAGGAGGAGTGTTGTCTCCTGAGGGTTTTCAGCGGATACTACCCATAAAATCCAATCAATTAGGCCCATTAACTTTAATTCTCCAATTAGGTTTTCCAACAAGGAATTCTATTATCTATGACTCATAAATTATCCACCCGTATTCTTCACGCTTCCTTATCATTTAACTTAAGATTATATATGTTCGATAAACTCACTCAGCTTTCGGTATTTCTTAAGTTTTCCTTCTAAGGTTCCATCTCCACTTAGGAATTTTTCTATCAACTCTACTAAAGATACAAGTTCTATTCTTCATTCCTTTCTCTTATCTCAACTCTAATCATATATCCCCACGTGTGTGTATAAATCACCCCTACACTTGGAAATTCAAATCAAGCAATCATACCCTTGTCCATTGTCCAAAGCACTTATTAATTGGTGAATTTTGCTTACACATCCTTCATGCGACTGTTAATACTTCTTGAGGTACCAACAACCGATTACAAGATATGTTTGCACTTTAAAGCGTAATTCCTAGTCTTGCAACACCCAAGGCTTTTAGCAATGACTCCCAAACCAGTTGGTCTAAGGCACTAGGTGATGAAGCACCCTCGCTAAATATTTTTTCTATTTTTACAGCTTTAAGTAATCACGAAGACCAGTGTTCATTTTTTTTTTCTTTATTCACATTTTTTATTTTCTTCGTACTAAGGACTTTAGACAAGAGCATTTCAAGGTCTCTTCTACTATTCGAAGTTTCAAGGTGCGTGATTATGCAATTTGTAGGGTATACATTTTCAGAATATAGACTTAAGCTAGGAATTATTTTTCAAACTTATACTCTAATAAGAATATCAATATTTTTCCTTTATTTCAACTTAGCCCAAAAAGTGAACTCAAAATTTGCCTAGTTCTAAATAAACTACAAAGACATATACTTTCTACCATTATTCTTTAAAGAAGGTTATTTTTAGGGTTTTCAATTTACTAAGTCTAAGATCTAGTTGTTCATAGCCAGTTAACCTATTTGTCAAACTCAGTTCAAATAAGCCAAAATTGAATACAACAAATTTTTATAATTTTTGAAAATTTTCAATTTTTATGAGTTTTAAAATAAGTATGCAAATGCAAAAAAATGTACATATGAATGCGAAGGAAGAAAACGTACCGAGCATACCCCCAAACTTAAACTTGACAGTGTCCTCACTGTCATGCTATACCAAGAAGGTTAAAATGCCGGCACTTCCCTGTTTATTATTATTTTTTATTTTATTGTTAAAACAAAAATATATACAGAAAGGCCCCCCAAACTTCATTTAAACAATGTTAGACATTACTGCCAAACTTTGCATAGACCAAACGTCAAGACCAACCAGTCGAAAAATTTATCTGTAAAGAGTATCGGTTGGTGGAAGAAGGTGTTGTACCGATCTAAAAAGAATTGGGGAAGATAGAAGTGGTGGTATGGAAAGTGTGGAAGTGAATAGATAGGAGGTGGTGATGAATCAAGACGAGAATGGGAATGATCAACAATTAGTGGAATGTTAGCAATCTCGTAGCTTATTAAAAGAAATGGGGGTGGTTCAACTTCTAAAGGAGGAGGTTGACTAACCATACTATCCCCACGATATTTCTGTGGATCCTTTATCGACTTGGCATCATCCATCATTTGCATATGATATTCAATTATGAGGGTACTAATTTCCTCGATGTCCGCCATAGTCCAACCGCAAACTTGCCGCCTATCTTGTAAGACCCTTAAAAGTGTGTTCTCTTGCTCGAGGGCTAGAGAAGACGATATGATAACGGGAAAGGTCTCATTCTCACCTATGTAAGCATGTTTAAGGTGAGACGGCAAGGGTGTGAGTTCGAGTTTCGGAGGCGAAAGAATCATTGGGGAATCTATCTCGAACTTAAAGGATTCCAACACAGGTTCGAAATCACTGCAAACAACCGATTCGGATGGTTCAACTAACTCATCCAAAAATTCAAAAAACTCATATTCGGGCTGTGAGTCGTCATCATCCGAAAAAGTGAAACATTCATAATCCATATCGGTTGTGTCAACGGTGGTAGGCTCAAGGAGGGACGCACTAGTGGCGTCAAAACTGTTCTCATCAAACAAGAATCTTTCAAACTCGCAGTCCTCCTGCGTGATTTCGTGAATAGAGCAAACTTCACGTGTACTAGTTCTAGGCACGGGGGGCAGACTTCCTAAATTGTAAATATTGAACTCACTAGACGTCTTCCCAAAGGATAGAGTCATGGAGCCATTGCGACAATTTATTACGGCATTGGAAGTGGTCAAAAATGGTCGACCGAGGATCACTGGAATTTGGTTTTGTGGGTTAGCAACAGGTTGTGTGTCCATAACAATAAAATCAACGGGGAATATGAAATCCCCAACTTTGATCAACACATCCTCTAGCTCACCCCTAGAATGGGTGATTGATCGATTAGCCATTTGGAGAGTACAACGAGTGGGTTTCAACTCTCCAACCCCTAATTGTTCGTACACGGAATAAGGTAGCAAATTGACACTAGCACCAAGATCTAATAGTGCTCTATTGATGTTCTTATCCCCAATTGTTATCGAAATAGTAGGACAACTGGGGTCTTTTTGCTTTGGGGATAAAGAATTGACAAGAGCATCACTAACAGCACTAGCGACGAAAACTTTTTTTGGTACTTGTGACTTTCTCTTTTTGGTGCATAAGTCCTTTAAGATTTTTGCATATGAAGGAACTTGTTGGATTGCATCCAAAAGAGGGATATTTATGCTCACCTGTTTGAACAGCTCAACAATCTTCTCGATTTGTGGAGTTGGTTTATTGGATCTCAATCGGTTTGGAAAAAGAGCATTTTGAAATGTTGTTGAGTCCAATTTTTGCGGATCAGATTGTTGAGTTGGAACGAAACCCCGTGTAGATGTGTTCGTGTTGTGAGAAGTGGGTCCGTTCGAGCTAGAAGGAGTAGAGCCTTGTGAATGATGGAGAACAGGCTCTAACGAAGAAGAAGAGGGTGAAGAAGAACCACCGGCAGGGGTGTCATTGTGAATACCCACATTGTTTTGCAACATTTTCCCCGATCTCAACGTGGTCACAGCGTTTACGTTATGAGTTTGCTGTTGATGTGCAGCATGTGCGTAACCGGGATTGGGCAGTGGTTGAGATGGGAGCTTTCCTTTCTCTCGCTCGCTCAATGCTACATTGAGTTGTGCAATTTGTGCCTCAATAGATTTGATGCTTTGATCGTGTGAGGCACTGTTTTGCACCAAAGATTGAATAGAAGTCTCTAATCTTGCTGTAGATTGTGTAGATTGCTTTAGGAACGCATCTAGATTTCTTTCGAGCGAGCTAACCTTGTCATTGTTAGGTTGAACAAAATTGTTTGGCGCATGAGAATTGTTAGGCACAAAATTGTTCACTTGATTAGGGTAAGGTTGATGTTGGAAAGGTTGCTGTTGAAATTGAGTTTATGGAGGTGCTTGTTGTTGTGGAGGAGGCCCTTGAAAATTGTTATTTCCTTGGAATTGTTGATTTTGGTTCCAAGCGAAATTTGGGTGACTCCTCCATCCCGGATTATATGTAGAAGAGTATGGATCGTTTCTTTGTCGTTGCTGAAAGGCAGTATTGACTTGATTATGTCCTTGAGTAGATGCATTGTAAGGACACTCTTCGGTTAAGTGTGATGGAGCCGAACAACAAGCACACACAGTTCGTGGAGGCATAACAGGGGCAGGAGAAGGCGACGAGATTTTGGTCTCAAGCGCTTCTAGCTTTTTCGTAAGAGCGGCCATCTCGGCCTTCATAGCAATTGACATCTCTACTTGATATATGCCTGCCCTAGATTGACCACTAGAAGAAGATGATGTGGTCTTGGAGCTCTCCCACTGAATTGTTTGTTCACTAAGATCCTCAAGAAACTGCCACGCTTCCTCGCTAGATTTGGAGAGAAAGTGACATTGACAGATGGTTTCTAGCAACCGCTTAGTTGCCGAGTTCAATCCCTCGTATAATGTTTGGCAAAGTTGCCAACTTTCGATCCCATGATGAGGGCATTGAACGAGTAGGTCTTTAAATCTCTCGAAACACTTCCAAAATGGTTCGGAAGGAAGCTGTGAAAATTGTATAATCTCATTACGGATTCTAGTAGTTTTGTGATGATGATAGAACTTTTTAAGAAAAGATTTCACAAACTCGTCCCAATTTCTAATGGAATGTGATGTGGTGCTGTATAGCCACTTCTCGGCTAGGTCACATAAGGTAAAAAGAATGACCCTTAGCCTTATAGCGTCATCACTTAATTGGGTCGTTTTCATCATAGCGCAAACATTTTGGAATTTATTGATAAAGATATAAGCATCTTCATATTCCAAACCATGAAATTTTGGCAGCATATTGATGAAATGTGGTTTTATTTCAAAATTGTCCCCATTTGCCGGTGGGGGTGAAAGACAGGTAGGTAAAGAAGTGCGGACGGGGTAGAAGAGATCCTGGAGCACGACTCGTGCAGGCGCTTCAACAGGCGGTTGATTCGGGTTATTCGCACCTAATGGAGGTGGAATCATTCCCGTCGGTAAGGTATTGTTGGGGTTGAATCCCGACATGCCTTCGGAGGAAGGATTTGAAGGTGTAGGTAAGAAAGTGGACGGAATGTCGACTTCGGCGTCGAAGGGTTCGTCGGTCGGTACCAACGAAACACGGACTAACCGGGCGTTAGTGTCCCTAGTCCAAAGTGACATACACTAAAGGGGTAGTGTAGTCAGAAAAAAAAAGACAGAATGTGGAGGTAAGATAACGTCAATGAGAGGAAGTGGTGTAAGTGAGGTGCAAGATTTCTTTAGCGACAAGTTGCAAGTTTTGAAAAGATTTTTTTCTTTATTTTTTATATGTGTGATTTTTGCAAAAAGATTTTTGAAAAGAGACTTTTGACACAAATGCACTCAACCACACATGCACAATCAGGCCTAGATCTAGGGTCACCTAGGTCAGCTAGACAGCTCCTAACTGTTCCAAATGGGCTAGATAGGACCTCAAACCGCCTCTTCACCGCCAATTGCAGCTAGGTAAGTGCCAGGTAAGTGGGAAGGAACCACAGTAGTGGGCCTAATTAAAAACCACTAGCCTTTGACAAACTTGCCTAGGCACCGCAAAGTCAGGTTAGGATAAACGGCTGATGCCTATACTAGTCCTCTGTCCTAATGAGCGCGACGTCCTTAGGGCTGAGTCTAATATTTTTTAATTTAAGAGTGGTCAATGAAAATGCTTTAAAGTGATTTCTGGGGTCCTGCGAAGGGTAATGAAATCCCCACCCAATCTGAGCTTGGTCAATAGCCCCTTAAAGTCCAATTAATATATGCAAAAACAGTAAATTCACTTGCAATCAATTTTTTTAGCACGGCGCAAAGAAACCTGCAGAAAATTTGTTATTGAGAAGGGGGAAGAAGATTTTTAGCGCAAAGAAGTCCTGCAGAAAATTTCGCAAAAGGATATATTGTAGGTTGCAGAGGGGAGAAGGAGAAGACAAACCATGCAAAATTGAGCAGCTGACGTGGCAGCCTTGCGGCGGAACCGCGGTTTAGAGGGCACAACGGCCGCGGAAATGCGGTCTCGTTGAGGGATCTTTCTCTGAAAAAAATTCTGCCGCTACTTGGTTCAAATCCTCCTCTGTTCTGATGTACCAATTTATGTTTTCCCCTCTGTAAATCTCCAGATCCGAGATTCTTCGCTGTTCCTGCAAGATTCAAACAATAAAACCCTTCAAACAGATAAAAATTGATAAAATGTTTTTGTACTTTTTCTATTTTCAGATTTTTATGATTTTTAAAATTTATATCAACCCGAAATTACACAAAAGAAATTTTACGCCATCCCCGGCAACGGCGCCATTTGATTTGTGTGTAGGTTTTTACGATCACCAAAAATATTTTACCGTAATCAGAAACGGCGTCGCATGAAGCTAGCCGGTGAATACGGGTCGATCCACAGGGATGTGTAATTTTCCTAAGTGTTCTTACGAGTTGATTCCAATGGTTGTTTGGTTTTGTTAATTGATTCTAAAAACTAAGTTGTACGATGGTTAAGGAACTTGCTAGGGTTAGATCTAAAGTAGGGTTTGATAAGATTAATATTAACACCTCTTTCAATGCCCTCGATTAAATCTTTTTAGAAGTTATAACAATTATTAGTAAAGGGGATTAGGATGATTGGGAAGAAACGAAGTTTCTTCCTCTAGATCCTTATCCGTCCTTTCCTACTAATTGCTATAACCTTCATGGAAGTCATGCATGTCCGGTCCTTTATACTACGGTTTCACCGTTACCTCGTGGGTAGGGTGCCGTAGGGAGCGGATCATGCATGCGTGCATGAAGTTCTAGTTGTTACAAGTTATTGGGCTTGAAAGAGATGAGAGATATTCATCTCTCAACCCCTCCCTTATTTCTAACCCTAACAAGCGAGGAAATTACTCGCTCATTAGGGGATCTTTTAAAAATAGCATTTTTATTATGTGTATTTTTTTAGATCTAAAGGATTAATTATCTACTGCAGATTAAAAGGTTCTACACAAGATTAAACTAGGGCAAAAGATTAATTAATCTAAGGCAAGCATTTAATTCTAAAGCTAGGGCAAAGAATGAATTGTAAACTAGGGCAGAAAATGAAATGAACTTACAGGAAAATGATGCTCTTCAATCCTCAAAAGATTCTGAATTTTTATTAATCGAAAAGAGGCATAGCATTACAATATTTTGATTACAATTTTATAAGGAAACAGGGAAATTTAGGGTTACGGGATTCGCACATGTGCGATTACAAAAATACCCCCGAAAAATCCCAACAAAGTCACCGACGCACCGCCACACAAAATTTGCACCGACACGTGCATTAAATGGCCGCGGAACCGCGGCATAAGTGGGGTTAGGGCCGCGGTTCCGCGGCCCTTTGGTGAGAACACTGTGTCAATTTTTGTAGGCTTCTTCTATGCTGATTGGGCCTTTCGTTTATTTATTTCTTTTCTCCTTTTGGCTTCTGGTTCTTCTCCAGATCTTTAGTGAAAACTTGTATTGGTCTTTTAATAGTTTCACTTTGACATTTTTGGACCTTGCGTTGCTTTGTACCTCAGTGAACTGTTATTCTTCTAGGCTTGACTAGGATCCGTCTACTTGTTGGTCAAAAGTTCCTCTTTTGTATCAACTTTTGTCTTTTTCACTGTTTTCGCTCCAAGAACCTATATCCTGTAATATGTAGCAGACATGCGTCAAAAGCACCTGTTTATTTATAAAATGAATAAGAATGGGGAATATAATAATGCAATATTATGATATGAACAGGTGGGTCTTATCTTCGTGACCCCGCAAGCAGGAATATTGCGTTACACGCTCTCCTTGAGAGAACCCAGGACTAACAACGAAGCTGAATACAAAGTTTTGATAGCCGGTCTTGAGATCGCTATCGATATGGAGATTAAGAACCTCATCATATATGGAGACTCCCAGCTAATCGTTAGTCAAGTAAACGGCGATTATCAAACATGCAAGCCAGAGCTGATAAAATATGGCAAAAGTGTGCAACAACTGCTGACACAAATCCCTTCTTAGACCCTGGAAAACATACTGCGAGCGGAAAACAACAAAGCAGACGTGTTAGCCAAATTGGCTAAAGAACTGGCCGGCGAAGACCTCGATGACGTAAAGATCATTGTGCAAAGCCGCAGGGTTCTCGCACGAACAGATATATCTTCGGAAGACCTGATAGAGCGATTCAAAGGAAAAGAAACGACCGAACAAGTAGCCCTTCAAATAGAGGATGAAGAAAAGGTCAAGGACTGGAGGGAAGTTTTCATAGACTACTTCAAGTCCCAACGAACGCCCGAAAATGCGTCATTTAGACATCAGCGCATGAAATGAGCTTTGTCATTTGCCTTCGTCAATGATACTCTATATAAGAGATCATTTGACTGCCTATTGATAAGATGCCTAGGACCATAGGAAGCAAGGAAAGTCGTCCAAGAAATACACGACGGACTCTGCGGTTCTCATCAAGCTGGGCCAAAAATGAAGCTGAAGATAAAAAGAATGGGCTATTATTGGCCCACGATGATTCAGGACTGCCTTGAAAATGCGAAGCATTGTCACTCGTGCCAAATTCACGGAGACTTCATACATCAGCACCCAAATCCACTACACCCAACAGTGGCCAGCTGACCATTCGAAATGTAAAGAACCGATATAATTGGCCCTATTGAACCAGCATCATCCAAAGGACACCGGTTTATACTGGCAACAACCGACTACTTCTTTAAGTGGGCAGAAGCAGTACCACTAAGAGAGGTGAAGATGGAGAATATCCTCCATTTCTTCAACACCTATGTCATATACCGGTTCGGGACTCCGCGACGGATAATCTCGGATAATGGGCCAGCTTATAGACGCTACAAAATAAGTCGCTTCGCACAACAGCATAAAATATACTGGAGATATTCTTCAGTCTATAATCCTCGGGCCAATGGTCTAGCTAAAGCCTTCAATAAAACCTTGACCAAGGTTATAAAGAAGGCGGTGTCCAGAAACAAAAAGGACTGGCACGAAAGGCTGCATGAACCGCTTTGGGTGTACCGAACAACGTTCAAGACGGCCACAGATACAACACCATATGCATTGGTGTTTGGAACTGAGGCGGTACTCCCATTGGAGATAGAACTCCCTTCTTTACGAGTGACAGTTCAATATGAGCCGACAGATGAAGAAAATGCTCATCTTAGTCTCGAGAACCTCGACGCCCTCGACAAAACCCCCCTTATAACACAACAAAATCTGGAGGCTTATACGGCAAGAATGACCCGGTCATATGAAAGACTTATCAGGCTGAGAACATTCCGCCAAAGCGAACTCGTGTTGGTTATAAAAAGACCGATGATTCCCAATCATGTAAAGCGGGAAAAGTTTGAGCCAAATTATGAAGGCCCGTATATCATAGACAAAGTCTACCAAGGTGAAGCCAACCTACTCATGGATATGCATGGAGAAAGACCATTCCATCCAATAAATGGCCGATTCCTCAAAAAAAACTATGCTTGACGTGTCATGACTTAGGTCAATGATAGATGACGACGTTTATGTCTGATCGCTATCTTCCTGAGTCAAAACTATGAAAGTAGTACCAAAAAAAGCTCCGTAAAATCATATGAAATTTAGTGTATCGGCAATATTGGACCGAGACGTCCATAAACTAGCGCGTTCCCCCCAATACGGGAATATTAGACTGAGACGTCCATAATTTAGCGCGTCCCCCCCAACACGGGAATATTGAACCAAGAAGTCCTTAAACTAATATTGGACCAAGAATTCTTTAAACCAATATTGGATCACTACGTCCTTAAATTGGCTTTGGACCGAAACTTTCTTAAACTAAATACTCGCCCCAAAACACGACAACAATGGACCATCATGTCCCTAAAATAACACGTTCAGCCCTACGGTAGATCCCAATATTGATCATCGTATACAATCCACGAGCATAAACAATTCATAGCTTTACCACATCCGACATGATGCGGTCCTTTAGAAAAGATCGGGGCTTACAGCTAATGGTGAGTTACCTTACGGGCCGCCTAAAAAACGGTATGTCTATAAGTGAAATGGGCACGGATGAAAACCCGAAAGGGCACCGTGAGTAAAAACAGCAGGACTATCGACGAGCTAGTGAAAACCCAAAAGGGCGCCAACTCATTAAAAGAAAGGAAAAGATGCACTTGCAAAGTCCTCACGACTTTGTAAGGAGAAAGCACCTGCGTGAGATCCTTATGATTCGCAAAGGAGCGACACACTTAGAAATCCACATGATTTCTAAGGAGAAAATACACTTACGAGATCCTCACAACCCGTAAGGAGAATATACCCTCTATAAGACCCTCACGACTTATAGAGTTCAAAAGCCTTAAGTTAGAGGGATCCAAATCTGTTCTTAAGCCATCGAAACTCTACAAAGTTTTTTTGCCCTACAAGAAGGTCAAGATTCACCCTTGTATACAATCCACGAGCATAAATAAATACATTCCCCACCAAGTCCCACCAATGGTGAGAAATATCCTTATATGGTAAACAACCACTTGTGAGTCCTCTCGACTACAAGAAGGAAATACTCTTGTAAGATCCTTACAACTTATAAGAGAAAACACACTTAGAAATCCACATGATTCCTAAGAAGAAAACACACCTATGAGAACCTCATGACTTGTGGGGAAAAATACCTTTATGAGACCGTTATGGCTCATAAAGTCAAAAAGCCTTAGCCGACAGGATCCTAACCCTGTTTGCTAAGCCATCTTTGTTCAAATCGACAAAGACAAATGATGATTCGCTCATGGCAATATCCCAGTTGTAGCGATGTTGATGCCTAAATAGGTATCAAATTTCAATTCCTTTCACGGCAAATGATGATTCTCTCCTGATAATATTCTAGTTGTAGTGATGCTAATGCCAAGATTGATATTAGATTCCAAATCCCAACTCACAAAAAATCAGCGAGAAAGAAAAATATGCATATAAATAGCCAAAATGATGGAGCAAGTCGCAATAAAAATCAGCGTGCAAAAAATATATATGCATATGAAATAGCCAAAATGTTTGGGCAACTCGCAATAAAAAATAACGAGTAAAAATAAAAAAACGACATAGCCGAAATGATTGGGCACCGCAAAAAATAGCCGAAATGATTGGGCAATCATGACTTTCGCAATATAAAAAGCTGAAAAGATAGAGTATCGTAGAAAGAAATAAAATTAATAAAATAAAAATTTTCTGCCTTGCAAGTAGGTCCATACTGACTCTTGTATACAATCCATGGGCACAAATGAAAGAAAGAGAACCATATTTTCCCACCATATTTCGTCAAAAGAAGAACAGGATCTTGATGGCACATCTATAGCCTAGAGACTATTTGGACATCCTTTTTACTCCAGCAAAGTACAGACGCGATGTCAACCAGGACCTAAGGGTCAAATAAAAGCAGAGTGACGGCAAAATCCTAGCTCCAGATCTTGATGGCAACATCTACAACTTAGAGACCATCTCGACGTTCTTTATCATTCTAGCAGGGTGCATACACAACTATCGAATGAAATTGGAGCAATGGCATATTTCTAGCTCCAAAGCTCGACCGCGATATATACAGCATAGAGATCACACGGATATCTATCTTACTTCAGCAAAGAATCGGTACGACACCAAAACAAAAAAAAAAGAAGTGACGGTATATTCCTAGTTTCGGGTCTTGACTCATCGGGGCTTCAAATTAAGCCTAACCTCAAGTAAAAAGCGCCACGGTAAATACCTAACGCTTGATCTTCCGACGGTAATATGGATATTCCAACTTAAGAAGATTACTTGAAGACGTCTTGTCCGGCCTCAGAAGAGATCAGAAACATGACAGTCACGGGGCTACTCGAGTAGCAACCTAAGGGACTGCATATTAAGAAATGCATCGGCCAACGCGACGGTACGATAGACTTAAACCTAATACCACAAACCTAACAGACTCCTGTCATAAAAGAATGGGGGTTGTCTACATCCAACATTAGGGCAAGTTTGCCTATAAACCTAAGGGAGGTAAACTAAAAACACTCCAAAATAAGTAAATAAACTAGAAACTCCGAAATGAGTGAATAAACCAGAAACTTCGAAATGAGTACATAAACTAGAGACTCCGAAACAAGTGAATAAACTAGTCCCTGCCAGATCAAGACAATCAAGAAATAAAGGCGCAAATTTGAAAATAAAATATCTTTTATTCACAAATCAAATGTTGCAAAGATAAAATCTATAAAAAAAAGGGATACAATGACAACTGTTAAGAAGGTAGGGTTTTCAGCAAAACGGCGACCCACTCATTTTCTTGTCGAAGCTCATTTTCGCGCTCCGTTAGTACGGCCAATAGCATTTCGGTCTGATCTTGTTGTTGCAGGAACGCATTAAGCTTCTCAGAAAGCTCCCATTTTGCAACCTCGTGGCCCCGCATTCCTTGCTCTATAAATTCAAGATCTCTCTTCAGCTCTATTCCTCTGAAAATACAACGTTGAAGATTTTGAAAGATAACTTGGAGCCACGCAGTATTAGCATCCATTTGTGCTCATAATTATCCTAACTCTCTCAAAGCTGCCTCATACGCCTCTTCCTCTCTGGTCAGTTTCTGCCCGTAACGTTGAACGAAGGCAGCACATTGTTTGACTCGCGCACTCAATTGGGCTATTGAAGATAAAGCTTTAGGCGAGAGACGCTGGTGCTCGATCTGGTGGAGTCAAGCCTCAATCTGCTTGCAATAGTCAACCCAACTACGGACAAAATCTTCATTATGGAAAGTTATGAGAGTCACCAGCATAGTAGAAGTGAGAGCCTCAATATCAAGGTCTTCAATAAATTCGCTCAGCATGCGCCTGCTATTTTCCACACCTCTAGAAGATTGACGTTTAGCGAAGGGTCCTGCAGGTATAACTATGTGATATTCAACGGGAATAGAGACCAGCGGAGCTGCTACAGATAAAGATAGGTCAGATCATGGTTTAAATAAAAAAATGAATAAGATATAATCTACCAATAGTTGGAAGCGGCAAATCTGGGAGCATAGAGGGCTCAACCATTTTTTCGTCTTCTCCTTCGATCCGTAGAACTGCTGTTGATACAGGAAAATTCTTATTAGAAAAGAATTACTTGTAGAAAGTTGAAATAAGAAATGAGAGATATACTAACCAATGCCAGAAGGGGGGACATGTCCCAATCGGAGAGCAAAGTGCGAGGTTAACACTTGGCACAGATGGTCGAAAAGCACTCCTGCAAGATTTCAACAGTATATGCCAAGCAATTAATATAAGGAGTAATATCAATGCTAAAATGAAGAAATAAAAAAAATTAAAGAAAAAAAACACCTTCCATCGCTAAGCCCGAGAAGACTCGGGGAAGTGCAAAGGAGATAGGTGGAGCAACAACGATTATGGTGCCAGCTGACGGGGATTCTTCAATTAGTAGATCGCCAGAGTTTGTCGTACCTATACCAGAAATAAAGAAAACGTTAATAAATATGTCTAGCAGAAATAATAATTTGAAAGTAATAACACGTAAAGTACCTGCGGATCCCATGAGAACCGGCGATGCAGGTGCCATAATTGTGTCCGGAGCATTGCTGGTCGCGACAGCTTCTTCGATTTCCATCACCACAAAGGAGACGGATTCAAGATCTGCACCCTCATCTCCCGAATCAATAAGGGATGTCGCTATACTAGCGTTACCGGAAGATACTGGAGATCCATTGGGGGAAGGAGTGGCACTTGGAGCGATATTGACCTCGGGGTTGTGATCCTTCATCCCAGAATCTCCAAATGTCACTGTTACATTCACTGCTCCGTCAGCTAAACGTGTCCCTACTATATTATGTGTCATCATAAAAAATGAGAATGTTATAATTCGAATAAGTTGCTATGGGAAGAAACCTGGAAAATAAATAAATCCTACCGAGTTTTGTAGAGGTACCACACACTGTCGCTCTGCCTCTTCACGAGATGCACACGCAATCATCCAGTGAGCGGTTGACAAGGCAAGGGGATATCCTCCATGGGAGCATTAAGGGCTCGTGTTTCACTTGAGTCTGCACCTGTGGCCAAGCTGGCCTAACGCTCCCTTGCTACATGCTTCCAGTGCTTCTCCTCGGCTTTAGCCGTACGGAGAGATCTCTCCAGGACAACTGATAGGGAAGAGCCTCATCTGAATCGGATTCATCCTTAGGATCTGCTACGACATCCATCATCGGCTCATTTAACGATACTTCCCGTGGTGGCGTAGAGGATTCCCGAGCAATAGTTGGCGGCTCTGAAGATTCCGCGGGGGTTGTCAAGTGAAGAATATCCTCTATGTTAACAATCAAAGATGGCGTCCCGCTCGAAGTAGCCCTAGTTACAAAGGTTCCTATAATAAAATAAAAAGAAAAGGAGTCGAGGTATGGCGAAATGAATTAAATGTTCTAAAGTGCGTAAAATAAATCGTATCAAGGCTCATGGAAGAACGAAGCCTCTCCTCTTCCTCGTATGTCTTAATGGATTCCTGGAGAACCTCTTCAGTGGAAATACCTGTTGGGAAAATAAAATGTTAAATAAGAACACAATATCATTTTCTTCAAAGATACGTAAAGAATGTAAATGAGATGTATCTAACGCTGCAAGAGCAGCAAGCGCTGCTTGCTTATTGGCTAATCGTTCAGAAGCCTCAAGAGCGGCTAGGAGATTAATCGCCGCATTCTCATCGGTAGAAGATTCTAAAAGATTGTCGTTGGTGCTATATTCAGACAAGCCTTGCTATAGGGAGCATGAGGTTCTTGACCAAATATAACGTCCGCCGAAAACATGGATTTCTTCTTCTTCTGAGAGCCAGGAGCAACACGTGACGATAGGAGCTTTTGCTTTACAGGCATCTTTAGACGGCGTGTCCCGATTTCTAAGCCAATATCCGACTCAGGAGACGCTGTAGCCATCACACTGCCACGGGTGCTCACCTCGGGTCTTGGTCTAACCGTTGACACTGTTGGAAAAGCACGTGGGACTACCACCGCACCGCCCTCCCTTAGGGAAGCGCGGACGACTGCGCGTCGTCTCAATGGGACCGCGGGGTTGCTGGCTGGAACGGAATCCTTATGGTCAAGGAGCATCCCCTCTCTTCTTTGATAATAGCATCCGTCGCATGTTGATACCACGTTACATAGGCATTACAGGCCCTTAGAATATGATCTAGTTCAGCCATCAAGAAGTAGGATCTCGTGTTCAATCGCATGAAATGGTGGACCACACTACGAACGTCTCTTTCGAAGCAACCGGATTGACGAGAAATGGCTCGAGGGAAACGCATTGATCATAGCCCAGTTGTTGAGCAAAGTGATGCAGGTTATACCTCATGAACAGAATGGAGGCATTTCTCCTGTACCAAGAATCCAGGTCTGATTGAGTACAAATATACAATTTTCCTGGCATGCAAAACCGAAACCCCATGCTTAAACACATGATGAAGCGGCTGGACCACTTTAGAAAGTTCTTTGTCGGTAGTCAAAACCCTATCAACAAAAGTCAGGCTGTCCCCAACAAGGCGTGGACGCAAAAGAATTCGCCGAGGTTCTTGTTGTGTTGGATCGGGAGATGAAGTATCGACCAACTTCATGACTCTAGGAGAGTTGTACCCTTCATAAAATTTGGGTCTTTTATGCTCACTGAAAGCACCTAGCACATGCATCTCTACCCAAGAAGTGAAATAATGGAGGGGAAAATTCACAGGCTCCACACCCGGCTGAGTGGTATCAGCCGCCATGCTCAAGCCATTAAACAGATAGGCTAATCCCGCAACTCCTGTTAGGAATATGCATGCCCTAGAGGCCATTATTGTATGATATAGTGGATGCTTGGACATATATATAGAGGACTTTCTTGCTCGACATGATAGTATGCTATATGGTTATTAGGAATATGTCTGCCCTAAAGGCCATTATTGTATTATAGTGTGGATGCTTGGACATATATATAGAAGACTTTCTTGCTCTACATGATAGTATGCTATCTGGTTGCTCTTTATCTTAACATGTACACTTGTATTATTATACTATCTCTCTGATACATGTTGATAAAGCCCATAGGATGTTTGCTTGACTACCAGGACTATGATGCAGATCATACTACTGGGACTTGTGTAGTCCACAAGCACATCCTTTAATTGTTCCTAGTTGAGGGAGTATCGAGATAGGGCATCGATATTCCCCTCGATATTCCAGAGTAGACTAGTATGTATGTTTCTTGACCCTGTAGGGGGCGATGGTTGATCCCATATCCATTGGTGTTTGAAATCAAAGATTGTACACAAGTGCTCATTAGAGAATGGGTACACTGAACATGACTTGCCGAGAACTCCTAGTTGGTACCATACTTATCGTCAGATAGCAGTTCTCTGGTGACACTGGTACAGGTTAGTCTGTAGACCCGATATCGTCATAGAGTCTTGTGTGGTTCCCACTGTGCTTTGATTTTCTCCCTATCACGGCTCAAAGGAATCGTGCAAACAGGTGGATTTTGGGTACAGTCCCGAGTCACATGGAGGCAGTGAGCGATAGGAGGGATTTTGTCTCTTCCGGTATAGGGAGTTGATGTTGCGCTATGCTCGATTGGCTATAACAGTAAATCCCTGGCCATGGCTGATGAGATTTACTGGTAAGAGTTATCAGTAGTTTCTCGAACCGTTATAAGCCACACATCGGCATGACTTATCAAGTTACTTGGGTCTGACGATTCCACCCCTAGACTCGGTATGCGATATATCAGATGAAGAGACCCGACTGTACGGTAAGTGTTACTTATAGGCTTCATAGGAGTTTAGATAAGCTTGCTTGTTGATCTTCTATTCGCTCAATACCTGGGTAGCCGTTACGTCCAGCTAGTACCGCTGACGGCTTGTGGGTAACTGATGTGATCATTACCTACTGCTGGCATATTGACGAGTCTTTAGAGTCTCACACAGAGGTTTCCTAGTTCAAGCAAAACGAACTAGGGCACATATGCTGATATGTGTGGGGGCCTGATTAAATACGAGTATATGATACCGTATTCTAATCTGGCAGTTATTTGATATCGGTTAGGTTATATGTGATATAACCAGATTATTGAATCAAGTGTTGATTTAATAATGTGATATACAGATAAATGATATTAGTCGGTTATATGTGATATAACCGGATTATTAAATCAAGTGTTGATTTAATAATTTGATATATATTTATATTTGATATAATTATATGTTAACTAATATTATTGTTCACTAATTATTTTCTTCATAATATATATATATATATATATATATATATATTATATGAAGCATGGTTGGATTTTCTATTTTGTGAAAATAGAAAATGAGGTGGAAAATAGGGAGACTTTTGTGGTATGGTGTAAAGCATGGCTTAATGAATTTTTTATTCATCATCCTATACTATTGAAGCATGGTTACAATTCTATATTGATGGATATTGGTTGCTTCAATAATGTGAGGGTTTTAAACCATTCTTTACTTGGTTCATTTTTTCCTTAGCCATTTCTTGAGCTATCTCTCTAGCTCTCTCCATTTTATTCACCTCCACCTCCAAGCCCTAACACTCACATGAGTTGTGAAACCTAGGACGCGTGAGGATCCTCAGTGAGCTAAACACCCCTACTTCACCATCCTACACAAGATTAGCACTTTGGTGTAGTGTGTTTCCATCACTAAAGATAGTTTAGTGAAGAGGTAGCTTGGATTAGCGGAGTTTCAGGTGGATCATCTTCGGCACGAAGGTCACGAAGGAAGCTCGATCCAACTTCAAGTGGAGCCTAGTAGAGTCGTGTGGACTACTACACAGAGCCTTTGAAGTGAAGGACTCGATCTACAAAGGTTGTAGTTTCTTTCTCTTAGTGTAAATCTTGTGATATCATCATAGAAACCCTAATAGTCTAGTTTGATCGTAATTAGTGTAGCTTAGCACCCCAAATATTTTAAAGTTGCATGTATGAATCCGGTTCTGATCAAGTGGAGGTGCTAGGGTAGACTTTCATGGTATTAGAACCAAGCTACAACATTTGGGAAAGTTTTTACGGTGTTAAAGTGTTCGATCGATTTTTCGAAGCCCGATTTTAGCAAGTTTCTGTCGTTTTTCAAAAGTTGAATTTTTTGTGATTAAAAATATGCAGAAAAATGTGCAGGGTTTTTAATGGGTCCACAAAAAATTCGAAGCCCTAACTCCCACAAAGCACCACGGAACCGCTGCCGAAACCCTGGTTTGGCCGCGGTTCCGCCGCAAGTTTGGGGTGTTTTGGGTTAGTTTTTCTTGTGCTTCTCCATTGTTGTATTTGGCACTTTCCGGATGTTTTTAATGAGACTCAAGTTGTTGAGGTCTCTGGAATTTGTTGGTGTTTGATAAATCGATCGAAAGGTTTAGCGTCGTATAGATTATGATGATATGTGATATAATATTTGGAATCCATGACAATTAGTTTTGAGAAAACTAGTTAGTGTTTTATAAATCTAGCGTTTTATTCTCGGTTGATCGATTGCCACGGAGTTTCAATTCGGATCAAAACTCCGTCGCAATTGCGTATTGTACGCGATCACTTAGTCGGGAATCTTGTTAAATTATCCGACTGGTTATTGAAAAGAGTTTTCAGTTTGAGACTAAAATGCAAGGTTTATAGGGTTAGGCATAAAATTCGGAATATGAGATATTCCGGGTTTATGATGTCTAAGGTATTTGCGGATTTTAAATATTGCAGTTTTTCATTTCTTTTCTGCGACTGTAAGTGTAATATGTAGGGTATCCCCGATCTTGTTGCTATATGTCAACGGAATTTCGGATACGCGTATTTACTTATGTTGATGACATGTGATGTTATGTGTTGCTGTGATATGTTATATTGGATCGTCGTGAATGAATAGCCGGGGGTTTTTGCTTGAGATTAGAGTTTTTCAATTTTCATTCATGTAAAATTGTATGTAATATTCTTTTATTGGGACACTTCCGGGTTGAGGATGGTGTCACCATTGATGTGTATTATTTACTTTTCCACATTAGGATAGAACTAAGGCGAGGAGCACAAGTAACCGGGTTCTAGAGTCCAGTGGGAGACCATCTCGAGGAGTCGAGACTGGGTCTCCTAACTCTAGAATTGACAGGGTTGCTTGCCGCTCTCGTAGGGGTCTAGGGATGTAGGTTTGGCTATTCATCACGACCGTGGAATCCGTGTTTTTCATTATTGGCTTAATATAAAACACGGACCTCCTAGTATATCCAATATTTCATATATTGACTTCTGCTGCTTGGTTCTGTGATATGATCATAAAACTGTGTGAGACGAATGCTATATATATATATATATATATATATATATATATATATAAGCATTGCTTATGTTTTGCACCCGCGCTAGTCCAGTCCCCGCTCTGCTGTTAGTTAAGTAACCTAACGGTGCATGACGGGGCCCCATGGCGAATGCGGATGGTATAAGCATACATTATATTTTCTTTTTTTTCTGTGATGTTTAAGGAAACATAAATGATGGGACTTCATTAATGAGATTAATGAAAAGAAAAGAAACCTAAAGATGTTGTAGAATCAAAATTTTTAAAAGGTAGCTCTAGTTCTTGCTTTGCATAGTGGTATTCCTTGATGAATATCCAGCACCTCATTCGATGAGGAAAGAGCCGAGATCCCTTCACCGGGAGTGACCTCTTTAGCAAAACTAGCAAATGCTACAACCCACTCGGTTTTTTTGATAACTTCTCTAGTTTTTGCTTTGCATAGTGGTATTCCTTGATGAATATCCAGCACCTCATTCGATAAGAAAATAGCCGAGATCCTTTCACCGGGAGTGACCTCTTTAGCAAAACTAGCAAATGCAACAAAACCACTCCTTTTCAAAACACTTGATTCCACAACGATATCAAGTTCATTACGTTAAAAGTTTTCTTTAAAACCAGTCGTAGCCCTCCGTCATTTCAGATAAGTGCTATTTAGTATTCATGCAGCATTTGTTGACCTCCGTCAAGGCGTAGTGTACGGTAGCTGATTAGTGATTATCTGCTACATATGATGCGATTGGATTAGGGTAGTCGTACGGCCTTATTGACCTCCGTCAATGGTCGTGCGGGTGGGTTTAATTCAATCACGAAATGAACGGGTTGAACTTGACTAGCGGCCTATGGTTTGTTGATCTCTGTCAAGGTCATAGATCATTAGGGGTAAAAACAGATATTGGGAATTTCAAGTGTTGAAATTTGCAATGAGATTGCATACCTTCTATGAGATAGTTGGATCCCAATACCCACTGCGAGTAAGAGTTACTCCTGGGAGAGTTTTCCACTTTACAATTAGTTGATCCAGTAGGTGTCTAAGAAAGGTGTTAATGGGATTATGCCCTTGCGGAAACGAGATTATTTAATTAGTTCCATGCGAAAGTATGGGGAGACTCCCTCGGAGTACCAATACCTGCCTGGCTGACTGATTGGCAAACTTGTAAGGTGTAATTAATCCCGGCTAATCTTACCTTTTACGGTTTGAAGGAAGATTTGATAAAAACAGTGGGAGCCATCTTGATTAGATAAGATAATAACCAATCTAATCTTGCAAAGAGCGCACGCTAATGCGTTTCCGTATCTCTCTCTCTCCAGGTAGAGACCAATGACATGCCTTAATCAAGATAATAATATGGATGTATTGACCGAACCCACTTATTATACTGAGCTGGGGAACGTTGGTTTCGCTTTTTCTTATGATTGTCATAAGTCTGAGAAAGGAATAGGGGAATACCCGGATTCACACGCCACCCGAACGAAGAAGAAGCATACTGATGCATCTTCTTCGGGTGTGTTCGTAACCGAGAACTGTTTCTCAGTTTGCTCTACGTCCTGGGTATTAAATACCGGATCAGGATCCCACGTATGTAATTTGTTACATGGGCTAAAGAGAGGTAGAGAACTGGGAAAGGATGATATGTATCTAAAAGTAGGGAATGGAGCAATTGTTGCAGCCAAAGCAGTTGGCGAATATCACCTAATATTACCAAATGGCAATACGCTATCTGAACGACTGTTATTACGTACCAAATATGATGTGCAATATTATATCAGTTTCTTTGTTGCATAAAGAAGGATATAACTTTGTATTGGAAGATAATGTTATGAACATTTTCCTAAATCAAGTGTTGATTGGGTTTGGTACGTTAAGTAATGGTATATACGTTCTAAATCAAACTACAGTTCTAAACGTACAGAACATACACAAGAGGAAAAGTTCAGAAATGAACGAAGCCTTCTTGTAGCATTATAGACTAGGTCATATCAATGCGACAAGACTAGCTAAGTTGCATAAAGATGGAAATTTGAATCAGTTCAAATTTACATCTTATGAAACTTGCGAGTCGTGTCTCAAAGGCAAGATGACCAAAACTCCGTTTACTGGACACGGAGAAAGAGCTACATAACTCTTGGGACTGATACATAGTGATGTATGTGGTCATATGTCTACACATGCCAGGAATGGTTCCTTGTACTTTATTATATTCACCGATGATCTCTCAAGATACGGACATGTGTTCCTGATGAAACACAAATCTGAATCTTTTAAGAAATTCAAGGAATATAAGTGCAAAGTAGAGAACCAAACGGGTAAAAGTATTAAAATCCTTCGATCTGATCGGGAAAGAGAATACTTGAGCACGGAGTTCCGAGACTATTTAAAAAAGAATGGGATTCTCTCCCAGCTTACTCCTCCGTATAAACCACAACACAACGGTGTATCGGAGCGGAGAAATCGCACCCTATTAGATATGGTGCGCTCTATGATGAGTGTTGCTGAGTTACCGATTTCCTTTTGGGGTTATGCACTTGAGACGGCTGCATACCTATTGAATAGGGTTCCAACCAAATCAGTACCTACCACTCCATATGAGATATGGGAGAGGAAGAGACCATGTCTTAATTACATTAAGATATGGGGTTGTGCGGCTTATGTCAAAAAGAAAAATCCACACAAGCTTGAGGCAAGGTCAGTTCTGTGCAAGTTTGTAGGATATCCCAAATATTCGCGAGGGCATATCTTCTATCACACAGAGGAACAAAAAGTGTTTGTTGCTCAACATGCCACCTTTTTAGAAAAGGAATTTTTTGTGAAAGAAATTATTGGTAATGAGGTAGAGCTGGAAGAAGTTCCAGTTACACAAACTATAACTGACGATTTGGTAGAATCGGAGGATTCAATAGTCCCCGACGAACCTCATCCACTCCGCAGATCTAGTAGGGTTCCTCATCCACTTGAGATATACTACGGTTTTTTCATAGACGGTAGGAGCGAGGACTGTATCATGGAAGATGATGACCCAATTAGTTTCGAACAGGCCATCACAAGTGGAGACTCTGTGAAATGGCTGGATGCTATGCGATCTGAGATGGAATCCATGTACACCAACAAAGTATGGACTTTGGAAGTTGCTCCTGAAGGAGTAAAACCCATCAGGAGCAAGTGGATCTTTAAGAAGAAAATTGGTGTAGATGGAAAGGTTGAGACCTTCAAAGCTAGACCTGTAGAAAAAGGTTTTCGTCAATGACCATGTGTCAATTATGATGAAACATTTTCTCCTGTCGCCATGCTTAAGTCCATCAGGATCCTACTTGCCATTGCTGCATACCATGACTACGAAATCTGGCAGATAGACGTCAAGTCCGCTTTTCTAAATGGTGATTTAGAAGAAAGCGTGTACATGACACAGCCAGAGGGCTTCGTAGACAGTGAGAGCAGCGGAAGTGTTCATACCATAATATTGCATTATTATATTCCCCATTCTTATTCGTTTCATAAATAAACAGGTGCTTTTGACGCATGTCTGCTACATGTTATAGGTTACAGGTTCTTAGATTTAAAACAGTGAAAACAATGAAAAGACAATGCAAAAGTGAGCCTACGAATGATAAATGGTGAAATCTCGATCGCGCCTACATTTTGAGGAACAATTAAAAACAGTTCACCGAGTATAAAGGCAGCGACACGAAGAAACAGTAAAAGTCCACTACAATGTTCACTGGAAAGATCTGGAAGAAAACGAGAAAACAATCTGAGAAAGGACCTGTAGAAATAAGAAGCCCAAGTCACCAGAAATCAGCCCAAGAAAAGTCAAAGCACAATTCCGCGGCTGGGTTGCGCAGTTAGGAGCTGAAAATTTTACCAAGTCTTATGACTGATTTGACCGGTCAACCTAGGGGTATTCTTGTAAATGCAGACGTGCGAATCAATTGTAACCTAGGGTTTCCTATCCTCTATAAATAGGAACTCTAAAGATTGTATTTGTTTATGCCTCCCTATGCTTCTTTCTATGAATAAAATTTAGAATTCTTTTGGAGAGCATCGATGCCTCTTTTCACTTCATAAATTCAGATTTGTACTGTGTTCATGTTTGGAGAGAGCCATCAATAAAAATTAGTAAGTTCCCTTATTTTCTTTGCTTTAGTTTACTTTAATTTAGAATGTCTTTAAATTCCCTAATGAGTGAGTAGTCTCCTCGCTTGTTAGGGTTAGATTTAGGGAAAGGTTTGAAGATGAGATCTCTCATCCCTTTCTTGCCCCTTCACACATAATAATTAGAACTCCATGCATACACGCACACACCGCTCCCTGCGGCATCTTACCCCTTGAGGTAACGGTGATACCGTAGTATAAAGGACCGGTTGCGCGTGTTTTCCATGGAGGTTAGGGTAAGGATCGATAAAGGAAGGACAAGAACCTAGAGGAAGAAACATCTTCCTAAATGATTCTAATCCACTTTATTGATAATTACCATAACACCTAATAGATCTATAATAGGGCATTGAAAGCGATGAGGAAACCTTTAATCTCTCAACTTCCTCTAAACCTAACCCTAGCAAGAGTTAGATCTAGATAATCTTAGTATAAATTAATTTAGCTTTTTAGAAATAATCAATCCAACCACAATCGGAATAAACTCGTTTGAGCGACTAGGAGATTCACAACATCCCTGTGGACCGACCCGTACTCACCGGCTAGCTACCAAGTGACGCCGTTCTTGATTGCGGTTATAGATATTTTTGAGATCAATCAAATGGCGCCGTTGCCGGGGATGGCGTGTTATTTCCTTTTTGCAATTTCGGGTTAATCAAAATTTAAAAAAATCATAAAAATTTGAAGAAAAAAAAATATAAAAATATATCATCTGTTATTTTTGGGAAGGGTATTTTTGTGTGAATTTTGCAGGATTTACGAACAAATTCGGATCTGGAAATCTACAGAGATCAAAACAGCAAATATCAAATCCGAACAAACAGAGAAATATCACAATAGACAACAGAAGAAATTTGGAGGACCGAGTCAACAAGAAGAATCGCGGTGATCTGGTTCCAAAAAAAAAACTGCCGAAACGACCAACACGCGGCGGAACCACCGCGCGACCTCCATTTCGGCCGCGGAACCGCCGCGCCCTGGTGACATCACCAGAAAAAAAAACAGTTCCGCCACTGCAAATCTCTGTGAGTTTTCTCTCTCCTCCTCTGCAAATCTCCGATATATCTTCTGAAAAATCTCCTGCAGGATTCTTTGCGCTTAAAAAAAATCTTTCCCCTTCCAAATAACAATCTTGTGCAGGATTCTTTGCACCGCGTATAAAATAAAAAGATTTGATTGCAAGTTATTTTTCTATTTTGCATATCTTTAAAACTGACTTTAAGGGGCTTTTGACCAATTCAAATTGGGTGGGGATTTCATCACCCTTCCCAGGACCCCAGAAATCACATAAGGCATTTGCATTGACCAATCTTTAATTAAAAAATACTAGACTCAGCCCTAAGGACTTCGAGCTCAATAGGACAGAGGACTAGTTATAGGCATCGGCCATTAATCCTAACCTGACTTTGCGGTGTCTAGGCAAGTGTGTCTAAGGCGAGTGGTTACTTAATTAGGACCGCTACTTGTAGCGTGGAGCCTCCCACTTACCTTGCCGCAATTGGCGGTGAAGAGACGGTTTGAGGACCTATTTCTAGCCCTTTGGAACAGTTAGGAGCTGTGTAGCTGACCTAGGTGACCCTAGATTTAGGCCTGTTTGTGCATTTTTGGTTGATCGAAAGTGTGTCTTAGCCCTTTATCGAAAATCTTTTTTGCAAAAAGTTCCAAACAAATAAAAAAAAAGGAAAAAGGAAAAATCTTTTATAAAAACTTGCAATATTTTGCCGCTAAGAAATCCTTGCACCACCTACCTTCTTTCTCTTCTCTTTCTTCTATCATGGGTACCCCAAATCATAAATCACTTTCCGAACTTTGGTATCCCGAACCTAATTTTGCCTCGTACGTCAATTGTTTCGGTCGATTTAAGGAAGATCCCTCCATGCCTAAATTTTTTTTGAAAGATCAAATAGAAGCGTCTTGGAGAAACAGTTCGACTTTACTACCCACTTTGTGTCAACCATGTCCACCTTTACCACCATCGTACGTTGATACCACTTTTTCGAGTCCTGTTGTAACTCCTAAGCCGATGTCCATTGCTGAGCATATTGCTCAATCTCGTAGCCGATCTTTCACTCCTCTCCACACATCTAGTTTTAGGGGTCAACAAGTCCATTCACCTTTTTATCCAACTGTTGATCCGACTCCTGTCCAACCATCCAATTCCTACCAGTCCTACCCGACTTTCCCACCTTCACTAGATATTGCCTCTACACAGCCTTTTGGGAGTTTCACGTATCCAAACAGTTTTGAATCTTTTACCAAAACCCCTCCACAACCCATGTCTAGTCTAGAACAGTCGTTGGAGGCGTACATCGCAGCAACAAACAAAATGATTAGGAATGTGGATGCGTCCGTAGCCGCCCTTATGCAACCTAGTGCACCGGTAGCTAGTTTCCCGCTAGCTCCAAATTTTTCAATGTATAAGGAGGCGGTTGGACAGAGTGCGAATTTGAGAGGATTTCCAAATCAAATCTACCCATACCCAATTGAATCCAACAACTCCAATTTTCAAACATGTGTCCAAAATGATGAGTTGTGCGACTTTGTAGTGCTTGATTTGCCAGATTATGAGGAACCCCTTTCGAGTGAAACCGCACCTAATCCGTTTGACCTTTACACCTCCACTCTAGAACCTAAATTGATAAATATCCATGCTTTTGATGTGGTGTCAGAAAAAATTGATTTTCACTTGATTGAGGATATAGACGCCGGGAATATTTCGGATGATGAACCTGTCGATTTGATTGAAATTTTATGTCCAATTCATCATCCCGAGTCATTAAATATTTCTTCCGAACTTCATATGCGTCTTGATTTTGATGATAATGGCATGGATGAGTTAAATATTGAGGAGAATTATGAGGAGAGTATTGAGGATAATATTGAGATTGAACCATTTTTGTTTGATGTGTCGGATTTTCCAATTCATCCTCTTGCACCTTTGACTAAATCACCTTCCCTCCTTTCCATCGTTCCGACCACGCCTAATATCACGCTTGAAGACCGTGAGCTTGAAAAAAATTCCTTTGAATCTGACACAGTCCTTACTGCCGATAACACTTACAAGTGTTTCACTTTTTCGGACGATGTTGATGACTCACCGCCCGAGTTTGAGTTTGAATTTTCAGATGAGTTAGTTGAACCATCAGACTCGGTTGCTTACAGTCGTTTCGAACCATTGTTGGAATCTTTCAAGTTCGAAACAGTTTACTACTGTGAGAATGAGACTATCCCTAATTCACTCCCTTTCGTCCTTCCTATCGTTCCGACCGTACAAGAGACCGTTACGCTTTCATCTCCAATACCAAGTTCGGCGTACCCATGCTTTCTTGCGAATCTTGAGGGATTTGACCCCAATTCTCGACGGGTTGATAGGTTGGCACAATCGCTTTTAACACATCGGTCATCACAAATTGCGCTAATTTATTCACTCGATTTACACCCTCAAGATCGTACTCCACTTCTTTCTCCTTTCCGCCATTCTTCTCCTCCACCGAGACCATATTCTACCCTTCTTCCCACACGGTCTCGTGTATTTCTCATTTCTCTCCTCTACACCCCATTATTTCACCAACTCGGCCATTACCACGATAAGATTTTTGAATGGTTGGTGCTAACCTTTGGCTTGTATAAGGCTAAGCTTAAGTTTGGGGGGAACCTTGTTGTATATATGTATATATATTTTTGTTTTCTTTCTCTATAAATAAAAAAAATAATAAATTTTTTTTTCAAAACATTAAAAAAAAATTTATAAATAAATAAACAGGAGAGTGCCGACATTTTGACCCTCTTGGTGTAGCATGACAGTGAGGACACTGTCAAGTTTAAGTTTGGGGGTATGCTCGGTACGTTTTCTTCTTTCGCATTCATATGTATATTTTTGCATTTGCATATTTATTTGAAAATCCATAAAAATTGAAAAATTTCAAAAATTATAAAAATTAATGTATTCAATTTTGGCCTTATTTGACTTAAGTTTGACAGATAGATTAACTGGCTAGGAACAACTAGATCTTAGACTTAGTAAATTAAAAACCCTAAAAATAACCTTTCTTAAAGTTTAACGGTAGAAAGTATATGTCTTTGTAGTTCATTTAGAAATAGGCAAATTTTGAGTTCAATTTTTGGGCTAAGTCGAAACGAAGGAAAAGTATTGATATCTTTATTAGAGTATAAGTTTGAAAAATAATTCCTAGCTTAAGTCTAGATTCTGAAAATGTATACCCTACAAATTACACAATCACGCACCTTGAAACTTAGAATAGTAGAGGAGACCTTGAAATGCTCTTGTCTAAAGTCCTTAGTACAATGAAAATAAAAGAAAAGAAAGTGAATAAAGAAAAAAAAATGAACACTGGTTTTTGTGATTACTTAAAGCTAAAAAAATAGAAAAATATTTAGCGAGGGTGCTTCATCACCTAGTGCCTTAGACCAACTGGTTTGGGAGTCACTGCTAAAGCCTTGGGTGTTGCAAGACTAGGAATTACGTTTTATAGTGCAAACGCATCTTGTAATCGGTCGTTGGTACCTCAAGAAGTATTAACGGTCGCATGAAGGATGTGTAAGCAAAATTCATTTAAATTCACCAATTAATAAGTACTTTGGACAACGGACAAGAGTATGATTGCTTGATTTGAATTTCCAAGTGTAGGGGTGATATATACACACACGTAGGGGTATGTGATTGGAGTTTAGATGAGAGAAATGAGTGAAGAATAGAACTTGTATCTTTAATAGAGTTGATAAAAATTCCTAAGTGGAGATAGAACCCTAGAAGGAAAACTTAAGAGACGCCGAAAACTAAGTAAGTTTATAGAACATATATAATCTTAAGTTAAATGATGAGGAAGTGTGAAGAATATGGGTGGATAATTTACGAGTCGACGATAATAGAATTCCTTGTTAGAAAACCTAATTGGAGAATAAAAGTTAATGGGCCTAATTGATAGGATTTTGTGGGTAGTATCCTCTGAAAACCCTCAGAAGACAACACTCCTCCTACTAGGGACACCTAGAGGTTTAACGGCTTGTTGCACGAGCTCAGTGCAATCGCGATTCCCTGCGAAAGTGCGGTTAGGTTTTTGTAGAGAAAAAAAATAAGTTTGCTCGAGGACGAGCAAAAGATAAGTTTGGGGGTATTTGTTCATACCATAATATTACATTATTATATTCCCCATTCTTATTCGTTTCATAAATAAACATGTGCTTTTGACGCATGTCTGCTATATGTTACAGGTTACAGGTTCTTGGATCTAAAACAGTGAAAACAATGAAAAGACAATGCAAAAGTGAGACTACGAATGATAAATGGTGAAATCTCGATCGCGCCTCCATTTTGAGAAACAATTAAAAACAGTTCACCGAGTATAAAGGCAGCGACACGAAGAAACAGTAAAAGTTCATTACAATGTTCACTGGAAAGATCTGGAAGAAAACGAGAAAACAATCTGAGAAAGGACCTGTAGAAATAAGAAGCCCAAGTCACCAGAAATCAGCCCAAGAAAAGTCAAAGCCCAATTCCGCGGCTGGGTTGCGCAGTTAGGAGCTGAAAATTTTACCAAGTCTTGTGACTGATTTGACCGGTCAACCTAGGGGTATTCTTGTAAATGCAGACGTGCGAATCAATTGTAACCTAGGGTTTCCTATCCTCTATAAATAGGAACTCTAAAGATTGTATTTGTTTATACCTCCCAATGCTTCTTTCTATGAATAAAATTTAGAATTCTTTTGGAGAGCATCGATGCCTCTTTTCACTTCATAAATTCAGATTTGTACTGTGTTCATGTTTGGAGAGAGCCATCAATAAAAATTAGTAAGTTCCCTTATTTTCTTTGCTTTAGTTTACTTTAATTTAGAATGTCTTTAAATTCCCTAATGAGTGAAGTCTCCTCGCTTGTTAGGGTTAGCTTTAGGGAAAGGTTTGAGAGATGAGATCTCTCACCCCTTTCTTGCCCCTTCACATATAATAATTGGAACTCCATGCATACACGCACACGCCGCTCCCTGCGGCACCTTACCCCTTGAGGTAACGGTGATATCGTAATATAAAGGACCGGTTGCGCGTGTTTTCCATGGAGGTTAGGGTAAGGATCGATAAAGGAAGGACAAGAATGTAGAGGAAGAAACATCTTCCCAAATGATTCTAATCCACTTTATTGATAATTACCATAACACCTAATAGATCTATAATAGGGCATTGAAAGCGGTAAGGAAACCTTTAATCTCTCAACTTCCCCTAAACCTAAGCCTAGCAAGACTTAGATCTAGATAATCTTAGTATAAATTAATTTAGCTTTTTAGAAATAATCAATCCAACCACAATCGGAATTAACTCGTTTGAGCGACTAGGAGATTCACAACATCCCTGTGGATCGACCCGTACTCACCGGCTAGCTACCAAGTGACGCCGTTCTTGATTGCGGTTATAGATATTTTTGAGATCAATCAAGAAGCGTGTGCAAGCTGCTTAAATCAATCTACGGATTAATACAGGCATCGCGGAGCTAGAACATCTATTTCGATGAAGCTATTAAAGAGTTTGACTTCATAAAAAACGTAGATGAACCTTGTATATACAAGAAGGTTGTAGAGAGTATGGTTGTCTTCCTCGTATTGTACGTGGATGACATACTCTTGATAGGAAATGATATTTCTATGCTATACTCGGTCAAGCTCTTCTTATCACACAAGTTCTCCATGAAAGATCTAGGTGATGGCTCCTACATCCTGAGGATAAAGATCTATAGAGATAGATTTAAGCGGATGTTGGGATTGTCCCAATCCAGGTACATTAACACCATACTAAAGAGGTTTAGTATGGAAGATTCTAAGCGTGGTAATTTACCGCTTGTTTAGGAATCACTCTCTCCAAAGAGATGTCTCCCAAGACTGATTTGGAGAGGGCTCGCATGCAAGGGATACCCTATGCTTCGGCAGTCGGATCTATCATGTATGCGATGTTATGTACCAAACCGAATGTAGCTTGCTCACTAGGTGTAGTGAGTAGGTATCAATCAGATCCTGGGGAGAAACACTGGACAGCTGTGAAGAACATTCTTAAATATTTGAGAAGGACTAAAGAAATGTTCTTGGTGTATGGTAACGGTGAACTCCAGGTGGAGTCCTTTACCGATTCGAGCTTCCAGAGAGATAAGGATGATAGTAAGTCGGTCTCGGGTTTTGTCTTCACCCTCAATGGAGGGGCGGTATGTTGGAAGAGTTCCAAGCAAGATAAAGTATCAGGCTTGACGATGGAGGCTGGATACATCGCTGCCGACGATGCTGCCAAAGAGGCTGTCTGGATGAAGAAGTTCATTGCTGAACTTGGTGTGGTTCCATCCATTGAGTATCCAATACTTGTGTATTGTGATAAAAATAGAGCTGTGGCTTTAGCCAAGGAACCCTGGTCCTATCAGAGATCCAGACATATTCTTAGGCGGTATCACCTGATCCGGAAGATAGTAAATCGAAGGGAGATCGAGGTCAGTAGAGTTGACACGAAGGATAATGTAGCGGATCCACTCACGAAGGCCCTCCCCCAGACGCAGTTTAAGAGACTTTTTGGGATGTTGGGTATGAGATACTACAACACATGGCCTTAGTACAAGTGGGAGATTGTTAGGAATACGTATGCCCTAGAGGCCATCATTGAATGATATAGTGGATGCTTGGATATATATATAGAAGACTTTCTTGCTCAACATGATAGTATGCTATTTGGTTGCTCTTTATCTTAACATGTACACTTGTATTATTATACTGTCTCTCTGATAAATATTGATAACGCCCTTAGGATGTTAGCTTGACTACCAGGACTCTGATGCGGATCATACTACTGGGACTTGTGTAGTCCACAAGCACATCCTTTAATTATTCATAGTCGAAGGAGTATCGAGACAGGGCATCGATATTCCAGAGTAGACTAGTGTGTACGTTTCTTGACCTTGTAGGGGGCGTTGGTTGATCCCATAACCATTGGTGTTTGACATCAAAGATTGTACACAGGTGCTCATTAGAGAATGGGTACACCGAACATGACCCGCCGAGAACTCCTAGATGGTACTATATCTATAGTTAGATAACAGTTCTCTGGTGACACTGGTACAGGTTAGTTTTTAGACCAGAGATCATCATAGAGTCTTGTGTAGTTCCCATTGTGCTTTGATTTCCTCCCTACCATGGCTCAAAGGAGTCATGCAAACAGGTGGATTTTGGGTACAGTCCCGAGTCACATGGAGATAGTGAGCGATAGGAGGGGTTTCATATCTCCCGGTATTGGGAGTTGATGTTGCGCTATGCTCGATTGGCTATAACAGAAAGTCCCTGGCCATGGCTGATGAGATTTACGGGTAAGTTTTATCATTAGTTTCTCGAACCGTTATGAGCCATACATCTCCCTGGCCATGGCTGATGAGATTTACGGGTAAGTGTTATCATTAGTTTCTCGAACCGTTATGAGCCATACATCGGCATGACTTATCAAATTACTGCGGTCTGACGATTCCACCCCTAGACTCGATATGCGACATATCAGACGAAGAGACCGGACTGTACGGTAAGTGTTACTTATAGGCTACATTGGAGTTTGGACAAGTTTTCTTGTTGATCTTATTATCGCTCAATACCTGGGTAGCCGTTACGTCCAGCTAGTACCGCTGACGGCTTATGGGTAACTGATGTGATCATTACCTACTGTTGGCGTATTGATGAGTCTTTAGAGTCCCACACAGAGGTTTCCTAGTTCAAGCGAAACGAAGTAGGGCACATATGCTGATATGTGCGGGGGCCTGATTAAATACGAGTATGTGATACCGTATTCTAATCTGGCGACATTTGATATCGGTCAGATTTTATGTGATATAACCGGATTATTAAATCAAGTGTTGATTTGATAATGTGATATACAGATAAATGATATTAGTCGGTCATATATGATATAACCGGATTATTAAATCAAGTGTTAATTTAATAATTTGATATATATTTATATTTGATAATTATATATTAACTAATATGAAGCTCACTTAAAGTTAATATTCTCTTAATATATGTGTGTGTGTGTGTGTGTGTGTGATATATATGTGTGTGTGTGTGCGCGCGCATGCGCGCGTGTGTGTGTATATATATATGTATGTGTGTGTGTGTATGTGTGTGTGTGTGTGTGTGGATAAAATCTATTTTGTGAAAATAGATTAAGAGGTGGAAAATGGGGGATATTTTGAGAATGGGTGAAGCATGGCGTGTTCATTATTATATTCATTTGCATTCACTATTGAAGCATGGTTGGATTTATTTATTTGAAATAATTACATGCTTCAATAAGTGATATGAGTAAGCCATTCTTCACTTGAGATTTTTTTCCTTAGCTCATTTTCTCTCTAACTCTCTCCATTCTCTTCTTCATCTTCCTCCAAGCCCTAACACTCACATGAGTTGTGAACCCTAGGGCTTGTGAGAATACTTAGTGATCTAAAACACCTACTTCATCATCCTATACTAGATTAGCACTTTGGATTAAGGTGTTTCCTTCACTAATAGTTGATTAGTGAAAAGGTAGCTTGACCTTGAGAAGCTTCAAGGCGGATCATCTTCGATATGAAGATCGCGAAGTAAGCTCGTTCTTTCTTCAAGTGGAGCCTAGAAGAGTCATAGGGACTACTACCCGGAGCTATAGAAGTGAAGGACTCGATCTACAAAGGTTGTAATCTCTTTCACTTAGTGTAGTTCATGTTATATCATTGCTTAAACCCTAATACTCTAGTTAGATTCTAGATTAGTGTAGATTAGCACCCAAGATTTTTTAAAATTACATGCTTGATGCTGGTAAAAATCTAGTAGTGGTGCTAAGACACACTTTCAACTCCGACGGCCATACGCGTTCCCTCCGCAATACGATGAGCCGGGTAGAAGACGGACGTGTACCGATGATGTGTTGGGAGTGCGAACCAATTGAGCCATAAGCCGATGAAGCCCACCAGAAATGTCTCATCATCGATGTCTAGAGCAGCAATTTCTGCAAAAGAGATGATGGGGGTGTCTGGAATGTAAAACTGCTTCAGATCCGCATCGGCAGTTGGCAGTTTGTCCAAACCAAACCCGAACAGATCATCAAGTTTGGCAAATTTCATGGCCTTCTTCGAAAAAACTTCCAGGCGAAGGAAACGGGCAATAAAATCTGCAAATCTAACCTTATGCCCCTGACTCCAAATACAGTTTCTCGTAAATATTCAGCACCTTAATCAAACTCGGGAATTTTTGTCAGATGGCATTCTCTGGCGTAAGGCCCATGACAAGCGATTCAGGGGCAAAAATATACTCATCGGGAGGAAAGATCTCTTCATAATGCTCCCCCCTGACGGGTAATCCAGAGATTTCTAAGAATTCCTCCAACCAAATCGACACCTCCCGGTCCGATAGCAGAAACGTATGGGTTAGAATATTCCATTGTTCCAAAAAGGACTTAACCCACCATACGTGAGGGGTGTAGCAATAAAATAAAGATGCGTAAACCGCCGGATACAACCCGGTCATTAGCAGCAACGGTTTCTTTGTAGATAAGATGTAATGGCCCAAACGAGATAACCGACCGGATGTCGAGGAGTCACTCCTATGGTATAAACTTAACCCCAGTTTACGGAAGCGGTGACGTAGCAGGTCGCAACGTATTTACTAAGAAATAAATACGTTAAGCGTAAATAAGCAATATATAAAATGCACAAGAAAGACAAGTGATATAAAATGAACAATAACTTTTATTAACATTCATCTTTACAATTCAACTGCATTAAAAAGAAAAGTACAATGATATAAAGAAATGCCTAAACAGTGGCATATGAAATGAAAAGTAAGTGCAAGGAAAGCTAGAAGTCCTGCTGCTCGATGAACTGGTCCACGTCCTCCTGGCTAGGCTCGATCTCGAGAGAGTCCGGTCCTCCTGACGAACATTCTAAAGAAAGAAAAGACAGGAATGTCGTCAACGAACTAGCGCTCGGTAAGTTCTAAAAGAAAGAAAGAAATATAGCAAGTATTAAGAATTGAAATGTTAAGGTGTACAGGTATAAGATTGCTATTCTAACGTAGTTGTTTGTAAGTTGGTACAGAAGGTGTTAGTGTATACGAGAGAAGTCCATCTTACCCCATGGACTATGATAACATGTAGTATAAGGCTCCGTCAAAACCCACGGGTCAATGGCATAGGAGTTCATGTAGGTGTCTTTTAGTGATCATCTCGTGCCACTTTTAATACATTCCGTACCAATCTACCTCGTTAACCCCGTAATGTATTATATAGATTATAATTATCAGACTTACCGAGACCATGGATACAAGTTGTTCAAATAGTCAGGTTCAGGATATAAGATTGTAGTCATGTCAAGTTATAGCCATGGTTCGGTCAAGTCAAATATTGTATTCAGGTTTGATATTTAGGTTTGATATTCTGTTTCAGGTTTAAGTATGCATGTTTGATATAGGATTCATGTTTGAATTAGATTCTGGTTTGAGTTGAATTCAAGTTTGATTTAGACTCGATTTGAGTCAGACACTTATAACTGATTTAGATCCTGAATTAGATTTGGGAGTTATCGGTAACTGATGCACATGGACGACAAGATTTGTGTCGTTTTCCAAGACAATTACCGTTGATAACACCGTTAAGTTTTCTATCTTAAATAGGCAAGCACCCACATTCTCCGGCTCCGTGAGGCTCAAGAGAATTGATCCCGCTTAAACCTATATTTACTAAAATCCTTAATATTGTTTTATATATCTCGAGGGGGTTTTATGAAAAATATTTTTATATAATTTCAAAATAAACCCTGAGAAGTTATTTATATTATTTAGGGTTTTAATGGATGTGAATTTTAAGGATTTGAGGTATTTTAGTGATATTAACTTAGTTTGAATAGTTCATGGTATTTTACTGTAAACTTGTCTTGTATTGATATCTTGATGGTATTTTGATGAATTTTTGTGAGCTTTCATCTTTTAGAAAAAAGTAAGTATGTTATATTTTGTAAATAAATGGATTTGTAATATTTATATAATTATTAAAAATTAAATTTTATTAAATTAGAAAATGCGTTTTTCTTAAAAATCGTATTTAAAAACCTTTCGAGATCGAATGCTCCGTAATGAGGTCTGCATCTCGCTCTACTAGCACAAGGATGTGCGATAATCCGCATCATCCAATAGCGGGTCCCCTAAAAAGGGTTGTAGAGGCATATTTGCAAAGGATTTTGAAATATCATTCAAAAGAAAGCCGTTTTTTATAGTAAAAGGTATTTTAATGTAATATATTGTTTTCGCCACAAAAATGCGTTCAAAGAGTATCGTACTATGGCACCATGTGTGTTTGTGAGGGGTAGGTCATTACCCCCATGAAGTTTTCTAAAGGTATGTTTAAACAAAGGAATATAAGATGACATATCTAAAGTTCAAGGTATTTTAATGTAAAAGTTAAATTAAAGTTATGTTTCATGATATTTTTGAGTGAAAGATGATTCTAACATTAGTTTTATGATAACAAGTAAGGTGTAGAAATATGAATGAAAATTGCTTAACAAAATGTGTAATTTCTAGGGTTTAGAATAAAATGTCGGTATTAACTCTACTTATCAACATATTTTGAAAAAAAACTTTTCAAGGAAGGAGAAGAGAAATTGAAAAGGACTTACCAGCTAGTTATCCTATGAAAAGGTAGAAGAGGGAGTGTTGAACTTCGTAGCGTCGCGGGGTCGCCGGAACTTGCTTCGATTCTCGCCAGAAGTTGATCTCTTACTAACTCCACTTGTACTCTTCATGTACTTAGAAAAATTTGAGAATTTTGGCTATAATTTTCAGAATGAGGAAGGGTTAAGGCATAGGGTAGTATTTATAGTATGGAATTAGGGTTTTGGAATTAAAAGAGTGAATTAAAATGCATTAAAATTTGGTTTAAAGGTGAAATTATAAGTCACTGTTTGATTGCAAAGCAATCAAACAGTGCAGGAGAGTTAGAGATAGGGGAAGGGTCATGTGTGCAAATCACAGACACCATTGGCTACGGGGAGACCGTCAGCGCTGTCCCAATTGATGATCTCGCCGGTCGTTTGGTGAAGGGGAGCCGTCGGATTGAAGCCACGTGTACATCTCTGTATTAATACTCTTTTACACATGTTATTTCATCATACTTTTCATTTTTATGTGCATTGCGCGTGTAAACTTTTGGGCTTCCAAAAATTTTAAAAGAAAAATCAGAAAGAATATAATGTGTCTGATGTGGTTCGAACACAAGGCCTACGTCACAGCAGTGCAAGGCTTTACCAGTGAGCTGCAAATTATTTCTTATAGTTCTTAAACAAAAATTAACTTATAAATTGTACTCATGCTTGTAAACTCCTTTCTGTACATTAAACTGAAAAATTTTGTACAGTAAATTCAGAGTCGTTACATTCTACCCTCCTTATAATAATTTCGTCCTCGAAATTTACAATTACATTGGGACTAATTTACAAATAAGAGAGTATATCTTGCACGCATGTCGTCTTCTCGTTCCCAAGTTGATTCTCCTGTCGAATCTTTTCTCCACATCACTCGGACCAAGTTTACTTTCTTATTCCGAAGTGTTTTCACCTTTTGGTCCAGGATCTCAATGGGTTGTTGCTCACAAGTTAGGTCCGTCTGTACAGTGAGTTCGGAGTGATCAAGTATGTGGCTAGGATCACTGACATATTTTTGGAGCTGGGATATATGGAACACGTTGTGCACTCCTTCCAATAAGGGTGGTAATGCCAAATGGTATGCCACTTCTCCGACTCGTTAAAAGAATGTCGAACAGTCTTATGTATCTGGGACTGAGCTTACCCCTCTTGCCAAAGCGGATCACTCTTCGATTGGAAATCTTTAAGAAAAAATGATCTTCAGGTTGGAACTTCAGATGTCGACGTTTTGCATCAGCCCAGTGCATCTGTCTATCTTGAGCTATGCACATTCTTTCCCTGATCATGCGAACTACGTCTACAGTTTCCACGATCATCTCTGGTCCTAGGAGTTCACGATCTCCGATGTTGTCCCAACTTAGTGGTGAACGACACTTCCTTCCATAGAGTGCTGCAAAAGGTGTCATTCCAATACTCGCCTGATAGCTGTTGTTGTATAAGAACTCCACAAGGTGTAGGTGATCTTCCTACGAACCTCCGAAGTCCAACATACAAGCTCTTAGCATGTCTTCTAGAATTGAATTGTTCTCTCAAACTATCCGTCCTTTTGTGGATGGTAAGCCATGCTGAAGTTCAGGCTCGTTCCCAGGCTAGCTTGCAGACTCTGCCAAAACTGTGATCGAAATCTGGTGTCACGATCGGAGACGATGCAAACCGGTACTCCATGTAATCTCACGATCTCCTGCATGAGTTCATGGGTATCAAAAATAGTACACTTTGAGGTTAAATCTTACTTTAGATTCATGCTTACCTCAATGTACTTCTATGCTAACGTCTCGGTAGATTGGCCAACTCGAAAGGGAATAAAACGAGCCGACTTTGTGAGTCGATCCACAATAACCCATACTGCATCGTTACCCTTCGTGCTGTGAGGAAGGGCAGTCATGAAGTCCATGGTAATGTGCTGCCATTTCCACTCTGGGATTGGTAACGGCTGAACTAGACCAGCAGTTCTGTGATGTTCAGCCTTTACTTGCTGACAAACCAAACACTTGGCTACGCTTCTGGCTACTTCGTGCTTCATTCCATGTCACCAGTAGTGTTGCCGTAAATCCTTGTACATTTTTGTACCACCAGGGTATACTGAGTAAGGAGAGTTGTGAGCTTCTTTCATCAACTCTTCTCGAACAGGACCGTTTGGTACACACAATCTACTTACATATCTCAAAGATCCATCTTCGTGGATGATGAAGTCAGTTCGAAGTCCACTTTCTACTTGTTCTCGGATCTTTTGTAGCTTGATATCATTTGCTTGAGCTGCTTTGATCTGATTGACAATAGTAGACTGGACTTGTAAGTTCATCAAATACGAAGCGTTAACTGGCATAACTACTTCGATCGCCAATCCGTACAATTCCTGCTGTAGCTTCCACTGAGCGGTGAGATTCATTGCTAATGGTTGGCGGCTAAGTGCATCAGGAACTATATTCACCTTCCCAGGATGATATTGTAGGTTGATGTCGAAGTCTGCCATTAGTTCTAACCATCTTCTTTGCCGCATGTTCAATTCTTTCTGAGTAAATACATACTTCAGACACTTATGGTCAATGTATATATCCACTCGTTCTCCTAGAAGATAGTGGCGCCAAATCTTAAGTGCAAAGATAATAGCTGCCAACTCAAGATCATGTGTTGGATAGTTGCGCTCATAAACCTTCAGCTGTCTTGATGCAAAAGCTACAACTTTTCCATGCTGATGTAGAACACATCCTAATCCCTTACCGGACGCATCACAATGTACGACGAAACCTCCAGATTGATCTGGTATTGCGAGAATAGGAGCTGAAGTTAATCTTGTCTTGAGTTCTACAAAAGATTGTTCACATGCTTCTGATCACACGAATGCTTCATCTTTACGTGTGAGCTTGGTTAGGGGTGTTGGCTATAGTGCCCTCAAGTCAATTATTGAATCGCAGGCACGCGATTGTGATGATTGAGGGAGGACCTATACCGGTAGAACAGTCTTACTCGAGATGATAGTTTTCTATCTGGTTTGTCTTTATCATCATGTACATGCTTCAGGTGGAATTAAAAATCACTATTACATGTTGATAGAGCCCATAGGTTCTTGCTTGACTATCAGCATTATGATGGCGATCATATACGTGGGAGCTGGGTGGTCTATAAGCACATCCTTAAATGTCTCTAGTCGTGGGAGTATCGAGACTGGGCATCAGTACTCCGGAGTAGACTAGTATATACTTATCCAGACCCTGACGAGGGGCGGTGGCCGGTCTCACAAGCCATTGGTGTCAGTTAGTCACCTAAGATAGTATACAGGTGCTCATTGGGTTATGAGTACACTGGACGGACTCGCCGGGAACCTGCTAGATGGTATTATACCTATTGTCATATTGCAGTTCCCAGGTGACATGAGTACATCTTAGTCTGTCGACCTGATATCGTCATTTGTCTCGTGTGAGTTCCCACTGTGCTTTGATTACTACCCTACCACGGCTCAAAGGAGTCGTGCAAACGGTTTTAGTTGGGTACAGTCCCGATCCACATGGAGGCAGAGAGTGGATCGTCGGGGATTCGTCTCTCCCGGTATTGGGGGTTGATGTCGCGTTGTGAACGGGTGGCCATCACCAGAAATCCTTGGCCAAGGTACTCGAGAATTACTGATCTAGGATCAGTAGTTTCTTAGGTGGTGATGGGTTTCATACCAACACGAATTATCGCGTTATTAGAGGTCTGACTTTATCCACCCCCTAAACTCGATATGCGATACTCTTAGACGAACAGAGCGGACTGTACGGAGATTGTCACTGTCAGGCTCAGTAGAGGTATGGATGAGTTTGCTCGTCGGCCTTCCTTTCGCTCAATACCTGAGTAGCCGTTACGTACAGCTAGTGCCGCTGACGTGCTTGTGGTTAAACCCATTGCCAGCGTATTGACGAGTCTTTAGAGTCCCACACAGAGGGTTTTCACGGTTCAGGCGATATGGTGTAGATGACGTATGTTGGTACATACAGGTGTCCGATTAAATATGTGTACAGGCTACACAGATTTTGATCGGACAGTTGATAATACTAGCGGCTTAGGACTAAGCCGGATTATTAAATCAGGTTTTGATTTAATAATTTATATATGTATTTATATATATGTATTCTAGTATTATTGTTTACTATTCATTTTCTCTCTTGGCTATTCGTATTTTTGTACGAATACGCGTATATGTATTTCGATACGTGTACTGGGTTGCATTTCGTATTTATACGGAATATCTTCTAGAAGATGGCCACCTCATTATTTGATTTTCATTTTAGAAAATCATTTTTGGGAAATGAGGTGGAAGGGGTGAGGTGGCATGAACATTGTATGATATATAGAGAGGTATGGAATGGATTTGTTTATTGTAAAAATGAGATGAGATATTTTTCATTGCATGATTGAAAGGGTGGGGGGCTGCCATGTTTTTCAAAAATGGCTTGCTCATTTTTTTTTCTTGACTTGCTTCATTACTCACTCTCATTCTCACTCACTTGGAGACTTAGCCATTTCTTTAGTTGTTCATGCCACATGTTTTCCTCACCTCCTCTTCATCTTCTATGGTTGCTCTTTGAGCATTTGTGATGAGAGAAAAATAATAGTGAGATAATCATACATCTCCACTCTCCATTACTAGCAACCTTGGAGCGTCGGTTGCCTTGCTAGGCAAGGTTAAAGCTTGCGCCGTTTCCCTCGGGTGGATCATCGTAGATAGAGGAAGACCGGCAACCAAATTCGATCCGCGACCATTAGGAGCTTGGGATGATGGTTGAAGACCCGAAGGACTTGGTTCATTCGATATAACCATCTAACTCCTCTTTATATACTTGCTAGTATAGGGTTAAGGGTAGATCCGGGCATCGGGTTGTGGAAGCACCAATTTTGTAAAATTTTGTTCCGCATTTGGCCACGGTTTGATGGCCGGGACGCTGCTGTAACCCAACATGGTATCAGAGCCAACCCTTTATCCCCATACTAGCTTGTTTGCACAATGGTAGAATATCGATCGACAAATTTTTCCGAATCAAATTTTCATTTCATGTGCTTGCTGTCGAATTTCAAAGTTGTTCAGAATTTTTTTTCGATATCTTAAAAATATGTGCAGGTAAAACTATAGCTACACAAAAAATTTAGGAACCTAACTCCAAAATTCCGCGGCGGAACCTAAGCAAAATGGCACATTTTGCTTAGGTTCCGCCACGCTTTTTGGGCTACAGTGCCCTAAATCTTTTTTGGGGCTTTAGTTCATGGAAATTTGATTTTTGGTATATATGGTTTTGGCCCAGATTTATCTGAGTGCTGGTTTTACATTTGGGTCCAATTTAGAAAGATTTAGTCGATCAAAATTTTAATTATGTGTTTACAGTACATGCATTACTATCTGCGACCGTGAATGTCATTCGAGCGGTACAATCCATCTAACTGCTGTATGTTCTTTTAGACGGGTTTGCGATTCACGTTGATATTCTGTGTTGTGCTGTGATTGTGGTTGGATTGTCGTGGTGGATAGCTTGGGTGCAATGTTAGTACAGTTTAGATTCATTTGTACATTTGATATTGCAGGGCGAGCATCCGACATGTGGACTGCCGTCACTGCCAGCTTGTATATTATTTGTTTTGGCCACAGATTGATGGCCGAGGCGCTGCCGTAACCCAACAAATAATATGTACAAGAGTGACATCGGCCGGGACGCTGCCGTAACCCAACATGGTATCAGAGCCAGCCTTTAAAGCTCTTACTAGCAGTTTTAGACAATGTTAAAGTATTGAAATCAAAACAACTCCGAAACCACACCTCGAATATTCCAGTTGCTGTCAATTTTTCTAAGTCTTCAAAAAATTATTTTAGCAACTGCAGAAGACTACTTGAATGACCACTAGAACATACCCCAAATACGAACCCATTCCACCCGTTTTGACTCGAGCACATGCTCAGAAAAATTGAGTCGGCCGGCCATGCTTTGGATTTTGGGCTTCATATTTTGGGTGTTTTCTGGTCTCTGGAATATTGGTTCAGTGGTATTTCTTGTTTTGCCCGGTTTGGATATAGTGTTATCTTTTGATCAGGGGCAACTCAGGGTGTTTCGAAGTCGATAATTTAACACTGTTTAAATGTTTACACAATACTTACATTACTATCTGCGACCGTGAATATCATTCCAGCGGTACAACTCGTCTAATTGCTATATGTCTTTTAGACGGGTTTGCGAATGTGACATTCACGTTGATGTTCTGTGTTGTGCTGTGATGTTGGCTAGATCGTCGTGGTGGATAGCTATGGTGTAATAGTAGTACAGTTTAGTTTCATTTGTACATTTGGTATTGCGGGGTGAGTGTCCGACATGTGGACTGCCGTCACTGCTAGTTTGTATATTATTTGTTTGGGGCACGACCGGGTTGAGGTCGATGTCACCCTTGTACATATTTTTCTTTTCTGTACTAGAATTACCCCACGGTGGAGTGCACGAATAGCCGGGTTCTAGAGGACAACGGGTCCGCATCTCATGGCGTTGAGATGGAAGGGACCTTATTCTAGAATTGGCGGGCTATTCGCCGCACTCGTAGGGGGTATAGGTTGACCCAGGAGGAGTGCTCAAGTTACCGGATTCCGTGAAGTGCCGGGTGGCCCTTTCACTTTGCTGAAGGGGGCTGTCTCGCTTCTGGTTTTGGCGGGTAACTTGCCGCACTCGTAGGGGTTTAGGTTTTATTGCATAGGCTATCCACACGACAGGGGAACGTTGGGTCTCACTTGCGGTTCAAGTGAAACCCGGGGCTCCAGATTATCCACCATTCTGTGTTGCTTCTGTGATGCTTCTGTGATGCTGCTTTATATCATGCCTGGGACGATTTTTGCATATATATATTTATATATATACTAGTAGATGTTGTATATGTTTTGCACCCGCGCTAGTCCAGCCCCCGCTCTGCCGTTAGTTAAGTAACTTAACAGGTGCTGACGGGACCCAGTGGCGAATGCGGATGGCATATACGTACATCATATATTTTCGTTCTTTTCTGGTGTGATTAATTGATGGGACTGCGTTGATTCTGATCAATACAAGGATAAAATAAACCTATATGATGTTGTTGGAACCAAGTTTTTAAAAATGATATTACAGACGCTTTCTTTTGCTTTGCACGATAGTATTTGGTTGTGAATATCCAGCACCTCATTCGACGAGGCAAGGGCCGAGATCCCTTCATCGGGAGTGACCCCTTGGGCAGAAGTTTGCGTCAACGTAATAACTTTACTATAGTCGAATCTTTTGCTATGCATCGTGGTATTCAGTTTGGAATATCCTGCACCTCATTCGAAGAGGAAAGAGCCGAGATCCCTTCACCGGGAGTGACCTCTTTAGCAAAAGTTTTTGTCACTATATATTTGTAAAACCTCTTGGATTCCTTCAACGATATCAAGTTCATTACGTTAAAGATTTTTTCACCAAATACTATTCATAGCCCTCTGTCATGTCTTACAGGTATTACTTAGTATTCATGCTGTGTATGTTGACCTCTGTCAAGGCACAGTGCTTGGTAGCTGGGTAATGTTTGTTTGCTGCATAGATATGCGATTATTTAGGATAGTCGAATGGTCATTTTGACCTCTGTGAAGGGCACGTGCGGGTGGGTCTAAGTTAATCCTGGACAATGACGGGTTGAACTTGACTTGCGACTTATGATATGTTGACCTCTGTCAAGGTCATAAGCCGCTTGGGGTAAAAACCACATCGGGAGTTTCAAACATACAGGAAAATTACCAGGCATGCGCATACCTTCTGGAGTGTGATAACTTGAGTGGCTTCCATCAAGTTATCATGTGATGATAGTTGGATCCCAATTCCCACTGATGAGTTGGTTTACTCCTTGGGTGATTTTAGATGTTCCGACTAATTCTCCTTTGGGTTTGGAGGAGGATTCGAGGAAACGGTGGGAAATATCCTGATTAGATAAAGTGATTATCCATTCTGATCTAGGTTAGAGTGCATGCTGAATGTTTCTTTTCTCTCTCTCTCTTTGGTAGCGACCATGACCTGACCCTAAACTAAAACTCATGAACCAAGTTAACCGAACCTTCTTGAAACACTTTGGCTTTTGGATTGTCACTTAGTCGCATATATCATTGCCACTTCTATATCACCTTTGCATTTCTTCAAAACACCCCATATCACTACGAAGATCCACATTTCTTGGATATTCCATCGTATAGTTACATACGAACTCGAAGGAACTCGTTCCAGATTCGAGGATGGATTCTGGTTCAGGAGAAATGGAATAGGATTATTCGGTTTTCTTTTTCCTTTACCTTCTCTCAGGTTGTGAGGGCTCCTAGGATTAGGAGAGGGTACACCTTTTACGCGCATTGGATAGTCTTCTTCCAAACCATAGGCAGGTGCCGAAAGGTAGGGAAGGAAGAAAACCAATTAGCCTAAGTGTGGTGTACAGAAGGTAATAAGAAAAGACATAACAAAGGGATTAGAATTAGGGCAAAAGGAAATTGCGACTGCTATCATTCATGACAAAAAAGCGTATACCCCTGCCACTCCCACATACACTTTGGTTTTCTCCAGAACACTTCGTATCACTACGAACGTCCATAATGCTTGGAGACGCCGTCGAATAATTACATATGAACTCGAAGGAACTTGTTCCAGATTCGGAGATGGTTTCTAGTTCTGTAGAAATAGAATAAAATTATTCAGTTGTCTTTTCCCTTTACCTTCTCTCGGGTTGTAAGGGCTCTTAGGATTAGGAGAGTACACATATTACGCTTATTGGATAGTCTTCTTCCAAACCTTAGGCTGGTGCCGAAGGGTAGGGAAGGAAGAAAACCAATTAGCCTAATGGTGGTATACAGAAGGTAATAAGTAAAGACATAATAAAGGGATTGGAGTGAGGGCATGGAACTATACAGTTACAGTCATGAATCAGGATAGTGAAAGAGGCGTTACTAGGAATACCAGATTACCCCTCGAAACATTTTCATGTTTCAGTTTCATTGTGCGATATTAAGTGAAAACTGTTTTCCCAATTGGATTCTAACTCCAGGGTATTTATTTACCAGATTCGTTTCTCACATCTGTATAGTGTTACAGATGGTGAGTTGGAGTAAGATATTGGGAATTGGGTGATTAGATCCTCTATATATCGGAATTCTTTGTAATTGGTGATATTTGAGGAAATCACCTGGGTTTTTGCCGGACGACAAATATTTGGTTTTGAATATCCGTTGTTATGCACCAATTTCAAACTGATATATCTGTACGTTTATTTTTTAAAGTGATATATAACTTTTTGAAATTATGTTTGTGACATTTACCTATATCAGTTGGTGGTTAGGTAAGGTGCATTCAACAGCGGTGTGTTTCTTCTTAACCATAACACAGTTTTCAACCTACGGCATACAGGGTTTTGAGTTATTGAACTCAGGGGACTTATACAAAGTGTTGTATGTTGTCCAGTGTCTATTAGGACAAAAGGGTTGGTAATCATACTATATTCTGTTTGCTCATATCTTCTTAAGTTTTAGACATGTATTTCGTTGAAATACAGGGTCCAGATATTGAGAAGTTATATGCATAAGAATAAAGTAGAAAACCATTTGTTGGAAGTATCGGGATTCTTCGAGGTAGTTGAAGATATAGATACTTGTGTTTGGTATTCCATTGATAATAATGGTTTTGAGAACTTGCTTCTCTTTCAGGTTACTCATATGTGGATGCACTCCTAGATGAGTAATGTTGCTTGGCCCCATTCCACTTAGTTGACATATACTGGAGACAGCCGCATGATTTGAATCTGGTTCCTATTAAATTAGTGCCTCTGTTTCTATATTGTATATAGAATAGTTCATATCTTAACGATGTTAAGGTATATGGAGTTGTCCGGCTTATGCTTAAAACCAGACTCTGGATAAACCCAAGGCACGTTTCAGTAATGGCAGTTTGTGGGTTATCACGGGCTTCGACGAGGGTTAACATTCTACCATCTGGAAGATAAATAGTTATATTGTTTTTGACTCGCCATAGTTTTAGTAAAAATGGATTCTTTTCAGAAAACATTAGTGGGAGTATGGTAGAACTGGAAGTGATTCCAGAACCACAAACGATTACTGAAAATTTAATAGAACCTAAAAATTCAATTGGTTTTGACATTCCATTTGCCACTCCGCGGATATGGTGGGTAACCTCAGGCACCCGAGAAGTACTTCGGTCTTCTCAGAGACGGTGACAGGGAGGTTCTTGTTTACCCAGACTTGCCATTGCTGCTGTTCTAGACTACGAGACCCGGCAGGAGGATGAGTATAGCGTCATTCTAAACTAGCTTTGGAAGTGCAAGTGTATATGACTCTGCCAGAGGGTTGTTGTAGTTAGTGGGAGCAGCGGAAGTATAGTGGACAAGTAGCTTGTGTCTATTTATAGACTAAAGCAGATATAGCGGAAATAGATTATCTATTTTTTGATGTGACATACATAGACTTTGACTTCATCAGAATAGGAGATGGATCTGGTAAGAAGGTAGTAGGGTGTGATGTCCTGGTATTTGGATGACATGCACTTTATAGGAAGTGAAATTCCTATACTACGATCGGTTATGCTGTGGTTGTCACACAGTTGTTTCTCCACATAGGATATGGATATAATATCAGGGTTTCTGGTTACTAGATCAATGGTTTTAGATCTAGATTTGAGAATTGTCCTAATCTGGGTACTTTGACATTATTCTAAAGGTGTTTTAGAATGGTTGACTCCTGGCATGGTAGTGTACCTGCAGGTGATGGAGTCACCCTCTCTTAAGGATGTCTTTCATACTAAAGGGGATAGGGATTTGCATGATTGGCATATCACTTGCTTAGAAAATTGAGTCAAATCATGTGATGTCAGTACCACACCAGATGTTGTTTTTACACTAGCTGCAATAAATATATATTAATCCAATCCTGGAGAAACATTGGGAAGCAGTTATGAACATAAGTGGATGTTCTTGGTATATGGTAACAGCAGCTTCCTTCAGGAGGCGGTTATCATTTCAGGCTTCCAAGATGACCTGGATGACAGAGTGACTGTAAGAGTTTTAGTTTTCCCTCTTTTGAGGGACAGTATATTGGACAGATGGTCCAAGTGGATACTGTGGAAGGCATGGTGCAGGATACTGATTAAATTCAGTAGTTGATACAGTCTAAGAAGGTTGTTGGATTTGGAGTTCATTTATGAACTGGATCCCATCAGATATCCAAACGAATTCTAAGACATGTATTGCTCATTTCGAGAGATAGTCTTTCTCCGTGAAGTTGAGATATAGAGAGATAACGATAGAAACACTGGAGCGGATCCACTCATTGAGGCTATTTCTCGAACGCAATAGTTTTGCAAACGGGCTTTGCGAGACTGATTACTAGAGAAGTTGGGTGTTCGGTATCACACGGGCTGTGAGTATGCGACACCACAATAATTAGCCTTAAGTGCAAGTGGGAGATTGTTGGCTATAGTGCCCTCAAGTCAATTATTGAATCGCAGGCATGCGATTGTGATGATTGAGGGATGACCTATACCGGTAGAACAGTCTTACTCGAGATGATAGTATGATATCTGGTTTGTCTTTATCATCATGTACATGCTTCAGGTGGTATTACAGATCACTATTACATGTTGATAGAGCCCATAGGATTCTTGCTTGACTACCAGCATTATGATGGCGATCATATACGTGGGAGCCGGGTGGTCTATAAGCACATTCTTAAATGTCCCTAGTCGTGGGAGTATCTAGACTGGGCATCAGAACTCCGGAGTAGACTAGTGTATACTTATCCAGACCCTGACGAGGGGCGGTGGCCGGTCTCACAAGCCATTGGTGTCAGTTAGTCACCTATAGTATACAGGTGCTTATTGGGTTATGAGTACACTAGACGGACTCGCCGGCAACCTGCTAGATGGTATTATACCTATTGTCAGATTGCATTTCCCAGGTGACATGAGTACAGCTTAGTCTGTCGACCTGAGATCATCATTTGTCTCGTGTGAGTTCCCATTGAGTTTTGATTACTACCCTACCACGGCTCAAAGGAGTCGTGCAAACAGGTTTTACTTGGGTACAATCCCGAGCCACATGGAGGCAGTGAGTGGATCGTCGGGGATTCGTCTCTCCCGGTATTGGGGGTTGATGTCGCGCTGTGCACGGGAGGCCATCACCAGAAATCCTTGGCCAAGGTAGTCGAGGATTACTGATTTAGGATCAGTAGTTTCTCAGGTGGTGATTAGTTTCATACCGACACGAATTAGCGCGTTATTAGGGGTCTGGCTTTATCCACCCCCTAGATTCGATATGTGACACTCTTAGACAAACAGAACGGACTGTACAGAGATTGTCACTGTCAGGCTCAGTGGGGGTACGGATGAGTTTGCTTGTCGGCCTTCCTTTCGCTCAATACCTGGGTAGCCGTTACGTACAGTTAGTGCCGCTGACGTGCTTATGGTTAAACCCACTGCCAGCGTATTGACGAGTCTTTAGAGTTCCACACAGAGGGTTTTCACGGTTCAGGTTATATAGTGTAGATGACGTATGTTGGTATATACAGGTGTCTGATTAAATATGTGTACAGGCTACACAGACATTGATCGGGCAGTTGATAATACTAGCGGCTTAGGACTAAGCTGGATTATTAAATCAGGTTTTGATTTAATAGTTTATATATATATATATATATTTATATATGTATTCTAGTATTATTGTTTACTATTCATTTTCCCACTTGGCTATTCGTATTTTTGTACAAATACGCGTATATGTATTTCGATACGTGTACCGGGTTGCATTCCGTATTTATACGGAATAGCTTCTAGAAGATGGCCACTTCATTATAGAAAATCATTTTGGGAAATGAGGTGGAAGGGGTGAGGTGGCATGAACATTGTATGGCATGTAGAAAGGTATGGCATGGATTTGTTTATTGTAAAAATGAGATGAGAGATTTTTCATTGCATGATTGAAAGGGTGGGGGCTGCCATGATTTTTGAAAATGGCTTGCTCATTTTTTTTCTTGACTTGCTTCATTACTCGCTCTCATTCTCACTCACTCGGAGACTTAGCCATTTCTTAAGTTGTTCATGCCACATGTTTTCCTCACCTCCTCTTCATCTTCTATGGTTGCTCTTTGAGCATTTGTGATGAGAGAAAAATAATAGTGAGATAATCATATACCTCCACTCTCCATTACTAGCAAGCTTGGAGCGTCGGTTGCCTTGCTAGGCAAGGTTGAAGATTGCGCCGTTTCCTTCGGGTGGATCATCGTAGATGGAGGAAGACCGGCAACCAAATTCGATTCGCGACCACTAAGAGCTTAGGATGATGGTTGAAGACCCGAAAGACTTGGTTCATTCGGTATAACCATCTAACTCCTCTTTATATGCTTGCTAGTATAGGGTTAAGGGTAGATCTGGGCATCGGGTTGTGGTAACGCCAGTTTTGTAAAAAAAAATTCCGCATTTGGCCACGGTTTGATGGCTGGAGCGCTGCCGTAACCTAACAAGGGGTGCTGCAATCTTTGAAAAACCTTCAATGATTCTTTGGTAGTATCCCGCTAATCCCAAGAAACGTCGTATATCTTTTACCGTCTTTGGTGTCGGCAATTCGCTGATAGCTGACACCTTAGCTGGATCTACTGAGATTCCTTCGCCTGAAACAATATGTCTGAGAAATCCGACTTGATCTAGCCAAAATTCACACTTGTTGTACTTGGCATAGAGTTGATACTGTCACAATGTCTTCAGGACAATCCGTAAATGCTCGGCATGTTCTTTCCGATTCTTCGAATACACCAGGATGTCATCGATGAAAATAACAACGAACCTGTCTAAGTACTCTTGAAAAACCTGGTTCATCAGATTCATAAAAATAGCAGGTGCATTGGTCACTCCAAATAGCATCACGAAATATTCGTAATGACCATAGCGAGTCCTGAACGAACGTCTTTGGAATATCAGACTCTTTGACCTTCACCTGATGATAACGCGAACGAAGATCTAGCTTTGAGAATACGCAAGACCAACTTAGCTGATCGAACAAATCGTCGATGCGCTGTAGTGGATACTTGTTCTTAGTCGTCACTTCGTTCAGAGCTCGGTAATCTACACACATTCTGTATGAACCTTCTTTCTTCTTCACAGGCAAAACTGGAGATCCCCAACTTGAAGTACTGGGACGAATCCAACCTTTCTTTAGGAGTCCGTCCAACTGAGTACGGATCTCCTTCAATCCTTTAGGACTTAACCGATACAGAACTTTGATTATCTGTTGCACACCAGGTAGTAAATCAATGCTGAATTCAAGAGCTCGATCAGGAGGCAAACCTGTTATATCTTCAGGAAACACATCCTCGAACTCTCAAACTACCTTTGGCTTTTCTTCTTCTGCCGGTAGAGTAAATACTTCTGTATTCTTTGTCTTGGCACGGAAGATTCCTGGCTCCAAAGTTCTATCTCCAATCTTGAAGTAGAAGACTGGGTGATCTGGTATCTCAAATACTACTCTCTTTTGACGGCAGTCAATTGTAACATAGAAAACTCCCAGCCAGTCCATTCCCAACACAACGTCGAAATTTGGGATGTCCAGTACTTTGAAATTCGTGTAGAATTCTCGTCCGCAAACTACAACTGGACACTGATCAAATCCCATAGTTGCTTTCAGAACTCTATTCCCGGAACTGACATTCCAGCTTGAAATGAGTGGCTTCACGGAAATCGCATGTGTTCTCACAAATCATTGGGACATGAAGCAGTGTGATGCTCCAGTGTCGAACAGTGCTAGTGCAGGAAGGGTGGCTACTAATATAGTGCCTAAGTTGTGTGAGGTTGGTTTTAGATACAGTGAAAAATATAGATGTATACAAGGATTGAAAAGATGAAAGGATTAAGAATTACCAGTGATAACTTGGCCAGTGGCCTCGGCTTCCTCAACTGTCGTGGTGAAAGCCTGACGTCGGGGTACATTCCTCCTTACTGGAGGCACAATCCTCTGTTCTTAGGGCATATTTCTTTTCCCTTGAGGCATGTTCCTCTGTGCCTGATGGAATTGACGTGGAGGCTATGTAGGAGGTCCATGTGGAAATAGAGTAGGTAGAGCTAGACGAGGTGCAGGAGCCTGAATAGCTGGCCGATGCGGAACTGTGATCGCGGGTCTATATGCTGGAGCTGGGTTGAGATGATATGGACAAGCTCCGATGGCGTGGGTGGATACGCCACAAACTAAGCACATGCCATTTGCACACCTGTAGTCTTTCTCCAGGTGTCCATTCCTCTTGCAATAGAAGCAAAAGTCTGGACTGGACCGGTTAAATGTTACTCCCGGTCTCTTGGGTGCAAAATTTGGCCTGGAAGAGGTTACTCCTGCCATCTGAGTGGCAGGGCGCTTCACACTGGCAGTCTGAGGTCTGCCTTTCTTCTTCACAACTGCCTCATAACGTCGGGCAGCCTTTAGAGCAAGATCATGGGTTGGGAAATCCCTTGTAGCGAGTGCAGCTTGGATTTCCGGGTCCAAACCTTGTTGAAATCGTCGAGCCCGGATCTCAGCAGTCGGAATAAGGTGTGCCGCGAACCTGTTACGATCTTGTGTTAGCAGTGTAGTATGTGATATCAGGAAATTGAATTTGAGACAATATCTTACCTGCTAAGTATGGTAAACTCAGTATCGTATTCATCCACGGACTTGCTCCACATCGAGCCTTGTTGTAAGTGGATGAACCATTGTTCCATGTCGAAATGGGCAGTCTCAGGGAAGTATTTTGCGTCGAACATATCGCGAAACGTCTTCCATTCGATAGGTTGGGCGAGTCGGCTTTCTTCAACCTTCCACCAGACTCTGGCGTTGTTCGTTAGTTGCAGCTTCGCAACTCTCACCCAAGCAATCTTTGGCACTTGTGCTGCTACCAGATCTTCTTCTATTGACTGAGCCCATTCTTCTGCCTCCAGTGGGCTTTCTTTCCCAGAGAAATGTTTCGGGTGCAGTGCCCAGAATTGCTTGACTCCGGGTGTCTCGACCTCTGGGTGATGCATGAGGATAGCAGTCTGCTGCTGCTGACCTCCAAGAGGCTCTTGATTGCCTTGAGCAGTACCGTTTGCTCATTGATGGGAGCTGTAACGGTAGGTGGTGGTGGTAGAGTGGGAGGTGGGGTGTTGCCATTGACGTTGGTACTCATGTTGTTCGGTGAATCCATGACCTTGATAAACAAGAAAGGCTAGGATAGATTCAAGGAATTTGAAATGTAAAGAATGTATAGTTGTCGATTCTTATCATTCTTGTGATATATTGCTTAGGATTCCATGCAAAATTGACTTGCATGAGCCACCAACAAAACCTGTCACACCCCGCTTCCCAGTGACGGAAGCGGTGACGTGGCAGGCCGCAACGTATTTACTAAGAAATAAATACTTTAAGCATAAATAAGCAATATATAAAATGCACAAGAAAGATAAGTGATATAAAATGAACATCAACTTTTATTAACATTCATCTTTATAATACAACTGCTTTAAAAAGAAAAGTACAATGATATAAAGCAATGCCTAAATAGTGGCATATGAAATGAAAAGTAAGTACAAGGAAAGCTAGAAGTCCCGCTGCTTGATGAAATGGTCGACGTCCTCCTGACTAGGCTCGATCTCGAGAGAGTCCGGTCCTCCTGATGAACATTCCAAAGAAAGAAAAGACAGAAATGTCGTCAGCGAACTAGAGCTCGGTAAGTCCCAAAAGAATGAAAGAAATATAGCAAGTATTGAGAATTGAACTGTTAAGGTGTATAGGTATAAGATTGCTATTCTAACATAGTTGTTTATATCTTGGTACAGAAGGTATTAGTGTATACGAGAGAAATCCATCTTATCTCGTGGACTATGGTAACATGTAGTACAAGGCACCGTCAAAACCCATGGGACAACGGTACGAGAATTCATATAGGTGTCTTTTAGTGATCATCTTATGCCACTTTTAATACATTCCATACCAATCTACCCCGTTAACCCTGTAAAGTATTATATAGATTATAATTATCAGACTTGTCGAGACCATGGATACAAATTGTTCAAGTAGTCAAGTTCAGGATATAAGCTTGTGGTCATGTCAAGTTATAGCCATGGTTCGGTCAAGTCAAATCTTGTATTCAGATTTGATATTTAAGTTCAGGTTCTAGTATTCATGTTTGATATAGGATTCATGTTTGAATTGGATTCTGGTTTGAGTTGAATTCAAGTTTAATTTAGACTCAGACTTGAGTCAGACACTTATAACTGATTTAGATCCTAAATTAGATTCGGGAGTTATCGGTAACTGCTGCATATGGATGGCAGGATTTGTGTCTTTTTCCAAGACAATTACCATTGATAACACTGTTAAGTTTTCTACCTTAAATAGGCAAGCATTCACTTTTTTCGGCTTCCTGAGGCTCAAGAGAATTGATCCCGCTTAAACCTATATTTACTAAAGTCATTAATATTGTTTATATATTTTGAGGGGGTTTTATGAAAATATTTTTATATAATTTCAAAATAATTCTCGAGAAGTTATTTATATTATTTAGGGTTTTCATGGATGTGAATTTTAAGGATTTGAGGTATTTTAGTGCTATTAACTTAGCTTGAACAGTTTATGGTATTTTACTGTAAACTTGTCTTGTATTGATATCTTGATGGTATTTTGATGAATTTATGAGCTTTCATCTTTTAGAAAAAAGTAAGTTTGTTATATTTTGGAAATAAATGGATTTGTAATATTTATATAATTATTAAAAAATAAATTTTATTAAATTACAAAATGTGTTTTTCTTAAAAATCGTATTTAAAAACATTTCGAGCTCCAATGCTCCGTGAGGAGGTCTGCATCTCGCTCTACTAGCCCAAGGATGTGCGAAAATCCACACCATCCAATAGCGGGTCCCCTAAAAAGGGTTGTAGAGATATATTTGCAAAGGATTTTGAAATACCACTCAAAAGAAACCCGTTTTTCTTTATAGTAAAATGTATTTTAATGTAATATATTGTTTGCGCCACAAAAATACGTTCAAAGAGTATCGTGCTATGGCACCATGTGTGTTTGTGAGGGGTAGGTCATTACACCGTGAAGTTTTCTAAAGGTATGTTTAAACAAAGGAATATAAGATGACATATCTAAAGTTCATGGTATTTTAATGTAAAAGTTAAATTAAAGTTATGTTTCATGATATTTTTGAGTGAAAATTTGTTCTAACATTAGTTTTATGTTAACAAGTAAGGTGTAGAAATATGAATGAGCAATACTTAAGAAAAAGTGTAATTTCTAGGGTTTAGAATAAAATGTTGGTATTAACTCCACTTACTGACATGTTTTCAAAAAAAACTTTTCAAGGAAGGAGAAGAGAAATTGAAAGGGACTTACTAGCTAGTTATCCTATGAAAAGGTAGAAGAGGGAGTGTTGAACTTCGTGGTGTCGCGGGGTCGCCGGAACTTGCTTCGATTCTCGCCGGAAGTTGATCTCTTACTAACTCCACTTATACTCTTCTTGTACTTAGAAAAATTTGAGAATTTTGGATATAATTTTCCGAATGAGGAAGGGCTAGAGCATGGGATAGTATTTATAGTATGAAATTAGGGTTTTGGAATTAAAAGAGTGAATTAAAATGCATTAAAATTTGGTTTAAAGGTGAAATTAAAAGTCTCTGTTTGATTGCAGAGCAATCAAACAGTGCTAGGGAGTTATAGGTTGGGGAAGGGTCGTGTGTGCAAAGCACGGGCACCATTGGCTACGGGGGGACCGTCGACGCCGGCCCAATTGATGATCTCGCCGGTCGTTTGGAGAGGGGGAGCCGTCGGATTGAAGCCACGTGTACATGTCTGTATTAATACACTTTTGCACATGTTTATTTCTTCATACTTTTCATTTTTATTACATTGCCCATGTAAACTTTTGGGGTTCCAAAAAGTTTAAAAGAAAAATTAAAAAAAATATAATGTGTCTGATGGGGTTCGAACACAGGGACTACGTCACAGCAGTGCCAGGCATTACTAGTGAGCTACAAGTTATTTCTTGTTGTTCTTAAACAAAAATTAACTTATAAATTATACTCAGACTAATAAACTCCATTCTGTACAATAAACCGAAAAATTTTGTATATTAAATTCAGAGATGATAGTAAAATTTTGTACATTAAACTGAAAAATTTTATACAGTAAAATTTTGTACTCAAGGCAATTATTGTAATCGCAGGTAGGCTATTATGATTATTGAAGAAGGACCTATACTGGTAGAACAGTCTTACTCGATATGATAGTATGCTATCTGGTTCATCTCTATCATCATGTATATGTATTATGTTACGGATCACTATTATATGTTGATAGAGCCCATAAGATTCATTCTTGACTGCTAGGGTTATTGTGGCGATCACACTTGTGAGAACTGGGTAGTCTATAAGCATATCTTTAAATGTCTGGAGTCGTGGGAATATCAAGACTGGGCATCGATATTCCAGAGTAGAACAGTGTATACGTTTCTTGACCCCAACGAGGGGCGATAGCCGGTCTCACAGCCATTAGTGTTAGTTAGTCACCAAAGATTGTATACAAGTGCTCATTGGGTTATGAATTACACTGGACAGACTCGCCGGGAACATGCTAGTGTTGGAGATAGTGCCCTCATAGTCAATTATTGGATCGCAGGTACGTGATTGCAATGATTGCGGAGGACCTATACCGGTAGGACAGTCTTACTCGAGATGATAGTATGCTATCTGGTTTGCCTTTATCAGTGGTGTATATGTTCAGGTGACTGATTGCATGTTACACTTTGATAGAGCCCTTAGGATCTTGCTTTACTACCAACAGTAGATGGCGATCATATACGTGAGAGTTGGGTAGTTTATATGCATATCCTTAATTGTGGTCCCTAGTCGTGGGAGTTTCGAGACAGGGCATCGATACTCCGGAGTAGACTAGTGTGTACAGTCGAGACCCCGACGAGGGGCGGCGGCCGGTCTCACAAGCCACTGGTGTCAGTTGGATCACCTAAGATGTATACAGGTGCTCATTGGGTTATGAGTACACCGGACAGGACTCGCCGGGAATCTGCTAGTTAGTACTATACCTATCGTCAGATAGCAGTTCCCTGGTGACATGTGTACAGGTTAGTTCATCGACCTGAGGTCGTTATTTGTCTCGTGTGAGTTCCCACTGTGCTTTGATTTCTACCCTACCACGGCTCAAAGGAGTCGTGCAAACAGGTAGCTTTTGGGTACAGTCCCGAGCCATATGGAGGCACGTGAGCGGATCGGCATGGGATTCGTCTCTCCCGGTATTGGGGGCGAGATCGTGCTGTGTCAAGGAGAGCCATTACACAAAGTCCATGGCCATGGCAGGAGATTTACTGGTAGGTACTCCAGTAGTATCTCAGGGTGTTTTTGGGCTACACTCCGACACGACTTATACTGCTTCTGGGGGTCTGACGTTACTAGCCCCCTAGGCGGATATGCGATACTCATTGACGAACGGACCGGACTGTATATACATTGTCACTGTTAGGCTCAGTAGGGTTTCCGGATGAGTTCGCTCATCGGCCTCCCTTGAGTTCGCTCATCGGCCTCCCTTGAGGTCAGTCCATGAACAGCCGTTACGCATAGCTAGTGCCGCTGACGGTTTGTGGTTAAACCCACTGCCAGGGTACTGACGAGTCATTAGAATCCCCCACAGACAGTTTCCCAAGTTCGGGCGAAACGTTGTAGAGGCCGTATGGTTTTATGGCAGGGTTCGGAAAATGCACGTGCGTTTACGCACGTGTCAGTTTTCGGGCAGATGATACTGGTCGGCTTTGGTTTAAGCCGGATCCGAGTATTATATTGAGTAGGTATAATATCTTTGTCTCAGTTGCATTTGTATTCGGTCGCAATACAAATGTGGGTATATTTATACAGTTACGGGGTTATCCTGAAAGTCGTTTCAGGATCACTTTTGGAAGTTGCCAGTTTCCAGTTTTCTATCAGCCGTCTTTTAACATTTGGTTAAAGACGGATCTATCTTTTCTTGGATGAGAGTGAGTCATGCTTCTAGAAGGTTCTAGAAGGTTCTAGAAAATGGTGACAAGGATTATGACTCATGCTTTGATTTCTAAACATTCTTGTTTTGCTTAAGATCTTTATGCTTGATATTTTCATGTGTTCACACATGATATTTTTCTTATGGTTACCCCCCTCTCCTACGATCACCTCCCTCTTTGCTATAAGAGGCCGGCCCCCTCTCTCTCCTCATACACTCTCTCACTTGGTGTTTTCATTTTGTGAAAAGGATATGATAGATTTTGGGGTGTATGGAATTTCACAGCTCATTTCATTCCATCACCCGATTCCTTCGGCAACTTCATTTACCGATCGTCCACGGACTTGGACGAAGTGAGACAAAGTCATCTACTCATTCTCTACATCATTCTTGGTCGTCTCTTTTAGCAAACTTGACGACCGAGTTGCCTCAAGTCAGAGGCGGGAGCCCGTTTAAAGAATCAGTGATGTGGTGCCACCTGGACGAGCAGATTGGAGATCGAAGAGATCGGAGCAGCCGCAACGGAGCGTGGGATGATGGTTAAAGAACGAAGGACTCGGATCATTCGGTATAACCTTTCTACACTCTTTACAGTTTGTTAGTTTAGCAATAATGGTAGATCCGGGTTAAAGTATACGATAGCGCCAGTTAAAAAGTTTTTGTTCCGCATTTGGCGTCTGTAGACGGCCGGGGCGCTAGCGTAGACTTACAGCTAGATGGTATTATACCTATTGTCAGGTAGCAATTCTCTGGTCACATGAGTACAGATTAGTCTATCTACCTGAGATCGTCATTTATCTCCTGTGAGTTCCCACTGTGCTTTGATTACTACCTTACCACGGCTCTACTGAGTCGTGCAAACAGGTTTTAGTTGGGTACAGTCCTGAGCCACATGAAGGCAATGAGCGGATCGTCAGGGATTTATCTCTCCCGGTATTTGGGGTAGATCTCACGCAGTGCACGAGTTGCCATCACCAGAAATCATTGGTCAAGGTGAATGAGATTTACTGATTTGGATTGGTAGTTTCTCTTTGGGTGATGGGCTTCACACCGACCCGACTTATCGCGTTTTTAGGGTTCTGACTTTATCCATCCCCTAGACCCGATATGCGATACTATTAGACGAACAGACCGAACAGTATGAAGATTATCACATTCAGACTCAGTAAGGATACGGACGAGTTTTCTTGTCGACCTTCCTTTCATCCAATATCTAGGTAGCCATTACGTACAGCTAGTGTCGCTAATATGCTTGTGGTTAAACTCACTGCCAGCGTATTATCGAGTCTTTAGAGTCTCACACAGAGAGTTTTCCAGCTCGAGCGAAACGATATAGTGTACGTATTTTGATACGTACTTAAGTTCGATTAAAACACGTGTTTTTGTACACGTACTTTTAATCAGACATTTTGTTAATACTAGCCGATTTGAAAGATAACCACATTATCACATTTGGATAAAATGTGAGCTAGTATTATATATCTCTTTTATTATCTCTCTTTTAGGTATTCGTATTTTGACAGAATGCGGTATTTATACGAATACGTGTATTTGTATAAATACGTGTATTTGTGTCTTAATACAAATACGGTTATTCGTATTTTATACAAATACGGTATCCATATTTTGATACGAATACAGGTGTATGCATTTGTGGCATATAATTGTATTAGTGTATTTGTATACACACATATACATATGTATATGTATATGTATACATATGAGGTGGCTCTCTTCTATTCTCCTCATTTCTTGGATATGTGAGAATGTTGTGGGCTTGTGACTCACCATGGTGAGTTACAAGTCCACTCATTCAAAACATAAAAGAAAAGAAGAAAAAGAAAAAGCGTGACAAGTTTTTCTTATGCTTCCTCACTTGATTACTAACACCTTTGAGTTTTCTTCCTCATCTCTTGATTTTTTGCATGTATGAGAAAGAATAAAGAATATGAGAGAACACCTAGAGATTAGCCACTACCATATCCTAGTGATCAATTCTTATCAAGTTTTGATCACTAGTTGCTTCACTTTGTATTTTGTGTGAAGCTAGAGCATAGGTGAGGATACCTTCATGTGGATCATCTTCGACGAGGAAGACCAACTACCACGCTCGTTCCCGACGACCTAGAAGCTAAAGAAGTGGCATAGAAGACGAAGGACATGACTACAAAGGTTGCAATCACTAACCGAGTAGTTAATCTCCTTCTAACTTTTCTAATTTAGTGTTTGGATTCGATTCTAGGTCGTAGAGTTCGTGCTCTTGTTTTGAAAATTTTTGTTTTGTATTCGATCTTGGGCGCAAGTTTGCGGCACAAACACGAGCGTCTACCAATAAAATGGTCTTGTGATGATATCATCATGAAAAAGAAAAATAATCAAAAAACAGAAGCCATTGCTTATTTTTGAAAGCTTTCACTTTCTGATCAAAATAAGTGCGTACCCAAACTAAGTGCGCACGTGATAAAAGCCATCTACTCAGACATGCGCATCATGTGACATCTACGTGTGCGCACTTGATGAACATTGTCCATAAAGGAATGCGGATCATGTGATATGCACGTGTGCGCACTTGTTGAACTTTTCCTATGAAGGCATGCACGTCACGTGATATCCACGTGAGCGCAGACTGCGTATGGAGGTGCATATCACGTGATATGCACGTGCGCAACCCCTGATCATAGAGATGTGCGCAACCCATGTGATATGCACGTGCGCAACTCCACGACCATAAGAAGTATGTATCACGTGATATGCACGTGAGCAGCCCTTAATCACAAGCAAGTGCGTCTCACGTGCAATGCATATGAGCCTCTGAGAGTGCGCATCACGTGATATCCACATGAGTGCTCGAAGTTAAAAGGAGAATGCGTCTCATGTGATATGCATGTGAGCATCTGAGAGTGTGCATTACGTGATATGGACGTGAGCGCTATATGTTTGAGTGTTTAGCACTGCTAGGTGACATAGAAACCCAATCTTTAGCCCTAAATTTGCTAAGTCTGTGAAGTGAAAACTTTTTTGAGCCCATATGCTTACATGTTTAAATTGATCTTACTCTAAAACAAGATTAATGATTCTCAATCATATTTCTAAGCCGATCTTAGACGGATATATGACCAATGATCATTCATCCATATTGATCTTAGTCGGATGTATGACTAAAAAACTTTCATCCAAGATGATCTTAGTCCCATATATGACTAATGATGTTTCATCGATCTTTCATCCATTTGATCTTAGTCTCATATATGACTAATGATCGATCACCCAAATTGATCTTAGTCTCATATACGACAAATGATCTTTCCACATATACGGGATTTGGTTCAAGATACATCTTTCCACATCTTTGAAATGCGTCATTGTAATTTCTCAACGTCTTCAGAAAGGTGGCGGGTCCCAACTTTCTGGAGTAAGCTCAAAATATAACCCCTACTTTAAGTAGCGGTTAAATATTCGGTGAGCTCAAAATATAACTAGCTCAAAATATAACTGCTACTAAAAGTAGCGGTCACATAGTGTGCTCTCTATTACTGGAGTGACTCAAAATATAACCGCTAGTTTAAGTAACGGTTAAATAGTCAGTGGGCTCAAAATATAACATCTACTAAAAGTAGTGGCCATATAGTGTGCTCTCTGTTCCTGGAGCGACTCAAAATATAACTGCTACTTTAAGTAGAGGTTAAATAGTCGGTGAGCTCAAAATATAATTAGCTCAAAATATAACATCTACTTAAAGAAGCGGTTATATAGTGTGCTCTCTGTTCCTGGAGTGAGCTCAAAATATAACTAGCTTAAAATAAACCACTCCTTAAAACAGTGGTTACATAGTATGCTCTATGTTACTGGAGCGAGCTCAAAATATAACAGCTACTTTAAGTAGCGGTTAAATAGTCAGTGAGCTCAAAATATAAAATATAACTGCTACTTAAAACAGTGGTTGCATAGTGTACTTTCTGTTCCTGGAGTGAGCTCAAAATATTACCGCTATTTTAAGTAGCGGTTAAATAGTCAGTGAGCTCAAAATATACATAAATGTAGATCACTTACACACAAATGTATATCATTTTCTCATAAATTTACATCATTTATAGAAATCAAATATCAGAGTTCAGATACAAACATCAACACACATCATATACACTTGTGAAATCTAAAAATTTATTGTTCAACACACATCCCACATAACATACGCATGCAAAATCAAAAATTTATTACATCATTTGGGTAGTTTCTGATTAGCCACCTTATAACACATCTTATATCTAAATTTTCTATAGTATTTGTGTCTCATTTTTGTGAGTTCAGAGAAAGTCCCCACGACAAGCAATCCATTTATTTCATTACAAATACACCACAATTGAGTGATCCGGTGTCTTATCTCATATGGCCCTCATTCTCACCAAATTTCTAAGCCTTTGTTAAACCAATTTTGCTAGATTGGGTACATCCTTCAGTATATGCCTAACAAAATGATTTTGCTGCAAAAAAATTATTGAGTTAAACAAATTATTATAACTTATAAGCAAATGAAAATAGTAATCGTTTTAAAATTGGACTAACCCAGTATTTCACATTCAAGGATTTTGTGTGTCTGGCACAAAAATTTCCTTTTTAATGTACCAGACACATAAAATCCAATGATCTTCGTGATGCATGGGAATATAAACCTGGGATTAAAATTTTAATTCATCATTATAAATCATATTTGTTGAAAATAAAACTAAAATGAGAAAAATAAAATACAGACTTACTGTGTCACACTCTAGTACAGACTTCTGGAAAGAATTTTTCCATTTGACTCATTCCAGTAATCTAGATCTACACTTGTGTTTGCTCTTTACTTTCTCCGCTTTATATCCTTGATAACAATCACGGAGTATCGTCTAGAAAATAAAAAGCAGAATAAACAACACGATATTGAATATTATTTAGTTGATGTACAAAACGTATTGAATAACAATGATTTACACAAAATTCAGCATAAAAGAAGAAACTATTGGCGAAAGATTCGCGTCTACGTAAAAAATCGATGTAAGCCATTATCACTTCTCCTATAACGCACTCCCCAATTCACAACGAGAGAAAGTCAGAAAAATATGCAATTGCTCATTCTCTTGTATGAAGGAATTGTTAGGATTCTATGCTCACCTAGAATAGTTTTAAAACGAGGCGGAAGCGCTAATTTAAAAAATCTAGAGAGCAATAGCAACCCTAACCCAAGAATCAAACCAAAACACTAAACTTGAAACTAAACTAGTAAGCTAATACAAAGAAGTTGGCGAACTACAAATTTTGTAGCGCGTTAGCCACCTCTCTTTGGATTCCGGGTAGTCTCCACGAAATCCGGAACAAACTTTCTCGATAATCTCCTTGCCAAAGATGGTCCACCTTGAGATAAGTTCAACACAAGTTATAGTTTTAAATTGATCTCAACAAAATGAAGCAACCCACTAATTAAACTTGCTAAAAATGATTAATAGGAAATGTAGAATAATTAGCTCACTAAATTTTTCTCTTTTCTTTTTCCACTCCTCACTTGAGAAAAACTCAAGAGATCAAAAAGCCGTTGTGATGAGATGAGAGTTGATCAGGTTTTAAGATGAGAACAAAACAAAAATTGAGTCATAACAAATGAGTCACCAACATGAGTCATCAAAGAAAAAACACCTCATGAATTCTATAACCATCCAATATGCATGACTCATTATCTTCTTTAAAAGAATAAAAATGTTTTCATCTTCCATATAAGTCTCATACTCTCATCTCTAATGTATCAACATGCATTACACAATATTTATATCAAATATAAATATTAATAAATAGAAGAAAATAATAAAGTGAGTATGATATTAGTTATAATATAAATATATCAATATATAAATATACATTTAATTATTAAATCAACATTTGATTTAATAATCCGGTTATATCATATATATATCGCTAATATCAATTAACACCCGATTAAAATACGTGTATCAAATACACGTGTTTAATCAAACTCTTGCACGTATCCCTATACATGCCCTACATCATTTCGCATGTGCTGGGAAACCTCTGTGTGGGACTCTAAAGACTTGAAAATACGCTAGCAGTAGGTTAGGATCATATCCATAGCTCACAAGCACGTCAGCGGTACTGGCTGCACATAACAGCTACCCAGGTATTGATCGAAAGAAGGTCAACGAGCAAGCTCAGTCTATCAGTGATATTTACCATACAGTCAGGTCTCTTCGTCTACGAGTATCACATATCGGGTCAGGGTTTGGAATTTGTCAAACCCCAATAACTCGATAAGTCGTGCGATAGAGAACTCATAACCAATCGGAGATACAACTGATAATACTTATCAGTTTATCTCCACTGCGATTGTCACGCCCCCGCTTCCCAGTAGACGGAAACGGTAACGTGGCAAGCCCAGGACATATTTATTTCGAGAAGTTCATTTCCCGGAATAAATACACTAAGCGTAAAATAAGCAATATAAAATAACAAGAAATAAACATGAGATTTAAACTTCAACAACTTTATTTACATTCAACTTGAAGCATTTACAATACATGAGTTCAACTGAAAGGAAATACAATACAGGAAGAGAAATGCCTAAACAGGTGGCATATATAAACTGAAAAAGATAGCTAGTCTAGTCCTGAGTCATGATCTGGTTTTGCACCTCCTCAATGATATCCACATACTCGGTCTCCACGGTATCTGACGAACATTCCAAGAAACAAAGATGGGTGGAATGCCTGTCAGCGAACTTTCGCTCGGTGTTCATATCAGATTTTTGCATTTTTATACCGCCCATTTTTGATCACATTGCTTATAGGTAGGTACTCTTGATACGTGTTTGCTAGATAATTGCAGGTTACAGGTTCTCAGCTCTAAGCAGTGAAATTCATGGAAAAGGGCGACAAATTCCGGATTACTGCCAACCACAGATAAAATACGGGTCTCCGCTCTCTATCCGTATGTTGCCGCACACCAGTTCAAAGGACAAAATGGCAAATTAATGGTCATTTTCATGCACAAAGCACAATGTCAACACAAGATCCAAGATTTCTACGCGGAGCTCAAGAAAATCATGACAAAAGATCCACATCAAATCACCTTTTGATCTGCTGAAAATCTGGAAGAAATGTGAAGAGATTCTGAGAAACCAAGTATACCACACTGAAGATAACAGCAACACAGGGAAACCCACCAAAAATGATGAGCCAAATTCCCTAAATGGCCGCGGATCCGCGGCCAACATGGCGACTCGGCCGCGGATCTGCGGCCGAGTTAACTCGTCAATAGAAGATCTTCTGGGGGCAGTTTGGTAACTTTATGTGGGGCTAGAATGTTGCCCTAGGGTTTCAGTTTCCTGCCTATAAATATCCCAGAACAATACCAAGTGAAGGGTGCTTATTCTTGTGTTAGATTTTAGGATAGATTTTGTAGTTCTTCTTCCTCTTTTCATCTTTTCTCCATTAAAACCTTGTAGTGAGCTTTTATGAGTGAAGTGATGAATAAAAGAGTTCTTTTCTTGATCATGCTTGTCTTGTTACCTTGTTAATTATATTTGCTTGTAATTTTCATTTGCTAATCTAGTTGTTGTTATTTGTTGTTTGTTTCTTTCTTCTATTTTTCTTTATCCTTAACAACAATGATGCTTAAGCTTGATCCTTGCCAAAGTGAGGTCTCAAATAGCTAGTTGTAATCTTCTAACCTCTTTCTTTCTATCTTCCTCCTTTTGTTGTATTTTCCTTTTTTTTGTAATGAGTGAGTAGTTTCTCACTTGTTAGGGTAGTATAAGGAAAGTTTGAGAGAAGGAAATCTCTCTCACTCTTTTCTTGCCCAATATCTTAATTCGGACTCCCGTTAATTGAACCACAATCCGCTCCCTACGGCACCCTATCCTACATGATAGCGGTGATTCCTTAGTGAGACTGGTTGTGGTTGAATTAACCGGAGGTTAAGGCTAAGAGCCAAGAACGGACGGACAAGGACCAAAAGGAAGAAACTAAGCGTTAGAAAGCCTAGCTTATACTCGCAAGTTCCTTCCTAGTCGTGCTAATCCCCGTTGTTGCCGATTACCGTAACGCCGATATTAAGAGTGGCAACGAACGAAGTGAGCGACTCCTATCTCAAACTAACCTAATCCTAACCCTAACAAGCTCTCTTTATATACATTTTAGCACATAGTTAATCTCAAACAAACCTGGACATTTGGACTTAACTCGTTAAAGCACATAGAAAAAGATTCCCATCTCCCTGCGGACGACCCGTACTCAACCGGCTAGCTACCAAGCGAAACCGTCTTGATTACGGTAATTAACTAAGCACGCAAAAACTCTGACAATCAAATGGCGCCGTTGCCGGGGAGACGGTAGTTTATTTCTTTGTGTAATTTTGAGTTAATTTGTGAATATAACTATAACCGAAAAACAAAACAAAAAATATATATATATTGTAAAAATCATCTTGTTATTTTTTGATTAGTTTTTGTGCAAGTGTGCAGGATAGAAAGAAGGTCGAGTTCAGTACCAAAGACGTGAGAAGTTAGACCCATATCTCGCGGCTACACCGCGGGTGATCATGACGGAACCAACGGTCTACTGTAAAATTCTGGAGCAAACCCAGTGAGCAAATCAAGATTCAGGGGCTCCAAACAAGAAGAGGACACCCAACCCAGCACATACAAGAAATCCGGAAGTCCAACTCCACTCTTTAGCCGCGGAACCGTGGCATAAGCGCGTGTTTGGCCGTGGAACAGCGGCTAGTTGCTGACGTCAGCAGCCCAGAATTTCTGTGAGTATTCCAACTCTCTTCCCCACTCCTCTGAACTCCACTGAACTATTTTTTCTGCAGCATTCTTTGCGCAAACTCTCTTCCCCTGTCCAATAAAATTGATCTTGTGCAGGATTCTTTGCGCCGCGCTAAAAAAATAAAAAAATTTGATTGTAAGTGATTGTTACTGCTTTGCATATTTTTAATCGGACTTTAAGGGGCTTGATACCAATCCAGATTGGGTGGGGATTTCATCACCCTTCGCAGGACCCCAGAAATCACATAAGGCATATGCATTGACCATTATTTAATTAAAAAATACTAGACTCAACTTTAAGGACATCGCGCTCAATAGGACAGAGGACTAGTTGTAGGCATCGGCCGTTTATCCTAACCTGACTTTGCGGTGTCTAAGCAAGTGTGTCTAAGGCGAGTGGTTACTTAATTAGGGCCACTACTTGTAGTGGAGAGCCTCCCACTCACCTGGCACTTACCTGGCCGCAATTGGCGGTGAAGAGGCGGTTTGAGATCCTATTTCTAGCCCTTTGGAACAGTTAGGAGCTGTCTAGTTGACCTAAGTGACCCTAGATCTAGGTGTGATTGTGCATATTTTGTCTGTGATTGTTTGAAGCCGTAAGTCCGTACATATTTCTGCAAAACTCTTTCTAAAAAAAACACAAAACAAAAACTTTTATAAAAACTTCCTTTGTCGCTAGAATCCCATTTTTCACCCACCTCTCATCGTATTTCTCCATTGACGTTTTCTTACCCTTACCTTCTCCGCTTTGACTACACTAAACTCGTTTAGTGTATATCCACTTGGACTCGGGACACTAGTGCCCGCCTAGTTCGCGTTACGTTAGTCGCTACCGACTACGCAATCGACTCAGACGTCGAAACTCCTTCCACGCCTCTTTCACCCTTACCTTTGCCGGCCAACTCCGACGTTGACCGAGATTCTGTCCATACATCTTCACCTTCACCTTCCCCACACTCTTTTAACGAGATGTCGGGACTTCCTCATAACATCACCTTACCTCCTTCGGGAATAATTCCACCTCCGTTAGGTGCGAATAACCCGCGACCTTCTCTTGTTGAAGCGCCACAGCGAATTGCGCTCCAAGATCGATTCTATCCTACTCGCGCTGCATTCCTTACCTGTCTTTCCCTTCCACCGGCCAATGGGGATAATTTTGAAATTAAGCCCCACTTCATTAACATGCTTCCGAAATTTCATGGGCTTGAATCTGCAGATGCCTATATCTTCATCAACAAGTTCCAGAATGTTTGTGCTATGATGAAAACGACCCAGCTGTCAGACGATGCTATACGGCTACGAGTCATTCCGTTCACTTTGTGCGATCTTGCTGAAAAGTGGCTGTATAGCACCGCTTCCCACTCCATAACCAGTTGGGACGAGTTTGTGAAAGCGTTTCTCAAGAAATTCTATCCAAATCACAAAACCGCGAGGATCCATAACGAAATCAACCAATTTTCCCAGCTTCCTACTGAACCTTTTTGGAAGTGCTTTGACCGATATAAAGACCTTCTTGTTCAGTGCCCTCATCACGGTATTGAGAGATGGCAACTTTGCCAAACTTTATACGAGGGTCTGAATCCAGCAACTAAGCAGTTGTTGGAAACCATTTGTCAAGGCCACTTCCTATCAAAATCTGACGAGGAAGCATGGCAATTCTTCGACGACCTTGCGGAACAAACGCTTCAATGGGAGAGCACCAGACCAAGTACTTCTTCTTCTTCCTCTACTTCTACTGGTCAGTCTAAGGTAGGCATTCACCAACTCGATGTCTCTATTGCAATGAAAGCCGAAATGGCTGCAATAACAAAAAAACTTGAAGCGATAGAAAGCAAATTTTCATCTCCTGCTCCTGCCCCAGTTCTTCCCCGTCGTACCATTTGTGCTTGTTGTTCCGATCCATCTCACCTAACCGAAGAGTGTCCTTACAATCTACCATATCAAGGACAGGATCAGGTTAATGCTGCATTTCAGCAAAGACCAAGAAATGATCCATACTCTTCCACGTACAACCCTGGATGGAGAAACCACCCTAACTTCGTATGGAACCAGAATCAAAATCAGTTCCAAGGGCAGAACAATTTTCAAAGGGAGCCTCCTCAACAACAAGCACAACAACAGTATCAGCAGCCCTACTAATCCCAACCTTTTCAAAATGCGACGAACAATTTTGCGCCAACAATTCCTTTCCTCAAAACAACTTTGTTCCGTCCAACAATGATAAGGTTTCCTCGCTAGAACGAAGTCTGGAGGCGTTCGTTAAACAATCGACACAATCCACCGCAAACATCCAGTCTTCTATTCAGTCTTTGGTGCAGCACACTGCTGCACACGGGCAAAGCATCAAGACCATCGAAGCCCAGATTGCACAGCTGAATGCGGCGTTAAGCGAGCGAGAAAATGGGAAGCTTCCATCCCAACCACTCCCAAATCCTGGTCACTCACATAATATACATGTTGCTCTTGAACAACAAAACCATAATGTGAGTGCCGTGACTACATTGAGATCAGGAAGAATGCTGAACAACAACATCGGCACAACAATTGAGGATAACGACATTCTGGCCGCTTCGTCTTCTTCTTCTCCTTCCTCATCTTCTGAGCCTATTCTTCATTCTTCAAAAGGCTCTTCTTCTTCTTCTTCTTCTTCTGCTCTGAACGAACCCACATCTCACTCCACGAAAACTCCGGCTCTGGGATCCGTACCAACTCCACAATCTCCTCCACAAACATTGGACTCAACCAATTTCAAAAACGTTCCATTTCCAAACCGGTTGAGGTCCAATAAACAAAATCCACAAATGGAGAAGATTCTGGAGTTGTTTAAGCAGGTTAACATCAACATTCCCCTTTTAGATGTTGTCCAACAAGTCCCTTCCTACGCAAAAATCTTAAAGGACTTGTGCACGAAAAAGAGGAAATCTCAGGTACCCAAGAAAGTTTTCTTAGCTAGTGCTGTGAGTGATGCTCTTACCCAATCTTTACCTCAAAAATGGAAGGACCCTGGCTGTCCTACGATTTCTATTACCATTGGGGATAAGAATATCAACCGCGCACTTTTGGATCTTGGTGCCAGTGTTAACCTGCTTCCGTACTCAGTATATGAGCAACTAGGTGTAGGAGAGATGAAACCCACACACTGTACTCTCCAAATGGCCGACCGATCAATCACCCATCCTAGGGGTGAGTTAGAGGATGTGTTAATCAAGGTTGGGGACTTCATATTCCCCGTTGACTTCATTGTTTTAGACACACAGCCTATAGCTAACCCCCGGAATCAAATTCCGGTGATACTCGGTCGCCCATTCCTTGAAACCTCAAATGCTGTGATCAATTGTCGAAATGGTTCGTTGAACCTATCTTTTGGAAACATGACAATTGAACTCAACATTTTTAGGTTGGGGAATCAGCCCTCCGAACCTAATGCTCATATACTAGACGTTTGCTCAATCCAGGAGATCACCCCGGAGGACTGTGAATTCGAGGAGTTTTTGTTCGATCACAACAATCTTGACGCCACTAGTGCGTTCCTCTGCGAACCTGCTGCTGCTTCTGCACCCGAAAATGACTACGAGTGTTTCACTTTCTCGAACGATCTTAGCCAGTCACCACCCGAGTTTGAATCCTTTGAATTTCCGGATGAGTTAGCTGAACCATCCAACTCGGTCGCTTACACTCGTTTTGAACCTCTGCTGGAATCTTTTGAGTTCGAGACCTTTTCACCAATCTTGCCTTCAATCGTTTCACCTCCAACGCTCGAACTCAAGCCATTGCCGTCTCACCTCAAGTACGCTTACTTGGGTGAAAACGAGACCCTTCCTGTTATTATCTCGGCTTCTCTAGCTCCAGAGCAAGAGAAAGCCCTTCTTACGGTCTTGCACAGCAATAGGCAAGCCTTTGGCTGGTCAATGGCGGACATCAAGGGGATTAGTCCCCTGATCGTTGAACATCACATTCATCTGATGGATGATGCCAAACCAGCCAGGGATCCACAAAGGCGACTCAATCTAGTCATGAAAGAGGCTGTAAAAAAGGAGATCTTAAAGTGTCTGGATAGTGGTATCATTTACCCTATCTCCGATAGCCAGTGGGTTAGCCCCATTCATGTTGTCCTTAAGAAGTCGGGCATAACGGTCATAACCAATGAGGCGAACGAGTTAATCCCTACTCACACCCAGACTGGGTGGCGAGTATGCATCGATTATAAAAAACTCAACGCCGCAACGCGGAAAGACCACTTTCCGCTACCTTTCATTGACCAGATGCTTGAACGATTGGCTGGACACGAGTACTACTGCTTTCTGGATGGTTACTCCGGCTATAATCAGATTCCCATCGCCGAAAAAGACCAGGACAAGACCACATTCACCTGTCCTTTCGGCACGTTCGCATATCGTCGCATGCCCTTTGGGTTATACAATGCACCCGCTACCTTCCAGCGGTGTATGATGGGAATCTTCTCAGACATGGTGGAAAAATTCTTGGAGATCTTCATGGATGATTTCTCCATTTTCGGCGATTCCTTTGATGAGTGTTTGCTACATCTCGACGCTGTCCTTACCCGATGTAAGGACAAGAACCTCACTTTAAATTGGGAGAAGTGCCACTTCATGGTACGCGAAGGTATTGTCTTAGGACATATCATCTCGCAAAATGGCATTGAGGTAGATAAAGCAAAGATTAAAGTCATTTCCAATCTCCCTCCTCCCAGATACGTCAGAGACATCCGAGCCTTCCTTGGCCATGCCGGTTTCTATAGACGGTTCATCAAGGACTTTAGCAAGATTGCTAGGCCCTTGACTCTTTTGCTGGCCAAGGACACGACATTCGACTTCAACTCGAGCTGTGTGACTGCGTTCGAGTCATTAAAAAGCTCACTCACTTCTGCTCCCGTTCTTTCTTCTCCTGACTGGACGTACCCATTTGAGATTATGTGCGATGCATCCGACTTTGCCATCGGTGCTGTCCTTGGACAACATATCAACAAGATGCTGCACGTAATTTATTATGCTAGCCGAACCCTGAACGACGCGCAACTGAACTATACAACAACCGAGAAGGAATTCTTGGCTGTTGTATTTGCTTTAGAAAAGTTCAGGACCTACCTCATCGGCTCTCCAGTCATCGTCTACACGGACCATTCTGCTCTACGCCATCTTTTTGCGAAGAAGGATGCAAAATCTCGGCTGATACGTTGGATCCTCTTGCTTCAAGAGTTTGACCTTGTCATCAAGGACAAAAGAGAATGTGAAAACGTAGTCGTCGACCATCTCTCACGACTTCCTTCTTCGCCGTCACTTCAAATTCTGATCAACGACGTTTTTCCGAATGAACAACTCTTGACAGTATCTTCCGAACCCTGGTTCGCAGATATTGTGAACTATTTGGCCACAGGATTACTACCGACTGAATGGTCAAGTCAGGACAGACTTCGATTCTTATCCTAAGTAAAACACTTTTACTGGGACGAACCCTATCTGTTCAAGTACTGTGCCGACCAGATTATTCGTCGGTGTTTCCCTGACAATGAATTCAAGAGTGTGCTATCGTTTTGCCACGATCAAGCATGTGGCGGGCATTTTGGCCCCAGAAAGACAGCCGAGAAGATCTTGCAGTGTGGTTTCTACTGGCCACAACTCTTCAAAAACGCTCATGACTACTGCAAGACTTGCTCCCAGTGCCAACACTTGGGCCGGATATCCAGGAGAAACGAGATGCCGCTCCAACCAATCTTGGTTGTGGAGATTTTCGATGTTTGGGGGATTGATTTTATGGGGCCGTTTCCCTGCTCTTTTGGGAACTTGTACATTCTTCTCGCTGTTGATTATGTCTCTAATGTTGGAGATAGTGCCCTCAGAGTCAATTATTGGATCACAGGCACGTGATTGCAATGATTGAGGGAGGACCTATCCCGGTAGGACAGTCTTACTCAAGATGATAGTATGCTATCTGGTTTACCTTTATCATCGTGTACTGCTTTAGGTGACCCTACAGGTCGCTATTACACGTTGATAGAGCCCCTAGGATTCTTGCTTGACTGCCAGCAGTATGAGGGCGATCATATACGTGGGAGCTGGTGGTCTATAAACACATCCTTAAAAGGTCTCTAGTCGTGGGAGTTTTGAGACAGGGCATCGATTCTCCAGAGTAGACTAGTGTATACAGTCGATACCCCGACGAGGGGCGGTGGCCGGTCTCACAAGCCACTGGTGTCAATTGGTTCACCTAAGATGTATACAGGTGCTCATTGGGTTATGAGTACACCGGACAGGACTCGCCGGGAACCTGCTAGTTGGGATTATACCAGACGTCAGATAGGTGACATGTGTACAGCTTAGTTCATCGACCTGAGATCGTCATTTGTCTCGTGTGAGTTCCCACTGTGCTTTGATTACTACCCTACCACGCTCAAAGGAGACATGGAAACAGGTTTTAGTTGGGTACAGTCCCGAGCCACATGGAGGCAGTGAGCGGATCTGCAGGGGTTCGTCTCTCCCGGTATTGGGGGTGAGATCGCACTGTGTCTAGGAGAGCCATTACACGAAGTCCTTGGCCAAGGCAGGAGATTACTGGTAGGTATTCCAGTAGTATCTCAGGGTGTTCTGGGCTACACTCCGACATGACTTGTACCGCTTTTTGGGGTCTGAGTTTTACCAACCCCCTAGGCCCGCCATGCGATGCTCATAGACGAACGGACCGGACTGTACGGATATTGTCACTGACAGGCTCAGTAGGGTGTCAGGATGAGTTCGCTCATCGATGTCCCATTTGGTCAATAGCTGGTAGCCCGTCACGTATGGCTAATACCTCTGACGTGCTAGTGGTTAAATCCACAGCCATAGTATTGACGAGTCTTTAGAGTCCCCCACATTTAGTTGCTCAAGTTTTCGGACGAAACGCTGTAGAGGCCGTATGGAGATATGGCAGGGTTCGATCAGATACGTGCGGTATTGCACGGATCATGATCGGACGGAAAATACTAGCGGGTTTTGGTTTAAACTGGATCCTAGTATTGCACAGTGTAGATTTTGTCTCAGTGCATTTGTATTCGGTCGAAATACAAATGCGGGTATGTATATACAGTTGCGGGGTTTTCCTGTAATTTATTACGGGATCAGTTTTTGGAGTTGCCGGTTTGTTTTCCGTTTCGGCCAATTTTCTTTGTATCTTTCATTAGCCGAAGATTGGTGGAGGAGGGCTTATTTGCTATTGTGCAAATAAGCATTTTGGAGGGTTGTCTTTGCATATTGTTGTGTCATGATGGTTGCACCATCATTTGACTTGTTCACTTCATCATTGCTTGACTTCTATCTTCATGATGGCATGACTTTTGGAAGTGATGATGGTTGATTGAGTGTGGGTTTTAGTTTGTGATCATTGTTTGTTATCATCACCCTTTTCTCTCTCTTGCTTGATTGGTTGGCTCACTCATTCTTTTGATTCACACACTCACCACTCTCCCATTCCCTCATGCCATGGCCGGCCTTGTAGAGAGGGGGCTGTCCAGATTTTTGGTGGGGGATTTTTGGGCTCTCTCATGCTTGCAAAAATCCCCAAGTTCATCACAAACTTCCACTACTTCATTACCTCTACCATATGGCAACATCCACTACCCCAAATGAGACACAGCTCACTACACTATTCTACAGCAAACCTTGGGCATGTCGACTCGCCAACTTCGTGCCCGAGTTGCCTCGGACCAGAGGTGGGAGCCCGTAAAAGAAGCCGGCGATGTGGTGCCCTTCCGGCGACGTGGTGGAGACCGGAGATTCCGCGGGAAGATCGGGACGACGACGAGAAGACCGAAGGACACGGATCGCTCGGTATATCTCTTTTTACCCCCTCTCTTGTTAGCTAGGACTAGATTAATGGCCCGATCCGGGTTGATAGTGCGCGGTGGTGCTGGTTCAAAAAGTTAAAGAAAAGCATCGCTTCCGCATTCCGGCGTCGGATTGACGGACGGGGCGCCGCCGTGCACTTACAGTGGTATCAGAGCCTCGCCATTAACCTAGTCAAGCTTTGTCTAACGTATTTACATTTCCGATCGAACAAAATTCCAAAATACGCGTTTTCAAGGCATCAGGTTTCTGTCGAAATTTTTTTGGCTCCAAAATTTTTTCAGTATGTTGCAGAATGATGTGCAGGGAATTCTAAGCATTCTGTGAAATTTTGGTTGCATGATCCCACTATTCCACCGCGGAACCGCGGCCAAACCCATGCTTGGGCCGCGGTTCCGCTGCAATATAGACTGTTCATGGCACCAAACGTTTACAGAGAACTCCTGAGTGTAAAATAGGGTTTTTGGAATGTTATTTTTTGGGCCCAGATTTCTTTGAGTGCTACAGTTGTGCTTGGGGCCCACTTGGGTAAATTTGATCGATCGGAAAATTTTAAACACATTAGTTCACAGTATTTACATTATATCTGCGACCGTGAATGTCACTTGATCGATAAATCCTGTCTAACTGCTATAGCCCGGTTAGACGGATTTGCGAACGTGACATTCACGTTGATGTTCTGTGATTGTGCTGTGATGTTGCGGATTGGTCATGGGGGATAGCCTGGATGCAATACTAGTACAGTTTTTGTTGTATTATGTACATTTGATATTGCGGGGCGAGCGTCTGACATGTGGACTGCCGTCACTGCCCGTTTGTATATTATTCTTTTGGGGCACGACCAGGTTGCGGTCGATGTACCCGTTGTATGTATATTTTACTTTCTGTACTAGGATTGCCCCGCGGAGGGGTGCACGGATAGCCGGGTTCTGGAGGGCAACGAGCCCGCATCTCATGGCATTGAGACGGAGGGGGCTTCACTCTAGAATTGGCGGGCTATTCGCCGCACTCGTAGGGGGTACAGGTTGACCCAAGAGGGGTGCCCAAGTTACCGGATTCCATGAAGTGCTGGGTGGTCCATTCACGTTGCTGAAGGGGGCTGCCTCGCTTCAGGTTTTGGCGGGTAACTTGCTGCGCCCGTAGGGGTCTAGGATTTCATTGCACAGGCTATCCACACGACCAGGGGAATGTCGGGTTTCAGTAGCGGCTCTGTGAAACCCGGGGATCCCAGATATCTGTATTGTTCTGTGATGCTGTACATTTCTGTGATGTTGCATTTTATCACGCCTTGAGCGAAATATTATATATTGATATATATACTAGTAGATGTTGTATATGTTTTGCATCCGCGTTAGTCCAGTCCCCGCTCTGTCGTTAGTTAGCTAACTTAACGGGTAATGACGGGACCCAGTGGCGAATGCGGATGGCATATACGTACGTCATTATTTTCGTTCTTTGTGGTGTGATCAATTGATGTGACTGCGTTGATTCGGATCAATGCAAGTTAAACAAACCTAATCTGATGTTGTTGGAACATTTTTCAAAAAGCTGTTATTTGCAAGGACGTTCACTTTTGTTTTGCACAGTGGTATTCAGTTGGAATATCCTGCTCCTCAGTCGACAAGGCAAGGGCCGAGATCCCTTCACCGGGAGTGACCCCTTGGACAGAAGTTTGCGTCAGGGCAATAACTTCACTATAGCCGATTACTTTTGCTTTCCATCGTGGTATTCAGTTGGAATATCCTGCACCTCATTCTACGGGGAAAGAACCGAGATCCCTTCACCGGGAGTGACCTCTTTAGCAAAGGTTTTCGTCACTATATTTTTAAAAGCTATCCGGTTCCTTCAATGATATCAAGTTCATTACGTTAAAGGTTTTCGCCAGAAACCATTCGTAGCCCTCCATCATTTCGGTTAAATATTCGGTAGTATTCAAGCTATGTATTTTGACTTCACGCCAAGGCATAGTGATTGGTAGCTGCCGGATATTTAGCTGTTGCATAGATAAATGCGTTGGTTTGGGACAGTCGTGCTACTATTTTGGCCTTCGTCAAGGGTATGTACGGGTGGGTTCAAATTAACCTGGACAATGATGGGTAGAACTTGACATGCGACTTATGATATTTTGACCTCACGCCAAGGTCATAAAAGCATGGGGTAAAAATCACATCGGGAGTTTCTAAAGAAACTGAAGCTTGCCAGATATGCGCATACCTTCTGGAGTATGATAGCGTGAGCGGATTCCGTCACGTTATCATGCGGTGATAGTTGGATCCCGATTCCCACTGATGAGTTGGTTTACTCCTCGGGTGACCCCGACTAATTCTTCTTTTAGGTTTAGAGGAGAATTTAACGGTACAGTGGGAGGTTTCCAGATTAGATAAATTGGTAACCATTCTGATCTAGGTTAGAGTGCACGCTGAGTGTTTCTTTTCTCTCTCTCTCTGGCAGCGACCATTGACCCGACCCTAAGACTATGACTCAGTGACCAAGTTGACTGAACCTTCTTTAACACTGGCTTTTGGATTGTCAGAGTTGCACACCTCATTGCCACTCCTACTTTTACCCTTTTCTCCAGGACACCCCGTATTACTACGAACGTCCACTTCCATTGGACAAAACCATCGTATGGTTATATACGAACTCGAAGGAATTTATTCGAGGATGGTTTCTGGTTCTAGAGAAAATGAATAGGACTATTCAGTTGTCTTTTCCTTTTACCTTCTCTCAGGTTGCGAGTACTCCTTGGTTTAGGAGATAGTACACCTATTACGCAAATTGGATAGTCTTCTTCCAAACCTTAGGCTGGTGCCGAACGGTAGGGAATGAAGAAAACCAATTAGCATAACGATGGTGTGCAGAAGGTATTAAGTAAAGACATATCAAGGGATTAGTAAGAGGGCAAAGTAAATTGCGACTGCTATTCACGACCAAACCAAGTATTTCATTACCACCCCCACTTCACCTTTGTATTTCTCCAGGACACTCCGTATCACTACGAAGATCCACAGTTTATTGGATACTCCATCGTATGGTTATATACGAACTCGAAAGGAACTTGTTCCAGTTCGGGGATGGATTCTGGTTCGGGAGAAATAGGAATAAGGTTTATTCGGTTGTCTTTTATCCTCACCTTCTCTCGTGTTGCGAGTGCCCCTAGGATTGGGACAGTACACCCATTACGCTTATTGGATAGTCTTCTTCCAAACCATAGGCTGGTGCCGAACGATAGGGAAGGAAGAAAACCATTTGGCCTAAAGGGGTGTGCAGAAGGTAATGACTAAAGACATATGAAGGGATGTTGAGAAGTGGCAAAGAAATATACGGTTACAGTTGTGAATCTGATAATGGAAAAGGTATTACTAGGAATACCAGGATACCCCCTCCCCCGAAACATTTCAATGTTTCAGTTTCACTGTGTACTGTTAAAAGAAAACTGATTTCCCAATTACCCCTTGCTCCAGGGTATGTATTTACCAGGTATGAATCTCACATCTGTATAGTTTTACAGATGATGAGTGGGAGTAAGTTATTGGGAATTAGGTGATCATCCTCATTATATCGGAATTTGTTGTAATTGGTGATATTTGAGGAAGTCACCTGGGTTGTTTGCCGGACGGCAAATATTTGGTTTTGAATATCCGCTGTTATGCACCAATTTCAAATTGATATATCTGTACGTCTATTTTTATAGAGTGAGATATACCTTTTTGAAATTATGTCGATGACATTTACCTATATCAGTTGATGGTTAGATAAGGAGCATTAAACAGCGGTGTAATTCTTCTTAACCATAAGTACAGTTTTCAACCTACGACACACAGGGAGTGAGTTATTAGACTCAAGGGACTTGTATAGAGTATTATATATTGTCCAGTGTCCATCAGGACAGAGGGGATGGTCCTCGTACTATATTCAGTTTACTTATGACTTCTCTAGTTCTAGACAGGTGTTTCGTAGAAACACAAGGTCTAAGTTTTGAGAAGTTATAGGTATATGAATAAAGTAGAGAACCAGGTGTTGCAAGTATCGGGATTCTTCAAGGTGATCGAAGATGTAGATACTTGTGTGTGGTATTCAGTTGATAGTAATGATTAAGAGAACTTGCTTCTCTTTCAGGTTACTCATAATTGAAATCACTCCTAAGTTGAGTAACGCCGATCGGCCTCCTTCCATTTAGTTGACATGCACTGGAGACAGCTGCATGATTTGAATCTGGTTCAATTAAATCGGTGCCTCTGTTTCTATATTGGATATAGAACAGTTCATATCTTAACGATGTTAAGGTACGGGAAGTTGTCCGGGCTATGCTTAAAACTAGACTCTGGATAGCTCAAGGCATGTTTCTGTAATGGCTGTTTGTGGGTTGACCCAGGCTATGACGAGGGTTGACTTTCTACCATCTAGAAGATCAATAGTGATATTGTTCTAGACTCGCCACAGTTTTAATAAAAATGGATTTTTTCAGAAAACAGTAGTGGGAGTATGGTAGAACTGGAAGTGATTCCAGAACCACAAACGATTACTGAAGATTTTGATAGGAGCCTAAAGATTCAATCTGGTTTGACATTCCATTGGCCACTCCGCAGATAAGGTGGGTAACTTCAGGCACCCGAGAGGTACTCCGGTAGCCTCAAGGACGGTGACAGGGAAGTTCTTGTTTACCCAGACTTGCCATTGCTGTTGTTCCAGACCGTAAGACCCGGCAGGAGGATTTGTATAGCGTCGTTCTAAACTAGCTTTAGAAGTGTACGTCTATATGACTCTGCCAGAGGGTTGTCGTGGTCAATGGGAGCAGCGGAAGCATTGGTGGACAAGTGGCTTATGTCTATTTATAGACTAAAGCAGATGTAGCGGAGATAGATCATCTATTTCTGACATGACAGTCATAGGTTTGACTTCATCAGAATAGCGGATGGATCTGTTAAGAAGGTAGTAGGGTGTGGTGTCCTGGTATTTGGATGACATACACAGAGTAGGAAGTGATATTCCTATACTACGATCGGTTATACTTTGGTCGTCACATAGTGGTTTCTCCACATGGGACTTAGACATTATATCAGACATACTGGTTACTAGATTTATGGTTTTAGATCTAGATTTGGGTGGTTTTCCAATTAAGGTTACTTAGACAGCATTCTAAGAGTATTTAGAATGGACGACTCCTGGCACGGTAGTGTACCTGCAGGTGATGGAGTCACCCTCTCTAAAGGTGTCTTACAGACTAAAGTGGAGAGGGATGTGCATGATTGGCAGATCACTTGCTTAGGCAATTGAGTCAATCATGAGATGTCAAGTACCACACCAGATGTTGTTCTTGCAGTAGATGCAATAAGTTGATATTGATCCAATCCTGGAGAAACATTCGGAAGCAGTTTTAGAACATAAGTGGATGTTCTAGGGATATGATAACGACAGCCTCATTCAGGAGACGGTTATCATTCCAGGCTTCCAAGGTGACTTGGACTACAGGGAGGTTGTCAGAGTTATAGTTTTCCTTCGGACGAGGGGCAGTATTTTGGACAGGTGGTCCAAGGAAATACTGTGGGAGGCATGGCGCAGAATACTGATTAAGTTCAGTTGACGATACGGTCTAAGAAGTTTGGATTTGGAGTTCATTTATCAGCTAGGTCCCATCAGACATCCAGACACATTCTAAGACAAGTATTGCTCATTTCGGGAGATGGCATTCTCCGCGAACTTGAGATATAGAGAGACATAGAAAGAAACATCAGAGCGGATCTACTCACTAAGGTTATTCCTCGAACGCAATAGTTTCGCAAACGGGATTTGTGAGACTGACTAGTAGAGGAGTTAGGTGTTCGGTATCACACGGGATGTGAGTATGCGACATCGCAATAATTAGCCTTGAGTGCAAGTGGGAGATTGTTGGAGATAGTGCCCTCAGAGTCAATTATTGGATCACAGGCACGTGATTGCAATGATTGAGGGAGGACCTATCCCGGTAGGACAGTCTTACTCAAGATGATAGTATGCTATCTGGTTTACCTTTATCATCGTGTACTGCTTTAGGTAACCCTACAGGTCGCTATTACACGTTGATAGAGCCCCTAGGATTCTTGCTTGACTGCCAGCAGTATGAGGGCGATCATATACGTGGGAGCTGATAGTCTATAAGAACATCCTTAAAAGGTCCCTAGTCGTGGGAGTTTCGAGACAGGGCATCGATTCTCCAGAGTAGACTAGTGTATACAGTCGAGACCCCGACGAGGGGCGGTGGCCGGTCTCACAAGCCACTGGTGTCAGTTGGTTCACCTAAGATGTATACAGGTGCTCATTGGGTTATGAGTACACCGGACAGGACTCGCCGGGAACCTGCTAGTTGGGATTATACCAGACGTCAGATAGCAGTTCCCTGGTGACATGTGTACAGGTTAGTTCATCGACCTGAGATCGTCATTTGTCTCGTATGAGTTCCCACTGTGCTTTGATTACTACCCTACCACACTCAAAGGAAACGTGCAAACAGGTTTTAGTTGGGTACAGTCCCGAGCCACATGGAGGCAGTGAGCGGATCTGCAGGGGTTCGTCTCTCCCGGTATTGGGGGTGAGATCGCGCTGTGTCTAGGAGAGCCATTACACGAAGTCCTTGGCCAAGGCAGGAGATTTACTGGTAGGTATTCCAGTAGTATCTCAGGGTGTTCTGGGCTACACTCCGACACGACTTGTACCGCTTTTTAGGGTCTGAGTTTTACCAACCCCCTAGGCCCGCCATGCGATGCTCATAGACGAACGGACCAGACTGTACGGATATTGTCACTGACAGGCTCAGTAGGGTGTCAGGATGAGTTCGCTCATCGACGTCCCTTTTGGTCAATAGCTGGTAGCCCGTCACGTATGGCTAATACCTCTGACGTGCTAGTGGTTAAATCCACAGCCATAGTATTAACGAGTCTTTAGAGTCCCCCACATTTAGTTGCTCAAGTTTTCGGACGAAACGCTGTAGAGGCCGTATGGAGATATGGCAGGGTTCGATCAGATACGTGCGGTATTGCACGGATCATGATCGGACGGAAAATACTAGCGGGCTTTGGTTTAAGCCGGATCCTAGTATTGCACAGTGTAGATTTTGTCTCAGTGCATTTGTATTCGGTCGAAATACAAATGCGGGTATGTATATACAGTTGCGGGGTTTTCCTGTAATTTATTACGGGATCAGTTTTTGGAGTTGCCAGTTTGTTTTCCGTTTCGGCCAATTTTCTTTGTATCTTTCATTAGCCGAAGATTGGTGGAGGAGGGCTTATTTGCAATTGTGCAAATAAGCATTTTGGAGGGTTGTCTTTGCATATTATTGTGTCATGATGGTTGCACCATCATTTGACTTGTTCACTTCATCATTGCTTGACTTCTATCTTCATGATGGCATGACTTTTGGAAGTGATGATGGTTGATTGAGTGTGGGTTTTAGTTTGTGACCATTGTTTGTTATCATCACCCTTTTCTCTCTCTTGCTTGATTGGTTGGCTCACTCATTCTTTTGATTCACACACTCACCACTCTCCCATTCCCTCATGCCATGGCCGGCCTTGTAGAGAGGGGGCTGTCCAGATTTTTGGTGGGGGATTTTTGGGCTCTCTCATGCTTGCAAAAATCCCCAAGTTCATCACAAACTTCCACTACTTCATTACCTCCACCATATGGCAACATCCACTACCCCAAATAAGACACAGCTTACTACACTATTCTACAGCAAACCTTGGGCACGTCGACTCGCCAACTTCGTGCCCGAGTTGCCTTGGACCAGAGGTGGGAGCCCGTAAAAGAAGCCGGCGATGTGGTGCCCTTCCGGCGACATGGTGGAGACCGGAGATTCCGCGGGGAGATCGGGACGACGACGAGAAGACCGAAGGACACGGATCGCTCGGTATATCTCTCTTTACCCCCTCTCTTGTTAGCTAGGACTAGATTAATGGCCCGATCCGGGTTGATAGTGCGCGGTGATGCCGGTTCAAAAAGTTAAAGAAAAGTATCGCTTCCGCATTCCGGCGTCGGATTGACGGCCGGGGCGCCGCCGTGCACTTACATCTAAGTGGGTCGAGGCTGTGCGCAGCCGGACTAACGACAACAAAGTTGTCGTTAGATTTCTTAAGGAAAACATTTTCTCCCGGTTTGGGCACCCCCGAACGATCACTAGCGACAATGGAACTCATTTCTGTAATAAGACTTTCGAGGCCTTGATGCGGAAATATTCCATTAATCATAAGCTATCTACGCCCTACCACCGCCAAACATGTGGGCAAGCCGAAGTTTCAAATCGGCAAATCAAGCAGATATTGTAGAAGACGATTTCCAAGAACCGTAAGGATTGGTCTTTAAAACTCACCGATGCCCTTTGGGCATTTCGAACTGCTTATAAGACCGATCTTGGCATGTCTCCTTATCGGCTTGTTTACAGAAAGGCTTGCCACCTTCCAGTGGAAATAGAGCATCGCGGATTTTGGGCGATAAAGGAGCTGAATCTATCTCTCGAAGATGCGGGCAGCCATCGGAAGCTGCAGTTGAACGAATTGAGCAAGCTTCGGGATGAGGCTTACGAAAACGCGGTTATCATTAAGAACCGAACGAAGGTGTTTCACGATAAACACCTTTTGCGCAAAACTTTCGCACCTGGTCAACAGGTACTGCTTTACGACACCCGGCTACATTTCCATCCAGGAAAGCTCAGATCTCGCTGGAAAGGGCCATTTTTTGTGCGGAATGTGTATCCGCAAGGCGCTGTGGATTTGGAGAATCCAAAGGATGGTTCATTTTTCAAAGTAAATGGACACAGACTGAAACCGTACCTTAGCGCCGAACCAACAGAGGAGCTCCTGGTCTTACAGGAGCCGGTTTACCCTGCATAATCTTCCTCTGCCTACCACCAAACTTCGTTTATCCAGCAAAAACAGTGGACACTGTTTCAAATAAGTTTGGGGGTATGAATATACCATTTTGTATATATATATGTGGATATTCTTGTCCGGTGCATATCCATTTTTAACAATTTTCATTTAAAAACAAAAAAAAAATATAAATAAAAAAAAATGTGTTTATCTAACCGACAATTTTGACCCTTCAATAATTTTTTCATGCATTGACAGTGAGGACACTGTCCAGTTTAAGTTTGGGGGTACGCTCGGTACGCATTTCTAACCTTCGCATTCATATGTATATTTTGCATTTGCATACTAAAATCCATAAAAATCAGAAAATTTTCTAAAAACATAAAAACTTTTTCGTCAAGTTAGCTAGTGGGAGAACTCAGATTCAACATTTCGACAGTTTTGAATAACTAAATCTTATTTTTAGATTTTGAAAACCTGAAAGATAACTCTCCTTTGAAGTTAACTATAGCTGATATACGTCTTTACATCACATTACATGTGTTGTGAGTTTTGAAAATTAGATGACAAGTCTATTATGTCTGAAAACTTTTAAATGGATAAATTATTTTCTGAGGATCAAATAGGTTTGTTCTGAAATAAGTAATACCAAGAATAGTTTATGAAGTGAAGCGGATATGAAGGGATGTTATTGATATCTTAATTGGAACTAATTCTGAAAAATAACCCATCTGGAACTTGATTGGTGATTGGTGTGAAAAAGTGTTTGTAGAATAACCGCAATCAGAACGGTGTCGCGTGTAGCTAGACCAAGGTGGGTACGAGTCGTCCTCGGGGAAACGTGGAACCTTTTATTTTTACTTTAGATGTGTTGAGAAAGAGAGGAGGAAGAATAAAGAATATTGAAAAATGGTTGTAGGATCTAGATCTACGTTAAACACGGATGCAAAATATAGATTTAGATTACTACGGATGTAAGTTTATATAAGAAGAGGGCTTGTAGGGTTCATTAGGATTTAGTAGTTATGGATGATTAATTAAAAATTACCCTTTTATCTTTTAATAGATTTAAAACTAGAACGACAGTGATGCGTGTAGATTAGGGTTTCTGGAGGGAAATGGAATCCCACTCTTAACCCCTATCTCGACACGGAACTCCGTTCATATCTAGCATTTACCAAAACAATCATTAATCTAATCTCTAATCGCGGTCGAGGCTAACAATGAATTGGTAGAGCGCCCGATTAGGATGTTAATGATTCTTTTGATAAAGTTTATAAACTTTATAGGACGTAAAAAGAGTTTAGGTATTTTCATCATCCATTAACCTACCCTAATCCTACGAACCCTAACAAGCGGAGAATTACTCGCGCATGTTGGGAGAAAAAGAGATGGAAAGAAAATGCATAATTAAACTACAAAGAAATAGAATAGGAAAAAGAGCTACCTTTATTAATCAACAAAACTCATTTACACTTTATTCCCTTAGAAAATGATTACAAATACTAGTTTGCTTCTTGATCTCTTCTAAAGAGGTAGATGAATTGTTGATGATCAGCCTGGATGCGTGAGCCATCGTGGACTTCGTGATCACGTCGACTTGATGATTTTTCCAAGAGGCTCTCGGACTTTATTTATAGTCCCAAAACCAGAAAATTAGATGCCTAAATTGGGGAATAGTAGTTAAGATCCAACAGAAAAATTTACAGCTTCTATCTCCTCTGTCACGCGGCGGATCCGCGGCCAACAGGGCGGTTTGGCCGTGGATCCGCGGCCAATGGTTGTGATCTCTGGATCATTTCTTTGTGGCTTCATCTGTATGACATGTGGTGATCTCTGAAACTTTTGGAAATTGAAAATCTTCCCATAGCTACTGCCAGACTTGAATCTTCAGTTTGCTTTCTTAATTAGGCAGGTTTGCTCTTAACAACTTTGATTCCCTTGATTTTTAGCCCTGAAAAATTCTGCACAATCTCAACAAATAATATTAGTGGAGTTTTGTTTTATTGAGATATTAATTTCAACATTAAGATTTGGTCAATGATATTTTTGCATACATTTTCCTACCAAATGTTAATTATAATATATCAACACATGAAAAATAGTATTCTTACAGATAAACCCTCATATGTATCATATATTATAATAAATACCTTTTCTAGTATAGAAATAGTAGGAAAAATGTAATAACAAATGTGCAGTTTTATCAACTGAACAAATACCCCCAAACTTATTTTTGATCGTCCCGAGCAAACTAGTTTATTCAAGAGAAGGAGAGAAAAAAAGGAGAAAACTAAGCACACTTTCGTAGGCAAACACGATTACACTGAGCACGTGCAACAAGCCGTTAAACCTCTAGGTGTCCCTAGTAGGAGGAGTGTTGTCTCCTGAGGGTTTTCAGCGGATTACACCCACAAAATCCTATAATAAAAGAGAGATGGTGAAATTTACATATAAAGATAAGAACCATAAAAGAAAGACTTTGAAAATTTAGAGTTTCCAACTATACTAGCTTTTCAGTTGTTATGAGCCCTATCTTAATAGTCATGAAAAGATGTTAGAAATCACATCATCCCTCAATAAAACATAGTCTTTATTCTTCATTCCTACCTTTCATCCAAACATCGATCATATAACCCTACGTGTGTGTATAGAACATCCCTACACTCGGAGAATTCAATTCAAGCTATCATACTCTTGTCCATCTATCTCAGTACATTTTACTTTGATGAATATTTAGTTGAATTTGCTCACACAATTTTCATGCGACCGTTAATACTTCTTGAGGTACTAACCGACCGATTACGCATGTGCTTGCTGATTAGTATTTTTTCTCGTCTCGCACCACCTAAGGCTTAGCAGTGACTCCCAGACCAGTTGGTCTAAGGCACTAGGTGATGAAACATTCTCGCTATATTTTTTTATTGCTGCCTTGGCGATAACAAAACCAGTGTTCATTTTTTTTCTCTTCACCATTTTATATTTTCTTCATTTATTATTTCCTTCATACTTTGGCTTTTAGACAAGAGCATTTTAAGGTATCCTCTACTATCCCGAGTTTCAAGACGTGTGTAAGTGCATATAGTAGGGTATCAACGTTCAAAATGTTTGACTTCCAGAATAGGAACTATTTTTCAGACTTATTTTTATTCTCAGATTAGTGACTTCCTTCATCTTACTAACCCTTAGGACAACAGCTCATAACTACTTATTACTAGTTCGTTTTAGAAAACTTCTAATTTTCTTGGTTTTCTTAAACTATTCCTATCTTTTAAATATAATTTTTCACTTTCTACTCTTTTGTTATAAAAAATAAATTAAAAAATTTGAAAATGTTGTGCTTATGCAAAGTATGATGCAAATTGATGCATAAATAAGCACAAACCTCCCCCAAACCTGTTTGCACCAGTGTCCTCACTGTTGTCATCCGTTAAGTTCAAAAACCTGTAGACTTGGGAGGAGAAAGGGGACAAGAAATAATGAAAGTGAAATCCTCCCCCAAACTTATTTCTTGGCTCCTTATAAAAATTCTTTTCAAGAGCCAAAATATCCCCCCCCCCCAAACTTGAGTTAAACTATGTTAATCTTTTAAAATCACACTAGGGGGTCAAGGTTATTGGTCAATGCCAAGCTTTGCAAAGACCGAAGGTCAACACCAACCATTCAAAAATTTTATCGATGAAGCACCAAGGTTGGTGGAAGAACATGTCACTTTTCGACGTGAAGAAGTGGGGAGGTGATAAGAGGTGTAATGGAAAAGGATTGCGTCTCAATTTGGAGAGACGACACAGTGATAGTGATGATGGATTACTCGCATTATCGTGATTGTCCAGAAGAAGGGGTGGAGGTTCAATTTCTTTATCTTGGAGTTGATTCATCTCAACACCCGTGTCTTTTAAAAATGCGAGTTCATCAGCGAAAATTTCCTCAAAGTTTTCATCGATACCCCGAAGAATAATGTCATCAGGAAAAACAGGGTGATCGTCAGACTCTATAAAAAGTTCCTCATCAGCGTTAGATGTTGACCCGGACAACTCGGTGGAAGAGTCCGTGTATGTATAATACATGGTTGGGTCAAACAATAACATATGAAAAGAGTCAGTATCATGAGGTTAATCAAATTCGCTGCTGTCGACATCCATTAATTCGACAGAACACACATGAGCATAGGGTTCGGAGGGTTCACTTCCCAACTTATAAATGTTAAGCTCAATTGACTTCTTTCCAAAGGATAGGGTCATAGAGCCGTTTCTACAATTGATTACTGCGTTGGAAGTGGCCAAAAAGGGTCGACCAAGGATCACCGGGATTTGATTTCGTAGATTCGCTACAGGTTGTGTATCTATAACGATAAAGTCCACAGGGAATATAAATTCCCCGACTTTGATTAACTCATCCTCTAGCTCACCCCTAGGTTGGGTGATAGATCGATCGGCCATCTGAAGAGTGCAATGCGCCGGTTTTAACTCTCCGATCCCTAATTGCTCATAAACAGAATACGGAAGCAAGTTAACACTAGCACCTAAATTGAGTAGAGCACGATTGATATTTTTACCGCCAATAGAAATAGAAATTGTAGGACTTCCGGGGTCCTTTCGTTTCTTGGGTAGTTTTTGTGTAAAAGCAGTGCTCACGTTACTCGCAAGGAAAACTTTTTTAGGTACTTGAACTTTTCTCTTCCTAGTGCATAAGTCCTTTAGGATTTTCGCATATGACGGAACTTGTTGAATAGCATCTAGGAGAGGAATGTTTATGTTAACTTGCTTAAAAATTTCCACAATCTTCTCCATTTGTGGACTTGGTCTGTTGCCCCTTAACCTATTTGGATAAGGTGCTTTATCAATAAGGGTTTGGTCCAACATTGGAGAGGATTGTGGGGATGGAGTGGATCCCAGAATTGGAGTGGGGATCGTTTTAGATAGATTCGAGAAAATGGGCGAAGGGTTCGAGCCTTAGGGAAAACGGAGAATAGGCTCGAATGAAGGTGGGAGACTAGACGAATTAGGGGAAGAAGAAGAAGCTGGGGTATCATTGGTGTCACTAACATCATCACATTGCTCACCCACTCGGTTATTCAGCACTTTTCCCGATCTCAACGTAGTAACGACACTCACATTATAACTTTGTGAGTGGCCAGGATTAGGTATGGGTTGAGATGGGAGTTTCCCTTTCTCTCTCGCACTCATTGCGGCGTTCAACTGTGCAATTTAGTTTTCTATTGATTTAATACTCTCACCATGGGAGGCGGAGTCTTTCGTTAGGGTATCAATAGAAGACTTCATATCAGCCGACATTTGAATGGAATGTTTCATAAACAAATCCAAAGTTTGTGCGAGTGAAGAGTTATCAGTACCGGCCACTTGTGGTGTAGAAATGTTGGCCAGATTTTGAAAATTCTGTGACTGAAAGGAGAGCTGATTCTGTGGTTGTGGTTGTTGTGGAGGAAGTCTTTGATAATTGCTTTGGAACTGATTTTGATTTTGGGGTTGGTTTTGGTTCTAAGCAAAGTTAGGATGATTCCTCCATCCTTGATTGTATGTGGAAGAATAAGGATTGTTTCTAGGTCGCTGCTGAAAAGCAGCATTAGTTTGAAACGATGCATTCATAGGACATTCTTCCGTTAAGTGTGAAGGATCTGAACAGCAACCACAGACGGTCTTGGGAAGCGTGGCCTGATTTAGGAAGACTGATGAGAATTTGTTCTCAATAGCATCGAGTTTCTTCTGCATCGCTGCCATTTCGGCTTTTACTGCGATGGAAATATCGAGCTGGTGAATACCTCCCCTAGATGAAGGTGGTCTTACGCTTTCCCACTGCAAAGTGTTTTCAGCGAGATCTTCCAGATATTTCCAAGCTTTGCCGTCATCTTTAGACATGAAATTGCATTGACACATTGTTTCAAGCATCTGCTTTGTCGCTGGATTAATGCCCTCATATATAATTCGGCATAAATCCCATCTTTGTATTCCATGATGAGGACATTGGACAAGCAGATCCTTGAAACGTTCAAAGCACTTCCAAAATGGTTCATTGGGAAGCTGGGTGAACTGGTTGATCTCGCTCCTAATATGGGCAGTCTTATGGTTTAGGTAAAACTTCTTAAGAAATGCTATTACGAATTCATCCCAATTAGTGATAGAGTGTGCGGCAGTATTATAAAGCCATTTTCTGCCAAGTCGCACAAGGTGAATGGGAAAAGACGCAAGCGCATAGCATCCACAGTCAGTTGTGAAGTACCCATCATTGCGCATACGTTTTCGAATTTAGTGATGAAAACGTACGCGTCTTTTGATTCAAGCCCGTGAAATTTGGGCAACAGATTGATGTAGTGGGGTTTAATTTCAAAATTGTCCCCGTTAGCTGGTGGAATAGATAGACAAGTGGGAAGTGGACCACGGATAGGATACCATCTCTCTTGGAGAGAGATGCGCGGTGGATTCTGCGCACCTATGGGCGGTGGCAGCGTGGTGTTATAATCTGATGGAGTACCGTCCATCTCGGTTTATGTGGTGTGTGGTGGGGGAAAAGAAAACGAAGAAGTACCGACTTCGGAGTCGATAGCAGGAACGCGGACAAGACGGGCACTAGAATCCCGTGTCCAGCCAAGCATGCACTAAGCGGGTTTAGCGCAAGTGGCAGCGTGTGTGCGATTTAAAATTGGTCTGTTTTGAAAAAGTGGGACTTAAGACAAATCACACAAAATGCAAAAACAACCCTAGAACTAAGGTTACCTAGGTCCAGTCTCTAGACCGTTCCTAGACTTCCAAAGGACAAGCCGTAGGATCAATCCTCTACCATCTTTACTACTCTTGTGGTCAGGTAAGTGCCAAGTAAGTGGGAGGTATCCGCTATACGAATCACCGAAAATAGCGGGCCTAATTAAGTAACCACTTGTCTTAGACACACTTGCCTAGACACCACAAAAGTAATGCGGATAAACGATAGATTACCCACGACCATCCTCTGTCCTTACTGAGCGCGACAGTCCTTAGAGTCTGGTCTAGATATTTTTTAAATTAATGTAGGGTTGATGCAGATACTCGGTTTGTGATTTGTGGGGCTTAGGAAGGGTGATGAAATCCCCACCTAATCTGGATTTGGTCTTTGCCCCTTAAAAGTCCGTATTAAAATATGCAAAACAAAACCAATCACAAAACTTTGCAAAAAGATATTTGAGCGGCGACATTTTGCAAAGAATCCTGCAGAAAATAGATTTTATTGGATTTTATAGGAAAGAGAAAGTGTTGAGAAAGATACCAGAGAAGTTTGGAACGATAGATCTCCTAGCCCGCCGCGCTTCCGCCGTGGATATGCCTCCTTTGCCGCGGATCCACCGCAAGAAGGAAAGATCTGTTGATGAAATTTTCTCTATGGCCTCCTGTGCTCCTCTGGATCTCGATGAATGTCTTTGGCTCTCTGTTTCCTCAAGTCTGTGACTCCAGATCTCCTTGCAAAAATTTCACACACTTCGTTAAATATATTATTTGCAGTTTTGTTTTAATTATGATATAGATCGTATAAGAATTCAACACAAATAGTAAGAATAAAAAATTACGCACGTATCCCCGGCAACGGCGCCATTTGATTGGTGTGAAAAAGTGTTTGTAGAATAACCGCAATCAGAACGGTGTCGCGCGTAGCTAGACCGAGATGAGTACGGGTCGTCCTCAGGAAAACGTGGAACCTTTTATTTTTACTTTAGATGTGTTGAGAAAGAGAGGAGGAAGAATAAAGAATATTGAAAAATGGTTGTAGGATCTAGATCTACGTTAAACACGGATGCAAAATATAGATCTAGATTACTACGGATGTAAGTTTATATAAGAAGGGGGCTTGTAGGGTTCATTAGGATTTAGTAGTTATGGATGATTAATTAAAAATTACCCTTTTATCCTTTAATAGATTTAAAACTAGAACGACAGTGATGCGTGTAGATTAGGGTTTCTAGAGGGAAAAGGAATCCCACTCTTAACCCCTATCTCGACACGGAACTCCATTCATATCTAGCCTTTACCAAAACAATCATTAATCTAATCTCTAATCGCGGTCGAGGCTAACAATGAATTGGTAGAGCGCCCGATTAGGATGTTAATGATTCTTTTGATAAATTTTATAAACTTTATAGGACGTAAAAAGAGTTTAGGTATTTTTATCATCCATTAACCTACCCTAATCCTACGAACCCTAACAAACGGAGAATTACTCGCGCATGTTGGGAGAAAAAGAGATGGAGAGAAAATGTATAATTAAACTACAAAGAAATAGAATAGGAAAAAGAGCTACCTTTATTAATCAACAAAACTCATTTACACTTTGTTCCCTTAGAAAATGATTACAAATACTAGTTTGCTTCTCGATCTCTTCTAAGGAGGTAGATGAATTGTTGATGATCAGCCTGGATGCATGAGCCGTCGTGGACTTCGTGATCGCGTCGACTTGATGATTTTTCCAAGAGGCTCTCGGTTTTTATTTATAGTCCCAAAGCCAGAAAATTAGATGCCTAAATTGGGGAATAGTAGTTAAGATCCAACAGAAAAATTTACAGCTCCTATCTCCTCTGTCACGCGGCGGATCCGCGGCCAACAGGGGGGTTTGGCCGTGGATTCGTGGCCAATGGTTGTGATCTCTGGATCATTTCTTTGTGGATTCATCTATGTGACATGTGGTGATCTCTGGAACTTTTGGAAATTGGAAATCTTCTCATAGCTACTGCTAGACTTGATTCTTTAGTTTGCTTTCTTAATTAGGCAGGTTTGCTCTTAACAACTTTGTTTCCCTTGATTTTTAGCCCTGAAAAATCTTGCACAATCTCAACAAATAATATTAGTAGAGTTTTGCTTTATTGAGATATTAATTTCAACATTAAGATTTGGTCAATGATATTTTTGCATACATTTTCCTACCAAATGTTAATTATAATATATCAACACATGAAAAATAGTATTCTTACAGATAAACCCTCATATGTATCATATATTATAATAAACACATTTTCTAGTATAGAAATAATAGGAAAAATGTAATAACAAATGTGCAATTTTATCAACTGAACAATTGGAATGATTACACACCTAACCCACTAAACACGTCTTTTATCCAAAAAATAATTGAACTACTGGTTATATCTCCGTTCGCATTAAATCGTCATGATTTTCACGTTAAAATTGTCTTTTGTTTTTGGGCCTAGGTAACTTGAGTAATTAAGTCTGCTGGGGTGTCTCTAAACCTAATGCCCTAAAGCCAACTGGTTTGGGAGTATTGGCCCAAAGCTCGTTAAGAAGCCTAGAAAGTCCAGATTAAAACAAAGTCAAGCAAGTGTTCTCTCCGAGTTAAAATTCCTAACGGTTCTTTGTGTGAGAATAATCTTGACAAAAGATAGGTTTTTATAAAAAAGTATTTCTAGCGGAGATATGAAGGTTTTATCCTATGATAAAGACTATTGCACGTTCACAAAGGTGTGTATGAAATGAAAACAAGAAAAAGGTGGAGTGAAAAATAAGACCGAGTTTCCTGTTAAGGAAGATAGAAATTCTGAAATTGAAAGCTTATTGGAAAACGAAACTTGAAAAATACTTAACTCTTTATAAAACTTATGTGATCCTTTTAAATTTTTATCTGGGCTTTATTTTGTGACATGATGACTTTAATCGATCCTTCTGAAACTTAACGACACTATTTGCACTGCACGTAAAGACATATAAAATCTTAAGTTAAATAAGAAGCGAGGTGTGAAAAATAAGGTTCGATAGTCTAGAATTAGGATAATAGAATTGTTATTTTTAAAAACAAAACCTTAGGATTTGAATCATAGTTATTTTGCAAAACTAGCTTGACGGGATTTTGTGGGTAGTATCCGCTGAAAACCCTCAGGAGACAACACTCCTCCTACTAGGGACACCTAGAGGTTTAACGGCTTGTTGCACATGCTCAGTGCAATCGCGTTCCCTGCGAAAGTGAGGTTGGGAATTTTTGTGAATAAATTGGCTTTGCTCGGGACGAACAAATGATAAGTTAGGGGGTATTTGTTCATATCAAATTTTTGCATTTTTATACCGCCCATTTTTTATCACATTGCTTATAGGTAGGTACTTTTGATACGTGTTTGCTAGATAATTGCAGGTTACAGGTTCTCAGCTCTAAGCAGTGAAATTCATGGAAAAGCGCGACAAATTCTGGATTACTGCCAACCACAGATAAAATACGGGTCTCCGCTCTCTATCCGTATGTTGCCGCACACCAGTTTAAAGGACAAAATGGCAAATCAATGGTCATTTTCATGCATAAAGCACAATGTCAACACAAGATCCAAGATTTCTACGCGGAGCTCAAGAAAATCATGACAAAAGATCCACATCAAATTACCTTTTGATCTGCTGAAAATCTGGAAGAAATGTGAAGAGATTCTGAGAAACCAAGTGTACCACACTGAAGATAACAGCAACACAGGGAAACCCACCAAAAATGATGAGCCAAATCCCCTAAATGGCCGCGGATCCGCGGCCAACATGGCGACTCGGCCGCGGATCCACGGCCGAGTTAACTCGTCAATAGAAGATCTTCTGGGGGCAGTTTGGTAACTTTATGTGGGGCCAGAATGTTGCCCAAGGGTTTCAGTTTCCTGCCTATAAATAGCCCAGAACAATGTCAAGTGAAGGGTGCTTATTCTTGTGTTAGATTTTAGGATAGATTTTGTAGTTCTTCTTCCTCTTTTCATCTTTTCTCCATTAAAACCTTGTAGTGAGCTTTTATGAGTGAAGTGATGAATAAAAGAGTTCTTTTCTTGATCATGCTTGTCTTGTTACCTTATTAATTATATTTGCTTGTAATTTTCATTTGCTAATCTAGTTGTTGTTATTTGTTGTTTGTTTCTTTATTCTATTTTTCTTTATCCTTAACAACAATGATGTTTAAGCTTGATCCTTACCAAAGTGAGGTCTCAAATAGCTAGTTGTAATCTTCTAATCTCTTTCTTTCTATCTTCCTCCTTTTGTTGTATTTTCCTTTTTTTTGTAATGGGTGAGTAGTTTCTTACTTGTTAGGGTAGTATAAGGAAAGTTTGAGAGAAGGAAATCTCTCACTCTTTTCTTGCCCAACATCTTAATTCGGACTCCCGTTAATTGAACCACAATCCGCTCCCTACGGCACCCTATCCTACATGATAGCGGTGATTCCTTAGTGAGACCGGTTGTGGTTGAATTAATCGGAGGTTAAGGCTAAGAGACAAGAACGGACGGACAAGGACCAAAAGGAAGAAACTAAGCGTTGGAAAGCCTAGCTTATACTCGCAAGTTCCTTCCTAGTCGTGCTAATCCCCGTTGTTGCCGATTACCGTAACACCGATATTAAGAGTGGCAACGGAAGAAGTGAGCGACTCCTATCTCAAACTAACCTAATCCTAACCCTAACAAGCTTTCTTTATATACATTTTAGCACATAGTTAATCTCAAACAAATCTGGACATTTGGACTTAACTCGTTAAAGCACATAGAAAAAGATTCCCATCTCCCTGCGGACGACCCGTACTCAACCGGCTAGCTACCAAGCGAAACTGTCTTGATTGCGGTAATTAACTAAGCACGCAAAAACTCTAACAATCACTCGGTAAGTCCCAAAGAAATAGGTGTGAAGTATAAAGTATAATGATAAAAATGCATACCATGAAATACTGGACTGGGAGATATGTTATTTAAACATGTCATTTACTGTAGCATGGCATTTCTATTTAATATGCAGTTCTCTATATATATCATGGCAAAATAACATGAGTATAGTATAGCATGGCCGTGTAGTGTAGGTACAGTGGACATGAAGTGAATGTAAGTGTTCTAAAAGGTCTTTATATGGGTCAACTAATGTAATGAAAGTTCAAGGGTGAATGTCAACCAATCTCAAGAGTGTTCTCGAACCCAACATGCTGTAATACATGGGGTAAGGAACCACGGGCCCGAATCAACTATTAGTAACGGGACTTCAACCTAGTGTCGAAGTATTCCAAACTCAACAGGCTATAATCCAGAAGCAAGGAAACACGGGCCCTCATGATAGCTTGCTTTTGTTTGAAGACATGGATTCATAATCTAGGGGGACTCCTGAGATTTCGTTGGATTCACACATGGACTACCCCAACACTCTGTGTATTCTACATTACAGTTAAAATTACCAGCCTTCCTCGAATCCATGAATACATCAGGTGGCAAGATTAAGTTCATGTCAATATCATGTATTCGTGTCAAGTATTCATGTATTCATGTTAAGTTGTATTCATGGTTCGAGTCAAGTCAATTTCAATAGTAACCATTGTGTTCTGGTATTCATGTTAAGTTTATGTCCAATTATAATCAGGGTTTGGTCAAGTCAAGTCAAGTATACATGTTTGAGTTTGATATTGATTTCGAATGTTCAAGTTCATGATTAGGTATTCGTGCTTGATCTTGGATTCAGATTTGAGTTTGGACTCAGACTGAGTCAGATACTTTTAAATAGATTTAGCTCTTAAATTAGGTTCGGGAGTCATCGGCAACTGCTGCACATGGACGGCAGGATTTATGTCTTTTTCCAAGACAATTGTCATTGATAACACCGTTAAGTTGTCTACCTTAAATAGGTAAGCACTCACTTTCTCCGGCTCTCTGGGGCTCAAGAGAATTGATCCCACTTAAACTTATATTTACTAAAGTCCTAATTGTTTTATATATCTCGAGGGGATTTTATGAAAAATATTTTTAATATAATTAAAAATTAAAACCTCGAGGGTAATTAGTATTATTTAGGGTTTCATGAGCATAGATTTTAAGTATTGGAGTATTTTAATGATAAATACTTAGCTTTGGAAAGTTTATGGTATTTTATTGAATAACTTGCCTTTTTGGTATCTTGATGGTATTTTATTGGAATTTGTTAATCTTTCATTTTTTAAAGAAAAATATAGGTTTATTATATTTTGAAAATATGGATTTATAATTTTATATAATTTTAATTTTAAAAATAATTTTATTTTATTTAGAAAATTCGTATTTCTTAAAAACGTATTTAAATCCTTTCGAGATCGAATGCTCCGTGAGGAGGTCTGAATCTCGCTCTACTAGACTAAGAATATGCGATAATCCACACCATCCGTTAGCAGGTCCCCTAAAGAAGGTTGTAGATGCATAATTGCAAAGGAAGTGAAATACCGCTTTAAAAGAAATCCAGTTTTAGAATTATGTGGTATTTTATTGTAAATTTTTCTTCGTAACAAATATTCATACAAAAGAGGTATCGTGCTATGGATCCAAGTGTGCGTGTGGGGTAGGTCGTTACCCCGTGAAGTTTTCCTAAAGGTATTTTTAAGCAATATTGTAGAAAAGATGTGATAACAAAGGTCAAGGTATTTTAATGTAAAAGTTCAAATATGGTTGTTTTACATGAGATTCTTGGGTAAAATTTATTCTAAACATTGGTATTAAGATTACAAATGAAGTGGTAAAATTAGATTGTCCAAATGATAAAGGAGAATGGAGTTATCGGTTTTAGAAAAGATGATATCGGTAATAACTCCACTTTTAACGATTTTGTTTTAAAAAGAAATTCAATGAAGAGAAAGGGAGTTTGGAAGGGACTTACTGTTTGAATATGTCAAGAAAGGGTTGAGGAAGAGTAGGGATGCTTCAGGGCATCGCGGGAGATCCGGAATTGGCTTCGATCTTCGCCGGAACCAACTTGCTCGCTAACTCCACTTTACTTCACTTGCACTAGGAACATTTTAGAGAGTTTTAGCTAGAATTTTCAGAATGGTGCTGAGCCAAAGCGTGGGATGGTATTTATAGTGGAGAATAAGGGTTTGGGAATTAAAATTTGGCTTAAAATGTATTAAAAATGATGTTAAATTGTGAAATGAAAGTTCTCTGTTTGATTGCAGCGAAATCAAACAGGGGAGTTAATAGGAACTGAAGAGACATGTGTGCAAAGCACGGGGCAAAATGGCCACAATCTGACCGTCGACGCCGGCCGTGGGGCTATATCCGCCAGTCGTTTGATGACGTCTGTCCTCGAGATTCGTGCCACATGGATTGTTCAGTGTGTACACCATTTTGCACATGTTTGATTTTCTGAACTTTTCATTTCCCCGTGTATTGCACGTGCAATCTTTTGGGCTTCCAAAAAGTTAAAAAGAAAAATCAAAAAAATAATTGTGTCTGTTGGGAATCGAATACAGGGCTACGTCACAACAGTGCAAGGGTTTTACCAGTGAGCTACAAGTTATTTTTTGCTTTTATTTAACAAAAGTGACTTATAACTCCTACAGAGATTTCAGAGTCGTTACAGCGATGGCCATCGACTTGTGGTCGTAGTCATGTCCTGTACAGCGCGACATCAACTTCCTATACCGGGAGAGACGAATCCCCTCGACCGCTCACTGCCTTTACATGCTTTGGGACTATACACAACAAAAATCTGTTTGCACGACTCCTTTGAGCCGTGGTAGGGTAGAAGTCTAAGTATAGTAGGAACACACATGAGACACTATGGCGATCTCAGGTTCTTAGGGACTACCCTGTACTCATGTCACCAGAGAATTGCTATCCGACATTGGTATATTACCTACTAGGAGTTCTCGGTGAGTCCGTCCAGTGTAACTCATCCAATGAGCACATGTATACAATCCTTGATGTCAAACACCAATATCTGCAAGATCAGCTGTCGCCCTCCAACCGGGTCAGTAAACGTACACACTAGTCTAAACTGGAGTACCGATACCCAATCTCGATACTCCTACAACTAGGGATATTTAAGGATGTGCTTATCGATTACCCAGGCCCCACTAGTATGGTCTCCATCATCGTCTTAGTAGTCAAGAAAAATCCTAAGGTTTTATCTCATGTCTAAACGATACGTGATAGTGAATAAAACACATCTAATAAAAAATAAAGACAAACCAGATAGCATACTATCATCTCGAGTAAGATTGATCTCCCGTATAGGTCCTCCTTCAATTATAATAATTGTCTTGAGGGTACCTATATCTAACAGGAATTCAACTTCTCTGGCAGTTATCAAAACATGAATATTTAGTATTTAACTTTTAAATATGAAATTATAATTAATTCATTAGAAGTAGACAAATCTAATTTTCCTTTTCTCGTCAAAGTGTTCGATCCATAGTTTCTCCCGCACGTACTTTTTTCGATTCTGAGATATGATATTTAATTCCTTGTACGGTCTTCTTTTCTTTCTTTTTCTTCTTGTCTAGATTTGTGTACGGCGAGAGCAAGAAAGAATTTGGCTTCTTTAGCCTTCTCGATTCTTCCATTGCATCCCTTAAAATTTCTTGCCCTATGGGATCAATCGGATCTATACCCGCATCAATGAGTCCTTTAATTATAGAACCATCTTCTATTTCTTACGCGACATCTGTTTGACTCCCTGGAAATGGAAAATCCATCACAATAGATTTTTCAAGTAGTAACTCCTTAGGAATACCCTTTGTCGCTTCAATTTTTTCAATAGGTTTTTTTTACTTCAATTTCGGGGGTTATATCTTCTAAACCTATGTTCAAGTTTGCATCGACAGAACTTAAATAAACCTGAAATTCATCATATGTCTCATCCTCCATTTTTTTTCCAACCATCTCATCAACATTTTCATCCTCGGGAATTTCAGCCCCGAGATTTTCACCCCCACCTTTTTCTCCGACAGCCTCCTTCCTCACATTTATTTCAGCGGCCTTCTCAACATTTTCAACCTCGGGATTTTCAATTCTGACAATTTCATCTCTTTCTAAGGCTTCATCCCCACTTCTCATCAATCTCACCCTCTAGAACTAGTTTGATCTCTTCGTATAATCTCTTGAGATTGTCGTCATCCAACAAAGATTTATTAAGTTCAACCGAGTTCACCTACAGATAATAAGTAATAAATATCAATAATTGGACCTAATATGTTAAAGGTGATATAAACAAAAAAACATAAACAATACTTACATAGTCGAGAAGTAACTGACAGCTAATCTCGATGTTAGGCTCGTATATCGTAGTTAGTTGACTGTGGGAGTGTATTACCTTCTTGGTAATAGTAGTGTACTAAGCGAAGTAATCGCTAGCCTCATCCTGACCTTCTCCTATATTAGCATCAAATTAACTCATTTTGCTTCGATATCAATTTAGGCTTCGTCCCACAAATTGATATACTCCAAAATAACATCGTATATTGGTTTCTTCTTGGTTGGCTTCTCCTTCTTAGTTTTTCTAGGTTTATTGTGAATAGGTACATTTTGAATACCGCTAAACTATTGGGTTATCCTTTCGGGATATTGCCACTGGACAATATCGAAACAAATAAAAGGAACTCGTAACAGTCCAGAGTATTTACTTAGAAGGAAAATTCTTCGGACGCACTAACATACTCGGTGTATAGATCCAATGTGAACCGTCATTAAAGAAATGGTTGAAAATATTTATCATTATTCATAAAGAATTAAACAAATGTCGTTAAATTAAGTAAAGAAATAGTAATTACCTGTAATTCATTCAAATTATCAAGAATACTCCGATAGAAAGTTTTATGATGATGGGGAAATCGATGTGTGCGTACACCCCATTATCTAGCAAGGGGTCTACTCTTCTTGATGCTAATATCGGAGATAGGCCGAATGACTGAAATCCCAGTATATGTCCAACATTGAATAAAACTTAATTGTTAGATTTGCTACAATTATCTTTACAACAAAATAAAATAATTATACAATTAATATGATACCTGCAAAACTGTAAGACAACCCTTCATCACTCTCGCATTTAACAGTGCCGCTTCGTTCAATCCATTTATCAAATACGATAAAAAAAACCGTCCCCAAAGCGTATGTGGAGATGAGTTCCTCATCGTGCAATAATCGAAGCCATTTTGGATGAACTAGTTTTTTAGAGCGTGTAAGGAATAATGCCATCCAAATGGTGTATAAAACATAAGCTTTTGTACATTTTGAACCATTTCTCCCGATCGGCATTAATCCCGAGACTACTAAAAGTCTCATACACGCACATTGCAAGAACGACACCGTCTTTCCTCTTCTCCTTTGGCGGATCAACTTCTAATACGTCGTAAAAATGTATGAAAAAACTCATATATCCTTCATAAACAATTGGAGAACCAATGACTGGGAGAACGAGAATCCATGATGCGTCTTGAAGAGTGATCAACGCCTCTCCAATGGATAAATGAAAAGTGTTCGTCTCGGGTTGCCATCTCTCAACTAATGCAGATATCAATGGTAGGTCATGTTGTTGGTGGCCAACTTTACGATACTCACAAAAAACCCATTCGTCTAATAATTCAATCTGCTGATCCGTCAGAGGCCATTACACAAACATACTCGTAGATTCGAGCGCAATAAGATTTCCCATATTTTTACCACTCCAAATAGCTTCGAAAATGTGATTTGCTTGATTATACAATACAACATTCTTCATGGGGCCAGGGTTGTATTGAATAGATGTAACATTTCAGGAAATGGAAAAAAATATTTTAGAAATTAAATGATAAAATAACAAGATTTACAGATATTATACTGAGTATGGATTTGAATTTTCGTAGATTGGTATAATTATATATCTCTATTTTTGGATAATAATTGGACTTTAAAATGAATTATTAATTATGTGAGCATTTATTAATTGGGCTTTTCTTAAATTAGCATATAATTATATACATACAAGTTTAATGTTAAAATTAATTTGTGTTTTACTAGTTACTACACTAAACCATATTTTATTTTTGTTCAACCATGCTTAGTGTGCTTGGCATGTTTATGAGAGGTTAACATTTCATTTGTGTTCTATGTTAGTTTTATATTTTAAGAAAAAGAAAAGAAAAGAAAATGAGAGAGCGAGAGACATGAAAGTATGATTACATTTTAAAATGAGGTATGGGCAAGAGAAAGAGGGGGGGGAAGCAACCACATTATTCATCTCCATATCATTTCTTCATAACATTTCCTCATCTCTTCTTCTTACTCTTCTCCTTTTCCTTCTCCACTTTCCCCACCTCCAACTCCTAAACCACAAACACCCACATAAATACATACACCAATTCCACCTTCTCAAAGAATCCTACAACAAAAACCGAGATTCTCACAAAATACTTCATGTTTGCAACTCAAATCAACCTAGTGGGCTGGAAATCAGTGACAAGTTCGAATTTTGAATTTTTTTTTGATGACTTTATATTGAGAATTAACTATTGTTTAAAACTAAATTTTTTTATATAATTGTTTTATCTTTTAGAGAAAAAAATTTGGTTAGGTATTACAGTAAAATGAATTTTATATGAATTTTTGAAGAAAAGGTTTCTAAACCGGAAATTTCATTTCCAGTAGCTGTTTTTCACTCAAATTGTAACAATTTTTTTAATTTTTATATTAACAATTTGGAAAATATAAAAATTGAATATATTAGATAATTTTGTGTAGATATGTTTAGAATTTTTATTTGCCTCATTTACTTTAAAAAATCTATAGATATTGATATTTTTGTGAAGGTTGTTTTCTGGTTTCTGCAGAATTCCTAGAAACATGTTTAAAGTTTGTATTTTATTTTATGTCGTATACTTTGATTCTGGAAATGATATTTTGGGATATCAAATTTAACTCATTTATCTATATGTATAATTTTAGTTTGAGTCTAAATATCGTGTTTACTATTTTGGTGATTTTTCAAAGTGAGCTAAAAAACTGCCAAATTCAAAATTTGCATTATAAAATCGGCAAGCGTTTAAAATTAAAATTCGACGATGTTTTATGGGTTTTTAATTTGGTTTTTGGATTTATATATCATGACTTGGTCGTACGACGTTTATACATCGACGTTGAGGGTATTTTGGCGTATTTAGCATACATTGACCATAGGTTCGAACCTATGTGCGCGTAACTCGATTGCGTCGTTTTTAATTTAGATTTTCATGCAGTTGTGTTATGGTTCGATTGTAAGTACGATCGCGGGGAATTCCAAGACGACGAAGAAGGGTAAGGCGTTCATCGGTTTTGACTAGGACGAGGCGTATAGGTGAGTAGATGTATATCTACGTGGGAAGTTGGGTGGATGGCATATAGCACCCCCGCAGCCATAGCAATTAAGATACCATATATATTAGAATCATATACTTAATATATAGGGTTGCTAGAACACCATATGCATATTCATATACTTAATAGACATTTATATACTTAGTCTCTATTTTATAGCCATTGAGCTATATATATGTTATATGATATAATTAGATATATGACATGAGTATACTTACGATATAAGTATACATGATAAGGCATGATATGATATGATATGAGTTGGCGTACGTGACTATAGATCCATACTGCTTGATGGGATGATATCGTGCGAGGGAGATTTTGTACATGATATGTTGAGGATAGATTGCCGATTACGGCCGATATTCATTTCGACTCGAGGAGTCTTGTTAATATTTCAAATTGGGAATTCATGAGATGTTTAGAATCATAGGTATTTTAAAAAATAACGAACGTACTTTTAAATGATAACTTTGAGGGCGCGCTACGAATTTTCAAACGATATCTATTTCAAAAATATCGTTGCCCCTTATTTTCAAAACAACGTTTCGTGCTATTTTAAACTATAAGTGTATGAGTCATAAGTAGTTAGATATTTTTTTAAACGCTTGCTCACGTTATGATTTCCTTCTTTTTGCATAAGCTCGCTCTTCGATTACTTACGACACACACACACACACACACACACACACACACACACACACCACGTTTATACCATTATCTTTATTTAACTTCGTTTGCTAGGACATGCGCACCATTACCGATGATTTCATGTTACACCTGCACATACTCGCATGTTACACTTACACCTCATCGGTAATTGTCATGCCACGTACACTTATAGGACTTGCTATGTCACATGTATCATACAATACCTCGTTAGCATTATAGATTACACTGCTTATATGAACACGCTTGTAGTACACTGACTCGTATATTTCACGTATACATCGCTATTTCGCATCGTACTATATTCCTGCCAGTACTTAGATTATTGCTCATTTCACATCAGCGTACTTTATATTACTGTTCTGTACTTTTATATGTTGTTTTATTATTGTCATATTCTTATGAGATTGTGTTTTCATGGGATTTCTGAGATTTGAGAAACCGCGAATATCATTTTATAAAACTTTTGGATGTTTTAAAAATGTCGTTTCCTCTTGATATGATATTTGGCATCCACCATGTGTTTTCTAGGTGCTGAGATATGAGTATTATCCGAATCGAGAGAGGGGGAGAAACCAATTGCGGATATATGGTAGATCCGGTACGGTACCAAGGGGCAAGAAGCCCGTATAGAAAGGCGGATGGGCCTAGTGAGGATGAGACCAACCAGTGATAGTATGGATACCCGGCGGATATCCAGAGGATACCGACCGGAGTGATATGATTCAGATGGATACGAAGGCCGATCCGAGAGACGGCGCCTGAGATATGAGGATTTTACGTGTCGATATTAGACACGAGATTTATGAGGATTTCGAGTGTCGATACTGGACACTTAGATGTTTTATGAGGATTTCGAGTGTCGTTGATGGACACTCATTGAATGCCATATATAGATGTTATGGATGACATATTTCCACATATTGATACTGACACGATATTATGTATATGTATGCGTCCACTTTCGTTACTTCACAGTATGATAGTATATTACAGTATGAGTTAGGTAGATCGTTATGCATTCAATTTCTACCTGATGATGTCTTGTAATATTTCAGAAAATATAAAATAATATTTTCGGATTTAAAGAATAAAATAATAAATTTCACGAAAACTATACGAGTATGGATTTGAGTTTTCGTAGGATGGTAACTATATACCTATATCTTGGAAAATATTTGGAAATTAATATGAATTATTATTTATGAAAGTATTTATTGGATTTGGGTTTTTATAAATTATTACACAATTATTTACATACAAGTTTATATTAAACTTGATTAGTATATTACTAATTATGCATTAAACCAAATCCATTTTTGTTAACCATGTTTGATGTGCCATGACACATTTTATTTGTTGCATGCTTGGTTTCATTTTTGTTGTTGTTATTTTTTTTTTAAAGGAAAAAAAGAGAAGAAAAATGGGAAGAGAGAGAGAGGAGACATAGATGTGATTTGAAATAATGAAGGGAGAGAGAGTGTGTGTGTGTATGTGTGTGTGTGTGTATGGTTCTACAACCATCCATTTTCCCCTTCTTTATTATTCTTTATCTCCTTCTTCATTTTTCTTCAACTCCTCCAAAACCATTTCTACCACTATACAACACCCTTAAAACCACCTCCAAATCTCATATAACCTTCACAAATATTGTTCCTAAACTCACTACAAATATCATAGTGGGATCAAGTTGGAACTTTGAGCACCTTGGATCATCTAAGAATTTTCTAGAGTTGCTCCATGACGTAAAACACTCATCCTTGTTCAAGTTTTAAGTTTTCTAACCTCAAGTATTAGTGTAAAGTTAAGAAGTGTAGGTTTTTGTGGTCCTGGAAAATTCTAGGGTGAAAGTTAGTGGATAAAACTTGTAGTGGAGATGGGTAGAGGTGTAGTGAGTGTCTCTTGACCTAGTAGTGATGGCAGCCTTATTTAAAATGAGCTTTGAAGTCCCAAACACGAACTTAGAATTTTCTTATATTGGTTTTTAACGAAATGTGGTGATCAATTAGAATCTGGGATGAATCGGGGACTCTGAAAATTATTTTGTAGATACAGTGAGACGTGCAGGCTATTAGGAAGCTACCCTAGAAGCCCGAGCCCCCAACTCCCCTTCTTGGCCGCCAGAATATTCTATTTGGCCACAATTTGTGGCCTAGTCTCGGAGTTAGGGTTTGGTTTTTGGTCCATAGCTCTCTCTTTAGATAACTAGACCTACCTTATGTACAGAATGTTCAAATTTCACCTTAGGTAGAATCTGGGAGTGTTTTGCTACGTTGCTAATTTCGTTTTGCGACTTTTGAAAACTTGGGTTTTGATATTGGAGTTTTGACTCGGTCGTGTGACGTTTGTACGTCAACGCCGGGGGTTGTTTGGTTGTTCTTGTATGTGTGGACCATAGGTTCTAACATATGTGCGCTTCGCTTGCCGTATCGGTTTTCGGATTTGATTTTGATTTGGATACAATATGCATTGACTTGTAGGTATATTCACGTGGACTTTCGGGATGACGAAGGAGAGCAAGGCGTTCATCGACTTCGGCTAGTATAGGGATAGTAGGTGAGTAGATGTATATCTACGGGGAAAGTCGGGTAGATGGCGTATAGCACCCCCGCAACCATAGTACTATGATATTAGAAATACAGTATATATATAGACATTTTAGATGTGTATACCCAACTAATAGGGTTCTGGGATACTATAAACCATAGTAGTGTACGTGTAGGAAGGTATATCCCTAGTTCTAGTTTTCTTAGTCCATGAGTCATATATATATATATATATATATATATATATATATATATAACCATGAGGATAATTACGAGATGATATGATGAGATGAAGATATGATGAAATAAAATGACACGAGTCGATATGTTTGATATGAGGATGCGAGGTGATATATATATATATATATATATATATATATGCTAAGATATGATATAAGATGATATATATGATGATATGAGATGATATGATATACGTGACCATAGATCCGTACTTTTGATTTGATGATACCATACGATAGATTATACCGTACGTGATATGATGTACAGGATGATAGATCCGTACTTTTGATTTGATGATACCGTACGATGGATTATACCGTACGTGATTTGATGAGGATGAATCACCGACACATATATATATCGACTCGAGGAATATTGTTTTAGATCACTTAAGTAGATAATAGGATATATTTAGAATCAGACCTATTTTCAAAACTAACGAATCGTTATGCACTTTTAAATGACAATCTCAAGGGACGCTACGGATTTTCAAATAGCATCTTTTTCTCAAAAACAACATAGCCCATATTTTCAAAAACGTTTCATACTATTTTAAGTTATACTGTATGGTTCATATGTAGTCACGTATTTTATACTGTTCGCGTTTACGTTTTTCTTATTTCTGTTACGCTCGTATTACTTTTCATTGGCGACATACATACTACGTTTCCTTGTATTTATCTTTATATGACTTCGTCTGCTAGGATACATGCACCATTTCCAATGATGCGCATGTTGCACGTACACAAACTCGCCGGCTCATACATTCATCATCGGTAATTGCCATACCACGTACACATTAGAAACTGCTATATCGCTGTATTGTTCCCTAATTTATAGAATTACAATTATTTGTTTAGTACTCATTACCGCACATGCTAGTTAAGATATTGCACTTCCTTACCTAGTTACACGACATGCTTATATGAAAAAACCGGTTATACCTTACAGTACTGTTCTGTGCTTGCATTTACTGTTCCATCATAGTTACATGATTTTGAGATTCTGTTTTTATGAGATTGTTGGATTTGAGAAACGCAAATATATTTTTAAAGTTTTATGATTGTTTTAAAAACGCGGTTTCTCTTGATATGATATTTTGACGTCCGCCATGAGATTTCTCGGTTCTGAGCTATGATACTACCCGATTCGAGGAGTGAGGAGGCACCGTCTGTGGGTACATGGTGGACCCAGTACGGTATCCAGGGGCAAGAAGATTGTATAGAGAGACATTGAGCCCGGCAGGGGAGCACTACCTACCGGTGATAGTATTGGACTCGACGGATATCCGTAGGATACCGACCGGAGCGATTGCGACAGATGGATATGAGGGCCGATCCGATGAGACGGCGCATGAGACATAAGGATTTACATGTCGATGCTGGACACGGGTTTTATGATGTTTTCGAGTGTTGATGCTGGGCACTCAGGTTTTTATGATGATTTAGTGTGTCGTTGATGGACACACGTTGGATGATACACATATATACATATATATAATGCAGATGATAGGGTACCATATTGTGACACGGGCACGATAATATTATTATTATTATACTTATGTTTACACTATCACCCTCGTTACCACTCGACCTTATATATATATATATATATATATCATACTTATGTATAAACGATCACCCTTGTTACCTCACGGTATTATATTATTATATTACTGTATGACCTAAGAGATCGTCATACATTCGATTTCTACCTGATGATGTCTTCTTGTCACGAGTTGGTAAATCACCCCCGTTGTGCCACAGTTTTCTTGCAGGATCGACCGTTTGGATTCAGTAGCGGCTTGTTGGCACACTGCTCCTTTCTGAGTGATTGCATTTGGTAGGTGGGTTATAGTTCAGAGCGTAACCACCCTTGTATGCATTTATTATTCATTTGTATCTAGTTAAAAGCTCCATCAACCAGATTATGTATATTTGGTAGACCTAGATACCTGTTTGTATATTCTTTATATTTCGAGTCAAGACTTGTATATTCTTTCGGACTTAGAGTCCCGGATATATATTTATTCCTTATTTTTGGGTTTGATGATACTTTGGTTTTCTTTATCTTCTTTTCTGGGATTGAACTTCGCCTTGGGGCGTCGTATATTCTTATTTGTGTGGTTGTGATTCCTCCAATTGGCGAAGAGCTAGCTTCCACTTGGCGATGCCTATATTATTGTTATATATAGGTTTTGGATCAAAATTTACAAAGGAGGTGATGCTCAAATTTCAAATGACGAAAATATTTTCAACTATAATATACAACTCACTTGTATTCTCATATAATATTACTTATACATTTAAAGAAGAACTTGAATTCATTATACCTTTATTTCAAAACTTCACCTCCATTGTTTTCCTAAAAATGGTTAGATTTCTGGGCTTTCGGCTTACTTGGATTTCGGTGGGGTCTGTTTCCCCAATTAGAGCAAAGCTCTGTTCAGAATTCAAAATTTGAATTGCAGCTGCGCTTTTATAAAAGCGCCTCGCTACAACTAGTGCACCCCGTGCAAAGCACATAGGCGCTAGCTCTAGGTGCGCTGCGCTCCAAGTAGCGTACCACATGCAAAGCACGTGTGCGCTAGAGCTAAGAGCGCTGCGCTCCAATTAGCGTACCATGGGCAAAGCGCACCATGGGCAGAGCGCATAAGCGCTAGCGCTGGAACTAAATGTTCCTCACCGTTGGATCAAATATCCAACGGATATGATTAAATCATCAGTTAAACAGAATAAAATTCTGTTGAATCTTTCCAAACAGAAAAGATTGTGCCCTGAATTTGGAAAACCGTTGGATCAATGATCCAATGGTGATTAAAAATCACTAAAATACAGAACAAATTCTGTAAAGAAGGAAAGATTTCTCAATCTTATTAAAACAAGAAGATTATCTTCTGTAAATCAGAAGCCCTTGGATCAAGGATCCAACGGTGGGGAAATTCCCTAGCCGATTGGAGAATAAATCTCTTTAACTGATTCAACAAATCAGCTTCCCCTATATAAAGGACCCAAGACTTCAAGTCTAAGGGAGAGGAACCGCCCCATAAACTTTGAGAAAATCTCAAGAAGAAGAAATAACTCTCGGCGAAAGAAGATTATTCTTCAAGGTAAAAAGAATGGTGATGAACAAAGAGATGAAATCATCTCATAATTAAAGAGAAGAATTCTCTTCTTAAAAGATCATAGATCTACAAAGACCAAGGTCTTTTATAAAGAGATAAAAAAAAGATCTCATCATAAAAATAAAGAAGTACTTACTTCACAGATCATAGATCTATAAGACAAATTGTCTTTCCGAGATCATGAATATCTCATTATAAAGAGGGGAGAATTATTCAATTCTCTTAGGATCACAGATCCCTAAAGGCAAAGCCTTCATCAAAAAGAGATTGAAGTATCTCCTATAAGTTAAGAACTTTGTTCTTGGAATCTTGAGACAAAGTCTCTTATCAAAGAAGATAATCTTCAGAGCGCAAAGTTAACCTAAGAAAAGCCTTAGCGCTCCTAATTTAAAAGTGCCTTAGTGCTCTTCATCTAGCGCAAAGCGCTGCAGTGCAATAGTACTTCAAACACAGCGCACCGCGCTAATTGGCTAGCGCTTAACACTAAGCGCGCCACATGCTCCTCACGTGTGCGCTGCATTACTAAAGCGCTTTGCGCTCATTATATGGCACCAGCACCAAGCGCCTCAAAGCTTCAATTATAGCGCATCAGCGCTCTTCACTTAGCGCAAAGCGCTAAACGCATCAGCGCTTAACATCTGGTGCAAAGTGCCAAACGCACTAGCACTTTAACCATAGCGCACTGCGCTCTTTAACTGGCGCAAAGCGCCTGGCGCGCCACGTGGCGCATTGTTAGAACACAATTTGTTCTGATAAAGACAAAAGATGTCAGAACCCAATTCTTAGCATTATTAAAAGGGCCGAGCCCAAATAAAGGCTTAATAGCCAGAACAAAAAAAATGTTAAACATTTTAATTGGACTTAGCCCAATTCTGGCCATAAGTCCTCAAATTATCTTAAACTGAGTACATCTGCTCTTTCAAACAATTCACACTGGTTCGAGGGTACATCTCGTTACTCCTCTGATATCTGTCGTTGTAGTCCTTCAACGTCGTCAGAGAGGTGACGGGTCCCGACAACCACACATTACATCGGACTGTGGGGTCCTTAAACCCATGGACTATGATGTCCTTAACCTCAACCGTGATGTTTTTAAACTAACATCGGACTGTGAGGTCCTTAAACTCACGGACTATGATGTCCTTAACCTCGACCGTGATGTCTTTAAACTAACATCGGACTGTGAGGTCCTTAAACTCACGGACTATAATGTCCTTAACCTCGACCGTGATGTCTTTACACTAATATTGGACTGTGGAGTCCTTAAATACACGGACTATGATGTCCTTAACCTCGACCGTGATGTCTTAAAACTAACTATCGACCGCGATGTCTTTAAACTAACAATGGACCCCCATGTCCTTAAACTGGCAATCGACCGCAATGTCACTAAACTAAACAATAGAGCCCAATTGCTCTCTTGTCGGATCTAAACGATCCCGTTAAGTTGATCTTAGTCTAAAATGAGGCTAACGTATCCACCGGTCCATAATGAAAGTGCATCCTCGGCGTCGGCAGAGACAGCCTGCTTAAGGGCTCTCTCGACTCCTTCTTCTAAAAGACCTATGAATATCCGCCGTATCGATAGAGGATCTTCATAAAATATGACTGCAGGATAAGGCCTCTTCGGGATCCTTACATTCTAGGATTCATCCTTTGAGCGTCTTATGGCCTCAGCCAGTTGTGCAGCTTCCTCGGCAGATGAACTAGGAAAAAGAAGACTGTCGTCTGGTGGACTAGCAATAGTCTTCTTCCCCCGTTTTGGCCCAGAGCTAATGGCTCTAGAAGATCGCTTCTTTCCCCTTGCCGTCTGCTTTTTGGGCTGCTTCTCGGTATTGACAGAGAGAAGAGACTTCTTCAGGACCTTCGCCAAGGGGATATTATCATCAGAGCTGGGTTTTACATCCGGAACCGGTACGGTATCCGTCATCGGTCGTTCAAGCGAAGCATCTGTTGGCAATGAGACGCGAAGCCTTTCCTCCTCTCTAAAGGTTTTAAGCGAAGCAGCAATAGCTTCTTCTGTAGAGGCACCTGTTAAAATAGCAAGCGTCAGTCAAAGCATGATAAAAGAATGAACAACGGAGAGATAAGGGTAAAGTATACCTGACTGCGCAAGAGCAGCCAGTTCTTTTTCAAGGATGGCTGACTGTTTGGAAGCTTCGATGGCGGCCTCCAAATCGGTATCATCAAGCGTCCCGAATAAGCCATCATTGGTCCCATATTCGCTCAAGCCTTCGCTAGACGGATCAGGGGGCGTCGAGCCTAATATGGTGTCCAAAGAAAGTACTTGTTTCTTTTTCTTCTGAGGACGGGCGCCGGTGGCCGATAACACGAGTTTGCATTTGGTAGACGCCTTTGGGCGACGAGTCCCAATTTCTTTTCCTATGTCCGACTCGGGAGACGCGGCAGCCATCTCTTTTTCAGGCATGCTGGGTGGGGGCAACCCATGCGTAGGACTTAACACATGTGGAGGCTCAACTACAATGACCTCTCTCAGGGGAGGATGAACAATGTTCCGTCGCTTCAGAGGAACATTTCGATCACCAGCCGGCACTGCACCCTTGCGATCGAGCAACAATCGCTTCTCTTCCCTGATGACGACGCCCATTGAATGCTGATACCACGCCACGTACGCATTAAGAGCCTTTGGGACGCAACTCGGTTCGCTGATAAAGAAGTTGGACCCTGTGTTCAAGCGCATGAAATGATGCAGTGCGCTCCGCATTCCCTCTTCGGTAGCAGCAGGCTCGGCCAAGAAGGCTTCAAGTGGGACGCCCTGATTGTAACTTAGCTGCTGGGCGAAACGGTGCGAATTGTATCTCATGAATAACGCCGCATCATTTTGCCTGAACACTAAGAAACCCGGTCTGATGGAGTATAAATAAAGGATCTCCCGAGCTTTCAACACAGAGGCCCCATCTTTAAATATGTCCTGCAGTGGCAGCACTATCTTCCCCGACTCTTGGCCGACGGTCAGAACTTTATCAGTAAAGGACATGCCAGCCCTAACCGTGCGCGGGCGAAGAAGCAAGCCTCTAGCTTCCCGTTGCGTCGGAGTCACAATAGAAGCGCCAACCGGTCGCATGATCTGAGGGAACCTGCACCTGTCATAAAAACCCGGCCTCTTATGGATGCCAAAGACACCTAGCACGTGTAACTCGAGCCATGACGTGAAATAATGCATCGGGAAGTTTACCGACTGCACCTCTGGCTCAGTGGTATCGCCGCCAAGCTGAGGCCGTGATATATATGGGCTAACCCAGCAATCCCCACAGCCACTTGTATCCCAGCAACCATCCGATGCGTAGGATAGAAGACGGACGGACTCATACGGCGAGGGTGCATGGGAAGCGCGAACCAACTCAGCCACAGCCCAAGGAACCCTAAAAAGAACGCTTCTTCGTCGATCCCAGGAGCCGCCAGTTCTGCAAAAGGGATGACCGGAGTATCAGGTAGAAAGAAGCTCTTCTGATCTTCCTCCACCGCTGGCAAATTGCCTAAACCCAAGCCAAAGGGGTCGTCAAGACTGGCGAATTTCTCGACTTCTTCCTTCAGTATTTCCGGGCGAAGAAAATCAGCGATAAAAGCCGTAAAATTAACTCCACGACCTTCGGATACAAGAGAGAGGTTCTCGTACATATTCAACACCTTTATTAAGCTCGGAAATTTGTGTTGAATAGCATTCTCGGGAGTAAGACCCATTACCACTAATTTGGTAGCGAAAACATACTCATCCGGGGGAAGCAATTCCTCATAATGTTCCCCCCTAACGGGTAAACCCGAGACCTCTGCAAACTCCTCCAAAGAAATGGAGACTTCTCGATCTGATAGAAGGAAGGTATGGGTTGGGATGTTCCACTGTTCCAGAAATGCCCTGACCCACCATGTAGGGGGTGTGGAATATTGAAACAAAGAGGCATAAACGGCGGGATACAATCCGAGCTTCATCAACTGTGGCTTCCTCGCCGATAGAATATACCAGGCCCACTGCAAATACCCGGCTGGGTGACGGGGAGTTAGTCCTACATTGTACGGCTGTCCCCAGGGGTATGTCTCGCCCTGACATATGCGTCGCCCTAGGATGTCTAAAGCCACCGGCGGCTGCACGGGTATTGCGGCAATAGAAGGCCGAAAGAGACCTTCTGAAGTCCAGTTGACCTCCTCCACAGTGTAATTCATTGGAGGCGCATTTGCATAAGCAATCGCTGAAATAGGCTCCGAGGGTGTCGCACAGGAAAAGCTCCGTCGGCCCATGATAATTTGATCATACCATTTACCCCATAGATGAAGACTCTTATGCTCCGGGTCATGATCTTTTATCAGCGCGAAAATCTCTCGGTCAAAGGGTGCTTCAAGAAATCTGCCTTCTGAACGAATGAATGGGAAGGAGGTGTCGGAAGACATAATGCCTGCGCAGAAAAGAACGAATTTTTCAGCCACCGATGCTATAAATTAAATTCTGTTATAAGATACTATAAATCCATACCGCACTGCAATGCAGTTAAAGAGGACCAAAGGGGACCTACAGAATCTAGATGACAGTTCATCATTAATAAAACAGCCTCATCATTGGATGAGGCTGACATTAAATGAGGAAATCCTCAAGAGATTCTCATTAAATAAGAAATGCCTCGGGCAGAGGAGTAAAACTCCCATTGAGAGCAGCGCTCTTCGCTAGACAGACATCTGTCAAAGTCTAATGATGAAGGAATAAAATTCCTCAAGAAAAGCCTTGCTCTGAAAAGATGATAGAATGATCTATCAAAAATAAAATTTCAATTTGATCTTCAAGATCCATGAACAAACTCTTAAGAGTTCTTCTATATGATCTGAGAGGAGCAAAGCTCCATTAATGGATTAAGAAATCATAAGCAAGATCCTTTTAGATCTATGATTCCAAGAGAGCAAAGCTCTATTAATAAAACCCTAAAAAGAATTTTCTTTAGATCAAAGATTTATGAAGAGAAAAGCTCTGTTAATGGGTGAAACCCTAAAAAAATGTCTCAAAAAGATTTAATCTTTTACCTAATCCGACAAAGTTCTGTCCTTAAAAATTCTTAAGAAGAAGAGCTGCGCTCTGAAGAAGAAAATAAATTTTCAAGAAGAATTGAAGATGAACAGAAGTCATCTCAAGAGCCAAGAGTCCTATTTATAGGCACTAAGCGTCATTTCAGTTCCTTGGGTGATCCAAGAGTCGAGATGTTGCCACCGCTGCACCTACGTGTGGGCCCCGTGAGCGCAACGGTGGGGGGGCATTTGTTTCCTCAATTAGAGAAAAGCTCTGTTCAGAATTCAAAATTTGAATTACAGCTGCGCTTTTATAAAAGCGCTTCGCTACAACTAGCTCACCCCATGCAAAGCACATAGGCGCTAGCTCTAGGTGCGCTGTGCTCCAAGTAGCGCACCACGTGCAAAGCACGTGTACGCTAGCGCTAAGAGCGCTGCGCTCCAATTAGCGTACCTTGGGCAAAGCGCACCATGGGCAGAGCGCATTAGCGCTAGCGCTGGAACTAAATGTTCCTCACCGTTGGATCAAATATCCAACGGATATGATTAAATCATCAGTTAACAAGAATAAAATTCTGTTGAATCTTTCCAAATAGAAAAGATTGTGCCCTGAATTTGGAACACCGTTGGATCAATGATCCAAAGGTGATTAAAAATCACTAAAATACAGAACAAATTCTGTAAAGAAGGAAAGATTTCTCGATCTTGTTAAAACAAGAAGATTATCTTCTGTAAATCAGAAGCCCTTGGATCAAGGATCCAACGGTGGGGAAATTCCCAAGTCAATTGGAGAATAAATCTCTTTAACTGATTCAACAAATCAGCTTCCCCTATATAAAAGACCCAAGACTTCAAGTCTAAGCGAGAGGAACCCCCCCCCAAACTTTGAGAAAATCTCAAGAAGAAGAAATAGCTCTCGGCAAAAGAAGATTTTTCTTCAAGGTAAAAAGAATGGTGATGAACAAAGAGATGAAATCATCTCATAATTAAATAGAAGAATTCTCTTCTTAAAAGATCATAGATCTACAAAGACCAAGGTCTTTTATAAAGAGATAAAAAAGATCTCATCATAAAAATAAAGAAGTACTTACTTCATAGATCATAGATCTATAAGACAAAGTGTCTTTCTGAGATCATGAATATCTCATTATAAATGGGGGGAGAATTATTCAATTCTCTTAGGATCACAGATCCGTAAAGGCAAAGCCTTCATCAAAAAGAGATTGAAGTATCTCCTATAAGTTAAGAACTTTATTCTTGGAATCTTGAGACAAAGTCTCTTATCAAAGAAGATAATCTTCAAAGCGTAAAGTTAACCTAAGAAAAGCCTTAGCGCTCCTAATTTAAAAGTGCCTTAGTGCTCTTCATCTAGCGCAAAGCGCTGCAGTGCAATAGTACTTCAAACACAGCGCACCGCGCTCATTGGCTAGCGCTCAGCACTAAGCGCGCCACATGCTCCTCACGTGTGCGCTGCCTTACTAAAGCGCTTTGCGCTCATTATGGTACCAGCACTAAGCGCCTCAAAGCTTCAATTATAGCGCATCAGCGCTCTTCACTTAGCACAAAGCGCTAAACGCATCAGCGCTTAACATCTGGTGCAAAGCGCCAAGCGCACTAGCGCTTTAATCATAGCGCACTGCGCTCTTTAACTGGCGCAAAGCGCCTGGCGCGCCACGTGGCGCATTGTCAGAACACAATTTGTTCTGATAAAGACAAAAGACGTCAGAACCCAATACTTAGCATTCTTAAAAGGGCCATGCCCAAATAAAGGCTTAATAGCCAGAACAAAAAAAATGTTAAACATTTTAATTGGACTTTGCCCAATTCTGACCATAAGTCCTTAAATTATCTTGAACTGAGTACATCTGCTCTTTCAAACAATTCACACTGGTTCGAGGGTACATCCCGTTACTCCTCTGATATCTGTCGTTGTAGTCCTTCAACGTCGTCAGAGAGGTGACGGGTCCCGACAACCACACATTACATCGGACTGTGGGGTCCTTAAACCCATGGACTATGATGTCCTTGACCTCGACCGTGATTTCTTTAAACTAACATCGGACTGTGAGGTCCTTAAACTCACGAACTATGATGTCCATAACCTCGACCGTGATGTCTTTAAACTAACATCGGACTGTGAGGTCCTTAAACTCACGGACTATGATGTCCTTATCCTCGACCGTGATGTCTTTAAACTAATATTGGACTGTGGTGTTCTTAAATCCACGGACTATGATGTCCTTAATCTCGACCGTGATGTCTTAAAACTAACAATCGACCGCGATGTCTTTAAACTAACAATAGACCCCCATGTCCTTAAACTGGCAATCGACCGCAATGTCACTAAACCAAACAATAGGGCCCAATTGCTCTCTTGTCGGAATTAAACGATCCCGTTAAGTTGATCTTAATCTAAAATGAGGCTAACGTATCCTTAATAAACGTTTAAGTTGATCTTAGCCTCAAAAGAGGCTAACGTATCTTTAAACCCAAACCCCCCAAACCCAAATCTTAGAAAGATACGGATTTGGACTAGTCCACGCCCTACGGGCGACAACATAACTTAGTCTCCGTATACAATCCACGGGCAATCACAAACAAAACAAACACACAATTCTTGGAAAAGTTTATGACTTTTCAAAGGCAAATCGACACGAAATGACCATCTGGAGAAGGAGAAAGTTGTTATCGCAATGCGGTAGCGTAATTAACTGCAGGGGCTTACGCCTGCAGGGAAGAGTGTCTCCACAATCAAAAAACCCCTCAAACGAGGGGGAATCTGACGAAGTCTGCTACATCGGCCGCATCTGTTTAAACCTTCGATAAATGGTGCCATAAATAAACTTGGCATCTTCGGAGAGGTGGACGGATAGCACCAATTAGCATCTGCCCCAAAATTCAGGCAAGACGTCCATCGTGTCTCTGCCGCATCTTTTGGAGGGGAACAGATTTTGGCACGCCCGGTGGGACCTTTTCCTCTTTCCACTCCACACTTCGTGTGTCGTGTTCGCGAACGAATCGCAGTTTGCTAATGGTTGCCCTTGGGTTCGAGATACTGAGATTTGGCATTTTGCTTGGTGCAGAAAGCAAAGATCAATGGCGGTCACCTACTCGAAGTGTTCCACATGCAACTGCAACCCACGTTCTGCCTCAACTGGAGGCATAGCTTACGGGCCCCAGACGGCTTCCCTGTTCATGATGCCTGTGGAATAGGTCACCCAGGCTACTACTGGATTGTTTTTCGGGACCATGCTCCCGCCAACGAGCTTCACTGCTCCTGTGCCAGCACCGGAAGCTCCCAAGAAGTCGGTCTTCGATCGGCTTGCTACTACCACGGCCCCTCTCAACAGGTCGTCCAGCTCCAACTCCTCGGTCTTCGCCAGACTGAGCCTGAACTCCGATGGGCCTGCCAAGAAGCCCATGACACCTGAAGTGGCCATCCTAAAGAAGATAGCCATCTCTGTTCCTGAAGTCGTCAAGGCGGCTTCTCCTGCCAAAGAGTCGGTCTTTACAAGACTGGCTATTCCGGCTCCCGTTCCTGCTCGAAGGTCTGTCTTTGACAGATTAGATACCGCTACTCAAAAGACGTCAGTCTTCAAGAGGCTGGCACCAGCGGTGCCTCATCTGGACAGGGGGCAAGACAAAGCCATCCCCATCGCCGAACCAACACCGTCCGCTCGACACGCTCGACGTCGCCACTGGCGCCGAGTAAGGAAGGCTGGAGGAAACTCCCCTTCTGGGCTAACTCCACCGGCTCCAACGGTGGAAATTAATGTTGTTGTTCCAACCGGGAACAGCTTTGAGCTGCTGAACAAGGTGCGCAGGAATTCGCCTACCGCCGTACTAAAAAGATCTCCGCCGCCGGTAGAGACTGTCACAGAAATGAAGCCGGAAAAGTCCCCTCAACGACTGTCTTCTAAAGTTTACAAAATCTGACGACAAGTCCAAGAGTCGGTGGTTGATCAAGACTATCCCCGCCAGCAGAAGAAGTTGAAGGTCCGACAGGAAGAAAACCGTCCTGTTAAGCCACAAAAGACGACGGCTACTTGGGTGCCCACTGCAGCGGCCCCCTCAACTTCGACCGCTCATAAGAGGAAAAGGCCGGAGAAAATCCCCATGCCTTCGACAAATGTCAAAGGCACTGAGCTTAAACGCCGTAAGTCTGGGGGCATGGTGGTGCATACCGTCTATATGGCATCAGGAAAAGAGGATAGCCGTATCTCCACAGGTCATCGACCGCTTACGTGATCCGTGACAAAAGCTCAAGAGCAGCAGCAAAAGCTTCAGGAGATGATGACTGCGATGGCCGCACTCACCGAGCCAAAAGAAAGCCCAGAAACATCCTCGGAGCAACGCCATGAGCAAGAAACTGATGCCGAATTCCTTCGGAGAATACTTGAGAAGAAGGACAAAGAGGCTGCGGAACAAGCAGCCAATATAAAACGAATGGCCCTTCTATTCCAAGATATGGTGGGCATGATGATCCAGCCGGATCCCCCAGCCAAAGATCCTCCAGTGATAATTGAAGATGATAGAGGAGAAACATCAAACCCTCTGCTGGCTCTGTCAACGGCCAAGGAAGAGACAATCTCCAAGTCCGCCCTGGATGATTATATCGCTCAGCAGATACGAGTTCACCAGGCGAATGAAGCGGCTGGGCAAATTGTTAGAACTGGACGACCGTATCCAGGCTGGTATGATCAGATAAAGTACCCGCCAGGCTACATGATCCCCAAATTCCATGTGTACAAGGGGACAGGCAATCCCCATCAACATGTCGCTTAGTTCAGGGCTCTCTTTGGCAATACTGGTGGCGATGATAAGCTCTTGCTTCGCCAATTCGTCGGCAGCTTATCGTAGACGGCGTTTGAGTGGTACTCCGAACTTCCAAACGACTCCGTCAAGACTTTCGCAAAAATGGAGTTGTTGTTCACCCAGCGATTCGCAAGTGCCAGTGAACGCACCCCTATAACGGCATTGATCAATGCCAGGGTGAAGCCGGGCGAGACGTGGGTTCAGTACGCGATCCGATGGCGGAATCTGTGGTCAAAATGCGAGCAGTGCATCGAAGAAGCACCAGCGGTGGGCATGTTCGTGGGCACCCTAGACCCTCATGCAACTATTTCACAGTTCATGATGTTCTTCAAACCGACCACGTTCCAGGCTCTAATCGACAAGCTGGCCCAGATGGACCAGATGGATCATAGACCATCTCCTCCGAAGCCGGAACCGCGGAACGAAAAGGTTAAAGGGAAGGCGATCTTCGTTGCGAACACCCAACAGCAGTCCAGTGCCCCAAAGCTAGCGGATCAACTGGAAGAGAGACGACGCTATTATAATGAGAAGATGAAGCGTCCTTACTCGTTCCCACGGGATAAAACGAAGAGACTATTCGAGATGACGATGCGCAATAGGCTTATCAATTTGCCGAATCCAAGGCGACCATCGCAACCCGGCGAAGTGAATAATCCCAATTATTGCCCTTACCACCAAATGGTAAGCCATCCGATCGAAGATTGTTTCGTCTTTAAGGGATGGATCGAGGATCAGTACCTACAAAGCAAGTTTGCGCTGTCTGAGAAGTGGAAAGTAAACCCGCCACAACCGCACACTCCTAATAAGACGGACACACCAGGGGCAACGTGCTCTTTTGTTGAAGAAGCTCCATGGGAGGTGGCTCTTTCGGCCAAAACCAAAAGGATACTGAATGATCTTCAGACATGCCCGGCGATCAGGTGGAAGAATCCGCTGGAACCCCAGATCATCGAAGGAATGCTAAAACCACGCCCGACTCCAAGGATTGGTGGTGATAGCCAAAGCGCACACACCTAGTCGTCGAAATCTTCGAAAAAGAAGAAGAAATCCAAAAAGCCCGTGAAGCCTGGCGACAAGCGCACGGACCTGCAGAAACAGATTGACGCGCTGGAAGAGTATAACCAGAAGGCGCGGACTCCAATCACGCTCCAAGAGTTCCTCGGTCACGTCCTTGAGGACGAAGATGATGGAGAAGACTCGTCGGATAGATCTGAGGATTACATAGCAAGTTGTCATGTGATCTCTCACTCATTGATAGACGATGAAGAAGCTCCTTGCACCGAGAGACTGGGGGCAGGGCCTGAATCGGAACTTCTGTGGCCGACAGACGAAATGATCGACGCATTCCTAAACGAAGCTCTTTCGAAAAGCAAAGCTGACGAGAGCGTGAGATGGCCATATTTGAGAAAACCAAACGCCGGCGGCTGGACGAAAGAGTCAAGACACTCCCGCCAGATCAAAGTACATCCGTCACGAACAAAAACAAGTTCAAGACGAGGAAAAGGTTTGCTAAAGCCATATCAATGGGGATGAAGCTACCACCCTCCGAAGGAAACACTCTCGATGAAGCAGAGATGAATCCTAGCTACTGCCTATATCATCGAAAGATCGCACACCCTCATCGAAGAGTGCAACGCTTTTAAAAGATGGTGGCAAGGGTATGTTGCTCACCGGCAACATTTTAAGCGGATGAAACGCAAAACTCGTCGGGAGCGAAGAAATACGACCGAGGAGCTTGGAAGAATTACCGGCGACTGTCACATGGTTAACACCGGGGGATCGCAAGTTCTCACCTTCGGGAGCGACTCCGATGAAGAGATGACTCTTGGCTCTCTATTCAAAGAATCCACCTCGAGAAAGGAGGGAGAATCAAAGACTTGTGAAAATATTCAACTGCGCAATCGTACGCTACCCGAAAAGAATCTTGGGCCCTCGAATAGTGGGTCAAACAGGAAAGATAAAGGAAAAGAAAAGGTCTCCAATGATATCGCCCTAGATGACCAAGTCATGAAAGAGCTAACCGCCAAGGACCCGCCAAAGAAAAGTAAAGTGGACTACAACATTTTGGCGCACTTGAGGAAGCTATCCTCGCAGCTCAGCATTCTCGACGCTCTTTTACTATCAAAAGAAGCAAGAGATTCATTGATCAAGGCGCTACAAGAGCCAGAGCAATTCCAACCTTTCCTCGCCGAAGAAAAGATGAAAGACGAGCTGGAAGAAGTGCACACAGCCGATATCACCTTCGGCGATGAAGATCTCCTCCTTGGGACATACGAGCACAACCGTCCCCTATATGTCTCCAGATACTGTCATGACATCAAGATAGGTAAAATCCTGGTCGACAATGGATCTTCCGTTAATCTCCTCAACGTGCGAGTGTTGAAGGAAATCTGCATGAGCGTTCAGCACCTCGCTCGTGATAAAATCACCATCTCCGGTTTTGACTCCCAGTCATCACGGACTCTCGGGTCTGTGATACTGACGCTGCGCTTCGGACTACTCGTCACAGATATCAAGTTCCATGTCATTGACGTCAAGACATGCTACAACGCCTTACTCGACCGGCCTTGGTTACATGAGTACAACATCATCCCTTCTACACAATATCAGTGTATGAAATACTTCAAGGATGGTCTCGAGTACACTGTGACGGGGGAATTGAACCCATTCTCTATGAACGAAGTTCGAAAATACGAAGATGCAAAGTACATCTTGCCAGAGTTCGAGGACACGGAGAGATGTCATAAACCAGAGAACGAAGCTATCACCACCATTCCGGTCTTCGGGAGTGATACCGAGGAAGAGGAAGAGATAGTTTATTCAGGGCCACCCCAGTACAACAAGCCGGGACCGTCCGCTCCTATGCTTATCTTCGGCAGCGACTCAGAAGATGAGGTCAACGCCATATTCTCTGCTCGGCCTTCAATTCAAACATTCGTTGATGAAGAGCAAAGTTTGCAAGTTGCCATGGTTCCGCCCAAACATCATAAAGAACTAGACGCGTTTGATACCTACAGTGTGGAAGAGCTGCAGACGTTCTATGTCCCTCGCAGGTGAGAAGGTGAAAAGGCGATCATATTCTACCGATCCGGGAAAACTAAAGTGGAGAAGGAAATCTGGCACGGCGCGGATTCCACACCCGACAGGCTCTAGCCTATCCGTTTGCCTAGATATTACACGAACGGACTAAAAAGGCTGTTAAGGCGCCAAGGCGTACATTTCAAACAGATCGCTTGGAGAGCTAAGTTCTATGACAGGATCTGGAACGTCCCTGGAACTCAACGGAAATTGCCCAACGGGAGAATAGAAACGACCAAACTTGGGTATGTTCAATCCAAGAAATGGGAACTACTCCGTGACTGCTACGTCATACATGACTTTGATGAAGAGGGAGATGCTTTTTGGGAAAATGCTAACCCTGAATTAGAAAGAACTCCCGACGTAAAAATGCCTAGTCCGTCGTTTGAAGAACAAATGGACAAGCTTATAAGGGAAGCGAGTCAAAAGGTTCGAGACGACCACAATCGCGAAATGGCCATCTACGAGAAAGCCAGGATGCAAAGCCTCCTTCAACAGGCTGTCAAAAATGAAGATGCTCCTCCTTGCCAAACCGTTGTGCAAAAATCCCGACGCAGAGGCAGAAACAAACCAAAGAGCGGGAAAGGCGTTGGACAGCGACAAAGCGGATCCAAAAGCCACGCGATCCGGAATCGAGCGGCCAGGATTCATCTCTTATGAAAAAGATGGGTCGAGCATACTCTTTTGCCCAAGACAAGACAAAGAAGATACTTGATCTCGCCATAAGACATCAATTGATTACACTCCCGGAGTCTAAGCACCCCGAGCAAGCAGGCGAAGTCTCCCATCCGGACTATTGCTCCTATCATAGGGCAATAGGACATCCTATTAAAGACTACTTCACCTTCAAGAACTGGGTCGAAGATCAATATCAACAGGGCAGATTCGCTCTATCCAGCAGCTGGAGGGTAACCCCGCCGCAAAAGCATGAACCCAAATCCATGAGGGTAGAACCAGATCAACATCGGTCTCGGAAGCGAGCTCGTACCTGCCACGTGATAACGCTATCAGAAGAAGACCTCGACGGTATGGATAATCTCCCCTGGTGCTTCGAAAACAATAATGACGAAGTGATCTCAGAGTTTCCACTGGCGCCGAAGGAGCTGGAAGATGGAATACATACCACTGCAGATGAGCTCAAGAAAATTGAATTGGGAACGACAAGTGATCCACGACCGACGTTTGTTAGTGAGTTGCTGTCTGAAGAACCGTGGCCACATTAAAAGACGTGCTTATGCAGCATAAAAATTGCTTTGCATGGAACTATTCCGAGATGCCAGGACTAGACCCAGAGATTGTTGTGCATAAATTGGCGATATCTCCAGATGTCAAGCCGATCAAACAGGCGCCGAGAAGAATGCGGCTCGAGCTTGAGATGAGCATCAACGTTGAGGTCAAGAAGCTAATCGACTCCGGCTTCATCCAAGAGGTTCAGTATCCTGACTGGATCGCCAACATCGTCCCGGTATTGAAGAAAAATGGGACAATGCGTATATATGTGGACTTTCGGGATCTCAATAAAGCCTGCCCGAAAGACGACTTTCCGGTACCGGTCACTGAGCTAATGATAGACAATACATCCACCCACAAGATTTTCTCCTTCATGGACGGCTCGTCAGGATACAATCAGATAAAAATGCATCCCGAAGACCAGAAGCACACCGCTTTCCGGACCCCTTTGGGTATATTATGTTACAAGGTGATGCCCTTCGGTCTAAAGAACGCTGGCGCCACCTATCAGAGGGCCATGATGAAGATCTTCGATGATCTTATACATGAAATCGTCGAATGCTAAATCGACGACCTCGTGGTGAAAAGCAAATCATACGAGGAACATTTAGAGCATCTGAAGATCGCGTTTCAACGCCTTCGGCAATACAACTTGAAGATGAACCCTCTCAAATGCACGTTCGGAGTTTCCTCGGGCAAGTTCCTAGGATTCATCGTCCGACACCGAGGCATCGAGATAGATCCGTCAAAGATTAAGGCAATTATGGAGATGCCCCCGCCAAGGACTCTCAAGCAATTACGGTCTCTCCAAGGAAAGCTCGCGTATATTCGGCGATTTATAGCCAATCTCTCCGGCAAGTGCCGTCCTTATAGCCACCTGATGAAGAAGGGAACCCCTTTTGTCTGGGACCGTAAATGCCAAAGCACGTTAGACGAAATCAAGCAATACCTGCAGAATCCGCCAGTGCTGGCTGCTCCGGTCAAGGGAAAGCCTCTCATTCTGTATACAACCGCCCTTGAAGGTTCCTTAGGCGCATTGTGGGCACAAGAGAATGACCAAGGGAAGGAGAGAGCGCTCTACTATTTGAGTCGAGTTCTACTGGGGGCAGAAAGCAATTAGTCTCCCATTGAAAAACACTGCCTGGCATTAATCTTCGCGATAACGAAGCTCAGGCACTATGCGTTGGCGCATGAAGTTTGTCTCATATTGAAGGTGGATCCTCTCAAGTATTTGATGTCTAAGGCCATATTGATGGGATGGCTCGCTAAATGGGCCCTGCTCTTGATGGAGTTCTCAATAACTTATCAGCCTCTTAAGGCAGTGAAAGGCCAGGCCATCGCTGACTTCCTCGCTGAGCATCCGATACCTGCCGATTCTCCCCTAAATTGCGAACTGCCAGACGAGCATACGTTTGACACGATTAACGGGAGTGATACCCGGTGGGAACTTTACTTCGATAGAGCATCTTCCATGAAGAAGCGCAAACAAAACGCCCCCATAATCAAATCGGGGATAGGCCTCATCTTCGTAACTCCACAAGGCGGGATAATGCGCTTTGCTTTCTCCTTAACAGAGCCGAGGACAAACAATGAAGCCGAGTATGAAGCCTTGATAGCAGGTCTCGAGATCTCCATCAACATGGGGATCGAGAACCTCCTTATATACGGAGACTCCCAACTGGTCGTTAGTCAAGTAAACGGCGACTACCAAACGTGCAAACCAGAGCTGGTGAAGTACGGCGAGAGGGTACAGCAGCTGCTGACCAAAATCCCTTCCTATACATTGGAAAGCATACCGCGTGCGGAAAATAGCAAAGTGGATGCATTAGCCAAGCTTGCTAAAGAATTGGCCGATGAGAACCTCGATGACGTGAGGATCGTGGTACAAAGCCGTCGGGTTCTTGCACCGGCAGAAATATCTCCGGAGCCGTCCAAGGAAAAGGGAGCGACCGAGAAAATGACTCTAAAATAAAAGACCAAGAGAAGGTTGAAGATTGGAGAGAAATCTTCATAGACTACTTCAAATCCCGTCGAACGCCTGAAAATGCGTCCTCAAAACATCAGCTCATGAAGCGAGCCCTATCTTTCGCTTTCGTCAATGATACTCTGTACAAGAGGTCATTTGATTCTTTATGATTAAGATGCCTGGGACCGGAAGAAGCAAAAATGGTCGTCCAAGAAACTCACGACGGACTCTGCGGTTCTCTCCAAGCCGGGCCGAAAATGAAGCTGAAGATCAAATGGATGGGTTATTATTGGCCCACGATGATCTAAGACTGCATTGAGTATGCGAAGCAATGCCACTCATGCCAGATCCATGGGGACTTTATCTACCAGCATCCGAATCCATTACATCCGACAGTGGCCAGCTGGCCGTTCGAAATGTGGGGAACTGACATAATCGGCCTCATCGAACCAGCATCGTCCAGAGGACATCGGTTCATTTTGGTGACAACTGATTACTTCTCCAAGTGGGCAGAAGCAGTACCGCTAAGGGAAGTGAAGACGGAGGATATCCTCCACTTCTTCAAGACACACGTCATTTATCGGTTTGGCACTCCGTGACGGATTATCTCCGATAACGGACCAGCCTACAGAAGCCACAAGATCAGCCGCTTCGCACAACAGCATAACATAAACTGGAGATACTCATCAGTCTATAATCCTCGAGCTAACGGTCTGGCTGAGGCTTTTAACAAGACATTAACGAAGATTGTAAAGAAGACGGTGTCTCGAAATAAAAAGGACTGGCACGAGAGACTGCACGAAGCTCTCTGGGCGTATCGAACGACGTTCAAAATAGCCACGAACACAATGCCGTACGCATTGGTATTCGGTATAGAAGCGGTACTCCCCCTCGAGATAGAGCTACCCTCCCTACGAGTGGCGGTTCACTACGAGCTAACGGACGAAGAAAACTCTCACCTTCGGCTTGAGGAGCTCGATGCCCTTGATGAAACCCGTCTCATGGCGCAGCAAAATCTAGAGGCTTATAAAGTAAAGATGACGCGCTCATACGAGAGATTGACTAGGCCGAGAACATTCCGCCAAGGCGAACTCGTGCTAGTGGTTAAAAGACCTATGATCCCTAATCGCGCTAAGCGGAGGAAATTCGAGCCGAACTATGAAGGCCCATATATCATAGACAAGGTCTACCAGGGTGGAGCCTATCTACTCATGGACATGCATGGCGAAAGGCCCTTCAGGCCAATAAATGGTCGCTTCCTGAAGAAATACTACGCCTAACGAGTCACGGCCTAGGTCAATGATAGATGACGACGACTATGTCCGCTCGCTATCTTCCTAAGCCCAAACTCTGTAAGTAGTAACCAGCTTACTTTACAGCGGACCGAAATGTCCTTAAACTAACAACGGACCGAAACGTCCTTAAACTAATAACGGACCGAAACGTTCTTAAACTAACAGCGGACCGAAACGTCCTTAAAATACCAATGGACCACTATGTCCTAAAACTAGCCGTTGACCGAGAGGTCGATAAGCTACGATAGATTGTAGCATCCCAAAGCTGATAAAAAAAGGAATAAAAAAAGAGAGAAAAGAAAAAGAAAACGGTACGTCCATAAGCAAAAAGGGCACGAATGAAAACCCGAAAGGGCTCCGTGAGTAAAAACAGCAGGGCTACCGGCGAGTTTTGTGAAAACCCAAAAAGGCGCAACCTCGTTAGAATAAAAAAAAGAAAGAATAAAAAAAAAAAAAAAAGAAAACGGTATGTCCACAAGCAAAATGGGCACGGATGAAAACCTGAAAGGGCTCCGTGAGTAAAAACAGCAGGGCTACCGGTGAGTTTTGTGAAAACCCGAAAGGGCGTAATCTCGTTAAAAGACACTTTCAAGGTCCTCTCGACTTTGTAAGGAGAAACCACCTGCGTGAGATCCTTACGACTCACAAGGGAGCAACACACTTAGGGATCCCCACGATTCCTAAGGAGAAATTACACCTGCGAGATCCTCACGACTCGTAAGGAGAATCCTTTTATGGGACCCTCACGGCTCATAAGATTCAAAAGTCTTAAGCTACAGGGATCTGAACCTATTCTTAAGCAGCCCCCACATCCTCCAATACTGCCCTACAAGTGGCTCAATATTGACCCTTGTATACAATCCACGGGCGTGAATACACATTTCCCTAACAAAGTCCCACCCATGACTAAGGATATGTTCGCACGATGAGAAACCTTCTTGAGTCCTCTCGACTTATAAGGAGAAAACACTCTTGTATGATCCTTACGACTTATAAGAGAACATACACTTAGGAGTCCTTACGATTCTTAAGAAGAAAACGCACCTACGAGATCCTCACGACTTGTAGGGAGAAATACCTTCATGAGACCCTTATGGGTCATGAAATCAAAAGCCTTAGTCGACAGGATCCTAACCCTGTTTACTAAGCCACCTTTGTTCGACATCGACAGAGGCAAATGATGATTCTCTCCTGGCAATATCTCAGTTGTAGCGGTGCTGATGCCGAAATCGGTGTCTAATCCCAAGTTTGCAGCGAAAAGCAAGCAAGACACACATGCATACAAAATAGCCGAAATGATGGGGCAACTTGCAAATAAAAAATCAGTAAGTAGAAAAATTTATGCATGCAAAATAGCCGAAATGATTGGGCAACTCGCAATAAAAAGCAGCGAGTAAAAATAAAGCAAATAGCCGAAATGATTGGGCACGCGAAAAATAGCTGAAATGATTGGGCAATCGCGACCTTCGCGATATAAAAGCTGAAATGATAGAGCATCGCGGAAAGAAATAAAAAAATGAATGAAATTTATGCCCTACAGGTGATATCACATCGATCCCTGTATACGATCCAGGAGCGCAAACAAAGAGGGAATCACACCTTTCCTCCCCAGGCTTCACTAGAAGAAGAAACCAAATCTCAACAGTTCACAGATAGCCTGGAGATCATCTCAACATTCGTCTCATTACAACAGACACAATATCAAGCAAAGCGGAACAGCGGCAACTCCCAGTTCCATGACTCGGCGGTATACAGATGACCGAGAGTCAAACTCCGACTCCGTGAAATGCGGATAAAGTCAACCCTTCCTGGCTACGTGGAACGCGGATTATGTCACTCCTAACCCCGTGTGAAACGTCCAGAGCGGAGCCTGGTCCTCGCAGAATACGGCAGTGAACCCGTGGGAAGCATCCAGAGCAAAATTCCTGGCTACGTGGAACGCGAATTATGTCACTCCTGACCCCGTGGAAAACGTCCAGAGCGGATCCTGGTCCTCGCAGAGCACGGCAGTGAACCCGTGTGAAGCATCCAGAGCGGAGCCTGGTCCTCGCCGAACACGGCAGTGAACCCGTGGGAAGCATCCAGAGCAAAATTCCTGGCTACGTGGAACGCGGATTATGTCACTCCTGACCCCGTGGAAAACGTCCAGAGCGGATCCTGGTCCTCCCAGAGCACGGCGGTGAACCTGTGTGAAGCATCCAGAGCGGAGCCTGGTCCTCGCCGAACACGGCAGTGAACCCGTGGGAAGCATCCAGAGCAAAAATTCCTGGCTACTTGGAACGCGGATTATGTCACTCCTGACCCCGTGGAAAACGTCCAGAGCGGATCATGGTCCTCGCAGAGCACGACAGTGAACCCGTGTGAAGCATCCAGAGCAGAGCCTGGTCCTCGCCGAACACGGCAGTGAACCCGTGGGAAGCATCCAGAGCAAAAATTCCTGGCTACGTGGAATGCGGATTATGTCACTCCTGACCCCGTGGAAAACGTCCAGAGCAGATTCTGGTCCTCGCAGAGCACGGAGGTGAACCCGTGTGAAGCATCCAGAGCGGAGCGTGGTCCTCGCCGAACACGTCAGTGAACCCGTGGGAAGCATCCAGAGCAAAAATTTCTGGCTACGTGGAACGCGGATTATGTCACTCCTGACCCCGTGGAAAACGTCCAGAGCGGATCCTGGTCCTCGCAGAGCACGACAGTGAACCCGTGTGAAGCATCCAAAGCGGAGCCTGGTCCTCGCCGAACACGGCAGTGAACCCGTGGGAAGCATCCAGAGCAAAATTCCTGGTCACGTGGAACGCGGATTATGTCACTCCTGACCCCGTGGAAAAAGTCTAGAGCGGATCATGGTCCTCGCAGAGCACGGCAGTGAACCCATGTGAAGCACCCAGAGCGGAGCCTGGTCCTCGCCGAACACGGCAGTGAACCCGTTGGAAGCATCCAGAGCAAAATTCCTGGTCACGTGGAACATGGATTATGTCACTCCTGACCCCATGGAAAACGTCCAGAGCGGATCCTGGTCCTCGCAGAGCACGGCAATGACCCCGTGTGAAGCATCCAGAGCGGAGCCTGGTCCTCGCCGAACACGGCAGTGAACCCGTGGGAAGCATCCAGAGCAAAAATTGGACTGTGAGGTCCTTAAACTCATGGACTATGATGTCCTTAACCTCGACCACGATGTCTTTAAACTAACATTGGACTGTGAGGTCCTTAAACTCACGGACTATGATGTCCTTAACCTCGACCGTGATGTCTTAAAACTAACATCGGACTGTGGGGTCCTTAAACCCATGGACTATGATGTCCTTAACCCCGACCGTAATGTCTTAAAACTAAACAACGGACTGTGGAGTCCTTAAATCCATGGACTATGATGTCGTTAACCTCGACCGTGATGTCTTAAAACTAAACAACGGACTGTGGAGTCCTTAAATCCATGGACTATGATGTCCTTAACCTTGACCTCGATGTCTTTAAACTACGGTATCCTGGAAAGCATCCAGAGCGGAGCCTATTCCTCGCCGAACACGGCAGTGAACCCGTGGGAAGCATCTAGAGCAAAATTCCTGGCTGCATGGAATGCGGATTATGTCACTCCTGACCCCGTGGAAAACGTCCAGAGCGGATCCTGGTCCTTGCAGAACACGGCAGTAAACCCGTGAGAAGCATCCAGAGCAACCCCTGACTCTGTGAAATGCGGATAAGGGCAACTTCACCCATCACTTGCAGGTCCTCACGACTCGTAAGGGAGTAAATTCTCTTGTAAGATCCTTACGACTTATAAGAGAACATACACATAGGAGTTCTCACGATTCCTAAGGAGAAAACGCACCTACGAGATCCTCACGACTTGTAGGGAGAAATACCTTCATGAGACCCTTACGGCTCATGAAGTCAAAAGCCTTAGCCGACATGATCCTAACCCTGTTTACTAAGCCACCTTTGTTTGACATCGACAGAGGCAAATGATGATTCGCTCCTGGCAATATCCCAGTTGTAGCGGTGTTGATGCCGAAATCGGTGTCTAATCCCACGGGTAAAGGTAACAGCTTTATCAACAGCCACCACGTCCTTGATTACGGCTTGAAGCTCTTGCCAAAGTTTATATGCGCGGGTGGTCTTAGATGTAAGTTCGGCTTGAAGCTCCCCTAGCGCGGTTGAAGCCAGCTTCCTCTCTGAGAACTTTCGGCGGAGCCTCTTTTCACAAGAAAGTGTATTAGTGGTGTACCGCTTAATCAACTCCTGCAAACTTGTCTTCGCAGCCACCACCTCCGAAGGAAGGCATGCGCATTCAAGACTATGCAAGCAAGCCTCCACTCGACGACAGAATTCGACCCAAACTTGCACAAATGCTTCACTGTGATAAGTGGCAAGAAAGGGGAGAGAACCATTGGCTTCAGCGGCAAATTCTTCGGCTGTGAGTGAGCTACCAACACGAAGGTCTTCGATTAACTCTAACAAAGAGTGAAGGCTTGACTTGGCCATACGTTCGGATGCACGCAGCGCATAAGGGCCAGACGACATGAGAATGCGAGTCTCCAACGCGGTAAAAGTAGGCAGAGCTGTTAAAGATTGATAAATGATCAGCGAAGGTTGCAAACAGAGGACTGATGCAAAGGCGTCGAAACTTTACTTACCCATGTTTATACGAGAAGAGTCTGGAAGATCTCCGGGCCCATCGAGGACCTCAACCTCATCATCAGCCTCCAGAACTATAGAAGACATAAACATTGTTACATAAAGAAGTAACAATATCGAGAAAGGAGCGAACAATGCTAACCTTGTCCAGAAGATAGAATGATGCGCTAAGGGGATATCGCCTGTGGAGCAGCCAATTCTAGCAGACGCTGGAAAGACTTCTTGGGAGACAGGCCAGCGATGGACGCCGCCAATTCCCGTAGCTCTGAAAAGACAGAAAAGTTCAAATAATGAAGAGATCGTTAAAATAAAAGATGGAACAATACCTTCGATGCTTCTCCCACTTTGGGTTGGAGGGATAGCAGCTTCGGCGGCCTCCTCCATGCCCCCAGACACGTCATCGGGGAGGTGAACCGGTATAGTAATTTCTGGTGGAGGAGCAGTGACCATCGCTACGGGCTCCAATGGAAGGATGGTGGCCTTGACTACCTGTCCCGCAGTCTCCGGGCTGTCCCCAGGGATATCCATTGAACCCGCGTCCAATGAAGATGCCTCTTCCGGAGGAACAATCACCTGGGGAGCAAGAATCACCAAGGGAAGCTCCATCGCAGGAACAACAATTGCATCAACCCCCTCCATACTGATTAGCGTCTCATCGGGGATATTTGTGGAGTTCATAGTCAGGGCGCGACTTGGAATCAGCTCCTCTGCCATCAGCGAAGTCCTTGCAAAGTTTGCATGAGGATAAGGATATGTATATATATATATATATGCAGTGCAAAATACTCCAAAAAGCTATATAAATGTACCAATGCGTAAAGGATCTTCTCGTATGGCCTGTTCAAGCCGGCGCTCCTTCCTGAGGAGGTATGCCCGCCGAGGTTCGAGGGTAGACTCGTGTCCACCGGTCCATAATGAAAGTGCATCCTCGGCGTCGGCTGAGACAGCCTGCTTAAGGGCTCTCTCGACTCCTTCTTCTAAAAGACCTATGTATATCCGCCGTATTGATGGAGGATCTTCATAAAATATGACAGCAGGATAAGGCCTCTTCGGGATCCTTACATTCTAGGATTCATCCTTTGAGCGTCTTATGGCCTCAGCCAGTTGTGCAGCTTCCTCGGCAAATGAACTAGGAAAAAAAAGACTGTCGTCTGGTGGACTAGCAATAGTCTTCTTCCCCCGTTTTGACCCAGAGCTAATGGCTCTAGAAGATCGCTTCTTTCCCCTTGCCGTCTGCTTTTTGGGCTGCTTCTCGGTTTTGACAGAGAGAGGAGACTTCTTCAGGACCTTCGCCAAGGGGATATTATCATCAGAGCTGGGTTTTACATCCGGAACCGGTACGGTATCCGTCATCGGTCGTTCAAGCGAAGCATCTGTTGGCAATGAGACGCGAAGCCTTTCCTCCTCTCTGAAGGTTTTAAGCGAAGCAGCAATAGCTTCTTCTGTAGAGGCACCTGTTAAAATAGCAAGCGTCAGTCAAAGCATGATAAAAGAATGAACAACGGAGAGATAAGGGTAAAGTATACCTGACTGCGCAAGAGCAGCCAGTTCTTTTTCAAGGATGGCTGACTGTTTGGAAGCTTCGATGGCGGCCTCCAAATCGGTATCATCAAGCGTCCCGAATAAGCCCTCAATGGTCCCATATTCGCTCAAGCCTTCGCTAGACGGATCAGGGGGCGTCGAGCCTAATATGGTGTCTAAAGAAAGTACTTGTTTCTTTTTCTTCTGAGGACGGGCGCCGGTGGCCGATAACACGAGTTTGCAATTGGTAGACGCCTTTAGGCGACGAGTCCCAATTTCTTTTCCTACGTCCGACTCGGGGGACGCGGCAGCCATCTCTTTTTCAGGCATGCTGGGTGGGGGCAACCCATGCGTAGGACTTAACACATGTGGAGGCTCAACTACAGTGACCTCTCTCAGGGGAGGATGAACAATGTTCCGTCGCTTCAGAGGAACATTTCGATCACCAGCCGGCACTGCACCCTTACGATCGAGCAACAATCGCTTCTCTTCCCTGATGACGACGCCCATTGAATGCTGATACCACGCCACGTACGCATTAAGAGCCTTTGGGACGCAACTCGGTTCGCTGATAAAGAAGTTGGACCCTGTGTTCAAGCGCATGAAATGATGCAGTGCGCTCCGCATTCCCTCTTCGGTAGCAGCAGGCTCGGCCAAGAAGGCTTCAAGTAGGACGCCCTAATTGTAACTTAGCTGCTGGGCGAAACGGTGCGGATTGTATCTCATGAATAACGCCGCATCATTTTGCCTGAACACTAAGAAACCCGGTCTGATGGAGTATAAATGAAGGATCTCCCGAGCTTTCAACACAGAGGCCCCATCTTTAAATATGTCCTGCAGTGGCAGCACCATCTTCCCCGACTCTTGGCCGACGGTCAGAACTTTATCAGTAAAGGACATGCCAGCCCCAACCGTGCGCGGGCGAAGAAGCAAGCCTCTAGCTTCCCATTGCGTCGGAGTCACAATAGAAGCGCCAACCAGTCGCATGATCTGAGGGAACCTGCACCTGTCATAAAAACCCGGCCTCTTATGGATGCCAAAGACACCTAGCACGTGTAACTCGAGCCATGACGTGAAATAATGCATCGGGAAGTTTACCGACTGCACCTCTGGCTCAGTGGTATCAGCCGCCAAGCTGAGGCCGTGATATATATGGGCTAACCCAGCAATCCCCACAGCCACTTGTATCCCAGCAACCATCCGATGCGTAGGATAGAAGACGGATGGACTCATACGGCGAGGGTGCATGGAAAGCGCGAACCAACTCAGCCACAGCCCAAGGAACCCTAAAAAGAACGCTTCTTCGTCGATCCCAGGAGCCGCCAGTTCTGCAAAAGGGATAACCGGGGTATCAGGTAGAAAGAAGCTCTTCTGATCTGCCTCCACCGCTGGCAAATTGCCTAAACCCAAGCCGAAGGGGTCGTCAAGACTGGCGAATTTCTCGACTTCTTCCTTCAGTATTTCCGGGCGAAGAAAATCAGCGATAAAAGCCGTAAAATTAACTCCACGACCTTCGGATACAAGAGAGAGGTTCTCGTACATATTTAACACCTTTATTAAGCTCGGAAATTTGTGTTGAATAGCATTCTCGGGAGTAAGACCCATTACCACTAATTTGGTAGCGAAAACATACTCATCCGGGGGAAGAAATTCCTCATAATGTTCCCCCCTAACGGGTAAACCCGAGACCTCTGCAAACTCCTCCAAAGAAATGGAGACTTCTCGATCTGATAGAAGGAAGGTATGGGTTGGAATGTTCCACTGTTCCAGAAATGCCCTGACCCACCATGTAGGGGGTGTGGAATATTGAAACAAAGAGGCATAAACGGCGGGATACAATCCGAGCCTCATCAACTGTGGCTTCCTCGCCGATAGAATATACCAGGCCCACTGCAAATACCCGGCTGGGTGACGGGGAGTTAGTCCTACATTGTACGGATGTCCCCAGGGGTATGACTCGCCCTGACATATGCGTCGCCCTAGGATGTCTAAAGCCACCGGCGGCTGCACGGGTATTGCGGCAATAGAAGGCCGAAAGAGACCTTCTGAAGTCCAGTTGACCTCCTCCACAGTGTAATTCATTGGAGGCGCATTTGCATAAGCAATCGCTGAAATAGGCTCCGAGGGTGTCGCACAGGAAAAGCTCCGTCGGCCCATGATAATTTGATCATACCATTTACCCCATAGATGAAGACTCTTATGCTCCGGGTCATGATCTTTTATCAGCGCGAAAATCTCTCGGTCAAAGGGTGCTTCAAGAAATCTGCCTTCTGAACGAATGAATGGGAAGGAGGTGTCGGAAGACATAATGCCTGCGCAGAAAAGAACGAATTTTTCAGCCACCGATGCTATAAATTAAATTCTGTTATAAGATACTATAAATCCATACCGCACTGCAATGCAGTTAAAGAGGACCAAAGGGGACCTACAGAATCTAGATGACAGTTCATCATTAATAAAACAGCCTCATCATTGGATGAGGCTGACATTAAATGAGGAAATCCTCAAGAGATTATCATTAAATAAGAAATGCCTCGGGCAGAGGAGTAAAACTCCCATTGAGAGCAGCGCTCTTCGCTAGACAGACATCTGTCAAAGTCTAATGATGAAGGAATAAAATTCCTCAAGAAAAGCCTTGCTCTGAAAAGATGATAGAATGATCTATCAAAAATAAAATTTCAATTTGATCTTCAAGATCCATGAACAAACTCTTAAGAGTTCTTCTATATGATCTGAGAGGAGCAAAGCTCCATTAATGGATTAAGAAATCATAAGCAAGATCCTTTTAGATCTATGATTCCAAGAAAGCAAAGCTCTATTAATAAAACCCTAAAAAGAATTTTCTTTAGATCAAAGATTTATGAAGAGCAAAGCTCTGTTAATGGGTGAAACCCATGTCTCAAAAAGATTTAATCTTTTACCTAATCCGACAAAGTTCTGTGCTTAAAAATTCTTAAGAAGAAGAGCTGCGCTCTGAAGAAGAAAATAAATTTTCAAGAAGAATTGAAGATGAACAGTAGTCATCTCAAGGGCCAAGAGTCCTATTTATAGGCACTAAGCGTCGTTTCAGTTCCTTGGATGATCCAAGAGTCGAGATGTTGCCACCGCTGCACCTACGTGTGGGCCCTGTGAGCGCAACGGTGGGGGGGCATTTGTTTCCCCAATTAGAGAAAAGCTCTGTTCAGAATTCAAAATTTGAATTACAGCTGCGCTTTTATAAAAGCGCTTCGCTACAACTAGCGCACCCTATGCAAAGCACATAGGCGCTAGCTCTAGGTGCGCTGCGCTCCAAGTAGCGCACCACGTGCAAAGCACGTGTACGCTAGCTCTAAGAGCGCTGTGCTCCAATTAGCGTACCATGGGCAAAGCGCACCATGGGCAGAGCGCATTAGCGCTAGCGCTGGAACTAAATGTTCCTCACCGTTGGATCAAATATCCAACGGATATGATTAAATCATCAGTTAACAAGAATAAAATTCTGTTGAATCTTTCCAAATAGAAAAGATTGTGCCCTGAATTTGGAACACCGTTGGATCAATGATCCAATGGTGATTAAAAATCACTAAAATACAGAACAAATTCTGTAAAGAAGGAAAGATTTCTCGATCTTGTTAAAACAAGAAGATTATCTTCTGTAAATCAGAAGCTCTTGGATCAAGGATCCAACGGTGGGGAAATTCCCAAGTCAATTGGAGAATAAATCTCTTTAACTGATTCAACAAATCAGCTTCCCCTATATAAAGGACCCAAGACTTCAAGTCTAAGCGAGAGGAACCCTCCCCCCCCCCCAAAACTTTGAGAAAATCTCAAGAAGAAGAAATAGCTCTCGGCAAAAGAAGATTTTTCTTCAAGGTAAAAAGAATGGTGATGAACAAAGAGATGAAATCATCTCATAATTAAAGAGAAGAATTCTCTTCTTAAAAGATCATAGCTCTACAAAGACCAAGGTCTTTTATAAAGAGATAAAAAAAGATCTCATCATAAAAATAAAGAAGTACTTACTTCATAGATCATAGATCTATAAGACCAAGTGTCTTTCTGAGATCATGAATATCTCATTATAAATGGGGGAAGAATTATTCAATTCTCTTAGGATCACAGATCCGTAAAGGCAAAGCCTTCATCAAAAAGAGATTGAAGTATCTCCTATAAGTTAAGAATTTTGTTCTTGGAATCTTGAGACAAAGTCTCTTATCAAAGAAGATAATCTTCAGAGCGCAAAGTTAACCTAAGAAAAGCCTTAGCGCTCCTAATTTAAAAGTGCCTTAGTGCTCTTCATCTAGCGCAAAGCGCTGCAGTGCAATAGTACTTCAAACACAGCGCACCGCGCTCATTGGCTAGCGCTCAGCACTAAGCGCGCCACATGCTCCTCACGTGTGCGCTGCATTACTAAAGCGCTTTGCGCTCATTATATGGCACCAGCACCAAGCGCCTCAAAGCTTCAATTATAGCGCATCAGCGCTCTTCACTTAGCGCAAAGCGCTAAACGCATCAGTGCTTAACATCTGGTGCAAAGTACCAAACGCACTAGCACTTTAACCATAGCGCACTGCGCTCTTTAACTGGCGCAAAGCGCCTGGCGCGCCACGTGGCGCATTGTTAGAACACAATTTGTTCTGATAAAGACAAAAGATGTCAGAACCCAATTCTTAGCATTATTAAATGGGCCGAGCCCAAATAAAGGCTTAATAGCCAGAACAAAAAAAATGTTAAACGTTTTAATTGGACTTAGCCCAATTCTGGCCATAAGTCCTCAAATTATCTTGAACTGAGTACATCTGCTCTTTCAAACAATTCACACTGGTTCGAGGGTACATCTCGTTACTCCTCTGATATCTGTCGTTGTAGTCCTTCAACGTCGTCAGAGAGGTGACGGGTCCCGACAACCACACATTATATCGGACTGTGGGGTCCTTAAACCCATGGACTATGATGTCCTTAACCTCGACCGTGATGTTTTTAAACTAACATCGGACTGTGAGATCCTTAAACTCACGGACTATGATGTCCTTAACCTCGACCGTGATGTCTTTAAACTAACATCGGACTGTGAGGTCCTTAAACTCACGGACTATGATGTCCTTAACCTCGACCGTGATGTCTTTACACTAATATTGGACTGTGGAGTCCTTAAATACACGGACTATGATGTCCTTTACCTCGACCGTGATGTCTTAAAACTAACTATCGACCGCGATGTCTTTAAACTAACAATGGACCCCCATGTCCTTAAACTGGCAATCGACCGCAATATCACTAAACTAAACAATAGAGCCCAATTGCTCTCTTGTTAAACGATCCCGTTAAGTTGATCTTAGTCTAAAATGAGGCTAACGTATCCTTAACAAACGTTTAAGTTGATCTTAGCCTCAAAAGAGGCTAACGTATCCTTAAACCCAAACCCCCCAAACCCAAATCTAAGAAAGATACGGATTTAGACCAGTCCACGCCTTACGGGCGACAACATAACTTAGTCTCCGTATACAATCCACGAGCAATCACAAACAAAACAAACACACACGACACGAAGTGACCATCTGGAGAAGGAGAAAGTTGTTACCGCAATGCGGTAGCGTAATTAACTGCAGGGGCTTGCGCCTGCAGGGAAGAGCGTCCCCACAATCAAAAAACCCCTCTAACGAGGGGGAATCTGATGAAGTCTGCTACATCGGCCGCATCCGTTTAAACCTTCGATACATGGTGCCATAAATCAACTTAGCATCTTTGGAGAGTTGGACGGATAGCACCAATTAGCATCTGCCCCGAAATTCAGGCAAGACGTCCATCGCGTCTCCGCCGCGTCTTTCGGAGGGGAATAGGGTCCTATAAACTTCACGTGATTCAAGTGCCGGTCAAGTGCCAATTCTGGATCGTGACATGTCTTTTACTCATGAGTTGGCAACTCATCCCCGTTGTGCCATAGTTTTCTTGCAGGACCGACCTCTCGAATCAGTAGCGGTTTGCTGGCACGTTTCTTCTTTTGGGTGATTGCTTGGTAGGTGGGTTACATTTCAGATCGTAACCATCATTTGTATATGTATATTCATTTGTAATCTAGTTAGAAACTCCATCGACCCAAAACTTGTATATTATTACGGACCTAGAGACGAGACTTGTATTTTATTCTTTTATATGTCGAGTTGGATATAGTCAAGTTGATGATATTTGGTATTTTCTTTACTTTTTCTTGCGTTGATCTTCGCCTTGGACGTCGTATATTTTGCGTGGTTGTGATTTCACCATTTGGGCGATGAGATAGCTCCCGATTAGAGATGCTGAATATATTTATGTATATGTATCGGTTTCATCAAAATTTACAAAAAAAGATGCAGCCAAATTTTAAATGACGAAAATGTTTTCAAACTTTAGTCTAAAACCCACTTGCATTTTCAAATAAACTTAACTTATACTTTAAAAAGCGAAACTTGATTTCATAAATAACCCTTTTTCAACACTTCACCTCACCATTTACTTAAAAGGTTTAGATTCCTGGATTTTGGCTTACTTGGGTTACGATGGGGTCCTATAGACTTCACGTGATTCAAGTGTCGGTCACATGCCGTTTTCGGGCTGCAACAAAGTTGGTATCAGAGCGTTAAATTTAACCTTTGTTCGAGTCTAGGTTTGACTATGTGGAGTCTAGGACGTATATTTCAGAATCTAGGCTTGACCTTACAGAACTTAGACTTGACTTTAGGGGTATTAGACCCGAACTTTCGTTACGTAGGTTGACCTTGGTTGATGGAGTAGGTAACTCAAGTAGAGTAATGTATCGTGCGTATATTCCAGGGCATATTTACGATATGATACTCCGCTTAAGTAACTTTAGGATATATATATATATATATATATATTGAGATCCTTTTTTATTTGTTCTTTTGATCTATCCCCATCGATACTTGTTTGTGGTTCCTGTCACCATGGTTATGCGAGCCGAGAGGGCTGCAGCTAGAGTTGCGGTCAGAGTGAGCTTATCAGGGATGAGGACTGACTACGGTGTTATTCCGGTGACACGGGAGCGGATTGATTATCCCTTTTATGTTGGGATGTCTCGTTTGAGGAGAGTGTTCTGGATCCGCACCAGATGGTCGGGTCATTACTTGATGCCAGTCGGATTGAGAAGTATGTTGACATATAGCCTACTCCAGGATCATTGTGTTGTCTACCGTGCAGACAGATGTACCATCCGTTACTGAGATTGACAAGATATCGCTTTCAGAGTTCACGAAGCTGAAACCGTATGAGTTTACAGGCAGGGATGTGATAGAGGATCCTTAGTCATTCCTAAATAAGGCGACTAGGATGTTTTGTTCGTTGGGATGCTCTGATGCGAGATCAGTTGAGTTGACTAGTTCCAGTTTGAAGGGTCTTGCTCAGACCTGGTGTAATTCAATCGAGAGAAGATGAGTAGTGAATATTCCTCCGATGACTTTGGATGAGTTCTCAAGGACTTATCTAGCCAGATTTCTTCCGCAGAGTGTCAGAGATGTCCGATTTCATAGTTTCGAGTCTTTACGAGAGACTCCGGATATGACCGTAGTCGAGTATGAATTACAGTTTGCGCAGCTATCAAGATATGATTTCTATTTGGTCAATATTGAGGAGAAGTGGATTAAAAGATTCGTGCGAGATATCAATGACTAGTTGTTCCTCTCCGTTGGTGCTAAAGAATTGATACGTATGTATAGGTGTTGGATACGACCACACTTTCAGAGGGCAGTCTTGATGAGATTGCTGCTGCTCCGGAATGGAAGCGGATTCGTTTAAGGAGTGCCAGTTCTGGGCAGTTCGGCAGAGGCGAAATCGGCAGAAGCCGTGACGGGTTCTTTCCGGGATATTACAGCGATAGAGATTTGGACCCATGATTGGTTGTATGGCATGTACTCAGAGGGTCAGAGGCCGCCATCATTGACGTGCTACATTGCGGGTCATCAGGCTACTTGGCCAGGGGATGTTCAGAGAGGCGTCAGAGCAGGACTGTTTCTGTCGCTACTCCTTACCAGGTTGTCGAGCCGAGAGGCCGTGGATTTAGTGATCTGCAAAAAGAATGAGGACATAAAGGCAGAGGACGCCATACCGTGGACAGAAGGCAAGTGAAGAGTTTTGCTCTGCCATCTCCGGGTCCACAGGCACCTTTCGATATTGAAGGAGGTGTACTTCAATATCATTTGTTTCGATTTGTGTTTTGGTGATCTGAGTATCACGTTTTCATCGTTTTGATTCTTATGTTTTGATGATTGAGCTTCATGACTGATATTTTTATGCACTGTAGCTGCACCTGATAGATATTTTCTTTGTGCACATCCATTACACTTGATTTATGTTTTGTGCACGCTTTATTGCACATATTGATAATTTCATGCACCCCGATGCACTTGATTTTGATTTCGATTTCGATTTCGTGCCCGTTGTATGCACCTGATTTTTATTCGTGCACTCTACTCAATGTTGTTTACTTACGTATTCGATGCATTGATATGGTTTTCGTGCACACCAGTTGCACTCGATTTATGTTTTCGTGCACCTAGTTACACTTGATATCGATTTTCGTGCACCCTATTGCACTAGATACTTTTGTGCAGACCTGATGCACTTGATTGAGATTTTCGTGCACATCAGTTGCACTTGATTGAGATTTTCGTGCACTCTAGATGCACTTGATGTTGTTGTTGTGCACACCCGTTGCACTTGACAGATGTTTTCGTGCACACCCGTTGCACTTGGTTTTCGTTTTGTGCACACCCATTGCACTCAGTTTTCGTTTTCGTGTTCGTGCACATTCGTGGCACCTAGTTTTGACTTCGATTTTCGTGCACACTGGTTGATATTGATTTCTTCTTCGAGCATCGCGTTTTTATGATATACACTATGTTATATAGTAGCCGAGCAGGACTGGTCTGAGAGACAGTGCCTGAATATTTTTGCATATATCGATGTATACATAAGAGGTTTTTAAAGGAGCTATAGTCTCATTATTTTCCTATGTGTCAGTGAGTGACATAAGATTTTACAAAAAGAAACCCTGCTAAATTATTTTCAAAAGGCGGGATGTATATCTTAAGCGAAACGTGTGTGTGTGTGTGTGTTTCTTTATAAATGAATGCCCGCTACTTGTGTCGTAATATACGCATCATACGATAATCTGAAAAGGATTTTTTTTATACATGCATTTTTCAGCTACTTAGGTGATTTTACTTGGATGCGTACTATATATGTATTGTAGCCTTGATTATATTGTGCTTGATTTAAATGGTAAGTTTCGCAATTTGCATTTTCTTCATGGTTTATATGATTCGCATGACACTTGTCGGAGTTTCGGTATTTGAGTTTTGTACTTTGTTTTTATGCCCACGCGTTGCGCTATGATATTTCTAGCTTGTTCGTGATTTCGGAGTCCCGTTGATTTGGTTTACTGAAATATTTTAAGAATTTGGAGTTTAAATTTAAATTCGGGGATCGAATTTATTTAAGGGGGGAATATTGTAACATTTCAGGAAATAGTAAATATTTTTTTGGAAATTAAATGATAAAATAATGAGATTTACGGATATTATACCGAGTATGGATTTAAGTTTTCGTAGATTGGTATAATTATATACCTCTATTTTTGGGAAATAATTGGAATTTAAAATGCATTATTAATTATGTGAGCATTTATTAATTGGGATTTTCTTAAATTAGTATATAATTATATCCATACAAGTTTAATATTAAAATTAATTTGTGTTTTACTAATTATTGCACTAAACCATATTTTATTTTTGTTCAACCATGCTTAGTGTGCATGACATGTTTATGAGTAGGTAACATTTCATTTGTGTTCTATGTTGGTTTTATATTTTAAGAAAAAGAAAAGAAAAGAAAATGAGAGAGAGGGAGACATGAGAGTATAGTTACATTTTTAAATGAGGTATGGGCAAGAGGGGGAGAGAGAGGGAGGGGGAGCCAACCATATTATTCATCTCCATATCATTTCTTTAAAATATTTCTTCATCTCTTCTTCTTCCTCTTCTCCTTCTCCACTTCCTCCACCTCCAACTCCTAAACCCCAAACACACACACAAATACATATACCAATTCCTCCATCTCAAAGAATCCTAAAAAAACCCTAGCTCCTCTCCAAATACTTTAAGTTTGCAACTCAAATCAACCTACTGGGCTGGAAATCAATGACAGGTTCGAGTTTCGAATTTTTTTGATGACTTTCTATTGAGAATTAGCTATTTTTGAAAATTACAAATTTGTAGATAATTGGTTTATATTTTAGCAAAAATATTTTGGTTAAGTTTTACAGTAAAATGAATTTTATATGAATTTTTAAAGAAAGGGTTTTTAAAAATGGAAATTTCATTTCCAGTGGCTATTTTTCACTCAAATTGTGACAATTTTCTTAATTTTTATATTAACAATTTGAAAAATCTAAAAATTGGAGATTGTAGATAATTTTGCGTAGATATGTTTTGGAATTTTTATTTGCCTCATTTACTTTTAAAAATCTAGATATATCGATATTTTTGTGAAAGTTGTTTTCTGGTTTCTGCAAAATGCCTAGAAACATTTTTTAAGTTTATATTTTATTTTATGCCGTATACTTTGATTATGGAAACGATATTTGGGGATATCAAATTTAACTCATTTATCTATATGTAGAATTTTATTTTGAGTCCAAATATCATGTTTACTATTTTTAGTGATTTTTCAAAATGAGCTAAAAAACTGCCAAATTCAGAATTTGCATTATAAAATCCGCAAGCGTTTAAAGTTGAAATTCGATGATGTTTTACGGGTTTTTTATTTGGTTTTTGGATTTCTATATCACGACTTGGTCGTACGACATTTAGACGTCGACATCGAGAGTATTTTGACGTATTTAGTATACGTTGACCATTGGTTTGAACCTATGTGCGCATAACTCGATTGCGTCGTTTTCAATTTAGATTTTCATGCAGTTGTGTTATGGTTCGATTATAGGTATGATCACGGGGAATTCCGAGTCGACGAAGAAGGATAAGGCGTTCGTCGGCTTCGATTAGGGCGAGACGTATAGGTGAGTAGATATATATCTATGGGGGAAGTCGAGTAGATGACGTATAACACCCCGCAACCGTAGCAATTAGGATACTATATATATTAGAATCGTATACTTAACTTATAGGGTTACTAGAACATCATATGTATATTCATATACTTAGTAGACATTTATATACTTAGTCTCTATTTTATAGCCATTGAGCCACACGCGCGCGCGCGCGCGTTATATGATATAATTAGATATATGACATGAGTATACTTACGATATAAGTATACATGATAAGGCATGATATGATATGAGTTGGCATACGCGACTATAGATCCGTACTGCTTGATAGGATGATATCGTACGAGAGAGATTCCGTACATGATATGTTGAGGATAAACTGCCGATTACGGCCGATATTCATTTCGACTCGAGAAATCTTGTTAATATTTCAAATTGAGAATTCATGAGATGTTTAAAGCCATACGTATTTTAAAAACTAACGAATCGTTACGTACTTTTAAATGATAACTTCGAAGGCGTTCTATGAATTTTCAAACGATATCTATTTCAAAAATATCATAGCCCCTTATTTCCAAAACAACGTTTCGTGCTATTTTAAACTATAAGTGTACGAGTCATAAGTAGTTAGATATTTTTTTAACACTTGCTCACGTTACGATTTCCTTATTTCTGCATACGCTCGCATTTCGATTACTTACGATATATATATATATGTGTGTGTGTGTGTGTGTGTGTGTGTGTGTGTGTATTCCATGTTTATACTATACCACGTACACTTATAGGACTTACCATGTCACCCGTATTATACAATAACTCGTTAGCATTATAAATTACACTGCTTATATGAACATGCTTGTAGTACAGACTCGTATGTTTCACTTATATATCGCTATTTCACATGATACTATATTCCTGCCGGTACCTTAGATTACATCTCATTTCATATCAGCGTGCTTTATATTACTGTTATGTACTTTTATATGTTGTTTCATTATTACCATATTCTTATGAGATGGTGTTTTCATAGGATTTCTGAGATTTGAGAAACTGCGGATATCATTATAAAACTTGTGGATGTTTTAAAAATATGGTGTCCTCTTGATATGATATTTGGCGTCAACCATGAGTTTTCTGGGTATTGAGAAATGAGTATTATCCGAATCGAGAGAGGGGGAGGAACCGATTGCGGATACATGGTGGATCCGGTAAGGTACCGAGGAGAAAGAAGCCCGTATAGAAAGACGGGTGAGCCTACCGAGGGTGAGGCCGACCGGTGATAGTATGGATACTCGGTGGATATTCGAAGGATAACGACCGGGGTGATATGATTCAAATAGATATGAGGGCCGGTCCGAGAGACGGCGTCTGAAAGAGGGCAGATCCGAGAGACGGCGCCTGAGATATGAGGATTTTACGTGTCGTTATTGGACATAGGATTTATGAGGATTTCGAGTGTCGATACTGGACACACAGATGTTTTATGAGGATTTCAAGTGTCGTTGACAGACACTCATTGGACGCCATATATAGATGTTATGGAGGACATATTTCCACATATTGATACTGACACGATATTATGTATATGTACACGTCTAATTTCGTTATCTCATAGTATGATAGTATATTACAGTATAACCTAGGTAGATCGTTATGCATTCGATTTCTACCTGATGATGTCTTCTATTCACGAGTTGGCAACTCACCCCCGTTGTGCCATAGTTTTCTTGCAGGACCGACCGCTCGGACCAGTAGCGGCGTGTTGGTACGTTTCTTCTTTTGGGTGATTACTTGGTAGGTGGGTTATATTCTAGATCGTAACCACCATTTGTATATGTATATTCATTTGTAATCTAGTTAAAAACTCTATCGACCCAAAACTTGTATATTATTACGGAATTAGAGATGAGACTTATGTTAGTTATATGTATGCCCTAGAGGCCATTACTGTACATGGGATGTATATTGTAGTGGATGCTTGGACATATATAGGGAGGACTTTCTTGCTCGATATGATAGTATGCTATCTGGTTGCTCTTTGTCTTAACATGTTGACTTGTATACATGATGCTGTCTTGCTCTCACATGTTGACAAAACCCTTTAGGATGTGAACTTGACACCCAGGACTATGATGGAGATCATACTAGTGGGGCCATGGATAGTCAAAAAGTACACCCTATAATTGTTCCTAGTCGAGGGAGTATCGAGACAGGGCATCGATGCTCCAGAGTAGACTAGCATATACACATCTTGGCCCATATGATGGGCGATGGATGATCCCACATCCATTGGTGTTTGACATCAAAAATGGTGTACGGGTGCTCAGTGGAGATTGGTTACACTGAACGGACTCGCCGAGAACTACTAGATGGTATTATACCTATCATCAGATAGTAGTTCTCTGGTGACACTGGTACAGATTAGTCTGTCAACCCGAGATCGTCATAGAGTCTCGTGTGATTCCCACTGTGCTTTGATTTCTACCATACCACGGTCAAGAGATCGTGCAAAAAGGTGGTTTTTGGGTACAGTCCCGAGTCATATAGAGGCAATGAGCGATAGAAGGGGATTCGTCTCTCCCGGTATTAGGAGTTGATGTTGCGCTATGCTCGATTGGCCATAACATGAAATCCCTGGCCAGGATTACTGAGATTTACTGGTAAGTGTTATCAGTAGTTTCTTGAACCGTTATGGACCTTGCATCGGCATGACTTGTCACGCTATTGGGGTCTGACGTTTTACCACCCCCAGGCGATGATATGCGACATATCAGACGAAGAGACCGGACTGTACGGTAGTGTTACTGTCAGGATTTTGCTGGAGTTAGAGAGGGCTTGCTTGCTGATCTTCTGATCGTTCAATACCCGGGTAGCCGTTACGTCCAGCTAGTACCGCTGACGGCTTCTGGGTGTTTGATGTGATCATCACCCACTGCCGGTGTATCGACAAGTCTTTAGAGTCCTACACAGAGGTTTCACTGGCTCAGGAAAAACGAAGTAGGAGCACATATGTGATATGTGCGGGACCGAGATTAATACGAGTATGTGATACCGTATTCTATCCTCGCGATATAAAGTATCGATCGGTTATATATGATATAGCCTGGTTATCAAATCAAATGTTGATTCGATAAGTCGATACTGTATCGTTCGGTTATATGCGATATAGCCGGGTTATCGAATCAAGTGTTGATTCGATATAATGATACAAATAATATTAGTCGGTCATATGAGATATAACCGGGTTATTAAATCAAGTGTTGATTTAATGATTTAATATATAATTATATATTTGATATATTAATTTACATTAACTAATATTAGCTCACTTAAACATTTATTTTTCTCACATGTGCACATTTAATATATATGTGATATATATTAATTGTGTTTTATTTTGTGTCATGGTTGATGATACAAGCTACATGGGTGTATGAGACTTACACCATGATAAAGATAATGTAGGGTTTATTTATTTAGTTTAAATCAATTATTACAGTAATAACCTCTAGGGCATATATATAACTAACAATCTCCCACTTGCACCAAGGCCTGCTTTCCCAAATACAATTTGAGAGATTTTAGGATGGTTGAGTATGGGATATTACAACCACTGCTATATTGTTAAGTATGTGATACTGCGACAAATGGCCTTAGTGCAAGTAAGAGATTGTTAGTTATATGTATGCCCTAGAGGCCATTACTGTACATGGGATGTATATTGTAGTGGATGTTTGGACATATATAGGGAGGACTTTCTTACTCGATATGATAGTATGCTATCTGGTTGCTCTTTATCTCAACATGTGAGAGCAAGACAGCATCACGTATACAAGTCAACATGTTAAGACAAAGAGCAACCAGATAGCATATTATCATATCGAGCAAGAAAGTCCTCCCAATATATGTCCAAGCATCCACTATAATATACATCCCATATACAGTAATGGCCTCTAGGGCATACATATAACTAACAATCTCTCACTTGTATTAAGGCCATTTGTCGCAGTATCACATACTTAACAATATAGCAGTGGTTGTAGTATCCCATACTCAATCATCCCAAAATCTCTCAAATTGTATTTGGGAAAGCAGGCCTTGGTGAGTGGATCCGCCATGTTAATCTCAAAATCTACTCTCCTACCTCGATCCGTTGGAGATCAACCATCTCCCTGATCAGGTGATACTAGTCTCAGAATATGTCCGGATCGCTGATGGGACTGGTGTTCCTAGGCGAAATCCACAACTCCATTGTTTTCATAATAACAGTTATTGGTCGCTCAATGGTAGGAATCTTGCTCATCTCATGAACAAGTAATGTCCAGACAACCTTTTTGGTAGTATCGTTGGTAGCAATGTATTCAGTTTTTATCGTCTAGTATGCCACGGTATCTAGCTTGGAACTCTTCCAATCATACCGTCCCTCTACTGAGGGTAAAAACAATGCATGTTATTGACTTTCAGTCGAACTTATCACTCTGGAAGATGGAACCAAGAACTTTCTTTTAGTGCTTCTCAAGTACTTAAGAATGTCCTCCACAGCTGTCCAGTTATTCTCCCAAGATCCGATTGATTCCTGATCACAACACCTAATGAGTCATCTACATCTGGTCTGGTACATAGTATTGCATACATGATAGAGCCTACTACCGAAGCATAGGTTATCTCTTGCACGCGAGTGATCCATGAGTAAGTGGGCGAACCACCACGCTTAGAATCCTCCATACTAAACCCCTTTAGAATGGTGTTAATGTACCTGGATTTGGGACACTCCCAACATCCACATAGATCTATCACCATAGATCATAATCCACAAGATGTAGTAGGTATCATTCTGATCTTCTATTGAGAATACTTGTGATAAGAGGAGCTTGACCGAGTGTAGCATAGGAAACCATTTCCTATCAAGAGTATGTCATCTACGTACAATACGTGGAAGGCAACCTCACTCTCTATAGCCTTCTTGTATATATAAGGTTCATCTACCTTTTTGATGAAGTCAAACACTTTGACTGCCACATCAAAACAGATGTTCCATCTCCGCGATGCTTACATTGATCCTGATGGACTTAAGCATAGCTTTGAAAGTCTCAACTTTTCCATCTACACCAAGAATCTTCTCAAGATCCATTTGCTCCCAATGGGTTTTACCCCTTCAGGCGCAACATGCAAAGTCATACTTTGTTGGTGTACATGGATTCCATTTTTGATCGCATAGCATCCAACCTTTTCACAGAGTCCCCACTCGTGACGGCCTGCCTGAACCTAGTTGGGCCATCATCAACCATGATACAATCCTCGCTCCCACTGTCACCGAGAAGACCGTAGTATCTCTCAAGTGGATGAGGAACCCTACCAGATTCACGGAGAGGCTGAGGTTCTATGGAGACTATTGAATCCTTTGGTTTCACCAAATCATCGGCTGTTGGTTTGTGTAGCTGGAACTTCTTCCAGTTCTACCTCATGACCACTAATTTCTTCACAAGAAATACATTTTCTAAAAAGGTGGCATGCCAAGAAACAAAACACCTTTTGCTTCTCAGAGTGGTAGAAGATATTCCCTCATAAATATTTGGGATATCCTAACAAACTTATACAGAACTGACCTTGCCTCGAGTTTGTCCGGATTTTGCTTTTCAATATAGGCCAGACAACCCCATATCTTAACTCGTTTAAGACATGGTCTCTTCCCATTTCATAACTCATATGGAGTGGTAGGTACTAATTTGTATGGAACCCCATTCAATAGGTATGCAGCTTCTCAAGTGCATAACACCCAAAAGGAAACAGGTAACTCAGCAGTACTCATCATAGAGTGCGCCATATCTCACAGGGTGCGATACCTCCGTCCCGATACACCGTTGTGCTGTGGTGTATACGAAGGAGTAAGCTGAGAAAGAATCACATTCTCCTTTTTAGAAAATCCAAGAATTCCATGATCAAGTATTTTCTTCCTCGATCAAATTGAAGGACTTGAATATTTCTACCCGTTTGGTTTTTCAACTTCAAGCTTATATTCCTTGAATTTCTCAAAAGTTTCAGACTTGTGTTTCAACAGGAACATATGTCCGAATCTTGAGAGATAGTCGATGAATATAACGAAGTACGAAGAACTAAGCCTGGCATTTGTATACATAGGACCGTATACATCATCATGTATTCGTCCCAAGAGTTCAGTAACTCTTTCTCTGTTTCTAGTAAACGGAGTACAGGTCATTTTACCTTTGAGACAAGACCGGCAAGTAGCATAAGATGAAAAATTCAAACAGATTCTCATATTCATCCTTATGTAACTTAGCTGGTCGTGTCGCATTGGTATGACCTAGTCTACAATGCCATAAGAATGATTCGTTCATTTCTGAACTACTCCTCTAGTGTGTGTTCTAGACACTTTGAACTGTAGTTTGATTTAGAACGTATATGCTATTATATATCGTGCCTGATTGAATCAACTCTAGATTCATAAGAATGTTCACAAAATTATCTGCTAATACAAAATTATATCCTTCTTTAACTGAATAAAGAAACTGATGTAATGTTGTATATCAGGTTCGGTATGTAATAACATTCGTTCAGAATCAATGTATTAATACAAGGTGATATTTGCCAACTAACTTGACTGCAACAATTGCATCATTCTCTAACACTTAGAGACATATCACCCATTCTCAGTTCTCTACCTATCTATAGCCCATGTAACATATTACATATGCGGGATCCTGATCCGGTATCACATATCCAAGACACAGAGGATACTGAGAAACAGTTCTCGGTAATGAACACACCTGAAGAAAATGCATTAACATGCACTTTCTTCGTTTAGGTGGCATGGGAATCCGGATATTCCCCAATTTCCTGCTCGGACTTATAACAATTATAAGATGGAGCGGAACCAACGTTCTCTAGCACAGTATAATAAGCAGATTCGGTCAATGCATCCATATTATTATCTTGATTAAGGCGTGACATGGTCGCTACCAGGAGAGAGAGAAGAAAACACTCTGCGTGCGCTCTTTGTAAGATTAGATTGGTTATTATTTTATCTAATCTGGATGGCTCCCACTGTTTTTTTTTATCAAATCTTCCTTCAAACCCTAAAAGGTATGATTAACCGGGATTAATTACACGCTACAAGTTCGCTAATTTTTCAGCCAGGCCAGTGTCAGTACTTTGAAGGAGGTTCCCCGTGGTTTCGCACGGACCTAATTAAAATAAACCCCGTTTTCCCAGGGGCGTAACCCCGTTAACACCTTTCTAGACACCTACTTGATCGGGTAATTGTAATGTGTAAAACTCTCTCAGGAGTAACTCTTACTCGCAGTGGGTATCGGGATCCAACTATCTCATAGAAGGTATGCAATCTCATTGCAAATTTCAACACTTGAAATTCCCGATAATATTTTGCTCCTAGCAACTTATGACCTTAACATGGTCAACAAATCATAAGCGCTAGCCAAGTTCAACCCGTCATTTCCTGATTGAATTAAACCCACCCGCACGGTCCTTAACATGGTCAACAAAGTTGTACGACTACCTTAATCCAATCGCATCATATGCTTATGCAGATAAGCACTAATCAGCTACCATACACTATGCTTTAACATGGTGAACAAACGTAGCACGAATACTAAGTAGTATTTATCTGAAATGACGGAGGGCTATGACAGGTTTTTAAGAAAACCTTTTGCGTAATGAACTTGATATCGTTGTAGAATCGAGTGATTTTGAAAAAGGAGTGTTTTTTAGGTTTTTACTAGTTTTGCTAAAGAGCTCACTCCTGGTGAAGAGATCTCGGCTCTTTCCTCATCGAATGAGGTGCGGGATATTTCACAAATACCAAGCAAAAACTATAAAAGCAATCAAAAGACAAACCGAGTTTGTAGCATCTGCTAGTTTCGCTAAAGAGGTCACTCCCGGTGAAGGGATCTCGGCTCTTTCCTTATCGAATAAGGTGCTAGATATTCTACAAGGAATACCGCTATGCAAAGCAAGAACTAGAGCTACCAGTTTTTAAAACAAGTTTCTACAATATCTTTAGGTTTCTTTTTCTTTCATTAATCTCATTAATGAAGTCCCAATAATTTTGCTTCCCAAGCATCAAATAAGAAACGAAAGCATCATTATTTATTATATATCATTTATATAATATAAAATATAAGCATTCGTCTCAGAATATCTAGTGATCACATCACAGAATAACAGCAGCAGAAGAATCACATATGAAATATTGGATATATTAGGAATTCCGTGTTTTAATTTAAGCCAGTATAAAACACGGATTCTACGGTCGCGATGAATAGCCAAACCCACATCCCTAGACTCCTACGAGAGCGGCAAGCAACCCTACCAATTCTAGAGTTAGGAGACCCGGTCTCGACTCCTCGAGATGGTCTCCCACTGGACTCTAGAACCCGGTTACTTGTGCTCTCCTCCTTGGGTCTATCCTAATGCGGAAAGTAAATAATATACATCAATGGTGACATCATCCTCAACCCGGAAGTGTCCCAATAAAAGAATATTACATACAAGCTTTTACATGAATGAAAATGAAAAACTCCCATCTCAAATAAAAACCTCGGCTATTCAAACACGACGATCCAATATAACATATCACAGCAACACATAACATCATGTCATCACATAAGTAAATATGCGTATCCCAGTTGTTGTTGACATATAGCACCGAAACCAGTGATACACCACATATTACACTTACGGTCGCAGATAAGAAAGTGAAAAACTACAACAGTTGGAATTCTCAACCACCTTAGACATCATAAACCCAATGTATCACATACTTTGGATTTCATGCCCAACAAATGAATTCCTTAGACATCACATGTCTAACAATTATAAACCCCGCATTTTAGTCTCGATATTGAAAATAGTTTTCAATAACCTATTAGGTAATTCAACAAGATTCCCGACAACATGATTAAATGCTCATCGGAAACTTTAATAGACGGCCACACCCCCCGATGACGTCGACGAAGTGCACTAAAGTGGAACACCGCTACCGCGAGCACCCGAACGGATACTTTTGGCGACGGGTTCTCCTACAGTCACTTGGTCGGGGCAATGGGACGCGGCTATCTAGTAAGGTTACTCGGCGAGTATCCGCGTACACTACGTAATTGAGACGGACTTTTGATCACATCAAAATCCTGTGGCAAGCGATCAATTGAGACTAACTTGCTAGATTTATAAAATTCAAACTAGTTATCTCATAACTAATTGTGGATTCCAAATATTGTATCACAATCACAGATAGCTAGACGAAGTTAAACTTTTCGATCGAATAAACAAGAACCCAAAATTTCCCAATAAGCTCAACACTTGAGCGGAGTTCAAAAAGTACACAGAAACTGCCACAGCTCCTATGAACCAGCCGTAGAAGGGTCAACTAATGCCTCACATGTGACACCGCTGAACTACCACAAACCTTAGGGTTTGATGGCGGTTCTGACGGTCACATAATCGAGTTAAGGTTTCGTTCTTCTAGAGGGTCCACAGAATCGCTTGCAAGATTTTTTGAAAATTTTAAACCCCGGAAAAAATCCAACACTTGGAAAATTTCTAACAAGGAAAAATTGGGTTATTGGTATCCGGTCAAACTTTTTAACATCGTCTAAATAACCCGAATACATGTTAGAATTACGACTACGAAACACTCCAAGTTGCTTTTGCAGAAAGTTAACATCACATGCAAATTTAGCAAAAACAAACAACACCTGAAATATCAAAACCCAGGGACTGAAACACAGGCAAAATTTGAGGGGGAGAGCTCGGTTTTTAGCCGATATCAAGGGTATGGTGGCCGGCCACTTTTTCACCAAACTGTCTCAAATTTTGCCAGTGTTCATGTTATATCACATACAACACTCTGTACTTGTTTGGAAAATTTTTTGACAACATTAAAAATCGACAGAAACTGCGGTTTTGTAGTTTCAAATTTCGGAGCAGTTTCGGTTTCGTAATCTAACAAACATCGTTTAAATTTCTGGCTTGGCTCTGATACCACTGCAAGGTTACCTAGGATGGCAGCAAGGTTTCGGGAGGTATCGTCCATACCGTTTTTAAATTTTTGTCGTTCTAAATAACTCTAACCAAGAATCTTTAACTAGAAATTTAAACAAGCAAGCAATGTTAACAACTTAACATCTAAGTGAATGAGAAATACAACCTTTATAGACCGGTCCTTCACTTCAATAGCTCCGTGTAGTAGTCTCTTCGCTGCGATGAAATGATCTTGCGGACTCTTGAATGGCTCCATGAGAAGAAAGCAACGATCTTGCTTGAAATCTTCGAGGCCGAAGATGATCTACATCGAAGAGACACTAACCCAAGCTACCCTCTTCACTAATGTGGGATTAGTGAAGCTAACACCCTATACTAAAGTGCTAATCTAGTAGAGGATGATGATGTAGGATTTTTGCTCACTTTGGAATTAATTTTCTCACTAGGGTTTTTCACTTGATCAAGAGCTAGAGAGCACTTGAGCTTTGAAGAGAAAGATGAAGAGAGATAATGTTGTGAGTGAGAATGTCAACCATGGGTGAGAAAATATCTAATATGTCTCATGTAGAGACTTAACCATGAGTTAAGATAATGGTTGGGTTAACAAATATCTAGTATAAAACAAAACTAGTGGACTAGTCAATGGGTCTCCAAGCTTCTCAAAGCTTCATGCCATGTGACCATTATCCAACTAATGGTTAAGTCTCTACATGAGACATATTAGATATTTTCTCACTAATGGTTGTCATTCTCACTCACAACATTATCTCTCTTCATCTTCCTCTTCAAAGCTCAAGTGCTCTCTAGCTCTTGATCAAGTGAGAAACCCTAGTGAGAAAATTAATTTCAAAGTGAGCAAAAATCCTACTTCATCATTTTCTACTAGATTAGCACTTTAGTATAGGGTGTTAGCTTCACTAATCCCACATTAGTGAAGAGAGTAGCTTGGGTTAGTGTCTCCTCGACGTAGATCATTTTCGGCCTCGAAGACTTCAAGTAAGATCGTTGCTTTCTTCTCATGGAGCCATCCAAGAGTCCGCAAGATCATTTCATCGCAGCGAAGGGACTACTACACGGAGCTATTGAAGTGAAGGACCGGTCTATAAAAGTTGTATTCCTCATTCACTTAGATGTTAAGTTGTTAACATTGCTTGCTTGTTTAAATTTCTAGTTAAAGATTCTTGGTTAGAGTTATTTAGAACGGTAAAAATTTAAAAACGGTATGGACGATACCTCCCGAAACCTTGCTGCCGTCCTAGCTAACCCTACAACTTATAGGTTATTTTTTTATATGTCGAGTTGGATATAGTTGATTTAATGATGTTTTGGTATTTTCTTTACTTTTTCCTGTGTTGATCTTCGTCTTGGGCGTCGTATGTATTGCGTGGTTGTGATTCTGTTTGGGTGATGAGATAGCTCCCGATTGGAGATGCTGAATATATTTATGTATATGTATCGGTTTTATAAAATTTACAAAGGAGGTGCTGCCAAATTTTAAATGACGAAAATGTTTTCAAATTTTAGTCTACAACCCACTTATATTTTCAAATAAACTTTACTTATATTTTAAAAAGCGGAACTTGATTTCATAAATAACCCATTTTCAACACTTCACCTCTACTATTTACTTAAAAGGTTTAGATTTCCAGTTTTCGGTTTACTTGGGTTACGGTGGGGTCCTATAGACTTCACGTGATTCAAGTGCCGGCCACGTACCGTTTCCAGGTCGTGACAATAGATGATGTCTGAGATGCTGATGGCTTGGTAGGATTAACTACATTCACCTTTGATTGTATTTTCCTTCTTTTGCTACGTTCTAAAAGTTCTTCTTTACGAATATTTTTTGGCGGGGGGGGGGGGGGGAGGAGGAGTCGGTTTAGCTCTCATTTGTGTAGCTATTTTCGGTGTAGCCCTCTTGGGTGCATATTTGTATCTACCGGCCATTATAATTACATAATATACGCTCAAAATCCCAAATATATTAACAAAAAACCCTGCATCCATAAGACCAAACCTTAAATTAATAAAGTCGTTGATTTATGTTATTTAATCGATCCTAGAAACATGAGAATACCCAGCAACAATCACACAGGAAAATACCCAGCAACAATCGCAATTCAAATCACATGAAAAAAATCCCCAATTTACATTTGAAAACCCTAAAAAAATCCCCCAAAAAATAACAAACCCTATTTTAATTAATGTAATTAATTTACCTTATGAGATTGATACACGAATCAAGAGAATCCCAGCAAGACTCGCAGTTCAAATCACAGCAAAAATCATCCAATTTCGATATCTATCTCTTAAACCGTTGAAACTGTGCTGAAGTTGTTCGGATGATAGCTTTTTTTATTAAATAGGAACCCCTACTTTAAGTAGCGGTTAAATGTGTACCGTTTGATTTTATTCGATAGTTAAAGTAGCAGTTAAAGTTAACGGTTCAGATTTGTTAGATAAATCAATTTATCAAATGATGTATATTGTTCCGTCCCGATAATATATATATCAAATCGAGAAAGATTCGGTACGAGAAATTTGAACATAGAGAGAAAGAGATGGATACCTTATTAGCTGCCGCTTTTTTTGGCTTGATTTGTATAGTTGCATAAAAAAATCCTAAAATTCTCGGGAAATATCTTTATTCTTATTACAACACAAATAAGATATTCAGTTATGTGACTTCTTTGTAAATTATTGAAGGCTCCCTACCAATCAAAATAGGTGGTATCCAATATGTTCGTCTCCGTCCCGCTCGCCAAACAATCGTAGCTAGCCATGACTTGTTGCCCCCGCCACTGTCGGCTATCATGCTCATTGTCGTCCTCTGCCTCCCGACGTTGCAGGTCGCCACTATCTACTGTTGCTGGTCACCATAGTCAGTGATCCCTTGTTGCTAGGGTGCTAATTGAACCGAGCTAATTGAGGTTTAGCTTATTAAAAATTCGTATGTCTAAGCAAATTTAGGGTAAGAAAATCGGCTAGTTTAATTAACAAACCGAACCCGAGCAGCGCTAGCACGTTCATTTATAGTCAACTTTGGCTCATTCATTTATGGGTCTAGTTTGGCTCATTTAAATATCATGTTATACTAAATTTTATATGTTTTTTTAGAAGTAATAGGCATTTTTCAAATAGACAATTAGGAAATCCAAATAGCATATATTTGGTAAAATCGAGTCTAACCAAAATAATGCAATATTTCTTGAAATTGGATGCTATGAATCACATTAGTGGAAATGCATTGATTTTCAGGAATCTTTCAACTTATGGCTGGAAAAGCTACCAGCATAAGCATACCCGCACATAAAAGAAATGTTCTACTAATTGATACTTCCCTTTCAATGTTTGTGTATCCAAGGTCATCGCAATGCAAACTGTCTACACACACAATGAAATTTCGATGCCATTAGAGCCTTAGGTTACAAAAACAACTCAAGCTTGGTCATAATAAATATTTTGTATCCATATTTATCAGATAACTAAACATCCCGACTCACAGACGTATGTGAAAGTTTCAGCCTGATATCCTCAAATTCAGCAGTCTCTCTTTCTTCAGTAGTTAACCAAGAAGACAAGCAAATATCAACAATATCATGGATGTTAGTCGAATAACCCTTTATATTCTTCGGTTTGCCAAACATTGTCATTTTCTCCAGGTTCAATTCAGTTGGCTCATCAGCAAAACATAAGAGAATTTCCTTTATTGCATCACGCCAAATTGGCTTAGCCAGCTTCAAGAATTCACAAACAGCAGAAATTGGAAGGTTAACGCTGCCGAGATCGGATTCATCATGTCCACCTCTTCCATGATAATCTGATCCTCCAAGCTTCAAAAGCTTACAAGTATCGGCCAAGTCACTGATACCTGTTTTGAAAGAAAAAAAGGTATTTAACTCGAGTAAGAAACACAAGTAAACTAGTCTCCAGTTCAGGTTAAAGTTTAAGACGCCCCAAAATTGACTCAGAGCAGAACAAAAGTATTCGACAAACTGTTAAGTTGCATACTGCAAAAAAGAGAAAACAACTCTTTTTTTTCATCTTCACTATCATGAAATGGGTAAATTTTTTGTTAAGGAAACAGAAATATAAAGGGACACTCTAGGAATCTGTTATACGGTGGCAAAAAAGTCAACCATATACTCTTTTTGATGATTCCTACTATCCGTCTTGATTTCCATGGCGAAAAACATAGATACACTAATTTCATCTGGCTTCGATGTTTTTTCCCCGTTGATCAAATAGCGTAATCGAAAGGAAAAAAAAAACAATTAATTTTGCAGACATCCAATTCAGGGGCAAAGGGTGCATAACTCACATGATATTTGGTTATTTATGTTTTAGGTCATGGGGAGCAAGATGGACAATACCGACAATCCAAAAATTGGTGAATAAAGGCTTTTTCACCGTTCATGTTAGAATAATTCCTAGAATGCCGCTCCTTTTTTTTTCAATTTTATCGGCCAATATTTGCCTATCACTTTCTTTAAGTAGTCATATACGACAAGCAATATACAACCATCATTCACTCCTACTTCTAGGGAGCATGTAGAAATGAAAATTTTCAAGATCAACCAACATACCTGAAACCTTTCCATCGCTTCTGTAAACCTCCATAGCATGAAGCCCCGCAGCTTTTAAGCCTCTGATAACAGCAACTGGGTTCTTCAGTGCCCAAGGATGGGCCAAAGCAGCTATTCCTCCAGTATAGCAAATCAATTGCACCACTTCTTCAGCCACTGGCTCATTTCCCCTTCAATTATAGAAAAAAAGAATGAAATAACTTCTTCGCAAATATTTATCGAATAAAGAAAACCTCTTACATGACATAAGCAGGTCCACCATCATAGATGTATTTGCTAAAGGCTTGTTTCAAATTCTCAACATGACCGGCTTCAACCATAGCTCGAGCCACATGAAGCCGTCCTGGGGCCACACCGTCCCCAGCTATTTTACAGACATGCTCCCATTTAACAGGCTTTTTTAACCTATTCAACTTCAGCAACATATTTTTTGCACGGGTGTGACGACCGTCTCTGATATTTGCCAGCAAGGCATCCAATTCTTTGTACTTCGCAGGCCCGCAACCACCATAGTATGCAAGGATATGAACTGGTTCTTCACCTCCAGGTTCGCCCCTGTAGGTTCAAGACATGACAGTATTAAGAAAGCAGAAACATTAATACAGATGCTCTTTGTTTTATTATTTTTTATTTTTACTCATAGGGAGTTAAAGGGATAAAAACAATTTGTGCAGTGTAATATGGCGCAACATGGTAAGAGGAAGTTTGAGAAGAATTGTTTGAAGCAAATGTTTGTGAAAGGAATAGTCTCAGATTCAAAGCCATACTCCAACATATTGCCAAATATTCCATCGTATATAGGGGAGAGGGTTGGGGTTGATCATCTTGTTCTGTATTGATTTTTAAAGTATATATTTTTCCGAATAGTATTAGAAAATTTTGTGCAGTGCATGGACAGAAGTAAATTACCTGGAAGAATATACCGCGCTAATTTCAACGCCAGGAATAATCTTGATGCCAAATTTGTTGGCTGCATGCATGGCCTCTGGTATACCAGCCATGGTATCATGGTCTGTTAGAGCAAGAACTTTCACCTGTTCTGAACACACGGCTGCCACTCACATTCCACTTTGAATATAACATAATAAAATATAGAATTTAAATGAACCGTGTATAAATATTATTATTGAAAACAGATTGTAAGGAGTAACCAGGAATAATAACTGTGATATAACATAACCAAATCCTCTAACATTATTCTAGGGAAACAAGGTAAGAAAAACCGAGATCATTGCTCCTTTACAGTGTTTAGACTCGATGTTTCATATTTAGAATGGAATTGAAACAGTCCGTGAGACCAAAACAATGCTTTGATATTTCCAGAAATATTTGCAATAACTTCTATAAAAACATCCTTACTTTTACAGTTTTATTTCTGATGTGTTAATAAAAAAATTTATTTCCGATGCTCCTCTAATGCTTTGATTGACAGTTATGCCATTGCGCATTTCTTTCATTTCCATATTTAAATAATATTTCTCGAGATACATTAGAACAGCAGTTTATATCAGACAAGAAGAAGCTTGGAATATTTTTGCCAAAAAGAAATCTAGAATATAATTTGATATAAGAATGAGGCAACTAAGCTCCTTCATGAAAAGCTTAATAAAACATAGTATGTTTAGATAGGTGAATATTGATATTAATGATATACAAAAATTATGTTTCCAGTGAGCTTTATGCAGAGTGTATAAACTAAATGAACTTTTTTCTTGGTATACCTTGACATGTATCTAAGACTTTTTACACATGTAGACATGTCCATATCCTATTGTTTTCAAGAATTGGCCCCCACCGGGCCCAACCCCCACTACCAAGGTGGTTTATGCATACATTCATGTACATGTATGGAACAGATCCTCTAAGAACCAGAGTCAAGGTCATAAATCACGCTTCATGAATCAATCATGATAACTCCAAAGTAGGCCGTCCAAGGAGTTTCTTTGTGAGAACTCAAGATCTCAAGCGTTGGTGGACAAAGAATTCAAAAACCAAAGTAACCTTTGTTTGCTTAGGGACTATTTTGATGTATTGAGTTCAAGGCTGGATTTCAAGTCTACATAGGGCTGAGCATCACGGGGCTTGGAAATAACCTAAAGGCATCGAAGTTGTTAAGACTTGCTTGAGCTTGGAAAATAACCTAAAGGACTTGAAGCGAACCTGAACAATCATGAACACACACGCATGGACATATGCACATGTGATGTACTCCCTAAAGCATGTTGTATTGGCATTTTCACGTGAGCAAAACCATCAATCCTCACATGTTCCACCATCTTTTTAATAGAACGTTTACTAGAATTTAACAAACTTAGTACCCCATCCGTTTCTTTTTAATAGTCCTCTTTTGCTCTTTTATTTGTTTTTAATTACTAGTCCCTTTAGAATATCAAGAAACACGTTTTACTCCATGTTTCCAAAACCAATGCACTTTATATATGAAGTTCCAAATTTATCCCTAAATTGAAGAATAGATAAAGACTGATATAGGGTTAAATCACGAATTTCTCCTATATTGTTGGAGTTTTGGCTTCACAAAACTTGGTTGGAAAAACAAAGTTTGATATGGGTTCATGCATGAACCAAAGCCTAAGCTGGCATGAATTAGTTTTCCTGTGTCTATTTTGATACTTATGTATATTAACTTCAAGAAGCCAACACACCTCTTTAGTTTTAAATCATCTTTGACCCATTCTCTCATACGTTTTTGACCTGTCTTCAATTAACGTTAACAAATTCTTGTTGAGATATTATTTCTATTGATTTAGCCACAGGGAGTGAGTGGCTTTGATATTCTTTGCCGGTTAAAAAAGAAAAGAAAAGAAATGATATTTTAATTAACGAAAAAATTAGAGATCCATTAAGAAGATCTATAATGATTATGATGCTTATTAAATTGTATTATCTCTATCTTTATTCTTATAATGCAAGCCCATGTAGTGCCCATGAAATTTACGATCAATTATACATCATTTGATGGCCTCTGATTTTTCAAAAACGTTTTTAAAAAGAGAAAATTCTAAAGAATTTAGTGCGCTATAAATCCATAGTCTTTTATTTTAATGTTTCATAAATCTCTCTTTCTCTCTCTCTCTCTCTCTCTCACACACACACACACACACACTTCCATATTTTAAATTTCAAACATACCCATCATATTGTTACATGTTTAATCTAATGCTTATTATACCAACTACCAAGACAAATTTGATACGTACATTAAATTTTTAATATGGGTTTTTCTATATATATATATCGCACCAAAACCTAGCTTAGACCAAATAGCACCACACCCAGATCTTTGGTATTTCAAATATCATCCCCAAAACTGTTATCTAAAAATCTCACACTGATTACTTTGACTAAGCATTTGTTAGGAAAATTCCATTAACGATGTTAGAAGCTGGTTGAGGGGATAGGAAAGAACAAAACTATCCCCAATTATCATCCTCTGCCTCTATTATTCGGGGTTATTCTTCATGGAAAAAAATTAGGCATTTGTCATAGGTAAGAATTGGGGCTTTTATGATTCTTAAAAATTAGGACTTATCTTCCTTTTCCCTTGCTAATTCTTTGATTAAAGTATTTGTCGGAGAAGAAACCCTCCCCCTCCCAAATGGTCATCTTCTACCTCTATATTTAGTTTTTTAAAAAAAAAAAAAACAACTAAAACAGAAAGCACAACGACTCACCCCATTGCGATGCGCTCTCTCCACAACAGCCGAAGGCGATAAGAACCCATCGCTGCACTTGGAGTGACAATGGAACTCGAACACAACTCGCTGGATCGCAGCATTCTGAATCTTCGCCGGCACAAACTCATCGGTCGAAGCACCATGCGAAGACGAAGAGAGAGAATCACGAAACACCCATTGATTGATGTATCTGGATGCAATCAATTGCTCCGCCGTCACCTTCTTCCTGCTTCGCCCCCTCTTCTTCTTCTTCTTGTCGCCCATCGCCAACTATAAAAAAAAGAGATTTTTATTTTTGGGGGGTTTGGTTTGAAGTTTGGGTGAGGATGCAGGTTTTTATAAAAGGGGAGAGGGGTGAGGCGATGGGGCGATGCGGGGAAGGTCAAGACCCAAGAGCCTGCAACTGATTCAGCGATCACTGACCCTGGCTCCTTCACGTACGGCTTTATCATTACTTCGTGCCAGGTGTGTGTTTATCTTTTGTTAGGTTCATGCTGTAGCTGTGGGCCCAGGTTGACCAACATTCTAGGCTTTGGTAGGATGATGATCCAATCCTATCCTTTTAGTTTTTGCCCTAAAGCGAGCCGAATGAGCAAGCCCTTAGTTTTTGTTTATATTTGTTCGATTAGCAACACCATTTAGGAACTAACTTTTGAGCTTGGCTTGTTATTTGTTGAATGATGTCGGACAAGCTTCCAGCGAGTTGAGCCTTGAGCCTTTTCAGAGTTATAATCTTAAAAACGAACATCGCATGGTGGTTGTAAAAATCGTATGCAAAAATCACACAATGGTTGGGTTTTTATCTTTGAAAATTTTAACCGAGGGAAACAGAGTTGTTGTCGGTACCATGAGGAGGTTAGAGATTGATTTTGAAGCTGTTTAGGACTGAATTTTCAATGGCAGCGGCCTAGTCAGCATAAACTAGTCAAATAGTTATGATTTTAGATTTTAGAATGTGTTAATGGCTGTTTTTGTAGCATTACTAAACACGAAATAGGATATGAACAAGTCAAGTCCACGCGAGCTCAAACGTGCCGACTTCAAACATGGCACTTTCATGTCTGTTCATTTGTTGCATCAAGTTTCTATTCGTGTTTGAACTTCGCTCATTTAATTGGCAAATGAGATTGAGTGAGGTTTTATCAAGCTCCCCTAGTCTGAGATTCTATCTTAAACCTTTTTTAATAGCCTTGGCATGCTGGTTGGATTCTTTTCATAAGCCCTCTTTGAGGGCATTCTCAAGTTTCCCTTTATAATAAGTGTGTATATAGAGTGATTGTATAACTTATTTGTATTTAGATATGCCATGCGGAATGATTATGGACGCCGACATTGGTACACTACCTTGTAGGATTCGATGGCTCTACTTGGAATATACTTTGTGTTTAGCGTTGTCTAACAATTTAGTTTTCTTCAGCATGTGGTTTGGTTATCTATAGCACATGCAGATACATCTCACTTTGATGAAACCATGATGTGAAATTATCCATTGACACTTGATTCATACCTGAAAACTGATAACACCGGTGCCACGCCCCGCTTCCCAGAGTGCGCTAAGATCGGCACGTGACAGAGCCAACCATACTACCTGTGGCTAGGAAACATCCCTCCATAGTCACATTACGACTGTCTATAAAATATCAGGAACAGTAAAATAAAATAAACCATCTAGTACATGTCCATATGCCAGAATAAACGAGTCAAGAAATATAAATATGCGGAAGCAATAAATCCAATAAGTAATAACATCTGGAAAGTACGTCCCAAATATGGGCTCACATCAGGAAATGAAAGTACGGAAATAAAACTAAACTAAACTAACAAGATCCTCACTGCTCGGCCTGACGGCGAAAATACTCCTGATCGGCCTGCGAAAGAGACGGAGGATCTGGGCCATGCAAAACCCAGACGTCAGCGTGTTATAATATCAACAATAATAAATGAACATGATACACGAGATATGAAGGCATGAATATAAACGATGACATGAATATAGAAAGTAAACACGGAAATGAAACAGTGAGGTGTATGTACATATGGCGTGCAACCTAATTCTGGACTCTAAGTTATCTAATCTAAAGTCTTCGAAATCAATTAATATAATCCTCATCGTAACCCATCAGACTATGCCCCGTTCATTCCCCACGGGACCACGGTAACATGATTATTCAGTATATGCACGGGACCATAGTAACGGGATTTTTCCGTAACGCCCGGAAATACGACAAACAATATAATAGCCCTTTGAGTTACGTTCGGTTACATTCTTGATTTCCCCTTACCCCAAGGTTATGTAGTCAAGTCAGGTATTGATAAATCTGGAGCTAATGCCAACACAGGATCAAGCAGATACATGTTTGTCTATGCAGACAACAAGATATGTCCGTCAGGACAACATGTCAAGATTGTCGGTATTAGAAACAGGATCAGGTAATATGTCAAGTAGTGGTGTATCAGGTCATGATAGGTAGTGCACAGGTATCAAACGTATGCTCATAATAAAACTGTAGCAAGTATCGAATTATGGTAAAACACGGATGCTCAAGTGTTTATCAAGGTTCACATCTACAACTTCATGACTACGCATAATGCACATTATCAAGCATGGGGTGCTAATATAACAGTAATATGAAATAATATGATCTGGCATGCAACTAGATGTATAATAAATTATACGGATGCGAACGGATATTGTAAGACAATAAAACAGTAACATGGATGTATAATACAGTAAACATGTGATATTTTTATTCATATTGATGCAAAATAAGTATCATAGCATGTAGCAAGATAAACCTGCCTGAACGGATCTCAGGACGGGGTGCGTATGCTGCATCCGACGTCGGGTAAACGTCGCAATGCACACACGGCGTACAGAACTAAGCCAGGCAAAGCAAGAACGCGACCACGCTGGCTGTGGACGTCCACAGAGTCGCCTGGATCGTCGGCGACGGCACGGCTCCGACGATAATCGGAAAACCAATAATCCAAGAGAAAGAGAAGAAAGAAGAAGGAGAAGAATAAGAAGGGGTTATGGCTGTTCTCTGGGTTCAGAGAGGAAGAAGAGGGGGTGACGTCGATGATGAGTCGTCGACGAAGAGAATACAGGCGAGGGTTTTCCGGCGATGGGTAGTGAGGTTCTTGAAGTCGGGGTTCTGTGAGGGGTTCTTGGAGGCTGTAGGGTGAGGGTGGTAGTGTTAGAGGTGATAAGGAAGAGGAAGAGGGGATGATGAGGGTGTGCGGTGGTCGATAGGGTCGGAGCTCCGGCGAGGCGGTGCGTGCTGGCGAGGCTTGCAGTGGGTTTTGGGTTCTTGGGTTGGGTTGCAGAGGAGGAGGTGTGCTGGGTTGGAGAGAAGGGAAAGGAGAGGAAGAAGAGGTGTCTATGAGGTCGGAGCAACGTCGGCGACGTCGAGACGACGGCGGCGATGGGTACAGCGAGGATGGGTGCGTGAGTTCGCCGCGGGGAGATGAGTTGCAGCGGGAAGTAGAGAAGGAGGTAAGGTGAGGAGAATGAAAGGAGGCGACGAGGTTGAGGGTGGAGCCGAGGTCGTGGAGACGGCGACGACGACAAGGGCGCGGGCTCTCGCGTGGAAGAGGCGGGAAAAAATTTTAAAAGAAGAAGGAGATGGGAAAGATGTGAGTTTAAATGGTTTTTTTATATTATATATACATACATACATACATACATACATATAGGTATTGGAGAGTGATTGAGAGAGTAAGAAAATGAGTGGCCAGGGTTACGTTAGATTATATGATTTTGAAAATATATATTTAATATATATATTTTGTTAAGAATACTATATTATAAACACTTTAATATATAAAAGGATTATATATTATATATGTTGAGATTTTGGTTAGAACAAAAGTAGTCAAAAACGTGTCCGGATCGGGTCTAAAATTATGGTTTGAAAATACGTGTAATATACATATCAACCAAAACCAAAATGCGATGTCCGGGTAACAAAAATGCATACCCTAAGAATGGATACACGTAGCATGCACGCAGCTATCCAAATGAGTCCGTTTCACTGAACGGGACGAGAATACGATGTGCAGATGCTACAACATGGTTAGGGGTATGATACAGGCCATGCAAGATATTTTTAAAATGTATTATTAGATTATGATTGTATTGTAAAAAAAATGCAGATACTCGATATAATGCAAGTATGCAAAATAAACAACATGAAAGTGCACGAATCCTCATAACTAGCCGGGATAAATCATACATGGGAATCAAGACGGGTTTCCAGTAAGAGGGTTGGGGCGGATGCAAATACAGATACCAATTACACTATTCGCACCCAAAACACAATAAATCAAGAAATAGCCATAAATAAAGAAATACCCAAAAGAACTGATATAAATGAACTAGAGTGTTATATTATACCCAAGTACAAAAGAATTTCGTTCTCGAAATTCCCAAAACAAGAAAAGACAAACAAACATGAAACTACGAGAAGAGGTGTGGAAACTTCTGTCGAATCTCGTCTTCTCGTTCCCAAGTCGATTCTCCGTGCGAGCGATTCCCTCATGAAACAAGTACTAGAGAGATAATGTTGTTCTTGAGGACCTTTTCTCTTCGATCAGCAATCGACGTCGGTCGTTCCTTATAGGTCAAATCCTCCCTTACAGTCAGCTCCGAATGATCTAGCACGTGTGTCTCATCTCGAACATACCTACGGAGTTGAGATACATGAAACACGTCATGAACACTCGCCAAAGACGGTGGTAAAGCCAATCGGTAAGCCACTTCTCCAACACGCTCAATAATCTTGAAAGGCCCCACGAATTGAGGACTAAGCTTACCTCAGCTCCCAAAACGAATCACTTCTCTAGTCAGTGATATCTTCAAGAATACAGGATCACCAACAGCGAACTCTGGAGGTCTTCTCAATGTATCGGCCCAACTTTTCTGCCGATCTTGTGCTGCCTTCATGTGATTCCGGATAGTATTAACTTTCTCCACGGTTTGCACGATCAAATCCGGTCCCAACAATCTTCGTTCTCCAATATCGTCCCAACAAACGGGTGAGCGGCACTTGCGACAATACAATATTTCGAATGGAGCCATCTGAATAGTCGCTTGAAAGCTGTTATTGTACGAAAACTCTACCAAGTGTAGATGATCCTCCCACGAACCCTTGAAGTCCAACATGCAAACTCTCAACATGTCTTCAAGAGTTTGGATCGTTCTCTCTGATTGACCATCTGTCTGAGGATGATAAGCGGTGCTAAACTTCAATCGCGTCCCCAAGCTTTCCTGTAAACTCCTCCAGAAGTGCGATAAGAATCGAGTATCACGATCGGAAACGATGTCCACAGGTACTTCATGCAATCTCACAATCTCCTGCATGTACCGTTCTGCTAACGCTTCCGTCGACTGACCAACTCGAAACGGTATGAAATGAGCTGCCTTGGTCAAACGATCAACAATCACCCAAACTGCATTGTTGCCCTTTGGACTCCGCGGTAAAGCAATCACGAAATCCATGATTATATGTTCCCACTTCTATTGAGGAATCGGAAGTGGTTGCAATAAACCAGCTACCCTTTGATGTTTAGCCTTAACTTGCCGACACACCAAGCACTTCGCTATAAAACGGACGATCTCCCTTTTCATGCCTTCCCACCAGAAATACTGTCGTAGATCACGGTATATCTTCGTGCCTCCTGGATATACGGAATATGCGGAACTGTGCGCCTCGTTCATAACTTCTTCGCGAATATCTCCCTTTGGCACACAAAAACGGCCACCATATCGCAACGAGCCATCTTCATGAATCAACAAGTCCGTTCGAAGTCCCGCTCAACCTGTCCTCGAAACTTCCGCAACCTTGGATCTTGTGATTGCGCTGCTTTAATACTATCGATCAATGACGACTGTACTTGCAGCTGCATCAACTGTCTCGAAGAATGCGGTGGCACGATCTCCAACTCGAATCTCCGAAAATCTTTGATAAGCTCTTTCTGTACAGTCAACATCCGAATTGCTGACAACCGACTAAGTGCATCCGGCACTACATTAACTTTTCCCGGATGGTACTTGAGATCAAGATCATAGTCAGCCATCAGCTCCAACCATCTACGCTGCCTCATTTTAAGCTCTTTCTGTGTGAACACGTACTTTAGACTTTTGTGATCGGTGAATATTTCAACCCTTTCGCCCAATAAGTAGTGTCTCCAAATCTTCAAAGCGAAAATCACTGCCGCAAGCTCCAAATCATGAGTTGAGTAATTCTTCTCATGGGTCTTCAACTCTCTCGATGCGTAGGCTACAACCTTCCTATACTGCATCAAAACACATTCCAAACCTTTCCTAGATGTGTCGCTGTAAATCACCAATCCTCCGGAACCGTCTGGTACGGTCAAAATAGGAGCGGTTATCAATCTTTGCTTCAACGCCTCAAAAGCTGACGCACATCGATCCGTCCATATAAACGGTACTTCTTTTCGCGTAAGCTTGGTCAAAGGCTTAGCTAAACGAGCAAAATTCTCCACGAACCTTCTGTAATATCCGGCAAGTCCAAGAAAACTTCTGATCTCTGCTACGTTCTTCGGAATCGGCCAATTTTGAACTGCTGCAATCTTCTCAGGGTCAATGGCAATTCTATCTCCGGATACGACATGCCCCAAAAACTTCACTTCTTCAAGTCAAAACTCGCACTTGATCATATTTTCATATAATCTTTCTTGTCTCAATATCTGCAGTACGATCTTCAAGTATTCTGCATGCTCTTCTAGGCTCCTCGAATAGACTAGAATATCATCGATGAACACCACTATAAACTGGTACAAGAACAGTGAAAAGATTCGGTTCATCAAGTCCATAAATATCGCTGGTGCATTCATGACTCCGAATGGCATCACTAAATACTCATAATGTCTATATCGGGTTCGGAACGCAGCCTTGCAAGTCCATAAATACTCATAAAGCCCTCGCCAGGAGGCACCGAGCAGCTACCCTGCTCGGCCATCCTTCGCAGGCCTCAAGCGGCCCCTCCAGTGCCAAGGATCAAAGCCCTCACGAAGGGGCAGCCCTACAGCTACCCTGCTCGACTATCTCTGGCTGGTAGCTTCCCTACCCCACAACGCTAGGGATCAAGTCCTCACCGCGAGGCCGCCGAGTTCCTTCTTCTCGGCGCATCCCCAGCAGGCATCCTCCTGCCCATCAAACACCGATGGTCTGAAGCCCCCATCGCGAGGCCGCCGAGTTCCTTCCTGCTCGGCGCATCCCCAGCGGGCATCCTCCTGCCCATCAGATGCTGAGGATCTCAAGCCCTCATCGTGAGGCCGCCGAGTTCCTTCCTGCTCGGCGCATCCCCAGCGGGCATCCTTCTGCCCATCAGATGCTGAGGATCTCAAGCCCTTATCGTGAGGCCGCCGAGTTCCTTCCTGCTCGGCGCATCCCCGGCAGGCATCCTCCTGCTTAACAGACGTTGCGGGTTTGTAGCCCTCATAACGAGGCCACTGAGCCCATCACATGCAGCGGATCCAAAGCCCCAACAAGAGACATCAGGTCTATCCAAGTCTGAGTAATCCCTCCTCAACTCCGGGGCCATAGAGATGCCTCCTTCTCAGCAGCGCTTGGCACACTTGACAAGTGATCGAAATCAACTCGACGACCGATCGCTCCGCTTGTCGTTCCCGCACCGGGCCGCATCCCATCAGATGCCGCAGGTCTGCACACGTCGCGTCGGTCAACCGACGCTTAACACGCAGACCGTTGCTTCAGTGACAGGATGCACGAACCGGCGCACCTTCCTTAAATACAGAGATTTCGCCCCGATTCGCTGGCAGAAAAGGCAACTGACAGCCCGGGGATGAGTCCCGACGAAATCTTAGGAGGGAGCTCGCCCCGGGCGGCCCGGCAGTCCACTCCTGACCCGACCCGCCAGCTAGTCGGGACAAGAGCGGGGGGCTAATGATGATGCTATATATTGGCGACCTCCCAGATCAGGACACGTGGCAGATGACGTGTCCCGGAACTCACAAGAGAGGGCCCACAAGGGGCCGATCAGGCCACTCCTGTACCTGACCTGCAAGCACAAGCTGGCTCTCCTCAAAGGCCCCTGCAAATTGGCCTCCTCGGCCACTAAGTTCGCCCCAAGCTACCACAGGACTAAGATGACTCGGCCCTCCCTGTCACGACCCGAAAGAGCACGTGACTGGCCCTTGAACCATATGAAGTCTATAGGACCCCATCTGATCCAAGTAAGCCAAAAGCCCAGCAATCTAAAACCATTTTAAGAGTAAATAAGGAAAACTGTTTTTGAAAAGTAAGGAAATCATGTTTGGAAATCAAAGTTTTTAAATAACTAAGCCGAATATGCATTTTTTTAAAATGTGTAACCTTTCCTGAAAATTTCGGCAGAGTTTCCTTTGTAAAAACTGGCCCCGAACGGGGTACAACAAGAATAATATATATGAAATGATAAAAGGCATCCCCAAGCGGGAGCTAGCTCTTCATCCATCGACGGTCACAACCACGCAAGCAATAATAATATACAACGCCAAAGGGCGAGGATCAAAACCCAAAAAAAAAGAAACTCAAACAGCCAGAAAACCGTAATACTACTAGCGCGACTCTAAGGTCGAAATAAAACAACACTGTTTTCTAAGTCTGAAACAATATACAAGTTTTGGTTGATGGAAATTCTAGATACAATAAATGATATATGAACAATAGCGGTTCTGATACAAAAGAACCCACCTATCCAAGCAAGTCACCCATAAGGAAGCAGTGTGCCAGAAATGCCGCTATGGAAACTGTACGGCAAAAAACTGCAAGGACTGGGGCACAACGGGGGTGAGTTGCCAACTCGTGAATAGAAAATATCTACAAGCAGAGATCGAATGCATGACCCAACCTAGGTCAATACGATCAGATATAAATAAACCTCAATATGAATAAAGCTGAAGCATGCTAAACTGGCAATGTAATCTCTACATGAGTGTAATGCCAAGTGCTCATGCTAGTGCCTCAGGTAATAACATGTCATGAATATGAGGTATGATCAATGTAATCAAATCTGCACACACGTGGATCCCGTCCACTCGTCACCCAATGACAATAACCATCATGCAAGTAAATATCATGAAACCTGTGCATGGAAATATGAGGATATAACCCACCCGTGTCCCTCGCGACACGTCAAAATCATGGAACCGGATTGCCCAGCATCGGCACTCGAAAACATCATGAAAACTGTGCCCAGCATCGGTACGTAAATCCTCATATATCGGGCTCCGTCAGTCCGGATCGGCCCGCGGGCTCTGTCTGCGGTATCGGCCCTCGGCCCCGGCAGGACGCCCAAATCTATCCATCGACTCTGGTCAGTATCCTCCGGATAACCGCCAGGTCCAACCAATTACCGGTAGGTACTCGACCGCCTCCAGGCTCAATCGGCAAAGCTCATCGATCATCTTGCCGAGGGGAACCATACCGGGTCCACCATGTACCCGCAATCGGCTCATCCACTCCTCGATTCGGGTTTCACATGTCGCTCTCAGCACCGAGAAAACACATGGTGGACGCACTGAAATATCATATCAAGGGTAACCGGGTTTTTAAAGTAATGACATATTCTCTTTTGAAACACTCTCGGTTCCCAAATCCAGAAATATCATAGAAACAACATATCTTAATGCGTATAGTCAAAAGCATGAAGTATGCAACATGTAAAGGAAGGTATGCACATCATCATGTCATGCAAGGATCATATACTGAATGCAATAGTACTACAGTGTAGTGACATGGCAATTATCGATGATGAGTGTGTGAGCCGGCAACAAGTGTACGTGGAACATATGCATCATCGATAATGGTGCTGGTGTCCTAGCAGCATGACTGAAATATAACCACAGTACAAGCGATGCAATGCAAATAGCATGAATATGCGGAATCGAATAATCAACGCAAAAGTAAAGAATCTACACCAATCTGTACAAGTCATGCAGGGGTGCCATTTGAAATAAGACGAATCAGGGCTTTTGGAAAAACAAGGGCTACGGTGTTTTAAGAAAAGATACATCATTTGAAAATATCCGTATGACCCTTCTGCCTATCTTTAAAATATCCCCGATTCGTTAGTTTGAAATAGGTATGACTCGGTCCAGTCTAATGTCTACTAAGTAATCTAGACAGGAGGGGTAAGAAACCACCTAATCTGAGTCAATATATATAGATATGATAGTCGGTGATCCCGCCTCAATAACATATCGGAAGATATCCTCGAGTCATGAGTGCGGATCTATCATCAATATCGGCTCGTACGGTAGATCGTCGTACGGCATCCCAATAGCTGGGTAGGGGTCAATATCACAGTACCTCATCACATATCAGGTACCACTATCATCAGATCGCATAATCTGGGGTACTACTCTAAGTCTAGTACAAATCGATACCATCTATAAAAATATGAATGCGGGTAAAGCACATGTCCAAAGGCCCGCTAAAACTATCATATCACACCTCGAAGACAAGCTATGTCACATCGCCGATCTCACGGCCTCACATCAAGTATCATCTCAAACCACGTATCATCCTCAAATCCCGTATATAAACACATAGTCCCATACCCATGTGTAGATATACGCACCATCATATGCACTCTAATAAATGAAAGAATGAATGCAAGTTGTGTAAATGTATGTGTGAGTGCAACCACTACTCTAGGGTTCGCACTATACTAAACCAATATATATTCTTATCATCAAAATATCATTATTACCATCAATAACCCTAAACAACACATAATAAATATTCGTGTGTATACGTATTCGTATACATCACCACGGACTGCGGGGGTGCTATACGCCATCCACCCGACTTCTCCCCGTAGATATAAATCTACTCACCTTGCTTCTCGTGTGCCAAAGCCGATGTCGCTATCTTCACCTCCTTTGCCTCAACATCACGCGGGGTACCTACAAGTATATCACAATGCTAAAGCACATGAAAATCACATCGGAAACCAAAATAGCACACGCTACCCGCATAGGTAAAAACCTATCGACTCGCATGTAAACACAATCAAAATCCACTTGTCGTTGACGTCCAAACGCCACCCGACAGGAATGAATCACCAAATACCAAAATCCATGCTAAAACAAGTCCCAAATTATACACCAACATAGGAAAATCAACCCAGATTTCACCCTAGATGGAATCAGTCAAAACTAGACATACTCAGGGTCAAAACTAGAGGAAATGGGGCCATGCACAGAAAACGAGGCAATTCCTTAAAATACCTTATATTAGAATTTTCCATAATTTTTCCCCATTTATCTGTATTTAATTATACCAGAATATTAAAATATTCATTAAAATAATATTAAATTATAAAATTTCCCAAAATCATATTTTATTATTTTGAAGACGTTACAATCTACCCCCCTTAAAGAAATTCGGTCCCCGAATTTAAATTTAAACCCCCAAATACTAAAATATTTCAATACAAATTTCAAGTCATCGGGGCTCCGAAATCATCTATACATAAAACATCATAGCGCAATGCATGCGCATGAGTACTGAGCAGATAACTCAAAAGCAACACTCCATCAAGCATCCGCAATCATCGGAGTCATGGTAACGACACAATGTCAAATCCAATACAAAATTAATATGATATGGACCAAGACTATACATGTAGACACCCAATCTATACATGTAATTAGCTGATGCAACTGTATGCCAAATCTTTTTAAGTCGCTGTGCGATGCGCGTAACACTGCACAGTGGCGGACGTTTCTCATAAGAAAATAACTATATATGTATATATATATCCTTTGTTTAATAAGCACGTTCCACCATTTTGAAAATAATCAGAAGGGTTTCCTTGTTTTTAAAACGTTTTGTGTCATATCGGACACGTAGGTATATACTGAGACTATAGCTCGCTTTTCGGAAATCCCTTCGATAACTATCGATGCATGCAAAATATATCCAGGCACTGTCCACTGACTAGTCCTGCTCAGTAAGAAAATAATATCCAATATCATAAAAATGTACTGTTCCAAAAGGAATAAATCTCAAAAATATACATAACCCACCCTGTGCGTCTGGTGCGCACGGGAATCAAAATCCATATATGCGCTAAACATGTGCACAAAACAACATCTAGGTGCAACGGGTGTGCACGAAGCATCTGTCATAGGCAACGTGTGTGCCTGGCAGCCAAAATAGGTGCATCTGACATGCACGAAGAATCTCGATTTAGTGCATCTGGTGTGCCCCAAAATCGTATCTCAAAACATGCGCCCAACATGCGCGAAAATCCAAATCGGTGCATCCATCATGCACGAATGAAAATCTAGACCCTGCGCACTCAATATGCACGGAATCACAAAATCCAATAGCAACGTCGAATATGCGTAAGTCCAGTCAAAAGCACGGAGTGCAAGAATCCACATCAATATCACAATCAAAATCGACATACCGAAAGGCATCAAATCGAAGTCAGGTGCAATCGTAATGCACAAAATATAAATCCGGTGCAACAAAGGCACGAAATATAAATCTGATGCGATAAACGCAAGAAACATAAAACTGGTGCGACAAATGCACGAAGTATAGAACTGGTGCATCCCATGCACAAATACCAAGCAATAACTCAAATACGTAAGCAGCAACACCAAGTGTATCCAGATATGAAGAAAATCATAAACGTGTGCAGCTGTGGGCACAAAACACATATCGATGCACTACAAGCACATATAAGCTATACCGAGTGCAAAATCAAAACACTAAAATTACATGAAACTCTGCTGGAAGCGTAAATCAAATCACCAGCATAAAATAGGCATGAAATCGCAATCAACAGCTCAAGAGTAATAACTATGTACAAGGTATAAATATCCAGTAGGTGCAACCATGGTGCACAAAATCAAATATCATGAAACTCAGTCATCAAGACTAAATCATGCGAATAGATCGCCCAAAATACCGAAATCCAAAGCAACGGATACGTGATAATCAAATCACAAAATCACAAATCATAATTACCGTCGTCGGTATACCCTCCTTCAGGGTCGAGAAGGTACCGGTACATCCGATGCTAGCGGCGCAAGATATCTACTTGCCTCTTGCTCGCGGCTGGCGTCCTCTGCCTCTGGTTCCTGATCTTTCCTGTAGATTACCAACTCGCAATCCATCGACTCATCGGCCCGATCAGGTGTGCTGACAGGAACGATTCCGTTCTTGCACTTCCCTGGTCATCTCTCGGTCAATCCTCACGACCGCTCGTAAAGCAGCACATCTCTGGCGCCGACCTCGGGTCCTCTGAATGCATATCACACATCCGATCCTGGGTGCAACTCTTATTGCAGCAGTGTACTGGAAGGAATCCTACTCAAGGTCTCTTCTGATCTTGCCTAAGCCAAACTGTAAGGAGGCTGGTACTCTTGCGAAATCTTTTCTCGCTCTCTGGACCTCTGCGTCCTTAGTACAACATCTCCTCAGAAGCTGGTCGCATCTCTGCGCCTCTGTATGCATGTCCGGCCTTTAATCTTAACGGGGTGTAGTGACAGCTCTCCTGCCTCTCGCACGAACTTCTCGTCCCGCTTGTCTGTATCATCGACCATTCGACGTCGCGTCTTTATCTGCACACTGCAATGTCCTCGGCTACGGTCCACCCGAAGTCTCTAACACGGACTCGAAATCACGAACTCAGTATCTTCATCACTCAGTAGAAGATATCTAGCCGAACACGTCCTCAACGTGCATGTCACATCTCTGATGTCAGCGGAGTGGAACGTCATCTCGTCGAAATCTCGTGCGAACTCTTTACTCCACCTTGCTCCAATATCGACTGGTTCGGACTCATCTCATCATGGCTACACAGACTGCGCTCCGACGGCTATGCTCGTATCTGGAGTCTCCCAAGCAGTGTCCCATCACATGATATCCGAATGATGTCGAATCATCCGATCGACTCGTCAGAACCTCACAATCCCCCAAGAGCTCAACATCTCGGGTACAGTTTAATAGTATCGAGTACATGCCACAGCGTCGGTGGTCCAGCCGTAGAAGGGCAAACCCAAGCCTCACTAATGGCGCCGAGGAACTGCCGCAAACCCTAAGGTTCAAAGGCTTTCACACGGTCATTAAGTCGAGTTAGGGTTTCATTCTTCTAGAGGGTCCATAGAATCACCTGCATGTCTTTCCGTATACTTTAAACTTGGAAAATGGGTTCCTGACCTTCGATCGTCTCAATCGACTCTCAACGAATCTGCGTGAAGTCGCCTCTAGCTGGAATCAATCTATCTGATGACCTCGCATCGGGGTAAGCGAACGAACCACATGTCCTAGTCATTCATCCTCGGTGACTAGCGACTCACTATCATGTCTCCAAGAACATGCCATGCTGCAGTAGCTCCAATCATCTGGGCGGTATCTCATCATTAGCAGCAACAACTGGCTCCTTCGTCTATACGCTAAATAGCGCCTCAACCACCCTGGATAAGCGATAATATCAACGGTCATCACAACCTGGCTGGCCTCTATCAGTGGCTCAATCCTCTGGTACCGACCGGTATGTCCTAGAAATCTCGCAACAGCGATCTGTCAAATGCCCAACGTGCGGAAACACAATAAGACGACGCCTCAATATGCAATCGTATTCCTCGGGAATCACGCCCTGGTCAGTCCTCGTCCACGAAGAGCTCATGCTGACAACTCGAGCCGTAGCTCACTCTGCCCGTGTAATCGCGGCAGCAAAACCACAACCAGTATCGATGAAGATAGATCATAGGAAGGAATATGACACAATGCAAGGAAATGTACAACCTAAGGTTTCTTAAGCGGAGTGGCGTGTCGTAAGTATGCCGCGGAACATACCAACGGTACGTCACTCTACTTTAGTCACCTATTCCATCAACCAAGGGTCATCCTACGCGAAGAAAGTTCGGGTCTAATACCCCCTCGACCAAGTCTAAGTTCCGTAAGGTCAAGCCTAAGTTCCTTATATAGATAACGCCCTAGGCTCCACATAGTCAAACTTAGACTCGAACCAAGGTCAACCTAGCGCTCTGATACCAACTTTGTCACGACCCGAAAGAGCACGTGACTGGCCCTTGAACCATATGAAGTCTATAGGACCCCATCTGATCCAAGTAAGCCAAAAGCCCAGCAATCTAAAACCATTTTAAGAGTAAATAAGGAAAAATGTTTTTGAAAAGTAAGGAAATCATGTTTGGAAATCAAAGTTTTTAAATAACTAAGCCGAATATGCATTTTTTTAAAATGTGTAACCTTTCCTGAAAATTTCGGCAGAGTTTCCTTTGTAAAAACTGGCCCCGAACGAGGTACAACAAGAATAATATATATGAAATGATAAAAGGCATCCCCAAACGGGAGCTAGCTCTTCGTCCATCGACGGTCACAACCACGCAAGCAATAATAATATACAACGCCAAAGGGCGAGGATCAAAACCCAAAAAAAAAGAAACTCAAACAGCCAGAAAACCGTAATACTACTAGCGCGACTCTAAGGTCGAAATAAAACAACACTGTTTTCTAAGTCTGAAATAATATACAAGTTTTGGTTGATGGAAATTCTAGATACAATAAATGATACATGAACAATGGCGGTTCTGATACAAAAGAACCCACCTATCCAAGCAAGTCACCCATAAGGAAGCAGTGTGCCAGAAATGCCGCTATGGAAACTGTACGGCAAAAACCTGCAAGGACTGGGGCACAACGGGGGTGAGTTGCCAACTCGTGAATAGAAAATATCTACAAGCAGAGATCGAATGCATGACCCAACCTAGGTCAATACGATCAGATATAAATAAACCTCAATATGAATAAAGCTGAAGCATGCTAAACTGGCAATGTAATCTCTACATGAGTGTAATGCCAAGTGCTCGTGCTAGTGCCTCAGGTAATAGCATGTCATGAATATGAGGTATGATCAATGTAATCAAATCTGCACACACGTGGATCCCGTCCACTCGTCACCCAATGACAATAACCATCATGCAAGTAAATATCATGAAACCTGTGCATGGAAATATGAGGATATAACCCACCCGTGTCCCTCGCGACACGTCAAAATCATGGAACCGGAGTGCCCAGCATCGGCACTCGAAAACATCATGAAAACTGTGCCCAGCATCGGCACGTAAATCCTCATATATCGGGCTCCGTCAGTCCGGATCGGCCCGCGGGCTCTGTCTGCGGTATCGGCCCTCGGCCCCGGCAGGACGCCCAAATCTATCCATCGACTCTGGTCAGTATCCTCCGGATAACCGCCAGGTCCAACCAATCGCCGGTAGGTACTCGCCCGCCTCCAGGCTCAATCGGCAAAGCTCATCAATCATCTTGCCGAGGGGAACCATACCGGGTCCACCATGTACCCGCAATCGGCTCATCCACTCCTCGATTCGGGTTTCACATGTCGCTCTCAGCACCGAGAAAACACATGGTGGACGCACTGAAATATCATATCAAGGGTAACCGGGTTTTTAAAGCAATGACATATTCTCTTTTGAAACACTCTCGGTTCCCAAATCCAGAAATATCATAGAAACAACATATCTCAATGCGTATAGTCAAAAGCATGAAGTATGCGACATGTAAAGGAAGGTATGCACATCATCATGTCATGCAAGGATCATATACTGAATGCAATAGTACTACAGTGTAGTGACATGGCAATTATCGATGATGAGTGTGTGAGCCGGCAACAAGTGTACGTGGAACATATGCATCATCGATAATGGTGCTGGTGTCCTAGCAGCATGACTGAAATATAACCACAGTACAAGCGATGCAATGCAAATAGCATGAATATGCGGAATCGAATAATCAACGCAAAAGTAAAGAATCTACACCAATCTGTACAAGTCATGCAGGGGTGCCATTTGAAATAAGACGAATCAGGGCTTTTGGAAAAACAAGGGCTACGGTGTTTTAAGAAAAGATACATCATTTGAAAATATCCGTATGACCCTTCTGTCTATCTTTAAAATATCCCCGATTCGTTAGTTTGAAATAGGTATGACTCGGTCCAGTCTAATGTCTACTAAGTAATCTAGACAGGAAGGGTAAGAAACCACCTAATCTGAGTCAATATATATAGATATGATAGTCGGTGATCCCGCCTCAATAACATATCGGAAGATATCCTCGAGTCATGAGTGCGGATCTATCATCAATATCGGCTCGTACGGTAGATCGTCGTACGGCATCCCAATAGCTGGGTAGGGGTCAATATCACAGTACCTCATCACATATCAGGTATCACTATCATCAGATCGCATAATCTGGGGCACTACTCTAAGTCTAGTACAAATCGATACCATCTATAAAAATATGAATGCGGGTAAAGCACATGTCCAAAGGCCCGCTAAAACTATCATATCGCACCTCGAAGACAAGCTATGTCACATCGCCGATCTCACGGCCTCACATCAAGTATCATCTCAAACCACGTATCATCCTCAAATCCCGTATATAAACACATAGTCCCATACCCATGTGTAGATATACGCACCATCATATGCACTCTAATAAATGAAAGAATGAATGCAAGTATGTGTGTAAATGTATGTGTGAGTGCAACCACTACTCTAGGGTTCGCACTATACTAAACCAATATATATTCTTATCATCAAAATATCATTATTACCATCAATAACCCTAAACAATACATAATAAATATTCGTGTGTATATGTATTCGTATACATCACCACGGACTGCGGGGGTGCTATACGCCATCCACCCGACTTCTCCCCGTAGATATAAATCTACTCACCTTGCTTCTCGTGTGCCAAAGCCGATGTCGCTATCTTCACCTCCTTTGCCTCAACATCACGCGGGGTACCTACAAGTATATCACAATGCTAAAGCACATGAAAATCACATCGGAAACCAAAATAGCACACGCTACCCGCATAGGTAAAAACCTATCGACTCGCATGTAAACACAATCAAAATCCACTTGTCGTTGACGTCCAAACGCCACCCGACAGGAATGAATCACCAAATACCAAAATCCATGCTAAAACAAGTCCCAAATTATACACCAACATAGGAAAATCAACCCAGATTTCACCCTAGATGGAATCAGTCAAAACTAGACATACTCAGGGTCAAAACTAGAGGAAATGGGGCCATGCACAGAAAACGAGGCAATTCCTTAAAATACCTTATATTAGAATTTTCCATAATTTTTCCCCATTTATCTGTATTTAATTATACCAGAATATTAAAATATTCATTAAAATAATATTAAATTATAAAATTTCCCAAAAATCATATTTTATTATTTTGAAGACGTTACACTCCCGCTCGTTCCCGAGCTCCCCCGCCGAGGCCATCTTCCTCGGTCCCTCCGACCGACCAACTCCACCACTCACAGGTGTAACCGCCGCTCCGCAAATCTCGCCATGCGCGGATTCTCTGCCGGCAACATCCCATGTTCCACGCCATCACGATCCCCATTAACGGGCGATCTGCTTATTACGCGGGCGTGACGTCGAGAGCGTAACTGCCGGCGAGATTCTCGTGCCTGCTACTGCGTGTTGCCGCCACTATATAAACCCCCATCACAGAGGGGTCAAGTAAGCCATTTTTTACTCTACTTAGCCGTTACTCTGCTCGGATCTCGTGCTAGCTTGATCGTCGGAGGGTCCTCGGTGGTACCAAACCATCCCGGGACTTCTTTGCAGGTACTCGAGGCAAACTCCTCAAATCACCAATCTCCTCAAATCCATTGAGACCCACACGCAAAGGAGATCATCTCCAAAATTCACTGGGAGATCGACGGAAGACAACATCTGACGGAGACCCGAAAAGGGACATCCATCAACCGGTCTTCGTTGTATCTCATTATCTAGACGAGCGACTCTAGCTTGTTATGAATGCCCTGGTAAATTTATCACTAAATGTTCCTAGTCTTTAAATGCACCAGATTTGACTTAATGACTTTGCCCTAGCTAATTTATTATTTTGATATACCCCCACTCTAACCTTTGATATTTTGAAAACCCCCATCCAAAACCTGGTATTTTAAAAAAAACCACCCAAATCATAACCATTATCCGCAAACCCCACTCTGTTAGCTAACTCTGTTAAATAGGCTAACTATGATTTAGTTTAGGATTAAATCAAGGTGGCAAATGGCCCGGCCTAGGCAGCCCAACGGCCTGGCCTGAAACAAATTATTAGAGCCTGGTTAGAAGTTTTGGAGTTGGGTTTAAAAAAAAATTTGTGGGCCCCGTTTGAATTGATTTGTACTTAGTAAATCAAGTTATGGATGTTTTGCACTTGTGGGGATGGGTGGGAATCGATGGTTTTTTATTTGAGTTAGAGGGGGTGGGGATTCCAAGGGAGGTAGGGGAAAAAATTGAAATATAGAGGAGGGAATCCCGTGTGAGATAATTGGGAGCGGCGGGTTTTCAATATTTTCAATTGAATGATGGATCAGGTTTGCCAACCACCAAATAAAAGGCATGGTCGGGAAGACCGTAACTTATGTCCCCTCAAAAAAAATTTAATCAATAAAATATCTGGGTCTGATCCGGGATCCATACGAAGTTTGGGCTTAAAAAAAATTCCGATTATGTTTTACAGAGATTACCAAGGTTTTGTATAATTTGGTCTTTGGTTAAGATTAGCAGAAACGCTTTGATGACTTATGATGACTAGATTTTGTGCTTGGTGCATGCTTGGTTATTTGTATGTGTCATTATTTCATTATGATATCACGAGTGAGGAGCATGAAAAAACCAGAAGCATATGGAAGAGGAGGGAGAGGGATTTGGAGTGGCTGCTATGCTATTATGAGGATAATAGCATCCCTACTATTATCCTCAACGTTCCAGATTCATCTAAAATCGAGATGAATGGCCGAAACTTGTATGAAACAAGAGGCTTTTGGTATTGGTGTATCATACGTGCTTTGTATGTATGATGTGTGGGCAAGATGGGGGAAAGCACCCATGCTATTATTTGATAATAGTAGCCACTCTTTTTCCGAGAAGAGAGCAGCAAAAAAGAAGAGGAAGAGAAAGCAAATAAGACAAAGCCGGCATCTATTTAAAACAAATATGCTAGAGGGTTATTTGGTTTTTTAGCTCCTAAAGGGCCATAATTGACTCTAGAATTCACATGAGATGGATGGAAATTAACCGTACAGGGTTTTTAGTTTGGTTCAACAGTTTGAGTGATTTATTTTAGATATATCAAGTTTCGGATAGGATTTTTCAAAACATCAAAGTTTTGAGTTAGGTGTATCAAATTAACCCTTAATTTTTTTGTTTTGTTTCAATTGTCATCTTAACTAATTTTACACGTGTTTTCTTACATAAAAAGATTGCTTCTCTTTTGTTCTCTATCTCTCACATAAAAACAGAGTGCCGTTTCCCTCGGCAACCATAGAACGGGCCACAGCATCCATCTCCAGTCCTCCTCATTCACCAATTGGGCCCCACACAACCCCCCATCTCCGACGTTGAAAAGGGCGCCAAATTAAACTAAGCACATCCGCCCCCTCATCACAACCGATCCTATCCCGCCACGTCACGACACCGCCTCCGCTGCCGTACAAATTTCCCAGTTCAACTTCAATCCCAAACCCCACATACTCTTTGCTTTTTCTCTCCTCTATCTTTCTCTCTCGTCGATGGAAGATCCGAGCACCGCCGGCGACAGCGCCGACCAAATACTCCGCCGCCGGATTCAAACCCTAGCCCTCAACCTCGCCTCCCCTTCCTCCTTCTCCTCCTCCTCCTCCGCTGATCTCGCCGCCTAGCCGTGAGGTAGCCGCGCCAAGCTCGCCCTCAACCGCGCCGATCTCTCGCAGTACCTGAACGGGGAGCATCGAGAGATTCAAGAGAAGATCTTTGATTTCTTCCACGCGCATCCTGAGCTTCAGGCGCCGATCGAGATATCGACGGCGGATCATCGGGAGCTCTGCATGCGACAGCTGACGGCGCTTGTGAAGGACGCGGGGATTAGGTCTTTCCGTTACGTGGCTGATGATCCCTCGCTGTATTTCGCGATCCTTGAGGCTGCGGGTGGGATTGACATCTCGCTTGGGATCAAGTTGGGGGTTCAGTATAGGTGAGGGCTTTGATTGTATACTTATTCATTGTTTTTTCTCTTGTGGGTGTTTATCAAAATTTGATTTTGATGCGAGGATGTCAAGTTAATTGGAGGGGAATTTCATCTAATTGGAGTTTGATTTTGAATTTGGTCCTAGAACAAATTACCACTTCAAAAGAACAAAAAAGCACCAATGAACAATGTCTCAGCTCATATGACACTTCTCTCGCAATTCCCTATCTGGAAACGAGCGCGTGGGTTCAATTTTCAGCGGGGAAAGTCGCCGCAATTTAATGTTTTCGGGGCAAATTCATTGGTTGGTTTGGATATGATGTATGTGTGTGTTGTATGCATAGTTTAGAGCTCACTGCTAAAAAAAAGTACATATTCTCTCTTAAATTAAATTTTTAAATTTTGAATGTCCGCATATTGCACCATCTAAAAATGTCAAATGTGAACTAGTTAGGGGAATAATTGGATTTTTTTCCTTTGTTCAATACATAATGACCGAGACCAACTTTGGTTGGTGAATCCTACGGAATCGTTATCCATTTGTATAGTCATCCATTTGTAACCATAGTAACTTTGAAACAATTTGATTTACACTATGTTTCAGTCACTCAAACACACACCACACCACTATCAACAAGACTTTGTCCCAAAATTTGGTGCCGGCTATATGTTTTCGATTCTTCCACGCTGCTTTGTTAAGAGCCGTCTTTACAGTTATATTAACAATTTACATATCGTATTCAATTTTCTTCTTATATCCCTAGCTCGCTATTAATTATAATCTTGTCATTTCCTTGAAGAAAAATACTTAACCTGCCGAGCTTGAAATCCCATCACAATCTATACAAGAAACAAACACCATATGCCCACTTGTTTAGCATTAGTATCTAGGTGCTGTGGGTCCCATCATTTTGTCTCTTGGGTGGATTGTGATTGGAATTCAATCCGGTAGGTAAAGTATTGCTCTTCTTTTAATCGGAGCATTTATCACGCACATCTCCAAACCATTTCAACTAGTTCTCTCGTCTTATTCTATTTGTGAGCAACCTCCAACTTGTTATAAGTCCATAGCCATTTGGTTGCGGGCACAAGAGGGAAAGGGCTCCCATCCCACTTAAACCAAGTGGGACCCCCACCACCATCCTTAAAACACTTTTGCTTCCGCAATGGAAAAAACTTTTATCCAAGGGTTTGCATGGTATGAGCCATTTGCAAGCCCTTAGATGTCTTTCCTTGCATAAAACTCAAAGACAAGAGCTTGCAAGTGGCTTGTACTAAGCCCTTCCATACTACTTTTTTGCCAAATTTAATTAAGAAATTGCAATAACAAAGCACTTGCAATTTATTATTATTTTTTGTATTTTTGTTTTTCTAATCAACATCTTAACTAAATTTATATCCCGCTTTAAATGAAACACTGCTTCTTTTCAAAGCAAGACCGACCCGAGTCACTGATATTAATACATGACATCTCTTGGTTTCTCCAGATTCTCCTCTCTCACATAAAGAGTCTCATCGGCAACCATAAAACGTGCAGCTGCATCCATCTATCACCGGTCCTCCTCATCCACCAAGTGGGCCCCACGTCGCCCCATCTCCGACGTTCAAATGCGCGCCGAATTAAAGTAACCACCTCCGCCCCTCATCACGACCAATCTTATCCCGCCACGTCACCCCCTCCACTGCCGTAATGAAACCCCCCGAATTCAACTTCCAATCCAAATTCCAAAATTCTTTGCTCTCTCGTCTCGATGGAAGATCCGAGCACCGCCGGCGAGAGCGCCGACCAAGTCCTCCGCCGTCGAATCCAAACCCTAGCCGTCCACCTCGCCTCCCCTTCATCCTCCACCGCTCGCCTCGCCGCCTCGCCGTGCGGTAACCGCGCCAAGCTCACCCTCAACCGCGATGATCTCTCGCAGTACTTGAAGGGGGAGCATCGAGAGATTCAAGAGAAGATCTTTGAGTTTTTCGAAGCGCATCATGAGCTTCAGACGCCGATCGAGATATCGACGGCGGATCATCGAGAGCTCTGCATGCGCCAACTGACGGCGCTTGTGAAAGACGTGGGGATTAGCCCTTTCCGTTTTGTGGCTGATGGTCCCTCGCTGTATTTCGCGATTCTTGAGGCCGCGGGTGGGATTGACATCTCCCTTGCGACCAAGTTGGGGGTTCAGTATAGGTGAGGGCTTTGATCTTATATTTTTTTTCTTGTGGGTTTTGATAAAAATTTGATTTTGATATGAGGATGTCAAGTTAATTTGAAGGGAATTTTTATGAAATTGGGAATTTGATTTTGATTTTGATTTTGGTGGTAGGGATTGACATCTCCCATCTCGTTTTTATTTATATTTTGATTGATTACATTATATATTTTTTAACTTCTTCTATATGTTTTGATTGATTAGATTATAAATTGCAAATTTTTCATAATAGCATATAATAGTTTTTCTTTTTCTAGATCTTGTCTTATTTTATTTATGTTTTAATTAATTAGATTATATTTCATAACTTCTTCATAAATCCCTAAAAAAGTGTTTTGGCGTCAAACTTGTTTATTAAAGTATTTATTACGATTCCTTTATAGAAGATTATTTCTTATTTTTTATTACTCTTAATTATTTTTATTTTTATTACTTACAAGATTTTATCTTTTGATTTTTGAATGTGCTGAAAAGGTAGAACATTATATTTATTTTTTGCTTTGATAAAAAAATATATATTGAGGAAATATTAGGAAAAACTATATTAAATTTGATAGTATACAAATTTGAAATTTTAGAATTTTTGGTTAGTATGTACTTAACAATAATAATGAACTTCTTGTTTCTTATCAATTTTTTTTATATAATTATTTTATTAAAATAATAATTAATTAATTTTGATAAACTTTATACATTTATAAGATTAAATAATGAAAAAAATTATATCACAAGAAGCCCCGATAGAAATAAAAGTCATAATACAAATTATGCAACAACTCCATACCAAAAGTCTAAATCCGAATCCGAATCCAATAGGTAAGTCTGAGTCAAAATCCAAATCCAATACATAAGTTCGAGTCCAAATCCAAATCCAGCACGTAAGTTCGCGTCCAAATCCAAACCCAGCACGTAAGTCTAGGTCCAAATCCAAATCCAAAAAACCGTCCGATAATGACAATTGTCCAATTCGTACATTGATGTTACCAGGGGAGGAGTAACACGTGTAACAATAGAGTAAAACAAATTCAAATATATGCCATATAAGAAAACAACATGTGTGGAAATTGATTCATCAATGGATTTTGAATTGATCTTAGAATTTTTTTTCTAATGGGCTCTTTCCTGGTCCTCGCAAGTTGACCGCAAACCCTGTTGACAGCAGCACCCCCAAATTACTATTTGAGGTTGAACAACTATTCGACCCAGACAATTTTTTTTTGAAATTATTGTAATGCATACAACATTATTTTGGTAACACCGAAGTGCTTGTTTATCACCCTTTCTAAACGAAATTCCCACAAAAAAGACTTGATTTCAAGAATTGTTCTGAATTTGGTTTTGGGAACTGTCATGTGACACCACCTTAACTTATATTGAGAAATGAGCAAGTTAATGGTGCCAAAATGGAGTTGAAATTATAGATTCATAAAAACAAAGTGCATGCATCAAATATCTGCTTAGATTTTTGATGTCATCATCAAGATGCCATTTAAATTCTTCTTTGCATTAAAAAGTAATAACTAAGAATTAAGTACAAGTTAAATTGGAGGTCACTGGTTTGATTCCCAAAGGGGTTGCATCCAATTAAAAAAGAAATTCATTGGAAGCATTGAACTGGGTTGTGGCCAGTAGACAACCCTTTTTTAGCAGAAGTCGAACTTCTTCAAACTGGTTCTTTCTACACATTAGACAATTTATTCTATAAAATTAGGTTATAAATTCAGAATTTCCTTTATCTAGTGATACAGAGGCAGGCAAATCAAAGATTTATGCTTACTTTTATTTTTGGAATAACAAGTGTAACTCCCTTGTCAGATAAAATTTACTTGAGTAGAAATTAGAATTACCAAGTTCAAATTCAGGGAACACATAACGCACATCACTGTGAAGATAAGGGGGATAATTCTAAAGTTATAGAGAGCAAAAAGATCCTCAATCCTCATAAGAGGAATTCATCCTGGACTTTCCGCATGATGAATGGTAGTGGTGGATAATGTCTCAATTATAATTCCACTTTCTCGATTGTATAGGCTTAAAGCAATGAGTAAATGAAATATAGAAGAGGGTTAAAACATTACTATTTCTTTAATCTGTGGGGAAATGAACAGTATCTCATTTGATGTACTTTCATGTTGCCTTTGGGGAGGTTCAGTGATAAATTTAGGCACAAAGAAGCACAAAGACAAGTACTTTGATGGAATCGACAATCTCGAATATCCAGGATGTTTTGCCATGACTGAACTCCATCACGGTAAGCTAAAATTCTATTTTCCCAATCGCACGGTATCTCTCATTGTTAATGTTAAGAGATAGAGTATTTAAAGTTGAGAGAGTGATGGGTTTTTTATAGGTACACATGGACTTTTGGTATAAGTGGGTTCCAACAACAAGACTCAAGCCTTGTTGAGGTTTAACCTATCTTATATCTTATACACGTGTTTCTTTTGTTGTTTCCAATATGGGACTATCTTTAAAGTCCCCTCATTTGGTTTTACTTTCAACGGTTAGAAACTTCTAATCCTCGTATATATAACCAGGTCCCAACGTCCAAGCCCTCCAAACAACCGCCACCTTTGACCCTATCACCGACGAGTTCATAATCGACACACCCCATGACGGGGCAATCAAGTGGTGGATTGGCAATGCAGCAGTCCATGGAAAATTTGCAACAGTCTTTGCAATACTAGCTTTACCATACCAAGGCAAAGGAGGAGATTCCGCTGACATGGGCGTTCATGCCTTCATTGTTCCAATACGAGACATGGACACCCATCTTCCCCTTCCCGGGATCGATATCCAAGACCGCGGCCACAAAATCGGCCTCAATGGCGTAGATAACGGCGTAGATAACGGTGCACTCCGATTTCTCTCTATGAGAATTCCCCGAGATAATCTCTTAAATCGTTTTGGTGATGTTCCTCGTGATGGAAAATATACAAGCAGCCTCCCTGCTATAAATAAAAGGTTTGTCGCTACTTTAGGAGAGCTTGTTGGAGGTAGGGTTGGCCTTGCATATTCTTCGACTAGTGTTTTAAAGATGGCGACAACTACTGCGGTGAGATACTCTCTGCTTCGCCAGCAGTTTGGTCCTCCGAAACAACCTGAGATCAGCATATTGGATTATCTGTCTCAGCAGCATAAGTTGATGCCCATGCTTGCATCAGCATATGTGTTCCATTTTGCGACACGATATTTGATAGATAAATACTCTGAGATGAAGAAATCTCATGATGAAGAGTTGGTTGGTGATGTGCATGCTCTCTCGGCTGGGCTGAAGGCTTATGTAATATCGTATACGGCTAAGTCTTTGTGCGTTTGTAGAGAGGCTTGTGGGGGCCATGGCTATGCTGCCGTGAATAGGTTTGGTATCTTGAGGAATGATCACGATATATTCCAAACATTTGAAGGGGACAACACTGTTCTTCTACAGCAGGTAAAGAATTTTAATGTATTTTAATGCAGTCCATGGCTATGTGGCGTGTGCATCAATGTTGAAAATAGCATGCCTCGTGGCACAAATAGCACTCCTCAGAGCATAGCAAATCCAAAATCACTATATAGCACTTTAAATAGCACAAATGCCACATAGCTTAAGCTATTTTCATAAATAGCATATGCTATGTAGCTAAAGCTACGTAGCTTAGCTATGAGCATGTTGCATGATAGATTTAGTGGGTAGTTTACAAAATATCTGACGGAACACTAAAACCCGTTAACATATCAACAAAACCCACCCCTTGCGCCCCCATCATGATCGATTAGGGTTTTTGCCTCCTCTCCCCCTCGCCCCAACCCATTTCGATCCAGCCATCCTCTGTGGGCCACCAGAGGACATTTCCGGCCACCTGAGGAGGGCTTTTGAGATGGAATGAATATGATGAGCCGATGAAGATGACTTTAGTTTCTAAATTTCTAGCGTCTTTTGGATACTTTATTATACATTTTGAATGATGTTGTAGTTTTTTAACCACTCTTTTTAGGACTTGTGATGTGTTATTAGTTATTTGCTTGTGATGTCATATGAGAAATAAGAACTCATGAATTAGGCATTATGAAACTGTTGCTATGTCTAGTTGTAAGACTATTTTTACCATCTTTATATTTAGTACAGTTATAGTTTATTTTTTTAATCAAAATATTAATAAACCGCATAGCTTACGCCGTGCTTTACACTATTTGCGTTTTTTTCTATTTGATGGCGGAGCGCTACGCTCTACGCTATAGATGTATCCAACATTGGTGTGCCTATATTGTACTCATGAAAAATATTTAAGAAAATTTTATAGAATTTTAAGGTAAAATAACAGCATAGTATAATTTAAGCAGAGATTTGTAAAGATTTGCAATGAATAGATAGAAATGATCTTTTATTTTCCCAAAATCATCGGAAAATATCTTGCCACGTGTCATGCTAATATGCAACTTGGAATTTCAATATGAGACGTCTCTCCTTGTTTTTATTGAGATACTAGAGATGGGATAGTCTCTTTAGAAACATAACGTTTGGCTATATCCAGAAAAATGTGAGTTGAGGTGAAATCTTTGTCTTGAAGGTTGCTGGTGACCTGTTGAAGCGATATCAAGAAAAGTTTCAAGGAGGGACGCTAAGTGTTACATGGAACTACTTGAGAGAGTATGTCTTCATATTTGTTGCCGCCAAATCCTGTAACTGCTCGATGGGAAGGAGAAGACCATTTAAGGAATCCGGCCTTTCAGCTTGATGCTTTCAGAGTAAGCTATAGTTTTATCTTGTCTAATTGAAATGTATTGTTATTGTCCAATTCCCTTGCATTTTTATCCTCCCAAAGCTAGTGTTTTGTATGGTTATGTACCAATTTCTAAAATTCAACTTAGCAAGTAGTTAAGTTACCAGTCCAAATGCGCTCAAAAGTTTAGATTGATGTAGCCGCCTGTAATGTCTGGAGCTAGGATCTGAGCATAAAAGGAATATTGAATCTTTTAAAGTTTATAAATAAATTGATAATAGATAGTTCTGGACTATGATAGAACCAAATTCATTTGATTGTCACATTGCTCCGTTAACAAAAGGACTTAATATGGATGGGCAATCAGATTGATCAGGCTGGACCTGAAATGAGCAATGTTGGTCATACCTTTCAGTGACAGTTTGTTCATGGTTCAAAGGAGCTATACCTGAGTAACTGCTCATTAACAGCTTTCTTTTCTCAAAATTACAACGAATATAATGATATAAAATGATTCAAATAATTTCAGAAGCATAATATGAAAGAATCAGGTTGAAGAAAACACACATTCAAAGGATTTCTTTCATCATTATAAAAAGTTCTTAACATGCAAATTAACTCTCCATGTTGGGACTTTGGACAATAATAGCTTCTAATGCCTACTGTATAGAACATCTCGCTTGCTCCAATGTGCTGCTGTAAGGCTACGCAAACATTGCAAAACACTTGGAGGTTTTGGTGCATGGAATAGATGCTTGAACCATTTGCTTACGCTTGCTGGGTCTCACATTGAGTCGGTCATTCTTGCCAAGTTCATCGATGCGGTCAAAAGGTAAAGCCCTGATACTTCTTGTCCTTGATGATATATTTCTTGTATATTTAACGCATAATTTTCTGTTGTCCTTTTTTTCAGTTGCCCTGATAGCAATACCCGTGAGGCTTTGATGCTAGTTTGTGACCTCTATGCCTTGGATCGAATCTGGAAGGACATTGGGACCTACCGTAATGTTGATTATGTTGCTCCTAACAAAGCTAAGGTATTAGCAATTAACCTAATATGCAATTTGTTCAAGGTTTACTCTGCAGTTAAAACTGCTGCTCTAATGCCTTTTTCCGGATCTTGTTCTTTGGTTCCTCTTGATGGAGAACTACTACTACTTGGAAGGAAGGAAATACTTGAAATGGATGTAAGTGAAATATTTTCTATGGAAAGATAAATAATCGGGTTCTTTAAAAGCTTCAATAACTAGAAAACTTTTATTTTTATTTTTATTTATTTAAATGATAGAACAATTATTTACCTTTGGCAAAGCTGAAGCTTTTACCTTTTCAAACAGAAGCATAAGCTGCAACCTCTCATCCTTAAAGAATAATCTACATTGATTTTGTCCAATGAACCATGTTGTGAAGGATGTGTTGTATATCGAGACTGTTTGTAAATCCAGAGAAGGGCCAGACGTCTGGAGCAATGAGCTTCAAACGTCTGGCAATAAAGTTCATATTTCCAGAGGAGGCCCAGACGTCTGAGCTATGAGCGTCAGACGTCTGGTTACGCTCTGGCTAGACGCGCTAAGGGGTACAGCCGTCGGATCCATCAAGGTCAAACGTCTGGTAACGCTCTGCTCAAGCAGAGGAAGCGCAAACATCTATCTATATAAGTTCAGACGTCTGCCTTACAGATAAGCGTAAATTCCAAGTCGAGATTTATCTCGAAAAATCAGTTTCTAGGTGGCAGTTTTGTAATTTTTGGGATTTTATTTTGTATGGGCTATATATTAGATCTTAGGGTTAAAGTTTCAAAGTATTTTCTTGACCATAGGGTTAAGAGAGACGAGAGACGGTTCCATAAGGGATCAAGACGATCATAAAAAGAGATTTGAAAGAGAGGAAGATCTCGTTGGAGATCATAAAGGAGAGGGTTATTGTAATTCTCTGTAAGGCTTTTTCTTTTTCTTGAAAGTTTTAATAAAGAGTTCTTCCCTTTCCCTCTAAATCTCTTGCGTTATTTGATTTGCGTTTATTCTAGTTTTATTCGTTTTAAAGAGATCTTAGTTTAGATCTATAAGGGTTGGTTGTCGCTCATCCGCTGCGCACGCTCCCAACAATTGCTATCAGAGCTATGTTATGTAGTTTTGCAATTTAAGTTTACGGTGGGTGACGACGCTTGTGTCCACTCTTCATCTTCTCAGATTGTGATTCTATTGATAGTTCATAATGATCCAAGGGAAAAGTTTTTACTTCGGAATTAAAGACGATAGATAACAAAGTAAATAGCACAAAGTTTGAGGTGGAGAAATTCAATGAGAAACAGAACTTGTTGATGTGGCAGAGAAGAGTTAAGGCAAATAAAGAAAGTGTGTTTAAAGTACTTGGTGATAATAAACCTACCGACATGACAGATGATGCATGGACAGAGATGGACCAGAAGGCACGATGCACGATAGAACTTTGTCTGACGAATAACGTGATGTACAACGTTATGAATGAGACTTCTGCGGCAAGTTTATGGTTAAAGTTAGAGATCTTGTATATGACAGTCGTTGTCAAACAAACTATACTTAAAGATGGCCAGCGATCTTCTATACTTTGAAGTAAGTTAGAGGAGGAATACCAAGTGATTTTGCTTGTTTTTCGCTTCTAAATTCGTATGAACACTTGGTGATAACGATTCTCTATGGGAAGGAGATTGTCGAGATAGAGGAGGTTACATCGACGCTTCTCAACAATGAGATCATGAAGAAATCAAATCTATCGGAGGAGTTATCAGGGTGGTTTATCGGTGGGAAGGTCGAAGACTAGAGACAGATGCAAGAGCAGAAGGGGAAAATTCAAATCATCCGGACGAGAGGTCGAACCGTGCTTCTTTTGCAAACAGCCATGGCATATGAAGAAGCAATGTCAAAAGTATAAACAGTGGTTGGAGAAGAGAGGTAAAGGTGCCAGTTCAAATGGTTCGAATCAAGCCAGTATTGCGATCGAAGCAGAAAATACGTGTGATATACTCGCCGTACACACCGGGAAGGAGGATTCCAATTCTTGGATCCTTGATTCCGGATGCTCATGCTATATGTTTCCGAAGAAAGAGTTGTTCGACATCTATAAGGAGTTCAATAACAGCGGTGTTCTCATGAGAAACAATGTGGCGTGTAAGGCTATTGGCATAGGGAACATCAAAGTCCGCATATTTGATGGTATGGTACGAACACTTGTGAATGTGCGTCACGTTCCGGAACTAAAGAACCTGATTTCTCTAGGAGCATTGGATGCAGCAGGATACAAGTTCGTTAGTCAAGACGGGGTACTAAAGGTTGTCAAGGGTGGCTTAGTGGTCAGGAAAGGACGACTGAAGAATTTGTATCGTTTGGACGTCAGCACGATGACTGGTGGTGCAGCCGTAGCTATGTAGAAACAGGTAGAGGATACCGCAAAGCTGTAACACGCGTCTTGGTTACATAAGTGAGAGGGGCTTAGTGAGTTGCACAGAAGGGGTTGCTGAAAGGTATTATCTCGTGCAAACTAGATTTCTGTAAATATTGCACGGTGGGGAAGCAACATAAGGTTAGCTTCAAGCAAGCCGTGCACAAAACCGAAGCACTTCTTGATTTATTCACTTAGACGTATATCATCAAAGAGAGGTGTCATATTTTGTCACCTTTATTGACGACTTTTCACGAAAGGTATGGGTCTACTTCCTCAAACACAAGTCTGAGGTGTTTGCCAGTTTTAAGGAGTGGAAAACGGCCGTGGAGAAGCACAAAGGGAGATCGGTGAAGTATTTGCGGACAGATAATAGAGGTGAAAACACTTCGAAAGAGTTTACAGACTATTGTAAAGAACATGGCATATAGTGGCAATGGACAGTTTCAGGACGTCTAGAGCAAAATGAGATAGCGGAGCGCATGAACAAGACTCTACTAGAGAGAGCCATAAGTATATGGTTGCAATCCAGACTTTCAGAGGACTTCTGGGCAGAGGTGGTGAGTCATGCGTGCTATTTTGTTAATAAGTCTCCATCTATGGTCATAAATCTTCATATCCCAGAAGAAATTTGGAATGGAGAACCAGTTAGTTATGGGTTTTTACGAGTGTTTGGGTGCTATGCTTACTCGCTCGTGAATCAGAAAGATAGGATCAAACTGGAGTCAAACTCAAAGAAGGGCGTTTTTTTGGAATTCAAACTTGGAGTTAAAGATTACAAGTTATGGGATCCGGAAAACAAAAGGATGTTCACCAGCCGAGATGTGATCTTCAATGAGGAATCTATGTTGGAAGACGTGCCTGAAAATAATGAAGCAGGTCGAGCATCAGGTGACAATGATCCGGTGGATGTGGAGTTTTCTGGCGCTCATAAGGATACGGATACTGAAGCACAAATTCATCCTATTGATGCGGAGGTCGACGGGCAAGAATACGGAGATAGACGGTGAGAATGACCCCCAACAGGACCCACAGACAATAGCGTTAAGAAGATCATCATGTACACATAAAGCACAAGTCAGGTACGGTTTCGAAGTTATCCTCGCATATGCTTTAGTCTTTGAAAGCAGAGAACCAACTTTTATCAGGAGGCCATTCGGCAAGAGGATAGAGTTCGATAGATTGTTGCGATGACAGAAGATGGAGTCGCTTCGAAAAAAACGGTGCGTGGAATCAGATTAAGCTTTCGAAAGAAAAAGGACTATTGGCTGTAAGTGGGTATTCAGGAAAAGGATGATGAGCAATACAAGGCCTGGTTAGTTGCGAAGGGTTTTGCTTAGAAGGAGGGGGTTGACTACAACGAGATTCTCGTCTATAGTCAAGCATACTTCTATTCGAGTTTTGTTGGCAAAGGTAGCAACTCGGAATTTAGAGTTGGAGCAAATGGACGTGAAAACGGCATTTTTGCATGGTGAGTTGGAAGAGACAATTTTCATGAGGCAACCTGAAAGATTTGTAGAGCCCGACAAGGACGATCATGTATATGAACTCAAACGGTCTCTATATGGGTTGAAACAGTCTTTCAGGCAGTGTTACAAGCGTTTCAATTCTTTAATGAGGAAGATCAACTACTCTTGATGTGTATGATAGCTGTGTGTACTCGAAGCGGCCTAAGGATGGTTTGTTGATATATTTACTTCTCTATATCGATAACATGTTGGTCGCTGCGAAGAGCATGGCGGAAATAAAGGCTCTCAAAACTTCATTAAGTGTAGAATTTGACATGAAGGATTTAGGTAAAACAAAGAAAATTCTTGGGATGGAGATTTTTTGAGACAGGAAGGCCGGAAATTTTTGGTTATTCCAAAGAAGGTATATTGAGAAGGTGTTGGAGAGATTCAAAATGAAGGACTCAAAACATGTGAGTACCCCTATTGCTGGTCATTTCAAGCCATCCTTTAAAGATTGTCCGAAATCAGCGGAGAAAGAAAAGATATCTTGAGTACCATATGCAATTGCGGTGGTAGCGCTGATATACGTTATGGTATACACACGTCCGAACATATCCTATGCGGTAAGTCCGGTTAGCCATTACATGTCAAATTCATGAAAGCTCTATTGTAAAGCTATAAAGTGGATACTTCTGTATCTAAAAGGAACTAAAGATCTTGGTTTATTCTTTTATAAGTCAGAAGATAAATCGAATAAGTTGTAAGGATACGTAGATACTGATTACGCTCTTGACTTGAACAAGAGAAGATCTCTTACAGTTATGTATATACAGTTGCAGAATCTCCAATAAGTTGGAAGTTGATACTTCAGGATACCGTGGCGCTCTCAACGACGGAGGTAGAATACATGGTGGCAGTGGAAATCTCTAAGAAAGCCTTGTGGTTAAAAGGTCTAGTTGGCGAGTTCGGATTCGATAAAGGGTCGGTCCCGTTATTTTGTGACAGTCAAAGTGTCATTCACTTGGCAAAGAATCAGGTATACCACAGTCGGACTAAGCACATCGACGTGCGGTATCATTAGATAAGAGAGTGCGCCGAAAAAGAGATCGATTTGATCAAAATTGATACTAAGGTGACTCCGTCGGACATGCTGATGAAGGTTATTCTTACGTAGAAGTTCAAGTCAGTCTTGGCTTCTGTTCAGGTACTCAAATGTGAAGAAAGGCGAATTCAGTAGGAGGGTCGCACCAGTTTCGCAGTTCTGGTTAAAAACTGTAACAACCCCAATTTCGCAGTTCTGGTTAAAAACTGTGACAACCCCAGTTTCACAGTTCCGGAGAAAAATTATGATAGTTCGCGGTTTCAAGATTTGGAGTTGTGCCAGCAGGGGAAACGAGAAGAACAACTAACGCAACCCTAAAAGATACAAGACGAGAGCAACAAGTTTTCAAGGTGGTTATAAGGATATACAAGCCAAGGTGGAGTTTGTTGTAAAGGATATCTTGTATATCGAGACTGTTCGTAAATCCATAAAAGGGCGAGACGTCTGGAGCAATGAGCTTCAGACGTCTGAGTTATGAGCGTCAGACGTCTGGCCATGCTCTGGCCAGACGCGCTAAGGGGCATATACGTCTGAACCATAAAGGTTAGACGTTTGGCAAAGCTCTGCTCCTCAAGCAGAGGAAACGAAGTGCAGACTGCCTTACAGATAAGCGTAAATTCCAGTTCGAGATTTATCTTGAAAAATCAATTTCTAGATGGCAGTTTCGTTATTTTTGGGATCTTATTGTAACTTAGATTTGTATGGGCTATATATCTTAGAGTTAAAGTTTTAAAGTATTTTCTTGATCATAAGGTTAAGGGAGATGAAAGACGGCTCCATAAGAGATCAAGACGGTCATAAAGAGAGTTTTGGGAGAGAGAAGAAGATCTCATTGGAGATCATAAAGGAAAGGATTATTGTAATTCTCTATAAGGTTTTTTCTTTTTCTCGAAAGTTCTAATAAAGAGTTCTTCCCCCCCTCCCCCCTCCGAATCTCTCGTGTTATTTGATTTGCGATTGTTCTATTTTTGTTATTTGTTTTAAAGAGATCTTAATTTAGATCTATAAGGGTTGGATATCGCTCATCCGCTGTGCACACTCCCAACAAACCAATCATCTAGACTTAACGAACAAGTTTAACCCCAAAACCTCCGTTTCTCATATGAAATGCATTATAAGCTTTGCTCTTTCTTTAACTTTTTGTAAAAGGAACCATCCTCTGTTCATTTCATTTGCAATCTAATCTATACATCAATTTAGCGAAAATAAGATGTCAAGTAAGCCATTTTCAGAGGGAAGCAGGTGTTATCCTTTCCCTAGAATCAGTGTGTGGAACCAATATTTTGTGCAGCTTTTAACTGATCCATGGCATCTTATTATAAATTTCAGGCAATTCACTAGCTGTCTGATTACCTTAGCTTCCAAGTGAAGGGTGTCGCAAGAGAACTTGTAGATGCATTCGATTTTCCGGATCAGGTCACACGTGCGCCTATCGGATTGTCATCAGAAAGCTTATTCATCCTATACACAACATGTGGGATTCTAGTTTCGTAACACATTTAAAACTTTTATAGCTCGAAAGTGAAAGCAACTAAAGAGGAAGAGGGCTCTTCTCTGGAGACTGTTTCTTAAAGCTTTTGAAGAATTAAGATGTGTTGAAGTTTCTAAGGAACACTGTATGTGAATCACATATGTACTAAAAAAATGGTATGATATATCATATAAAGCCTAAACATGGAAAATACTTGTATATTCTGTTTGGAAAAATAATAAATGAGAGAAGCTTCATATAGGTTGTGTTTTATGAGTTCTCATTTTCTGTTGCTCTTTGACTGCATATCTTGGAGTCACTTGATATACATCATGTTTCCATTCTGATTATGTGAAAGTTAGTAATAAATCTTGTTGGTTATAATTTATAAACGGTTGCCTTGCTTGTTACTATTCTTATACGTTAGCATGTTATCCCTTCTCTCATTCACATGATGTTCACCCTTGTGTAATTTAACTTTACATTGACCAATATACATTATCAATATAGAGCTTATTGTTACACTAGTTACCACTTGAAATAAATATACTTATTGGATAGAATTGAGTGTTTCTTTAAACTATTTTCAGTAATCCAAAAGCACATATAATATCCAGACAATCATAGAGAATATGTGCTCCTAAGATGCAGTATCTGGGCCACACAACTTAAATTTCTAGTAAGCCCCAAATTTACTGTTAATGATAAATCACAAATATACACATAATTACCACACACAATCACAAAATTTTACAGAACACCCTTAAATTCAAGATAGGTCATAAATCAAATACACAATTTTTACAGAACACCCCAAATTTACACGATTTGTTTCTTCAATCACATTCAATCACAAATGTACATTTCCTTTACTCAATGTGAGCCGTCTCTTTCACCAGCCTCACCTCTTCAAAAGCTTTAAGTGAAGCTTCAGAAAACTTTGCCAATCGATCGAAAACCCTTATCAAACCTGTCTTAAAACCATCCAAGCCCAAGGCCCCACATTCTTTATATGCTTCAGCTTCTTCAATCTCCTCATTAACTAACTCTTGTAGTATCGATACAATGCCTTTAATTGAATCATAGAGCTCCTCATAAGGAAGAGACTTGATTCCTTTTGACCAGTTTTGGCAGAGGATGAATATAGGAGGAAGAGAAAGAGACCGTTGAGGATGAAATAACCTTTTTCGGCCCTTGGTTTGTTCTTGAGGGAGCAAGATGCATTTGTGAATCCAAGAGTTGACTGCTTCGATGTAAGATTTATGACTTTTGATGAAGTTTAAGAAGCTGGAGGCGAAACAATCGACCTCGAGTTGGAGATGGAAAATGTCTTGATTAAAGGATTCGTTGTGAGGTTTTGATTTTGAGGTTATGACATGGTAGGCTAAGGATATGGTGATGAATTGTGTATGGTGGCATTCGAGCATTGTTTTCCACATCCTAATCAGCCTAAAGAGTAACACATCATAAAAAAAATTAGGGGATGATATCGAATGCACATGATAACTGGAAATAAACAGAGGAATGAAGCAGTACAATAATTAACGACGTTGCGGGGTTGCAGTGCCCCCCTCACATGGGGGCATTTTGCAGAAAAGCCTGAGCAAAGCCATGGGCTTTTCTGCAAAATGCCTCCCAGATGTGAGGGGGCACTGCAGTCGGGGGCTGCTTTTGGCCTTAATTAATAGGCCAGTATCAAATGTGCGAGGAATTAGAGCATAAAGTGTCCCTGTAGTAGGGTTAGTGGAGCTGACAATACTATATTTTGTCACATATTAAATTAAGTGCGTGATATAAGGTGAATATGTGAGAGATGTGATATAGGTTGAGTTTCTCATCAAATATAGGTCGAGTTAAATAACTATATTCCTAGAATAAAATTTTATTTCAGACATGAGCACCATTTTATATATTTGCACCATCCTGCTCAAATCTTATCCTGTTTTTTGGTCCGAACGCTACTGCTCGAGATCGATGACATGGTTTTATTTGGATTAGGGTATCCTTTTATTTAAATTCTTGAGGCCAGATCATTGTATGCGGGCAAATTTCGCACTTTAAGATAAAAGACTCATTACTTTTTCCTAGTGTTTTTTTTAAAAATTATTTTCTCTTCTTTTTTTTGTGGTGGTGGTGGGGGGGGGGGGTTGGGAGTAAAAGCAAAGGTATTATTAATCAAATGCACATGTTTTTAATTTTAAACAATATCTACAAGTACTGTATACTACAGTTATAATAAGAGATTAATAAAACAAGTGTAATTCAATATATTATAGAGTTAAATTTAATAATTTTGGTGTGCAAGGGCATGTTTTAAACTCTAATGGTAAAGCAACCAACTGGTTTTCCTGGTTCAACTCTGTGGAAAACCATATGTTAAGTGAGGTTTAAATACTGTCTCACACAGTATAGAACCACCAAACTTTAATTTAGATTAGGTTTTGTTCTTAAACAAACTTATGCAATTCAACTGTAAGAAATGTTTGGTTTCGATCGGGCATGGAGAATACCCTTGCATAAGCTCCATGAGTTGCGGTTGCAATTCTTCATCCCTCATCTTTTCAATCTTTTTTGATATCCAATCAACTGCTTGAATGGCCACGTGCATTTGCGAATGCAGATCTTTTGCAACAGCTCGTGTTTTGTCAATTTCTCGAGCATCAAAATTCCTCGCAAATTGGTGTCTTAATTGGTTACAGTTCCAATCATATGCTTTCCCTATAGACTCACAAGCCTGCAGAAATTACAAAAAGGATGATGCACATAAAGAAGAACCACAATAAAGTCATACTAGGTCTTAAAGTAACTAGATTATTAAGCATGTGTGATGCATGTGTTAGAAAGAAAAAGGGTTTTGGTCGATGAACAGACATAAACTTTACATCTAGAACTTTTTTAAATACATATCTAAACAACTCAAATGATTTTCTAATTTACGTCTATAATTTTTCTGTGTTGTTCAGAGTAAAATTCAAGGGTTTTGGTCAATGAACAAACGATGTGTTTGTGCTGATAATTCAGTTGAGAGGAATAAGTGCCATATATGCTACAAAGCACAGGGTAGATTTGTGTAATTAATCCAACCTTTACTTCATCATAAAGCTTTCTCTCCCATGCATACAATCTATCCAATGTGTTTGAATGGCTTCCTGCAATCATGCAAAATTCCTCGACAAAATCGCAATCGCTGTCATTGCCTCCATCTCTTGATGCTGTCACAAAAGGATATTTGGACGACACGGATGATGATAAAGACGAGACCAGTCGATTCCAAGTAATAACTTTTGCCATGTTCTGGCTTGCTCCTGCAATACAATTACACATCTCCTGTTCAAAACAATGCCATCTAAACCAAAGCAAAGAAATTGTATTGAAGCAAATACCATGCTTTAAGATTGTTTCAGCCTTGCAGCAGACCCCATGAAAGGGTGAGAGGAATCGGCATGGATGAGATTTTCCTGTACCAAAACTAAAGATTATAACTTAGCAAATTAAAGAGCATGCAAACTTTTCATACAAGGTACATTAAATCACCTATTCTCTCGGTTGCAACATTGAGTCTAATCTTGCCCGTCTCCAGCAATCGCGAAACCTCATTGCCGGATTCCGCTGCCCTAAAAAACCGATACTCAATATCCTTCATACTCGATACCAAATCTTTCGCCCTATGAGTGATGAATTCCGAAGCATCCTCTCTTTCCGCAACAACATGTTCTTTCTCAAAATTCGCTTTGTATAACTCACCCGATGCCATTCCAATCAAATCTTCAAGCGATTGATCCACACCAAATTTCTCTTCTTCTCTTTTACAAGACTTCTTCAAATCCTCATCCACTAAAGGAACTACTTCGCCATTCGAATCAAAGAAATCCCATGAAAAATCATCTGAGGGAGTTATAGTAAATGCCAGTGCTCTCCAATAACTCACATTCGACAAGGGAGAACCAATATTCGAAGCGTAAGAGGATCGGGACGGAGTCCTATCGGGTTCTGAGGTTGATATCGATGGTTCGATTAAAATTTCAGCCTCTATGAATTTTCTGAAAGCAGTTCCTATACTTTTGAGGGATTGGATATAAGAGAGGTGAGCTGCAGAGAGAGCATATCTTGAATCAATTGCTTGTTTTATGAATCGGGTTCGATCTCTGCAGAGATGTTGAGCTTCATTGCTTGAGGGTTTGGAGCTTGGAACACCCATTAAGCATTAAGATCTCTTGGATTCATGAAATATTCAATTTTGGTTCTGGAAATTTTAAACACTAGTTATATTCCATTCATAGGGGAAAATACAAGAAATGAAATTGTTCACTAAATAAACGTAACTCTAATTTTTATTTTTGAGAATTATATCTATGCTTAAAAAATGGAATTACCTCTTGTTTTTTTAAGTAGATGAAAAATTTGATCTTGGGCCTTCTTCCAAACTCAAAATCCACATCAAGCGCTCAAAAGATCAACTTTTCAACCAAATCACCGTTTCTAAAGGCTAAGATCTCTCCTTTCTTGTCTCAAAACTTCAATCTCCAAAAATTACAAGAACCCACATCAAAATTACGAGAACCCACATCAAAATTTAGAGAAAATGAGAGTCAGGAACCAACCTTTTGAGATTAGAAAAAAAAAATGAAAAAGGTTGAGAATGAGACAAATTGGGAAGTGAGATAAGCCTAGATTTAAGACAGGTTCTTATTAATAAAATTGAGAAAACTAAGGGAATAGATATTTGCTTTCTCTCTCTGCTTCAGTGCTCTCTGTTGCCTTTTGCTTTGCTTTGTTTATTGATTTTAAAGTACTGCGAATCTTTCAGCTCAGGAAAATTTATTACAAACTCTGAAGGGAAAATGGATAGTATAAAATGTTGCAACGGCTCTTTCTCAAGACAAGATGAAACAAGGTGGGTGATACCAGTGTGGGATGGGGCAATGTAGGCCTGGCCAATGAAGGAGGCGATTCGCTTCGTGATTCGTCTGCCTCGCTTATTAGACGAAGCGAGTTGGGCTCGCTTCGCTGGACAGGACAGGCCAGGCGAGCCCAACAGTGCCCGAACGTAAACCCACTCGCCGATTAGCTTAGGAGAATCATGAGGCGAAGCGAGGTGAATCGGGCGAGGCAGGCGCCTGTCCCTGATTATTATTTTTTTTTAAAAAACATAAAAATCAAGGGAAAAAATCGAAAAGTGAACTAAAATTTTCAAAAAAATAAATCAAATTACAATTTCATAATACAATTTGTTATTTTTTTATATTAGAGATCGAAACCACTCGGGCTGTTTACGCATCCCTCCTAAATATTGAGCTCAATGAGAGAAAATCAGGTCTACGTAGTTATTTTTCTACTGTTACAGATCGTACTAACTGGTCCCTACTCGTCGGCACCGGTAGTGGTTCCTCTTTCGGTGTTGGTCTCGTCCGATTCTGTAAGCTCCTCTGGTAGATAATCCGAGTCCAAAATGATTGCATTTTGTTTTCTGACAGCTGCCACTTTCCAATCTTGCGAGCAAATTATGCACTTCATTGTGTCGTGCGCCAAGCTGCATATCTTTTCGCTTAATATCTTGCTACCTGTACTAAAAACACTTTTCGACATTACTGTGAACACTGGAATGGTTAGTAAATCACGGGCCAAAGTAGAAAATACCAAATACAAATGTCCGTGGCTTTTCCACCAAGCTAAAATATCAAACTCATCTATGGTATGATCTACATCTGACTCAGTTTGTAAATATATTATTAACTCGTTTAAATCTGACAATGATGAGGCCACGGGGTCTTTCACCTTTTTTCTTTGTTGAATAAGTGATAAAACTGGAGTCGAAACACGCGAACTGGTTGCGACCAGTGATCTACTGGTTCTACCAGATGAAGAGCGTGCAACATATAAATCAAACACATTATTTTAACGGTACTAATATAATCATCAATATCTAAAGTATACACCATGGCTTTGTGGAACCCGTTTAAAAGAGCCTCCAAATCTACTCTAGGGTCCATTACCGAACATAAACAAAAAACAATTAGAATTTTAGCAAAATATTTAGAAATCTTACCTAGCAAAGCAAGAATAACTTCGTGAAGTAAATGATTTTCGATGTGACTAACAAAACATTGAACTATATTATACAATTCAGAGACAAGAATATTGTAAGTCGATGTCGCACACCTCACGCACTTGGGGAGAGGCGGAATTTACAAAAAACGATTTTTCATACTATGCAATACCAACTAAACTCCAGGATCTTAACAGAAAACTTAAGTAACTATTCTACTATGAGGTTCTAACTACTATGTTAGTATTTATACATTCTTGATTCTAGTCCTTTGGGTCTTCTTCTCCTCCTCTCCTTGAGCTTCTCGAAAATCTGGATCGTGCTTGATCGTCGGCCTCCTCGTATCGAAAATGATCCACCCGAGAGTCTATACTTCAAGCTCCAACTTCTAAATCGAGATAACTAAGGTACCTAGTTCGCTAAGTTAGGTATCTTAGAAGATATAGAGTATCTAATGGAGTATTTAATCTCACTTGACCCTATGATTCACAACTCATATAAGGTATTATGGTCTTGAGGAAGGAAAGAAAAAATGGAGAGAGAAACAAGATGAGCAAATGAACTAAGTGAAGGTAAGTGAAGAATGGCTCCCTCACTCAACTCACTCAAGCATGCAATATTTTCTAATTGAAAACATCAATCGTGCTTGAATAGTGAATTCAAACCAATAAAATAAACCAATGAGCCATGCTTCACTCCATGCTACACATATCTCCATTTTCCACCTCATTAATCTATTTACAAAAATAGATAAACAAAATAATGAGGTGTCCCCTTCTAGAAGCATCTCTTGTGAAATTACAAGAATGCCCTCACCATATATACAAACTCGTATTCGTATTACGAAAAATACGAATACAATGAGATAATAATAACCCAATAAATAATACTAGAATCCGGCTTAAACCAAAGCCCACTAGTATTATCTGTCCGAACTACATCCGTGCAGCCAGTGCACGTATGTGATCGGAACCCTACCGTAAAACCATACGGTCTCTACATCGTTTCGCCCAAAGCAGGTAAACCCTCTGTATGGGACTCTAAAGACTCAACAGTACGCTGGTAGTGGGTTTAACCACAAGTCCGTCAGCGGCACTAGCTGTGCGTAACGGCTACCTAGGTATCTGTCGGTAAGAAGGCCGATGAGCAAACTCATCTGAACTCCTACTGAGCCTATCCGTGACAATCTCCGTACAGTTTGATCTGTTCGTCTAAGATACTCGCATATCGGGTCTAGGGGGATGGTAACCGTCAGACCCCTAATAGCGCAATAAGTCATATCGGAGTAGAGCCCAATACACTCTGAGAAACTACTGGAGTACCTACCAGTAAATCTCGCTTGCCCTAGCCAAGAACTTTGTGTAATGGTTTTCCGAACACTGCGCTATATTAACCCCCAATACCGGGAGAGACGAATCCTATCTAACCACCACTGCCTTCCAGTGCTTCGGGATTGCACCCAACTACTACTTGTTTGCACGACTCCTTTAATCTGTGGTAGGGCAGTAATCTAAGTACAGTGGGAACACACTCGAGACGAATAGTGATGTCAAGTCAACGGACTAACCTATACTCATGCCACCCGGAAACTGCTACCTGACGATAAGTATAATACCAACCAGCATTACCTATCGAGTCCGTCTAGTGTAACGCATAACCCAATGAGCACATGTATACTATCTCCGGTACGACGTACCAATGGCTGTGGGACAGACCATTTTCCCTGCTGGGATGAGAAGCATATACACTAGTCTACTGTAACAACCCTAATATTCCTATACAATTTTTTTTCAAAATTGTTTAAAGGGGTATTTATTGCCTGAGCACAAGATAGGTAATTAATTAGCAATTTAATTACAAGAAAGAGTTTGTGGCTCATTGGTAATATCTTGCACTGCTGAACCAAGCCACCAGAGTTCAAATCCCATACCCTACATTATTTTTAATATTGTTTTATTTTGAGATTTTTAGAATACCAACAGTCAACACGTGTTAACTCCCAAAAACCCCACTATGTACACCCTGTAAATTAAATATACCAGTGAGCACATGAACCGACGGGGATCCCTTCGACCGACCGACTCGGCCGGGATCGGCCGAGTCGGCCGGCGGACCGGCCAACTCGGGCCGGCGCCGCCGGCCGGACTCGGCCGGACCGTCGAGTCGTCAACAGAGAAAATGTGGCTCTTCCTCTCCCCTACCCTCTGCACACTTCATTTTCCCAGATCGGTTCCGGAGACTTTTGAAATCCCCATTTACTCCATTTTTAAATGAATTTTAATATATTTTTACATTTTATCAATTCAAACTCTTCATCTATCCTAACCCTACCCTAACCCTATAAATACCACCCCTAAACTCTACCCCCTCACCGCAAAACTCTAACCCAACTCTCAAGAAATCTCTAGAAACCCTATTGTGCAATCGAAGTGAGCGAAAGACGAAGCTCCGGCGGATTTTCCGAAGACGATCCCAGGAACTCCCGACGACGAAACGACGCACCGTCGAATCCTCTCGTCTCCCCTTCCTCTCTTTTAAAGTCCTAAACCCGTAAGTCCCAATTTCTCTCCTTTACTCTTTTCTAAAAATACGAATTTCCAAAATCCGGCGGAATCGGAACAAATCCGATTTCCGATTCGGTTTCTTCCTAAAACTCCACTTTTCTTTAATATAATTATGCTAATACAAATTCATGTTGACTATTAAACACTAACTAATCATATTGAACAAGTTTCATATCAAAAGTAATTACTATTTTCATTTTACTGTATTTCTTTCATTAAAATACCATATAGTTTCTTTTCTACATTTAAACCATCAAAACCCTTGCTATACTTTTAAGTAGATCATGAGGTAATGACCTACCTCCTCACACACTTATATACAACATAGCACAATACCCTCGGGAACATAGAATACGGGAAAACGACACCTTTTCATTTAAATACCTTTTAATAATAAAACCATTTTCTAAGCGATTTAGAATTTATACAAATCTTTGCAAAGCGCCGCTACAACCCATTTGGGGAACCCGTTCGGGATGGTGCGGATTATCGCACATCCTCGGGCTTAGTAGTGCGAGATGCAGACCTCCGCAAGGAGCATTCGGTCTCGAAAGATTTAAAATATGAAAATCTAAAGAAAATGAGATTTCTAGAAATATTATATATATTAAAAATTATTTTCATATAAATATATGTATATATATCCTTAAAATATCTATTTTGTAATAATATAAATATTCCACATTTTTCTAAAAATACTACAAGAATCATTTTAAAATACCATGAATTCTCTACAAATCAATATTACAAATAAATACCCTTTATTTATGGAATTAGGATATTTTCACTAGAAATATCACAATGTAAAATCTACATTCATTACAACTCTAAAGATGATTAATAAATATTTGGAGTGTATTTTGAAAATTACACAAAAATTATTTTTACATAAAACTCCCTCAAGTTCTATAAATTACATTAAGGACCCTAGTAAATATAGGTTTAAGCGGGACCAATCTCTTGAGCCTCAGGGAGCCGGAGAAGTGGGTGCTTGCCTATTTAAGATAGACAACTTAACAACGGTGTTATCAATACGGTAATCGTTTTTGAAAAAGACACAAATCCTGCCGCCCATGTGCAGCGGTTATCGATAACATCAAAGCAATCAGAACTTCAATTTACTTTTCTAATTGTCTGACTTAGATGAGTCTTTTTATAATTTGACTTGAATATGATTCAAGTACAATCTACATCTACAATCTACAATATTACAATTCAACATGAATTCATGAATCCATTATTCCATATATTCAATCTATCAATCTATACAACTTGATTGAACCGAATCATGGATATACATTCCATTTACATGGTTCTCCAGTTACATCCATTTACATGATTGTACAGTTACATTCGTTTACTGATATCATGGTTTCGGCAAGTCATCCAATTATACAATCTATATTACAAGACAATTCAAGTTGCAATACAATAACAATACAATCAAGATAACACGGGGTTTAAGGGGTAGACTGGTATGGAAGGTGTTAAAAGTGGCACGAGACTACAAGGTTTAAGACACCTAACCGTATCCAATTGCCGTTGTTCTGGGCTTTCTACCGGAGCCTTGTACTCTATATTCCGTTTGCCCTGGTCTCTAACATATAGAGACCCCTCTCGTATACACCGGCATCCTTTTGTACCAACCTACAAACAATAGCGTTAACACAATATTATAACAATATACTACAACTTTAAAAACTACCTTCTTATTCTGTCTATTCTACTTCTCTCTTATTTTTGGGACTTACCGAGCGATCTGTTCGCTGATGACATTCTCTTTCTTTCTTTTTTGAATGTCGTCAGGTGATCTGGACATATCAGAGATCGAGCCCACGAGTGAAGACTTGGACTAATTCAGTGAAGACCCCGAGCTCTAGTTCATTGTACACTTTCCATTTTAGTACTTTTCCTTTTCTGTTATGCCATTGTTTAGGTATTGCTTTATTTCAGTTGTATTTACTTTCCATGTATTGTACAGAAAGAATGTAATAAATAAAATTGCTGTTTTATTATATCTTGTCTCTTGTACATTTACTTTTATATTGCTTAGATACGCGTAGCGTATTTACTTCACAGTAAATACGTAGTGGCCTCGTCGCGTCCTCTGCCTGTATACTGGGAAGCAGGACGTGACAGGTTTTGTTGGTGGCCCATGCAGGTCAGAGTTGTATGAAACTCTATCATGCAGTTCTGTTCTGCGTGAACAACCTAAGCAATATAACCCAAGAACCAGAAACTAAAACATTCTTTATAATCATGTTCCTTGAATCTTACAATTTCATATTCTTTGAAGCATATACTTTGAATCTGTCCTAACCCAAAATTCCCTCATTTTTTTACAATCTTACCAAAACCTTCGCATTATTTCTCCCTTCACATATTTTCATACACTATCAAGTACTTCTATCATCAAACTTTTCTTGAATCCGTTACACTTTCCTTTTATAAATTTCGAGGACGAAAATTTTATAAGGAGGGTAGAATGTAACAACCCTAATTTTCCTATACAAATTTTTGTACAATTTTTTTTCAAAATTGTTTAAAGGGGTATTTAAGCCTGAGCACAAGATAAGTAATTAATTAGCAATTTAATTACAAGAAGGAGCTTGTGGCTCATTGGTAACACCTTGCACTGCTGAACCAAGCCACCAGACTTCAAATCCCACACCTCACATTATTTTTAATATTGTTTTATTTTGAGTTTTTTAGAATACCAACAGTCAACACGTGTTAACTCCCAAAAACCCTACTACACCCTGTAAATTAAATATACCGGTGAGCACATGAACCGACGGGGATCCCTCCGACCGGGCCGACGCCGCCGACCGGACTCGGCCGGACCGTCGAGTCGTCAACAGAGAAAATGTGGCTCTTCCTCTCCCCTACCCCCCTGCACATTTCATTTTCCCAGATCGGTTCCAGAGACTTTTGAAATCCCCATTTACTCCATTTTTTAATGAATTTTAATATATTTTTACATTTTTTCAATTTAAACTCTTCATCTACCCTAACCCTAGCCTAACCCTTTAAATACCATCCCTAAACTCTACCCCCTCACCCCAAAACTCTGAGCCAACTCTCAAGAAATCTCTAGAAACCCTAGTGTGCAATCGAAGTGAGCGAAAGGCGAAGCTCCGACGGATTTTCCGAAGACGATCTTAGGAACTCCCGGCGACGAAACGACGCACCGTCGACTGCTCTCGTCTCCCCTTCCTCTCTTTTAAAGTCCTAAACCCGTAAGTCCCAATTTCTCTCCTTTACTCTTTTCTAAAAATATGAACTTCCAAAACCCGACGGAATCGGAACAAATCCGATTTCCGATTTGGTTTCTTCCTAAAACTTCACTTTTTTTTAATACAATTATGCTTAAACCAATTCATGTTGACTTTTAAACACTAAATAATTATATTGAACAAGTTTCATATCAAAAGTAATTGCTATTTTCATTTTACTGTATTTCTTTCATTAAAATACCATATAGTTTCTTTTCTACATTTAAACCATCAAAATCCTTGCTATATCTTTAAGTAGATCACGAGATAATGGCCTATCTCCTCACACACTCATATGCAATATAGCACAATACCCTTGGGAACATAGAATATGCGAAAACGACACCTTTTCATTTAAATACCTTTTAATAATAAAACCATTTTCTAAATGATTTAGTATTTATACAAATCTTTGCAAAGCGCCGGTACAACCTATTTGGGGAACCCGTTCAGGATGGTGCGGATTATCGCACATCCTTGGGCTTAGTAGTGCGAGATGCAGACCTCCGTAAGGAGCATTCGGTCTCGAAAGATTTAAAATACGAAAATCTAAAGAAAATCAGATTTCTAGAAATATTATATATATTAAAAATTATTTTCATATAAATATATGTATATATATCCTTAAAATATTTATTTTTTAATAATATAAATATTTCACTTTTTTCTAAAAATATCACAAGAATCATTTTCCACTAAAATACCATGAATTCCCTACAAATCAATATTACAAATAAATATCCTTTTATTATGGAATTAGGATATTTTCACTAGAAATATCACAATGTAAAATCTACATTCATTACAACTCTAAAGACGATTAATAAATACTTGGAGTGTATTTTGAAAATTACACAAAAATTATTTTTACATAAAACCCCCTTAAGTTCTATAAATTACACTAAGAACCTTAGTAAATATATGTTTAAGCGGGACCAATCTCTTGAGCCTCAGGGAGCCGGAGAAGTGGGTGCTTGCCTATTTAAGGTAGACAACTTAACAACGGTGTTATCAATACGGTAATCGTCTTTGAAAAAGACACAAATTCTGCCGCCCATGTGCAGCGGTTACCGATAACATCAAAACAATCAGGATTTCAATTTACTTTTCTAATTGTCTGACTCAGATGAGTCTCTTTATAATCTGACTTGAATATGATTCAAGTACAATCTACATCTACAATCTACAATATTACAATTCAACATGAATTCATGAATCCATTATTCCATATATTCAATGTATCAATCTATACAACTTGACTGAACCGAACCATGGATATACATTCTATTTACATAGTTCTCCAGTTATATCCATTTACATGATTATACAGTTACATCCATTTACTGATATCATGGTTTTGGCAAGTCATCCAATTATACAATCTATATTACAAGACAATTCAAGTTGCAATACAATACAACAATACAATCAAGATAACACGGGGTTTAAGGGGTAGACTGGTACGGAAGGTGTTAAAAGTGGCACGAGACTGCAAGATTTAAGACACCTAACCGTATCCAATTGCCGTTGTTCCAGGCTTTCTAACGGAGCCTTGTACTCTATATTCCGTTTGCCCTGGTCTCTAGCATATAGAGACCCCTCTCGTATACATTGGCATTCTTCTGTACCAAGCTACGAACAAAAACGTTAACACAATATTATAACAATATACTACAACTTTAAAAGCTACTTTCTTATTCTGTCTATTCTACTTCTCCCTTATGTTTGGGACTTACCGAGCGATCTGTTCGCTGACGACATTCTCTTTCTTTCTTCTTTGAATGTCGTCAGGTGATCTGGACACATCAGAGATCGAGCCCACGAGTGAAGACTTGGACCAATTCAGTGAAGACCCCGAGCTCTAGTTCATTGTACACTTTCCATTTCAGTACTTTTCCTTTTCTGTTATGCCATTGTTTGGGCATTGCTTTATTTCAGTTGTATTTACTTTCCATGTATTGTACTGAAAGAATGTGAATAAATAAAGTTGCTGTTTTATTATATTTTGTCTCTTGTGCATTTACTTTTATATTGCTTAGATATGCTTAGCGTATTTACTTCACAATAAATACGTAGCGGCCTCGTCGCGTCCTCTGCCCGTATACTGGGAAGCGGGGCATGACATCTACTCTGGAATATCAATGCCCCGTCTCGATAATCCTACGACTAGGGATCTGTATAAGGATGTGCTTATAGACTACCCAGTCCCCACTAGTGTGACTGCTATCATAATGCTGGTAGTTAAGTAAATATTCTAAGGGCTCTACCAATATATATTAGCGATATGCTAAAAGAAACATATGCACATATTGAGATAGAAACAAACCAAGTAGCATACTACCATTTTGAGCAAGACTGTTATTATATCTGTGAATATCCCAAGCTTCCAAAATATAATATACAATCCAGTACGATACAATAATGGCTTCTACGGCATATATCACTAACAATCTCTTACTTGCACTAAGGCCGTCTATTGGCACATCGCAAACCTATCATCTCGATTAGCCTCTCGAACTGTGTCTGAGGGATGGCCTTTGTGAGTGGATCTGCAGTGTTGTTCTCTGACTCTACTCTCCGCACCTCGATCTCCCGGCAATCAACGATCTCCCTGATCAGGTGGTACCACCTCAAAATATGTCTAGACTTCTATTGGGACCTTGGTTCCTTCGCTAAAGCTATAGCCCCGTTGTTGTCACAATACAGAGGTATTGGATCAACAATGGACGGAACCACCTGAAGTTCTGTCACGAACTTCCAGATCCAGACTGCTTCTTTCGCGGTGTCACATGTAGCGATATACTCCGCTTCCATCGTCGAGTCAGCAATGGTGTCCTGCTTGGAGCTCTTCCAACAGACCGCCCCTCCATTGAGGGTAAAGACATAATCCGATATAGACTTGGAGTCATCTTTGTCACTCTGGAAGCTGGAGTCGGCGAAGGTTTCGATCTGGAGGTCTTCATTGCCGTACACCAAGAACATCTCCTTAGTCCTTCTTAGGTACTTGAGAATATTCTTCACTGCTGTCCAGTGCATCTCCCCTGGGTTTGACCGATACTTGCTTACAATGCTCAGTGCGTAAGCTACATCTGGTCTGGTACACATCATCGCAAACATTATAGAGTCTACTACAGAAGCGTAGGGTATAATAGTCATGCGATCCCTTTCTAAATCAGTCTTAGAAGACATCTCTTTGGAGAGGGTAATTCCGTGATAAGCCGGTAAATTACCGCACTTTGAATCTTCCATACTAAATCTTTTCAGTATGGTGTCAATATACCTGAACTGTGAAAGTCTCAACATCCTCTTAGATCTATCACGATAGATCTGGATTCCCAGAATGTAGGAGGCATCACCCAGGTCCTTCATGGAGAACCTTTGGGACAAAAATCCTTTGACTGATTGTAGCATAAGAATGTTATTTCCCATCAGGAAAATGTCATCCACGTACAAGACGAGGAATACCACAGTTCTCGCTACAATTTTACTATAAATGTATGGCTCATCTGGATTTTTGATAAAGTCGAATTTCTTGACCGTCTCATCAAAACAGATGTTCCAACTCTGTGATATCTGCTTTAATCTATAAATGAATTTAAGCAACTTTCACACTCTTCCGTTGCTCCTACTCTCTATGAAACCCTCTGCCTGATCCATATAAACACACTCTTCCAAATTTCCATTCAGAAAAGTGGTTTTTACGTCCATCTGCCAAATTTCATAATCGTGGAAGGCAGTAATGGCAAGAAGGATCCGAATGGATTTGAACGTAGCCACTGGAGAAAAGGTTTCATCATAGTCCAAACCAGGTCTTTGACGAAAACCTTTTGCAACAATTCTAGCCTTATAGGTTTCAACCTGTCCATCTACACTAATCTTTTTTCTGAAGATCCATTTGTAGCCTACGGGTTTTACCCCTTCTGGAGCAATGTCCAAAATCCATACTTTGTTGGTGTACATGGACTCCATTTCGGTCCGCATTACATCTAGCCATTTTACCGAGTCTCTGCTCTTGATGGCTTGCTGGAAACTAGTTGGCTCATCATCGTCGATGATGCAATCCTCTCTATCCCTGTCTATGAGAAAACCGTAGTATCTCTCGGGCGGATGAGACTGCCTACTAGTTCTACGGAGTGGCGTGGGGATATCCGGTACTTTCAAAACTTCTGGTTTCACCATGCTTTCAGTAATAGCTTATGGTTCTAGAATTTCTTTCAGTTCTATTGTGCTCCCATTTATTTCTTTTTCAAGAAATTGAGTTTCCAAAAAGTGGGCATGCCGAGAAACAAAGATCTTTTGTTCCTCCGCGTAATAGAAAAGATACCCTCTGGAGTTCTTTGGATATCCCACAAACTTACACAGTATTGAACGTGCCTCGAGCTTGTCCGCATGATGTTTTTTTTTACAAAAACTGGACATCTCCATATCTTTAGATATTTAAGATAGGGTTTCTTCCCACTCCACATCTGATATGGTGTGGTAGGCACTGACATAGTAGGAATCTTGTTCAAAAGATATGCAGCTGATTCTAGTGCATAACCCTAGAAGGATCACGGTAACTCAGCGTTACTCATCATAGAACGTACATATCCAATAAGGTTCGGTTCCACCTTTCCGATACACCGTTGTGTTGAGATGTATATGGAGGAGTAAGCTGAGAGAGAATTCCATTCTCTTTTAAGTAATCCAGGAACACGACACTTAAGTATTCACCACCTCGATCAGATCTAAGTGTCTTGATAGTTTTGCCGGTTTGTTTTTCCACTTCATTCTTGTATTCCCGGAATTTCTCAAAGGTCTCGGATTTATGTTTTATCAAGAATACATGTCCATACCTTGAGAAATCATCCGTAAAAGTAATGAAGTAGGAATAACTACTTCTTGCATGTGTAGACATTGGACCATACACGTCGCTGTGTGTGAGTCCTAAGAGTTCGCTGGCTCTTATCCCGTGTCCAGTGAACAGGGTCTTTATCATCTTTCTTTTGAGACATGATTGACAAGTTGCATAAGATAGATATTCAAATGGATCTAAATATCCATCTTTATATAACTTCATCAACCGTGTTTCATTGAGGTGGCCCAGTCTACAATGCCATAAGAAAGCCTGATTTAATTCTGGAGACTTTCTTTTAAGTGTGTTCTGGACATTGAAAACCTGAGCTTGATTTAATACGTATATACCGTTATCTAGTGTACCTGACCCAATCAGAGTATGATTAAGGTGGAAGTGGACGGCATCGCTTATAAATGTAAAATCATAACTTTCTTTAGATAGTAAAAATACAAAGATGATATTACATGCCAAACTAGGTACACACAAACAGTTACACAAAATCAAAATCTGTCCACTTGTGAATCCTAGATGATATTCCCTACGGATACAGTATCCACGCTCATTCCGTTAGCAATCCTGAGAGTCATATCACCTGTCTTAATAACTCTACGGTTTCTCAGAGCCTGCAATGAATTACAGATATAAGATCTTGATCTGGTATCTAGTATCCAGGAAGTAGAGTTAATTGACAGACAGTTTTCAATCATAAACACACCTGAAACCGAACCCACAACGTGCTTCGAATCCTGATTTCTGGCTTTCTAAGCCCTGCAGTCCTTCTTCCAATGCCCTTTCCCGTGACAATAGAGACATTCCTCCTTCTTTACTGTCAACCCTGAAACTTTTGCTCTGCCCTTTCCCTCTACCTTACTGACACCGCCTTTCGGCTTGGTGGAGGCCTTCTTCTTCCACCACTTGGCTTTCACCTTGGATCTAGAAGAGGAAGATTCCCCAATAAGCAGAGCGAGTGTCTCCCTGAATTTCTGCAGGATGCCCTCAGCGCTCCTCAACATATTGAGAAGTTCTGGAAGTGAAATTCCTTCCCTTGAATGTTGAAATTAAAGATAAACTGGATATAGGTAGAAGAGAGCGACTGTAAAATTAAGTCAGTATATAACTCGTTCTCCAACGTGGTCCCAAGGTTCGTGAGCTCTTCAATAAAGCTGATCATCTTAAGGACGTGGTCCCCTACAAATGACCTGACAGCTAACCTCGCCTGAAACAATTTCTTCGAGGTCTCATATCTTACGATACGGAATTGCTCTCTATATAAATCTTTGGTATGGAGGAAGGTGGAAGGTAAGTCTATCTTCTCATGCCGCCTCTGGTGTTCATTATCCATTGAGGCCAACACGAGGCAATTGGCTCTCGCACTGTCTATTTCCCATGTCTTACAGATTTCAACATCCGTGACGGTGGAATCTTAACCTGAGACGACGGGGGCTTTGGTAGTAAGAAGGTAGCCCAGCTTGTCATAGGTAATGGCCATCTGGACATTCCTTAGCCAATCTTTATAGTTTGGCCCAGTCAATTTATTATTATCTAGCAGAAACTTAAGCCCGGTCATTTTGGTCGCTGCTGTCAGGAAAGAGAGAATAAACACTCAGTATGACGCTCTTACAAGTTTAGATTGGTTATTAGTTTATCTAAACAAGATGGCTCCCACTGTTCCTCGAATTCTCGTTCAAACCATAAAAGAATAATTAGTCAGGATTAATCACACCCTACAATTCTTGCTTAACCTTTCGGCCAGGCTAGTGTGGGTACTTCGAGGGAGGTTTTCTAATGCTTTCGTGAAGTTCCTTAATTACATAAGCTCTTTTCTCTGGAGGCGTAGCCCCGCTAACACCGTTCTAGGCACCTACTTGGTTTATAGTATTGATTGTTTAATGAAAAATCTCTCGAAGAGTAACGGATACTCACAGTAGGATCGGGATCCAAATACCATTGTGTGACAACCTTGAAGGAATCCTACCAAAATCATTACACTCCAAATGGTATGCAACACTAGCAAGTTTCATTTTCCTTAAAACTCCCGATGTGGATTTTTTCCCCAGGCGCTTATGACCTTGACGAAGGCTAACATATCATAAGACGCAAGTCAAGTTCTACCGGTCATTATCCAGATTAATTTGAACCCACCTATACAAACGCTTGACGAAGGCCAAAATAGCTGTACGGCTGTTCCAAATCAACGTATCTATCTATACTACAGATGAATACCTAGCAGTTACCAATCACTATACCTTGGTGAAGGTCAAAATATATAGCTTGAATACTACTGAATACCCATCTGAAATGACGGAGGGCTATGGATGGTTTTAGCGAAACCGTGAACGTAATGAACTTGATATAGTCGAAGGAATCATGGTAGTTTTTAAAAGGAGTGGTTTAGGCTCGACATTTAAAAGTTGTTTTTCAAGAAAACTGAGTGGTTTTGAAATTGTTCTAACAATTTAAACTTTAGTTTGTTTTCCTTACATTAATCAATATTAATGTGGTCCAATCATTTAATCCTATCATTGCAGAAAAGAAACGAAAATAGAACGTAAGCTTATGCCATCCGCATTCGCCACGGGGCTCCGTCATGCACCGTTAGGTTACTTAACTAACGGCAGAGCGGGGGCTGGACTAGCGCGGGTGCAAAACATAAGAAACGTTTATTATATATAATATACATATAGTCATCCATCTCATGCAATAATAGGCATTTCAGATCACAGATCACAGATGAATATATTGGATATACTAAGAATTCCGTGTTTTGTTTTAGCCTAGAACGAAAAACGGAATCCACGGTCGTGATGAGTAGCCAAACCCCACCCTAGACCCCTATAGGTGCGGCAAACTACCCTCCAAATTTCCGAAGTGAAGTAACCTCCCTCAATAAAATGAGTAGACCACTCGGCACTTAAAGAACCCGGTAGTTTATGCACCCCACATTGGGTCTATCCTAGGTGCAAGAAAAAGTAAATGAAATAATACAACGGTGGATACAACCTCAACCCGGATGTGCCCCGCAAAAATAATATTACATCAATTTACAAATTTATATGAATGAAAGAAAAGAAAACACTCTTCTCACATCCCCCGGCTATTCATCCACGACGATCCAATACTTCATATACACAAACCATCACAATACAGATATGTGCAACCCCCACTAATTGACATATAGCGATTATCAGACGTTTAGCAACACATATATAATCAAAGTATCACAGATTAGCCAAGAACTTAGAATTTCGATCGATAAACATTTATCCGTGTTTACCCCATGCACAAACCAGTATACAAACAATCTGGGTAAAAACCAAATATACCAAATATCATAATTCCAAGAACCAAAACTACAGAAAAAATTGGGAGCAACTCGGCGGCGGTTCCGCCGCCGAATGACCTATTTGGCGGAGGTTTCGCCGCAAAGTTGATGAGTTGGGTGCTCAGATTTTTTTCTAGGTCTTAGAAATGCCTGCATGTATTTTTAATGTCACTGAAATAATTTTTTGAACAGTTTAAAAAAAATCGACAGCAAGCATATCTCGGAAATTTAATTTTGGGTATTTTTCCATTGATCGAAGTTCTAATCACTTGCTAACAAGCTAGTTAAGATTTAGTAAGATCTGATACCACTGTAAGTCGATGTCGCACACCCCACGCACTTGTGGAGAGGCGGAATTTAAAAAAAACAATTTTTTTCATACTATGCAACACCGACTAAACTCTAAGATCTTAACAAAAATCTTAACTAGCTATTCTATTAGGAGTTTCTAACTACTATGTTAGTATTTATACCTCCTTGGTTCTAGCCTTCGGGTCTTCTTCTCCTCCTTTCCTTGAGCTCCTCGAAGATCCGAATCACGCTTGATCGTCGGCCTCTTCGTGTCGAAGATGATCCACCCGAGAGTCTATACTTCAAGCTCCAACCTCTAAACCGAGATAACTAAGGTACCTAGTTCGCTAAGCTAGATAGCTTAGAAGATGTAGAGTATATAATAGAGTATTTATCTCACTTGATCCTATGGTTCACAACTCATGTGAGAGATTAGGGTCTTGAGGAAGGAGAGAAAAAATGGAGAAAGAAACAAAATGAGCAAATAAACTAAGTGAAGGCAAGTAAAGAATGGCTCCCTCACTCAACTCACTCAAGCATGCAATATTTTCTAATTGAAAATATCAACCAAGCTTGAATAGTAAGTCCAAACCAATAAAATAAACTAATGAGCCATGCTTCACTCCATGTCACAAATATCTCCATTTTCCACCTCATTAATCTATTTCCAAAAATAGATAAACCAAATAATGAGCCGTCCCCTTCTACAAACATTTCTTATGAAATTACAAGAATACCCTCACCGTATATACATACCCGTATTCGTATTCCGAAAAATACGAATACAATGAGATAATAATAATCCAATAATATAATACTAGAATCTGGTTTAAACCAAAGCCCACTAGTATTATCCGTCCGAACTACATCCGTACAGCCAGTGCGCGTATATGATCAGAACCCTGCCGTAAAACCATACGGCCTCTATATCGTTTCGCCCGAAGCAGGGAAACCCTCTGTGTGGGACTCTAAAGACTCGACAGTACGCCGATAGTGGGTTTAACCACAAGTCCGTTAGCGGCACTAGCCGTGCGTAACGGCTACCCAGATATCTTTCAATAAGAAGGCCGATGAGCAAACTCATCCGAACTCTTACTGAGCCTATTTGTGACAATCTCCGTACAACCCAGTCTGTTCGTCTAAGAGACTCACATATCGGGCCTGGGGGGATGGTAACCGTCAGACCCCTAATAGCGTAATAAGGCGTGTTGGGGTAGAGCCCAATACACCCTGAGAAACTACTGGAGTACCTACCAGTAAATCTCGTTTGCCCTGGCCAGAGACTTTGTGTAATGGCTTTCCGAACACAGCTCGATATCAACCCCCAATACCGGGAGAGACGAATCCTATCTAACCACCACTGCCCCCCAGTGCTTCGGGACTGCACCCAACTACTACCTGTTTGCACGACTCTTTTGAGCCGTGGTAGGGTATTAATCTAAGTACAGTAGGAACACACCCGAGACGAATAGTGATGTCAAGTCAACGGATAACCTGTACTCATGCCACCCGGGAACTGCTACCCGATGATATGTATAATACTAACCAGCAATACCCATCGAGTCCGTTCAGTGTAACTCATAACCGAATGACCACCTGTATACTATCTCCGGTACGACGTACCAATGGCTGTGGGACAAACTATTTCCCATGCTGGGATGAGAAGCGTATACACTGGTCTGTTCTGGAGTATCGATGCTTCGTCTCGATAATCTTATGACTAGGAACCTGTATAAAGATGTTCTTATAGACTACCCAGCCCCCACTAGTGTGACAGCCATCACAACGTTGGTAGTCAAGCAAAAATCCTAAGGGCTCTACCAATATGTATTAGCGATATGCTAAAAGAAACATATGCACATATTGAGATAGAAACAAAACAAGTAGCATACTACCATTTTGAGCAAGACTGTTATTATATCTGTGAATATCCCAAGCTTCCAAAATGTAATATACAATCCAGTACGATACAATAATGGGCATATATCATTAACAAATATGAGAAGTGAAGGTATAAATAGCAGAAAATCGTTCTGTTGCTATTTTAAAAATTATAAGAAAATCTTGAAAAAGATTTGCAAGCGCCCAATGATCCTCTTCTAAGTGATTTTCTACAGGCATAGTTTCATTTCACATGTTACTAATAATTCCGACGGCCTTTAATACAGTACGAAGTATATCATATATACTATTCCTTCTAGTGGCCATATTTTTTTTAAGAGACGGTCTTACTTCTACAGCCAGGCATCTAGTTTTATATTTAGTTTTTCTTTTTGCAGAACTTTTAATAAACTTGCATACATCTTTAATTATTTGAATATTTGCACTACTTACGGTATATGCATTCTGTACGGCTAAATTAAGTATATGGCATGCACAACGAATATGAAAAAAGCGACCATTGCAAATTGATTTGCATAGCCTAATAAGTTCAGAAATAGCAGAATTATTGTTGCTAGTTGTTCAGTCGAAAATAGTGCACTTTTAACAAGACAATTTTCTTACTTTTCTTAATCATCTAAAAGTGTTTGTTATAAATATAACACATATTAGAAGTTCATCTGCAAAATATCATTTACCATGTGTTTATATATTATAATCAACATTATGAAGGAAATTGTATGTTTAATATTTTACGCATAATATTTTGTATCTCAAATATAACTAATATTGTTCATTGAAGATATTCTGCAAGATTAGCTCAGGTCAGATATCAGGAATCAAGAATCTGCTGTTCCCCTCCGAACACAGAGACGCGACCGCGTAGGTTCGTCTTGCCTAAAATTCGGAGCAGATGCTAATTGGTGCTATCCGTCCACCTCTCCGAAGATGCCAAGTTGATTTATGGCACCATGTATCGAAGGTTTAAACGGATGCGGCCGATATAGCAGACTTCGTCAGATTCCCCCTCGTTTGAGAGGGTTTTGATTGTGGGGACGCTTTTCCCTGCAGGCGCAAGCCCCTGTAGTTAATTACGCTACCGCATCGCGATAACAACTTTTTCTTTCTCCAGATGGTCACTTCGTGTCGTGGGTGTTTGTTTTGTTTTTGGTTGCCCGTGGATCGTATACGGAGACTAATGTATGTTGTCGCCCGTAGGGCGTGGATTAGTCAAAATCCGTATCTTCTTAGATTTGGGTTTTTGGTTTGGGTTTAAGGATACGTTAGTCTTATTTGAGACTAAGATCAACTTAAACGTTTGTTAAGAATACGTTAGTATAATTTTATACTAAGATCAACTTAACGTTTGTTAAGGACACGTTAGTCTAATTTTAGACTAAGATCGACTTAACAGGATCGTTTAGATCCAACAAAAAAGAATTTTGGCTCTATTGTTCTAGTTTAGGGACTTTGCGGTCCATTACCAGTTTAAGGACATAGTGGTCCATTACCAGTTTAAGGACATGGTGGTCCAAGGTTAAGGACATCATAGTCTGTGGGTTTAAAGGGACCCCACAGTCCGAGGTTAAGGACATCGTAGTCCGTGGGTTTAAGGACCCCACAGTCCAGTTTGAAGACATCATAGTCTGTAGAAGGTATGGCCGTCGGGACCCGTCACCTTTCTGAAGACGTTGAAGGATTACAACGACAAATATCAGAGGAGTTCAGAGATGTACCCTTGAACCAATTTTGGTTGGGAGATTTATAGTCCAATTTGGGACTAAAGTCTGTTAAAAGGTTTATGAGCATATGGGCTCAGTTGATATGAGTTGAGGACTTACGGCCAATCTTGGGCTAAGTCCAATAAATGTTTAACATTTTATTGTTCTGGCTATTGAGCCTTTATTTGGGCTTAGCCCTTTTAATAATGCAGAGCATCAGATCCTGACATTTTTTTTGTCTTGTATTGAATGCATAGCATTCATCAGAACAATGTGTGTTCTGACAGTGCGCCACGTGGCGCGCCAGGCACTTTGCCAATCAAAGAGCGCATTGCGCTTCTGTCAGGTAGCGCACACGAAGGTGACACGTGTCGCGCTTAGCGCTAAGCGCTAGTTTATCAGTGCATTGCGCTTTCCATTTATGAGCGTTTTGCGCTGGTTTAGGGGCGCGCCAGTAAGTGACACGTGGCGCGCTTGGCGCCAAGCGCCAGCCCATGAGCGCAGTGCTCTGTTTTAAAAGCGCAAAGCGTAAGTAGTGTCTATGGTTGACACGTAGCGTGTTTTGGCGTTGAGCGCCGGTCCAAGGAGCGCAAAGCGCAAGCGGTGTCTGTGGTTGACACGTAGCACGTTTTGGCGCTGAGCGCCGATCCAAGGAGTGCAAAAGCGCAGTTCATGAGTGCAAGGCACTGTTCAGTAGCGCAAAGCGCATCTGATCAAATTTATGATCAGAGAACAAGTTTATGTTCTTCTTTTAAAGGAGGCTTTGCCTCAAGTTTCAAGAACAACAGTTCTTATTTTTGAAAGGGCTTTGCCTTTATAGATCAATAATCTGTGAATGAAGTAAGTATTTCTTTGTTTTTATGATGAGATCTTTTGATCTTTTTATAAAAGACCTTTGTCTTTGTGGATCTATGATCTTTTACGAACATAATTCTTCTTGTTATGAGATGATTTCATCTCTGTGTTCAAGAATCATGTTCTTTACCTTGAAGAAATAATCTTCTCTCAAGAGCTTGCTCTCTTTCTTTTGAGTTTTCTCAAAGTTTGAAGGGGTCTCTTCTTTTCAGACTTGAATTCTTGGGGCCTTTATATAGGGCAAATTGATTTGTTAAATCAGTTAAAGAGATCTTTCTCTGATTGATTTGGGGATGTTTCCCCACCATTGGATCTTTGATCCTAGGGCTTCTGTTTTACAGAAGGCGATCTTCTTGTTTTTAAAGAGATTGAGAAAATCTTTCCATAACAGAATTTATTGTCTTCGGTAATTTTTATTTACCATTAGATCATTGATCTAACGGTGCTCTGATTTACAGAGTAAAATCTTGTCATTTGGAAAGATTTTGAGGAATCTTTCCTTAACAGAATTTAATTCTGATTAATTAATGATTTATCATTATTATTAGATCTTTGATCTGACGGTTGGGGAGCTTTTAGGTTCCAGCGCTGGCGCACCCGTGCTTTGCACGTGGTGCGCTGCTTAAAAGGCAGCGCACATTGCGCTAGCGCACACGTGTATGACACGTGGTGCGCTGCTTGGAGTGCAGCGCACCTAGCGCTAGCACACACGTGCTTTGCATGTGGTGCGCTGTTTAGGGCGCAGCGCACTTAGTGCTGCATATGAAGCGTTGCTTCACAATATTTTAACTCTTGGCTTTGAGGCATTTGTTACATTTTTTGCATGTGGAGTTTTTCCCTTCATTTTTTATTTTATTATTATTTTTTTAATTATTTATTATTATATTTATTTATTATTTTTTTTATAAGGGAGCAGGTTGTGAGCCAAAATTTTGGCGGGAACAAATGCCCCCACTACTTTGCCCACGTAAGCATGTACGTGGGTGAAGTAGTGCAGAGTTATGCATGGCCACAGAATTGAGGGCTTAAGAGACAAGTTTAGGGTCCTTATAGCCTAAGAATTTCTTCGTTCTTCATGAGCCGTAAGGGTCTCAATAAGATTTTTCTCCCTACGAGTCGAGAGGATCTCGTAGGTGCAAATTCTCCTTAGAAATCGTGAGGAATTCTAAGTGTTCATTACTTCCGTGAGTCGTAAGGATCTCACTCGGGTATTTTTCCATACGAATCGTGAGGACCCGTAAGTAGCTTCTTCACTTCAGCGACGAATGTGGTTTTGGAAAATGTGGCCCGTAGATAATAAAGAACATTTCATCTTGAACTCTCCGAGAGGTAGTGACGGCTTAGGAAGCAGGTTCAGATCTGCTACGTAAGACTTTTCAACTTTATTAGCCGTGAGGGTCTCATAAAGACTTTTCTCCTTACGAGTCGTGAGGATCCCGTAGGTGTATTTTCTCCTTAGGAATCGTAAGGATTCCTAAGCGCGTTTTCTCTTGAGAGTCGTAAGGATCTTACAAGAGAATTTTCCCTCCTACAAGTCGAAAGGACTCGTAAGCGGTTGTTTCCCTCCTTGTCGAGATTCGACTTTGGAGAGTGTAGCCCGTGAATAGTATGCAAGAGTCCGTTTTAGACTGACCTGCAGGGCCCCAGTGCTTAGGAAATAGGTCCTTATCCCCATTTCCTAAGGCTTTTCCCTACGAGTCGAGACGAATCGAGAAGTTCTCGCAAAGACACTAATTTCCTCACAAATCGAGACGAATCGAGCAGTTCTCGCAGGAATTACCTAACGTCACAATTAACCTCTGCTCTTTACGACAGAGGTCCGTTAGGGTCTGCGGTACTAGGGTTTTGTCCGTCGTACCGTCGCGTTGGCTGATGTATTTCTTGATAGGCAGTCTTGCTGTTCGAGTAGCCTCACGACTGTCGTGTCTCTGATCCCTTCGGGGGCTGGACAAGACGTCTTCAAGCAATCTTCCTAGGCAGTTTGACCATCGGAAGAGCAAGCGTTAGGAATTTTGCCATGCCGCTTTTTACTTGAGGTTAGGCTCATTTTGGAGAGCCCCGATGAGTCATAACCACTCCGCGCTGGTGTGGGATGATCTCCGATAGTCTTTCAGGTTTTATATGAGTTGTCGTCAAGACCCTGAAGTTAGGAATTTGGCCTTTGCTTCGTTTGTTGGCATTGCGTCTGCTGTATCGAGATGAATGTCGCAGTTGTCTTTAGGTTGTTGGTGAACCGTCGAGGTTTGGAACTAGGGATTTTGCCGTGGCTCCGTTGTTTGATTGTCGCGTCTGAATCCTGCTGGAGAAAGAACGCAGTGGTGACATCTCGTCTGCTGTATCGAGACGAATGTCGAGATGGTGACCACTCCATGTGGGATGATCTCCGATGGTCTTTCAGGTTTTATATGAGTTTCCGTCAAGACTCTGAAGCTAGGAATTTGGCCTTTTCTTCGTTTGCTGGCATTGCGTCTGCTGTATCGAGACGAATGTCGTGGTTGTCTCTAGGTTGTTGGTGAACCGTCGAGCTTTGGAACTAGGGATTTTGCCGTGGCTCCGTTGTTTGATTGTCGCGTCTGAATCCTGCTGGTGAAAGAACGCTGTGGTGAGATCTCGTCTGCTGTATTGAGACGAATGTCGATATGGTGACCACTCCATATGGGATGATCTCCGATGGTCTTTCAGGTTTTATATGAGTTGTCGTCAAGACCCTGAAGCTAGAAATTTGGTCTTCGCTTAGCTTGTTTTAGCGTGTCCGAATCTTGTTGGAGGAAGAACGCTGTGATGATATCTCGTCTGCTGTATTGAGACGAACGTCGAGATGGTGACCATTCTGCGCTGGTGTGGGATGATCTCCGATAGTCCTTCAGATTTTATATGAGTTGCCGTCAAGACCCTGAAGCTAGGAATTTGGCCTTTGCTTCGTTTTCTGGCATTGCGTCTGCTGTATCGAGACGAATGTCGTGGTTGTCTCTAGGTTGTTGGTGAACCGTCAAGGCTTGGAACTAGGGATTTTGCCGTGGCTCCGTTTGGTGATGTTGCGTCTGCTGTAACGAGACGAATGTCGAGGTGGAGCTGGGATTTTGCCGTCACTCCGCTTTGATTCGACCGTGAGGTCTTTTGTTGGCGCTGCATCTGCATCCTGCTGGACTGGGGAGGAACGCCGTTGTTGAAATCGTGTCTGGTGTAGCGAGACGAATGCTGAGGTGGAGTTGGGATTTTGCCGTCACTCCGCTTTGATTCGACCGTGAGGTCTTTTGTTGGTGTTACATCTGTAAGTGCACGGCGGCGCCCCGGCCGTCAATCCGACGGCCAAAAGCGGAAGCGGTGATAAACTTTAAATTTTCTTAAATTGGCAAACCGCCGCGCACTACTACCCGGATCGAACCATTAATTAGTCCTAGCTAACAATAAGAAAGGGAAGAGAGATATACCGACGATCCAAGTCCTCCGGTCTTCTCATCAACGTCCCGATCTCCTGCGGAATGTCCCGTCTCCTCCTCGTCGCCGGAAGTGCACCACATCGCCTACTTCTTTTACGGGCTCCCACCTCAATGCCGAGGCAACTCGGGCACGAAGCCGGCTACTCGACGTGCCCAAGATTTGCTGTAGAATGTGTGAAGAACCATGTCTCACTTTTGGGGATTGTGGAATTGCCATTGGTGGAGGAAAAGAGAACAACTTTAGGAAAATGAGCTAGAGGACTTTTCTAGCAAACATGAGAAGCAAAAATACCACACACCTCAAAAATGAGCCCCATTCCATTCCCTTCCATAGGAATGGCCGGCCCCCCCTTCTCAAGTGTGATTGGAGAGAGAAAGAGAAAAGTCAAGGGGGTGGGTGGAAGCAATGATGAAAAGAGATGATGAGAGAACAAAACCCAACACTCCAAAAGCCAATCATAACCTACAATGGTCAAGCCATCATCATAAAGCTAGAAGTCAAAAGATGGGCTCCATCATGAAACCATCATGATATAAATATATGCAAAGAACCCCCTCCACTAATGCCTATTTGCAACAATGTAAATAAACCCTCCTCCACCACACTTCGGCCAATGAACGGAACAAAGGAAATTGGCCGAAACGGAAAGCAAACTGGCAACTCCAGAAAACTGATCCCGTAATAAATTACAGGAAAACCCCGATACTGTGCATACACACCCGCATCTGTATTTCGACCGAAATACAAATGCAATGAGACAAAATCTACACTGTACTATACTAGGATCCGGCTTAAACCAAAGCCGGCTAGTAATATCTGTTCGATCCTGATCCGTGCAATACCGCACGTATCTGATCGAACCCTGCCATATAACCATACGGCCTATAGTACAAACTGTCCGATCCTGATCCGTGCAATACCGCACGTATCTGATCGGACCTTGCCATATCTCCATACGGCCTCTACAACCTTTCGCCCGAAAGCTGAGTAACTGAATGTGGGGGACTCTAAAGACTCGTCAACACCTTGGTTGTGGATTTAACCACTAGCACGTCAGAGGTATAAGCCAATACGTAACGGGCTACCAAGTATTGACTAAAAGGGACGTCTGTGAGTGAACTCAGCCTGACAACCCTACTGAGCCTGTCAGTGACAATATCCGTACAGTCCGGTCCGTTCGTCTATGAGTATCGCATGGCGGGCCTAGGGGGTTGGTAAAAGTCAGACCCCCAAAAGCGGTACAAGTCGTGTCGGAGTGTAGCCCAGAACACCCTGAGATACTACTGGAATACCTACCAGTAAATCTCCTTGCCTTGGCCAAGGACTTTGTGTAATGGCTCTCCTAGACACAGCACGACCTCACCCCCAATACCGGGAGAGACGAACCCCTGAAGATACGCTCACTGCCTCCATGTGGCTCGGGACTGTACCCAACTAAAACCTGTTTGCACGACTCCTTTGAGCCGTGGTAGGGTAGTAATCAAAGTACAGTGGGAACTCACACGAGACAAATGACGATCCCCAGGTCGATGAACTAATCTGCACACATGTCACCAGGGAACTGCCATCTGACGTCTGGTATATGACCAACTAGCATGTTCCCGGCGAGTCCTGTCCGGTGTACTCATAACCCAATGAGCACCTGTATACATCTTAGGTGATCCAACTGACACCAGTGGCTTGTGAGACCGGCCACCGCCCCTCGTCGGGGTCTCGACTGTATACACTAGTCTACTAATGGAGTATCGATGCCCAGTCTCGAAACTCCCACGACTAGGGACCTTTTAAGGATAAGCTTATAGACCCCAGCTCCCACTTATATGATCGCCCTCATACTGCTGGTGGTCAAGCAAGAATCCTAGGGGCTCTATCAACGTGTAATAGCGACGTGTCAGGTCACCTAAAGCAGTACACGATGATAAAGGTAAACCAGATAGCATACTATCATCTCGAGTAAGACTGTCCTACCGGGATAGGTCCTCTCTCAATCATTACAATCACGTACCTGTGACCTAATAATTGACTCTGAGGGCACTATCTCCAACAGCATCTGCATCCTGCTGGACTGCAAAGGAACGCCGTTGTTGACATTGCGTCTGGTGTAACGAGACGAATGCTGAGGTAGAGTTAGGATTTTGCCGTCACTCCGTGAGGTCATCCGCCTCCTACTGGACTGCAAAGGAACGCCGTTGTAGACATTGCATCTGGTGTAACAAGACGAATGCTGAGGTGGAGCTGGGATTTTGCCGTCACTCCGCTTTGTTTCGACCATGAGGTCTTTCATTGACGTTGCATCTGCATCCTGCTGGACTGCGAAGGAACGCCGTTGTTGGTCTTCTGGGATGCAGATGTGGCTGTTGAGGCTTGGCTCTCTTTCTGATGGAGCTTGGTGGGATGCCATGGTTCTCTCTTCGTTTGCGCCCCTGGATTGTATACTGATGTGATATCACCTGTAGGACATAAATTTTATTTTTCTTTATTTCTTTTCCGCGATGCTCTATCATTTCAGCTTTTATATCACGAAAGTTGCGATTGCCCAATCGTTTCGGCTATTTTTCGCGGTGTCCAATCATTTCGGCTATTTATTTTATTTTTACTCACTTCTTTTTATTGCGAGTTGCCCAATTATTTCGGCTATTTTGCATGCATACATTTTTACTTGCTGACTTGGTTGCAAGTTGCCCCATCATTTCAGCTATTTCGTATGCTTGTGTGGCTTGCTAGTTTCTTATTGCAAGCTTGGGATTAGAAACCGATTTCGGCATCAGCACCGCTGTAACTGGGATATTGCCAGGAGAGAATCATCATTTGCCTCTGTCGATATCGAACAAAGGTGGCTTAGCGAACAGGGTTAAGATCCTGTCGACTAAGGCTTTTGACTTCATGAGCCGTAAGGGTCTCATAAAGGTATTTCTCCCTGCGAGTCGTGAGGATCTCGTAGGTGCTTTTTCTCCTTAAGAATTGTGAGGATTCCTAAGTGCATGTTCTCTTATAAGTCGTAAGGATCTTACAAGAGTGTTTTCTCCTTACAAGTCGAGAGGACTTACAAGGGTTGTTTACCGTGCAAACGTATCCCTAGTCATGGATGGGACTTTGTTAGGGAAATGTTTATTCGCGCCCGTGGATTGTATACAAGGGTCAGCGTTGAGCCGCTTGTAGGGAAAAATTGGAGGTTGTGGTGGTTGCTTAAGAACAGGTTTAGATCTCTGTAGCTTAAGACTTTCAAATCTTATGAGCCGTGAGGGTCTCATAAGAGAGTTCTCCTTACGAGTCGTGAGGATCTTGCAAGTGTAATTTCTCCCTAGGGATCGTGGGGATCCCTAAGTGTGTTGCTCCCTTGTGAGTCGTAAGGATCTCACGCATGTGGTTTCTCCTCACAAGGTCGAGAGGACCTTGCAAATGTCTTTTAACGAGATCGCGCCCTTTCGGGTTTTTTCACAAAACTCGTCGGTAGCCCTGCTGTTTTTACTCACGGAGTCCTTTCGGGTTTTCATCCGTGCCCTTTTGCTTATGGACATACCGTTTTCTTTTTTCTCTTTTTTTTTTATTCTAACGAGGTTGCGCCCTTTCGGGTTTTCACAAAACTCGCCAGCAGCCTTGCTGTTTTTACTCACGGAGCCCTTTCGGGTTTTCATCCGTGCCCATTTTGCTTATGGACATACCGTTTTTTCTGTCTTTTTTTTACCACGTCAGCCGGAGGATACCGCGGGCTGGTAGTAGTTTAACGACGTTTCGGTCATCAGTCAACGTACGATTACGCAGCTAGATTTTGCCGCAAATCTTCACATGTTTTGTGTCGGAGGTGGATTCCGTGAAGAGAGGGCTGAGGGCGATTTCTTCATCAGAGTCACTTCCGAAGATGACAACTTGCGATCCCTTGGTGTCGGCTATGTGACAGTTGCCAGCAGCTTTTTCGCACCCATCTGTCGTGCTTTTCTGCTCCCGACGAGCCTTGCGCTTCACTTGTTGAACGTATCGTCGATGGGCAACATATCCCTGCCACCAGTTTTTAAAGGCTATGCACTTCTCGGTAGGGTGTGCAATCCTCTGATGGTATAGGCAGAAGTTAGGATGTATGTCCGATTCATCGAGACGTATATTTCCAGGGGAATTTCCTTTAAAAGAGGGCAATTTCATTCTTATTGCCAAGGCCCTAGCGAATCGTTTCCTTACTTTAAACTTGCTTTTACTGGCGATAAGGATGCTTTGCTCCGGTTGGGGTGTCTCGACCTTTTCCTCTAGTCGTCGGCGTTTGGCTTTTCCGAATATAGCTAGTTCACGCTCTCGATTGGCTTTGCTTTTTTGACGGGTTTCGTTCAGTAGCAAGTCAATCATCTCGTCAGACGGTTCCAAGGGTTTTGGCCTCGATCCTGCCCCCAGCTCTTTTATGCTGTCTTTTATCGCCGAATGCGTTTCTTCATTAGTTAATGTCGAATGAGAGATCATGTGGCAACTTGCCACATAGTCAGATTCTTTTGACGAGTCATCCCTGTCGTTATTGTCATCATCTCCGTTCTCAAGAATATTGTTGAGAAATTTTTGGAGTGTGACCGGGGTCCGCATCTTCTCGTTATATTCTTCCAGAGCGTCAATATGTTTTTGCAGGTCCGTGCGCTTGCTATCAAGCTCCACGGGCTTTTTGGTCTTCTTCTTCTTTTTCGAAGACATTGACGGCCGAATGTGAGCGCTTTGGCTATCACTACCAATTTTTGGAGTTGGGTGCGGCTTCAGCATCCCCTCGATGATATCAGGTTCCAGTGGATTTTTCCACCTGATCGCCGGGCATGTTTGGAGATCCTTCATTCTTTTTGTCTTGGCTGAAAGAGCGACTTCCCATAGGGCTTCCCTTATGAATGAGCACGATGCCCCCGGCACGTCCACTTTTTTAGGGGCGTGAGGTTGTGGTGGGCTCACCTTCCAGTTTTCCGATAACGCGAACTTGCCTTGTTGATATTGGTCTTCAACCCAGTTTTTGAAGACGTAGCAGTCCTCGATCGGATGGCCCAATACTCGGTGGTAGGGGCAGTAATTGGGATCATTGATGTCGTTTGGCTGCAACGGACGTTTTGGATCCGGCAAATTTATGAGCCTGTTGCGCACTGCCAGCTCAAACAGTCTTCTCGTTTTATCTTGAGGAAACGAGTAAGGACATCCTAGTCTTTCCTTCAGGGATGGGCGTGGACGCATATTGTTTTGGCGAACAGCCGGATTTAAGTTGCTCGGCTGTTGTTGAGTACTGGCGACGAAAGTTTCTTTTCCTTTCCCTTTTTCATTTCGAGGATCCGTCTTTGGGGGAGATGGTCTATGACTCATCTGGTCCATTTGGGCCAGTTTGTCGATCAAGGCCTAGAAAGTAGTCGGCTTGAAAAACATCATGAATTGGGAGATAGTTGACTGAGGGTCAAGAGTACCCACGAACATGCCTATCGTAGGAGCTTTTTCGATGCGCTGCTCGCATTTCGACCATAAATTTCACCACCGTATCGCGTATTGTACCTACGTTTCGCCTGGCTTTACCCTGGCGTTGATCAATGCGGTGATCGGGGTGCGCTCGCTAGCACTTGCAAATCTCTGTGTAAACAGCAGCTCCATCTCTGCAAATGTTTTGACAGAGTCGTTGGGAAGTTCGGAGTACCATTCGAATACCATTTCTGACAAGCTGCCGACGAATTGGCGAGGTAGCAATTTATCATCACCTCCGGTGTTGCCACATAAAGCCCTGAACTGGGCAACATGTTGGTGGGGATTGCCCGTCCCTTTGTATACATGAAATTTAGGGATCGTATATCCCGGCGTGTAACTTATTTGGTTATACCAGCCTGGATAGGGTCATCCAGTCTTGACAACTTGGCCAGCCGCTTCGTTCGCTCGGTGAGCTCGTATTTGTTGAGCTATATAATCATCGAGCGTAGCTTTTGAGATGGTTTCCTCCTTAGCTGCTGACAGAGCCGACAGAGGATTTGACGCTTCTCCTCTATCGTCTTCAATTATTACTGAAGGATCTTCGGCTGAAGGTTCCGGTTATAATATCATCCCGACCATGTCTTGGAAGAGAAGCGCCATTCGTTTTATGTTGGCAGCTTGTTCCGCTGCCTCTTTGTCCTTCTTTTCGAGGACTCTGCGGAGGAAGTCAGCATCGGTTTCTTGTTCATGACGCTACTCTGATGAAACCTCCGGGCTTTCTTTTGGCCCGGTAAGTGCGGCCATTGCAGTCAGTATCTCCTGAATCTTCTGCTGTTGTTGTTCCTGAGCCCTTGTCACGGATCGGGTGAGCGGTCGGTGACCCGTAAAAGCGCGTCTATCCTCTTTCCCGGATGCCATATAGACGGTATGCAACACCATGCCCCCAGACTTGGGACGTTTAGGCTCAGTGCTCTTGACATTTTTCGCAGACATAGGGGCTTTCTCCGGCCTTCTCCTTTTATGAGCGGTTGAAGTTGAGGGGGTCGTTGCAGTGGGCACCCAAGTAGCTTTTGCCTTTTGTGGCTTGGTAAGATAGTTCTTTTCTTGTTGAACCTTCACCTTGTTCTGTCGGTGAGTGTAATCTTGATCAATTACTGAGTTCTGAACCTGTCGCCAGACTTTGTAGATTTTGGAGGACAGCCGCCGAGGGGACTGTTCCGGCTTCGTTTCTGTAACATTCTCCATGGGTGGAGGAGATCTCTTCAGCACTGCAGTAGGAGAGTTTCTGCGCACCTTGTTGAACAATTCAAAGCTGTTTCCAGTTGGAACAGCAGCATCGATCTCCACCGTTGGAGCTGGCGGAGTTAGCCCAGAGGGAGAGATGCCCCCAGCCTTTCTTACTCGGCGCCAGTGGCGACATCGAGCGTGTCGAGCTGTTGGGAATGTTTCAGCTTTGGGGATGGCTTTGTCATGCCCCCTGTTTTGAGGAGAGGCTGTTATTGGCGCTAGCCGGTCGAAGACTGACGTCCGTTGAGAGGGGATAGTCAGTCTTGCGAAGGCCGACTTTCGAACAGGGGAAACAACCTTCGTGACTTTAGGAGCAGGAATGGCTATCCGCTTCGGGATGGCCGTTTCAGGTATCGCGGGCTTCTTCATGGGCCCACTTGAGCTTTGGCCCAGTCTGCTGAAAACTGAGGCATTGGATTTGGGCGACCCATTGAGAGAGGCCGCGGTAGTTGTAAGTGTTAGTTGTATGTATGCCCTAGAGGCCAGTATTGTACAGATGATGTATATTATATTGGATGCTTGGACATATATAGAGATGACTTTCTTGCTCGATATGATAGTATGCTATCTGGTTACTCTTTATCTTAACATGTACACTTGTCTCTTTAAACTGTCTTATCGTTACATGTTGATAAAGCCCTTAGGATGTGTACTTGACTACCTAGACTATGATGCAGATCATACTAGTGGGGACATGGTAGTCCATAAGTACATCCTTCAAGGTCCCTAGTCGTGGGTGTATCGAGATGGGGCATCGATATACCAGTGTAGACTAGCGTATACGCTTCTCGACCCATGAGATGGGCGATGGATGATCCCATATCCATTGGTGTTTGACATCAGAGATGGTGTACGGGTGCTCAGTGGAGACTGGGTACACTGGACGGACTCGCCGAGAACTCCCAGATGGTATTATACCTCACGTCAGATGGCAGTTCTCAGGTGACACTTGTGCAGGTTAGTCTGTAGACCCGAGATCGTCATAGAGTCTTGTGTGATTCCCACTGTGCTTTGATCTCCACCTTACCACGTCCATGAGGGAGTGCAAAACGGTGGTCTTTGGGTACAGTCCCGAGTCACATGGAGGCAATGAGCGATAGGAGGGGTTTCGTCTCTCCCGGTATTGGGGGTTGATGTTGCGCTGTGCTCGATTGGCCGTAACAGGGAAGTCCCTGGCCAGGGCTGATCAGAGATTTGCTGGTAAGTGTTACCAGTAGTTTCTCAACCCGTTATGAGCCTCACATCGGCACGACTTATCGGTTATTGGGGTCTGACGTTTACCACCCCTATACTTGATATGCGACATATCAGACGAACAGATCGGACTGTACGGTAAGTGTTACTGGTTGGATTCACAGGAGTGTGAGCGGGCTAGCTTGTCGATCTTCTGATCGCTCAATACCCGGGTGGCCGTTACGTTTAGCAGACCGCTTGCGGCTTGTGGGTGATTGATATGATCATCATCTGCTACCGGCGTATTGACGAGTCTTTAGAGTCCTACACAGAGGTTTCCTGGCTCAAGCGAAACGAAATAGGAGCGCATATGAGATATGTGCAGGACCGAGAATAATGCGTGTATGTGATACCGCATTTCATTCTCACGATGAATGTTTCGATTGGTTGTATGCGATATGACCTAGTTATCGAATCATTGATTCGATAAATCGATACATTGGATACTAGTCGGTTATGTGCGACATGACCGGATCATTGAATCAAATGTTGATTTAATGATTTAATGTATAATTATATATTTGATATATTACTTTGCATTAACTAGTATTGGTTCACTTTAAATGGATTTTCTCACTTGATGTGCAAGTTGTATATGTGATATACTTTTGTGCACATGTTTGTATCATGTTTGATGATACTTGCTCATTTGGTTAAGTGTAAAGAATTAAACCTTGGTTAAGTAAATGGTTAGGGTTTTTATTTATTCATTCATTTATCTTTTTAATACGGATTAAAAAGAAATTGCAAAAGAAAACAAAGTGGTTGCTTTCATTCTTGAAGCTTGTTGAAGCTTCATGAAGCTTTGACCAAAGTGACCATTTTGTCTTCATGCTTAACCCTAACCATTCATCTAACCTTAGTCAATTCTCTACACCTAACCATGGTTCCTATTATGATAAGTATTCATTTCTTTTGTATTTTAAAAAAAGACTTATCATATTCTTTCTTCATCTTCATCATCTTCATCAAGAAAGAAAGCTTAAGCCCATCAATGGCAACTTGAGCAAAAGTGTGAGAAATCCAATTCTAAAGTGAACCCACCTCCTATTTCTTCACCCTCTACCTCTTGCCAAGTAGTATAGGGTGTTTTCTTCACAAGTTTCACAACTTGGTGAAGTTGGAGCTTGATCTTGTGCAACCTCGACGTAGATCATCTTCGGCATCGAAGCCGACGACTAGTCCGCTCATTTCTCCGATGAAGCCGATGAGAGAGTTCGGGATTCGAGATGGACAGCGAGGGAACCACTACATGGAGCTAAGGAAGTGGATAACCGGATCTACAAAGGTTGTAGCTTTCTTCTTTTAGTTAAGTTGTTAACTAGTTTATTGTTTCGCCTAAAATTCTAGTTAACGATCCATATTAGGGTTTCTCGACACTCATAAAAATTTAAATTGGCATGGTTGATGCCTTGTGAGACCTCTATAGTGTGCCTAGGAAGCCTACAGTGGTATCAGAGCCTAGCTAGAGCCTTAGGCGAAGTCTAGACGACGTTTGAAACCCGATCGAACCGAAACCCTAATTCCCGATATGCTCTCTGGACTTTTTCTAAAATCCGGGATTTTTCCATATTAAAAATGCTTAAAAAATTCAGCAGGGAATTCTAAGAATTACGATGCAAAATTTATCCCATGATCTGCTAAGGGCGCGGCGGAACCGCGGCAGAAGCCTGGCTTCTGCGGCGGTTCCGCGGCCATCTGATGACATCATCTGTCCATTTTTGCACAGTAATTCCTATTTTATTATGCTGAATTTTCTGGGAATTTTTAATTTGACTCAAGAGTTGAGTGTTCTGGGGTTGTATTGGGAATCGACGATTCGATCGGATTATCAAACCTTGTCTATGTGGCTTTCCGGATATTTTAGAATATGTTAAAAGGTTCGACCGGATATAAATACCCAACTTTTCCCCTGCCGGAAAATTTCCAAGTGTTGGATTTTTCTGTGGTTTAAGGACGTTCTAAGTAGTGCAAGTAATGCGATGGTCCCTCTAGAAGACAACAAACCTTAACTCGATTATATGACCGTCTTGAACTGCCCTTTGAACCTTCGGGTTTGGGGCAGTACGGCGTGCCACATGTGAGGCGTTGGCTTGACCCTTCTACGGCTGGACCGTTGGTACTGAGGCATGAAGTGAATGTCTTTGAACCTATTTCATGTGTTGAACGGTTTCGGGAAAACTTGGGTGTTCGAATGTTCGATCGGAAGGTTTAATATTTTCTATTTATCCGGAATGGGATACAATAATTGGAATTCACACACAGTTATGAGATAACTGAATGAATGTTATAAATCTAGCGGTTTAGTCTCACTTCATATTGAAAAGAGTTTTCGATAATGGGACTAAAATGCGGGGTTTATAAGTATTAGGCATGCGATGTCTAAAGATGTTGCGGATTCCAACTGTTGTAGTTTTACACTTTCTTTTCTGTGACCGTAAGTGTAATATGTGATATCGCCGGTTTCGTTGCTATATGTCAACGAAAATTGGGATGCGCATATTTACTTACGTTGATGACATGTGATGTTATGTGTTGCTGGATATGTTATATTGGATTGTTGTGTTCGAATAGCCGGGGTTTTTTATGTGAGATGAGTGTTTTTCATTTTCATTTATGTAAAAACTTGTATGTAATATTCTTTTATTGGGGCACTTCCAGGTAGCGGAAGCTGTCACCCTTTGTATATTATTTACTTTTCCGCATTAGGATAGACCCAAGGAGGGGAGCACAAGTAACCGGGTTCTAGGGTCCAGTGGGAGACCATCTCGAGGAGTCGAGTCCGGGTCTCCTAACCCTAGAATTGGCAGGGTTGCTTGCCGCTCTCGTAGGGGTCTAGGGGTGTGGGATTGGCTATTCATAACGACCGTGGAATCCGTGTTTTATACTGGCTCGTATTGAAAACACGGACGTCCTAGTATATCCAATGTTTCATATGTTTCTTCTGCTGCGATATCTGTGATGTGATCATGTGATGTCCTGTGATAGATACAGTATATAGTATATATGATATATTATATAGACGTTACTTATGTTTTGCATCCGCACTAGCCCTGCCCTACTCTGTCGTTAGTTACCTAACCTAACGGTGCACGAGGGGACATCCAGGCGAATGCGGATGGCATAAGTGTACGTCGTATTTATCTGTGATGTTTAGGTGACTTAAATGATGGGACTTCATTAATGTGATTAATGAAAGAAAAGAAACCTAAGATGTTGTAGAATCAAATTTTAAACAAAACAGGTAGCTGCAGTTCTTGCTTTGCATAGCGGTATATATGATATACCCTGCACCTTACTCGATGAGGAAAGGACCGAGATACCTTCACCGGGAGTGACTCCTTTAGCAATAACTGGCAGATACTACACACTCGGTTTGGCTTTTGATTGCTTCTATAGTTTATGCTTTGCACGGTGATATATATGATATATCCCGCATCTCATTCGACGAGGAAAGGGCCGACGATCCCTTCACCGGGAGTGACCCCTTTAGCAAAACTAGAAAAGCCTCAAAATCACTCCATTTCAAAACTTCATTTGATTCTACAACGATATCAAGTTCATTATGCAATAGGTTTTCAGAAAAACCTGTCGTAGCCCTCCGTCATTTCAGATAAGTAGTAGTTAGTATTCGTGCTACGTTTGTTGGCCTGTGTCAAGGCGTAGTGTGCGGTAGCTAACTAGTATTTATCTGCTTATGCATATGATGCAAATTGGATTAGGGTAGTTGTGCGACTTTGTTGGCCTGCGTCAAGGGTCGTGCGGGTGGGTTTAATTCAATCAGGAAATGACGGGTTGAACTTGACTAGCGCACTATGGTTTGTTGGCCTGCATCAAGGTCATAAGACGCTAGGGGCAAAATATTATCGGGAATTTCAAGTGTTGAAATTTGCAATGAGATTGCATACCTTCTATGAGATAGTTGGATCCCGATACCCACTGCGAGTAAGAGTTACTCCTGGGAGAGTTTTACACATTGCAATTAGCTGATCAAGTAGGTGTCTAGAAAGGTGTCAACGGGGTTACGCCTTTGGAAAAACGAGGTTTACATTAATTAGGTTCGTGCGAAAGCACGGGGGACCTCCCTCAAAGTACCGACACTGGCCTGGCTGAAAGATTGGCGAACTTGTAGTGTGTAATTAATCCCGGCTAGTTTTTCCTTTTAGGGTTTGAAGGAAGATTTGATAAAAACCAGTGGGAGCCATCCTGATTAGATAAGATAATAACCAATCTGATCTTGCACGAGCATACGCTAAAGTGTTTTCTTCTCTCTCTCTCCAGGTAGCGACCATTTCATGCCCTAATCAAGATAATAATATGGATGTATTGACCGAACCCGCATGTTATACTGTGCAGGGGAACGTTGGTTCCGTTCTTTCTTATAAGAGTTATAGGAATGAACAGGATATAGGGGAATACCAGGATTCCCATGCCACCCGAATGAAGAAAGTACATGTTGATGCATTTTCTTCGGGTGTGTTCGTTACAGAGAACTGTTTCTCCATTTGCTCTACGTCCTGGGTATTAGATACCGGTTCAGGATCCCATATATGTAATCAGTTACATGGGCTTAGGAAAGGTAGAGAGCTTGGAGAAGGTGATAAAGACATTAGAGTTGGAAATGGTGCAATTGTTGCAGCTAAGACTGTCGGGGAATATCACCTTATATTACCAACTGGTAATACATTGGTTCTGAACGAATGCTATTACATGCCGAACCTGATATGCAACATTATATCGGTTTCTTTATTGAGTAAAGAGGGATATAATTTTGTATTACAGGACAATGTTATGAACATTTTCCGTAACCAAAGGTTGGTTGGATCAGGCACGTTGTGCAATGGCATTTATGTTCTAAATCAATCAACAGTTCTGAGCATAACAAACACACACAAGAGGAAGAGTTCAGAACTGAACGAATCCTTCTTGTGGCATTGTAGACTGGGTCACATCAATGTGACACGACTGGCTAAGTTGCATAAGGATGGATATTTGAATCCGTTCGAATTTTCATCTTATGACACTTGCCAGTCATGTCTCAAAGGCAAGATGACCAAAACTCCGTTTACGGGACACGGAGAAAGAGTTACCGAACTCTTGGGACTTATACATAGTGATGTATGTGGTCCCATGTCTACACATGCCAGGGATGGTTCTTCGTACTTCATTACATTCACTGACGATCTCTCTAGATTCGGATATGTGTTCCTGATGAAACACAAATCAGAAGCTTTTAAGAAATTTAGAGAATATAAACAAGAAGTCGAGAACCAAACCGGAAAAAGTATTAAAATCCTTCGATCTGATCGAGGAGGAGAATACTTAAGCAATGAATTCCTGGATTTCCTAAAAGAGAATGGGATTCTCTCTCAGCTGACTCCTCCATATACACCACAGCACAACGGTGTATCAGAACGGAGGAACCGCACCCTATTAGATATGGTGCGCTATATGATGAGCACAGCTGAGTTACCTATTTCCTTCTGGGGATATGCACTGGAAACAGCTGCAGACCTATTGAATATGGTTCCCACCAAAACCGTGCCAACCACTCCATATGAGATATGGAAAGGAAAGAGACCATGTCTTAATTATGTTAAGATATGGGGTTGTCCGGCATATGTAAAAACGCAAAATTCGGACAAACTCGCGGCAAGGTCCATTTTGTGTAAGTTTATTGGATATCCCAAACATTCGCGCGGGTATATCTTCTACCACACCGAGGAACAAAAGGTGTTTGTTTCTCAACATGCCACCTTTTTAGAAAAGGAATTTCTTGAAAAAGAGATTAGTGGCAAGGAGGTAGAACTGGAAGAGGTTCCAGCAATTCAGACTACAACAGAAGATTTGGTTGAACCAGAGGATTCAGTAGTTCCCGATGAACCTCAGCCTCTCCGCCGATCTAGTAGGGTTCCTCGCCCACCTGAGAGATACTACGGTTTTCTCATGGATGGTGGGAGCGAAGATTGCATCATGGAGGATGATGACCCAACTAGCTTCGAGCAGGCCATCACGAGTAGGGACTCAGTGAAATGGCTGGATGCTATGCGGTCCGAGATGGAATCCATGTACACCAACAAAGTATGGACTTTGGATGTTGCTCCTGAAGGGGTAAAACCCATTGGGAGCAAGTGGATCTTCAAGAAGAAACTTGGTGTAGATGGGAAAGTGGAGACTTTCAAAGCTAGACTTGTTGCAAAGGGTTTTCGTCAAAGACCAGGTGTGGACTATGACGAAACCTTTTCTCCAGTGGCTATGCTTAAATCCATCCGGATCATGCTTGCCATCGCTGCATATCATGACTACGAAATCTGGCAAATGGATGTTAAGACCGCCTTTCTAAACGGTGATTTAGAAGAGTGCGTGTACATGACTCAGCCAGAGGGCTTCGTAGATAGTGGGAGCAGCGGGAAGGTGTGCAAGCTTCTTAAATCCATTTATGGATTAAAGCAAGCATCGCGGAGTTGGAACATCTGCTTTGACGTCGTTATCAAAGAGTTTGATTTCGTCAAAAACCCAGATGAACCTTGTATCTACAAGAAGGTGGCAGAGAGTAAGGTTGTCTTCCTCGTATTGTACGTGGACGACATACTCTTGATAGGAAATGATATTCCTATGCTGCAATCGGTCAAGCTCTTCTTATCACAAAGATTCTCAATGAAAGATCTTGGTGATGCCTCCTGCATATTGGGGATTAGGATCTATAGAGATAGATCCAAACGGATATTGGGATTGTCCCAATCCAGGTACATTGACACCATACTAAAGAGGTTTAGTATGGAAGAATCCAAGCGTGGGAACTTGCCCACGATCTTTGGAGTCACTCTCTCCAAAGAGATGTCTCCCAAGACTGATTTGGAGAGAGCTCGCATGCAAGGGATACCCTATGCTTCGGCTGTAGGCTCTATCATGTATGCGATGCTATGTACCAGACCCGATGTAGCATACTCACTAAGTATAGTGAGCAGGTATCAAGCTGATCCTGGAGAGAGTCACTGGACAGCTGTGAAGAGCATTCTCAAGTACTTACGAAGGACTAAAGAGATGCTCTTGGTGTATGGTAACGGAGAACTCCAAGTGGAGTCCTTTACCGATTCGAGCTTCCAGAGTGATAAGGACGACTCTAAGTCGCAGTTGGGATTTGTCTTTACCCTTTACGGAGGGGCGGTTAGCTGGAAGAGTTCCAAGCAGGAAACCGTGGCAGACTCGACGTTGGAGGCTGAATACATCGCTGCCAACGATGCTGCGAAAGAGGCTGTCTGGATCAAGAAGTTCATTACTGAACTTGGAGTGGTTCCATCCATTGAGCATCCAATACCTTTGTATTGCGATAACAATGGAGCGGTGGCTTTAGCCAAGGAACCCAGGTCCCATCAGCGATCCAGGCATATTCTGAGGCGGTATCACCTGATCCGGGAGATAGTTGATCGCCGAGAGATCGAGGTCAGGAGGGTTGACACGAAGAACAACACGGCGGATCCACTCACGAAGGCCATTCCCCAGATACAGTTTGAGAGACTCTTCGGGATGCTCGGTATGCGATACTACAGCAGCTGGCCCTAGTGCAAGTGGGAGATTGTTAGTTGTATGTATGCCCTAGAGGCCAGTATTGTACAGATGATGTATATTATATTGGATGCTTGGACATATATAGAGATGACTTTCTTGCTCGATATGATAGTATGCTATCTGGTTACTCTTTATCTTAACATGTACACTTGTCTCTTTAAACTGTCTTATCGTTACATGTTGATAAAGCCCTTAGGATGTGTACTTGACTACCTAGACTATGATGCAGATCATACTAGTGGGGACATGGTAGTCCATAAGTACATCCTTCAAGGTCCCTAGTCGTGGGTGTATCGAGATGGGGCATCGATATACCAGTGTAGACTAGCGTATACGCTTCTCGACCCATGAGATGGGCGATGGATGATCCCATATCCATTAGTGTTTGACATCAGAGATGGTGTACGGGTGCTCAGTGGAGACTGGGTACACTGGACGGACTCGCCGAGAACTCCCAGATGGTATTATACCTCACGTCAGATGGCAGTTCTCAGGTGACACTTGTGCAGGTTAGTCTGTAGACCCGAGATCGTCATAGAGTCTTGTGTGATTCCCACTGTGCTTTGATCTCCACCTTACCACGTCCATGAGGGAGTGCAAAACGGTGGTCTTTGGGTACAGTCCCGAGTCACATGGAGGCAATGAGCGATAGGAGGGGTTTCGTCTCTCCCGGTATTGGGGGTTGATGTTGCGCTGTGCTCGATTGGCCGTAACAGGGAAGTCCCTGGCCAGGGCTGATCAGAGATTTGCTGGTAAGTGTTACCAGTAGTTTTTCAACCCGTTATGAGCCTCACATCGGCACGACTTATCGGTTATTGGGGTCTGACGTTTACCACCCCTATACTTGATATGCGACATATCAGACGAACAGATCGGACTGTACGGTAAGTGTTACTGGTTGGATTCACAGGAGTGTGAGCGGGCTAGCTTGTCGATCTTCTGATCGCTCAATACCCGGGTGGCCGTTACGTTTAGCAGACCGCTTGCGGCTTGTGGGTGATTGATATGATCATCATCTGCTACCGGCGTATTGACGAGTCTTTAGAGTCCTACACAGAGGTTTCCTGGCTCAAGCGAAACGAAATAGGAGCGCATATGAGATATGTGCAGGACCGAGAATAATGCGTGTATGTGATACCGCATTTCATTCTCACGATGAATGTTTCGATTGGTTGTATGCGATATGACCTAGTTATCGAATCATTGATTCGATAAATCGATACATTGGATACTAGTCGGTTATGTGCGACATGACCGGATCATTGAATCAAATGTTGATTTAATGATTTAATGTATAATTATATATTTGATATATTACTTTGCATTAACTAGTATTGGTTCACTTTAAATGGATTTTCTCACTTGATGTGCAAGTTGTATATGTGATATACTTTTGTGCACATGTTTGTATCATGTTTGATGATACTTGCTCATTTGGTTAAGTGTAAAGAATTAAACCTTGGTTAAGTAAATGGTTAGGGTTTTTATTTATTCATTCATTTATCTTTTTAATACGGATTAAAAAGAAATTGCAAAAGAAAACAAAGTGGTTGCTTTCATTCTTGAAGCTTGTTGAAGCTTCATGAAGCTTTGACCAAAGTGACCATTTTGTCTTCATGCTTAACCCTAACCATTCATCTAACCTTAGTCAATTCTCTACACCTAACCATGGTTCCTATTATGATAAGTATTCATTTCTTTTGTATTTTAAAAAAAGACTTATCATATTCTTTCTTCATCTTCATCATCTTCATCAAGAAAGAAAGCTTAAGCCCATCAATGGCAACTTGAGCAAAAGTGTGAGAAATCCAATTCTAAAGTGAACCCACCTCCTATTTCTTCACCCTCTACCTCTTGCCAAGTAGTATAGGGTGTTTTCTTCACAAGTTTCACAACTTGGTGAAGTTGGAGCTTGATCTTGTGCAACCTCGACGTAGATCATCTTCGGCATCGAAGCCGACGACTAGTCCGCTCATTTCTCCGATGAAGCCGATGAGAGAGTTCGAGATTCGAGATGGACAGCGAAGGAACCACTATATGGAGCTAAGTTAGTGGATAACCGGATCTACAAAGGTTGTAGCTTTCTTCTTTTAATTAAATTGTTAACTAGTTTATTGTTTCGCCTAAAATTCTAGTTAACGATCCGTATTAGGGTTTCTCGGCACTCATAAAATTTTAAATTGGCATGGTTGATGCCTTGTGAGACCTCTATAGTGTGCCTAGGAAGCCTACAGTAAGCCGATTAAAGACCGACTTCTTTGGAGCTCCTTGCGACGACATTGGGGCATTGAAGCTCATCGGTGGGAGCATAGTCCCGAAGAATAGCCCAGTGGTGGCCTGAGTCACCTGTTCCACCGGCATAGCGAAGATGGAGGCCGCTTGGGGCCCGTAAGTCACTCCTCCGGACGGAACGGAGCGAGAGTTGCAATTGCAGTTAGTGTAGTTTGAAGCCATTGATCTTCTGTCTTCTGCACGGAGTAAGGTACCAAATCTAAGTATCTCAAATCCACATGCAACCATATCAAACCGCGATTCGTTCGCGAACACGACACACGAAGTGTGGAGTGGAAAGAGGAAAAGGTCCCACCGGGCGTGCCAGAATCTATTCCCCTCCAAACACTGAGACGTAACCGCGTAGGTTCGTCTTGCCTGAAATTCGGGGCAGATGCTAATTGGTGCTATCCGTCCACCTCTCCGAAGATGCCAAGTTGATTTATGGCACCATCTATCGAAGGTTTAAACGGATGCGGCCGATGTTGCAGACTTCGTCAGATTCACCCTCGTTTGAGAGGTTTTTGATTGTGGGGACGCTCTTCCCTGCAGGCGCAAGCCCCTGCAGTTAATTACGCTACCGCATCGCGGTAACAACTTTCTCCTTCTCCAGATGGTCACTTCGTGTCGTGGGTGTTTGTTTTGTTTTTGGTTACCCGTGGATCGTATACGGAGACTAATGTATGTTGTCGCCCGTAGGGCGTGGATTAGTCAAAATCCGTATCTTCTTAGATTTGGGTTTTTGGTTTGGGTTTAAGGATACGTTAGTCTTATTTGAGACTAAGATCAACTTAAACGTTTGTTAAGGATACGTTAGTCTAATTTTAGACTAAGATCAACTTAACGTTTGTTAAGGACACGTTAGTCTAATTTTAGACTAAGATCGACTTAACAGGATCGTTTAGATCCAACAAAAGAGCATTTTGGCTCTATTGTTCTAGTTTAGGGACTTTGCGATCAATTACCAGTTTAAGGACATAGTGGTCCATTACCAGTTTAAGGACATGGTGGTCCAAGGTTAAGGACATCATAGTCCGTGGGTTTAAAGGGACCCCACAATCCGAGATTAAGGACATCGTAGTCCGTGGGTTTAAGGACCCCACAATCCAGTTTAAAGACATCATAGTCTGTAGAAGGTATGTCCGTCGGGACCCGTCACCTCTCTGAAGACGTTGAAGGATTACAACGACAAATATCAGAGGAGTTCAGAGATGTACCCTTGAACCAATTTTGGTTGGGAGATTTATAGTCCAATTTGGGACTAAAGTCTGTTAAAAGGTTTATGAGCATATGGGCTCAGTTGATATGAGTTGAGAACTTACGGCCAATCTTGGGCTAAGTCCAATAAATGTTTAACATTTTATTGTTCTGGCTATTGAGCTTTTATTTGGGCTTGGCCCTTTTAATAATGCAGAGCATCAGATCCTGAGATTTTTTTTGTCTTGTATTGAATACATAGCATTCATCAGAATAATGTGTGTTCTGACAGCGCGCCACGTGGCGCGCCAGGCGCTTTGCGCCAATCAAAGAGCGTATTGCGCTTCTGTCAGGTAGCGCACACAAAGGTGACACGTGTCGCACTTAGTGCTAAGCGGTAGTTTATCAGCATATTGCGCTTTCCATTTATGAGCGCTTTGCGCTGGTTTAAGGGCGCGCTAGTGAGTGACACATGGCGCGTTTGGCGCCAAGCGCCAGCCCATGAGCGCAATGCTTTGTTTTAAAAGCGCAAAGCGCAAGTAGTGTCTATGGTTGACACATGGCGTGTTTTGGCGTTGAGCGCCGGTCTAAGGAGCGCAAAGCTCTGTTTTAGAAGCGCAAAGCGCAAGCGGTGTCTGTGGTTGACACGTGGGCGCTGAGCGCCGGTCTAAGGAGCGCAAAAGCGCAGTTCATGAGTGCAAGGCACTGTTCAGTAGCGCAAAGCGCATCTGATCAAATTTATGATCAGAGAACAAGTTTATTTTCTTCTTTTAAAGGAGGCTTTGCCTCAAGTTTCAAGAACAACAGTTCTTATTTTTGAAAGGGCTTTGGCTTTATAGATCAATGATCTGTGAATGAAGTAAGTACTTCTTTGTTTTTATGATGAGATCTTTTGATCTTTTTATAAAAGACCTTGGTCTTTGTAGATCTATGATCTTTTAAGAAGATAATTCTTCTTTTTATGAGATGATTTCATCTCTGTGTTCAAGAATCATGTTCTTTACCTTGAAGAAATAATCTTCTCTCAAGAGCTTGCTCTATTTCTTTTGAGTTTTCTCAAAGTTTGTAGGGGGGTCTCTTTTTTTCAGACTTGAATTCTTAGGGCCTTTATATAGAGCAAATTGATTTGTTAAATCAGTTAAAGAGATCTTTCTCTGATTGATTTGGGGATGTTTCCCCACCGTTGGATCTTTGATCCTTGGGCTTCTGTTTTACAGAAGGCAATCTTCTTATTTTTAACAAGATTGAGAAAATCTTTCCATAACAGAATTTATTGTCTTTGGTAATTTTTATTTACCATTCGATCATTGATCCAATGGTGCTCTGATTTACAGAGTAAAATCTTGTCATTTGGAAAGATTTTGAGAAATCTTTTCTTAACAGAATTTAATTCTGATTAATTAATGATTTATCATTATTATTAGATTTTTGATCTGACGGTTGGGGAGCTTTTAGGTTCCAGCGTGGGCGCACCCGTGCTTTGCACGTGGTGCGCTGCTTAAAAGGCAGCGCACATTGCACTAGCGCACACGTGTATGACACGTAGTGCGCTGCTTGGAGCGCAGCGCACCTAGCGCCTAGCGCACACGTGCTTTGTACGTGGTGCGTTGTTTAGGGCGCAGCGCACTTGGCGCTGCATCTGAAGCGTTGCTTCACAATATTTTAACTCTTGGTTTTGAGGCATTTGTTACATTTTTTGCATGTGGAGTTTTTCCCTTCATTTTTTATTTTATTATTATTATTTTTATTATATATATATATATATATTTTATAAGGGAGCAGGTTGTGAGCCAAAATTTTGGCGGGAACATCTGCCAATAAAGTAAAGAAAGTCGAAGAATCAAATACTGGCAGAGATTTAGAAAAGATAAGAAGGTTCCAGACATTAAAGAAATACCCAAATACCCACAGGAGGAGAAGACTCCAGAAGTTCGAAGCCACGATCTCACCAATACGCCGCGGAACCGCGGCCGAGTCAGGCCGAGTCACCACAGATCCGTGGCAGATTTAGGGAGTTAGGAGGCGAGAGTTTTCTAGAATTTTCTTCGTAACAAATTTAGTTTGTTGGGGGTTTCTGTTACTGGTTTTGGGGTTATAAAAAGGATCGAGGGCTATATCATTTTGGATCCAATTTCATCCAATTCAAAAGGCAAAAAGAGCCAAGAACAACATCAAATCATCAGCCTAAATCCAAGATCAAATCCAATATCAAAAGGGGATCTAAGATTTAAGATCAAGAATCTTCGATCTTGAGATTCAAGATCAAGAAATCCTTCGAGAAATCAATCAAGCGATCAATCAAGTAAGTCTCCTTTACACGAAGCCAATCACCGTCAACGAGCAAGCGATCCACGACAGGTCTAAGACTCAAGGTGATCAAGCGACGTGAAGATCGATGGAACATTTACTTCTTCAAGACAGAGATCGAGAGTAAATTCTTCTTCCCCTTGTAATCTAAACTTGGAGAAATGTATTGTGAAGTTGAGTAATAAAGGTAGATCATCAGTTTTATCAATTCGCTTACTTTTAATTTCCGTATGATGAATTCTTTCTCTATTCTTTCTTTTATTTTCATGATGTGCGAGTAATTCTCCGCTTGATAGGATTCGTAGGATTATGATAGATCAATGGGTGAGAAAATTCTATACTCCTTTTAAGTCTTATGAAGTTTATAAACTCTAGCAAAAGAATCGTCAACATCCTTATCGGGCGTGACATCAATTTCTTGATAATCTCGACCACGATTTGAGATAAGATTGACGATCCTTTTGTTAAGGGCTGGATATGAATGGAGATCAATGAAGGACAAGGGTCAATAGAGGAGAAACCCTACTTTTTTCCAAAGAACCCTAATCCTCATTCATCGCCATCAATCTAGTTTTAAATCTATCAATAGATAAGAGGAGTAATCTTTATTAATCATCCATGGCTAATAAATCCTAAAGAATCCTACAAGCATTTTTCATATAAATTTTCTTGATTTTTCAATTAGATCTTGAAACAATTTTCTTGATTTTTTTAAATTAAATCTTAAAACCATTTTCTTGATTTTCTTTAATTAGATCTTGAAACTATCTTCTTGATTTTCTTGATTTTCTCTTTTCTATTTCTTTCAACTATCTAAACCAAGAACTATAAAATTTCACAAATCCCAAAGAACGACCCGTATTCACCACAGCTAAGAAACACGCGACGCCGTGTTGATTACGGTTACTTTACAAAAACTTCTAAACAAAACTTATTCTCTTCTTTTCTCCAAAAAAGAAACAGATCAATTAAATGGCGCCGTTGCCGGGGATCCTTGTGTAATTTTTTCTTTCTTGCTATTTAGATTGAAATATTATTATTCCATCAAAATATAAATCAAGAACGCATCTTGTGCTTAATGATTAGTGTTTGAATTTTTGCAAGAGGATCTGGAATCATTGTAGCAGGAAGATAAAAATTCAGAAGCATTCATCAAGACCATAGGAGCAAGAGAAGCAACTGTAGAAAAAAGAATTTCAAGAACCATCAAGTTGGCTGCTGAACTACGGCAGAAGGCCATTCTCACGGCGGAACCGCGGTGGATTGGGTGACTTAGGGCTTCAAGTCTCTCTGGTATATTTTCTATCTTCTTCTCTCTTCTCTACAATGTCCAATAACAATTTTTCTGCAGGATTCTTTGCAAAAATTTACCGCTTAAAAAATTCTTGTTGCGTGTTTTGTTTTTGGTTTGTTTTTGCATATTGTAATACAGAAAATTAAGGGGTAAAGACCAAATTTAGATTAGGTGGGGATTTCATCACCCTTCCTAAGCCTCACAAATCACAAAACTAGCATCCACATTACCCTTCATTAATTAAAAAATATCTAGACCAAGTCTCTAAGGACTGTCGCGATCATTAAGGACAGAGGAGGGTCGTGGGTAATCTACTGCTTATCCGCATTTGTTTTGTGGGCAAGTGTATCTAAGGCAAGTGGTTACTTAATTAGGCCCGCTATTTTGGTGATTTGTATAGCGAATACCTCCCACTTACCTGGCACTTACCTGGCCACAAGAGAGATAAAGAGGTAGTAGAGGATTGATCCAGCGATTTGTTCTCTGGAAGTCTAGAAGCGGTCTAGTGACTTTACCAAGGTGACCTTAGATCTAGGGTTGATTGTGCATTTTTGTGATTTGTCTAAATCCTACTTTTTCAAAAACAAAATTTTCTTTTTATGTAATTCTCACAAACGCTGCCACTTGCGCTAAACCCGCTTAGTGCATGCTCGGCCGGACACGGGATTCTAGTGCCCGTCTTGTCCGCGTTTCTTCTATCGACTCCGAAGTCGGTGCTTCTTCATCTTCTTTTTCCTCACCACCCACAACATCGACCGAGATGGACGGTTCTCCATTAAATTTTAATAACACCACCCTGTCACCACCCGCAGGTGCGCAGAATCCACCGCGCATCTCGCTCCAAGAGAGATGCTACCCTATACGTGGTCCCATTTCTACTTGTCCACCGCGCATCTCTCTCCAAGAGAGATGCTACCCTATACGTGGTCCCATTTCTACTTGTCTTTCTATTCCACCAGCCAATGAGGATAATTTTGAAATCAAACCCCACTTTATCAATCTTTTGCCTAAATTTCACGGGCTTGAGTCTGATGACGCATACGTTTTTATCACCAAATTCGAAAACGTATGTGCTATGATGGGCACTTCACAACTTTCTGTGGATTCTATGCGTTTACGCCTTCTCCCGTTTACTTTGTGCGATTTAGTCGAAAAATGGCTTTATAACACAACTGCACACTTTATTTCCAATTGGGATGAATTCGTTATAGCATTCCTTAAGAAATTTTATCCCAATCAAATACCGCCAGTATTCAGAGCAAAATCAGCCAGTTTACCTAGCTTCCAAATGAACCATTTTGGAAATACTTTGGACGGTTTAAGGATCTGCTTGTCCACTGTCCTCATCATGAAATCCATAGATGGGATCTGCGCCGAATTATATATGAGGGTATTACTTCAGCGACAAAGCAGATGCTTGAAACCAAGTGTCAATGCAATTTCATGTCCAAAGACGATGGTGAAGCTTGGAAATTTCTGGAAGATCTTACTGAACATACTTTGCAATGGGAAAGCGTTAGACCACAATCATCTAGGGGAGGTATCCAGTAGCTCGATGTTTCCATCACAGTAAAACCCGAAATGGCAGCGATGCAAAAGAAACTCAAAGTTATGGAAAACAAATTTTTATTAGCCTCCTTAAACCAGGTGATGCTCCCTAAAACCATGTGTGGATGCTGTTCCGATCCATCACTTCTGACGGAAGAATGTCCTTTGAATTCTCCGTTTCAAGGTCAAGAACACACTAATGCTGCTTTTCAACAGCGACCTAAAAACGATCCTTATTCTTCCACATATAATCAGGGTTGGAGGAATCACCCTAATTTTTCTTAGAACCAACACCAAACTCAAACTCAAAATACGGTTCCAAACCAAAATAACTATCAAAGGGTTCCTCCACAGCAACCACCACAGAGTCAGCACCCCTTTCAACCACAAACTTTTCAAAATCCAGTCAATAATTCTGCACCTTATAATAATTGTTGGATATATGTATGCCCTAGAGGCCATTATTTGATATTGGATGTATCGGTATGTGTGTGTGTGTGTGTGTGTATATATATATATTCAGAGGACATTCTTGCACGACATGATAGTATGCTATCTGCTTGTTCTTTATCTTGACATGTTCACTTGATCATGCATATTACTCATTTGGTACACGTTGATAAAACCTTTAGGATATTTGCTTGACTACTGGGATTATGATGCAGATCATATTAGTGGGACGTGTGTAGTTTATAAGCATATCCTTAAAATGTTCCTAGTCATGGGTGTATCGAGACCGGACATCGATATTCCAGAATAGACTAGCGTATACGTTTCTTGACCCATATGATGGGCGATGGATGATCCCATATCCATTGGTGTGGTGACACCAATGATTGTATACGGGTGCTCAGTGGAGACTGGGTACACTGAACGGACTCGCCGAGAACTCCTATATGGTATTATATCTATTGTCGGATAGCAGTTCTCAGGTGACACTGGTATAGGTTAGTCTGTAGACCCGAGATCATCATAGAGTCTTGTGTGTCCTCCCACTGTACTTTGATCTCCACCCTACCACGGCTCTACTGAGTCGTGCAAAAAGGTGGATTTTGGGTAAGTACCGAGGCACATGGAGGCAATGAGGGATAGGAGGGGTTTCGTCTCTCCCGGTATTGGGGGTTGATGTTGCGTTATGCTCGATTGGCTATAACAGGAAGTCCCTGGACAGGGCTGATGATATTTACTGATAAGTGTTATCAGTAGTTTCTCGATCCGTTATAGGCCATATACCGGCATGACTTATTGAGTTATTGGGGTCGACGATACCATCCCTAGACTCGATATACAACATATCTGATGAAGAGACCAGACTGTACAGTAAGTGTTGCCAGTTGGCTCGACGGGAGTTTTGATAGGTTCGCTTGTTTTTCTTCTAATCGCTCAATACCTGGGAGTCGTTACGTACAGCTAGTGCCGCTGACAGTTTGTGGGTATGTGATATGATCACTACTAACTGCTAGTGTATTGACGAGTCTTAGAGTCCCACAGAGGGGTTTCCTAGCTCAGGAAAAACGATGTGGGGTGCATATGGGGATATGCACGGGAGCTTGATTAAATGCATGTATATGATACCGTATTTTAATCTAGCGTTTTCTATTGGTCGGGCCGTATGTGATATGACCGGATTATTAAATCAAGTGTTAATTTAATATTAATGACCATTAGCTCATTTATTATTAAACCCTTTTCTTTTATGTGTATGCATGAATGTATGTATGTATATATATTGATATTGATGCACACATGCATGCATACATGTGTCATGGTTGATGATACATTGGAGATGGCAATGCAAGACTCACATGAAGAAATATTTATATATTTTGATTATTGAGAAAAAGGAAAATGAGAATAAAATCATGGCTAGGTTTCTACACTCTTCTTATGTTGACCTAAACCTAAACCATGGTTTCATTTTCCATTTGTTCTTTAGCTCAACATCAAAATATCTAGATATTTATTAACCATGGTTTTGGGTGAGTGTGACTCTCTCATTTATATTTTCTATTCTCATTATTATTGTGAAAGAATAATCACAAAAGAGCTCAAGCTTAGCCATCTCCTTCTTCTTCCTCCTCCAAGCTCTCTACCTCTTTAAAAGCGAGTGAAGAAAAATGAAAGGAAAGGTTTTTAAGTGAGATCATAACCCACATCATCAATCTATGTTAGTTTAGCCCACTAGTGTAGATTGTTTGCTTCATTTCCATCCTGATCAAGTGAAGCTAGGAGATTGAGCCAAGGGACTCCGTGGTGAATTGTTGTGGACTTCGAAGGACTCAAGGGAATCGGTTCAAACACCAAGTTGATCCAAGGAGTCAAAAAGAGGAGGTCTACAAAGGTTGCATTTCTCTCCGCTTAGTGTTAGACACTTGATAGTATGTGATACTAGTTTATGTTACCCTAGTTTTCTAGTTAGATTCATGGTTGGTTTTGCTTAACACCCCTAAAATTTTTATTGTAGTATGTTTGATGCAAGAAAAACCCTAGGCATGGTGCTAAACAAACCCTACAGTAATTCCATGCAAACAGTCGGCACCGAAAACTCCTCTGCACTCGAACGAACCTTGGATTTGTTTATGAAACATTCCATGCAAACGTCGGATGATATAAAGTCTTCTATCCAAACATTAACGAAGGACTCCGCCTCCCATGGCGATAGAAGCTCAAATTGCACAGTTAAATGCCGCGATGGGTGCTAGAGAGAAAGGGAAACTTCCATCTCAACCCCAACCGAATCCTGGCCACTCACAACATCATAATATGAATGCCATTACCACGTTGAGATCGGGAAGAGTGCTGAACAACCAAGTCAGTGAACAGGTTGAAAATGAGGAATCAATCAATGATATCTGGCTTCCACTTCTAACCATATTTCGTCTAATCTACCATCTTCTTCCGAGCCTATTCACCATTTTCCCCTAGGCTCGTACCCTCTACCCACCTCTTTGAGTCAACCTAACATGATCCAAACTCCAATTCTGGGATCCGTTCCACCCCCTCGATCTTCTCCAATGTTGGACCTAACTCTTATTGATAAAGCTCCTTATCTAAATAGGTTAAGGGGAAACAAACCAAGTCCACAAATGGAGAAGATTATGGAAATGTTTAAACATGTTAACATAAATATCTCTGTCCTAGATGCTATACAACAAGTTCCGGCTTATGCGAAAATACTTAAGGACTTGTGTATTAGGAAGAGAAAAACTCAGGTGCCGAAAAAGGTATTCATGACGAGTAATGTAAGCACAGCTTTTACCCAGCAATTACCTAAGAAACGTAAGGACTCCGGCTGTCCTACAATATCTATTTCTAATGGGGGTAAAAATATCAATCGTGCTCTACCCGACCTTGGCTCTAATGTTAACTTACTTCCTTACTCTGTCTATAAGCAGTTAGGTATAGGAGAGTTGAAACCTGCCCACTGCACTCTCCAGATGGCAGATCGATCTATCATCCAACCTAGGGGTGAGCTAGAGCATGTGTTGATAAAAGTCAGGGAATTTATATTCCCTGTGGACTTTATTGTTTTAGATACATAGCCTGTAGCGAACCCACGAAACCAAATTCCGGTGATTCTCGGTCGACTCTTCTTAGACACTTCCTGTCATTAATTATCATAACGGTTTTATGAACTTATCTTTCGAGAAGATGACAATTGAGCTTAATATTTACAAGCTAGGAAGTCAACCATTTGAACCTTCTGCTCATCTAATTAATGTCTGTTCTGTCAACAAGATAGCTCCCGACAGCTGCAAGGTTAAGGAATTTTGCTATAATGATCTTGACGACACTAGTACATCATTGTTTAATCTAGCAAATTATTATAGTGAGGACACCTTTGACGAGTCCACCCTTAAGTTCGAACCTTTTGACTCTTCGCAAAAGTCAGTAGCACTTTCCGAGTCAATATCCTACGCAAGTTATGAACTTCTTAAGGAGTCCGAGTATCATTCCATTACCCCACCTTCTATCGTCTCTCCACCGACATTAGATCTCAAACTGCTGCCTTCTCATCTTAAATATGCATATTTAGGTGAGAATGGATCTTTTCCTGTGATCATATCCGCTTCTCTAGTTTTAGAGCAAGAGAACGCTCTTTTGATGGTCTTGAGATCAAATCGGCAAGCATTTGGTTGGACAAAGGCAGACATCAAAGGATTAGTCCCTTGATTATTGAACATCATATACATTTGATGGATGAAGCCAAACCAGCCCGAGACCCACAAAGACGGTTAAATCCCGTCATGAAGGAGGCAGTAAAGAAAGAAATCGTCAAGTGTCTAGATAGTGGTATAATTTACCCAATCTCTGATAGTCAATGGGTAAGTCCTATTCATGTAGTCCTTAAAAAGTATGGCATCACGGTCATAACTAATGAGGTTAATGAGTTGATCCAAACACGCACCTAAACTGGGTGTCGTGTATATATTGATTATAAGAAACTCAATGCCGCAACGAGGAAAGATCATTTTCCTCTACCTTTCATTGACTAGATGTTGGAACGATTAGTTGGACATGAATATTATTGTTTCTTGGACGGATACTCTGGCTATAACTAGGTCCCCATCGCCGAAAAGGATCAAGATAAAATAATATTTACTTGTCATTTCGGTACCTTAGCTTATAAACGCATGCCCTTTGGGTTATGCAACGCTCCCGCTACATTTCAGCGGTGTATGATGGGGATATTCTCAGACATGGTCAAGAATTTTCTGGAGATATTTATGGACGATTTCTCTATATTTGGGGACACTTTTGAGGATTGCCTATGTCATCTTGACGCAGTTCTTACCCGCTGTAAGGATAAGAACTTAACTTTGAATTGGAAAAAATGTCATTTCATAGTCCAAGAAAGTATCGTGCTTGGACATGTCATTTTATGAAAAGGCATTGAGATAGACAGAGCTAAAATAGATGTCATCCACAACCTTCCTCATCCCAAATGCGTCAAAGATATACGATCCTTCCTTTATCATGCAGGATTTTATTGGAGATTCATTAAGGATTTTAGCAAAATTGCTAGACCCTTAACTCTTCTCTTGGCCAAAGATAAAACATTTCACTTCAATTTGGATTGCGAGGCTGCTTTTGACTCACTTTAAAGATCCCTCACTACAACTCCCGTTCTATCATCTCCTGATTGGAACCACCCGTTCGAGCATATGTGTGATGCATCAGATTTTTCTATTGGTGCAGTCTTAGGATATCACATTGATAAGATACCACATGCAATTTATTATGCAAGTAAGAACTTGAATGATGCCCAAATTAATTATTCAACTACCGAGAAAGAACTCTTGGCAGTTGTATTTGCGTTAGAAAAACTCAGGCCTTACTTGATTGGCTCACCGATAGTGGTTTACACCGATCACTTCACCCTAAAATATCTTTTATCGAAGAAGGATGCTAAGGCCAGGTTAATACATTGGATCCTATTATTACAAGAATTTGATCTTGTCATACGAGATAAGAGTGGATGTGAAAACGTAGTAGCCGACCATCTTTCACGCATCTCTTCCTCACCTACAGTGACCTTGCCAATAAACGACTCTTTCCCTGATGAACAGCTCTTGACCGTATCCTGCGAACCTTGGTTCGTGGATATTGTGAATTATCTAGCAACGAGACTTATTCCTAGCGATTGGTCTAAACAAGACAATCATCGATTTCTATCCCGAGTAAAACACTTTTACTGGGATGAACCTTATCTGTTTAAGTATTATCCCGACCAAATCATTCGCATATGTGTCCCTAATGACGAATTCAAGAGTGTATTGTCTTTCTATCATGATCGGGCATGTGGTGGTCACTTTGGTCCACGTAAAACGGCGGAGAAAGTTTTGCAATGTGGTTTTTACTGGCCTATATTATTTAAAGATGCATATGATCATTGCAAAACTTGTCCACGGTGTCAACACATAGGTCGGATTTCTCGAAAAAATGAGATGCCACTCCAACCTATCTTGGTTGTGGAAATTTTTTACGTTTGGGGTATTAATTTTATGGGCCATTTTCCCAACTCTTTTGGGAATTTATATATCTTGTTAGCGGTTGATTACGTCTCGAAATGGGTGGAAGCGATACCATGTCGCACTAATGACAACAAGATTGTTATTAAGTTCCTTAAAGAAAATATCTTTTCGCGATTCGGACACCCTCACGCTATAATTAGCGACAACGGGACGCATTTCTGTAATCGGTCTTTCGAGACTTTGATGCGGAAATATTCAATCAAGCATAACTTTCTACGTCCTATCATCCCCAAACGAGCGGACAAGCTAAGATTTCCAATTGGCAGATAAAACAAATTTTGGAGAAGACGGTATCTAAAAACCGTAAAGATTGGTCAACCAAATTGACGGATGCTCTTTAGGCATTTCGTATCGCTTATAAGACGGGTCTTGGTATATCTCCTTACCGCCTAGTGTTTGGAAAAGTTTGCCACCTTCCTGTTGAGATCGAACATAAACCAATGTGGGCTATTAAAGAGTTTAACTTCGATTTCAATCAAGCCTGCACCTTTCGGAAGCTGCAATTAAATGAGCTAAGCGAACTTCGCGATGAAGCTTACGATAATGCGATTATAGCAAAGAGCCGGACTAAAGTGTTCCACGATAAAAATCTTTTTAGAAAAACTTTTACCCCGAGACAACAAATCCTTCTTTACGATTCCCGTCTCCATCTTCATGCGGGTAAGCTAAGATCACGTTGGAAATGACTATTTGTGGTGCGGGATGTATACCCGCACGGGGCAGTTGAAGTTGAAAATATTAAAAATGGTTATATTTTTAAAGTGAATGGGCATAAATTAAAACCGTATTTTTCTACTGACCCCATAGAGGAGCTCCTGTTTTTACAGGAGCCGATTTATCATAACTAAAATTCATCCGCCTCACCTCTATGTCTCGATAATATTGTCCCATCCTAAGAATGGAGGTGGGTAAAAAAGGACTTAACTGAATATCCGTATGATCAAAAATAAGTTTGGGGGAGATTTTTCATGTTCATTTATTTCTATCCTCATTAATAACTTTTCCTCCCAAGTTTACAGGTTTTTTGAGATTTAAAAGATGACAACAGTGAGGACACTGCTGTAAACAGGTTTGGGGTTTTGTGCTTATTAACGCATTACTTTGCATTACACTTTGCATAAGCATAAATTTTTTAAATTTTTTCTTTGATAATGAAAGATTAGAAAGTGAAAAATTACATTTAAAAGATTGGAAGAGTTTGAGAAAAACAAGAAAAGTAGATGTTTTCTTAAACGAAATTAGTAATAAGTAGTTATGAGCCATTGTCCCAAGGGTTAGTAAAATGAAGGAAGTCACTAATCTGAGAATAAAAATAAGTCTGAAAAACAGTCCCTATTCTTGAGGCCAAATATTTGAATGTTGATACCCTACTATACGCACTTACACACGTCTTGAAACTCGGGATAGTAGAGGATACCTTGAAATGCTCTTGTCTAAAAGCCAAACTACAAAGAAAATATAAATGAAGCATAAGGAATAAAATGGTGAAGAAAAATGAACACCGGTTTTGTAATCACCAAGGCAGCATAAAAAAATATAGCGAGGGTGCTTCATCACCTAGTGCCTTAGACCAACTGGTTTGGGAGCCACTGCTAAGCCTTAGGTGTTGCAAGACGAGAAAATTGCTATTTACGCCTAATAAGTGAGCACATATAGGAAATTGCTATTTGCTACCTCAAGAAGTACTAACGGACACATGAAAAATGTGTGATCAATTCCATCCAAAATATTCACCGATTAAAAAGTACTGAGGTAGATGGACAAGAGTATGATAGCTTGAATTGAATTTTTCGAGTGTAGGGATATCTTTTACACACACGTAGGGGTATATGATCGGTGTTTGGAAGAAAGATAGGGAGGAAGACTAACGGCGATGTTTTATTGAGGGATGATGTGAAATCTAATATCTTTTCATGACCATTAAGATATGGCTCATGACAACCGAAAAGCTAGTGTAGTTGGAAACTCTTATTTTCAAGTTCTTTCTTTTATAGTTCTTATCTTTATATGTAACTTTCATCATTTTTCTTTTATTATTGGATTTTGTGGGTGTAATCCGCTGAAAACCCTAAGGAGACAACACACCTCCTACTAGAGACACCTAGATATTTAACGGCTTGTTGCACGTGCTCAGTGCAATCGTGTTGCCTACGAAAGTGTGCGAGTTAGTTTTTCTTTTTTCTTTCTATTTTCTTTTCTCCTTCTATTGAATAAATAGTTTGCTCGGGACGATCAAAGTCAAGTTTGAGGGTATTTGTTCAGTCGAAAATAGTGCACTTTTAACATGATAATTTCCTTACTTTTCATAATCATCTAAAGGTGTTTGTTATAAATATAACACATATTAGAAGTCCATCTGCAAAATATCATTTACCATGTGTTTATATATTATAATCAACATTATAAGGAAATTGTATGTTTAAAATTTTACGCATAATATTTTGTATCTCAAATATAACTAACAGTGTTCATTGAAGATATTCTGCAAGATTAGCTCAGGTCAGATATCAGGAATCAAGAATTTGCCGATAAAGTAAAGAAAGTTGAAGAATAAAATACCGGCAGAGACTCAGAAGAGATAAGAAGGTTCCAGACATCAAAGAAATGTCCAAATACCAACAGGAGAAGACTCCAGAAGTTCGAAGCCACGATCTCACCAATACGCTGCGGAACTGCGGCCGGGTCAGGACGAGTCGCCGCGGATCCACGGCCGATTCAGGGAGTTAGGAGGCGAGAGTTTTCTGGAATTTTCTGCATAACAAACTTAGTTTGTTGGGGGGTTTCTGTTACTGGTTTTGGAGGTATAAAAAGGACCGAGGGCTACATCATTTTGGATCCAATTTCATCCAATTCAAAAGGCAAAAAGTGCCAAGAACAACATCAAATCATCATCCTAAAAATCCAAGATCAAATCCAATATCAAAAGGGGATCTAATATCTAAGATCAAGAATCTTCGATCTTGAGATCCAAGATCAAGAAATCCTTCGAGAAATCAATCAAGCGATCAATCAAGCAAGTCTCCTTTACACGAAGCCAATCACCGTCAACGAGCAAGCGATCTACGATAGGTCCAAAACTCGAGGTGATCAAGCAACGTGAAGATCGACGGAACATTTACTTCTTCGAGGCAGAGATCAAGAGCAAATTCTTCTCCCTTTTGAAATCTAAATTTAGAGAAATGTATTTTGAAGTTGAGTAATAAAAGTAGATCATCAGTTTTATCAATTTGCTTACTTTTAATTTCCGCATTATGAATTCTTTCTCTATTATTTCTTTTATTTTCATGATGTGCGGGTAATTCTCTGCTTGATAGGATTCGTGGAATTAGGGTAGATCAATAGGTGAGAAAATTCTATACTTCTTTTAAGTCTTATAAAGTTTATAAACTCCAGCAAAAGAATCGTCAATATCCTTATCGGGCGTGATATCAATTTCTTGATAATCTCGACTACGATTTGAGATAAGATTGATGATCCTTTTGCTAAGGGATAGATATGAATGGAGATCAATAAAAGGACAAGGGTCAATAGAGGAGAAACCCTGGTTTCTTCCAAAGAACCCTAATCCTCATTCATCGCCATTAATCTAGTTTTAAATCTATCAATAGATAAGAGGAGTAATCTTTATTAATCATCCATGGCTACTAAATCCTAAAGAATCCTACAAGCCTTTTTTATATAAATTTTCTTGATTTTTCAATTAGATCATGAAACAATTTTCTTGATTTTTTTCAATTAAATCTTGAAACCATTTTCTAGATTTTCTTCAATTAGATCTTGAAACTATCTTCTTGATTTTCTTTATTTTCTCTTTTCTATTTCTTTCAACCATCTAAAGCAAGAACTATAAAATTCCACGAATCTCAGAGGACAACCCGTATTCACCACAGCTAAGCTACACGCGACGCCGTGTTGATTGCGGTCTAAAACTTCTAAACAAAACTTATTCTCTTCTTTTCTCCAAAAAAGAAACGGATCAATCATTAGTATTATCGAAAGATATAGAATTTTTTTATTTACACAATGATATTCTTTTAAAATAGATCTAATTTCAGTAGTTAGATGAAATGCACTATGCGGGTATGGAAATTGTTTAAAAGCAATAATTCTTTTTTGCAAATACCAGTCGGAATCTATCCAATGTACAGTAACACAAATCCAGGGAAGTTCCCTTCTATCAGTCCAAATATCATAAGTTAATGCAATACTGGTATCTAAAGAAGCAAGAGTCGCAATTAATACATATTTACCGTCATTATAGAGACTAAATCAATGATTTTTAAGCGTAGTCCTCGGAATCTTTCTGTATGCCGGTTGCAACACCGTTTGAACGTACCGCTCAAAAACCGTGCTTTCTCCGAATCCGAGAACCTGCTCATCTGCCATAACATATCTTGCCATTTCTGAAATATTTAAATCATGATTATATTGAAAAGTCCTTGACCGGCGAAACCAATTTGTGTTTGTGTGGTGGAGGAACCGGCCAGGATTTCTAAGTGTTTTTTTGCATGTTTATGCAGACTACCGGTGCCGAAACTCTCTTTGTGTTTATATGCATTGCCACAATATTTGTAAACGGAGTATCTAACACCGTCCCTAAATTCAACTTTATAGTGATCCCAAACATTACAAGTAGTCGCATATTTTTTAATTTCACTAGATGTAGGGGTGAATCCTTCTGCTTGTGGTTCTATTTCGGGTCCTTCAAGATGAGGAATATGGATTTGATGCGTATCGGATGAATTCTCCATTTTAACTAATTAAAAAAAGAGAGAGTATTATATTATAAATAATAAATTAAAAACAAGAAATAAGAAAGAGAGAAGAATTTCAGAATACCACTAGTGTAGAATGAGGTGGTTAGAGACTCGGAGCTTTGAAAACTCAGAGTCGGACCGTCGGAGGATCGGATCGGAGCTTCTATTCTTGAAAATTTGGAAGTTAGCGAGTATTTTTTTTTAGAGAGAAGAATATTTTTTTTTTAATTTGGAAGAGTAATGGATTTGGAATGAGAAGAAAGGGGTTTGGGAGGGGGTGGGGTATTTATAGGTTTTTTGAGATTTTTTGAATTATATGGCCATTTATAGCTGTTACTGAAAGTATGTCTTAGCATCTCTACAAGGTTTATATGAGTATCAGGTATGCAATTTTAAAAAATCTAGAATTCTAAGTATACTAAATAAGAATCGAACTAGAGAATTAGGGTTTTAAGTAAGCAAGTAATATTCTAAACTAAGTGAAGGGAAACTACAATCTTTGTAGTATAGTCCTTCAATCCTAAAGCTCTGAGTTGAAGTCCTTAGAACTCTTCTTAAGGCTCCACTTGAAAAAAGGATCGAGCTTGCTTGTTGTCTTCGTTGCCGAAAATGATCCACCTTGAAGTCTCTCTCACTCAAGCTCACACTTCACTAATCAATGTATTAGCGAAGTTAACAAGCTAAACTAATGTGCTAGATTAGTGTAGGTTGATGAAGTAGAAGATTTGCCCACTAAAAATATTTTTCTCTTTTTCTTTTTCTCAACTCAAAAAAATTAGTGAAGAGAGGAAGAAAGGAGATGAACTTGGATGTTTTGTGAATCATGAGTCAAGAGATAAGATGAGATTGATAATGATAAATATCAATGAATAATCCAAAAGAGAAGAGGTGAATCATGGCTTCTCAAGGCTTCTACAAGCTACTCAAGAATTATGACTCATTCTCTTTTCCTTTAATTCATAAATTTAAATCATTATCTTCTCATCTTTTCTTCTTGTGTGATTCTCATTTATCCATATTCTACATATCATCAACCATGATACAAATACACACACACACATATATCACATATATAAATAAGTATATATTAAGAGAAGAAAATCATAAGTGGGCTTAATATTAGTTAACATATGTATATATCAAATATATAAATATATCAAATTATTAAATCAACACTTAATTCAATAATCCGGTTATATCACATATAACCGGATAATATTCAATATTAGTAATTAAATCAACACTTGATTCAATAATCCGGTTATATCATATATAACCTGACTGATATCAAATATATATATATATATATATATTAATCAAATCACTGAATCAATACTTGATTTAATAATCCGGTTATATCACATATAACCCGACTGATATCAAATATCGCTAGATTAGAATACGGTATCATATATTCGTATTTAATCAAGCTCCCGCACATATTTCCATACGTACCCTACTTCGTTTAGCTTGAATTAGGAAACCTCTATGTGGGACTCTAAAGACTTGTCAATACGCCAGCTGTAGGTAATGTGTCACGCCCCGCTTCCCAAAATACGAAAAACGATGGATGAAGCCATGCTCCTACGGTCAAGGAATAATCCCGCCGTAGTCACACTTCGGTTTCTAGTATTGCATGGTAATCAGTAAACAAAGCACAGAAGTAAAGGAAATACATCACTAAATTATTACATCAACTTTCATTGTTCACAATTTACAATAAAATAAGAAAAAGAACTACTAACCAAGTTCGAATACAAGGTCTCTTTAGGGAAAGCAGTAAAAGTGAAGGAGGTACTCCCGACTAAATCTTCGCAAGCTCGAAGGACAAGTCCAACTCCTGCGCTGGTTCTTCCTCGAGATCTGAGCATGCATACTCAGGTCGTCAGAGCGACGTAATAGCAATATTATAATAGTGACATAAAACGAGCAAAGAAGGTAATGGCAGTAGAAGTAAAATGCAGGTAATCAATATGTCACTATCTGATGCAAAGTATGATCTGTGTCCCTATCAGTCTTGAAGTCATCTTTGAAATCGAGTTGTGGAAATGAGGATCATGTTTAACGAAGGTCTCGTACATACCCGAGACTACGGCCTGCTATCGCCTGGGATATAACCCTGTCAGCCGGACCGCTAGGCCCAACCTAATATATATAAGAGTTGCCGTTCGAATGATCATCCTCTAAATCACTGTCCTCGCTAAATACGATGCTCTCTCCACTTCGTTTCCCCCTTTTTCCCCAGGTTTACACTATTTATGAGTATGGTCTAGTCGTGTATAAGTATGCATCAATAATACGGTTTTGTCACTGTTCATTGTATTATTCACTGTCACGAATCATTCACTTTTTCATTGGCATACTTGACACTCCTAAACCAATACCATTCGCGCACGACAATGCATTGTACACTGGACAATAACACGCACTATCACTATGTGTATGGCAATCGGGTAAGATATGTGCAGTTAACAAGTCATGTGTAATATGAACTATTATGCACCTTATGAGCTTATAAAAATTGCAGTAAATCATACGTTCAAAATACAATAAAATGATACAAAGGAGGTAGCCAGTAAACTCAGTCGGAAGTTCAGCAAAATTTATTTCAGTGCAATCGGATTTCGGGTTTGCAAGTTACAGCCGTTTCTTTTTAAGTGTTCGCTGCAGGAAATTCAGATTCTGAACTGAATATCCATTTCGCGACACAATTTTCACCCTATTGGGATCAGAATTTAGCAATGCTATAGTTGAACGAAATTTAGTTTTTTCAATAAGGTTTTCAACGCACCAGACGGATTCTCAATCGCGCCTCTACGTCAGAAGTTATGTACTGTACAACAATAGGGTATCAGTTCTGTTTCTGTTTGGGACTGCTATACGTCCTGTTCATTTAAATTACAGTTTAAATAGTAAACGACGGTAAAAAAGGGTGAAATCACTTTCATTATTTATATAACTATTTCATATTCAGTATGGTGTAGGGTTCCGCCGTACAACATGTTCAAGCAGTAGAGGGTAAGTATTACAAGATGGAAATCAACAACCAGAGCTGCTCTGGACTGCAGTCCAGAGCCGCTCTCCGAACCAGATTCCGTCGTCTTTTCAGTTTAGAAACAATTTAAAACTTTTATGGGGTTCTAGGTCGTTGAGTCAGATTCGATTTGAGCCCTCGAAACTATCGTTCCAATTTGTAAACAATTAATTATGATTTTTACAAGTTTCAGACGCGGGAAATTTTCAGTTTTAACGGGTGTAATTGGGGATGATCGTTCACGTTAGTAACGATTATATTTTTCAGCCAAGTTTTAACACAATGTTCATTACCACACGGGCCAGCTTATATGATCAATTTCCGTCAGTTTAATGGAAGGTTTTCGTTCGGGTTCTGTGTCGAACACATACACTATATTAAGTCACATGAAGCGTTTACGCGGAATTTAACGGTATTTCTAATTTTAATAGTACAATTAGCATGAAGCAAGTAGGTAACTTGCCTGGAGACGCGTTGACGACGCACGGCAGCGGAAAAGGCACGAACGCGCAACGAGCGGCACGGATAGGGTTCACGGCCTCGGCTCGAGTTTGAGTTCGTCGTCGGAGTTGCTCGGGGGATGGCTCTGTTGGCGTCGAGTGGCTGCAACGTCGAAACTCAGGTGAACGGCAGTGGCTGGTGGTCGCGGTGGTCGGGGGAGGTAGCTCCGGCGATGGGTGCAGCGATGGTGAGGTTTCAGCGAGGGGTGTGCAGGAGGAGGCTCGGTGGCGAGGAGGGGTTCTGGGTAGTGGGTGAAGAGGGGCGAAGGTGGTGCGATGGGAGCGGGTGATCGTCGGCGGTGAGAGGGTGTGCAGGGGAGGCTCGGCGAGTAGGTTGGGTTCCGGCTTGGTGGTGGCTTGAAGATGGATGGGTTTAGGATGATAGGTAGAGGGAGGAGATGGGTTTAGTGGAAGGAGGTGACTGAGGTGGTCGTCGTCGTCGTGGTTCAGCGGGTTGTAGGGATGAAGCAGGGTGTTTTTTTTGGAGAGAGGAGAGGAGGGAGAACGGGAGTGAGGAGGGAGAGGGTTAGAGAGACGAGGAGGGGTTGAGGAGCTTGTGAGCATGCGCGCGATCGTGGGTCGGGGTCGTGGGTCATGGGGCAACGAAGACGGGGCGTTGGCGAGGCGATGTGGGCACGTAAGGAAACGAGCGGGAAAGAGAAAACGAAGTGGGGAAGAAAGGTTAATGGGTCGGGTCAGGCGCGGGTTTGGGCGCGGGCTTGGAGTTGGGCCAGGAAGTGTTTAGGGATTTAATTATTTATTTAGTTTTTCTTTGTTTTCTTTGGGCTGGGCTTTAGGGAATTGGATTTATTTATTTAATTCAAATTTTGTCTTGGGCTTTATTTGTTTAGGAAAAAAATCAAGTATTAAAAAAAACTAAGCAACCATTTTCATACAAAAAAATATGAGGAAAAGAATAGGAAAACATTCGGGGGACTAGGAAAAATATAGAAAGATTTTATTGATGGAAACGAGAATTTACATCATACCCTCCTTAAAAAAATTTCGTCATCAAAATTTAAAAAGAGACAACGAAACAACAGTACTAAATAAAGAGATGTGGAAAACGTGCACGGATATCTTCCTCACGCTCCCAGGTAAATTCTCCTGGGGAACGACCGCCCCAAGACACTCGGACTAACAGAATGACTTTATTTTTCAGCACTTTCTCTCTGCGGTCGAGGATAGTGGTGGGCTGCTCCTCGTAAGATAGGTCGGTACCCAAGGTTAACTCCGAATAGTCCAGAACATGGCTCTCATCCCGAACATAACACCGCAACTGAGACACGTGGAAGGTATTGTGCACACCAGCAAGCGATGGAGGCAGGGCGAGTCTATAGGCCACCTCTCCAACTCGCTCTAGCACCTCAAAAGGTCCGATGAAACGAGGACTGAGTTTCCCCCGACCTCCAAACCTGATAACTCCGCGGGTAGGGGAAATCTTCAGGAATACGTGATCTCCGACTTCAAATTCTAGTGCTTTCCTGCTGGTATCCGCCCAACTCTTCTGTCGATCCTGAGCCGTCTTAATACGCTGCCTGATCATTTGGACCTTGTCGACTGTCTGAACAATGAGGGACCTATTGGATATATGTATGCCCTAGAGGCCATTATATGTATAGTGGATGCTTGGACATGTATATATATATATATATATATATATATATATATATTTTTTGATATATGACTTTCTTGCTGGACATGATAGTATGCTATCTGGTTTTACTTTATCTGACATGTTTGCTTGATACTGTTCATTTAATACATGTTGATAAAGCCCTAAGGATATTTGCTTGACTTCCATGGCTATGATGGAGATCATACTAGTAGGGCATGTGTAGTCTATAAGCATATCCTTAAAATGTTCCTAGTCGTAGATATATCGAGATAGGGTATCGATATTCCAGAGTAGACTAGCGTATATGTTTCTTAACCCATATGATGGGCGATGGATGATCCCATATCCATTGGTGTTGTGACATCGAAGATTGTTTACGGGTGCTCAGTGGAGACTGGGTACACTGAACGGACTCACAGAGAATTCATATATGGTATTATATCTATCGTCGGATAGCAGTTCTCTGGTGACACTGGTACAGGTTAGTCTGTAGACCTGAGATCGTCATAGAGTCTTATGTGTTCTCCAACTGTACTTTGATTTCCACCCTACCACGGCTCTACTAAGTCGTGCAAACAGGTGGCATTTGGGTATGGTCTCGAGACACATGGAGACAGTGAGCGATAGGAGGGGTTTCGTCTCTCCCGGTATTGGGAGTTGATATTGTGCTATGTGCGATTGGCTCTGACTTAAAGTCCCTGGCCAGGGCTGATGAGATTTACTGATAAGTGTTATCAGTAGTTTCTCGACCGGTCATAGACCATATCGACATAACTTATTGAATTATTAGGGCTCGACGATTCCATCCCAAGACTTGATATGCAGCATATTAGACGAAGAGACCGAACTGTACGGTAAGTGTTGCCAATGGCTTGACGGGAGTTTTGACGGGTTCGCTTGTTTTTGTTCTGATCGCTCAATACCCGGGTGGCCGTTACATTTAGCTGACCGCTTGCGGCTTGTAGGTGTTTTGATATGATCATCACCTACTGCCGGCGTATTGACGAGTCTTAGAGTCCCACACAGGATTTTTCTAGTTCAGGTGAAATGATGTGGTGTGCATATGTGATATGCGCAGGAGCTCGATTAAATACGGATATGTGATACCGTATTTTAATCGGACGTTCGATATTGATCGGGTCGCATTTGATGTGATCGATTTATTAAATCAAGTGTTGATTTAATATTATCTTTAATCTTATTTTTTAATTAACCCTTTTTCTTTTGAATGTATGCATGTATGTTCACACATACACATGATGATGTGCATGCACACATACACACATACATATGTATCATAGTTGATGATACAAAGGAGATGGCAATATAAGACTCACATGGTTACTAAATATCTAGATTTTTATTTATGGATTAAAGGAAAAAGGAAATTAGATTAATGACTCATTTTCTACACACTTCTCTTTTGACCTTTGACTTTAACCATAGTTTAATTTCCTTTTGTCTTTTAACCCATCAAAATAATATCTAGATATTTAATCAACCATGGTTATATGTGAGAGAGTCTCATATATAATATTTTCTTTTTCATTTTAGAAAATAAGTTTTCATTATTCACACAAAAGCTTTTGCCATCTTCATCTTCCTCCCTCTCCAAGCTCTCTTGAGTTTTGATTTGAGTGAGGAACTTAAAAAGAAAGGGTTTTTAAGTGAGTTTACATACCACACAACCATTCTACACTATCCTAGCCTTTTAGTGTAGAGTGTTTGCTTCATTTTGTGAGGCTAAGAGCTTGTTTTAGGAATCTCCGGGTGGATCATCGTAGACGACGAAGGACCTCGAGCGGAGCCGTTCCAAATCTCGTGCAAAGCCGTAGGAGTCCTAAAGACCGAAGGAGTTGGCTACAAAGGTTGTATTTCCTTTTCCTTTAGTTTAGACTTCACATAATGATGTTATTACCCTAATCTCTGGTTACGATTCGTAGTTCGTTTGTAATAGCGCTCTAAAATTTAAAAGTTCACTACTTTTTGATGTTGCAATCTTACTTGAGGCGCTACTACACACCAACATGGTATCAGAGCCTAGCTAGAGCTTTAGGGTAAGCCGGACGACATTTAAAAACTCAATCGAACATAAAAAAAATACGATTTTTACATGCTCACTGGAAATTTTTTCAAAAGTTAGAATTTTTGTAATTAAAAATATGAAGAAAATAGAGCAGGGTTTTCTATGGATCCCCAAGAAAAACGAGCGCCTAACTCGACTTAACGACCGCGGAATCGCGGCCAAATAGGTGTATTTGCGGCGGTTCCGCGGCGCCGTTGGTGAGGCTTGGACCGTGTGCTCTTACGTTGATCCGTAGGTACCTTGTATGCTCTCTGGGATTTTTTTATGCAGGTTCAAGTGTTGAGATCTATTACAATAGTGGGTATGTTGATGTGTTGATTGATATATTTTAACGTCGTCTATACTTTTCAATTGTTGATGTAATATGATATATACGATCGTTGTGATTGAATGGCCGGGGGGGGGGGGGTTTATGTGAGACGGGAGTTTATCTTTTCATTCATGTAAAATTCACTGTAAATATTATTCTTTTATTGGGGCACACCCGGGTTGAGGATGATGTCTCCATTGATGTATATTTTACTTTTCCGCATTAGGATAGACTCAAGGAGGGGAGCACGAGTGACCGGGTTCTAGAGTTCAGTGGGAGGCCATCTCGAGGAGTCGATACCGGGTCTCCTAAACTCCAGAATTGGAAAGGTCACTTGCCGCTCTCGTAGGGGTCTAAGGGTGTGGGCTTGGCTATTCATCACGACCGTGGAATCCGTATTTTTATCGTAGGCTAAATAGAAAATATGGAGTTCCTAATATATCCTATATTTTCATATATGTGTTTTTGCTGCTGATTGTTCTGTGATGTGATTGCACAATATCTGAGACGAATGTGATATTGTTATATATGTGATATGTAATACTGCTTTTCATTTCTTTCTGTAATGGCTTAGGAAATTAAATGATGGGAATACATTAATGAGATTAATGTAAAAGAAAAAGAAACATAAAGATGTTGTAGAATCGGATTTGAAATCCACTCGGCTCTTTTATGAAAAAGCAAGTTTCAAAATATGTGGAGATTAAGCCACTCCTTTTCTAAAAACAATTTAGATTCTACAACGAAATCAAGTTCAAAGCATTAAAGGTTTTCATAAAAAAAACCATCCGTAGCCCTCCGTCATTTTAGGAAGCAGAGTACTTAGTATTCGTGCTACGTATGTTGATTATAGTCAAGGCGTAGTGTACGGTATCTAAGTGATGTCTTCCTACAAAGCATATGATGTGATCAGTTAGGACATTCATGTGATTATGTTGATTATAGTCAAGGGTCATATGGGTGGATCTAGTTAATCTCGAAATGACGGGTAGAACTTGACTAGTGCTTATGATATGTTGACCATAGCCAAGATCATAAGCATCTAGGGGTAAAAACCATATCGAGAGTTTCAAGAGTTGAAATTTGCAATGAGATTGCATACCATCTATATGATAGTTGGATTCCGATCTCACTGTGAGTAAGAGTTACTCTCAGGAGAGTTTTACACTTTACAATTAGCTAATCCAGTAGGTGTCTAAAAAGGTGTTAAACGGGGTTTTGACCTCTGGGAAGACGAGATTTATTTTAATTAGGTCCGTGCGCAAGTACAGGGAACCTCCCTCAAGTACCAACACTGGCCTGGCTGACCGGTTAGCGAAACTGTAGAATGTAATTAATCCTGGCTAGTTTTCTTTTCAGATTTTAAAGAAAATTTGATAAAAGCAGTGGGAGACATCGATTGGATAAGATAATAACCAATCTGATCTTTGCAAGAGCATTTCGCTGAGTGTATTTTTCTCTCTTTCCTAATGGCAGATACCGATGATGGGACTTAAGTTTCTTTCAGAGAAAAACAAACTGACTGGACCAAATTATAAAGAATGGTTGAGGAACTTGAACATTGCACTCACATATGATAAAGTATCATATGTCCTCACTACCAAAGCCCCACCCGTCCCAGGACCTGAATCATCTGTTTCGGATAAGGAGATCCGAAAAACATAGGAAATTGATTGCAACGCGGCCACGTGGCTCGCACTTGCTTCTATAGACAGTATCCATCAGAAACAGCACGAGAAGATGGATATACAATCCATCATTCTTCATACAAAGGAGTTGTATGAAGAGCAATCTCGTACTTTACGCTACGACGCATCTCGAAAGCTGTTTCAGATGCGATTGGCCCCCGGTGCATCAGTAGGAGACCATGTTCTGAAGATGATTGGTCTTATAGAAGAACTTGAGGAACTGGGATGGACTATGGATAATGAGCAATATACAGATATTGTTCTGCAGTCTCTCTCCCCCGCCTTTGCTCCGTTCATAGTGAATTTCAATATAAACGATTTGGAGAAATCATTGCTTGAACTTCTCAATATGTTGAGAAATGCAGAGAGCACGCTTAAGACAGCGAAAACTCCCACTCTGCTTTATGGGCCATCTTTCTCTTCAGTCCCGAAAGCCAAATCCAAGGGAAAGAAGAAGAAGAATCCCACCAAGCCGAGAGGTGGAGTTCAAAAGGCGAAGGGGAAAGACAAATCTGGGACCGCGGGAAGTGGAAAAGGAGAATGTTTTTACTGCCACAAGTCGGGACACTGGAAACACAATTGTGCTTTGTACCTTGCAGATCTCAAGAAGAAGAAGCATGATGATGCTTCCACTTCAGGCGTGTTTGTAACTGAAAACTGTTTTTCATTAAACTCTACATCTTGGGTATTAGATACCGGTTCTGGTTCTCACATCTGTAATTGTATGCAGGGATTGAGAAACAGTAGAGTTTTGAAGAATGGGGACCACACTCTACGGGTTTGAAATGGTTCCAATGTATATGCTGTATCCGTAGGAGAGTATCATCTGGGGTTGCTTTCAGGATGTATTTTGGTTTTGAACCCTTGTTATTTTGTACCTGGTATGCTATGTAATATAATATCCGTATCTTTGTTGGACAATGAAGGATATCATTTTGTGTTGCAAAATAATGTTATGAACATTAACTTAAATCAACAGTTGATTAGGTATGGTACATGAAGTAACGGAATTTACGTCCTAAACCAACACACAGTATTCAATATATAACATACAAATAAAAGAAAGATTTCAGATATAAATGAATCTTTTCTTTGGCATTGTAGACTTGGTCATATTAATAAAACAAGACTAAACAAGCTACATAAAGATGGATATTTAAAACCTTTTGAATATAAATCTTATGCGACTTGTCAGTCTTGTATCAAAGGTAAAATGACCAAAACTCCGTTTACAGGACACGGAGAGAGAGCTACTAAACTCTTAAGCCTCATACATAGTGATGTATGCGGACCAATGTCTACACATGCTAGAGGCGGTTTTTCATACTTCATCACTTTTACTGATGATTTCTTAAGATTCGGACACGTGTTTTTACTGAAGCATAAATCCGAAACTTTCGAGAAATTCAAGAAGTACAAACTTGAAGTAGAAAAACAAACTTGCTCGAGTATCAAGAAACTTCGATCAGATCGAGGTGGAGAGTATTTAAGCACTGAGTTTTCAGACTTCTTAAAAGAGAATGGGATTCTCTCTCAGCTCACTCCTCCGTACACACCACAGCACAACGGTGTGTCAGAACGGAGGAATCGTACCCTATTGGATATGGTACGGTCCATGATGAGTGATGCTGAGTTGCCACTTTCCTTTTGGGGACATGCATTAGAGACAACAATTTATCTATTGAATAGGGTTCCATCAAAGACCGTGTCTACCACTCCATATGAGATGTGGTGTGGAAAGATACCATCTCTTAAAAGAGTTAGGATATAGGGTTGTCCAGCTTATGTCAAAAAGCAGAATCCGGATAAACTCGAGACACGATCAGTCATGTATACATTTATGGGATATCCAAAATATTCATATGGATATCTTTTCTACCACAAGGAGGAACAAAAGGTGTTTCTTTCTCAACATGCCACATTTTTGGAAAATGAAATTTTTACAAATAGTATTGATGGCAGTGCGGTAGAACTAGAAAAGGTTCTAGAGATACAAATTACTCAGGACGAATTGGTTGACTCTGATATTGCAGTAGAACATCAAGAACCTCAGCCGCTCCGAAGATCTAGTAGAACTTCTCGCCCACCGAAGAGATACTATGGTTTTCTCGTTGATGGTGATAGAGAAGATTGCATCATGGATGATGATGACCCTACTAGTTTTCAGCAAGCTATCACGAGTGGTGACTCAGTGAAGTGGCTGGATGCCATGAGATCCGAAATGGAGTCCATGTACACCAACAAAGTATGGACTTTGGACGTTGCACCTCCTGGGATAAAACCCGTTGGGTGCAAATGGATTTTTAAGAGAAAGATTGGTGTAGATGGACAGGTAGAGACCTTTAAAGTAAGGCTTGTAGCGAAAGGTTTTCGTCAAAGACCAGGACTGGACTATGATGAAACTTTCTCTCCAATAGCAATGCTTAAATCCATTCGGATCCTACTTGCTATTGCTGCTCACTACGACTATGAAATCTGGCAGATGGACATTAAAACTGCATTTCTAAATGGTGATTTAGAGGAATGCGTTTATATGGATCAGCCAGAGGGCTTCATTGGCAGTGGGAGCAGCGGGAAAGCATGTAGATTGCTTAAATCCATTTATGGATTAAAGCAGGCCTCACGGAGCTGGAACATCTGTTTTGATGATAAAATCAAAGAGTTTGATTTTATCAAAAATATAAATGAACCATGCATTTATAAGAAGATTGTAGGGAGTGCTGTCATATTCCTCGTATTGTACGTAGATGACATTCTCTTGATAGGAAATGACATTCCTATACTACAATCGGTCAAATTATTCTTATCGCAAAGATTCTCCATGAAGGACCTGGGTGATGCCTCGTACATTTTGGGCATAAGGATCTATAGAGATAGATCCAAGAGATTATTGGGATTGTCCCAATCAAAGTACATTGATACCATCCTAAAAAGGTTTAGTATGGAAGATTACAAGCGTGGTGCCTTGCCCGCTTGCCATGGAATCACTCTCTCTAAGGACTTCTGTCCGAAAGCTGATGCAGAGAGAGCTCGCATGAGCATTATATCCTACTCTTCAGCCGTAGGATCTATAATGTATGCGATGATATGTACTCGCCCTGATGTAGCTTATGCACTCGCTGTAGTAAGCAGCTATCAATCCAACCCAGGGGAGCAACACTGGATAGCCGTGAAGAACATTCTTAAGTACTTGCGAAGGACTAAAGAAATGTTCTTGGTGTATGATAATGGGGATCTCCAAATGGAGGCCTTTACCGATTCCAGCTTCCAAACTGATAAGGATGACCGTAAATCTATCTCAGGGTTTGTATTTACCCTCAATGGAGGGGCGGTATGTTGGAAGAGTTCCAAACAGGATACCGTTGCAGACTCCACGATGGAAGCTGAGTATATTGCTGCAAATGATGCTGCCAAGGAAGTCGTCTGGATGAGGAAGTTCATTGCGGAGCTAGGAGTAGTTCCAACCATTATTGATCCAATACCACTGTATTGTGATAATAATGGAGCTATGGCGTTGGCCAAAGAACCCAGATCCCATCAAAAATCCAGACACATCCTCAGACGATATCATTTGATCCGGGAGATAGTTGATCGCCATGAGATCGAGATTCGGAGAGTAGATACAAAGGATAACATCGCAGATCCACTCACCAAGGCACTTCCACAGCCGCAACATGAGCGACTTTTTGAGATGTTGGGCATGGGATACGCAAATAATTGGCCTTAGTGCAAGTGGGAGATTGTTGGATATATGTATGCCCTAAAAGCCAATATATGTATAGTGGATGCTTGGACATGTGTGTGTGTGTGTGTGTGTGTGTGTATTTGATATATGACTTTCTTGCTCGACATGATAGTATGCTATCTGGTTTTACTTTATCTGACATGTTTGCTTGATACTGTTCATTTAATACATGTTGATAAAGCCCTAAGAATATTTGCTTGACTTTCATGGCTATGATGGAGATCATACTAGTGGGGTATGTGTAGTCTATAAGTATATCCTTAAAATGTTCCTAGTCGTAGGTATATCGAGATAGGGCATCGATATTCCAGAGTAGACTAGCGTATACGTTTCTTGACCCATATGATGGGCGATGGATGATCCCATATCCATTGGTGTTGTGACATCAAAGATTATATACGGGTGCTCAGTGGAGACTGGGTACACTGAACGGACTCACAGAGAATTCATATATGGTATTATATCTATCGTCGGATAGCAGTTCTCTGGTGACACCGGTACAGGTTAGTCTGTAGACCCGAGATCGTCATAGAGTCTTGTGTGTTCTCCAACTGTACTTTGATTTCCACTCTACCACGGCTCTACTAAGTCGTGTAAACAGGTGGCTTTTGGGTATGGTCTCGAGACACATGGAGACAGTGAGCGATAGGAGGGGTTTCGTCTCTTCCGGTATTGGGAGTTGATGTTGTGCTATGTGCGATTGGCTCTGACTTAAAGTCCCTGGCCAGGGCTTATGAGATTTACTGATAAGTGTTATCAGTAGTTTCTCGACCGGTCATAGACCATATCGACATGACTTATTGAGTTATTAGGGCTCGACGATTCCATCCCTAGACTTGATATGCAGCATATCAGACGAAGAGACCGGATTGTACGGTAAGTGTTGCCAATGGCTCGACGGGAGTTTTGACAGACGAAGAGACCGAACGTTACGTTTAACTGACCGCTTGCGGTTATAGGTGTTTTGATATGATCATCACCTACTGCCGGCGTATTGACGAGTCTTAGAGTCCCACACAGGATTTTTCTAGCTCGGGCGAAATGATGTGGTGTGCATATGTGATATGCGCAGGAGCTTGATTAAATACGGATATGTGATACCATATTTTAATCGGATGTTCGATATTGATCGGGTCGCATTTGATGTGACCGATTTATTAAATCAAGTGTTGATTTAATATTATCTTTAATCTTATTTTTTAATTAACCCTTTTTCTTTTGAATGTATGCATGTATGTTCACACATACACATGATGATATGCATGCACACATACACATATACATATGTATCATGGTTGATGATACAAAGAAGATGGCAATATAAGACTCACATGGTTACTAAATATCTAGATTTTTATTTATGGATTAAAGGAAAAAGGAAACTAGATTAATGACTCATTTTTTACACACTTCTCTTTTGACCTTTGACTTTAACCATAGTTTAATTTCCTTTTGTCTTTTAACCCATCCAAATAATATCTAAATATTTAATCAACCATGGTTATATGTGAGAGAGTCTCATATATAATATTTTCTTTTTCATTTTAGAAAATAAGTTTTCATTATTCACACAAAAGCTTTTTCCATCTTCATCTTCCTCCCTCTCCAAGCTCTCTTGAGTTTTGATTTGAGTAAGGAACTTAAAAAGAAAGGGTTTTAATGTGAGTTTACATACCACACAACCATTCTACACTACCCTAACCCTTTAGTGTAGAGTGCTTGCTTCATTTTGTGAGGCTAAGAGCTTGTTCTAGGAATCTCCGGGTGGATCATCGTAGACGACGAAGGACCTCGAGCGGAGCCGTTCCGAACCTCGTGCAAAGCCGTAGGAGTCCTAAAGACCGAAGGAGTTGGCTACAAAGGTTGTATTTCCTTTTCCTTTAGTTTAGACTTCACATAATGATGTTATTACCCTAATCTCTAGTTACGATTCGTAGTTCGTTTGTAATAGCGCTTTAAAATTTAAAAGTTCACTACTTTATGATGTTGCAACCTTACTAGAGGCGCTACTACACACCAACAGGACCCATTAATCTTCGTTCTCCTACATCATCCCAACAAACTGGGGATCGACACTTCCGCCCGTAAAGTGCTTCGAAAGGAGTCATCTGGATGCTAACCTGATAACTGTTGTTATAAGAAAACTCGACTAGATGCAGATGATCTTTCCAGGAACCTTGAAAATCCAACATGCAGGCTCTCAACATATCCTCGAGCGTCTGATTCGTACGCTCGGATTGTCCATCCGTCTGTGGGTGATAAGCTGTGCTGAACTTGAGGCGGGTACCCAAACTCTCCTGCAAGCTCCTCCAAAAGTACGAAACAAATCTGGTGTCTCGATCTGACACAATGCTGACCGGAACTCCATGAAGTCGTACTATCTCCTGCATGTATCTCTCTGCCAGTGACTCTGTCGACTGTCCCACTCGGAAAGGTAAGAAGTGTGCAGCTTTCGTGAGGCGGTCGACGATAACCCAAATGGCGTTGTTGCCCCTAGGGCTCCGTGGTAAGGCCGTCACGAAATCCATAGTAATGTGCTCCCACTTCCATTATGGTATCGGAAGTGGTTGTAACAATCCTGCTGTCCTCTGATGTTCCGCCTTCTCCTGTTGGCATACCAAGCACCTGGATACAAACCGCGCAATTTCTCGCTTCATCCCGTTCCACCAAAAATGCTGCTTTAGATCTCGATACATCTTCGTACCTCCCGGATGCACAGAATAAGCTGAACTATGTGCCTCATCCAGTACCTCTTCTCGAACATTCCCCTTGGGTACGCAGAGCCTACTACTGAATCTCAGAGAACCGACTTCATATATGAGTAAGTCTGTTCTCAGCCCGGCTTCTACTTGCGCTCTGAACTTTTTCAATCGAGGATCATCCGCTTGTGCAGCCTTGATGCGATCCACAAGAGAAGACTGCACATGTAGTTGCCAAAACTGCCTGATTGCGCTCGGTGTAACAACTTCAAGCTCGAGTCTCTGAAAATCCTCAATGATGCTCCTCTGACTGGTCAACATCATAACCGCTGGCTTGCGACTGAGAGCATCTGGTACAACATTTACTTTCCCCGGGTGATACTGAAGGTCCAAGTTGTAATCCGCCATCAGTTCTAGCTATCGGCGCTGCCTCATATTTAGTTCTTTCTGAGTGAAGCCGTACCTCAGACTTTTGTGATCCGTATACACCTCCACCTTCTCGCCCAACAGGTAGTGCCTCCAGATCTTCAATGCAAACACCACTGTGGCTAACTCCAAGTCATGCGTAGAGTAGTTCCTCTCATGATTTCTCAGCTGTCGAGAGGCGTAAGCAACCACCCGACCGTGCTGCATCAGAACACAGCTTAAGCCTTTCCCTGAGGCATCACTATGTATCACCAAACCACCGGAATCATCCGGTACTGTAAGAATGGGCGTCGTGGTTAACTTCTGCTTCAGTGTTTCAAATGCCCGAGTACACTCCTCTGTCCACGCAAACGATACATCTTCCGTGTAAGCCTCGTCAACGGTTCAGCGATTCTTGAAAAGTTTTGGACGAACCGCCGATAATATCCTGCCAATCCCAAAAAGCTTCTGATCTCGGCTACTGACTTCGGTGTTGGCCAATCTCTAACAGATTCTATCTTTGCCGGGTCCACTGAGATGCCTTCGCCCGAAACAATGTGTCCTAAGAACTGAACCTTGTCGAGCTAGAATTCACACTTGCTCAATTTTGCGTACAGCTTCTCTTCCCGAAGAATTTATAGAACCGTGCGCAAATGCTTGACGTGCTCCTCCCGGGTCTTCGAGTAGACTAGTATATCGTCGATAAATACAACGAAAAACGTGTCCAAGTACTTAGCAAACACCCTGTTCATCAAATCCATAAATATCGCTGGAGCATTGGTAACGCCGAACGGCATCACAAGGAACTCATAATGTCTGTATCGGGTCCTGAAAGCCGTCTTGCATATATTCTCGGCTGCTACTCTGATCTGATGATAGCCAGAACGGAGATCTAACTTCGAAAATACCTTGGCCCCACTTAACTGATCGAATAAGTCGTCGATGCACAGAATTGGGTACTTGTTCTTTATTGTGACTTTGTTCAGCTCTCAATAGTCTATACACATCCACAGCGATCCATCCTTCTTCTTCACCAACAGAATTGGTGCACCCTACGGTGAAGCGTTTGGCCGGATAAATCCTTTCTCCAGGAGTTCTTCAATTTGCTTCTTTAATTCTACCAACTCAACCGGTGCCATTCTGTACGGGGCCTTGGAAACTGGGGCTGTACCTGGAGTCAAATCAATCGAGAATTCCAAAATACGTAGAGATGGTAGACCTGGTAAATCTTCAGGGAACAAGTCCAGAAAGTCCCGAACAATCTCTGGGGCTAGGCTCTCATCAATTTCCATAGCTGTCAACTCTTTTAGCTTGGCTCTAAACTTGGCTGGCTCCAAAGATTCACTCCCGCCTTCGAAAATAAACTCTTGGTGATTGGGAATGCGGAAGATCACATTACTTGCTTGGCAATCAATAACTGCATGGAAGGTACTCATCCAATCCATCCCGAGAATTGCGTCATAGCTGCCTGTTCCGATCAAAAGGAAATTCGCATAGAATTTCCTGCCACACACTATAACCGGACATGATCTACATTCTCGAATAGATACTATAACACCATTAGCCGTATGTATTTCCCAACCCTTGGTTAGTGGTTCATGTGGTATGGAGTGTGTATCAATGAAATGTGCAAATATGAAACAGTGCGATGCTCCAGAATCAAATAGAACTCTAGCTGGCATGGAATGTACGAGTAGAATACCTGTGACAACTTCGCCTGAAGCCTCTACCTGCTCGGCGGTCAAGGTGAAAGCCCGTCCCTGACCGCGGCCTGTGTAGGGTTGCCTCTGCTCCTGTGATCTCTACTGCTGCGGTCCAGACCCTCCCTGTAACTCTGTCCGCTCGGGGCAACCGCTAACTCTGTGCTGGCTGAATCCGCAAATCAAACACTGTCCCTTAGCGAGGCGACAGTCCTTCTGGGTGTGCCCATCTCTGTTGCAGTAGCCGCAAACTACGTTCTTGCTCTGGGGGCGATGCTGGGGCATGAATGGACGCTTCATCTTTGTCGTTCCTGGCCTGTGAACTGGTATGACTCCTCAAGACGGTGCATGGGTGCGTGCTGAAACAACTGGGGGCTTCCTGAATTTGTTGATCAGTTTCTCCTGAATTCGCACCGCGTTGAGTACATGTGCAAAAGTCTGCAACTCGAGTGACGCGATCAATTGCTGCAGCTCGAAATCAAGTCCCTGTAAGAAGCGCCTGGCCCTGGTGGCCTCTGAAGCGACCATGTACAGAGCAAATCGGCTCAGACGGTTGAATTCTGCCGCGTATACGTCCATGGGACGGCCATTCTGCTTCAGTAGGATGAATCTTTCTTCCATCTCGGCCTTGGCGGTAGAAGGGAAATAGTGGTCCAAGAAGCACTCCTTGAATTTGCTCCATTCGATTGGCCTTTCTAGTCTGCTTTCTTCAACTGACCACCAAGTACGGGCTTCATCTTCCAACTGGATCTTTATCACATTCACTCTATCTTCATCTGGTACCCTGGCAGCCGTCAGTAGGTTCTCCATATTAACCAGCCAATGCTCGGCCTCGAGTGGTTCGGCTAGTCCCATAAATGCAGCAGGATGTAACTTCCGGAAATCTGACACGGTGCCAGCTCTGACAGAAAAAACTGGTGGAGCAGTGCCCTCGGGGGCAGTAATGAGGGAGGAGGGTCCTCCTACTGCGGTAATAGCCCTGAGTCCCTCAGTGAGTAGGTCCGTCTTTCTCTCCTGAGCTTCTGCGAGAGTCGTCAGTGCACTAAGTATCCTCTCCGTGCGATCCTGAGAACTTGAGTCCGAGGAGTCGTTCGAGGACGTCATATCGTTGGAAGATATTAAAAGGATATGATTAGATACAAGGATGAAAGTCAGGAATAGTGAAGCGAAAATAACGTAATAAAGAGTAGTTAATTTTATCCCTGTTCCCCTCCGAACGGCGGCCAAGACGTGGATGTCTTGCCTGTGATTCGGGATAGATGCTATTTGGTTTTATCCGTCCACCTTGTTGGGGTAAAAATTTATACCCCGGTTGACCAAGTCAAAATCAAAGTCAACCCCAAGCCAAGTGGGCCCAAGCCCAGATCCAGTGGGCCCATGACCGGGTCGAGCCTGAACATGAAGCGGCCGGCCTCCCCCCATGCCAAGATAAAAATTTTATAATAAATAATTTTGTTGCATTTCTTTTATTTTATTTTATGGATAAATGTAAGAAAAATAGACATAAGCCAAATTTTTGTAAAGCCCATGGCTTTTGTGCAAAAAGAAATGGCACATGAGCCATGAGATAGGCAAAATGCCATTTTGTGAAGCTCAAGGGGCTATGTGTAAAGTGTATAGCCTATAAAGGCAAAGATAATGAAATATCTCAACAACTTTTTCTCTCTCTCAAAATTTTCTTCAGATCTAAGATCTTTTCTCCTTCTTCAAGGTTCCAAAACCTTCCTTTTTCTCTTGAATTAAATCAAGAGTTTTACTCTTCTTTTTATAAAACAAATTAGTTTTTCACCACAAAACCCATAAAGGGGAACTCAGATCTTCCATTAGATCTCAAAAAGAAGAGATTTTTAGAAATCCCATATCTCTTGATCTTCAAGATCCAGCTAACAGAGGAGGAGGAAGAAGAACATCGTTCACTAAACCAAAAAAAACAACACACACTCAGGAGTCCAACTCCTCTCTGATTTCTCTTCTGAGAAATTTTTTTAAGCTAAAAGCCTCTTTTTCTCGCCGGCGCTCAAGCGCAGAGCGCCCGCGTGCCGACACGTGGCGCGCTTGCGCTCCAGCGCAAGCGCTCGAGCGCAAGTCGCCCCGGTGCCGACACGTGGCGCGCTTGCGCTCAAGCGCAAGTGCTCGAGCGCAAGTCGCCCCCGTGCCGACACGTGGCGCACTTGCGCTCAAGCGCCCAGCGCTCAAGTGCAGAGCGCCCACGTGCCGACACGTGGCGCACTTGCGCTCAAGCTCCCAGCGCTTAAGCGCAGAGCGCCCACGTGCCGACACGTGGCACTCTAGCGCCTGAGCGCACAGCACCTAGGTGCACAGCGCCCAAGGTGCTGCCCCATGCATCCTTTGGATGTATTTTCCCCTTTATTTATATATACATGTACATATATACATATGTACACATATGTACACATACACATACTCCACGACACTGTCCCTGTTAGAAAAAAATTTCTAACGGGGCACTGCCCCGCACCCCGCAAGGGGGCTGCTAGCCCCCTTGACCCCCAGCCCGCTATCCGGGTAGTGGGACCCCCGTAAAAAACTCTGCGTGGCTCCCGATATATCCAAACCCCCCCTCCAAAACAAAACACACGTACACTGCACATTGAGTTCGCATGACCAGTTTAACCCGTTAATCGAAGGTTCCTTCGCCCCAAAGGCGGGGGGTAATTAACGGCAGCTTAGTCCACGGCTGTCGGAGATTCGGATCCCCATAATCATTAAACCCCGGCCTACCCTAGGCAAGGGGAATCTGTAGTACGCCTGAAAAACGCACGCGTATTCCCATCTCAATGGGGTGACGAAAAACACCCTACAGATTTTGGCACGCCCGGTGGGACCAATCTCTCCTCCCATATTTCGGGTTAAACGTTCATGCGAACTCAATCAATATACATATCGATTGCCGATACTGAAATGATGTTCTTTTTTCCATGCAGCAATCAACCTTCGACGACAATGTCTCCCCAGACGAATTCAGCTTCCAACGTGACCCCGATTCCGTACGTGGTAAAGATCAACGCTCGTGTGGTTCTCCCCGCGAGCCTCAGTCGACAGTGGGAGGAACCGCCCCTCCAGTTGGGCTCCGTCATCATCTACCCTGTCGGAAGCGCTCATCTGGTGGAGATCCCGGCGGAACAGATGGCCAAGCCGGTCTCAAGGCGTAAGAGGCCGAATGTCGTGATCGCTAAGGCACCACAACCGAAACTTAAGACGGTATCTGAACGATTCTCTGGTGCTCCAGCGGGGTGCAAGAACTTCGGTACAAAGGGCAAAGTCAAATGTTGCAGACGAGCTCAGGCGATGACTCCAACAAATGCACAATCGAGTGTATCTCCAAGGCCCTCCATCGCCTGGTCTGCGGCATCTTCCCAAAGAGCCGAAGTCTGCCAGGTGCTTAGAACAGAAAAGTTAAGGCAGAAGCGGCTCAGGTATCGAGCCAACAAGAGGGCCAAGGCTTCGGCCAAATGGAATGATGTGAAGTTCCAAGTGTAGGGTTTCCCCGCGACGACGGCTGAGTCGGACGTAAGAATCAGCAATTCCTTCGAGCCTCTGAAGTGGGTTCAGAAAAATGCCATGACCGCCAGAATCAAGAAGACAGTGGTCCGAACAGTGCCACAAAGAGACGTGTCCCGGCCCCAACAGAAGAAGTATGACACTGTCTCTTCAAGAGTCTATCAAGCACTCTGTGCCGCACGAAAGCAGTGGGGCAAACCCAGAAAAGAAGCGCCAGCACCATTCAAGAACCTGGTTAGGCCAGCCGCCTTCAATCGACTACCAGCTACCGAAACAAGGGGGTCAAGACAGCGATCCATGAAATCAGCTGCCAATGATAGAAAGATGGCCGGATATATCATCCATACGGTCTATATGGCGGGCGGGCGCCCCAGCGACAACCTTCGCAGCAAAAGCAAGGATGGGGCCACCACATCCCAAGCCCAATCTAGCCTGAATGTGGTTGCCGCTGCCCAAGAACAGCCGCCCCCGCTGGAAGAAGAAAACCCTCTCGATGAGGATGATAGGCAGAAAGACCCCTCGGTCCACGCAGAGTCAAGCTCGGACAGCGAGGAAGAGCCGACTTTCCGCCCCAGGACTGCGGAGCAAGAGCTGCTTCAAGAGCTTCGAAAACAGCTCAGGAGCAAAGATAAAGAGATGGCCAAGCTCTATTCGAAAATTGATGACCTAACAAACGTTGTGATGCAGCTTACGGCTCAAATTGCTCGAGCGCCTCCCAATCAAGCACAAGCCGCTACTAATCAGCCAGGTGATGACAATCCGAGGCAGCCAATACCTGTTCCTTCGGGTCCAAGACTGGTCGAGCCACATGAAAGCCGGCCACAGTCCGCTTCTGGGGACGCCTTGGCCCTAGATAACACTATCCCGCTAACACAGGATCGGATAATGGATTTGGTCACCAGCAAGGTTAAAACATTGGTGGCCGAAGCTGAAGCTCAGAAAGAAATCGGCAGTAGTGGGCGGCCATATCCCGCGCAGTACGATCTGATTGAGTTCCCAAGCGGCTACGTTATTCCTAAGTTCGGAAGATTTGATGGAACGGGGAATGCAAATCAGCACGTCGCCCACTTCAAAGCATCATGCGGAAATACAGGGGGCAATGACGTGCTCCTTCTTCGTCAGTTTGTCAACAGCCTGACCGGCGTCGCCTTCGACTGGTATGCGAGTATACCGGACGGGTCCGTCATTACCTTTGCCCAAATGGAGTCCCCGTTTCGGCAAAGGTTCATGAGTGTCAGTGATAAAATCTCCATTGCCGACCTTGTGAGGACCAAGCCGGGGAAGAATGAAAGCAACACCGACTTTATTGCCCGATGGCGTAATCTCACGGTCAAGTGCGAACCGACGCTGGAGCAGGACCAGTCCGTCAGCCTTCTTATTGGGAACCTCAGCAATTGGATGGTCCCATTCTTGTGTACAGCAGGCCTCAAGACGTTTCAAGAGCTAACCAAGAAAGTCCAAATGCTGGAACGCTCGAAGCAAGAGTCCCCGCCGGACTCTCAGAGAGACAAAACTTGGAAAAGCAAGCGGGACGACAGCCGTAGAAGCGGGAGTTCCAGCAGTACCAATGTCTTCAATGCGTCTGACAATAAAGAAAAGCGAAGGGCGGGTGAATCCAAAACCAACCGATCTCGAAAGCCATTGTTGGGAGGAGATGGGCCTTCCCTAGAGGAAAAAAAGAACAAGGTTTACTCTTTCAGAAGGGACAAGGTCCGCAAGATATTTAAAGATGCCTTGAACAACGGCCTCCAATTGCCGGAGTCAAAAAGACCCCAAGAAGCAAAAATGACCGACAATCCTCTGTATTGCCCGTACCACCGAGTAGTGAGCCATGCGATCGAGGATTGCTATATCTTCAAAGATTGGGTCGAGAAGCAGTACAAGGCTGGAGAGATCGAACTGTCCAAAAGTGTGTTGGTGAACAATCAAGTTGCAACCACCAACTTTATACAGACAGAAACTGAAGCCTTCTGGGAGCAGACAGCCGAACCCGCTGCCCTGAGAAATGAAATGGACTCATCGCGGCCTCCGTGGAGTACGTACATATCTAATAAGACGAAGAAGATGATAAAGCTACTTCGGAAGGAACCCAGGACGGAATGGGAAGGGCAGAAGAAGCCTACCAGTCCAGCTGCCAATGCGGCTCCATCAGGCTCAAAATCCAAGAAGCTCAAGAAGAAGAAAAGTGCAGCTCGGCGCGAAAAAGAGTCTGCAGGGAGATCGACCATTCAAAAATATATCGATTCCCTCGAAGAATATGAACAAAGGGAAAGAACATTGATTCAATGGAAGGAGTTCTTTCCTGTACAAGCGGCTGAAATTCTGGAGGAGTTAGAAGAAGACTCCAATGAAGAGATCCCAGTAGTGACCTGCTACGCCATCCATCTTGGCAGCGACTCCGAGGATGAGCTCTGTTTTCCCGAAGGGGACGAGGAGCTCACCACAAAGGCCAATCAAATCCAGCTCAGAAGCGGTAGGGCTCTACCGCCAAATCAGGGCAACGCCTCAAAAGGGAAGGAAAAACAAGTCGCTAATGAAGAAGATGGCAGAGAACCGGCTGATGAAAACATAAGTCCTTCCTCGGTGGACTATAATGTCTTGGCACATCTCCGGAAGCTTCCGTCTCTCCTGAGCATCTACGACGCCTTGGTCCTATCTAAGGAGCTTAGAGATATTCTCATTCACGCTCTACAAAACCCCGAGCGGTATCAGGCTCACTTTGCTGAAATTAATATGAAAGAAGCCCAGCACGCTTTGCATGCTGCCGCAGTCACATTTAAGGATGAAGACTTGCTACTGGGAACGACTGAGCATAATCGGCCGCTTTACGTGACCGGGTACAGCGACGGAGATCGAATTAATCGCATATTGATTGATCCGGGGTCCTCAGTGAACATCATGAACTTGCGAACTCTGAAGATTTTGTCAATGGACGTCCGACACCTGTCAAGGGAAAGGATTGTCATTCAAGGCTTCAACCAAAATTGCCAGCAAGTTCTGGGGTCTATAGCTTTGCCAATCAAATTTGGGGATTTGCAAACTGAAGCTAAGATATATGTGATCGATGCCGACACATCTTATAAGATTCTCTTAGGGCGGCCGTGGCTCCACGATTACGGCATCATTCCGTCAACTCTCCATCAATGCATGAAGTATACTAAAAATGGCGAAGAAAGACGCATTGACGGAGACATCCAGCCGTTCGGTGTGCATGAAGTCCGATATGAAGATTCTCGGTACTTTATGAACTACCAAAATGCTAAGCCACAACTGACTGAGGATAGACTGGCCCCAAGACTCAAAAGCAAATCTGAGCCGGCTATCACTTTCAAAAGCAAAAACGCCCAAGTTCGCCACCGTTTTGGTAGCGACACTGATGAGTCCGATGCTGAAAGCCCGTCCTTCCATAAAACTCGCCCTCATTTTGGCAGCGATACGGACGAATCTGTTACTGAAGGCCCATCTAGCAGCAAAGTCCGCCCTCATCTTGGCAGTGACACTGAAGAGTCAGAAGAAGAGGACCTGCCGTACAACAGCTGTGCAGATTGGCCTCCCATGCAGCAAGCGAAACTACGAGAGACCTTCGAAGTCGCAGAAGGGTCCCTAGCCGTCACAAGGGTGCCGGAGCAGATGTGCAAAGAGCTCGACGCATTGTCAGTCTCTACCGTGGACCAGCTGAAAACTTTCTACGTGCCCGGGAGGAAAAATGGACAGAAGGGCATCCTGTTTTATGGGTCAAACCCCGTTGTGCACCCGGACGATTTGTCTGTCGCGTGCCTTCCATATGAGAGAGGCATAAGAGCCGTCCTCAATCCCAGATACTATGCGCCCGAGATGCGGGAATACTTTAAAAAGTGCGGATGCCGGTTATATCAAACGGAGTCCGAAGCAAAGTTTTACGAAGGGCTATGGTATCCACCTCAGGTCCGAGCACTCATCGATGGACGAATTCCAGATAGGCGGGGCATAGGCTACGTTCAACCTGATTCCAAAGCGTGCTACATGATCCATGTTGGTGAGGCCAGCGAAAGATCAAAAGATGATGACGAAATAGCCGAGCCAGAAGAAGCTCCTCAAGAGCTCGAAAATGGAGGACAAGCAACCTTTGATGAGCTAACCGAGATTGACTTAGGAACGCCCGATAATCCAAGGCCGACCTACATCAGCTCGCTCTTGTCAGAGGAATTGAAAGCGCAGATAATTGCCCTGCTGCATGAGTTCGTCGACTGCTTCGCGTGGACATACAAAGAAATGCCTGACCTTTCCCCTGAAGTGGCCGTACATAAGTTGGCTATATCTCCTGATGCTAAGCCAGTCAAACAAGCTCCTCGAAGAATGAGAAGGGAACTAGAAGAAAAGGTCATCGAAGAAACTAAGAAGCTCATCGATGCTGGCTTCATCAGGGAAGAGAAATATGCAGACTGGACCGCATGCATAGTCCCAGTGAAGAAGAAAAATGGGCAGATCCGAGTTTGTGTCGATTTCAGGGACCTCAACAAGGCATGTCCTAAAGACGACTTCCCGCTACCGGTCATGGAAATGATGGTCGATGACACCTCAAATTACGAGCTGTTCACCTTTATGGATGGCTCGTCTGGATATAATCAGATCAAGATGTCGCCTGAGGATGAGAAGCACACAGCATTTCGAACCCCGATCGGAATATATTGCTATAAGGTAATGCCATTCGGACTGAAGAACGCAGGTGCTACATATCAAAGGGCAATGACTAATATCTTTGATGACCTAATTCATAAAGTCGTCGAATGCTATGTTGATGATCTGGTCGTCAAGACTAAAGCCAAGACCGATCATATCCAAGATCTTAGGACCGTTCTCACCAGACTGAGGGAATATGACCTAAAGATGAATCCTTTGAAATGCGCTTTTGGCGTGTCATCGGGAAAATTCCTGGGCTTCATAGTCCGACATCGAGGGATCGAGGTTGACCCATCAAAGATAAAGGCCATCATGGAGATGCCCCCTCCGAAGATTCTGACGCAGCTAAGATCTTTTCAAGGCAAGCTTGCTTATATACGGAGGTTTATCTCAAATTTATCGGGGAGATGTAGGCCCTTCTCAAAGCTCATGAAGAAAGGAGCTCCTTTTATCTGGGATGCCGAATGTCAAGCAGCGTTCGAAAGCATCAAACAATACTTGTTGCACCCTCCAGTGCTGGCCGCTCCCATTCCAAATAAACCGCTGATTCTCTACACTGCCGCGCTGGATGAGTCACTCGGTGCGCTCCTGGCCCAGAATAACGAGGAGGGAAAAGAAAATGCCCTCTACTACCTCAGTCGAACACTAGTCGGGGCGGAACACAACTATTCCCCAATCGAAAAGCAATGCCTGGCTCTGATATTTGCAGTGAAGAAGCTGAGGCACTATCTGCTTGCTCATCGGGTTATGCTGATCTCCAAGGTCGACCCGCTCAAACACTTGATGACCAGAGCGAGCCTAGCCGGCAGAATGGCAAGATGGGCTGTCATGTTACTTGAGTTTGACATAGTTTATACTCCTCAGAAAGCAGTGAAAGGGCAAGCTCTTGCAGACTTCCTCGCCGCTCATCCTATACCAGAAGGGTCGCCGCTAAATTGTGAGTTACCCGAAGAACAAGTGCTACACCTCGAGGGAGATGAGCCATGTTGGGAGCTCTACTTCGATGGGACCTCATCGATAAGGACCTCCAGTAAATCAAGCGTCCCGGAGATAAAAGCAGGGATAGGATTGGTGTTCATCACGCCATCAATAGGAACCCTACGGCGTTCTTTCGCTCTCACCGAGCCTCGCACAAACAATGAGGCCGAGTATGAGGCTCTGATAGCTGGTTTGGAACTCGCCATAGAAATGGAAATCCGTTGGCTACGGGTTTACGGTGACTCCCTGCTCGTCGTCAACCAAGTAAGCGGTGATTATAAAATATACAAACCCGAGTTAGCTCGGTACAGAGACCGAGTAGTGGAACTCATGAAACGGTTCACTCACATTGAACTAATGAGAGTCCCTAGAGCGTTGAATGGAAAGGCTGACGTACTCGCTCGCTTAGCCAAGGAGCTGGCCGATCCTGACATGGACGAAATTCTGATCACAGTCAGGAGCCGACAAATTTTACCCCCAGTCTCTCTACGAGAAGAGGAAAGCGCGGAACAGAAGAGCAGTCCTGCCGAAGAAGCTTCGATCATCCAAGACGAGCCCGATTGGAGAGAACCCTTCATAGAGTACCTCCGATACGACAAGCTGCCCGAAGAAAAATCTGCGAGGATTCAGCTGAAGAAAAGAGCTCTCCGATACGTGTTTGTAAATGACACATTATACCGCAGGTCATATGACCAACTCTGGCTTAGGTGTCTGTCGTTGGCCGAAGCCTAAAGGTCATGAAAGATGTTCACTCGGGCGTTTGCGGTGCTCACCAATCTGGCCCCAAGATGCGACTTCAAATCAAACGGCTTGGGTATTATTGGCCCACCTTGATACGGGATTGCGGAGAACATGCAAAGAAATGTCAGATCTGCCAAATCCATAGGGATTTCATTCACAAGCATCCCAATCCGTTGCATCCTACGGTGGCGTCGTGGCCCTTCGAAGTTTGGGACACCGACATTGTTGGCCCAATTGATCCTCCGTCATCTAAAGGTCACCGGTTCATACTGGCCGCGACAGATTACTTCTCCAGATGGGCTGAAGCTGTCCCGCTAAAAGAAATCAAGACAAAAGATATTCTGACATTCTTCCAACATAATATTCTATACCGCTTTGGTACACCAAGAAGAATCATTTCTGACAATGGGCCTTCTTTCAAGAGCTTCAATGTCTCAAGGTTCGCTACTCAGCACAAGATAGACTGGAGATATTCGTCCATCTATAATCCAAGAGCCAATGGGCTAGCCGAATCCTTCAATAAGACTCTATGCAAGCTCCTGAGGAAAAATGCTTCAGCCAACAAGAGAGATTGGAATCTCAAACTTCACGAGGCGTTGTGGGCATATCGTACCACGCACCGTACTCCAACACAGTCCACTCCATACTCATTGCTCTTCGGAGTGGAGGCGGTCCTCCCCCTCGAAGTCGAAGTTCCAAGCTTAAGAATGGCCGTTCAGCACGAGTTGACGGAGGAGGAAAACGTGCTCCTTCGACTTGAAGAACTCGATGCCCTCGAAGAAAAGATGCTCGCGGTACAGCAAAATCTGGAGCTATACCGAGCCCAAATGTCACGGGCCTATGACAAGATAACCCGTCTCCGCGCTTTCAAAAAAGGTGAATTGGTGTTGGTCCTCAAAAGACCGATCATCCCCAATCGACATGCTAAGGGAAAATTCGAGCCAAACTGGGAAGGACCATACGTCATCGAGAAAGTGTTCGACGGAGGATCCTACCAACTAATAAGTGCCGAGGGAGAAAGGCCCATGCCACCCATCAATGGCCGATATCTCAAGAAATACTATATGTGAATGCTCCAAGTCGCAGGCGAATTGAGCACATCAGCCCTACGGTCTGGATCATACATCCTGCAAAACCGTATACAATCCACGGGCGTAAATGACCCCTATCTCTCCCAAATCCTGCCGGTGAGACTACTTTTAAAGTCCCACCAGCGGCAAAAAAAAGAAAAAAAAGAAAAAAAAGAGAAAGAGATAAAAAAAATAATAAATAAACGGTATATCCACAAGCAAAATGGGCACGGATGAAAACCCGAAAGGGCTCCGTGAGTAAAAACAGCAGGACTACCGGCGAGTCTGTGAAAATCCAAAAGGGCGCAAACTCGTGAAAGAAGATGAAATACACTCGCAAAGTCCTCTCGACCTTGTGAGGAGAAAACCCTGCGTGAGATCCTTACGACTCACAAAGGAGCAACACACTTAGGAATCCTCACGATTCCTAAGGAGAAAATACACCTGCGGGATCCTTACGACTCGTAGGGAGAAAATGCTTTTATGGGACCCTCACGGCCCATAAAATTGAAAAGCCTTAGGTAATAGGGACCCAAACCTGTCTCCTAAGCCATCGTTCCCTAACGGGCAACGGCAAATGATGAGTCGCTCCTGGCGTTTCGCTTCAGTGTTAGCGGTGCTGATGCCGACCAAAAACCCAAATCCCAAGTCCTCCTAAGGAAAATGATGAGTTGCTCCTGGCATTATTCCAGTGCAGCAATGCTGATGCCAAACAAGATCCAAATTCCAAGTCCCCAAACGGTGAATGATGAGTCGCTCCTGATACCATATTCCAGTGTAGCGATGCAGACGCCAACCAAAATCCAATTTCTCAAAATTCTCCGGCCCTACGGTGGGTCCCCAAGTTGACCATCGTCTACAATCCACGGGCTCAAATAATTCTCATCATACCCATGCCCCACTGTAATCGCCAGTTACGCGGCTGGTCTCCGCTTTGGGAATGATGCTCCATTGATAAGACCCACTCATGTGTCCTCACGATATATGAGGAGAACAAACCTTTGTGGGATCCTTACGACTCATAAAGGAAAAACACACTTAGGAGTACTCACGACTCCTAAGGAGAAAATACACCTGCGGGATCCTTACGACTCGTAGGGAGAAAATGCTTTTATGGGACCCTCACGGCCCATGAAATTGAAAAGCCTTAGGTGATAGGGATCTAAACCTGTCTCCTAAGCCATCGCTCCCCAATCCCCAAATGGCGAATGATGAGTCGCTCCTGGTACCATATTCCAGTGCAGCGATGCAGACGCTAACCAAATTCCAAATCCCATACCCCAACGGCGAATGATGAGTCGCTCCTGGTACCATATTCCAGTGCAGCGATGCAGACGCCGACAAAGTCCCGAAATTTTTCCGGCCCTACGGTCTGGATCATACATCCTGCAAAACCGTATACAATCCACGGGCGTAAAACAATCCCAACCTCTCCCAAGTCCTACCGGTGATACCACATTCAAAGTCCCACCAAAAAAAAATAATAAATAATAATAAAAAAAACCAATTCCAAAATCCTCCCGGGGCAAATGGTGAGTTGCTCCTGGAATTGTTCCAGTGCAGCAATGCAGATGCCAAACAAAAACCAAAATCCCAAAATCCTCTCAATGACAAATGATGATTCGCTCCTGGTACCATATTCCAGTATAGCGATGCTGATGTCAACCCAAATCAAAATCAACAAGTCAACTTCCACCCCGACACCGTAGAAAGCGGAGCAAGTCAGAATCCAATCTCGACACCGCAAGAAGCGGAGCAAGTCAAGTCTACCCCCGACACTGCAAGAAGCAGAGCAAGTCAAATCAAGCACCGACCGTCCAAGTCGCAAAAAGGGCAGCATCGACCGTCCAAGTCGCAAAAAGGGCAGAACCGACCGTCCATGTCGCTAAAAGGGCAGCACCGACCGTCCACGTCGCTAAAAGGGCAGCACCGACCGTCCAAGTCGCTAAAAGGGCAGCCACGACCGTCCACGTCGGTAAAATGGCAGCACCGACCGTCCAAGTCGCAAAAAGGGCAGCATCGACCATCCAAGTCGCAAAAAGGGCAGAACCGACCGTCCACGTTGCTAAAAGGGCAGCACCGACCGTCCACGTCGCTAAAAGGGCAGCCACGACCGTCCACATCGCTAAAAGGGCAGCAACGACCGTCCAAGTCGCAAAAAGGGCAGAATCGACCGTCCACGTCGCTAAAATGGCAACATCGACCGTCTAAGTCGCTAAAAGGGCAGTATCGACCGTCCAAGTCGCAAAAAGGGCAGCATTGACCGTCCATGCCGTAAAAAGGGTAGCGCAGGATTCCTACAAAGCGGGAACCAGATCACTCCGGGCCAGGGAAACGTCTCTCACGGACACTCCGTCTCGGGGACATGTCAAGCAACGACCGTCCATGTCGTAAAAAGGGCAGTGCTAGCTTCCCAAAAAGAGGGAACCAAATCAGGTCACCTCCAAGTAAAAGAGGATCCATCAATTTCATGCACACGACCCACATATGTGGTGTGCATTTATTGATGGGGGGCAATTTGTTGGGGTAAAAATTTACACCCCGGTTGACCAAGTCAAAATCAAAGTCAACCCCAAGCCAAGTGGGCCCAAGCCCAGATCCAGTGGGCCCATGACCGGGTCGAGCCCGAACATGAAGCGGCCGGCCTCCCCCCATGCCAAGATAAAAATTTTGTAATAAATAATTTTGTTGCATTTCTTTTATTTTATTTTATGGATAAATGTAAGAAAAATAGGCATAAAGCCAAATTTTTATAAAGCCCATGGCTTTTGTGCAAAAAGAAATGGCACATGAGCCATGAGATAGGCAAAATGCCATTTTGTGAAGCCCAAGGGGCTATGTGTAAAGTGTATAGCCTATAAAGGCAAAGATAATGAAATATCTCAACAACTTTTTCTCTCTCTCAAAATTTTCTTCAGATCTGAGATCTTTTCTCCTTCTTCAAGGTTCCAAAACCTTCCTTTTTCTCTTGAATTAAATCAAGAGTTTTACTCTTCTTTTTATAAAACAAATTAGTTTTTCACCACAAAACCCATAAAGGAGAACTCAGATCTTCCATTAGATCTCAAAAAGAAGAGATTTTTAGAAATCCCATATCTCTTGATCTTCAAGATCCAGCTAACAGAGGAGGAGGAAGAAGAACATCGTTCACTAAACCAAAAAAAAACAACACACACTCAGGAGTCCAACTCCTCTCTGATTTCTCTTCTGAGAAATTTTTTTAGGCTAAAAGCCTCTTTTTCTCGCCGGCGCTCAAGCGCAGAGCGCCCGCGTGCCGACACGTGGCGCGCTTGCGCTCCAGCGCAAGCGCTCGAGCGCAAGTTGCCCCTGTGCCGACACGTGGCGCGCTTGCCCTCCAGCGCAAGCGCTCGAGCGCAAGTCGCCCCGGTGCCGACACGTGGCGCGCTTGCGCTCAAACGCAGAGCGCTCACGTGCCGATACGTGGCACTCTAGCGTCTGAGCGCACAGCACCTAGGCGCACAGCGCCCAAGGTGCTGCCCCATGCATCCTTTGGATGTATTTTTCCCCTTTATTTATATATACATGTATATATATACATATGTACACATACACATACTCCACGACACTGTCCCTGTTAGAAAAAAATTTCTAACGGGGCGCTGCCCCGCACCCCGCAAGGGGGCTGCTAACCCCCTTGACCCCCAGCCCCCTATCCGGGTAGCGGGACCCCCGTAAAAAACTCTGTGTGGCTCCCGATATATCCAACCCCCCTCCAAAACAAAACACACGTACACTGCACATTGAGTTCGCATGACCAGTTTAACCCGTTAATCGGAGGTTCCCTCGCCCCAAAGGCGGGGGGTAATTAACGGCAGCTTAGTCCGCGGCTGTCGGAGATTCGGATCCCCATAATCATTAAACCCCGGCCTACCATAGGCAAGGGGAATCTGTAGTACGCCTGACAAGCGTACGCGTATTCCCATCTCAATGGGGTGACGAAAAACACCCTACACACCTCTCCGAAGATGCCAAGTTGATTTATGGCATCGTGTATCGGAGGTTTAGACGGATGCGGCCGATGTAGCAGACTTCTTCAGATTCCCCCTCACCTGAGGGGTTTTTGATTGTGGGGACGCTCTTCCCTGCAGGCGCAAGCCCCTGCAGTTAATTACGCTACCGCATCACGGTAACAACTTTCTCCTTCTCCAGAATTTCACTTCGTGTCGTGGGTGTTTGTTTTGTTTGTGGTTGCCCGTGGATTGTATAGGAGACTAATTTATGTCGTCGCCCGTAGGACGTGGATTAGTCCAAATATGTATTTTCTTAGATTTGGGTTTGGGGTTTCGGTTTAAGGATTCGTTAGCCATATTTGAGGCTAAGATCAACTTAAACGTTTGTTAAGGATACGTTAGTCTAATTTGGGACTAACATAACTTAACGGGATCATTTAGATCCGACAAAAGAGCATTTAGGGGCTCGATTGTTCCAGTTTAGGGACATAGTGGTCCATTTAATGTATGGCCGTCGGGACCCGTCACCTCTCTGACGACGTTGAAGGATTACAACGACAGATGTCAGAGGAGTTCAGAGATGTACCCTTGAACCAAAGTTGGTTGAGAGATCTATAATCCAATTTGGGACTAAAGTCTGTTTTGAAAATTTTGGTTTAAGAATGCGTTAGCCATATTTGAGGCTAAGATCAACTTAAACGTTTGTTAAGGATACGTTAGCCTAATTTGAGACTAAGATCAACTTAACAGGATCATTTAGATCCGACAAAAGAGCATTTGGGCTCTATTGTTCTAGTTTAGGGACATAGTGGTCCATAGATAGTTTAAGGACATTGCGATCCATTGCATGTATGGCCGTCGGGACCCGTCACCTCTCTAATGACGTTGAAGGATTACAACGACAGATATCAGAGGAGTTCAGAGATGTACCCTTGAACCAGGTGTAAATTGATTTAAGAGAGCAGCCGTGCTCAGTCAATTTAATTTGAGGACATGTGGCCATGATTGGGCTAAGTCCAGTTGAAGATGTTCAACATTTTTATTTGCATTAGGCCTATTAGACCTTAATTAGGGCTCTGCCCCTGCACTGTATTTTATTCTGGCCTGTTAGGCCTTTTAAGTTGGGCTCTGTCCCCTTTTTTATAATGCAGAGCATTTGTTTTGGTCCATTGGGCCTTTTAAATAGGCTCTGCCTTTTAATAATGCACTGCATTAATTAATCTGACAGAGCGCCACGTGACTTGTCAGGCGCTTTGCGCCAATTGAGGAGCGCAAGGCGCAAGTCCATAGGAAGGTGACACGTGTCACGCTCTGGTGAGCGCAAGCGTAGTGCGCTGTGCCAGTGCCAGTGCCAGTGCGCTGCTCTGCTAGGTTGCGCCAATTCATGATAGCAGTGCTTTATTTTAACAGCGCATAGCGCAGATCGTTCTGGAGCTGACACGTGGCGCTTTCTGGTGGCTTGCGCCAACCCAGTAGCGCAACAGTGCAGATTTACAAGTGCAAGGCACTGTTATTATTATATTTTTTTTATTGAAGATCATTGATCTTGTTCTTAGATCAATGATCTATTCAGAAGAAATTCTTCTTTTTAAAAGGTCTTTACCTTTTTCCTTTTTTTTGTTCTTCTCCAAATTCTTCAGAGTTTTCTCTATTCTCTGTGTTGTTGTTTTTGATTTTGATCTCGATGTTCATCCTTTTTGAATTGAGGTCTAGGGGCCTTTATATAGTGCCCATTAATTTGTTAAATTTGTTAAAAAGATCATTCTCTGAGTGATTTGGGGAATTTCCCCACCGTTGGATCTTTGATCCAAGGGCTTCTGTTTTACAGAAGACAATTTTCTTGTTTTAACAAGAACAGAAAGATCTTACTACAATTTTAATTCTGTTTGGCGCAAACGCCCCAGCGCTTGACACGTATCGCGCAGCGCAACCGCGCTGCCACGTGTCCTGCAGCGCACTGCGCTAGCGCAACCGCGCTGCCACGTGTCGCACAGCGCAACCGCGCTGCCACGTGTCGCGCAGCGCAGAGCGCAGCGCAACCGCGCTGCCACGTGTCGCGCAGCGCAGAGCGCAAGTCAGCTGAAGCGTTGCTTCTTTATTTTAAGATTTGATTTTTATTATCTTTTAAAACAGAGCTTTGCTCTGATTGGGGAAATAGAAACATTGCTTCATTTCCCGCCTTGGGATTTGAACAGAGCTTTGCTCTGAAAGGGAGGTTTTCTCCTTTATTATTATTATTTATTTATTTATTTATTTTTATTTTATTGGAACGGGTTTTGAGCCAATATTTTGGCAGGAACAAATGCCCCCCACTATTTTGCCCACGTAAGTATGTACGTAGGTGAAGTAGTGCAAAGTTAGGAGTAGCCATGAAATCGAGGGCTTAGGAGACAAGTTTAGGGTCCTTGTAGCCTAAGATTTTTCAACTTTATGAGCCGTGAGGGTCTCACAAAGACTTTTCACCCTACGGATCGTGAGGATTCGTAGGTGTATTTTCTCCTTAGGGGTCGTGAGGACTCCTAAGTGTGTTTTCTCTTATAAGTCGTAAGGAGCTTATAAGAGCATTTTTCCTCTTACGAGTCGAGAGGACTCGTAAGCGGTTGTTTCCCTCCTTGTCGAGATTCGACTTTGGAGAGTATGACCCATGGATAGTATGCAAGAGACCGTTTTGGATCGACTTGCAGGGCCCTAGGGCTTAGGAAACAGGTTTTTTAATCCCCACTGCCTAAGGCTTTTTTTTTACGAGTCGAGCCGCATCGAGAAGTTCTCACAAAGACATCAATTTCTTCACAAGTCGAGACGAATCGAGCATTTCTCGCAAGAATATCCTAACGTCACAGTTAACCTCTGCTCTTTACGACAGAAGTCCGTTAGGGTCTGTGGTACTTAGGGTTTTGGCCATCATACCGTCGCATAAGCTGATATATTCCTCGATAGGCAATCGTGCTGTTCGAGTAGCCCTGCGACTGCCGTGTCTCTGATCCTTTCGGGGGCTGGATAAGACGTCTTCAAGCAATCCTCCTTAGCAGTTTGACCGTCGGAAGAGCAAGCGTTAGGTATTTTGCCATGCCGCTTTTTACTTGAGGTTGGGCTCATTTTGGAGAGCCCCGATGAGTCATAACCACTCCACGCTGGTGTGGGATGATCTCCGATAGTCTTTCAGGTTTTATGTGAGTTGCCGTCAAGACCCTGAAGCTAGGAATTTGGCCTTTGCTTCGTTTGCTGGCATCGCATCTGCTGTATCGAGACAAATGTCGCGGTTGTCTCTAGGTTGCTGGTGAACCGTCGAGGTTTGGAACTAGGGATTTTGTCGTGGCTCCATTTGTTTGATTGTCACGTCTGAACCCTACTGGAAGAAGAACGCTGGGGTGACAACTCGTCTGCTGTATCGAGACGAACGTCGCGGTTGTCTCTAGATTGCTGGTGAACCGTCGAGATTTGGAACTAGGGATTTTGCCGTGGCTCCGTTTGTTTGATTGTCGCTTTTGAACCCTGCTGGAGGGAGAACGCTGGGGTGACATCTCGTCTGCTGTATCGAGACGAACGTCGCGGTTGTCTCTAGGTTGCTGGTGAACCGTCGAGGTTTGGAACTAGGGATTTTGCCGTGGCTCCGTTAGTTTGATTGTCGCGTCTGAACCCTGCTGGAGGAAGAACGCTGGGGTGACAACTCGTCTGCTGTATCGAGACGAACGTCGCGGTTGTCTCTAGGTTGCTGGTGAACCGTTGAGATTTGGAACTAGGGATTTTGCCGTGGCTCCGTTAGTTTGATGATGTTGCGTCTGCTGTATCGAGACGAACGTCGAAGTGGTGACCATTCCGCACTGGTGTGAGATGATCTCCAGTTGTCTTTCAGGCTTCATATGACTCGCCGTTAAGACCTTGAAGCTAGGAATTTGGCTTTCGCTTCGTTTGCTTTATCGCATCCGAATCCTGTTGGAGGAAGAACGCTGTCGTGACATCTCGTCTGCTGTATCGAGACGAATGCCGAGGTGGAGTTGGGATTTTGCCGTTACTCCGCTTGTTTGACCATGGGGCCTTTCGTTGGCATTGCATCTGCATCCTGCTGCACTGCAAAGGAACGCTGTTGTTGACATTGCGTCTGCTGTAACGAGACAAATGCTGGGGTGGAGCTAGGATTTTGCTGTCACTCCGCATTGTTTTGACCGTGAGGTCTTTTGTTGGCGTTGTATCTGCATCTTCATGGACTGCGAAGGAACGCCGTTGTCAACATCTCGTCTGCTGTATCGAGATGATTGTTGAGATGAAGCTGGGATTTTGCCGTCGCTTCGCTTTGCTGACCATGGGGTCTTTGGAACTGGGGACTTTGCCATGGTTCCGTTTCTTTGCGACTCTGAAGTTAATTGTTAACGTCACGTTTGCATCTGGCTGGAGTGCGGAGAAACGCCGTTGGTGATCTCTAAGTTGTCGATGTTGACGTCGAGACCCTGAAGCTAGGGATCTTCCTTTGCTTCCTTTGTTGATATTGTGTATGCAATATTGCGACAAATGTCGAGATCGTCTTTAGGTTGTATATGAACCGTCGAGATTTGGTTTCGCTTTCTGGTGGAGCCTGTTGGGAAGGTATGTTTCCCTCTTTGTTTGTGCCCCTGGATTGTATACAGGGATCGATATGATCTCACCTGTAGGGCAAAAGTTTCATTAATTTTTTTTCGCGATGCTCTATCATTTCAGCTTTTATATCGCGAAAGTCGCGATTGCCCCATCATTTCGGCTATTTTTCGCGGTGCCCAATCATTTCGGCTATTTATTTTATTTTTACTCGCTGCTTTTTATTGCGAGTTGCCCAATCATTACGGCTATTTTTGTATGCATACATTTTTACTTGCTGATTTCGTTGCAAGTTGCCCCATCATTTCGGCTATTTCATATGCATTTTTTTTGCGAGTGGAGGATTTGGGATCTGATACCAATCTTAGCATCAGCATCGCTGCGACTGGAATATTGTCAGGAGTGAATCGTCATTTGCCATGAAAGAACTTGGAATTTGATACCGGTTTAGGCATCAGCATCGCTACAACTGGGATATTGCCAGGAGCGAATCATCATTTGCCCCTGTCAATGTCAAACAAAGGTGGCTTAGTAAACAGGGTTAGGATCCTGTCGACTAAGGCTTTTTACTTTATGAGCCATAAGGGTCTCAGAAAGGTATTTCTCCCTACGAGTTGTGAGGATCTCGCAGGTGTATTTTCTCCTTAGGGATCGTGAGGATTCCTAAGTGTATGTTCTTCTGTAAGTCGTAAGGATCTTACAAAAGGGTTTTCTCCTTATGAGTCGAGAGGACTTACAAGGGTTGTTCACCATGCGAACATATCCCTAGTCACGGGTAGGACTTCGTTAGGGAAATTTTTATTCGCGCCTGTGGATTGTATACAAAGGTCAGTATCGAGCCACTTGTAGGGCAGTATCGAAGGTTGTGGGGGTCGCTTAAGAACAGGTTCAGGTCTCTGTAACTTAAGACTTTCAAATCTTATAAGCCGTGAGGGTCCCATAAGAGAGTTCTCCTTACGAGTCGTGAGGATCTCGCAAGTGTAATTTCTCCTTAGGAATCGTGAGGATTCCTAAGTGTGTTACTCCCTTGTGAGTCGTAAGGATCTCACGCAGGTTGCGCCCTTTCGGGTTTTCACAAACACTCGGCGGTAGCCCTGCTATTTTTACTCATGGAGCCCTTTCGGGTTTTCATCCGTGCCCATTTTGCTTATGGACATAAAGTTTTCTCTTTTTTTTTTATTCTTTTTATTCTTTTTTCTAACGAGGTTGCGCCCTTTCAGGTTTTCATAAGACTCGCCGGTAGCCCTGCTGTTTTTACTCACGGAGCCCTTTCGGGTTTTCATCCGTGCCCGTTTTGCTTATGGACATACCGTTTATTTTTTTATTTTTTTTATTATTATTTTTTTTATATTCATCTCGTCAGCCTAAAGATGCTGCAGTAGTAGTTTAAGGACGTTTCGGTCCGTCATTAGTTTAAGGACGTTTCGGTCCGCCATTAGTTTAAGAATGTTTCGGTCCGTCCAGGAGAAGGCTGGCTACTGCTTATAAAGTTTGAGCTTAGGAAGATAACGAGCGGACATAGTCGTCGTCATCTATCATTGACCTAGGCAGTAACTCGCTAAGCGTAGCATTTCTTTAGGAATCGACCATTTATTGGCCTGTAAGGCCTTTCACCGTGCATATCCATGAGTAGATAGGCTCCACCCTGGTAGACCTTGTCTATGATGTGCGGGCCTTCATAGTTTGGCTCAAATTTTCCCCGCTTGGCGCGATTGGGGATCATAGGCCTTTTGACCACTAGCACGAGTTCGCCTTGGCGGAATGTCCTCGGCCGGGTCAATCTTTCATATGAGCGCGTCATCTTTGCTTTATAGGCCTCCAGATTTTGTTGCGCTATGAACCGGGTTTCATCAAGAGCATCAAGTTCCTCAAGCCGAAGGTGAGCATTTTCTTCGTCCGTCAGCTCGTAATGGACTGCCACTCGTAGAGAGGGTAACTCTATATCGAGGGGGGGTACTGCTTCTGTACTGAATACCAACGCATATGGAATTGTGTTCGTGGCTATCTTGAACGTAGTTCAATACGCCCAAAGAGCCTCTTGCAGCCTATCATGCCAGTCCTTCTTATTTCGGGACACCGTCTTTTTCATGATCTTTGTCAAGGTCTTATTGAAGGCTACAGCTAGACCGTTAGCTCGCGGATTATAAACCGAGGAATATCTCCAGTCTATATTGTGTTGTTGCGCGAAGCGACTGATCTTGTGGCTTCTGTAAGCTGGCCCGTTATCGGAGATGATCCGTCGCGGGGTTCCAAATCGATATATGACGTGCGTCTTGAAGAAATGGAGGATATTCTCCATCTTCACCTCTCTCAATGGTACTGCTTCTGCCCATTTGGAGAAATAGTCAGTCGTTGCCAGAATGAAACGATGTCCCCTGGACGATGCTGGTTCGATGGGGCCGACTATGTCAGTTCCCCACATTTCGAATGGCCAGCTAGCCACCGTTGGATGGAGTGGGTTTGGATGCTGGTGGATGAAGTCCCCATGAATTTGGCATGAGTGGCATTGCTTCGCATATTCGAGGCAGTCCTGAATCATCGTGGGCCAGTAGTAGCCCATCCGTTTGATCTTCAACTTCATCTTTGGACCTGCTTGGTGAGAACCGCAGAGTCCGTCGTGAACTTCCTGAACGACTCTTTTTGCCTCTTCAGGTCCCAGACATCTCAACCACAGAGAATCAAACGATCTCTTGTACAGAATATCATTGACGAAGGCGAAAGATAGGGCTCGTTTCATGAGCTGATGTTTTGAGGATGCATCTTCAGGCGTTCGACGGGATTTGAAGTAGTCTATGAAGACTTCTCTCCAATCCTCAGCCTTTTCTTGGTCTTTTATTTGCATAGCCATTTGCTCAGTCGCTCCCTTTTCTTCGGATGATTCCGGAGATATCTCTGCCGGTGCAAGAACCCGACGGCTTTGTATCATGATTCTTACGTCATCGAGGTTCTCGTCGGCCAGTTCTTTAGCGAGCTTGGCTAACGCATCCGCTTTGCTGTTTTCCGCACGCGGTATGTTTTCCAAAGTGTAGGAAGGAATTTGGGTCAACAGTTGCTGTACTCTCTCGCCGTACTTCACCAACTCTGGTTTGCAAGTTTGGTAGTCGCCATTTACTTGACTGACGACCAGTTGGGAGTCTCCGTATATGAGGAGGCTTTTGATTCCCATGTCGATGGCGATCTCAAGACCTGCTATCAAACCTTCGTATTCGGCTTCATCGTTTGTCCTTGGCTCTGTTAAGGAGAAGGCAAAGCGCATTATCCCTCCTTGTGGAGTCACGAAGATGAGGCCTACCCCTGATTTGATTATAGGGGTGCTTTGTTTGCGCTTCTTTACGGAAGACGCTCCATCAAAATAAAGTTCCCACCGGTTACCACCACCGTCGATCACATCAAACGCGTGTTCGTCTGACAGTTCGCAATTCAAGGGAGAATCGGCCGGTATCGGATGTTCAGCGAGGAAATTGGCGATGGCCTGGCTTTTCACTGCCTTAAGAGATTGATAGGTTATTGAGAACTCCATCAAGAGCAGAGCCCACTTAGAGAGTCGTCCCGTCAATATAGTCTTTGACATCAAATATTTGAGAGGGTCCATCTTCGATATGAGACGGACTTCATGTGCCAATGCATAGTGCCTGAGTTTTGTTATCGCGAAGATCAACGCCAGACAGTGTTTTTCAATGGGGGAATAGTTGCTTTCTGCCCCCAGGAGAACTCAACTTAAGTAATAGAGAGCTCTTTCTTTCCCTTGGTCATTCCCTTGTGCTCATAACGCACCTAAGGAACCTTCGAGGGCGGTTGTAGTCGGCGGAGTCAGTCCAGAAGGAGAGTTGCCCCCAGCCTTCCTTACTCGGCGCCAGTGGCATATCCCTAGTAGGAGGAGTGTTGTCTCCTGAGGGTTTTCAGCGGATTACACCCACAAAATCCTATAATAAAAGAGAGATGGTGAAAGTTATATAAAGATAAGAACTATAAAAGAAAAAACTTGAAAATAAGAATTTTCAACTATACCAGCTTTTCAGTTGCTATGAGCCCTATCTTAATGGTCATGAAAAAAATGTTAGAAATCACATTATCTCTCAATAAAACATCGCCTTTAGTTTTCATTCCTACCTTTCTTCCAAATATTGATCATATACCCCTACGTGTGTGAACTGGACATCCCTACACTCAGAGAATTCAATTCAAGCAATCATACTCTTGTCCATCTACCTTAGTACTTTTTAATAGATATTTAGATGGAATTTGCTCACACATTCTTCATGTGACCGTTAATACTTCTTGAGATACTAACCGACCGATTACTTATGTGCTTGCTAATTAGGTGTTTTTCCTCGTCTTGCAACACCTAAGGCTTAGCAGTGGCTTCCAAACCAGTTGGTCTAAGGCACTAGGTGATAAAGCACCCTCGCTATATTTTTTTATTACTCCCTCGGTGATAACAAAACCAGTGTTCATTTTTCTTTTCACCATTTTATCTTTTATTCTCCACTTTTATTTTCTTCATACTTTGGCTTTTAGACAAGAGCATTTCAAGGTATTCTCTACTATCCCGAGTTTCAAGATGTGAGTGCGTATAGTAGGGTATCAACGTTCAAATGTTTGGCTTCCACAATAGGAACTATTTTTCAGGCTTATTTTTATCCTCAGATTTGTAATTTCCTTCATCTTACTAACCCTTGGGACAACAGCTCATGACTACTTATTACTAGTTTCATTTAAGAAAACATCTAACTTTCTTGTTTTTCTTAAACTATTCCCATCTTTTAAATATAATTTTTCACTTTCTACTCTTTTATTATCACAATTTTTGTGTGTGCTTATATATAGTATAATGCAAAGTAAGGCGTAAATAAGCACAGGAGCGCTGAAAAGCGACTTCTTGGGAGCTTCTTGTGATGGTACAGGAGCGCCGAAGCTTGTTGGCGGGAGCATGGTCCCGAAGAATAGCCCAGTGGTGGCTTGAGTTACCTGCTCCACTGGCATAGTGAAAAGGGAGGCCGCTTGGGGCTCGTAGGTTACTCCTCCAGATGGGACAGAGCGAGAGTTGCTGTTGCAGTTAGTGCAGTTTGAAACCATTGATTTCTTGAAGAGCTTGAATATTCTGCCCCCTGCATCGACCTTGGTCTTTGGCATGTGCCAGTTGTTTGAGGACCAATTCCGTCGGCAAGGCTGCTGCTTGGGGAGCCTGCCTGTGGACGACAGACATCCTCTGGGCTTCCTCCATCGGCGTTGAGGCACCGAGGGCGGGAGGTGGGAGCATCGACCCAAAAAGGAGCCCGTTGATTTCTTGAAGAGTCGGATTGCAGAGATTTGAGGCTGCAAGTGACCCATACTTGACTCCGCCGGATATGACAGAGCCAGAGTTGCTAAGGTGGGAGCAAATGCCATTCTTCATAGAAACGAAATGCCGGCTTCAATATCCACTCCCCTAAGGGCAACCAAAAACATACACACCGCGATTATTTGATCGCGGGAAAAACACGACACACGAAGTGTGGAGTGGAAAGAGGAAAAGGTCCCACCAGGCATGCCAGAATCTGTTCCCCTCTGAACGGCGGCTAAGACATGGACGTCTTGCCTGTGATTCGGGGCAGATGCTATTTGGTTTTATCCGTCCACCTCTCCGAAGATGCCAAGTTGATTTATGGCACCGTGTATCGGAGGTTTAGACGGATGCGGCCGATATAGCAGACTTCGTCAGATTCCCCCTCACCTGAGGGGTTTTTGATTGTGGGGACGCTCTTCCCTGCAGGCACAAGCCCCTGCAGTTAATTACGCTACCGCATCGCGGTAACAACTTTCTCCTTCTCCAGAATTTCACTTCGTGTCGTGGGTGTTTGTTTTGTTTGTGGTTGCCCGTGGATTATATACGGAGACTAATTTATGTCGTCGCCCGTAGGACGTGGATTAGTCCAAATCCGTATTTTCTTAGATTTGGGTTTGGGGTTTCGGTTTAAGGATGCGTTAGCCATATTTGAGGCTAAGATCAACTTAAACGTTTGTTAAGGATACGTTAGTCTAATTTGGGACTAAGATCAACTTAACGGGATCGTTTAGATCCGACAAAAGAGCATTTGGGGGCTCAATTGTTCCAGTTTAGGGACATAGTGGTCCATTTAATGTATGGTCGTCGCGACCCGTCACCTCTCTGACGACGTTGAAGGATTACAACGACAGATGTCAGAGGAGTTCAGAGATGTACCCTTGAACCAAAGTTGGTTGAGAGATCTATAATCCAATTTGGGACTAAAGTCTGTTTTGAAAATTTTGGTTTAAGGATGCGTTAGCTATATTTGAGGCTAAGATCAACTTAAACGTTTGTTAAGAATACGTTAGCCTAATTTGAGACTAAGATCAACTTAACAGGATCATTTAGATCCGACAAAAGAGCATTTGGGCTCTATTGTTCTAGTTTAGGGACATAGTGGTCCATAGGTAGTTTAAGAACATTGCGGTCTATTGCATGTATGGCCGTCGGGACCCGTCACCTCTCTGATGACGTTGAAGGATTACAACGACAGATATCAGAGGAGTTCAGAGATGTACCCTTGAACCAGGTGTAAATTGATTTAAGAGAGCAGCCGTGCTCAGTCAATTTAATTTGAGGACATATGGCCATGATTGGGCTAAGTCCAGTTGAAGATGTTCAACATTTTTATTTGCATTAGGCCTATTAGACCTTAATTAGGGCTCTGCCCCTGCACTGTATTTTATTCTGGCCTGTTAGGCCTTTTAAGTTGGGTTCTGTCCCCTTTTTTATAATGCAGAGGATTTGTTTTGGTCCATTGGGCCTTTTAAATGGGCTCTGCCTTTTAATAATGCGCTGCATTAATTAATCTGACAGAGTGCCACGTATCTTGTCAGGCGCTTTGCGCCAATTGAGGAGCGCAAGGCGTAAGTCCATGGGGAGGTGACACGTGTCACGCTCTGGTGAGCGCAAGCGCAGTGCGCTGTGCCAGTGCGCTGCGCTGTTGCGTTTCTGACACGTGGCGCGCTCTGCTAGATTGCGCTAATTCATGAGAGCAGTGCTCTATTTTAATAGCGCATAGCGCAGATCGTTCTGGAGCTGACACGTGGCGCTTTCTGGTGGCTTGCGCCAACCCAGTAGCGCAATAGTACAGATTTATAAGTGCAAGGCACTGTTATTATTATATTTTTTTATTGAAGATCATTGATCTTGTTGTTAGATCAATGATCTATTCAGAAGAAATTCTTCTTTTTAAAAGGTCTTTACCTTTTTCCTTTTTTTGTTCTTCTCCAAATTCTTCAGAGTTCTCTCTATTCTCTGTGTTGTTGTTTTTTATTTTGATCTCGATGTTCATCCTTTTTGAATTGGGGTCTAGGGGCCTTTATATAGTGCCCATTAATTTGTTAAATTTGTTAAAAAGATCATTCTCTGAGTGATTTGGGGAATTTTCCCCACCGTTGGATCTTTGATCCAAGGGCTTCTGTTTTACAGAAGACAATTTTCTTGTTTTAACAAGAACAGAAAGATCTTATTAGAATTTTAATTCTGTTTGGTGCAAACGCCCCAGTGCTTGACACGTGTCGCGCAGCGTAGAGCGCAGCGCAACTGCGCAGCGCAACCGCGCTGCCACGTGTCCCGCAGCGCAACTGCGCAGCACAACCGCGCTGCCACGTGTCCTGCAGCGCAGAGCGCAGCGCACTGCGCTAGCGCAACCGCGCTGCCACGTATCGCGCAGCGCAAAAGCGCAAGTCAGCTGAAGCGTTGCTTCTTTATTTTAAGATTTGATTTTTATTATCTTTTAAAACAGAGTTTTGTTCTGATTGGGGAAACAGAAGCATTGCTTCATTTCCCGCCTTGGGATTTGAACAGAGCTTTGCTCTGAAAGGGAGGTTTTTTCCTTTATTATTATTTATTTATTTATTTATTTTTATTTTATTGGAACAAGTTTTGAGCCAAAATTTTGGTGGGAACAATCCCTTACTACTAAACCTGGCTCTGATACCAAGAAAACCATGTCACGCCCCGCTTTCCAAAATACGGAAAACGAGAGATGACTAGACCAGCCATGCTCCTACGGTCAAGGAATAATCCCGCTGTAGTCACACTTCGGCTTCTAGCATTACATGGTAATCAGTAAACAAAGTATAGAAGTAAAGAAAATACATCACTAAATTATTATATCAACTTTCATTGTTTACAATTTACAATAAAACAAGAAAAAGAACTATTAACCAAGTTCGAATACAAGGTCTTTTTAGGGAAAGCAGTAAAAGTGAAGGAGGTACTCCCGACTAAATCTCCACAAGCTCGAAGGGCAAGTCCGACTCCTGCGCTGGTTCTTCCTCGAGGTCTGAGCAAGCATACTAGGTCGTCAGAGCGACGTAATAACAATATTATAATAGTGACATGAAAAGAGCAAAGAAGGTAATGACAGTGGAAGTAAAATGCAGGTAATCAATATGTCACTATTTGATGAAAAGTATGATCTGTGTCCCTATCAGTCTCTAAGTCATGTTTGAAATCGAGTTGTGGAAATGAGGATCATGTTTAACGAGGGTCTCGTACATACCCGAGACTACGGCCCGCTATCGCCCGGGATATAACCCTGTCAGCCGGACCGCTAGGCCCAACCTAATATATATAAGAGTCGTTGTTCGAATGATCATCCTCTAAATCATTGTCCTAGATAAATATGATGCTCTTTTCACTTCATTTTCCTCTTTTTCCCCAGGTTTACACTATTTATGAGTATGGTCTAGTCGTGTATAAGTATGCATCAATAACACGGTTTTGTCACTGTTCACTGTATTATTCACTGTCACGAATCATTCACTTTTTCATTGGTATACTTGACACTCCTAAACCAATACCATTCGCGCACGACAATGTATTGTACACTGGACAATAACGTGCACTATCACTATGTGTATGGTAATCGGGTAAGATATGTGCAGTTAACAAGTCATGTGTAATATGAACTATCATACACCTTATGAGCTTATAAAAATTGCAGTAAATCATACGTTCAAAATCTAGTAAAATGATACAAAGGAGGTAGCCAGTAAACTCAGTCGGAAGTTCAGCAAAATTTATTTCAGTGCAATCGGATTTCGGGTTTGCAAGTTACAGCCGTTTCTTTTTAAGTGTTCGCTGCAGGAAATTCAGATTCTGAACTGAACGTCCATTTCGCGACACAATTTTCACCCTATTGAGATCAGAATTTAGCGAAGCTATAGTTGAAAAAAATTTAGGTTTTTCAATAAGGTTTCCAACTCATCAGACGGATTCTCAATCGCACCTCTACATCAGAAGTTATGTACTGTACAATAATAGGGTATCAGTTCTGTTTCTGTTTGGGACTGCTATACGTCCTGTTCATTTAAATTACAGTTTAAATAGTAAACGATGGTAAAAAGGGGTGAAATTACTTTCATTATTTATCTAACTGTTTCATATTCACTATGGTGTAGGGTTCCGCCATACAAAATGTTCAAACAGTAGAGGGTAAGCATTACAAGATGGAAATCAACAGCCAGAGCTGCTCTGGACTGCAGTCCAGAGCCGCTCTCCGAACCAGATTTCATCATCTTTTCAGTATAGAAACAATTTAAAACTTTTATGGGGTTCCAGATCGTCAAGTCGGATTCGATTTGAGCCCTCTAACGCATCGTTCCAATTTGTAAACAATTAATTATGATTTTTACAATTTTCAGACGCGGGAAATTTTCAGTTTTAACGGGTGTAATTGGGGATGGTCGTTCACGTCAGTAACGATTATATTTTTCAGCCAAGTTTTAACACAATGTTTATTACCATACGGGCCAGCTTATATGATCAATTTCCGTCAGTTTAGTGGAAGGTTTTCGTTCGGGTTCTGTGTCGAACACATACACTATATTAAGTCACACAAAGTGTTTACGCGGAATTTAACGGTATTTCTAATTTTAATAGTACAATTAGCATGAAGCAAGTAGGTAACTTGCCTGGAGACGCGTTGACGACGCACGGCAGCGGCAACGGTACGAACGCACAACGAGCGGCATGGTTAGGGTCACGGCCTCGGCTCGAGTTTGAGTTCGTCGTCGGAGTTGCTCGGGGGATGGCTCTGTTGGCGTCGAGTGGCTGCAACTTCGAAACTCAGGTGAACGGCGGTGGCTGGTGGTCGCGGTGGTCGGCGGAGGTAGCTCCGGTGATGGGTGCAGCGATGGTGAGATTGCAGCGAGGGGTGTGCAGGGGGAGGCTCGGTGGCGAGGAAGGGTTCTGGGTAGTGGGTGAAGAGGGGCGAAGGTGGTGCGATGGGAGCGAGTGATCGTCGGCGGCGAGAGGGTGTACGGGGGAGGCTCGGCGAGTAGGTTGGGTTCCGGCTCGGTGGTGGGTTGAAGGTGGATGGGTTTAGGATGATAGGTAGAGAGAGGAGATAGGTTTAGTGGAAGGAGGTGACTGAGGTGGTCGTCGTCGTCGTGGTTCAGCGGGTTGTAAGGATGAAGCAGGGTGTTTTTTTTGGAGAGAGGAGAGAAGGGAGAACTAGAGTGAGGAGGGATAGGGTTAGAGAGACGAGGAGGGGTTGAGGAGCTTGTGAGCGCGCGCACGATCGTGGGTCGGGATCGTGGGTCGTGGGGCAACGAAGACGGGGCGTCGGCGAGGCGACGTGGGCATGTAAGGAAACGAGCAGGAAAGAGAAAACGAAGTAGGGAAGAAAGGTTAACGGGTCGGGTCGGGCACGGGTTTGGGCGCGGGCTTGGAGTTAGGCCGGGAAGTGTTTAGGGATTTAATTATTTATTTAGTTTTTCTTTGTTTTCTTTGGGCTGGGCTTTAGGGAATTGGATTTATTTATTTAATTCAAATTTTTTCTTAGGCTTTATTTGTTTAGGAAAAAAATCAAGTATTAAAAAAAACTAAGCAACCATTTTCATACAAAAAAATACGAGGAAAAGAATAGGAAAACATTCGGGGGACTAGGAAAAATATAGAAAGATTTTATTGATGGAAACAGGAATTTACATAATGATCACATCATATACCCATAAGCCGTCAGCGGTACTAGCTGGACGTAACGGCTACCAAGGTATTGAACGAATAGAAAATCAACAAGCAAACTTGTTCAAACACCCATAAAGCCTATAAGCAACACTTATCGTACAGTCCGGTCTTTTCGTCTAATATGTCGCATATCGAGTCTGGGGGGGTGGAATTGTCTGACCCCACTAACTTAATAAGTCATGCCAATGTGTAGTCTATAACCTTTTGAGAAACTACTGATAACACTTATCTGTAAATCTCATCAGCCCTAGTCAGGAACTTGCTATTATAACCAATCGAGCATAGCGCAACATTAACTCCCAATACCAGAAGAGATGAAACCCCTCCTATCGCTCACTTCCTCTATGTGACGGGACTGTACCCAAAATCCACCTGTTTGCACGCTTCTTTGAGCCGTGGTAGGGAGGAAATCAAAACACAGTAGAAACCACACAAGACACTATGACGATCTCGGGTCTACAAACTAACATGTACAAGTGTCACCAGAGAACTGCTATCTAACGATAGGTATGGTACTATTTAGGAGCTCTCGGCGAGTCCTGTTCAGTGTACCCATTCTCTAATGAGCACTTGTGTACAATCTTTGATGTCAAACACCAATAGTTATGGGATCAACTATCGTCCCATACAGTGTCAAGAAATATACACACTAATCTACTCTGGAATATCGATGCCCTGTCTCGATATTGCCTTGACTAGGAACTGTTAAAGGATGTGCTTGCGAACTGCACAAGCCCCACTAGTATGATCTGCATTATAGTCCTGATAGTCAAGCCAACATCCTAAAGGCTTCATCAACATGTATCTATGAGATAGTAAACTAAAACAAGTGCGCATGTTAAGATAAAGAGCAACCAGATAGCATACTATCATGTCGAGCAAGAAAGTCCTCTATATATATGTCCAAGCATCCACTATAATATACAATAATGGTCTATAGGGAATACATATTCCTAACAATCTCCCACTTGCACTAAGGCTAGTTATTATAGTATCGCATACCCAACATCCTAAAAAGTCTTTCAAACTGCGTTTGGGGAAGGACCTTCATGAGTGGATTCGTCGTGTTGTCCTTCGTATCTACTTTTCTAATCTCGATCTCCCGGCGATCAAATATCTCCCGGATCAGGTGATACCGTCTCAGAATATGTCTTGATCGCTGATAGGACCGGGGTTCCTTGGCCAAAGCCACAGCTCTATTGTTATTACAATACAAAGATATTGGATTCTCAATGAATGGAACCACACTAAGTTGAACAATGAACTTCTTCATCCTGACAGCTTCTTTGGCAACATTGTTGGCAGCGATGTATTCAGCCTCCATCATCGAGTCTGCAATGGTATCTTGCTTGGAACTCTTCCAACATACCGCCCCTCCATTGAGGGTGAAGGCAAAGCCGAGACAGACTTTTTGTCATCCTTATCACTCTGGAAGCTCGAATCGGTAAAGAACTCCACTTGGAGTTCTCCGTTACCATACACTAAGAACATCTCTTTAGTCCTTCCCAAGTACTTAAGAATGTTCTTCACAGTTATCCGGTGCTTCTTCTCTGGGTCTGATTGATATCTACTTATCACACTAAGTGCGTAAGCTACATCCGGTCTGGTGCACAACATCGCATACATGATAGACTCAACTGTAGAAGTATAGGGTATCATGTTCATGTGAGCCCTCTCCAAATTATTCTTGGGAGACATCTTGTCACGACCCGAAGGTACAGAACGTGACCGACACTTAAATTACGTAACGTCTAAAAGCGTAACGTAATCTAAGTAAGCCAAAACCTAGAAATCTAAACCATTTAAAAGAAGAACTGTAGGAAAACAAGTTTAAAAGAAACATCAAATTTTCTCAAAAATTTCGGCAGAGTCTCCTTTGTAAAAACTGGCCCCAAACGGGTACAAACAAGAATAATATACATAAGCAATAATAAAAAGTATCCCCAAACGGGAGCTAGCTCTTCGCAAATTGGCGGTCACAACCACGCAAGTAAAATAATATACAACGCCGAAGGGCGAGGAACAAAACTCAGAAGAAAACCAAAAATCCACCAGAAAACCATAATAATACAAATGTGCCTCTAAGGTCGAAAGAATAAACAACTGGTCTACTAAATCTACCATAAAAATACAAGTTTGGTTGATGGGGCTTACTAGATACAACTGAAATAAATAAAAGTAAAACGGCGGTCACGATACAAGTGAACCAACCTACCAAGCAATCACCCTGAATGAAATGGTGTGCCAGAAAGCCGTCAAGGAAACCTGTACATCTGAACTTGTAAGAAAATTTGGCACAACGGGAGTGAGTTGCCAACTCGTGAGTAGAAGACATCTGCGAGTAGAAATCGTATGCACGACGATCTCCTAGGTCATAATAATATACATATATAACACTAGACATCTAATAGTGACAGGGTAATAATCTATGCATAAGTGCAATACTTAGTACATCGTGTCATGTCACTAAACAGTAATAAGTCATATATCTGATGTATGAATGCATCATGAATGAGAAAATCCAGCACGAAATCTGAATAATATGATATAAGAAAACATCACTGAATCTCGTATAATGAAACTGAAACATCATCAATGAAATTGACAGAAATCCGTGTCAAGTATCGACACAATATCTCAATATCTTAAGTCTCAATATCTCAATGTCTCAGTATCTCAATGTCTCAATATCTCGGGCTCCGTCAATCCGGATCGGCCCATATGATCAAATCTCACGACTACGACAGTATCCTCCGGATATCCACCGCGCCAGACATCACCGGTAGGTAGTCTTCCCCTGCCAGGCTCATCGTCTACAACTCGAGCTTCTTGCCCCGGGGTACCTTACCGGGCCCACCATATACCCGAAACGGTTCATCCTACTCCTCGAATCGGGTCTCGAAATCAAACAGCAATCATGAAAACTCATGGTGGACGACACATACATCACGAGAAAACCGCAACTTGCATTTTAAAAAGAGAGAGAGTGAGAGAGAAGTTATTATAAATTCTTGCGGTTTTCCCCCAAAATCCAGAAATCTCATGGAAATCCGAAATCCAAGAATTAAGAGTAAGTAAACAGTGGATATCGGCATAAAGCCCCAGAATAGTACATGAATGAATATATGAATGCATGAAATATCTATGTAACGAATGCAATCTCTAAGTTAACACGTGAGAGAAATCACACAAATATTATGTGGTAACTAATCTTTAACTAATTATATCAATGAGATAATATTTTCTAAAGTGTACGTGACATGATAATTACCGATGATGATGTGTGTGAGCCGGAAAATATGTGTACGTGGAACATGCGCATCATCGGTAATGGTGCTGGTATCCTAACAGATGGAATCATAACAGTTAGGGAACATATGTATAAACATGCAGTATAATGAGAATAACATGAATATAACAGAGAAAGAGTAATAACTGCAATACCGAGGAATATACTTTTCCACTATACGAGTCATACCGTTTAGGTGTTTGAAAAAGCACGAATCGTAGTTTTTAGAAAAATAGGGGCTACGGTGTTTTTGAGAAAAGATACATCCTTCGAAAATCAGTAGTATCCTCCAGTTGTCTTTTTGAAAAATGCTCACGATTCGTTGGTTTTGAAAATATGTATGACTCGAGGCTAAACTAGTATCTACCTAACCCACTAATAGACTAACTAAGGAACTGGTCGAAAGGTAAGAAAAGTCTACCTAAAGTCCAAGTCGATACCTCTAAGAGTCGGCGATCCAGCCTTAATAGCGTCACGTACATAGTACGACTTTTTCGAGTCAAGAGTGCGGATTAATCATCATATCTGTATCTCGTACGGTAAAATCCATCGTACGGCATCCCAAAATCGGGGTACGGGTCAACTATCATTTATGACTCATTCTCTTTTCCTTTAATTCATAAATTTAAATCATTATCATCTCATCTTTTCTTCTTGTGTGATTCTCATACATCCATATTCTATATATCATCAACCATGAATATATATATATATATATATATATATATATATATATATATCACATATATAAATCAGTATATATCACATATATAAATAAGTCTATATTAAGAGAAGAAAATCTTAAGTGGGTTTAATATTAGTTAACATATATATATATATATTAAATATATAAATATATCAAATTATTAAATCAACACTTGATTCAATAATCCGGTTATATCATATACAACTGGATAATATCAAATATATATGCATATATAATTATTAAATCAATATTTGATTCAATAATCCGGTTATATCATATATAACCGTCTAATATTCAATATTAGTCATTAAATCAACACTTGATTCAATAATCCGGTTATATCATATATAACCGGACAATATCAAATATATAAACACACACACACACACACACTAACCAAATCATTGAATCAACACTTGATTCAATAATCCGGTTATATCACATATAACCTGACTGATATCAAATATCGTTAGATTAGAATACACCATCATATATTCGTATTTAATCAAGCTCCCGCACATATCTCCATACGTGCCCTATTTCGTTTCGCTTGAGTTAGGAAATCTCTATGTGGGACTCTAAAGAGTCGTCAATACGCCAGCAGTAGATAATGATCATATCATATACCCACAAGCCGTCAGCGATACTAGCTGGACGTAACGGCTACCCAGGTATTGAACAAATAGAAGATCAACAAGCAAACTTATCCAAACTCCCGTAAAACCTATAAGCAACACTTACCGTACAGTTCGGTCTGTTCGTCTGATATGTCGCATATCGAGTCTGAAAGTGGAATCGTCAGACCCCACTAACTTGATAAGTCATGCCGATGTGGCCTATAACCTTTCGAGAAACTACTGATAACATTTACCAATAAATCTCATCAGCCCTGATCAGGGACTTGCTGTTATAGCCAATCGAGCAAGCGCAACATCAACTCCCAATACCGGGAGAGACGAAACCCCTCCTATCGCTCACTGCTTCCATATGACTCGGGACTGTACCCAAAATTCACCTGTTTGCATACTCGTTTGAGCTGTGGTAGGGAGGAAATCAAAGCACAGTGGGAACCACACAAGACACTATGACGATCTCGGGTTTACAGACTAACCTGTACAAGTGTCACCAGAGAACTGCTATTTGACGATATGTATGGTACCATCTAGGAGTTCTCGGCGAGTCCTATTCGGTGTACCCATTCTCTAATAAGCACCTGTGTACAATCTTTGCTGTCAAACACCAATGGTTATGGGATCAACCATCGCCCCATAAAGGATCAAGAAATGTACACACTAGTCTATTCTGGAATATCGATACCCTATCTCGATATTCTCTCGACTAGGAACTGTTAAAGGATGTGATTGCGGACTGCACAAGCCTCACTAGTATGATCTGCATTATAGTCCTGGTAGTTAAGCCAACATCCTAAAGGCTTCATCAACACGTATTTATAAGATAGTAAACTAAAACAAGTACATATGTTAAGATAAAGAGCAAGCAGATAACATACTATTATGTCGAGCAAGTAATTCCTCTATATATATGTTCAAGCATCCACTATAATATATAATAATGGCCTCTAGGGCATACATATTCCTAACAGCTACGAGGTGAGGCGAGGTGAGGCAATTCACGAGACGATTCGCCTCGCCTCGCCTTTATTTGCCCATTTCTGGCCGTTGGATGTGGAAATTAAGGTGAGGCGAAGCGAATCGCCTCGCCGATTTGCCTCGGCTCTATTTGCCCGTTTCTAGCCGTTGGATGGAGAAATCAATGAAAGGCGAAGCGAATCGCCTTACTGATTCGCCTCGTCTTGCCTTGATTGGACCGTTTCTAGCTGCTGGATGGGGTTTCCACGACGAGGCGAGGCGAAGCGACATGTGGCGAAGTGAGGCGATTCAGCGTGCACCTAGCCATTGCTGACCGTTGGACGCTGACTTCGAGCGAATCAGTCAACAAGATGAAGCGAGGCGAACAAAAGCGGCGATTTATGGCGAATCAAGACGATTCCTGAAACGAGACGAGCGAGACGGCGAGTTGGACGAGGTGAACTCCGACGAAGCAACATCGCGGATTTGAGGAACCTACTCGCTTCGCTTGACTCACCGCAACGAAACGAGGCAATTCGCCTAACTTGGCCACATCATCACGAGGCGAATTTTTTTCGCCTCATGGCGAACTGAAATGAGACAACTCTCGAAGCATTCGCTTCGTTAGCCAGGCCTAGCGCAATGATGCATGGAGGTGTGCATTTCCTTTTTGAGCTAGGTGCTATTGCCATCTAGTATCAATTATTTTTGTATTTTTGGTCATAGTCATAAATTCGCCGTTCGGGTATAATTCGGCGAGGGCGAAAATTTGGATTCGAAGAACTATTCGGAAAAAATCAACAGATATTCGGGAAAGATTCGATAAGTGTTCGGGAAATGTTCGGGAAGGATTTCGAGCAAGAAATTAATATATGAGACGATAGATTTTGTGAATTATTTGCTATTTTTTGAATTATTCGCTGTTTTTTCACATAATTCGGGAATAATTCGGGAATAATTCGCGAGTAATTCGGGAATAATTCGCGAGTAATTCGCGAATTATTCGGCCCGCCGATTAATTCGGCGATTAAGTCGGCTGATCAAAAATTCACGAATAATTCACGAATTCGGCGAATAATTCGCGAATTATGTGACTATGTTTTTGGTATGTTTGTATTTTGTTTGTTTATTAAAATGAGAAATGTGGGGTCAATCTCCTAGTCGGATTACAGGATTATAATCTATCGACTTTTCTGATCATTTGCACTATTCATCTTGATTAACTCATTGTAAGGATTCTGGTTCGGTGAAGAGAATGTTCAATTGAGGAATTAGAGTTTGATTTAACGCAAAAGGCTGGATCGAGGACATGGTGTCCAACCCAACGGAGAGGAGGTCATATCGTGAACATGAAGTGTGGTTTGGATGGAGGATGTCCAATTGAGGACGTAGGATCCTATCTCAAGCTTAGATCAAGGGAATACCAATAGTTTAGACTTTTGGAGATGTAGGGCTCGCGGCGGATCATATGTTGATATCGAAAGACGGGAATTTCGGAAGAAGGAAACAATACGGCAAGGAGAAATCCATCTTTGTCCCTACTTGAGGGTTACAACTTTTGTTACTTGGGTTGATTGAGTTGGGAGTTTTAGTGGGCCCAAACTGTTTACTGTCAGTGTCTATTGGACTGAGTCTGGCGTTTGGTTTGATTTGGTTTGGTTTCCGACATGGCTAGGAGTGCTGAGACATCAGCACACACAAAAAAACCAAGGATTCAAGTCAAGCATATTCATGTTATCTTTACACTTGACTCCTGCCACCTCGGTTTTTTGGGTTTATGGTGACCACCTCCTACTTCTCTCTTTTATTGTTTACACAATTTATTTTTGGGTAAAATGTAAATAAAAAAACCCCAGCCAGGTTACCCCACTGACAAAAACCCCGGACCTCGAAACGGTTGTCAAAAATCCCTTGAAATTTTTTTCGGTTGTCAAAAAATAAAAAACCTGCCCGAGGTATCTGTATAGTTGCATACTATATCTAGTTATTATGCAATATATATGTAGTTGCATATAATATCTATTCAATTAGGGGTGAAACCGGGCTGGGTTGGACGGGTTTTTGACAATTTTTTTACCCGGCCTGAAAATTAAAACCTAAACCCAAAATCCGTCCGAACCCGAAAGGTTTATAATGCGTTAACCTGAACCCGCAACTTCAATTTTGGACGGGTTTCGGGTTTACATGAGTGGATCGGTTTTTATAGGTTTTTCGGGCTTCTAACATTATAATTTATCACAAAAATTAAAAGTGTAATATTAAGTATGTTTACGTGCACAAAATTTATATTTTGATAAAAGTATATGAATTACATGTGATAGGTTTATACACTACACTTACACTTGCACTAACTACATATCTACAATAAATCAAAATAAATATTTTATAATATTTAAATTAGATATCTATGTAATATATCGAGTTGGACCGGATATAGGAAGCGGGTTTGGTACGGGCCAGGTTTAGGATTCGGACGGGTGGGTTTAATACTAAACTCATACCAAACCTGATTTTTTTTTATCTAATCTTCAACCTGTCCGATCGGATTCGGATGTATTGGATGTCAAAAAATCCCTGAAAAACAGGGTTAGGTCGGGTCGGGTTTGGGTCAAACCCGACCCGACTTTCACCTCTATATACAATTGACTAACCTATTTAGATATAGAAGGAAACTATACAGATACTGTAAAAAAAAGTTACGGGTTGTTTTTGACAGCCGTTTAGAGGCCAGGGGTTATTGCCAGCAGGAAAACCTACTTGGGGTTTTTTTTTGACAATTTACCCTTTATATTTTAATAAACGAATGTTAGAAGGTAAGTGCACCTAGTGTTACTGAATCTTTACTTCTAATTTTTGCTCAAAATCAAAAGTCAAAAGCAAACAAACTAGGGATTTAAACTTTAGAGTTGGCACTTTAAGTTAAGTGAACAAGATTTGGGCAAACAAACAAAAGCTCTTAGGAGTTAAGGAGCACCCCTTTTCTTAACTTGTGACATATTCGAGACTCAAGTTTTTGGACTCAGCCAACTCCTGATCTAACCTTAAGCTCGATCCAACTAATTAACTTGACATGAAACTAACAAAGGGATCATTATTTAACCAAAGAACCCAAAAGAGTTGTACCAAAATAATTCCAACTAAAAACAATTCTGATGAGAGTGCCAAATTTGTGTTAAAAATTATGAAAGCGATTTAAGCATTTTTCTCAAAGTACCTTGTCACATGTATACTTTTAATTAAAAATGAAAAACAATTAAAAAAACCTCTTGTGTTCCACAGTCAATCACCATTTTATTGATGAGTGGATCATTATATATGCATCTACAATTATCTATACAAATTTGATGCTCTTAGTCTAATCATATTATTATGGCCTTAAAGTTGCTTTTAAATAATTTTCAGAATTTTCCCTTAACAATATGAGGTCAAATTAACCAAGCACCATCATCTGAAGCATTGAAACATACACACAGAAAACCAAATAACAACATAATCCCATCGCATAAGCTCAATCTGCCAAATGATATAACATAAATCTATTTTTAATACAGTCACAAACAATGACTAGAAAGACAAATAGCAAGTTTATAACAAACAAATCCAATTCCAATCTAAACCTTATAAAATAAATCTCTCATTTTAACTAAACTCCATACTCCTCATACTGCTTCATTAGCTGGCCACAGAAAGCCAGGGGAGTGTCTTTCTCGAAACCGAGGGCGTTGGCGAACCTGATGTCGGAGGCAATGCCATTGTTGCGGGTGAGGAACACACGGGCCTTCTCTCGACCATCAACTTTCTTGTTGCATGCAGTGTCCGGGCTCTCGACAAGCACAGACTCGCAGATCTCATGCTCGTGCTCATCTGCCACCAGGATCTTATAGGTTCCGGTTTCGTCGGTCACACCATCGAAGTTGCAGGTTTTCGCACCAGTGGCCCTTGATCTGCATTCTACTCTCACCTTTGCACCTGGCAAAGCAAGAAACAACTATTTAAGCCACAATAGATGAGGCTGAATTTTTCCTTCATGTGTTGGCTGCTGATCATAAAGAAGTTCAGCTGTTAACAGCAGTTAGAACTAAAGAATTAAAAAGGTAGATAAATAAACTGCAATGTCCTACATTACTGTCAGTTATCAAATCAAGCCATTAGTACCTCAGGACTGGGAAATATGTTCTCAATTATTCAAGCCTAAACATCCATGAGTATATAGTCTAGAGCCGTTTCATTAAATTCGCTGTGATGATATAATAGAAAGTGTTGAAAACTATCGAAACATGATATCGGTTTACAATGCTGTTACCATGATACTTGTAAAACTAATCTACCATTATGAAATACAACTCTTCTTTCCAGAGATGATCCAATTTCATGTTCTTCATGTCACAATCCAAATCTCATGGCTCATATGTACATATAAAAAGATATAATCTCCTAGGTTTTATATCATTCACATGAGTTAAAACTTAAAAGACAGAAGTGAACAAGTCTATTATGAATTAAAATTCTGAGATGCCCTTATCTTCATGTAACTAGTGTTCAAAGTGTTGATTCTCTCTCAGTATCCAACATAGAGTTGAACCGATAAAAAATGACTGAAATTAAAGAGCCAATGATAAACAGATCATGAGCTTTGAAGGAGATGACCAAAAAGCTTCAAAAATGCATATTTTTCTATTCTTTGTATCATTATACATAATAGTCCAATAATAAGCACTTGCTATTTCAACAAACATAAGCACTTTATTACTGTTGCAACTTATAATCTGCCGTATAGATAATTAAAAAAAGGGCCTGTTAGGGAATGGAGTTAAATTTTGTAAACTTTGGTTTCATAAAGTTAGAAAAAGCTAACTCCAAAACGCTAACTTTGCCTTGTTTGGCACTCATTTTGGAGTTGAGATAACATCAATTTTCAGCCTTAAACTGCAATTATCTCAACTCCAATCTAATTAAAGTTTAACTAAACTCCATTTTTCCATTTTTGGAGTTTGGGGCTTGCAAACCATAGTTTGCATACCTCCTACCTCCATTTTAAAATAAACCAGGGTTATGCTAACTCCATATCCAAACAGGGCCAAAATAGATAGATAAATCGTGTACCATTTTTCACATTAACAACACTAAGCCAGTTCAATCGTTAAAAGTGCATATTTAGCACAATAATAATGTACAACCCCCTATTGAAATAATAAATCAAGCATTTTGGCCAAAATGGTATAGAGTTATGATCAATCTTATAATGAATTCTAAACCTCTCAAGCAAGTGGCTTGCAGCTTGACTCGCGAGCATCCAACATGAAAAATTATGTAATTTAATTGTTAAGATGACTTAAAATTGTGACCAAAATTCCTGTATCCACCGCTATCAAACTAGATCTCTATGAGTACACCGTCAACATTGCAGTAATCTTTAGATAACATACCTGAAGAACGAGTAAATATCATCAGATCACACACTTGAATTGCCTAATCCATATTTTTTATTCCATTTAATCACACCTCGAATCAAGTCAACATTCAAGTCATTACTTTGTTGATATGGCCACCGTCAACTTATAAAATAAAAATTGCAACAAAACTAAGATAAAAAAGCTGATCCACTCTCAAAAGCATCAGCTTTTTTTTCTTTCTGATCCTAACCCCCCAACAAAAAAAATTCAAAATTTTCACAAAACAGCGACATCCGATGCAAATCAAATCACCGAAGGGAGAAAATGGGATTTAAATTGATTTACCAGCGATGTAGGTGGTGGCGGGGGTCTCAAACCCAGCGCGGCACGTGTCACAGAACACGCGCCCTTGAACCACAAACTTGCTCTTGATGTTGCGGGCCCCGCTCACCGTCAGCGGCATAAAGCAGGCCGCGATCACGACGGCGGCAGCGACGAAGAAGAAGGCGGCGGATCTCGCCATTAATGCCGATGTGGTATCAAAAAATTTAGGAAAGTGGAAGTGAAAGAAGATCGAGTGATAGACGGACGAGAAGAGGGAGGCGATTGAGATTTATAAAGTTGGTTACGATAACCGCAGCGTGAGATTAGCGTCGATATATTTTTGGGAGGTACAGGTAAATTGTTGCTCTTCTTGCTGTTGAGACTGAGGGAGGTAAGCGTAAATGGCGAGTGAGCGTATCTCCTTCATTCATGTCATGGGGGTTTTGAATTGGATACAGCTTAGCGTCGGCCAGAAGGGATGGAATCACGTGTGTGGGCCCCACACGGCGAAGGTTACATAAGCATTTTATATAATCGTGATCAAATACAAAACAAATATTGGATTTGTCATTAGATGTTCATGCCTTATGTCGAGAGCCAGTTCCGATTACCCCTGTGAAAAATGGCTGTGAAATCAAGATTTTATAATCAAATTATATTTTGGTGTGTGTTTAGAGGAGTAGTTTGAAAGCATGGTTTTATAACCATGAAATGTTTGGATAATCTAAATCATGGTTTTAAATATAATTACCAAAATAATGTGTGTATATTAAAAATGCATTAAAAAACAAATTTATACAGACGAGTACTATCATAATTTTTAAAAATAAAAAACAAAACTTAAAAGGGGGCCATCAGCCCCCCTTCCTCTCCACCGCTTCCAAGGAGCGATAGAAAACGTCGCCGCTCCTGTGTTCGGGCGGGAGGGTGGGGAGGGGGGGAGCGGTGACGTGTTGAGTGGAGGACACCGCTCTCCCCAACAGAACCTGAGAATTACATGCTAGTTTAGGGATATGTGAGAGAGGGAAAAAGAGACATGGCATCTTATGAATTAAAAACAAGCAGAAAAAGTTTACTCTGTTTTCTTGAATACTTGCATGAAAAATGAAAAGATGACACCTAGTGATTATTGGCTTTGAGTTAACAGTAGAGGCGTCCGGTAAATCAATAACCATTGGCAAATTCAAATAAGAATACGGATCGTTATCAAAAAAAATTACTATCTCTGTTAAATAATAAAAGTTGGATATAGAGATACAGATAGGAAATTGATATTGCAAAACAATATAATTAATAAAGCTAAATATTATGATTTATTATGTAAAATAAAAACAAATATATATTTTATCATATCCGTATGTGTGTTCGTTAAAGGATACGAAAAAGGATAGTTACCAATTGTCCTCCGAAATAATTAGAAAGTTACCACTTGTGTATCTATTCATGTTCCTAGATTGGGATCACGTGAGGGGATGGCGAGATTGAAGGCGGAAGAAATGGAGGGGTGAGGTTACCGTGGAGATATGCTGATTTGGTTGATTTTCTGGTCGACGGTGGCTGAGCCTCGAGTCGACCATGTTGACTCCAACCGAATCTAGTGGGGGGTTTTGTTGCAATATTTAAATTGTTTTGTGGGTGAATTATAATAAAACGTTGCTGTTTTCTTTGTTGTTATGATAAATGGAACTTCACCGTCTGTGATGATGTACACACGCGAAAGCAACTGTCATCCAAAAAAGCATAGGAAGGATCTTTTCTTCTAGGCGCACTCTTTTTTTGGGCTTGCCCATTATGCAAAATTTTGAATTGTGAAATTAAATTGTTGACTGAAAATTATGATTGTTTTTTTTACATCCCAAAATCTTCTTTATTTTCAGAGATTTATTTTATGAAAAGTATAAAATTATAATTCATGAGGCAGATAGGGATAGAGATAGACTTAATCGAACATGAATAGAGCTAATTGGCGCAATTTGCCTGAGGTGATTGCTGCCCCACGGCCCGATATGTTACTTGTTAATTTAAACAAGAAAAGATCCTTAAAATGATAGGATGGAGAAAAAGAATTTATATAGCCGACCTCAAAAGTTTGGGAAGAATTAAGGCTTGTTGTTGTTTGCCATATTTTTAGTATTTTAAAATCCATCATCGAGAAATTTATTATGGTTGTCTCGTAACCAGTCATAAATGATTAGTTATGTTACGGTAATCATATAAATACTATTTACCCTGTCCATCAAAAGAGTTGTTTGCAGTTGGTTAGCAAAGCAAGATAAATTTTATTTTTTCAAAATTATTGTTGTTAATAGCAAATTGTAAAATAAGTAATAAAGTCACTAAGTTTAAAGGAAGAGAAAAAAAAAGTGACCTGGTAATTTTTAATATATATTTTAGTTGGGTAACCGTTTAGGTTGAAACCCTTTCAAATATATATTTAGCATGATAAAAAAATGGGTGAGCTTGATACAGGGGTAATACGAGGGAATCCTAAATTTGCATTATCGATGCTTGTTTCACGCAATTAAATATTCCAAGGGATTTGGGATTACCAACGAAGAAGATTTCCTCGAATCATGATAATCTTATCCTCACTTAAATCGGTGTTTATCCGATTTTCACGAAATATTCCTGCATAATTCAATCATCGACACAACCATCCGATCACCAACTGTCACTACCGACTGCTGGCCCTCCTCCCCTCGTCATATGTTGTCGCAGACCACCGATGTCATCCGTCACCGCCGGTCGTCGATCCTTCGCTCGATAACCTTCGATACCGGCCGCCATCCCTCCACTGAATATCGTCGATTGCCGTAACCATCAGCCTCCCCCTCCCCCGTCCGCCGCCGATATAGGCCTTCCTCCGCTTGTAGTCTATTGCATTCGACTGTCACCGGTCTCCACCGCCATATGTCATTGCCGATCACCTTTGCCACTATCACCGCCCTCGATTGGTTGTCGATCGCTTTCGCTGCTCATCGCCCGATTGTCCCCTTTGTGCCAGCCATCGCTATCACGGCAACAACAATTATGCTGTCCACATCCATTGCACATATGTACAAGGATGATTAAAATAAATCAAACAGGCTGGTGCAACATTCTGCATGGTGTGGCTTTCCAATAATTTTCCATTTTATATACCAAGCTCCTTCTAAGATGCATCACATGTGCTAATTTGATCTAGAGAAACTTGCTCTAAGAATATTGACAGTGATTAATTAATTTTATCTTAAAGTTTCCATTTACTATCAGATCTGATCAGCTGTACTTTTAAATCAATAGTAACTAAACATAAAAGAACTGAGATAACATTTCCAATCAATCAATCAATTAAGTTCTAAGAGATTGAAGTTATTTATGAAACCAGAGATTTGGTAGAGAATTGAATATTTTCTCGAATCAATAAGAATATATACATATATTCAGAAGAATATATACAGAATAATATCCGCCGGCCCATAATAAGCATAAAATATAAATAATAAAATACTATCTCTAATACCTCTCAAACTCAAGATGGATCAAACACCGAGAGTTTGGACAACAAAATTTTATGACGCTTGGGGGTATGATCTTGGTAAAGAAATCTGCGGTCTGCGGTTTTGAAGAGACATGAGGAAGAGAAATATGCTTGGTCTCTATATGACGACGACACACTATATGACAATCAATCTCAATATATGCTTGGTGCTCTCATGAAATACCGGATTTATTGCAATTTTTATCACACTATGATAGTCGTAGTAGAGCGGAGTACGGACTAAACAATCGACACCCAACTATGGTAGAAGTCGTCATAGCTAGAGGATTTCCAATGAAGCATCTACCATTGCACGATATTCATCTTCAGAATTGGACCATGCAACAACATCTTGTTTCTTGGAGCGTCATGAAATAAGTGATTCTCCAAGAAACATGCAATATCCCGAAATGGATCGACGATCAATAATATCCCCTGCCCAATTAGAATCACTGAACGCTCAAAGCTGCAAAGAAGATGTAGAAAAGAAAAACAGTGCCTTAGAGATGGTGACACGAAGATAGCGAAGAATCCGCAGTAGAGCAGCATAATGCCTGAACAAACTGACTGATAATATGAACGACATATGCAATACCCGGTTGAGATATAGTGAGATATACTAAAACTGCACATTTGTTATTAAAACTGCACATTTGTTATTACATTATTCCTACTATTTCTATACTAGAAAAGGTGTTTATTATAATATATGATACATATGAGGGTTTATCTTTAAAAATACTATTTTTAATGTGTTGATATATTATAATTAACATTTGGTAGAAAAATTTATGCAAAGATACCATTAACCAAATCTTAATGGTGAAATTAATATCTCAATAAAACAAAACTCCACTAATATTATTTGTTGAGATTGTGCAGAATTTTTCAGGGCTAAAAATCAAGAGAATCAAAGTTGTTAAAGTAAACATGCCTAATTAAGAAAGCAAACTAAAGAAATCAAGTCTGGCAGTAACTACGAGAAGATTTTCAGCTTCTGAGATTCAAAAGATCACCACGTGGCAATATAGATGATGCCCCAGAAAAATCACCAAACGATCCTCATACTTGGCCGCGGATCCGCGGCCAAACCCTCCTATTGGCCGCGGATCCGCCGCGTGCCAGATGGGTTGGAAGCTGAGATTTCGTTTGTTGGATTTTAACTGATGGTTTCCAATTTAGGAAGCTAGATTTCTGGCTTTGGAACTATAAATAAAGACCGAGAGCCTCTTGGAAAAATTATCAAGCCGACGAGATCACGAAGTTCAAGACGGCTCATGCATCCAGGCTGATCATCAACGGTTCATCTACCTCCTTAGAAGAGATCGAGAAGCAAACTAGTATTTGTAATCATTTTCTAAGGAAAAAAAGTGTAAATGAGTTTTGTTGATTAATAAAGATAGTTCTTTTTCTTATTCTATTTCTTTGTAGTTTTAATATGAATTCTCTCTCCATCTCTTCTTCTCCCAACATGCGCGAGTAATTCTCCGCTTGTTAGGGTTCGTAGGATTACGGTAGGTTAATAGATGATGAAAATCTTTAAACTCTTTTTACGTCCTATAAAATTTATAAACTCTATCAAAAGAATCATTAACATCTTAATCGGGCGTGCTACCAATTTATTGTTAGTCTCGACCGCGATTAGAGATTAGATTAATGATTGTTTTGGTAAAGGCTAGATATGAACGGAGTTCCATGTCGAGATAGGGGTTAAGTGTGGGAACCCTTTTCCCTCCAGAAACCCTAATCTATATGCATCACTGTCGTTTTAGTTTTAAATCTATTAAAGGATAGAAAGAGTAATCTTTAATTAATCATCCATAACTACTAAATCCTAATGAACACTACAAGCCCTCTTCTTATATAAACTTAGATCCGTAGTTAATCTAGATCTATATTTTGCATCCGTTTTTAACGTAGATCTAGATCCTACAACCATTCTACAATATTCTTTATCTCTCCTATCTTTTTCAAAACGTCTAAAGTAAGAGTAAAAGGTTCCACATTTTCCAGAGGACGACCCGTACTCATCTCGGTCTAGCTACGCGCGACACCGTTATTGACTGCGGTTATTCTACAAACAATTTTTCACATCAATCAAATGGCGCCGTTGCCGGGGATACGTGCGTAATTTTTTAGTCTTATTATTTGTATTGAATTCTTATTCGATCTATATCATAATTAAAACAAAACTGCAAATCGTATATTTAACGAAGTGTGCTAAATTTTTGCAAGGAGTGTAAGTGCACGGCGGCGCCCCGGCCGTCAATCCGATGCCAAAATGCGGAAACAATAATTTACTTTAACTTTTGAACCGGCACCACCGCACACAAAAATCCCGGATCAGGCCATTACTCTAATCCTAGCTAACTAAAGAACGGGCAGAGAGATATACCGAGCGATCCGTGTCCTTCGGTCTTCTCGTCATCGTCCCGATCTCCCGCGGAATCTCCGGTCTTCACCTCCTCCCCGGAAGGGCCCCACGTCGCCGGCTTCTTTTACGGGCTCCCACCTCTAGACCGAGGCAACTCGGGCACGAAGTTGGTGAGTCGACATGCCCAAGGGTACTGTAGATGAAGTGTAGACGGCTATATGTCTCATGGGGTTTGAGAAAGTTGCCTTTGGTGGAGGAATGAGATGATAGCATTTTTAGAGATGAAATTGGGGATTTTTGCAAGCACAAGAGAACCAAAAATCCCCCATAAAAATAATGGGCAGCCCCTCCCTCTCTTTGGCCGGCCATGTAACAAGGAAGGAATGAGAGGAGAGTGTATATCAAAAATATGAGAGAGAGCCCATAATACAAGAGTGAGAAAGGGTCATGATAATAAGCAATGATCACAATCAAAGTCCAACACTCCATCAACCAATCATCACACCCAAAGTCAAGCAATGATGAGGAAAAGAAGTCAAATGAAAGTGCATCATCATGAAACCATCATGATGCAACTACTTGCAAAAAAAACCCTCCAAAATGCTTATTTGCACAAATGCAAATAAGCCCTCCTCCACCAACTTTCAGCTAAGGATAGATACAAAGAAAAATGGCCAAAACGGAATGCAAACTGGCAAGTTCAAAAAAACAAACGATCCCGTAATAAATTACAGGAAAACCCCGCGACTGTATATACATACCCGCATTTGTATTCCGACCGAATACAACACGTCGCCGGCTTCTTTTACGGGCTCCCACCTCTAGACCGAGGCAACTCGGGCACGAAGTTGGTGAGTCGACATGCCCAAGGGTACTGTAGATGAAGTGTAGACGGCTATATGTCTCATGGGGTTTGAGAAAGTTGCCTTTGGTGGAGGAATGAGATGATAGCATTTTTAGAGATGAAATTGGGGATTTTTGCAAGCACAAGAGAACCAAAAATCCCCCATAAAAATAATGGGCAGCCCCTCCCTCTCTTTGGCCGGCCATGTAACAAGGAAGGAATGAGAGGAGAGTGTATATCAAAAATATGAGAGAGAGCCCATAATACAAGAGTGAGAAAGGGTCATGATAATAAGCAATGATCACAATCAAAGTCCAACACTCCATCAACCAATCATCACACCCAAAGTCAAGCAATGATGAGGAAAAGAAGTCAAATGAAAGTGCATCATCATGAAACCATCATGATGCAACTACTTGCAAAAAAAACCCTCCAAAATGCTTATTTGCACAAATGCAAATAAGCCCTCCTCCACCAACTTTCAGCTAAGGATAGATACAAAGAAAAATGGCCAAAACGGAATGCAAACTGGCAAGTTCAAAAAAACAAACGATCCCGTAATAAATTACAGGAAAACCCCGCGACTGTATATACATACCCGCATTTGTATTCCGACCGAATACAACACGTCGCCGGCTTCTTTTACGGGCTCCCACCTCTAGACCGAGGCAACTCGGGCACGAAGTTGGTGAGTCGACATGCCCAAGGGTACTGTAGATGAAGTGTAGACGGCTATATGTCTCATGGGGTTTGAGAAAGTTGCCTTTGGTGGAGGAATGAGATGATAGCATTTTTAGAGATGAAATTGGGGATTTTTGCAAGCACAAGAGAACCAAAAATCCCCCATAAAAATAATGGGCAGCCCCTCCCTCTCTTTGGCCGGCCATGTAACAAGGAAGGAATGAGAGGAGAGTGTATATCAAAAATATGAGAGAGAGCCCATAATACAAGAGTGAGAAAGGGTCATGATAATAAGCAATGATCACAATCAAAGTCCAACACTCCATCAACCAATCATCACACCCAAAGTCAAGCAATGATGAGGAAAAGAAGTCAAATGAAAGTGCATCATCATGAAACCATCATGATGCAACTACTTGCAAAAAAAAACCCTCCAAAATGCTTATTTGCACAAATGCAAATAAGCCCTCCTCCACCAACTTTCAGCTAAGGATAGATACAAAGAAAAATGGCCAAAACGGAATGCAAACTGGCAAGTTCAAAAAAACAAACGATCCCGTAATAAATTACAGGAAAACCCCGCGACTGTATATACATACCCGCATTTGTATTCCGACCGAATACAAATGCAAAGAGACAAAATCTACACTGTACAATACTAGGATCCGGTTTAAACCAAAGCCCGCTAGTATTATCCGTCCGATCATGATCCGTGCAATACCGCACGTATCTGATCGAACCCTGCCATATCTCCATACGGCCTCTACAGCGTTTCGTCCGAAACTTGAGTAACTGTCTGTGGGGGACTCTAAAGACTCGTCAACACCTTGGTTGTGGATTTAACTACTAGCACGTCAGAGATATTAGCCATACGTAACGGGCTACCAGGTATTGACCAAAAGGGACGTCGATGAGCGAACTCATCCTGACACCCTACTGAGCCTGTCAGTGACAATATCCGTACAGTCCTGTCCGTTCGTCTATGAGCATCGCATGGCGGGGTTAGGGGGTTGGTAAAAGTCAGACCCCCAAAAGCGGTACAAGTCGTGTCGGAGTGTAGCCCAGAACACCCTGAGATACTACTGGAATACCTACCAGTAAATATCCTGCCTTGGCCAAGGACTTCGTGTAAGGGCTCTCCTAGACACAGCGCGACTTCACCCCCAATACCGGGAGAGACGAACCCCTGAAGATCCGCTCACTGCCTCCATGTGGCTCGGGACTGTACCCAACTAAAACCTGTTTGCATGTCTCCTTTGAGCGTGGTAGGGTAGTAATCAAAGTACAATGGGAACTCACACGAGACAAATGACGATCTCAGGTCGATGAACTAACCTGCACACATGTCACCAGGGAACTGCTATCTGACGTCAGGTATAAGACCAACTAGCATGTTCCCGGCGAGTTCTGTCCGGTGTACTCATAACCCAATAAGCACCTGTATACATCTTAGGTGAACCAACTGACACCAGTGGCTTGTGAGACCGGCCACCGCCCCTCGTCGGGGTCTCGACTGTATACACTAGTCTACTCTGGAGTATCGATGCCCTATCTCAAAACTCCCACGACTAGGGACCTTTAAAGGATGTGCTTATAGACTACCAGCTCCCACGTATATGATCGCCCTCATACTGTTGGCAGTCAAGCAAGAATCCTAGGGGCTCTATCAACGTGTAATAGCGACCTGTAAGGTCACTTAAAACAGTACACGATGATAAAGATAAACCAGATAGCATACTATCATCTTGAGTAAGACTGTCCTATCGGGATAGGTCCTCCCTCAATTATTGCAATCACGTGCCTGTGATCCAATAATTGACTCTGAGGGCACTATCTCCAACAATCTCCCACTTGCACTCAAGGCTAATTATTGCGATGTCGCATACTCACAGACCGTGTGATACCGAACACCCAACTCCTCTACTAGTCAGTCTCACAAAACCCGTTTGCGAAACTATTGCGTTCGAGGAATAGCCTCAGTGAGTGGATCCGCTTTGATGTTTCTTTCTATGTCTCTCTATATCTCAAGTTCGCGGAGAAACCCATCTCCCGAAATGAGCAATACCTGTCTTAGAATGTGTCTGGATGTCTGATGGGACCTAGCTCATAAATGAACTCCAAATCCAAACTTCTTAGACTGCATCATCAACTGAACTTAATCAGTATCCTGCGTCATGCCTCCCTCAGTATCCCCTTGGACTACCTGTCCAAAATACTGCCCCTCGTCAGAAGGAAAACTATAACTCTGATAACCTCTCTGTCATCCAGGTCACCTTGGAAGCGTGTAATGATAACTGTCTCCTAAAAGAGGCTGTTGTTATCATATCCCTAGAACATTCACTTATGCTCTAAAACCGCTTCCGAATGTTCCTCCAGGATTGGATCAATATCAACTTATTGCATCTACTGCAAAAACAACATCTGGTGTGGTACTTGACATCTCATGATTGACTCAATTGCTTAAGCAAGTGATCTGCCAATCATGCACACCCCTCTCCCCTTTAGTCTGTAAGACACCTTTAGAGAGGGTGACTCCATCACCTGCAGGTATACTACCGTGCCAGGAGTCGTCCATTCTAAAAACTCTTAGAATGCTGTCTAAGTACCCTGATTGGGAAACCACCCAAATCTAGATCTAAAACCATAGATCCAGTAACCAGAATGTCTTATATAATATCTAAGTCCCTTTGTTGGAGAAACTACTGTGTGACAACTAAAGTATAACCGATCGTAGTATAGGAGTTTCTTTTCCTACTCTGTGTATGTCATCCAAATACCAGGACATCACACCCTACTACCTTCTTAACAGATCCATCCCCTATTCTGATGAAGTCAAACCTCTGACTGTCACATCAGAAATAGATGATCTATCTCCGCTATTCTGCTTTAGTCTATAAATAGACATAAGCCACTTGTCCACCATGCTTCCGCTGCTCCCACTGACTACGACAACCCTCTGGCAGAGTCATATAGACGTTCACTTCTAAAGCTAGTTTAGAATGACGCTATACTCATCCTCCTGCCGAGTCTCACAGCCTGGAACAACAGCAATGGCAAGTCTGGGTAAACAAGAACCTTCCTGTCACCGTCCTTGAGGCTACCGGAGTACCCCTCGGGTGTCTGAGGTTACCCACCATATCTGCGGAGTGGCCAATGGAATGTCAAACCAGATTGAATCTTTAGGTTCTTATCAAATCTTCAGTAATCGTTTGCGGTTCTGGAATCACTTCCAGTTCTACCATACTCCCACTACTGTTTTCTGAAAAAATCCATTTTTATTAAAACTGTGGCGAGTCTAGAACAATATCACTATTGATCTTCCAGATGGTAGAGAGTCAACCCTCGTCATAGCCTGGGTCAACCCACAAACAGCCATTGCAGAAACGTGCCTTGAGTTATCCAGAGTCTGGTTTTAAGCATAAGCTGGACAACTCCCCGTACCTTAACATCGTTAAGATATGAACTGTTCTATATCCAATATAGAACCAGAGGCACTGATTTAATTGAACCAGATTCAAATCATGCAACTGTCTCTAGTGCATGTCAACTAAATGGAAGAAGGTCGATCAGCGTTACTCAACTTAGGAATGCTTCCAATTATGAGTAACGTGAAAGAGAAGCAAGTTCTCTTAATCATTACTATCAACTGAATACCACACATAAGTATCTATATCTTCGATCACCTTGAAGAATCCTGATACTTGCAACACCTGGTTCTCTACTTTATTCTTATACCTATAACTTCTCAAAACTCAGACCTTGTGTTTCTACGAAACACTTATCTAAGAACTAGAGAAGTCATAAGTAAACCGAATATAGTACGAGGACCAACCCCTCTGTCCTAATGGACACTGGACAACATACAATACTCTGTATAAGTCCCTTGAGTTTGATAACTCAATCCCTGTGTGTCATAGGTTGAAAACTGTACCTTTGGTTAAGAAGAATTACACCGCTGTTTAATACTCCTTACCTAACCATCCACTGATATAGGTAAATGTCATAGACATAATTTCAAAAAGGTATATCTCACTCTATGAAAATAGACGTACAGATATATCAATTTGAAATTGGTGCATAACTGCGGATATTTAAAACCAAATATTTGCCGTCCGGCAAACAGCCCAGGTGATTTCCTCAAATATCACCAATTACAACGAATTTCGATATAATGAGGATGATCACTTAATTCCCAATAACTTACTCCCACCCATCATCTGTAAAACCATACAGATGTGAGAATCACACCTGTTAAATACATACCCTGGAGCAAGTGTCTAATTGGGAAATCAGTTTTCTTTTAACAGTACACAGTGAAACTGAAACATTGAAATGTTTCGATGGGGTATCCGGGTATTCCTAGTAACGCCTCTTCCATTATCAGATTCACAACTGTAACCGTATAATTCTTTGCCATCTCTCCAAATCGCTTCATATGTCTTTAGTCATTACCTTCTGCACACCCCTTTAGGCCAAATGGTTTTCTTCCTTCCCTACCGTTCGGCACCAGCCTATGGTTTGGAAGAAGACTATCCAATAAGACTAATGGGTGTACTGTCCTAATCCTAGGAGCACTCGCAATGCGAGAGAAGGTGAAGATAAAAGACAACCGAATAAACCTTATTCCTATTTCTCCTGAACCAGAATCCATCCCCGAACTGGAACAAGTTCCTTTCGAGTTCGTATATAACCATACGATGGAATATCCAATAAACTGTGGATCTTCGTAGTGATACGGAGTGTCCTAGAGAAATACAAAGGTGAAGTGGGAGTGGTAATGAAATACTTGGTTTGGTTGTGAATAGCAGTCGCAATTTACTTTGCCCTCCTTCTAATCCCCTGATATGTCTTTACTTAATACCTTCTGTACACCATCGTTATGCTAAATGGTTTTCTTCATTCCCCACCGTTCGGCACCAGCCTAAGGTTTGGAAGAAGACTATCCAATTTTCGTAATAGGTGTATTATCTCCTAAACCAAGGAGTACTCGCAACCTGAGAGAAGGTAAAAGGAAAAGACAACTGAATAGTCCTATTCGTTTTCTCCAGAACCAGAAACCATCCTCGAATAAATTCCTTCGAGTTCGTATATAACCATACGATGGTTTTGTCCAATGGAAGTGGACGTTCGTAGTAATACGGGGTGTCCTGGAGAAAAGGGTAAAAGCAGGAGTGGCAATGAGGTTTGCAACTCTGACAATCCAAAAACCAGTGTTTAAGAAGGTTCGGTCAATTTTGGTCATTGAGTCATAGTTTAGGGTCGGGTCAATGGTCGCTGCCAAAGAGAGAGAGAAAAGAAACACTCAGCGTGCACTCTAACCTAGATCAGAATGGTTATCACTTTATCTTACTTTATCTAATCAGGAAACCTCCCACTGTAACCTCAAATTCTTCTCCAAACCCGAAAGAAGAATTAGTCGGGATCACCCGAGGAGTAAACCAACTCATCAGTGGAAATCGGGATCCAACTATCATTGCATGATAACGTGACGGAATCCGCTCACGTTATCACACTCCAGAAGGTATGCGCATATCTGGCAAGTTTCAGTTTCTTTAGAAATTCCCGATGTGATTTTTGCCCCATGCTCTTATGACCTTGACGAAGGCCAACATATCATAAGTCACATGTCAAGTTCTACCCGTCATTATCCAGGTTAATTTGAACCCACCCGTATATACCCTTGACGAAGGCCAAAATAGTAGTACGACTGTCCCAAACCAATGCATCTATCTATGCTGCAGAAAAGTAACAAATAGCTACCATACACTATGCCTTGACGAAGGCCAACATACATAGCATGAATACTAAGTGCTACCTTTCTGAAATGACGGAGGGCTACGAATGGTTTTTGGTGAAAAATCTTTAACGTAATGAACTTGATATCGTTGAAGGAACTGGATAGCTTTATAAAAATATAGTGACGAAAACCTTTGCTAAAGAGGTCACTCCCGGTGAAGGGATCTCGGCTCTTTCCCCATACAATGAGGTGCAGGATATTCCAACTGAATACCATGATGCAAAGCAAAAGTAAACGACTATAGTGAAGTTATTGCCTTGATGCAAACTTCTGTCCAAGGGGTCACTCCCGGTGAAGGGATCTCGGCCCTTGCCTCGTCGACTGAGGTGCAGGATATTCCAACTGAATACCACGATGCAAAACAAAAGAGAGCTCCCTTGCAATAACAGCTTTTTGAAAAATTGTTCCAACAACATCAGAATAGGTTTGTTTAGCTTGCATTGATCCGAATCAATGTAGTCTCATCAATTGATCACACCAATAAAGAACGAAAATAATGATGTACGTATATGCCATCCGCATTCGCCACTGGGTCTTGTCATTACCCGTTAGGTTACTTAACTAACGACAGAGCGGGGACTGGACTAGCGCGGATGCAAAACATATACAACATCTACTAGTATATATATCAATATATAATATTTCGCTCAAGGCGTGATAAAATGCAACATTACAGAAATGTAATAAGCATCACAGAACAATACAGATATCTGGGATTCTCGGGTTTCATAGAGCCGCTGCTGAAACCCGACGTTTCCCTGGTCGTGTGGATAGCCTGTGCAATGAAATCCTCGACCCCTACGGGCGCGGCAAGTTACCCGCCAAAACCTGAAGCGAGGCAGCCCCCTTCAGCAACGTGAATGGACCACCCAACACTTCACGGAATCCGGTAACTTGGGCACCCCTCCTTGGGTCAACCTGTACCCCCTACGGGTGCGGCGAATAGCTCGCCAATTCTAAAGTGGAGCCCCCTCCGTCTCAATGCCATGAGATGCGGGCTTGTTGCCCTCTAGAACCCGGCTATCCATGCACCCCTCCGCGGGGTCCTAGTACAGAAAGTAAAATATACATACAACGGGTACATCGACCTCATCCCGGTCGTGCCCCAAAAGAATAATATGCAAACAGGCAGTGACGGCAGTCCACATGTCGGACGCTCGCCCTGCAATATCAAATGTACATAATACAACTAAAACTGTACTACCATTGCATCCAGGCTATCCCCTACGACCAATCCGCAACATCACAGCACAACACAGAACATCAACGTGAATATCACGTTCGCAAATCCGTCTAACCGGGCAATAGCAGTTAGACAGGATTCACCGATCAAATGACATTCACGGTCGCAGATATAATGTAAATACTGTGAACTAACATGTTTAAAATTTTCGATCGATCAAATTTACCCAAGTGGGCCCCAAGCACTACTGTAGCACTCAAAGAAAATCTGGGCCCAAACAGAATATACCAAAACCCCTATTTTCAATAAAGAGACCCTCTGTAAAAATTTGATGCACTGAACAGTAAAGGTGGCGGCGGAACCGCGGCCCAAACATGGGTTTGGCCGCGGTTCCGCGGTGGAATAATGGGTTCATGCGACCAAATTTTACCAGAGTACTTAGACTTCCATGAATATGTTTCTGCAACAACCTGAAAAATTTTTCGAGCCAAAAAAATTTCGACAGAGAACTGATGCATTGAAATTGCGGGTTTTGGAATTTTGTTCGATCGGAAATGTAAACACATTAGACCAAGCTAGAAAAGGTTAATGGCGTGGCTCTGATACCAGTGTAAGTGCACGGCGGTGCCCCGGCCGTCAATCCGAGGCCAAAATGCGGAAACGATAATTTACTTTAACTTTTGAACCGGCACCACCGCGCACAAAAATCCTGGATCGGGCCATTAATCTAATCCTAGCTAACTAAAGAACGGGTAGAGAGATATACCGAGCGATCCGTGTCTTTCGGTCTTCTCGTCGTCGTTCCGATCTCCCGCGGAATCTCCGGTCTTCACCTCCTCGCCGGAAGGGCCCCACGTCGGCGGCTTCTTTTACGGGCTTTCACCTCTGGACCGAGGCAACTCGGGCACGAAGTTGGCGAGTCGAAGTGCCCAAGGGTACTGTAGATGAAGTGTAGACGGCTATATGTCTCATGGGGTTTGAGGAAGTTGCCTTTGGTGGAGGAATGAGATGATAGCATTTTTAGAGATGAAATTGGGGATTTTTGCAAGCACAAGAGAACCAAAAATCCCCCACAAAAATAATGGGCAGCCCCTCCCTCTCTTTGGTCGGCCATGTAACAAAGAAGGAATGAGAGGAGAGTGTATATCAAAAATGTGAGAGAGAGCCCATAATACAAGAGAGAAAGGGTTATGATAATAAGCAATGATCACAATCAAAGTCCAACACTCCATCAACCAATCATCACACCCAAAGTCAAGAAATGATGAGGAAAAGAAGTCAAATGAAAGTGCACCATCATGAAACCATCATGATGCAACTACTTGCAAAAACAACCCTCCAAAATGCTTATTTGCACAAATGCAAATAAGCCCTCCTCCACCAACTTTCAGCCAAGGATAGATACAAAGAAAAATGGCCGAAACGGAATGCAAACTGGCAACTTCAAAAAAAAAAAACGATCCCGTAATAAATTACAGGAAAACCCCGCGACTGTATATACATACCCGCATTTGTATTCCGACCGAATACAAATGCAAAGAGACAAAATCTACACTGTACAATACTAGGATCCGGCTTAAACCAAAGCCCGCTAGTATTATCCGTCCGATCATGATCCGTGCAATACTGCACGTATCTGATCGAACCCTGCCATATCTCCATACGGCCTCTACAGCGTTTCGCCCGAAACTTGAGTAACTGTCTGTGGGGGACTCTAAAGACTCGTCAACACCTTGGTTGTGGATTTAACCACTAGCACGTCAGAGGTATTAGCCATACGTAACGGGCCACCAGGTATTGACCAAAAGGGACGTCGATGAGCGAACTCATCCTGACACCCTACTGAGCCTGTCAGTGACAATATCCGTACAGTCCTGTCCGTTCGTCTATGAGCATCGCATGGCGGGGTTAGGGGGTTGGTAAAAGTCAGACCCCCAAAAGCGGTACAAGTTGTGTCGGAGTGTAGCCCAGAACACCCTGAGATACTACTGGAATACCTACCAGTAAATCTCCTGCCTTGGCCAAGGACTTCGTGTAAGGGCTCTCCTAGACACAGCGCGACCTCACCCCCAATACCGGGAGAGACGAACCCCTGAAGATCCGCTCACTGCCTCCATGTGGCTCGGGACTGTACCCAACTAAAACCTGTTTGCACGTCTCCTTTGAGCGTGGTAGGGTAGTAATCAAAGTACAATGGGAACTCACACGAGACAAATGACGATCTCAGGTCGATGAACTAACCTGCACACATGTCACCAGGGAACTGCTATCTGACGTCAGGTATAAGACCAACTAGCATGTTCCCGGCGAGTTCTGTCCGGTGTACTCATAACCCAATAAGCACCTGTATACATCTTAGGTGAACCAACTGACACCAGTGGCTTGTGAGACCGGCCACCGCCCCTCGTCGGGGTCTCGACTGTATACACTAGTCTACTCTGGAGTATCGATGCCCTATCTCAAAACTCCCACGACTAGGGACCTTTTAAGGATGTGCTTATAGACTACCAGCTCCCACGTATATGATCGCCCTCATATTGCTGGCAGTCAAGCAAGAATCCTAGGGGCTCTATCAACGTGTAATAGCGACCTGTAAGGTCACCTAAAGCAGTACACGATGATAAAGATAAACCAGATAGCATACTATCATCTTGAGTAAGACTGTCCTATCGGGATAGGTCATCCCTCAATCATTGCAATCACGTGTCTGTGATCCAATAATTGACTCTGAGAGCACTATCTCCAACAAGGAGATCTGGAGTCACAGACTTGAGGACACAGAGAGCCAGAGACATTCTTAGAGATCCAGAGGAGTACAGGAGGCCACGTAGCAAATTTCATCAAGTGATCCATCTTTCTTGCGGCGGATCCGCGGCAGGAGGTGCACATTGGCGGCGGAAGCGCGGCCAGTTAGAGGATCTAGGGCTCCAAAATTCTCTGGTAAGATTCTAACCTCTTTCTTTCTCCTATGAAATCCAATAAAATCTCTTTTTTCTGAAGGATTCTTTGCAAAATATCGCCGCTCAAAAATCTTTTTGCAAAGTTTTGTGATTGGTTTTGTTTTGCATATTTTAATACGGACTTTAAGGGGCAAAGACCAAATCCAGATTAGGTGGGGATTTCATCACCCTTCCTAAGCCCCACAAATCACAAACCGAGTATCTGCATCAACCCTACATTAATTTAAAAAATATCTAGACCAGACTCTAAGGACTGTCGTGCTCAATAAGGATAGAGGAAGGTCGTGGGTAATCTATCGCTTATCTGCTTTACTTTTGTGGTGTTTAGGCAAGTGTGTCTAAGGCAAGTGGTTACTTAATTAGGACCACTACTTACGTAGTGTACAACTTCCCACTTATCTGGCACTTACCTGGCTACAAGAGTAGTAAAGAGGTGGTATAGGATTGATCCTGCGGCTTGTCCTTTGGAAGTCTAGGAGCGGTCTAGAGACTGGACCTAGGTAACCTTAGTTCTAGGGTTGTTTGTGCATTTTTGTGTGATTTGTCTTAAGTCCCACTTTTTTCAAAACAGACCAATTTTAAATCACACACGCACTGCCACTTGCGCTAAACCCGCTTAGTGCATGCTTGGCTGGACACGGGATTCTAGTGCCCGTCTTGTCCGTGTTCCTGCTATCGACGCCGAAGTCGGTACTTCTTCATCTTCTTTTCCCCCACCACACACCACCACGACCGAGATGGACGGCGCTCCATCAGATTATAACACCACGCTGCCACCGCCCGTAGGTGTGCAGAATCCACCGCGCATCTCTCTCCAAGAGAGATGTTATCCTATCCGTGGTCCCCTTCCTACTTGTCTATCTATTCCACCAGCTAACGGGGATAATTTTGAAATTAAACCCCACTACATCAATCTGTTGCCCAAATTTCATGGGCTGAGTCTGAAGACGCGTATGTTTTCATCACCAAATTCGAAAATGTATGCGCAATGATGGGTACTTCACAACTGACTGTGGATGCTATGCGCTTGCGTCTTCTCCCATTCACTCTGTGTGATTTGGCAGAAAAATGGCTTTATAATACTGCCGCACACTCTATCACTAATTGGGATGAATTCGTAATAGCATTTCTTAAGAAGTTTTACCCAAACCATAAGACTGCTCATATTAGGAGCGAGATCAACCAGTTCACCCAGCTTCCCAATGAACCATTTTGGAAGTGCTTTGAACGTTTCAAGGATCTGCTTGTCCAATGTTCTCATCATGGAATACAAAGATGGGATTTATGTCGAATAATATATGAGGGCATTAATCCAGCGACAAAGCAGATGCTTGAAACAATGTGTCAATGCAATTTCATGTCTAAAGATGACGGTGAAGCTTGGAAGTATCTGGAAGACCTCGCTGAAAACACTTTGCAGTGGGAAAGCGTAAGACCACCTTCATCTAGGGAAGGTATTCACCAGCTCGATATTTCCATCGCAGTGAAAGCCGAAATGGCAGCGATACAGAAGAAACTCGACGCTATTGAGAACAAATTCTCATCAGTCTCCCTAAATCAGGTCACGCTTCCCACGACCGTCTGTGGTTGCTGTTCAGATCCTTCACACTTAACGGAAGAATATCCTATGAATGCATCGTTTCAAACTAATGCTGCTTTTCAGCAGCGACCTAGAAACGATCCTTATTCTTCCACGTACAATCAAGGATGGAAGAATCATCTTAACTTTGCTTGGAACCAAAACCAACCCCAAAATCAAAATCAGTTCCAAAGCAATTATCAAAGACCTCCTCCACAGCAACCACAACCACAGAATCGGCTCCCCTTTCAGTCACAAAATTTTCAAAATCCGGCCAACACTTCTGTACCACAATTGGCCGGTACTGACAACTCTTCACTCGCACAAACTTTGGATATGTTTATGAAACATACCATTCAAATGTCGGCTGATATGAAGTCTTCTATTGATACCATTAAGAAAGATTCCGCCTCTCACGGCGAGAGTATTAAATCAATAGAAAACCAACTTGCACAGTTAAACGTCGCAATGAGTGCGAGAGAGAAAAGGAAACTCCCATCTCAACCCCTACCGAATCCTGGCCATTCACAAAATCATAATGTGAATGCCGTTACTACGTTGAGATCGGGGAGAGTGCTGGATAACCAAGTGGGTGAGCAATTTGATGTTAGGGACACCAATAATACCCCAGCTTCTTCTTCTTCCTCTAATTCGTCTTGTCTCCCACCATCATCCGAGCCTATTCTCCGTTTTCCCCAAGGCTCAAACACCTCGCCCAATCTATCTAGGTCGATTCCCACTCCAATTTTGGGATCAAATCCGTCCCCACAATCTTCCCCACAAATGTTGGACCCAAAACTTATTGATCAAGCTCCATTTCCAAACAGATTAAGGGCCAACAGACCTAACCCACAAATGGAGAAGATTGTGGAAATGTTTAAGAAAGTTAGTGTGAATATTCCTCTCCTAGATACTATTCAACAAGTCCCATTTTATGCAAGAATTCTTAAAGACTTGTGCACTAGGAAGAGAAAAACTCAAGTGCCTAAGAAGGTTTTCATGACGAGTAATGTTAGCACAGCTTTTACCCAGCAAATACCAAAGAAACGTAAGAACCCTGGCTGTCCTACAATCTCTATTTCTATTGGGAGTAAAAATATTAATCATGCTTTACTCGATCTTGGCGCTAACGTTAACTTGCTTCCTTATTCAGTATACGAGCAGTTAGGAATTGGAGAGTTGAAACCCGCCCATTGTACTCTCCAGATGGCAGACCGATCGATCACCAAACCTCGGGGTAAACTAGAGGATGTGTTGATTAAAGTCAGGGAATTCATATTTCCCGTGGACTTTATTGTTTTAGATACACAACCTGTGGCAAACCCACGCAATCAAATCCCGGTGATACTTGGTCGACCCTTCCTAGCAACTTTCAACACTGTAATTAATTGTCGTAACGGTTCTATGAACTTATCCTTCGGGAAAATGACAATTGAGCTTAATATTTACAAGCTACGAAGTCAACCATCAGAACCTTCTGCTCATTTGCTGGATGTTTGTTCCATCCACGAGATAGCTCCCGAAAGCTGCATGGATGAGGAACTTTGCTTTGATGATCTCGACAACACAAATGAGATATCGTTTGATCTTCCACTACTTCATAGTGATGATATGTTCAATGAGTCCGTCCCTGAGTTTGAACTCGTTAACTCGTTGCAAAAGTCAGCAGCACTTTCTGAGTCAATATCCTATGCAAGTTTTGAACCTCTTAGGGAGTCCGAATATCATTCCCTTACCCCACCTTCTATTGTCTCTCCGCCAATTCTTGATCTCAAACCGCTACCTTCTCATCTTAAATATGCATATTTAGGAGAGAATGAGACTTTGCCAGTAATTATATCCGCTTCTCTAGCCTTAGAGCAAGAGAACGCACTTTTGGCAGTGTTGAGATCGAATCAGCAAGTATTTGGTTGGACAATGGCTGACATCATAGGGATTAGTCTCTTAATTGTTGAACATTACATACATCTGATGGATGAAACCAAACCAACCCGAAACCCACAAAGATGGTTAAATCCCGTTATGAAGGAGGCGGTAAAGAAAGAAATCGTCAAGTGCCTTGATAGTGGAATAATTTACCCTATATCTGATAGCCAATGGGTAAGTCCAATTTATGTGGTCCCTAAAAAGTCTGGCATCACGGTCATCACTAATGAAGCTAATGAGTTAATCCAAACACGCACCCAAACTGGGTGGCGCGTATGTATTGATTACAGGAAACTCAATGCCGCAACGAGGAAAGATCACTTCCCTCTATCTTTCATTGACCAGATGTTAGAACGATTAGCTGGACACGAATACTATTGTTTCTTGGACGGATACTCTGGCTATAACTAGGTCCCCATCGCCGAAAAGGATCAAGATAAAACCACATTTACTTGCCCTTTCGGTACTTTTGCTTATAGACGCATGCCTTTTGGGTTATGCAACGCTCCCGCTATATTTCAGCGGTGTATGATGGGGATATTTTCAGATATGGTGGAGAATTTTCTGGAAATTTTTATAGACGATTTCTCCATTTTGGGGGACTCCATTGAGGACTGCCTTCGTAATCTTGACGCGGTTCTTACCCGCTGTAAGGATAAGAACTTGACTTTGAATTGGGAAAAATGCCATTTTATGGTCCAAGAAGGTATTGTACTTGGACATATAATTTCATGAAAAGGCATTGAAGTTGACAGAGCTAAAATAGATGTCATTCATAACCTCCCTCGTCCCAATTGCGTCAAAGATATACGATCCTTCCTTGGTCATGCAGGATTTTATAGGAGATTTATTAAGGACTTTAGCAAAATTGCTAGACCCTTAACCCTTCTATTGGCCAAGGATACTACATTTCACTTCGATTCGGATTGTGAGGCTGCTTTTGAATCGCTTAAAAGATCACTCACTACAGCCCCCATTCTATCATCTCCGGATTGGAACCACCCGTTCGAGCTTATGTGTGATGCATCAGATTTTGCTATTGGTGCTGTCTTAGCACATTGATAAGATGCCACATGTAATTTACTATGCAAGTAGGACCTTGAATGATGCACAAATAAATTACACAACTACTGAGAAAGAACTCTTGGCAGTTGTATTTGCATTAGAGAAATTCAGGCCCTACTTGATTGGCTTGCCAATTGTGGTTTACACTGACACTCTGCCCTACGACATCTTTTATCGAAGAAGGATGCTAAGGCCAGGCTAATACGTTGGATCCTATTGTTACAAGAATTTGATCTTGTCATCCGAGACAAGAGTGGATGTGAAAACGTTGTAGCCGACCATCTTTCATGCATCACTTCTTTACCAACTTTGACCGTGCCGATAAATGACTCATTTCCTGACGAACAGCTTTTGACTGTATCCTACGAACTTTGGTTTGTGTTTATCGTGAACTATCTTGCGACGAGACTTATTCCTAGCGATTGGTCGAAACAAGACAAACTTCGATTTCTATCCCAAGTAAAATATTTTTACTGGGATGAACCTTATCTGTTTAAGTATTGTTCCGATCAAATCATTCGTAGGTGTATTCCTAACGATGAATTCAAGAGTGTGTTATCATTTTGTCATGATCAGGCATGCGGCGGTCATTTTGGTTCTCGAAAAACGGCGGAGAAAGTTTTACAATGTGGCTTTTATTGGCCAACATTATTTAAAGATGCATATGAACATTGCAAAACTTGTCCGTGATGTCAGCATTTGGGTCGGATTTCATGAAGAAACGAGATGCCGCTCCAACCTATATTGGTTATGGAAATATTCAATGTTTGGGGTATTGATTTTATGGGCCCTTTTCCCAACTCTTTTAGGAATTTATATATCTTGTTAGCGGTTGATTATGTCTCGAAATGGGTGAAAGCTATACCGTGTCTCACTAATGACAACAAAGTTGTCATTAAGTTCCTTAAAAATAATATCTTTTCGCGATTCGGACACCCTCGCGCTATAATTAGCGACAACGGGACACATTTCTGTAATCGGTCTTTCAAGACCTTGATGCGGAAATATTCAATCACTCACAAGCTTTCTACGCCCTATCATCCCTAAACAAGCGGGCAGACTAAGATCTCAAATAGATAGATCAAACAAATTTTGGAGAAGACGGTTTCTAAAAACCGTAAGGATTAGTCAACCAAATTGACGGATGTTCTTTGGGCATTCCGCACTGCTTATAAGACCGATCTTGGTATGTCTCCATACCGCCTTGTGTTTGGGAAGGCATGCCACCTTCCTGTCGAGATCGAACATAAAGCAATGTGGGCTATTAAAGAGCTTAACTTCGATTTTGATCATGCAGGCAGCTATCGGAAGCTGCAATTGAATGAGCTAAGCGAACTTCGCGATGATGCTTACGATAATGCGGTGATAGTAAAGAACAGTACTAAAGTGTTCCACGATAAAAATCTTTTTAGAAAAACCTTCACATCGGGGCAACAAGTCCTTCTTTACGATTCCCGTTTCCATCTTCATCCGGGTAAGCTTAAATCTCGTTGGAAATGACCTTTTGTGGTGCGGTATGTACACCCGCACGGGGCAGTAGAAGTTGAAAATTTGAAAAACGGTTCAATTTTTAAAGTAAATGGGCATAGATTAAAACCGTATTTCTCTGCTGACCCCGCGGAGGAGCTCCTGTTTTTACCGGAGCCGCTTTATCGGAACTGAATTTCCTCCGCCTCACCTCCATGTGTTGGTAACAATTTCTCATTTTAAGAATGGAGGTGAGTAAAAATGGATTTAACTGAATATCTGTGCGTGCCAAAGATCAAGTTTAGGGGTAGTTTTCAATTACTTATTATTTTACCCCTTTTATCTCTCCCCAAGTATACAGGTCCATGCTCTCAAAAGACAACATCAGTGAGGACACTGCTGAAAACAGGTTTGGGGGGGAGGTTTGTATTCACTGAATTATCTTTGACACTGGGCATTCAAATTTTTTTTTTATAACAAAAGAGTAGAAAGTGAAAAATTATATTTAAAAGATAGGAATAATTTAAGAAAACCAAGAAAATTAGAAGTTTTCTTAAACGAACTGGTAATAAGTAGTTATGAGCTGTTGTCCCAAGGGTTAGTAAGATGAAGGAAGTCACTAATCTGAGGATAAAAATAAGTCTGAAAAATAGTTTCTATTCTAGAAGCCAAATATTTGAATGTTGATACCCTATTATACGCACTTACACACGTCTTGAAACTCGGGATAGTAGAGGATACCTTGAAATGCTCTTGTCTAAAAGCCAAAGTATGAAGGAAATAATAAATGAAGAAAATATAAAAATGGTGAAAAGAAAAATGAACACTGGTTTTGTTATCGCCAAGGCAGCAATAAAAAAATATAGCAAGGGTGTTTCATCACTTGGTGCCTTAGCTCAACTGGTTTGGGAGTCACTGCTAAGCCTTAGGTGGTGTAAAACGAGGAAAATACTATCACCTAATCAGCAAGCACATAAGTAATCGGTCGGTTAGTACCTCAAGAAGTATTAACGGTCGCATGAAAATGTGTGAGCAAATCCATAAATATTCATCAAATTAAAAAGTACAGAGGTAGATGGACAAGAGTATGATAGCTTGAATTGAATTCTCCGAGTGTAGGGATGTCCATTACACATACGTAGGGTTATATGATCGATGTTTGGATGAAAGGTAGGAATGAAGAATAAAAACAATGTTTTATTGAGAGATGATGTGATTTCTAACATCTTTCTCATAACAATTGAAAAGCTAGTGTAGTTGGAAACTCTAAATTTTCAAAGTATTTCTTTTATGGTTCTTATCTTTATATGTAAATTTCACCATCTCTCTTTTATTATAGGATTTTATGGGTGTAATCCGCTGAAAACCCTCAGGAGACAACACTCCTCCTACTATGGACACCTAGAGGTTTAACAGCTTCTTGCACGTGCTCAGTGCAATCGTGTTTGCCTACGAAAGTGTGCTTAGTTTTCTCCTTTCTTTTTCTCATTCTCTTGAATAAACTAGTTTGCTCGGGACGATCAAAGATAAGTTTGGGGGTATTTGTTCAGTTGATAAAACTGCACATTTGTTATTACATTTTTGCTACTATTTCTATACTAGAAATGGTGTTTATTATAATATATGATACATATGAGGGTTTATCTTTAAAAATACTATTTTTCATGTGTTGATATATTATAATTAACATTTGGTAGGAAAATGTATGCAAAGATACCATTGACCAAATCTTAATGGTGAAATTAATATCTCAATAAAACAAAACTCCACTAATATTATTTGTTGAGATTGTGCAGAATTTTTCACGGCTAAAAATCAAGGGAATCAAAGTTGTTAAAGCAAACATGTCTAATTAAGAAAGCAAACTAAAGAAATTAAGTCTGGCAGTAACTACGAGAAGATTTTCAGCTTCTGAGATTCAAAAGATCACCACGTGACAATATAGATGAAGCCCCAGAAAAATCACCAAACGATCCTCATACTTGGCCGCGGATCCGCGGCCAGACCCCCTATTGGCCGCGGATCCGCCGCGTGCCAGATGGGTTGGAAGCTGAGATTTCGTCTGTTGGATCTTAACTGATGGTTTCCAATTTAGGAAGCTAGATTTCTGGCTTTGGGACTATAAATAAAGACCGAGAGCCTCTTGAAAAAATTATCAAGCCGACGAGATCACGAAGTCCAAGACGGCTCACGCATCCAGGCTGATCATCAACGGTTCATCTACCTCCTTAGAAGAGATCGAGAAGCAAACTAGTATTTGTAATCATTTTCTAAAGAAAAAAAGTATAAATGAGTTTTGTTGATTAATAAAGGTAGTTCATTTTCTTATTCTATTTTTTTGTAGTTTTAATATGAATTCTCTCCCCATCTCTTCTTCTCCCAACATGCGCGAGTAATTCTCCGCTTGTTAGGGTTCGTAGGATTAGGGTAGGTTAATGGATGATGAAGATCCTTAAACTCTTTTTACGTCCTATAAAGTTTATAAACTCTATCAAAAGAATCATTAACATCCTAATCGGGCGTGCTACCAATTTATTGTTAGTCTCGACCGCGATTAGAGATTATATTAATGATTGTTTTGGTAAAGGCTAGATATGAACGGAGTTCCATGTCGAGATAGGGGTTAAGTGTGGGAACCCTTTTCCCTCCAGAAACCCTCATCTACATGCATCACTGTCGTTCTAGTTTTAAATCTATTAAAGGATAGAAAGAGTAATCTTTAATTAATCATCCATAACTACTAAATCCTAATGAACCCTACAAGCCCTCTTCTTATATAAACTTAGATCCGTAGTTAATCTAGATCTATATTTTGCATCCGTGTTTAACGTTGATCTAGATCCTTCAACCATTCTACAATATTCTTTATCTCTCATCTCTTTTTCAACACGTCTAAAGTAAGAGTAAAATGTTCCACGTTTCCCAGAGGACGACCCGTACTCATCTCGATCTAGCTACGCGCGACACCGTTATTGATTGCGGTTATTCTACAAACAATTTTTCACATCAATCACTCACGATAATGAGTTGGGTTCTCCAGTGGTTCCTCCATATCAGGAGAGAGCTTTTGATGAAGCTGGATCGGAGTATCTACAGTAGTATCATCAGAAATAGTAGCACGATCAAGACTTTCGGCCGTATACTTTTGCTGGGATAGAAGATAACCTCAAGGACCAAAAGCAGCCTGAAGACCAAGAAAGTATCGCAGAAAACGTAGATCCTTCATGTCAAATTGCCGATGTAGATGTGTTTTAACAACATGTATGAAGTTAGTATCATCACCGGTAATCACCATATCATCTACGTAGAGGAGAAGGATAGTATGACCTCGAGCAGAAGTATGAATGAATATGGCAGGATCAGCTGTACTCGACCTGAAGCCGAGCTGAAAGACAGTGGCACTGAATTTCTCAAACTAAACCCAAGAAGCTTGTTTGAGACCATATAAGGTTTTGCGAAGACGAAAAACCTGAACAGATGAACGGGGAAGCCCTAGAGGCGACTGCATGTATACCTCCTCATGAAGATCACCGTGAAGAAATGTATTCTTCATGTCAAGCTGATATAAGGGCAACTGACGTGTAGTGGTAACTGCAATAAGAGCTCAAATTGAGGTCATCTTTGCAACAGGGGGAAAGGTATCTTCATAATCTATCCTATACTCTTGAGAGAACCCTCATGCGACTAAACAGTCTTTATATCGATCAATCGAGCCATCAAAATGAGTCTTGATCTTGTACATTGTAATACCCGATTTCTTTTATACAAATTACGTAATTGAATAAAACTTAAATTCTTTTTCCCAAATTTATTTCATATTTTCCTTTCTTCTTTCCTTCGTTTCTTTTCCCTTTTCTTTTCCTTTTCTTTTCTTTTTTCTTTTTTCTTTTTTTCCTTAGCCATTAGCCTGGCCCGTTCCTTTCTTCTGTTGGATATAGTGCCCTCAAGGAAATTATTGTAATTGTAGGTAGACGATTATGATAATTGAACGATGACCTATACAGGTAGAACAATCTTACTCGAGATGATAGTATGCTTCTGCTTTGTTATTATCATTATGTGTATACGTTTTGATAAAATCTGTAGGATTATTGCTTGATTGCCAGCATTATGATGGCGATCATATATATGGGAGCTGGGTGGTCCATAAGCACATCTTTAAATATCACTAGTTGAGGGAGTATTGAGACTGGGCATCGATACTCCAGAGTAGGCTAGTGTATACGCTTCGAGACCTCGATGAGGGGCGGTGGCAAGATCTCACAAACTATTGGTGTTGAGTCACCTAAGATAATATATAGATGCTCACTAGAGGTGAGTACACCGGACGGACTCGCCGAGAACTTCTAGATGGTATTATATTTATCGTCAGATGGAAGTTCTTTTGTGGCATGAGTATATGTTAGTCCTTTGATCTGAGATTTTTATTTGTCTCGTGTGAGTTCCTACTGTACTTAGATTACTACCCTACCACGGCTCAAAGGAGTTATGCAAACGGGTTTTTGTTGGGTACAGTCCTGAGCCATATGAAGGCAGTGAACAATCGTCAGGGATTCGTTTCTCCCGTTATTGGGAGTCGATACCGCGTTGTGTTGGGTCAGCCATCACCAGAAATCCTTGGCTAAGATGGATGAGATTTACTAATGTGATATCAGTAGTTTCTCAGTAGGTGATGAGCTTCAGACCGGCACGACTTATCAGGTTAGTAGGGGTCTGACATTATCCACCCCTTAGACGCGGTATACGATTATCTCAGACGAAGAGACCAGACTGTACGGAGATTGTCACATATAGGATCAGTACGGGTACAGATGAGTTTGCTCGTCAGCCTTTCTTTCGCTCAATATCTGGATAACCGTTATGTACAGCTAGTGCCTTTGACGTGCTTGTGGTTAAACCCACTGCCAGCATATTGACGGGTCTTTAGAGTCCCACACAGAGGGTTTTCCCGGTTCAGGAAAAATGATATAGTGGTCATATATTAATACGTTCAGGGTTCCGATTAGGTATGCGCGCTAGCCACACGGACTTTAATCGGACAGATGATAATACTAGCTGGCTTAGGATTAAACCGGATTATTAAATCAAGTTTTGATTTAATAATTTACATATATATATATATTTCGATATGTATATTCGAGTATTATGTGCATTGTGTTTTTCTATCTCTCGGATATTCGTATTTTGATACGAATACAGACATGTATTTACGGGGACGTATTCTTGTATTTATACAAGAATACTTTTAGAAAGAGGACACTTCATTTCTAGGTTTTTATTTCCTTTTAAAGAAATTAAGAAATGTGGTGGAAGAAAGAAATGGTGGGGGGTATGGGCAAATGAATTATATATTCATTTGCATACACTATTCAAGTATGGTTGTAATTTTAAATATAGAAAATTCTTTTAACAAAGCAAAAAGTGAGCATGTTTGAATTTGCAATGACTTCTTCATTCCACCATTTAGTTTCTTTCTCTTCCATGGCTCCTCCTTCTTCTTCATCTTCAACACTCTCATGAGTTGAGAATTATGAAGATAAAGAGAAAGAAAAATACTAGAACACTCACACACATCACTAAGCATACTAGATTAGAAACCTAGGATCTTTAGTTACTTCATTAATGAAATTGAAGCTTGAACTTGGTTCTCTTGGGTGGATCATCTTCGGCGAAAGAAGATCGGCTTGTAAGCGCGATCTGGAGCTCTTGAGAGTATGCTAGAGTCCAGCCCAATTGGAGCAAATGAAGACGATACAAATGTTGTGATTTCTATCCTTTTGTTTTTGCTAGTTTAGGTGTTTGGTTTAGATTCTTGGGTTAAAGTTTCTGCCATGAAATTTTTTGTTTTCAAATTCTGCATCGGCCGCGGGTTCGCAGCGGGGGCACTAAGAACTTTCAATGGTATCAGATTCACCTAAGCACTCTAAACTAGATAGATATGACTTCCAAATCCCCCCGGTTTTTGCCTCGCAAAAACTGTCGTTAAAACCAGTGAGAAATTCATGCTATTTTGATGTTTCACTCCCCGCAGACTCTCAGTTTAGACCGAGAAGCCGCTGGGAGGTGCATGGAGACCCCGGGGACTCCCCGAGAGGAACCTAGGGTGGGCCCACCCTCCGAGACCACCCTAAGGTGGCCTTGGAGGGGTAGGGACCCAAGCCTTTCCTCATTAGGTAGGCTCGGGTTTGCCTACCCCCTAAGGCTACCTTAGGGTGGCCTAAGGGGTGGGTACCACCCTTAGATGCCCTCCAAATTGAAGTTAATTTCATGTCTATGTCCTTCGCAAAGTTTTGGCTCAATCCAAGCTTATTTCGGACTTCCGGAATAGGTTTTAGCATGGAATTTTTATCGGTTTTTAGAACACTTGATTTTTGGTGTTTTGGAAAATTGAAGTGTTGGCTATTTGTGTGCGGTATTCGATTGTCATAGGCTTAATGATGGTTACGTGTATCATAACGTTTGGTGAAATATCGTCTAATTGCTATATGTATCATTTAGACAGGGTTACGGAATTGATACTCGCAACTTTGCATGTTTTGTGATGGATATTGCTTGTTACTTATGGTTATGGATAACCCGGTGTATGTTGTATTAGATATAATTCTTTGTGATGTAATATATATTCATATTGTGTGGCGAGCGTCCGACATGTAGACTGCCGTCATCGCGGCCTGTAGTATTCTTTAGGGCGCGTCCTAGTGTCGGACGTAGTCACCGTTGTATATTCAGGGTTTCATTACATGCACTAGAATTACCCCGTGGCGGAGTGCTCGAGTAGCTGGATTCTAGAGGGAAACGGGCCTCCATCTCATGGCATTGAGACCGGAGTGCCTTAACCTAGAATTGGCGGGCTATTCGTCACACACGTAGGGGTATATGATTGACCCGCGGAGGGATGCCTAAGTCACCGTATTTTAGAAACACTGGATAGCTCACTCACTTCGTTGATTGGGGTTGCTTTCCTTCTAGGATTGGCGGATGGCTTGCCACACTCGTAGGGGTCTGGGATCCGATATTACGGGTTATCCACACGACCGGGAAAATTTCATTTCATATTTGGCTCCATTGAAATGTACTTTTCCTAGATTATCCGCTTTTCCATACTGTGTTTGATTCCGCGGTGTTACTTGACATCATGCGTGAGACGAATGTTTATATATATATATATATATATATATATATATATATATATATATATATATATATATATATATATATAGTAGACGCTATATATGTTTTGCATCCGTGCTAGTCCTGTCTCCATCCTGCCGTAAGTTAAGTAATCTTACGGTGAAGATCCGGGACCCTGTAGCGAATGCGGATGGCATATATGTGCATTTCTATTTTCGTTGCTTTCTGACATGATATGTTTAATTGATGGGACTGCATTAATTCTGATTAATGCAAGGAAAAAAAACCTAAATGATATTGTTGGAACCAATTTTTGAAAACTATAGGCGTTTCCTTTTGTTTTGCGTCGAGATATTCAGTTAGGATTATCCCGCACCTCATTCGATGAGGAAAGAGCCTAGATCTCTTCACAAGGAGTGGCCTCTTTGGCAGGAGTTTCCGTGACTATAAACTACTCGGTTTTCTACAAAACCGCTCATTTTAAAAATGCGAAGCCTAAATCACTCCTTTTCAAAACTGCTTGAGTTCCTTCAACGATATCAAGTTCATTACGTTAAAGGATTTTTGCTAAAAACCAGCCGTAGCCCTCCGTCATTTCAGATTTGTATTGCTTAGTATTCGTGCTACATTTGTTGTTGCAATTCGCTGAGGCGTAGTGTACAGTATCTCTGTAATACTTTTCTGTCGCATGGATATGCGGATTGGTTAGGATAGTCGTGCGACTTTGTTGATCATTAGTCAAGGGTTGTGCGGGTGGGTTTGACGCAATCAAGATAGTTAAGGGGTTGAACTTGACTACGGCCCTTAATTTTTTGATCATTTGTCAAGGTTCTTGGGTCTTAAGGGCAAAAACCATATCGGGAGTTTCAAATATAAGGGAAGCTTGCCAAGTTTGCGCATACATTCTACAGTGTGGTAATTTTGGTCGACTTCCGTCAAGATTATCACACAATGATAATTGGGTCCCAATTCCCACTGATGAGTAGTTTACTCTTCGGGTTATCCCGATTAATTCTCCTTTTAAAATTTGAAGGAAAATTTGAGGAAACAGTGGGAGCCATTCTGATTAAATAAAGTGATTAACCAATCTAATCGTAATAGAGTGCACGCTGAGTGTTTCTTTTCTCTATCTGGTTTGCGACCATGACCCGCCTTAAACTATAACTCAACACCTAGTCGACCGACCTTTTTTACCTTCCTGTTTTGGATTGTCATGATTCATGACAAAGTTGCATATATCCCTGCCACTCCCACATTCCCTATGCTTTTCTCCAGAACACTCTATATCACTATGGAGATCCATATTACTTGGAATGACCATCTCGTATAGTTACATATGAACTCGAAAAAACTTGTTTCAGTTCGACGATGGCCACGGGTTCTGGAGAAATTGAATAGGATTATTCGGTTGTCTTTTATTTTTACCTTCTCTCAGATTGTGAGGGCTCCTAGTATTATGAGAGTACACCTATTATGCTTATTGGATAATCTTCTTCTAAACCTTAGGCTGTTGCCGAATGGTAGGGAAAGAAGAAAACCAATTAGCCTAAGTGTGGTGTACAGAAGGTAAAAAGTAAAAACATATAAAGGGATTACAGTGAGGGCAAGGAAATTTGCAACTATTGTCATGAATCTGAATAGTGGATGAGGTATTACTAGGAATACCCGGCCACCCCTCTTGAAACATTTTCGTGTTTCAGTTTTTCTGTGTAGTTGTTGCTGAAAACAGTTTTCTCAATTAATTCTCACTCCATGGTATGTATGTATCAGGTTTGGATCTCACATCTATAGGGCATTACAAATACTGAGAAGGAGTAGAATATTGGGAAATGGGTGTGCCTTAATATCAGAATTCGTAGCAATTGATGATATTGGATTAAATCCCATGGTTTTGCCTTATGGCAAATATTTGGTTTTGAATAACCGTTGTTATACACCAATTTTTAAAATTAAATATCTGTATCTTTATTTTATAAAGTGAGATAAATTTTAAGAATTGTGTTTTAAACATTTACCTTTATCCGTTAAGAATAAGGTAAGGTGCATTGAATAACGGTATAGACATTCTTAACCAAAATACACTTTTCAATTTACAATACATGAAATTTGAGTTAGTATACTTTAGGGACTTATACATGATAATGTATGTTGTCCGATGTCCATTAGGACAAGGGGTTAGTACTCGTACTATATTCCGTTTACTTATGACTTCTCTGGTTATAGATATGTATTTTGTTGAAATACAAGATTCAAATTTTGAGAAGTTATAGGTATAAGAATAAAGTAGAGAACCATGCGTTGGAAGTATCAGGATTCTTTGAGGTGATCGAAGATGTAAATACTTATGCTAGGTATTCCATCATAGTAATATTTGAGAACTTGTTTATCTCTTAGCTTACTCATCCGTGGGTGTGCTCCTTGATGAGTAATGCTGCATGGCCTTTTTCCATATGGGATATGCACTGGAGACAGTCGCATAAAAATGTAATGACCCTGAACTTTCTGTACAGATTTTTTTCAAAATACAGAAAGGAATACATTAGCCTGAGCACAAGTTATAAATTTAAATTGCTTTTGAACAGCAAGAAAACACTTGTAGCTCATTGGTAAAGCCTTGCATTGCTGTGACGTATCTCCTGTGTTCGAATCCCCCCAGCCACATATTATTTTTATTGAATTTTCTTTTAAACTTTTAGAAGCTCAAAAGTTTACACGTGCACTGCTCGTAAAATAAAAAGTCACTAAAATCAAATATGTGGAAAATGTTGTACACACAGACCCCGACACGTGGCATGCATCCAATCCCCATCCCCTCTTGAATGGCCAGTGCCGCCAGTCCCCCCGTCCCTAATTCCTCTATCTTCTAACCCTAGCACCTCTTGGTTTACCCCACTACCCTCATACTGTTTGATTTCCCTGCACATTTCCAGAGAATTAAAATGAGACATTAATCCAAAATTTTAATGCATTTTTAATTCTATTCTTCATTACCCTAAAGCCTAATTTCTCCTATAAATACCCCCTGCACTTTGGCCCTTCTCATTCAGAAATCCATTGTCAAAACTCTAAAAAAATTCTAAGTCCAAGAAGTTGGACAAGTGGAGTTAGCCAAGGTCAAAGTTCCGGCGACATTTCGGGACAAATCCGGCGACGACGTGACTCCACGGCGCTTCGAAATCTTCCTATACCTCCCCCCTCTATAATCAATCAGTAAGTCCCCTCTCCCCTCCTCTCATTCTAATCTAAAATTCTCTCTTTTCAAAACTCGTCGGAAGCGGAGTTAATCCGACTTCCGATTCTAATTTCTTTAAAAACTCATTTTTTCTTAACCACATAATAACCATCTCTTTATATCTTATTTAACAACCCTAAAACAACTTTTACAACAAGTTCCAATTCAAAATAATATGTATTGCAACTCCTATTTCACTCTTACGGTAAAATACCATCAAGTTTATGTACGATATTACTTTATCTTTTTGCTCATATTACCTTTAGAAAACTCACGAGGTAATGACCTATCTCATCACAACACTCATCTTGATATAGCACGATGGCTTTTGTAACAATTTTTGTGGGACAAAATACAATTTACATTAAAATACCTTAAACTATCAAAGCCCGTATTCTTTAAATTGTTTTAATTAATTCCTTGCAAATAAGTATCTACAACCTATTTTGGGGAACTCGATCAGGATGGTACGGGTTATCGCACGTCCTCGGGACTAGAAGAGCGAGATGCAGAGCTCCTCCCGGAGCATTCGATATCGATAGAATTTTTGTTACAATTTCTAAGAAAACGTGATTTCTATTAATAAATAAATTCTATTTATTTTAATAATTATATATATATTATCAAAATATCTATTTTAAATATATAATATATTCCATGTTTTCTCATCAAAAGAAAAATATCACAAAAGATCATGAAAATATCATCACATTCAATACAAGTCAAATTACAAGAAAATACCATATACTATTCAAAGTTAGGTTTATATCCACTAGAATATTTCATTTTATTAAAATTACAACTATGAAAACCCTAAAGACGATAAATAAATACTTGAGATTTATTTTGAAAATATATCAAAACTATTTTTCATAAAACCCCTCAAGTTATACTAAATTACAATAAGAAACCTAGTAAATATAGGTTTAAGCGGGACCAGTTCTCTTGAGCCTCAGGGAGCCGGAGAATATGGGTGCTTTCCTATCTAAGGAAGACAACCTAAAACGGTGTTATTAATACGGTAATTGTCTTGGAAAAAAACACAAATCCTGTTGTATATGTGCAGCAGTTACCGATAACATCAAAACTAATTTAGGACTTCAATTCTGTTTAGGTGTCTGACCCAGGCAGAGTCTCAGTCTAATCTGAAATCAATCGATCGATCTATACATGAATACAATTCAATTATAACTCCGATACAACATGAATCAATTTATACCAGAATTCAATCTATATCAACATGAACATGACCCGACGGAACCGAACCATGGATATACTCTGATTACATGACTATCCATTTATATCCATTCTGTTTACATGATATCATGGTTTCGGCAAGTCGTACATCTATAATTTACTTCAATACATCAATACATAATACATTACGGGGTCTTAAAGCGGTAGACTGCCACGGAATGTGTTAAAAGTGATACGAGATGGTCATTAAAAGATGTAATTATACATCCATTGCCGTTGTTCCGTCGATGGAGACTTGTACTACGGGTTACCATAGTCCACAGTATAAGTTGGACTTCTATCATATACACTGGCATATTTTGTACCAAACTACAAACAACTACTTTAGCATAATAATCAAATTTTATACACATCACATTCTCTCTATTATATTTCTATCTCTCTTTGGCACTTACCGAGTGATTGTTCACTGACGACATTCCTATTTCTCTTCTTTCTTTGAAATGTTGTCATGAGGATCCGACTCTGAGAAGTTCGAGACCAGCCAGGAGCAATTGGAGCCGACCACTGAACAACACGATCACTAGGCTTCACTTGTACTCACTTTACTTTCAGTACATGCCATTGTTTAGGCATCGCTTTCCATTTTTGTATTTACAGTTTCAGTTGTATTATAAAGAAATTTTTAATCAATAAAAGTTGATTATTTATATCTCTTGTCATTTCTTGTGCATATTTATTATATTGCTTATTTACGATTAGCATGTTTACTTCCGAGTAAATACGCCGCGTGACCCGCCACGTCCTTTTGCCCGTACACCGGGAAGCGAGGCGTGACAGGTTTTGTTGGCGGCCTATGCAGGTCAGTGCTGCATGGAACCCTACCATACAGGTTAGTTGTATGGAACCCTACCATGCAGGTCAGTTCCGCAAGGACATGCAGGTCAATTCTGCATGAAGTCCTAAGCAATATAACACAAGAATCAGCAACTAAAAAAACATTCTTTACATTTCATATTCCTTGAATCTTACAATTTCATAATTTTTGAATCTATCCTAACCCTATTTTTCTTTCAAGGTTATGGATTTTCCCAGCAACACGAGTATAAACTTCAACAACACACCACTACCTCTTCCACTAACGTCTATCGTTGTAGATCCGATCAACGAGCAAACGGTATTGCTTGAGGCAATCCGAAACCTCCTGAAAGGACAGCAACAACAAACTGCTATTTTATTGAACCGTCCAGAAGCGAAAGCATCCGGAGTGAAGCAATTCCGGGCACTGCACCCTAAGAATTTCTCTGGGAAAGAGAGCCCCTTGGAAGATGAAGAATGGGATCAGAGTATCGAAGACGATCTAGCAGCAGCACAAGTGCCAGAGATTGCCTGGGTTAGAGTTGCGAAGCTGCAACTCACAGATAACGCTCGAGTTTGGTGGAAGGCGGAAGAACGCCGTCTTGACCAGCTGATCGAATGGAAAACTTTTCGCGACATGTTCGACGCGAAGTATTTTCCCGAGACTGCCTGATTCGACATGGAGAAGCAATTCATCCATTTACAACAAGGCTCTATGTGGAGCAAATCGGTAAATGAGTATGATGCTGAGTTCACTATGTTGAGCAGGATTGCGGCCCATCTCATACCGACTGCTGAGATCAGGGCTAGAAGATTTCAGCAAGGGTTGGACCCGGAGATCCAAGCTGCATTAGCTACAGGGGATTTTCCAACCCATGATTTAGCTTTGAAGGCCGCCCAAAAATATGAGGCAGTAATGAAGAAGAAGGGCAGACCCCAATCTATCGAAGTGAAGCGCCCTGCCACTCAGATGGCAGGAGGAGCCTCTTCAATATTAACTTTTGAACCTAGGAGACCGGAAGTAACAAATAACCGGCCAAGTCCAGATTTTTGCTTCTACTGCAAGAGGGATGGACACCTATGGAAGGACTGTAGGCGCGCAAAAGGCCTGTGCTTAGTTTGTAGCGCATCCACTCATGGAATTGGAACATGTCCTTATAAACGCAACCCAGTTTCAACTCACATCACTTATCCACAGGGGCCAGCTATCCAGGCTCCTGCACCTCGTCTTGCTCTTTCAGCTCCATCTCCATATGGACCTCCTGCACAGCCTCCTCGTCAATTTCATCAGGCACTGAGGAACATGCCTCAATGACAGAGGAATGTGCCTCCAGTTAGAAGGATGTACCATGGCGACAGGCTTTCACATTAGCGGCCGTAGAAGTCGAGACTATCGACCAAGGTAACACTGGTAATTCCCTTCAATCTTTTCAAACCCTTGCATCATCTCCTTACTTTTCATGCACTATCAGTATTCTTTTACCTCCACTATTATCAAACTTTTCTTGAATCTGTTACACATTCCTTCTATAAATTTTGAGGACAAAATTTTTATAAAGAGGTTAGAATGTAATGACCCTGAACTTTCTGTACAATTTTTTTTCAAAATACAGAAAGGAATACCTTAGCCTGAGCAAAAGTTATAAATTTAAATTGCTTTTGAACAACAAGAAAACACTTGTACCTCATTGGTAAAGCCTTGCACTGCTGTGATGTAGCCCCTGTGTTCGAATCCCCCAGCCACATATTATTTTCATTGATTTTTCTTTTAAACTTTTAGAAGCTCAAAAGTTTGCACGTGCACTGCACGTAAAATAAAAAGTCACTAAAATCAAACATGTGGAAAATATTGTACACGCAGACCCCGACACGTGGTATGCATCTAAGCCCCATCCCTTCTTGAATGGCCGGTGAGATCTTCACAAGGGGCCGGCACCGCCCCCCTGTCCCTAATACCTCCATCTTCTAACCCTAGCACCCCTTGGTCTACCCCACTATCCTTATACTGTTTGATTTTCCTGGACATTTCCAAAGAATTAAAATGAGGCATTAATCCAAAATTTTAATGCATTTTAATTATATTCTTCATTACCTTAAATCCTAATTTCTCCTATAAATACCCCCTACACTTTGGCCCTCCTCATTCAGAAATCGATTGTCCAAACTCTCAAAAATTTCTAAGTCCAAGAAGTTGTACAAGTGGAGTTAGCCAAGGTCAAAGTTCCGGTGACATTTCGGGACAAATCCGGTGACGACGCAACTCCACGATGCATTCGAAATCTTCCTCTACCTCCCCCCTCTATAATCAATCAGGAAGTCCCCTCTTCCCTCCTCTCATTCTAATCTAAAATTCTCTCTTTTCAAGACTCGTCGGAAGTGGAGTTAATCCGACTTAAACTCAATTTTTCTTAACCACATAATAACCATCTCTTTATATCTTGTTTAACAACCCTAAAAAAACTTTTACAATAAGTTCCAATTTAAAATATTATGTATTGCAACTTCTATTTCACTTTTACGGTAAAATACCATCAAGTTTACATACGAAATTACTTTATCTTTTTGCTCATATTACCTTTAGAAAACTCACGAGGTAATGACCTACCTCATCACAACACTCATCTTGATATAGCACAATGGCTTTTGTAACAATTTTTGTGGGACAAAATACAATTTACATTAAAACACCTTAAACTATCAAAACCCGTATTCTTTAAATTGATTTAATTAATTCTTTACAAATAAGCCTCTACAAACCATTTTGGGGAACCCGATCAGAATGGTGTGGGTTATCTCACGTCCTCGAAACTAGTAGAGCGAGATGCAGACCTCCTCACGGAGCATTCGATCTCGATGGAATTTTTATTACAATTTCTAAGAAAACATGATTTCTATTAATAAATAAATTCTATTTTTTTAAAATAATTATATATATAAATATTATCAAAATATCTATTTTAAATATATAATATATTCCATGTTTTCTCATCAAAAGAAAAGAATCACAAAATATCATGAAAATACCATCACATTCAATACAAGTCAAATTAAAAGAAAATACCATATACTATTCAAAATAAGGTTTATATCCACTAGAATATTTTATTTTATAAAAATTACAACTATGAAAACCCTAAAGACGATAAATAAATACTTGAGATTTATTTTGAAAATATATCAAAACTATTTTTAATAAAACCCCATCAAGTTATATTAAATTATAATAAGGACCCTAGTAAATATAGGTTTAAGCGGGACCAGTTCTTTTGAGCTTCAGGGAGCTGGAGAATATGGGTGATTGCCTATCTAAGGTAGACAACCTAAAAATGGTGTTATCAATACGGTAATTGTCTTGGAAAAAGACACAAATCCTGCCGTACATGTGTATCAGTTACCGATAACATCAAAACTAATTCAGGACTTCAATTCTGTTTAAGTGTCTAACCCAGGCAGAGTCTATATCTAATCTGAAATCAATTGATCGATCTATACATGAATACAATTCAAGTATAACTCCAATACAACATGAATCCATTTATATCAGAATTCAATCTATATCAACATGAACATGACTCGACGGAACCGAACCATGGATATACTCTGATTACATGACTGTCTATTTATATCCATTCCGTTTACATGATATCATGGTTTCGGCAAGTCGTACATCTATAATTTACTTCAGTACATCTATAATTTACATTAATACATCAATACATCCATTACGGGGTTTTAAAAGGGTAGATTGGCACATAATGTGTTAAAAGTGACACGAGATGGTCATTAAAAGACGTAACTATACATCCATTGCCGTTGTTCCTTGGTTTTATCGATGGAGCCTTGTACTACGGGTTACCATAGTCCACGGTGTAAGTTGGAATGCTCTCGTATACACTGGCATATTTTGTACCAAGATACAAACAACTGCGTTAGCATAATAATCAAACTTTATACCAGTTACATTCTCTTATCTGTCTATTCTATTTCTATCTCTCTTTGGGACTTACCGAGCGATTGTTCGCTGACGACATTCCTATTTCTCTTCTATCTTTAGAATATTGTCAGGAGGATCCGACTCTGAGGAGTTCTAGACCAGCCAGGAGCAATTGGAGCAGACCACTGAGCAGCACGATCATGAGGCTTCACTTGTACTCACTTTACTTTCAGTACATGCCATTGTTTAGGCATCGCTTTCCATTCTTGTATTTACATTTTCAGTTGTATTATAAAGAAATGTTTAATCAATAAAAGTTGCTGTTTATTTATATCTCTTGTCATTTCTTGTGTATATTTATTCTATTGCTTATTTACGCTTAATGTGTTTACTTCTGAGTAAATACGTTGCGTGATCCGCCATGTCCCCTTGCCCGTACACCGGGAAGCGAGGCGTGCCAAAAAATTTATTATGGTTCTATCTAAATTAGTACCTTTGTTTTTATGTGGATATAGAATGGTTGCATTTCTTGAGAATGTTAAGATATGGAGCTATCCAGTTTCTATTTAAAAACTGATCCGGACAAACTCAAGCCATATTTCTGTAACGGCAGTTTGTGAGTTATTTCAGACTTTTAGTAAGCGTTTAACTTTTACCATTTCAAGATCAAAAGTTAATATGTTCTTAACTCGCCACCTTTTTTATAAAAGAAATCTTTTTATCAAAAGAAACAAGTGGGAGTATGGTAGAACTGGAAATGATTCCAGAACCACAAACAGTTATTGAAAATTTGGTAGTTACTAAGAATTCAGTTGGATTCGACAATCCATTAGCCACTCCACAGATTTAATGGGTTACCTCAACCACCCGAGTGGTACTTCGGTTTCCTTAAAGACGGTGGCTGAGAGGTTTTGACAACCCAAGCTTATCACAACTGCTGTCTTTGACTATGAGATCTGGCATGTGGATGACTATAACATCATTTTAAATTGAATTTAGAAGCGCACGTGTATAAAACTCTGCCAGAGGGTTGTTGTAGTCAGTGAGAGCAGCGGAAGCGTGGTGGGAAAGTTATTTATGTCTATTTATAGATTAAAAAAAGGAGAGCGGAATGAGTCATCTAGTTTGATGTAAAAGTCACAGAGTTGGACTTCATCATAACAACAAATGGTCCAGGTAAGAAGGCTGTAGGGAGTGATGTCCTATTATATGGATGACATGCTCCTGATAGGATGTGATATTCTTATATTACGATCGCTCAAACTTTATTTGTCACAAGGTGTTTCTCCACATAAGATATGGACAAGTAATTAGATCAATGGTTTTAGATATAGATTTGGGAAGTGTCCCAATCCGGGTACTTTGACACCATTCTAAAGTGTTTTAGAATGGACAAATCCTGGTGTGGTGGTGTACCCACAGGTGATGGAGTCACCCTTTCTAAAGAGATGTTATCTAGACCGATAAGAAGAGGGATTTGCATAATTAACATATCACCTGCTTAGGCAATTGAGTCAATCATGAGATGTTAAGTACCACACCGGATATTTCTTTTGCACTATCTGCAATAAGTATATATTAATCCGATCTTGGAGACACATTGGGAAGTAGTTGTGAACATAATGGGATGTTCTTGGTATATGGTAACGACAGCCTTCTTAAGGACGTGGTTACCATTTCAGGCTTCCAAGATGACCTTAATGACATAATGGCTTTCAGAGTTAATTGTTTTCCCTCTTTTGAGGTGCAGTATTTTGAATAGGTTTCCAAGCAGGATACCGAGGTGGTCATGGCGCTGGGTGCTGATTACATCAGCAATGGATATAGTCTAAGAAGCTTGTTGGATTTGGTGTTCATGTTATGAACAAGTCCCATCAAATATCCAGACAAGTTCTAAGACAGGTATCGCTTATTTCGGGAGATAGTCATTCTCCGCGATGTTGAGATATAGAGAGATAAAGATAGAAATATTGGAACGGATCCACTCACTAAGGCTATTTCTCAAACACGTAAGTTTCTAAAAACGAGTTTTGAGAAACTGACTAGTAGAGAAGTTGGGTATTCGGTTGCACACGGGCTGTGAGTATGCGATACTGTAATAATTAGTCTTAAATGCAAGTGGGAGATTGTTGGATATAGTGCCCCCAAGGCAATTATTGTAAGTAGGCGATTATGATAATTGAACAAGGACCTATACAGGTAGAACAGTCTTACTCAAGATGATAATATACTATTTAGTTTGTCTTTATGATTATGTTTATACGTTTTGATAAACCCCGTAGGATTATTGCTTGACTACCAGTATTATGATGGCGATCATATATGTGGGAGCTGGGTGGTCCATAAGGACATCCTTAGATGTCCCTAGTCGAGAGAGTATCGAGACTGAGCATCGATACTCCGGAGTAGGCTAGTGTATACGCTTCGAGACCTCGATGAGGGGCGGTGGTAAGGTCTCACAAGCCATTGGTGTTGAGTCGCCTAAGATAGTATACAGGTGCTCACTGGAAGTGAGTACACCGGACGGACTTGCCGAGAGCATCTAGATGTATTATACCTATCATCGGATGGAAGTTCTCTTATGTCATGAGTACATGTTAGTCCTTGTTCACCACAGAAAACAGAGACGAACTGGGATGGATCGTCTTTTCTGAATTTGGGGCAGATGCTATTTGTACTTCTCCATCCACCACTCCAAAGATACCAAGTTGATTTATGGCACCATATATCGGAAGTTGGACAGATTCGACCATTGTACCAGACTTTATCAGATCCCCCTTCGTTTGAGAGGGGTTTTTGATGTGGGGACACTCTTCCTTGCAGGCACAAGCCTCTGCAGTTAATTACGTTATCGCATTGCGATAACGTAATTCTCCTGCTTTAGCAGTTCACTTCGTGTCGTGTGTATTTTTGTTTATTTTGATTGCCCATGGATTCTATACGGAGACTAGTTTATGTCGTCGCCCGTAGGGCACGGATTAGTCCAAATATGTATATTTTAAATTTGGGATTTTGAAATTAAGTTATATTTTTCCTTTAGTTCAAAAATATTTTGTTTGGTTAATCTTATTTGAGATTAAGATCAATTTAAACATATGAGCATTTGGGCCCAATTTATTTTTTTAACTAAGGATACATTAGTTCTATTTGAGACTAAAAACAACTTAGCAATATTTTAAGGATCATTAAATTTTATTAAGATCTAGAGCATTTGGGCTCAGTTGCAAGAGACTTAGCCAATTTGGGCTTAGTTTACTCAGTCTCTTTTTATTTTCAAAAGTGTTAAGCACTTATTTGGGCTCTGTTTGTTCAGCCACCCTTTTTATGCAAAAGTGCTAAGTACTTGTTTGACACTCTGGCGTTCGCATGGGTATCATATGAAGCCTGCAGTTATGGATGCTGCCCAATCAGTGCTAAACACTCGGTTATATATATAGTGCTAAGCATCTTTTTTTATATGGCGTTCACATGAAGAGCACGTGCGGCGCTGGGCGCTGCCCAATTAGTGCTAAGCACTCAGCCGTTTTGGCTGAATATAAAGTGGTAAGCACTTTTTGTGTAGCGTTCGCGTGAGGAGCATGTGAGGCGATGTGCGCTGCCCAATCAGTGCTAAGCACTCAGCCGTTTTGACTGTATATGAAGTGCTAAGCACTTTTTGTGTGGCGCCCACGTGTGGAGCACGTGAGGCGCTGCCCAAACAGTGCTAAACACTCTTTTTGGCTGTATATGAAGTGCTGAGCACTTTTATTCAGCGCTCATGTGTATTTCACGTGAGGCGCTGGCCTTCTGCTTTAGGCGCCCATATGTTTTTCACGTGAGACGCTGGGCGCTGTTGGACGGGCGCCCACGTGGGAAACACGTGAGGCGCTAAGCTCTTTTCTTTTTTAGAGATTAAATCTCTGTTAATGTCATTTTTTTCCATTAATGATCATCAAGGTCTCTATTTTGAAGACTTTGGATCGTTTTTTCTTCATTGGAGAGCTAAGTTCTTCTTTTCTTTTTGTAAGAACTAAGTTCTTTATGTAGGGTTAAACCCTAATTTCAGAGAAATTAAATTCCCAGAATATATGTTCTTTTTCTTCTTCTTTTTCTTTCTTTTTATCTTGGTTCTTTTTTGAATCTTTGATTCTCAAGAACAAGATCTTCCCGATGAGAATTAAATTCTCAACTTGTGGGAGACTTGTCTTGTGGATCTCCGATCCAGAGAAAGAACTAAGTTTTTTGAGAAGGGTTAAACCCTTAGATAGGTAAAAAAAGATATTTTGATCTCTGTGTTTTCTTTACCTAGGGTTTTGAGGAGGTAAATCTTCTTCTTTTATTGAGAATTAAATTCTCTATTGTTTTTTAAAGCTTTCTGTATTTTTTCAGAAGCTTATGGGGGGTTCCCTCTATATGAGACTTGAAGTCTCGAGTCTTTTATATAGTGGAGGCAAATTGTTGATTAGTTTTGAGAAAATCTCTCATTGAGAGATTCCAATTGATTTAATTGGTCTCAAAATTTATTTGGGGAATTTTACCCACCGTTGGATTTTTGATCCAAGGATTTCTGTTTTACAGAATATGTTTTCTTGTTTTTAACAAGTTTAGGAAAATATTTTCCCATATACAGAATTTATTCTGTCAACGGTGACTTTTAATCCCCATCGGATTTTTGATCTAAGGGATCTCTGTTTTACAGAGAGCGACCTTTTTTGTTTGTAAAGATTAAGGACAAATATTACTCAGAATAGAATTTAATTCGTTTGATGATTTATCATCACCATTGGATCTTTGATCTAATGGCTCTGTTTAACAGAGAGTATCCCAATTTTTTTAGGGAAATATCCTCAAATAGAATTTAATTCTACTGATATAAACTTGGGCACCGGCGCTCACGTGTTGTGCACGTGGGCACCACTTAAGAATTTAATTCTTATTTATGATAGGTGCTCCTGTGCTTTGCACATTGGCGTCCACGTGAGCTTTACGTGCGGCGCCACCATAAGATTTAATCCTAAGTGGATGGCGCCGGCGTCGGAGGCGTCCTCGTGAAGGGCATGTGAGGCGCTGCCTCAACAAAATTTAACAGAGCTTAGCTCTTTTTATTATGTTTAAATATTGGGGGAATAAATGCTCCCCACCGTTATTCTCACGTGGCTCACATATGAGTGCAATGGTGTCACTTTTTCCACCGTTTGATCTTCTAGGGAGTTGAACCGTCCCTTCACATTCTATAAATAGGGCCTTTGGCCCTTGAGATGACGGTCATTTCATCATTTTCTTGAAGTTTCTTTCTTCTTTGAGAATTTAATTCTCATATCAGAGCTTAGATCTCTACCCACAGAACTTCCTCTGATTAGAGTTAAACTCTTGATTTTGTGGGGACCATTGATTTTCCTTTAGACTGTAATGATTTTAGTATTTTGATTACTAACCCTCCACTGGTTTTTCTTTTCAGGTACTATGGCTTCTAATTTGTATGATCTTGAAGAGATTATCTCTTATGAGAAGATTCACATCCAAGGTCGCTGTCAAGGCCAGGAGTTTACTGATACCCAATGTGCCGAGGTGATGCGTCGTTTCGATGATTACAATAGTCAATTGCTCCCCCACCGTTCTGCTCTTTTAAAGATCGTTGTTGGGTCGATCTGGGAAGCTATACCCAGGCGTCTTGAAGTTATGCCACTCCAAGCGCTCGATGACACTGAGGATAAGGTACATTCAGTGTATTTGATCTGGTTAGTCTCAAAGAAACGGAGAGATAATCTCATCGCCATCTTGCACCGCGTTTTTCAACAGAAAGCGATAGTATTGGCATATCAGAGGGTGGAGGACATCAGTGGTGACCCTGACGCTTGCATCCGAGAGAAGATACACAAGAAGATGGTTGATGAGGCTGAATGTGAATTGCTCAAGCTTGTTTTTGAATTTGAGAATCTATGTCCAGAGTTTATCATTCTGCCATTGTAAACATTTTGATGATGTTTGTTTCTTTTTTTCATCCTTATCACCAATGTATAAATTTCTTCGAAGTATGAATTACAAAGCTCTCCCTTTTCTTTACGCCAATGCCCGTATGTGCGGGTGTTGTTATATATATATATATATATATATATATATATAAACTAGCACCAGCGCTCACGTGTCACACGCGTGAGGCGCTGCTACAGGGTTTAATCCTGAAAAGAACTAGTGTCGGCGCTCACATGTCATGCACGTGAGGCGCTGCTACAGGTTCTAATCCTGAAAAGAATCAGCGCCGGTGCTCATGTGTCGTGCATGTGAGGCGTTGCTAAGGAAATCGTTTCGCCTTCTTGCTCTGATTTTCATGAGTCAACTCTTTCTTTTCCCATGCCCTTTTTGTCAAGCCTTGGAAATAATTCCACCATGCATGACATTTTCTGTGCCTAAATTTAAATGCTTCTCTTTATATTCTGAAGCAGCGATCTTCTTCTTCACAATGAAAGAACCATTTTTTTAACAGATCAAGAGTTATGGCTTGCAATCATCCTCATGCTAGTCGGCAACCATGGGAGGTGCCTATCGAGGGAATTGTTCCTCGTTTTTCTGCACGATTGGTGGATCCCGTTCTCACAGATGACCAATGTGATACGGTGATGTACGAGCTTCTGACTCGTAGGGGCTCTCCTCTTCCTATCGGCTCCATTTGGCTCCGGATGATCTTCATGTCTATGCTTACTGACATTCCTCCTCATCCGGCGGAGATGACTCTGGCGATGCACGACGCAGCGAAGGACAAAATCAAGTTCTTTAATGAGGCAGATTTGATTACCCAGCCTCTGAAGGATCGCTCTGTTCAGTTGCTAAGCCAGATACGGGCTCAGCAGGCCATCATGTCTGCCTTTTCTAATGGGTACGGTGCTGACCGATGGGGAGTGACTCCTCGCGATGATCGCCGCTTCGACATGGTGGGGAAGGCTGAGAGGGCTTTAGAAAACTTTATTCATAGTTTTGTAAACCCTTGTACTTTTCATCCTGTGTTCGGTGATATGTTTCCTACAGAATAAAGTATTTATTTAAATATGTTTCCTATTGTTGACTGTTGAATATTTTATCCCCAACACATATTCATGTGTGCATCTTGCATCTGCACATGTACTTTTACCCATAGGGTTTTTTTTTTTTTTAGAATTTTGATCTGAGAAGATAGCGAGCGGACACAAGCGTCGTCATCTATCATTAACTCAGATCTCAATTCTTAAGAAGTGTAGTTCTGAGCCTCGAGACCTATGAGTTGCGCCTTTCGGTTTCTTGTTCAGAGTCTCTAGTTTATGTACTCATTTCGGAGTTTGTAGTTTATTCACTCGTTTCGGAGTCTCTAGTTTATGTACTCATTTCGCAGTTTGTAGTTTATTGACTCATTTCGGAGTTTGTAATTTATTCACTCGTTTCGGAGTCTCTAGTTTATGTACTCATTTCGGAGTTTGTAGTTTACGTACTCATTTTGGCGTATTTTTAGTTTACCTTCCTTGGGTTTACAGGCAAACTTGTCCTAACATTGTATGTAGATAACCCCCATTCTTTTTATGACAGAGTTCCGTTAGGTTTGTGGTATTAGGGTTTTAGTCCGTGGTACCGTCACGTTGGCTGATGTATCCCTCGATACGCAGTCTTTAAGCCGCCGTTCGAGTAGCCCCGCGACTGTCGTGTCTCTGATCCCTTCGGGGGCTGGGCAAAACGTCTTCAAGTAATCTCCTTAGGTCATATTACCGTCGGTAGTGCAAGCGTTAGGAATTTACCATGACGCTTTTTACTTAAGGTTAGGCTCAATTTGGAGCCCCGATGAGCCATAACTGCACCCTTCTGGGGTGGGATGATCTCCCATGGTTTTTTAGGCTTTATATGAGTTGCCGTCAAGATCCGAAGCTGGGAATATGCCGTCACTTCATTTTAGTTTTGACGATATCGCGCCGATTCTTTGCTGAGATAGGGTAGACATATGTAGGACCTCTATGCTGTATGTATTGCAATTGAAGTCCGGAGCTAGGAATATGCCACTGCTCGAATTTCATGTGATAGTTGTGTCCGCATCCTTTTGAAATGAGGGGGAAACGTCGGGATAGTCTCTAGGTTGTATATGTACCGTCAAGACTTGGAGCTAGGATTTTTCCATTACTCTTTTTTTTGCTTTGACCCTTCGGTCTTTGTTGATGTCGCGTCTGCACCCTGCTGTGATGAGAAGCACGTTGAGTTAATTTCTAGGCTGTAGATGTTGCCATCAAGATCTGGCTCTTCCTTTGGCGGAGCCTGGTGGGAAAATACGGTTCCCTTTCTTTCATTTGTGCCCATAGATCATATACAAGAGTTAATATGGACATACTTGCAGGGCAGAAAGTTTCAATTTTTATTATTATTATTTTTTATTTCTTCCCGCGATGCTTTATCTTTTCAGCTTTTTATGTCGTGAAAGTAGCGATTGCCCAATCATTTCGGCTATTTATCGTAGTGCCCAATCATTTCTTCTGTTTTTGTTTTTACTCGCAGCTTTTTATTGCGAGTTGCCTTACCATTTCGGCCTTTTTTTTGAGTCGAGATTTGAAATCTGATCCCAATCTTGGCATCAGTATCGCTACCACTGGAATATTGCCATGAGCGAATTATCATTTGCCGCGAGGGGGCTTGCAGTTTGACACCTATTTAGGCATCAGAATCGCTGCAACTGGAATGTTGCTAGAAGCGAATCATCATTCGCCTTTGTCGATTTGAACAAAGATGGCTTAGTACACAGGGTTAGGATCCTGTCGACTAAGGCTTTTGACTTCATGAGCCATAAGGGCCTCATAAAGGTATTTCTCCCTATGAGTTGCAAGGATCTCGTAGGTGTATTTTTTTCTTTAGGAATCATGGGGATTCCGAAGAGCGTTTTCTCTTATAAGTTGTAAGGACCTTCCAAGAGTGTTTTCTCCTTATAAGTCGAGAGAACATACAAGTGTCGTTCACTATATGGAGACATTTCTCGCTATTGGTGGAACTTGGTGGGAGAGTATTAATTATGCCCGTGGATTGTATACAAGGGTCAATATAGGATCGCCTGTAGGGCAATATTAGGGGAATATGACGGCTTAAGAACATATTTAGATCCCTGTAACTTAAGACTTTTGAATCTTATGAGCCGCGAGGGTCTCATATGGGGGAATTCTCCTTACGAGTCGTAAGGATCTCGCAAGTGTAATTTCTCTATAATCGTAGGGATTCCTAAGTGTGTTGCTCTTTTGTAAGTCGTAAGGATCTCATGAAGGTATTTTCTCCTCACAAGGTCGAGAGGATCTTGCAAGTGCACATGATTTTTTTTACGAGTTTCCGTCCTTTTCAGGTTTTCACAACTCGTCAGTAGTCCTGCTGTTTTTACTTACAGCACCCTTTTGGGTTTTCATCCATGCCAATTTCTCTTGTGGACATACCCTTTTTTTTAATAAAATGAAACTTTCGAGAATAGTTTCATCACAGGTGACCCATCTGTTTGCCGGTGGGACTTAGAGGTGTCTTCATTGCTGGAGTAGCTGTGCAACCAGTGGGACTTGCGTTGCAACCTTTGCTGCTAGGACTTCGGTTGTCATATAGATCTCAAGGGAGCATATTGGCGTATTTGGGGCGGTGTGCTAGTTTAGGGACGTTCCGGTCCATTATCGCCATGTCTGAGGTGAATTTTTAGTTTAAGGACTTTTCAGTCCAGCATTCCCATCTTGGGGACGAACGTTAGTTTAGGTACATCTCGGTCCTTTGTTATTTTAAGGACATCTCGGTCCGACATTAATTTAGGGGTGTTTCGGTCCATTGTCGGTATGTTTGAGGCGGATTTTTAGTTTAGGGACTTTTCGGTCCAGCATTCCTGTTCTCCGCCGAAAGACGCGACCGGGACGTTGGGACGTCTGGCCTGAATTTTGGGGGCAGATGCTATTTGGATTTATCTATCCACCTCTCCGAAGATTCCAAGTTGATTTATGGCACTATATATCGGAGGTTTGAATGGATGCGGCCGTTGTAGCAAACTTCGTCAGATTCCGCCTCGTTTACGAGGTTTTTTTTTGATTGTGGGGACGCTCTTCCCTGCAGGCGCAAGCCCCTACAGTTAATTACGTTACCGCATCGCGATAACCACTTTCTCTTGCTCCGGAAGTTCACTTCGTGTCGTGTGTGTTTGTTTTATTTTTGGTTGCCCGTGGATTGTATACGAAGACTAATTTGTATCGTCGCCTGAAGGGCATGGATTAATCCAAATCCGTATATCTTAGATTTGGGTTTTTTATTTAAGAATCGTTAATCTATTTTGGGATTAAGATCGACTTAAACGTATGTGAGCATTTAGGGGCTCGGTTGGTTTTTTGTTAAGGATGCGTTAGTCCAAATTGAGACTAAAATCTACTTAATAGGGTGTTAGGATCATTTTTGTTTTAAATCCAACAAGAGGGCATTTGGGCTCTGTTGTTTTAGTTTAAGGACATTTCGATCCCTTATCGCCATTTTGGAGGCGAAGTTGTAGTTTGAGGACATTTTGGTTTGTTGATCACCATTTTTGAGGTGAGGTTTTAGTTTAAAGACGTTACGGTCCGTTGTCGCCATTTTGGAGGCAACGTTTAGTTTGAGAACATTTCGGTCCGTTATAGTTTAACGACGTTTCGGTCCGTTGATCATCTTGCGCGCATGTGTATTTGTTACGTGATAGGATGAGCAACGATGATATGTGATGCACCCAGTTTGGGGTGTGGTTTGATTTGGGGTGTGCATGTCAATTTGGGAAGTGCACCAAAGAGCTGTTGGCTATCGGGACCCGCCATCTCTCTGAAGACATTTAGGAATTGCAACGTGTAAGTCTACGGTAGCGCCCCGGCCGTCAATCTGACACCAAATGCGGAACAAAAACTTTTATAACTGGCACTATCGCATACTATATCCCGGATCTGCCATTAACGCTAAACTAACAAACTACAAAGTGGATAGAAAGGCTATACCGAACGATCCGAGTACTTCGGTCTTTAACCATCATCCCACACTCCGTTGCGGCTGCTCCGATCTCCTGGCTCCTCGTCGTGGTGGCACCACATCTACGGATCTTTAAACGGGCTCCCGCCTCTATACCGAGGCAACTCGGTCATCAAGTCTGCTAAAAGAGATGACCAAGATTGATATAGAGAATGAGTAGAACATTTTGTCTCGCTTCATCCAAAGCCATGGATGAACGGCTAATGAAGTTGCCTTTTTAATCAAGAAATGATAAATGAACATATGAAATTTCCATGAAGCAAATTCCATAATCTTTTTTCCAACAACCATATCTCCCTCCAAGCAATGGCCGGCCACTATATGAGGAGGGGGTGGTGAGTGTAGGAGGAAGGGTGACCATAAGTGAAGCTTATCATCTAAAGGAATTAATGCAAAGGGTGACTCATTAAAACACCTCATCAAAACAATCAATGCAAACAATGAATCACTAATCCTAGTCATCAACCATTAATGCAAAATGGTTACTCATAAACCTAGTCACCAAATCAAGAAGCTTCCTCATGACTCACCCTCATGACTCACCCAAATGAAGAAAAGATAAATCCGCATTAAACCGAATGTTTAAGACAGGTGATAGAAAACTGGCAACTTCCAAAAGTGACCCCAAAACGAATTTCAGGACAACCCCGTAACAGTATAAACATACCCGCATTTGTATTACGATCGAATACAAATGCAACTGAGACAAAGATATTATATCTACACAATATAATACTCGGATCCGGCTTAAACCAAAGCCCACCAGTATTATTTGCCCGAAATATGACACGTGCGTAAACGCACGTGCATTTTCCAAACCCTGCCATAAAACCATACGGCCTCTACAACGTTTCGCCCGAACTTGGGAAACTATCTGTGGGGGACTCTAATGACTCATCAGTACCCTGGCAGTGGGTTTAACCATAAGCCGTCAGCGGCACTAGCTGTGCGTAACAGCTGCCCATGTACTGACCTCAAGGGAAGCCGATGAGCGAACTCATCCTAGAACCCTACTGAGCCTAACAGTGACAATATACATACAGTCCGGTCCGTTCGTCTATGAGTATCGCATATCGGGCCTAGGGGGCTGGTAATGTCAGACCTCCAATAGTGGTATAAGTCGTGTCAGAGTGTAGCCCAGAACACCCTGAGATACTACTGGAGTACCTACCAGTAAATCTCCTACCTCGGCCGAGGGTTTTGTGTAATGGCTCTCCTAGACACAACGCGATCTCACCCCCAATACCGGGAAAGACGAATCCTCTGCCGATCCGCTCACTTGCCTCCATGTGGCTCGGGACTGTACCCCAAAAAGACCTATTTACACGACTCCTTTGAGCCATAGTAGGATAGAAATCAAAGCACAGTGGGAACTCATATGAGACAAATGACGACCTCAGGTCGATGAACTAACCTGTACACATGTCACCAGAGAACTGCAATCTGACGCTAGGTATAAATACCAACTAGCAGGTTCCCGGCGAGTCCTGTCCGGTGTACTCATAACCCAATGAGCACCTGTATACATCTTAGGTGATCCAACTGACACCAGTGGCTTGTGAGACTGTTGGAGATAGTGCCCTCAGAGTCAATTATTGGATCACAGGCACGTGATTGCAATGATTGAGGGAGGACCTATCCCAGGAGGACAGTCTTACTCGAGATGATAGTATGCTATCTGGTTTACCTTTATCATCGTGTACTGCTTCAGGTGACCTTACAGGTCGCTATTACACGTTGATAGAGCCCCTAGGATTCTTGCTTGACGACCAGCAGTATGATGGCGATCATATACGTGGGAGCTGGGGTCTATAAGCACATCCTTAAAAGGTCCCTAGTCGTGGGAGTTTCGAGACAGGGCATCGATACTCCATTAGTAGACTAGTGTATACAGTTGAGACCCCGACGAGGGGCGGTGGCCGGTCTCACAAGCCACTGGTGTCAGTTGGTTCACCTAAGATGTATACAGGTGCTCATTGGGTTATGAATACACCGGACAGGACTCGCAGGGAACCTTCCAGTTGGGATTATACCAGACGTCAGATGGCAGTTCCCTGGTGACATGTGTACAGGTTAGTTCATCGACCTGAGATCGTCATTTGTCTCGTGTGAGTTCCCACTGTGCTTTGATTACTACCCTACCACGGCTCAAAGGAGTCGTGAAAACAGGTTTTAGTTGGGTACAGTCCCGAGCCACATGGAGGCAGTGAGCGGATCTTCAGGGGTTCGTCTCTCCCGGTATTGGGGGTGAGGTCGCGCTGTGTCTAGGAGAGCCATTACGCAAAGCCCTCGGCCGAGGCAGGAGATTTACTGGTAGGTATTCCAGTAGTATCTCAGGGCGTTCTGGGCTACACTCCGACACGACTTGTACCGCTTTTGGGGGTCTGACTTTTACCAACCCCCTAGGCCCGCCATGCGATACTCATAGACGAACGGACCGGACTGTACGGATATTGTCACTGACAGGCTCAGTAGGGTGTCAGGATGAGTTCGCTCATCGACGTCCCTTTTGGTCAATAGCTGGTGGCCCGTCACGTATTGGCTTATACCTCTGACGTGCTAGTGGTTAAATCCACAGCCATAGTATTGACGAGTCTTTAGAGTCCACCACACTTTCAGTTACTCAAGCTTTCGGGCGAAACGCTGTAGAGGCCGTATGAAAATATGGCAGGGTCCGATCAGATACGTGCGGTATTGTACGGATCAGGATCGGACAGTTTTGTACTAGTGGCCATATAGTTATATGGCAGGGTTCGATCTGATACGTGCGGTATTGCACGGATCAGGATCGGACGAACATTACTAGCCGGCTTTGGTTTAAGCCGGATCCTAGTTTAGTACAGTGTAGATTTTGTCTCATTGCATTTGTATCCGGACGGAATACAGATGCGGGTGTGTATGCACAGTATCGGGGTTTTCCTGTAATTTATTACGGGACCAGTTTTCTGGAGTTGCCAGTTTGCATTCCGTTCCGGCCGGTTTTCCTTTGTTCTTTCCCGGCCGGACTTTTCCGATGGAGGGGGTTATTTGCAAGTTTGCAAATAACACTTTGTGGAGGGGTTTCTTGCAAATGTTTTGATTATGATGGCATCTTTTCTGTTCCACCATAACTTGCATTAATTGTGATAAGAGAGGGTATGGTTTGGATGTAAGTTTGTTATGATGATGTTTTTGGATTTGGTCACCACTTGCTTTATCCTACACTTACCTCCCTTCATGATTTGCTATTCCCTCCACCATTTCTATTTGATGTTGGCCGGCGACTTTAGAGCAGAAGAGAATGGTTCATTTGATTTGGTGAGGGTGTGGGAAAATTAATCATTTCATATCATTTTTCCATTGCCACAAAAATCCCCAAGTTCATATCATCTTGATTCCTCCATCAAGGCAACATAACCCCAAAGAGACTTAGCACTACACATTCTACAGCAAATCTTGGGCACGTCGACTTGCCAGCTTCGTGCCCGAGTTGCCTCGGTATTGAGGCGGGAGCCCATAAAAGATACAGACGATGTGGTGCCCTTCCGGCAAGGAGGCGACGACCGGAGTTTCCGCGGGAGATCGGGACGATGACGAGAAGACCGGAGGACTCGGATCACTCGGTATATCTCTCACCCTTTCTCTTGTTAGCTAGTATCGGTTAATGGTTACTATCTGGGTATATTGTCCGCGGTAGCGCCAGTCTAAAAGTCAAGAAAATTTTGATTCCGCATTTTGGCCTCGGATAGACGGCCGGGGCGCTGCCGTGGCGCAACATGGTATCAGAGCCACGCCATTAACCTTGTCTAGTTTGTTATAATGTGTTTTGCATTTCCGATCGACCAAAATTCCAAAATCTACTTTTTTTGTTAGCATCAGTTTCTGTTGAAATTTTTTGGTCTCCAAAAATTTTTCAGGTTGTCTCAGAATGATGTGCAGGGAGTTCTAAGAACACTGGGAAAATTCGACAACATAATCCCTCAGTAAGAGCGCGGATCCGCGGCCATTAACCTTTCTCAGGCCGCGGATCCGCCGCAGTAATGAGGGATCATGTCGTCGTTTTTCTGCAGTGGGCTTGTGGGCTAAAAATAGGGGTTTTGGAATATTAAAATTGGGCCCAGAATTTCTGTGAGTGCTACAGTATTGCTTGGGGGCCCACTTGTTAATGTTTGATCGATCGGATATTTTAAACACATTATTTCACAGTATTTACATTATATCTGCGACCGTGAATATCACTTGATCGGTAAATCCTGTCTAACTGCTATAGCCCGGTTAGACGGATTTGCGAACGTGATTTTCATGTTGATGTTCTGTGTTTATGCTGTGTTGATGCGGATCGGTCGTGGGGGATAGCCTGGATGCAATGCTAGTACTGTGTTGTTGTATTATGTACATTTGATATTGCGGGGCGAGCGTCCGACATGTGGACTGCCGTCACTGCCTGTTTGTATTATTCTTTTGGGGCACAACCTGGTTGCGGTCGATGTACCCGTTGTATGTATATTTTACTTTCTGTACTAGGATTGCCCCGCGGTGGGGTGCACGGATAGCCGGGTTCTGGAGGGCAACAAGCCCGCATCTCATGGCATTGGGACGGAGGGGGCTTCACTCCAGGATTGGCGGGCTATTCGCCGCACTCGTAGGGGGTACAGGTTGACCCAGGAGGGGTGCCCGAGTTACCGGATTCCGTGAAGTGCTGGGTGGTCCATTCACGATGCTGAAGGGGGCTGCCTCGCTTCAGGTTTTGGCGGGTGACTTGCCGCGCCCGTAGGGGTCTAGGTTTTCATTGCACAGGCTATCCACAAGACCAGGGGAACGTCGGGTTTCAGCAGCGGCTCTGTGAAACCCGGGGCTTCCAGATATCTGTATTGTTCTGTGATGCTGTACATTTCTGTGATGTTGCATTTTATTCACGCCTTGAGCGAAATATAATATATTGGTATATATATTAGTAGATGTTGTATATGTTTTTCATCCGCGCTAGTCCAGTCCCCGCTCTGCCGTTAGTTAGCTAACCTAACGGGTGATGACGGGACCCAGTGGCGAATGCGGATGGCATATACGTACATCAGTATATTTTCGTTCTTTGTGGTGTGATCAATTGATGGGACTGCGTTGATTCGGATCAATGCAAGATAAACAAACCTATTCTGATGTTGTTGGAACACTTTTCAAAAAGCTGTTATTGCAAGGACGTCCACTTTTGTTTTGCATCGTGGTATTCATTTGGAATATCCTGCTCCTCAGTCGACGAGGCAAGGGCCGAGATCCTTTCACCGGGAGTGACCCCTTGGACAGAAGTTTGCGTCAGGGCATTAACTTCACTATAGCCGATTACTTTTGCTTTGCATCGTGGTATTCAGTTAGAATATCCTGCACCTCATTCTACGGGGAAAGAGCCGAGATCCCTTCACCGGGAGTGACCTCTTTAGTAAAGATTTTCGTCACTATATTTTTATAAAAAGTTATCCAGTTCCTTCAACGATATCAAGTTCATTACGTTAAAGGTTTTTCGCCAAAAACCAGCCGTAGCCCTCCGTCATTTCAGATTAGTATTGCTTAGTATTCGCGCTACGTTTGTCGTTGCTATTCGCCGAGGCGTAGTGTGCGGTAGCTCTGTAATGCTTTCTGTCGTATGGATATGTAGATTGGTTAGGACAGTCGTACGACTTTGTTGATTATTCGTCAAGGGTCATGCGGGTGGGTTTTAACGCAATCAAGATAATGACGGGTTGAACTTGACTAGGACCTTTTGATTTGTTGATTATTCGTCAAGGTCACTTGGGTCCTAGGGGTAAAAATCACATCGGGAGTTTCAAAAGAACTGAAATTTGCCAGGCATGCGCATACCTTCTGGAGTGTGGTGACTTGAGTGGATTCCGTCAAGTTATCATGCGATGATAGTTGGATCCCGATTCCCACTGATGAGTTAGTTTACTCCTCGGGTGACCCCGACTAATTCTTCTTTCAGGTTTGGGGAAGAATTTGAGGTTACAGTGGGAGGTTTCCAGATTAGATAAATTGGTAACCATTCTGATCTAGGTTAGAGTGCACGCTGAGTGTTTCTATTCTCTCTCTCTTTGGCAGCGACCATTGACCCGACCCTAAGACTATGACTCAGTGACCAAGTTGACCGAACCTTCTTAACACAGGCTTTTGGATTGTCAGAGTTGCAAACCTCATTGCCACTCCTACTTTTACCCTTTTCTCCAGGACACCCTGTATTACTACGAACGTCCACTTCCATTGGACAAAACCATCGTATGGTTATATACGAACTCGAAGGATTTCGAGGATGGTTTCTGGTTCTGGAGAAAACGAATAGGATTATTCAGTTGTCTTTTCTTTTCACCTTCTCTCATTGTGAGTACTCCTTGGTTTAGGAGATAGTACACCTATTATGCAAATTGGATAGTCTTCTTCCAAACCTTAGGCTGGTGCCGAACGGTGGGGAATGAAGAAAACCAATTAGCATAACGATGGTGTGCAGAAGGTATTAAGTTAAGACAAAGAAAGGGATTAGTAAGTGGGCAAAGTAAATTGCGACTGATATTCACGACCAAACCAAGTATTTCTTCGCCAATCCTAAATCACCTTTGTATTTCTCCAGGACACTCCGTATCACTACGAAGATCCACAGTTTATTGGATACTCCATCGTATGGTTATATACGAACTCGAAAGGAACTTGTTCCAGTTCGGGGATGGATTCTGGTCCAGGAGAAATAGGAATACGGTTTATTCAGTTGTCTTTTCTCTTCACCTTCTCTCGCATTGCGAGTGCTCCTAGGATTAGGACAGTACACCTTTCATGCTTATTGGATAGTCTTCTTCCAAACCATAGGCTGGTGCCGAACGGTAGGGAAGGAAGAAAACCAATTGGCCTAAAGGGGTGTGCAGAAGGTAATGACTAAAGACATATAAAGGGATTTGGAGAGATGGCAAAGAATTATACGGTTATAGTTATGAATCTGGATAATGGTAGAGGCATTACTAGGAATACCAGGATACCCCATCGAAACATTTCAATGTTTCAGTTCAACTGTATACTGTTAAAAGAAAACTGATTTCCCGATTAGACACTTGCTCCAGGGTATGTATTTGCCAGGTTTGATTCTCACATCTGTATGGTTTTACAGATGATGAGTGGGAGTAAGTTATTGGGAATAGGGTGATCATCCTCATTATATCGGGATTCGTTGTAATCGGTGATATTTGAGGAGATCATCTGGGCTGTTTGCCGGTCGGCAAATATTTGGTTTTGAATATCCGCTGTTGTGCACCAATTTCAAATTGATATATCTGTACGTCTATTTTCATAGAGTGAGATATACCTTTTGATATTATGTCGATGACATTTACCTATATCAGTGGATGGTTAGGTAAGGAGTATTAAACAGCGGTGTAATTCTTCTTAACCATAAGTACAGTTTTCAACCTACGACACACAGTGAAAGAGTTGTTAGACTCAGCAGACTCATACAGAGTATTGTATGTTGTCCAGTGTCCATTAGGACAGAGGGGTTGGTCCTCATACTATATTCTGTTTACTTTTAACTTCTCTAGTTCTTAGACATGTGTTTCGTAGAAACACAGGGTCTAAGTTTTGAGGAGTTATAGGTATTTGAATAGAGTAGAGCACCAGGTGAAGCAAGTATCGGGATTCTTCAAAGTGATCGAAGATGTAGATACTTGTGTATGGTATTCAGTTGATAGTAATGATAAAGAGAAATTGCTTCTCTTTCAGGTTACTCATAATTGGAAATATTCCTAAGTTGAATAACGCTGATCGGCCTCCTTCCATTTAGTTGACATGCACTGGAGAAAGCTGCATGATTTGAATCTGGTTCATTTAAATCAGTGCCTCTGGTTCTATATTGGATATAGAACAGTTCATATCTTAACGTAGTTAAGGTACGGGGAGTTGTCCGGCTTATGATTAAAACCAGACTCTGGATAACTCCAGGCGCGTTTCTGTAATGGCTGTTTGTGGGTTAACCCAGGCTATGATGAGGGTTGACTTTCTACCATCTGGAAGATCAATAGTGATATTGTTCTTAACTCGCCACATTTTAAAAAAGAAATGGTTATTTTTTCAGAAAAACAGTAGTGGGAGTATGGTAGAACTGGAAGCGATTCCAGAACCGCAAACGATTACTGAAGATTTGATAAGGAACCTAAAGATTCAATCTGATTTGACATTCCATTGGCCACTCCGCAGATAAGGTGGGTAACTTCAGGCACCCGAGAGGTACTCCGGTAGCCTCAAGGACGGTGACAGGGAAGTTCTTGTTTACCCACACTTGCCATTGCTGTTGTTCCAGGCTGCGAGACCCGGTGAGAGGATGAGTATAGCGTCGTTCTAAACTAGCTTTAGAAGTGCACGTCTATATGACTCTGCCAGAGGGTTGTCGTAGTCAGTGGGAGCAGCGGAAGCATTGGTGGACATCAGGCTTATGTCTATTTATAGACTAAAGCAGATATAGCGGAGATAGATCATCTATTTCCGATGTGACAGTCATAGGTTTGACGTCATCAGAATAGGTGATGGATCTGTTGAGAAGGTAGTAGGGTGTGATGTCCTGGTATTGGATGACATACACAAAGTAGGAAGTGACATTCCTATACTACGATCGGTTATACTTTGGTTGTCACACAGTGTTTTCTCCACACAGGACTTGGATATTATATCAGACATTCTGGTTACTAGATCTATAGTTTTAGATCTAGATTTGGGTGGTTTCCTAATCTGGGTACCTTGACAGTATTCTATGAGTATTTAGAATGGACGACTCCTGGCACGGTAGTATACTTGCAGGTAATGGAGTCACCCTCTCTAAAGGTGTCCTTCAGACTAAAGTAGAGAGGGATGTGCATGATTGGCAGATCACTTGCTTAGGCAATTGAGTCAATCATGAGATGTCAAGTACCAGACCAGATGTTGTTCTTGCACTGGATGTAATAAGTTGATATTGATCCAATCCTGGAGGAACAGTCGGAAGCAGTTTTAGATCATAAGTGGATGTTCTAGGGATATGATAACGACAGCCTCATTTGGGAGACAGTTATCATTCCAGGCTTCCAAGGTGACATGGATGGCAGAGTGGCTGTCAGAGTTGTAGTTTCTCCTTCTGACCAGGGGCAGTATTTTGGACAGGTGGTCCAAGGCAATACTGAGGGAGGCATGGCGCTGGGTACTGATTAATTTCAGTTATCGATACAGTCTAAGAAGTTTGGATTTGGAGTTCATTTATGAGCTAGGTCCCATCAGATATCCAGACATACTCTAAGACAGGTATTGCTCATTTCGGGAGATGGCTTTCTCTGCGAACTTGAGATATAGAGAGACATAGAAAGAAACTTCATAGCGGATCCACTCACTGAGGCTATTCCTCGAACGCAATAGTTTCGCAAACGAGCTTTGTGAGACTGACTAGTAGAGGAGTTGGGTGTTCGGTATCACACGGGCTGTGAGTATGCGACATCGCAATAATTAGCCTTGAGTGCAAGTGGGAGATTGTTGGAGATAGTGCCCTCAGAGTCAATTATTGGATCACAGGCACGTGATTGCAATGATTGAGGGAGGACCTATCCCAGGAGGACAGTCTTACTCGAGATGATAGTATGCTATCTGGTTTACCTTTATCATCGTGTACTGCTTCAGGTGACCTTACAGGTCGCTATTACACGTTGATAGAGCCCCTAGGATTCTTGCTTGACGACCAGCAGTATGATGGCGATCATATACGTGGGAGCTGGGGTCTATAAGCACATCCTTAAAAGGTCCCTAGTCGTGGGAGTTTCGAGACAGGGCATCGATACTCCATTAGTAGACTAGTGTATACAGTTGAGACCCCGACGAGGGGCGGTGGCCGGTCTCACAAGCCACTGGTGTCAGTTGGTTCACCTAAGATGTATACAGGTGCTCATTGGGTTATGAGTACACCGGACAGGACTCGCAGGGAACCTGCCAGTTGGGATTATACCAGACATCAGATGGCAGTTCCCTGGTGACATGTGTACAGGTTAGTTCATCGACCTGAGATCGTCATTTGTCTCGTGTGAGTTCCCACTGTGCTTTGATTACTACCCTACCACGGCTCAAAGGAGTCGTGCAAACAGGTTTTAGTTGGGTACAGTCCCGAGCCACATGGAGGCAGTGAGCGGATCTTCAGGGGTTCGTCTCTCCCGGTATTGGGGGTGAGGTCGCGCTGTGTCTAGGAGAGCCATTACGCAAAGCCCTCGGCCGAGGCAGGAGATTTACTGGTAGGTATTCCAGTAGTATCTCAGGGCGTTCTGGGCTACACTCCGACACGACTTGTACCGCTTTTGGGGGTCTGACTTTTACCAACCCCCTAGGCCCGCCATGCGATACTCATAGACGAACGGACCGGACTGTACGGATATTGTCACTGACAGGCTCAGTAGGGTGTCAGGATGAGTTCGCTCATCGACGTCCCTTTTGGTCAATATCTGGTGGCCCGTCACGTATTGGCTTATACCTCTGACGTGCTAGTGGTTAAATCCACAGCCATAGTATTGACGAGTGTTTAGAGTCCACCACACTTTCAGTTACTCAAGCTTTCGGGCGAAACGCTGTAGAGGCCGTATGGAAATATGGCAGGGTCCGATCAGATACGTGCGGTATTGCACGGATCAGGATCGGACAGTTTTGTACTAGTGGCCATATAGTTATATGGCAGGGTTCGATCTGATACGTGCGGTATTGCACGGATCAGGATCGGACGAACATTACTAGCCGGCTTTGGTTTAAGCCAGATCCTAGTTTAGTACAGTGTAGATTTTGTCTCATTGCATTTGTATCCGGACGGAATACAGATGCGGGTGTGTATGCACAGTATCGGGGTTTTCCTGTAATTTATTACGGGACCAGTTTTCTGGAGTTGCCAGTTTGCATTCCGTTCCGGCCGGTTTTCCTTTGTTCTTTCCCGGCCGGACTTTTCCGATGGAGGGGGTTATTTGCAAGTTTGCAAATAACACTTTGTGGAGGGGTTTCTTGCAAATGTTTTGATTATGATGGCATCTTTTCTTTTCCACCATAACTTGCATTAATTGTGATAAGAGAGGGTATGGTTTGGATGTAAGTTTGTTATGATGATGTTTTTGGATTTGGTCACCACTTGCTTTATCCTATACTTACCTCCCTTCATGATTTGCTATTCCCTCCACCATTTCTATTTGATGTTGGCCGGCCACTTTAGAGCAGAAGAGAATGGTTCATTTGATTTGGTGAGGGTATGGGAAAATTAATCATTTCATATCATTTTTCCATTGCCACAAAAATCCCCAAGTTCATATCATCTTGATTCCTCCATCAAGGCAACATAACCCCAAAGAGACTTAGCACTACACATTCTACAGCAAATCTTGGGCACGTCGACTTGCCAGCTTCGTGCCCGAGTTGCCTCGGTATTGAGGCGGGAGCCCGTAAAAGATACAGACGATGTGGTGCCCTTCCGGCAATGAGGCGACGACCGGAGTTTCCGCGGGAGATCGGGACGATGACGAGAAGACCGGAGGACTCGGATCACTCGGTATATCTCTCACCCTTTCTCTTGTTAGCTAGTATCGGTTAATGGTTACGATCTGGGTATATTGTCCGCGGTAGCGCCAGTCTAAAAGTCAAGAAAATTTTGATTCCGCATTTTGGCCTCGGATAGACGGCCGGGGCGCTGCCGTGGCGCAACAGAGACCGGCCACCACCCCTCGTCGGGGTCTCGACTGTATACACTAGTCTACTTCGGAGTATCGATGCCCTGTCTCGAAACTCCCATGACTAGGGACCACTATTAAGGATGTGCTTATAGACTACCCAACTCTCACGTATATGATCGCCATCATACTGTTGGTAGTCAAGCAAGATTCTAAGGGCTCTATCAACGTGTAATAGTGATCAGTCACCTAAACCTATACACGACAGATAAAGGCAAACCAGATAGCATACTATCATCTCGAGTAAGACTGTCCTACCGGTATAGGTCCTCCTCAATCATTGCAATCACGTGCCTGCGATCCAATAATTGACTTTGAGGGCACTATATCCAACAATCTCCCACTTGCACTTAAGGTTAATTATTGCGATGTCGCATACTCACAGCCCGTGTGATACCGAACATCCAACTCCTCTACTAATCAGTTTCACAAAGCCCGTTTGTAAAACTATTGTGTTCAAGAAATAGCCTCAGTGAGTGGATCCGCCCTGATGTTTCTTTCTATGTCTCTCTTAATCTCAAGTTCGCGGAGAAAGCCATCTCCCGAATTGAGTAATACCTGTCTTAGAATATGTCTGGATATCTGATGGGATCTAGTTCATAAATGAACTCCAAATCCAAACTTCTTAGACTGTATCGATAACTGAACCTAATCAGTATCCTGCACCATGCCTTCCACAGTATCCTCTTGGACCACTTGTCTATAATACTGTCCCTCGTCAGAGGGAAAACTATAACTCTGACAATCACTCTGTCATCCATGTCACCTTTGAAGCCTGGAATGATAACCGTCTCCCGAAGGAGGCTGCTGTCATCAATTCCGTAGAACATTCACTTATGTTCTAAAACTGCTTCCTTATGTTTCTTCAGGATTGGATTAATATAAACTTATCGCATCTAGTGCAAAAACAACATCTGGTGTGGTACTTGACATCTCATGATTGACTCAATTGCCTAAGCAAGTGATCTGCCAATCATGCACATCCCTCTCCCCTTTAGTTTGTAAGACACCTTTAGAGAGGGTGACTCCATCACCTGCAGGTACACCACCATGCCAGGAGTCATCTATTCTAAATACCTTTAGAATACTGTCAAAGTACCCACATTGGGAAACTACCCAAATCTAGATCTAAAACTATAGACCTAGTAACCAGAATGTCAGATATTATATCCATATCCTTTGTGGAGAAACAACTGTGTGACAACCACAGTATAACCGATAGTAGTATAGGAATTTTACTTCCTACTCTGTGTATGTCATCCAAATACCAGGACATCACAGCCTACTACCTTCTTAACAGATCCATCCCCTATTCTGATGAAGTCAAACCCATGACTGTCATATCAAAAATAGATGATCTATCTCCGCTATATCTGCTCTAGTCTATAAATAGACATAAGCTACTTGCCCACTATGCTTCCGCTGCTCCCACTGACCACAACAACCCTCTGGCAGAATAATATACACGTGCACTTCTAAAGCTAGTTTAGAACAACGTTATACTTAACCTCCTGCCGGGTCTCATAGCCTGGAATAACAGTAGTGTCAAGTCTGGGTAAACAAGAACCTCCCTGTCACCGTCCTTGAGGCTACTGGAGTACCTCTCGGGTGTCTGAGGTTACCCACCATATCTGCGGAGTGGCTAATAGAATGTCAAACCTGATTGAATCTTTAGGTCCTATTAAATTTTCCGTAATCGTTTGCGGTTCTGGAATCACTTCCAGTTCTACCATACTCCCACTACTGTTTTCTGAAAAAATCCATTTTACTAAAACTGTGGCGAGTCAAGAACAATATCATTATTGATCTTCCAGATGGTAGAAAGTCAACCCTCGTCATAGCCAGGGTCAACCCACAAACTGCCATTACAGAAACGTGCCTTGAATTATCCAGAGTCTGGTTTTAAGCATAAGCTGGACAACTCACCGTACCTTAACATCGTTAAGATATGAACCATTCTATATCCAATATGGAAACTTTGGCACTTATTTAATTGGAACCAGATTCAAATCATGCAGCTGTCTTCAGTGCATATCAACTTAATGGAGAGAGGCTAATCAGCATTACTCAACTTAGGAATACATCCAATTATGAGTAACCTGAAAGAGAAAGAAGTTTCTCAAAACCATTACTATCATCTGAATACCAATCATAAGTATCTACATCTTCGATCTCTTTGAAGAATCCCGATACTTGCGACATCTGGTTCTCTACTTTATTCCTATACCCATAATTTCTAAAAACTTAGACATTGTATTTCTACGAAACACTTGTCTAAAAACTAGAGAAGTCACAAGTAGACAGAACATAGTACGAGGACCAACCCCTTTGTCCTGATGGACACTGGACAACATACAATACTCTGTATAAGTCCGCTGAGTTGAATAACTCAAAACCTGTGCATCGTAGGTTGAAAACTGTACCCAGGCGATTTCCTCAAATATCACCAATTACAATGAATTCCGATATAATAAGGATGATCACCTAATTCCCAATAACTTACTCCCACTCATCATCTGTAAAACCATATAGATATGAGAATGAAACCTGGTAAATACATACCTTGGAGTAAGTATCTAATCGGGAAATCAGTTTTCCTTAATAATGCACTGAAACATGAAAATGTTTCGTAGGGGTATCCTGGTATTCCTAGTAATGCCTCTTCCATAATCCAATTCATGACTATAACCGTATATTTCTTTGCCTTCTCTCCAAATCCCTTTATTTGTCTTTATTCATTACCTTCTGTATACCCCTTTAGGCTAAGTGGTTTTCTTTCTTCCCTACCGTTCGGCACCAGCCTATGGTTTGGAAGAAGACTATCCAGTAAGCATAATAGGTGTACTCTCTTAAACCAAGGAGTACTCGCAACTTGAGAGAAGGTGATAATAAAAGACAACTGAATAATACCTTATTCTATTTCTCCCGAACTGGGGAAAAAAGCAAAGGTGAAATAGGAGTGGCGATGAAGTACGCGGTTTGGTCATGAGTGATAACAGTCGCAATTTACTTTGCCCTCTTTCTAATCCCTTTATTTTGTCTTTACTTATTACCTTCTGTACACCCTACTTAGGCTAATTGGTTTTCTTCATTCCCTACCTTTCGGCACCTGCCTATGGTTTGGAATAAGACTATCCAATAAGTGTAATAGGTGTACTCTCCTAAACTAAGAAGCCCTCGCAACCTGAGAGAAGGTGATAATAAAAGACAACTGAATAAACCAATTCTATTTCTCCTAAACCTGGATCCATCCTTGAAGAAGTCCTTCCGAGTTCGTATATAACCATACGATGGATCTATCCAATGGAAGTGGATGTCCATAGTAATACGGGGTGTTCTGAGAAATGCAAAAGGTAAAAGAAGGAGCGGCAATGACTTATGCAACTCGGACAATCCAAAAGCCAGTATTTTAAGAAAGTTCGATCAACTTGGTCACTGAGTCATAGTCTAGGGTCGGTCAATGGTCGCTGCCAAAGAGAGAGAGAAAAGAAACACTCTACATGCACTCTAACCTAGATCAGAATGGTTATCACTTTATCTAATCAGGAAACCTCCCACTGTACTGTCAAATTTTCCTCCAAACCTGAAAGAAGAATCAATCGGGATCACTCGAAGAGTAAACCAACTCATCAATGGGAATCGGGATCCAACTCTCATTGCATGATAACGTAAATGAATCCATTCATGTTATCACACTCCAGAAGGTATGCACATACTTGGTAAGTTTCAGTTTCTTTAGAAACTCCCGATATGATTTTTGTCCCATGCTCTTATGACCTTGGCGTTAGGTCAAAATGTCATAAGTCACATGCCAAGTTCTGCCCACCATTATCTTGTCAATTTGAACCCACCCGCACATGCCCCTGACGTGGGCCAAATGACAGAACGAATGTCCCAAACCAACTCATCTATCTATGCAACAAATGAATAACCAGCAGCTACCAAATACTATGCCTTGGCATTAGGTCAAAATACATAGCTTGAATACTACTGAATACCCAAATGAAATGACGGAGGGCTACGGCTGGTTTTTGGCGAAAAACCTTTAACGTAATGAACTTGATATCGCTGAAGGAACCTGATAGCTTTTTATAAAAATATAGTGGTGAAAACCTTTGCTAAAGAGGTCACTCCCGATGAAGGGATCTCGGCTCTTTCCTCGTGGAATGAGGTGCAGGATATTCCAACTGAATACTGCGATGCAAAGCAACTTGTAATCGACTATAGTGAAGTTATTATCCTGACGCAAACTTCTGCCCAAGGGGTCACTCCCGGTGAAGGGATCTCGGCCCTTGCCTCGTCGAATGAGGTGCAGGATATTCCAACCGAATACCACTGTGCAAAACAAAAGGAAACGTCTTTGTAATAACACTTTTTAAAACTGTTCCAACAACTACAAAACAGGTTTGTTTTCTTTTGCATTGATCAGAATCAACGCAGTCCCATCAATTAATCACACCAGAAAAGAACGAAAATAAAATGTACGTATATGCCATCCGCATTCGTCACTGGGTCCCGTCATCACCCGTTAGGTTACTTAACTAACGACAGAGCGGGGACTGGACTAGCGCGGGTGTAAAACATATACAACATCTAATAGTATATATACCAATATACAATAATCGCTCCAGGCGTGATAATATGCAACGTTACATAAAAGTAATAAGCATCACAGAACAATACAGATAATCTGGGATCTCCGGGTTTCACAGAGCCGCTACTGAAACCCGACGTTCCCCTGGTCGTGTGGATAGCCTATGCAATGAAACCTAGACCCCTACGGGTGCGGCAAGTTACCTGCCAAAACCTGATGTGAGGCAGCCCCCTACAGCATAGTGAATGGACCACCCAGCACTTCACAGAATCCGGTAACTTGAGCACCCCTCCTTGGGTCAACCTGTACCCCCTACGAGTGCGGCGAATAGTCTGCCAATTCTAGAGTGAGGTCCCTCTGCCTCTCAAAGCCATGAGATGCGGACCTGTTGCCCTCCAGAACCCGGCTATCCGTGCACTCCGTCATGGGGTAAACCTAGTACAGAAATGAAAAATATGTACAACGGGTACATCGACCTCAGCCCGGTCGTGCCCCAAAAGAATATTATACAAACAGGCAGAGACGGCAGTCCACATGTTGGACGCTCGCCCCGCAATATCAAATGTACAAATAAATTCAAACTGCACTATAATTGCACACTGCTATCCACCACGACAAATCCACAACATCACAGCACAACACAGAACATCAACGCGAATGTCACGTTCGCAAATCCGTCTAAAAGAACTATAGCAATTAGACGCAATTTACCGCTCGAATGACATTCACGGTCGGAGATATAATGTAAGTACTGTAAACTAACACGTTTAAATTTCGATCGACAAAACTTCCCGAAGTGGGCCCCACGTACATCTGCTGTACAGTAATAAAATCTGGGCCCAAAAGAAATATTCCAGAAACTACAATTCACTGTATAGAAGACACTGTAGAAATAGGGAGTATTGATCTCACAATCTGGCGGCGGATCCGTGGCCAAACCCTGGTTTGGGCCGCGGATCCGCGGCAGTACAGTGGGATCACGTGACCAAATTTCACCAGTTTTCTTAGAAAACCCTGCACGATTTTCTAAGATGCTCAAAATAATTTTTAGACCTGTTTAAAAATTCGACAGAAACTTTAACATGAAAAATGCGGTTTCGGAAATTTCGTGCGATCGATGTTTTAAACGCGTTAGCACAAGTTAGTAAAGCTTAATGGCGTGGCTCTGATACAATTGTAAGTCTACGGTAGCGCCCCGGCCGTCAATCTGACGCCAAATGCGGAACAAAAACTTTTATAACTGGTGCTATCGCATACTATATTCCGGATCTGCCATTAATGCTAAACTAACAAACTACAAAGTGGGTAGAAAGGTTATACCGAACGATCTGAGTCCTTCGGTCTTTAACCATCATCCCATGCTCCGTTGCGGCTGCTCCGATCTCCTGGCTCCTCGTCGAGGTGGCACCACATCTACGGATCTTTAAACGGGCTCCCGCCTCTATACCGAGGAAACTCGGTCACCAAGTCTGCTAAAAGAGATGACCAAGATTGATGTAGAGAATGAGTAGAACACTTTGTCTCGCTTCATCCAAAACCATGGACGAACGGTTAATGAAGTTGCCTTTTTAATCAAGAAATGATAAATGAACATATGAAATTTCCATGAAGCAAATTCCATAATCTTTTTTCCAACAACCATATCTCCCTCCAAGCAATGGCCGGCCACTATATGAGGAGGGGGTGGTGAGTGTAGGAGGAAGGGTGACCATAAGTGAAGCTTATCATCTAAAGGAATTAATGCAAAGGGTGACTCATTAAAACACCTCATCAAAACAATCAATGCAAACAATGAATCACTAATCCTAGTCATCAACCATTAATGCAAAATGGTGACTTATAAACCTAGTCACCAAATCAAGAAGCTTCCTCATGACTCACCCTCATGACTCACCCAAATGAAGAAAAGATAAATCCGTATTAAACTGAATGTTTAAGACGGGTGATAGAAAACTGGCAACTTCCAAAAGTGATCCCGAAATGAATTTCAGGACAATCTCGTAACAGTATAAACATACCCGCATTTGTATTACGACCGAATACAATGCAACTGAGACAAAGATATTATATCTACACAATATAATACTCGGATCCGGCTTAAACCAAAGCCCACCAGTATTATCTGCCCGAAATATGACACGTGCGTAAAACGCACGTGCATTTTCCGAACCCTGCCATAAAACCATACGGCCTCTACAACGTTTCGCCCGAACTTGGGAAACTATCTGTGGGGGACTCTAATGACTCATCAGTACCCTGGCAGTGGATTTAACCACAAGTCGTCAGCGGCACTAGCTGTGCGTAACGGCTGCCCATGTACTGACCTCAAGGGAAGCCAATGAGCGAACTCATCCTGAAACCCTACTGAGCCTAACAGTGACAATATACATACAGTCCAGTCCGTTCGTCTATGAGTATCGCATATCGGGCCTACGGGGCTGGTAACGTCAGACCCCCAATAGCGGTATAAGTCGTGTCAGAGTGTAGCCCAGAACACCTTGAGATACTACTGGAGTACCTACCAGTAAATCTCCTACCTCGGCCAAGGGTTTTGTGTAATGGCTCTCCTAGACACAGCGCGATCTCACCCCCAATATCGGGAGAGACGAATCCCCTGCCGATCCGCTCACTTGCCTCTATGTGGCTCGGAACTGTACCCCAAAAAGACCTGTTTGCACGACTCCTTTGAGCCGTGGTAGGGTAGAAATCAAAGCACAGTGGGAACTCTCACGAGACAAATGACGACCTCAGGTCGATGAACTAACCTGTACACATGTCACCAGGGAACTGCCATCTGACGCTAGGTATAAATACCAACTAGCAGGTTCCCGGCGAGTCCTGTCCGGTGTACTCATAACCCAATGAGCACCTGTATACATCTTAGATGATCCAACTGACACCAGTGGCTTGTAAGACCGGCCACCGCCCCTCGTCGGGGTCTCGACTGTATACATTAGTCTACTCCGGAGTATCGATGCCCTGTCTCGAAACTCCCACGACTATGGACCACTATTAAGGATGTGCTTATAGATTATCCAACTCTCACGTATATGATTGCCATCATACTGTTGGTAGTCAAGCAAGATCCTAAGGCCTCTATCAACGTATAATAGTGATCAGTCACCTAAACCTATACACGACTGATAAAGGCAAACCAGATAGCATACTATCATCTCGAGTAAGACTGTCCTACCGGTATAGGTCCTCCTCAATCATTGCAATCACGTGCCTGCGATCCAATAATTGACTTTGAGGGCACTATATCCAACACAACGACATGTATCAGAGGTGTAGAGGGATGGACCCTTGAACCAATTCCCGTATTTGAGGGAAAAGACGCTGCTGTGGACCTAAGAGTCATTAGTCATTTTCGAGACAGTTGATTGGAAGAATTTAGTCAATTTGGGCTAGATCTGGGTCTCCATAATCACCCAACAGAGCTAAGTGCTGAGGCATGCAATGCTCACGTGCATTTTATGTGAGGCACCCGATTAGTGTTAAACACTAGAGTTCTGTGGCGTTCACATGACACACGCGAGGCATCAGATTAGTGTTAAACACTAGAGTTCTGTGGTGCTCACGTGACACACGTGAGGCACCGTATTATGGGCACTGCCCACTTATTCCTCTGCTTTTTATATAAGTGCTGAGCACTTGGTTCTTATGGCGCTCAGGTGTGAAACACGTCCTCCGCTTTTTATATAAGTGCTGAGTACTTGGTTCTTGTGGTGCTCACGTGTGAAACACGTGAGGCTCCCAAAGTTGGGTTCTGCCTTTTGGGTTTTATCCCCTCCTTTTTTTTTATAAGTGCTAAGCACTTGATTGGAGATCGTGTGCAAAACACATGACTGCCCTAGGAGGCACTTTTTGTTCTTCTTTTAAGCGCTTGTGTGGGAAACGCCTGCGGTCCTCGTTATAGTGTTTAAACAATAATTAATCATCGGTCATTCCTTCTTTCTGAATGTTTGGAGATTTTGATCTCTTGTTGATTACCCTAGTGTTTGGAGGATCTCATGCTTCTTGGTTTGTAAGAATTAAATTCTTTTTTTATATGGTTAAACCCTAATTTTCTTGTGTTTTGTAAGAATCAAATTCTTTGAACTCAATTCTTTCCCCTAGTTTTTGAATCTGCATGATAGAATCTCCCCGATGAGAATTAAATTTTCAACTTGTGGGGAGATCTGCTTCTGCAGATCTCAATCAGATGAAGAACTAAGTTCTTGTATAGAGGGTTAAACCCTTAGAGAGGCAAAAGAGAGACAAGATGATTTCTGAGTTTTTTTTTCTTATTACCTAGGGTTTTAATAAAACAAATCTTCCTTTGTGAGAATTAAATTATCTGTTTCTTTTGAAACTTTTCTTTCTTCTTCTTTTAAGCTTTTCTCATTTTTCTAAGTTTCTGAGGGAATTCCTTCGTTTTCTCTCTCTATCTTTCTTCTAACCGTCCCCTCGAGACTTGAAGTATCTAGTCCCTTATATAGTGGAGAGAAGTTTATTTAATTCTGAGAAAATCTCTCATTAAGAGATCCTAATTGATTTAATTGGTTCCAGAATTGACTTGGGGAATTTTTCCCACCATTGGATCTTTGATCTAAGGGTTTCTGTTTTACAGAACATATTTTTCTTGTTTTTTAACAAGATTGGGGAAATATTTTCCCATATGCAGAATCTTATTAAACCATCATTGGATTTTTAATTCAAGGTTACTCGGCTTAACAGAGCACAATCTCTCTTTGTTTAGAAAGATATGGAAAATATTTTCCATCTCAAGGGATATTTGATCCGCCAACTTTCTGTTTAATAGAAAATATCACTCCCCACTTAAAAAGATCAAAAGAATTTAATTCTATGCTTAATCACCATTGGATTCTTTGATCCAACGGTTCTTTGTTGAGAAGAATTTAATTCTACGTAGGGAGGTGCTCTCACGTGTTCAACACGCGAGATTTATTTATTTTGTCAGCTGTTTGATTGCAACGCCTATATGCTTTGAATATAGGCGCTCACGTGTTTAACATGTGAGGATTATTAGCCTATAGTTTGTTTGCATTGCAGTGCCTCTATGCATTGCATATAGTCACTCACGTGTTAAATACGCGAGGCTCTATTAGCCTAGTAGTTGTTTTAATTGTAGTGCCTATATGCGTTGCATATAGGTACTCACGTGTTAAACACGTGAGGCTGTTTTAGTTTATCAGTTGTTTTAATCACAGTGCCTATATGCGTTGCATATAGGTACTCACGTGTTAAACACGTGATGCTGTTTTAGTTTATCAGTTGTTTTAATCGCAGTGCCTATATGCGTTGCATATAGGTGCCCACGTGTTTAACACGTGAGGCTTAGAATAGTGGGGAACTTTCCTTTACCCTTTTTTTTATAAGGGAACAATTCCCATCTTGGGGATGGATGTTAGTTTAAGAACATTTCGGTCCAGTATTAGTTTAGGGATGTTTCGGTCCATTGTCACCGTTTTCTGAGGTGACAGAGATTTTTTGGATACTACTCTCAGAATTCTGACTCGAGAAGATAGCGAGCGGACACAAACGTCGTCTTATATCATTGACCTGAGTCTTAACTCGTCAAGGGTAGTATTTTTTGAGGAATTGGCTATTTATTGGTCAGAAGGGTCTTTTGCCATGCATATCCATGAGCAGGTAGACTCCACCTTGGTAGACTTTGTCTATAATGTACGGGCCTTCATAGTTTAGCTCGAATTTTCCCCGTTTTGCACGATTGGGGATCATTGGTCTTTTGACGACTAGTACGAGTTCGTCTTGGCAGAATGTTCTCGGCTTGGTCAGTTTTTCGTATGACCGTGTCATCCTTGCCTTATAAGCCTCCAGATTTTGCTGTGCTATAAGGCGAGTTTCGTCGAGGGCATCGAGCTCCTCAAGCCTAAGATGAGCATTTTCTTCATCTGCCAGCTCATATCGAACCGCTACTCATAGAGAAGGGAGTTCTACCTCCAGTGGGAGCACTGCTTTCGTGCCAAACACCAACGTATATGATGTTGTATTCATGGCCATTTTGAACGTTGTTCTGTACGCCCAGAGAGTTTTGTGCAGCCTTTCGTGCCAGTCTTTTTTGTTTCTGGACACTGTTTTCTTTATAACATTCATCAAGGTCTTGTTGAAAGGTTCAGCTAGACCGTTGGCCCGAGGATTATAGACTGAAGAGCATCTCCAATCTATTTTATATTGTTGTGCGAAGCGGCTGATTTTACGACTTCTATAAGCTGGCCCATTATCCGAGATAATTCGTCGCGGAGTGCCGAACCGATAGATGACATGGGTTCTGAAGAAATGGAGGATATTCTCTGTCTTCACCTCTCTTAATGGTACTACTTCTGTCCACTTAGAGAAGTAGTCGGTCATTGCCATTATGAACCGATGTCCTTTGGACGATGCCAATTCAATAGGGCCAATTACATCGGTTCCCCACATTTCTAACGGCCAGCTAGCCACTGTCTAGTGCAGAGGATTTGGATGTTGATGGATGAAGTCCCCGTGAATTTGGCACGAGTGACACTACTTCGCATATTCGAGGCAGTCCTGAATCATTGTGGGCCAATAGTAAGCCATTCTTTTTATCTTCAGCTTCATCTTTGGCCCAGCTTGATGAGAACCGCAAAGTCCGTCATGAGTTTCTTGGACGACTTTCTTTGCTTCCTCCGGCCCCAAGCATCTTAGCAACAAACAGTCGAACTATTTTTTATATAGAGTATCATTGACGAAGGCGAAAGACAAAGCTCGTTTCATGAGCTGATGTTTAGACGACACATTTTCGGGCATTCGTTGGGACTTAAACTAGTCTATGAAGACTTCCCTCCAGTCTTTGACTTTTTCTTCGTCCTCTATTTGAATGGCTTCTTGTTCCGTCGTTTCTTTTCTTTCGGATGGCTCTATTAAGTCTTCTGAAGATATATCTGTTTGCGCAACAACCTTACGGCTTTGCACAATGATCTTTACGTCATCAAGATTTTCATCGGCCAATTCCTTAGCCAATTTGGCCAATACATCCGCCTTACTGTTTTCTGCACGCGGTATACTTTCCAGAGTATAGACAGGGATTTGTGTCAGCAGTTGCTGCACTTTTTCGCCATACTTTATCAGCTCTGGCTTGCATGTCTGATAGTCGCCATTTACTTGGCTGACGATCAGCCGGGAGTCTCCATATATGAGAAGGTCTTTGATTCCCATGTTGATAGCGATCTCAAGACCTGCTATCAAAGCTTCGTATTCAGCTTCGTTATTAGTCCTTGGCTCTGTTAAAGAGAGGGCATAACGCAATATCCCTCCTTGCGGAGTCATGGAGATAAGGCCCATCCCGGCTTTGATAATAGGGGTGTTTTGCTTTCGCCTTTTCATGGAAGATGCTCCGTCGAAGTAGAGTTCCTATTGGGAATCATTTTCTTCTTTGGTTGTATTGAACGCATGTTCGTCTGGCAATTCTCAATTTAAGGGGAAGTCAGCCGGTATCGGATGCTCCGCAAAAAAGTCAGCAATGGCCTGTCCTTTCACTGCATTGAGGGAACGATACGTTATCGAGAACTCCATCAGGAGGAGGGCCAATTTGGCAAGCCTTCCTGTTAATATAGCCCTTGACATTAGATATTTGAGAGGATCCACCTTCGATATGAGAAAGACCTCGTGTGCCAAGGCGTAATGTCTGAGCTTCATTATTGTGAAGATCAGTGCCAGGCAATACTTTTCGATAGGGGAATAGTTGTTTTCTGCCCCCAGGAGAACTCGACTCAAATAGTACAGAGCCCTCTCCTTTTCCTGATCATTCTCTTATGCCCACAGTGCTCTTAGAGAACCCTCAAGGGCCGTTGTATATAGGATAAGGGGTTTTCCCCTGACCGGAGCGGTCAATACCGACGGATTTTGCAGGTATTGCTTGATTTCATCTAGTGCATTTTGGCACTTTTGGTCCCAGACAAACGGGGTCCCCTTCTTCATCAAATGACCGCAGGGACGACATTTTCCGGAAAATGTTAGCTATGAACCGCCGGATATATGCAAGCTTTCCTTGGAGAGACCACAGATATTTGAGAGTTCTTGGCGTGGGCATTTCCATAATCGCCTTGATCTTTGAGGGATCGATTTCGATACCCCAGTGACGTATGATGAATTATAGGAATTTGCTTGAGAAGACTCCAAACGTCTATTTTAGAGGATTCATCTTTAGATTATACTTCCGAAGATGTTGGAACACTATGTTTAGATGTTCCTAATATTCCTCATGAGATTTCCTTTTCACCACAAGGTCTTCGATATAGTATTCGACGATCTCGTGTATGAAGTCATCAAAAATCTTTATTATGGCCCTCTGGCAGGTAGCGCCAGCGTTCTTCAAACCGAAGGGCATTACTTTATAGCAGAATATGCCCAATGGGGTTCAGAAGTTGGTATGCTTTTGGTCTTCAGGATGCATTTTTATTTGGTTGTATCCTGAAGATCCATCCATGAAGGTGAAGACTTCATAGGTAGACGTGTTATTGATCATCAGCTTCGGGCAAGCTTTGTTGAGGTCCCGAAAGTCCACGAAGATGCGGACTGTCCCATTTTTCTTCATCACCGGAACGATGTTAGTGATCCAGTCGGGATATTGAACTTCTTGGATGAAGCCAGAGTCGATTAGTTTCTTGACCTCAGCATTGATACTCATCTCAAGTTCGAGTCGCATCCTTCTTGGCGCCTATTTGATTGGCTTTATATCCGGCGATATGGCCAGTTTATGTACCACTACTTTTGGATCTAGACTCGGTATTTCAGAATAATTCTACGCGAAGCACGTCTTTTAACGTGGCTACCTGTTTTTCAGATAGCAATTCACTGACGAACGTTGGCCTCGGATCATTTTCCGTCCCTAAGTCAATTTTTCTTAGGTTGTTCGCCGTGGTGTGTATCCCATTTTCCAGATTTTTTAGTGCTGATAGAAACTCTGAGATCATCTGTTCCTCATCTTCATTTGCGAAGCACATATGGAGGTCATTCATAGTCTCATGCCCTCCCACTTTTGAGAGTGTTATCATATGGCAGGTATGAGTTCGCTTCCATTCTTGTTGTCGAGCCGGTCCTTCCTGATGTTGTAGGTTCTTTTCGGCTCATGCTTTTGTGGCGGGGTTATCCTCCAGCTGTCAGATAACATAAACCTACCTTGTCGATACTGCTCTTTTACCCAGTATTTGAAGGTGAAGCAGTCTTTAAAGGGATGACCTATTGCTCGGTGGTAGGAGCAATAATCTGGATGATAGACCCCGTTTATTTGTTAGCGATGCCGAGTCTCAAGAAGCATCATCATTTGATACTTCATGACAAGGTTGAATATTTTCTTTGTCTTGTCTTGAGGGAAAGAATATTCCCGACCCATCTTGTTCATAAAGAACGGGCTCCAATCGAGTTTTTCTCGATTGCATGACGTCTTGGATCCACTTTGTTGTTTTCGAACGTTGTTTGCGTTGTTTGGCCTGTTTTTTCCTTTGTTTCGGGATTTTCCTCTCTTGTGAGAACATACCGTGGGCCGGGTATGAAAAGCATTATAGTCTTCCTTCTCCGCAAATTGCTGATTGAGACGCTGCATCTTGGTCTTTTCATAAATGGCCATTTCGCGGTTGTGATTGTCCCGGCTCGTTTGACAAACTTCTTTTATTAACCTGTCAATTTGCTCTTCCAGCGACGGATTCAACATTTTTAGAATAAGAGCTTGCTCCGATTTGATGTCATGGCAATTTAGAAGAGCGTCTTTTGCTTCACTTGAGCTGTTTACGATGTGGCAACTATAAATCTGCTCCCGTTTTTTGGAACGGACATATCCAAGCCCAGTTGTCTCCATCTTCCTGTTGGGCATCTTTTGCCGAGTCCCGGGAATATCCCAAATCTTTTTGTAGAATTGGGCTTATCGAACAGTTTGTTCAAGGGGTACACCCTGGCATCTTAACAGCCTTTTAAATCCTTCCGCGTAGTATCTTGGCAGACAGATTGGTTGAAACCTGTCGAGTGCAAAATCGGCACAATGCCAGACTTCGTTCTCTACTTTACTTTCCGTAGATTGGTAGAAAAGGATCACCTTTTCACCTGTTCGGCTGGAAGGTACGTAGAAAGTTTGCAGTTCTTTTACGCTGTATGTATGAAGCGCATCAAGTTCCAGGTCCTTGTTCTTGCAAAAGTTTGCATTGACGGGCAGACGGAGAACACTGCGTTTGCCTCATCCTCCGAGTCGCTGCCAAAGACCAAAATAGGAGTATATGGTCCGGGCTTATTGTTTTCTTTTTGGGGCTGCCCCGAGTAGACTATTTCTTCATCTTCCTCGGTATCGCTCCCAAATATTAGGATAGTGGTGACAGACATCTGTTTATCCTCCGGCTTATGACACTTTTCGTGTATTCGAAATCTGGTAGGAAGTACTTTGCGTCTTCATATTTCCGGACTTCGTTTACCGAGAATGGGTTTAGCTCTCCTTTGATGGTTTACTCCGAGCCATCCTTGAAATACTTCATACACTAATATTGTGTAGAAGGGATGACGTTGTACTCGTGTAACCAAAGCCTGCCGAGCAAAGCAGTGTAGCAAGTCTTGGCGTCAATGACATGAAATTTGATGTCAGTGATGAGCAACCCAAAGCACAACATTAGTATTACGGACCCAAGTGTCCATGAAAACTATGAATCGAACCCGAAGATGGTAATTTTATCTTGGGTGAGGTGCTGAACATTCATGCAAATCTCTTTCAGCACTCTTAGGTTGAGCAGGTTAACGGAGGATCCGTTGTCGACAAGGATTTCCCTATCTTTATATCGTGGCAGTACTCGATGACGCATAACGGGAGATTATGTTCGCACATACCGAGGATAAGATCTTCATCGTTGAATGTAATGTCAGTCGTGTGGACCTCTGCCAGTTCATCTTTCATCTTCTCTTCTGTGAAGAAAGTTTGGAACTGGTCGGGCTCTTGTAATGCCTTGATCAGGGAATCTCGTGCCTCTTTGGACAGGAGGAGAGCATCCAATATGCTTAGTTGCGAGGTTATTTTCCTCAGATATACTAGGACATTGTAATATACCTTGTTTTTCTTAGGCGGGTCTCTTGTTGCGAGCTCTTTGACTGCTTCTTCATCGAGGGAAATTTCCTCAGAGATTTTCCCTTTCCTATTGTCTTGTTTGTTCGAACCCTTATTTGTAGGTCTGAGGTTCTTCTCAGGCAGCATACAGTTACGCAGCTGAATATTCTCACAGTTCCTCTCCTCCTCTTTTTTTTTGGAGGGAGAGTCTTTGAAGAGAGGGCTGAGAAACGTTTCTGTAGGTGTTTTTCGTCACGCCATTGAGATGGGAATATGCGTCGCTTGTCAGGCGTACTACAGACTCCCCCTGCCTAAGGTAGGCGCGGTTTATTGATTATGGGGATCCGAATCTTCGGTAGCTGTGGACTAAGCTGTTGTTAATTACCCATCGCCTTTGGAGCGAAAGAACCTCTGATTGACAGGTCAAACTGGTTATGCAAACTCAATGTGCAGTGTGCGTATGTGTGTCTTGAGGGGTTTTGGGTATATCGGGTGCCTCACAAAGTTCCCGGGGCTAATGGGGGACGTGTTTTGAGTGTGGAGTGTATGAAAAAAGTGGGGTGAGGAGCGTCCTAAGGTCGCGTGAGTAGTGCGTGGGTGCTGGGAGCCAGCAGGCCGCGTGCGTGGTGCGTGGGTGCTGGGCACCCGTGAGCCACGTGAGAGGCGCGTGGGCGCTGGGCGCCAGAGCCTTACATGCCCGGAATGTGAGCGCTTAGCGCCCGCGGGCCACGTGAGAGGCGCATGGGCGCTAGGCGCCAGGGCCTCACGCGTCCAGTACGTGATCAGGAGTTAAACTCCTGTAGAAAAAATGGGCTTAGCTCCGGAATTAAGAGTTAAAATCTTGAAAGGATCTTGAGGGGAGTTAAACTCCCAAATGATTTTAAATGGAGTTAAACTCCTAAAAGAATTTTATTTATGGAGTTAAACTCCCAAAGATTTTGAAAAATGGAGTTGAACTCCCAGAAATCTTTGAAGATGATCAAAGGGGGCCTATTTCTTCTCCCATAAGCCTGGGATCCTCTCCTAAGCCTCGGATCTTCCCCAAAGTGGGATTTTTGGAGATGAGTCTTCTTCTTCCTCCTCTCTGTTGGCTGGATCTTGGAGAAAAGGGGGTGAGACTTAAAAATCTCCCCTTTTAGAGATTTGATGGGAGATCTGAGTTCCCTTTCAAGGGTTTTATAGTGAAAAACTATTTATTTTTAGGAAAGGAAGAGTTGAACTCTTGATTTAATTCAGAAAAGGGGAAGAAAGTTATTACCTTGAGGAAGGAGAAGGAGGCACAAAAACCTTAATTTTTTGAGGGAATGAATTATTTTTTTCATCATCATGTTGCCTTGCTTACAAGTTTCCACATAGCCCCTTGGGCTTTACAAAATGGCATTTTGCCCGTCCCATGCCTCATGTGCTTGTTATTTTTGCACATGAGCCATGGACTTTACAAAAATTTGGCTTTTTGCCCATTTATCTTACATTTATTCATAAAAATTATATCAAAATTATTTGTTACATGATTTTCATTTTGGAATGGGAGAGGCCGGCTGCGGGGATCGACTTGGGCATGGGCCCACTTGACCTGGGTTTAGGCCCGCTTATTTAGGGTTGGCTTTGACTTTGACTTGGTCAACTGGGGGGGCGGTTAATTTTTGACCCCAATAGTTTCGTCCTCAGAATTGCTTCCGAAGGTAAGAACTTGGGGTTTTTTCAATTCCGAACTGGTACCAACCATATGACAGTTGCTAGTCGTTTCTTCATGCGTGTTTGTCATACTATTTTGCCGTCGATGAGCACGAGCTTCATGCTTCATCCTCTTGAAGTGTTTTTGATGGGCAATGTATCCTTGCTACCACTTCTTGAAGGCACTGCATTCCTCGGTAATGTGGGTGACCCTCCGATGATATAGGAGGCAGTTTGGGCATGCATCTTCTCCATCGAGGCATATGACCCCGGGAGTGTTCCTTACGAGAGATGGCAGCTTCATCCCCATTGATTGGGCTTTGGCAAACTACTTCTCTGTTTTGATCCTGCTCTTATTTGTAGCAGGTGTGCTTTGGTTTGATTGGATTACTTTACGACTCGTCCTTACCGCAACTTTTTTGTCCTGACGCTGACGCTTAGCCTTTTCGTATATGGTTGTCTCGCGTTCTCGGTCAATTTTGCTTTTTTGAAAGGTTTCATTTAACATCCTATCGATCGGGTCTTCTGGAAATTCCGGGGATTTTAGCGCATATTCTGCCCCCAGTTCCTCCGCGTTGTTTTCTGACGATGAAGAGGTTTCTTCATCATATAACGACGAATGAGAGACCGTGTGGCAACTTGCTACATAGTCATCGGTTTCTTCTGATGAGTCATTTTCTTCATCACTGTCACTGTCTTCGCCCTCAAGAATATGCTTGAAGAACTCTTCGAGTGTGACCGGTGTTCGCGCTTTCTGGTTGTACTCCTCCAGCGCGTTAATATACATTTGTAGATCTGTATGCTTGTCGTCATACTCGGCAGGCCGCACATGCTTCTTGGTCATTTTCCTTTTCTTCGAAGAGTTCGAAGGCTTGACTTGGAGGTTTTCCAACAATTTTCGGTGTAGGATGAGGTTTTAGCATCCCTTCGATGATTTCGGGTTCAAGTGGGCTTTTCCACCTGACTGCCGGACATGCATGTAGATCTTTCAGCATTCTTTTAGTTTTCGTTGAAAGAATGACATTCCATGGAGCTTCTTCTACGAGTGAGCATGATGCCCCCTGCGCATCCACCTTTTTGGGAGTGTGCTTCTGGGGTGGGTTTAAACTCCAGTTATCAGACAGTGCGAATTTCCCCTGTTGATACTGGTCTTCGACCCAGTTCTTGAAGACATAGAAATTTTCAATTGGGTGGCTCACGATTCTGTGATAGGAGCAGTAATTAGGGCTGTTGACGTCGTTGGGTTGCGGTGGACGCTGCGGGTTTGGTAATGTGATGAGTTTATTATGCATTGCCAATTCATATAGTCTCTTCGTCTTATCGCGGGGAAACGAATAAGTGCGCCTTAGTCTTTCCTCCAAGGATGGACGCAAACGCGTGTTGTTTTGGCGAGCAGCCGGTTTTGGACCACTCGGTTGTTGTTGAGTATTGGCAACAAAGGCCGCTTTCTTTTTACCCTTGTTATTTCGAGGGTCCTTATTTGAGGAGGAAGGCCCGTGGCCCATATGGTCCATTTGGGTCAGTTTATCTATCATAGCCTGAAAGGTTATTGGTTTGAAGAACGTCATGAACTGGGACACAGTCGTTTGAGGATCAAGGGTCCCAATGAACATGCCCACAGCAGGGGATCTTCAATACGCTGTTCGCATTTAGACAACGGGTTCCGCCACCGGATCGCATATTAGACCCAAGTTTCTCCCGGCTTTACCCTGGTATTGATTAATGCCGTGATCGGAGTGCGTTCGCTCGCGCTGGCTAAACGCTGTGTGAACAGCAGTTCCATCTCTACGAATGTTTTCATGGAGTCATTTGGGAGATCCGAGTACCATTCGAAGGCCGTTTCTAACAGGCTGCCAACGAGCTGAAAAAAGCAACAGTTTGTCGTCGCCTCCAGTGTTGCCGCACAGAGCTCTGAACTGCGTGACGTGCTGGTGAGGGTTGCATGTCCCTTTGTAAACATGGAACTTGGGGATCATATATCCCGGCGGGTATTTGATTTGTTCATACCAGCCTGGATATGTTCGTCCAGTTCTAGCAATTTGACCAGCGGCTTCACTAGCTTGATGAGCTCTTAATTTTTTAGCAATGTAATCATCAAGGGAGGCATTGGAGATTGTTTCCCACATGGCTGCCGATAGGGCCAGAGGAGAGTTTGATGTTTCCTCTCTGTCATCGTCGACGATTATCGGAGGATCCTTGGCCGAGGGTTCTAGTTGGATCATCATTCCAACCGTGTCTTGGAATAAGAGAGCCATCTTATTTATATGGGCAGCTTGTTCAGCGGCTTCTTTGTCTTTTCTCTCGAGCATCCTTCGCAGGAACTCTATATCGGTCTCCTGCTCATGGCGCTGTTCGGCCTCTTCGTCCGGACTTTCTTTCTGTCCGGTAAGTGCTGCCATTTTAGTCAACATTTTCTGAAGCTTTTATTGTTGCTCTTGAGCCTTAACCAACGACCGAGTTTGCTGTCGATGACTCACTGAAGCACGAATTTCTTCTTTTCCCGAAGCCATATAGACCGTATGTATTGTTATGCCCTCGTCCTTGGGGTGTTTAGGTCTATCGCCTTAAATTACGGAACACGATCGACACTTAAATTACGAAATATCTCAAGACGTACGTAATCTAAGTATGCCAAAACCCAGAAATCAAAACCAAGTAAAGCAGTAGAGTGAAGGAAAAACCAATTTAAATCAAGTAGTTTAGCAACATAAGCCAAAATATGCATTTTTAAAATCACAAGTCTTTTCAAAAAATTTCGGCAGCGTTTCCTTTGTAAATACTGGCCCCGAACGGGGTACAACATGATAAATATATGCATCAATGATAAAAGGCATCCCTAAGCGGGAGCTAGCTCTTCGTCAATCGACGGCCACAACCACGCAAGCAATAATATATAACGCCGAAGGGTGAGGATCAAACTGAAAGGAAAACTCTAAAACACATGAAAACCCATATTAATACAACGCGCGACTGTAAGGTTGAAAGAATAAACATCACTGGTCTCTAAGTCAATAAAATATACATGTCGGGTTGATGGAGTTTACTAGATAGAACTGAATAACACATATACAATGGTGGTGCTGATGCAAAAGAACCCACCTACCAAAGCAATCACCCGGAAAGGAAGCAGTATGCCAGAAAAACCGTAACGAAACCTATACGGCAAAACCTGCAAATAACTGTGGCACAACGGGGGTGAGTTGCCAACTCGTGAGTAGAAAAAATCTATGAGTAAAAATCGTACGTATGACACAATCCTAGGTCAATACGATCAATAAACATATATATAACCTCAAATGATAAGTCTGAAGCAAGAAAAAATGGCAAGGGTAAACATCTATACATAAGTGTAATCCCATGTGCTCGTGTCAGTGCCTCAGGTAGCAACATATCATATGAATGAGACATGAATGCATGAAAACAGAATACATGTAAATGAAGAAACTGCTTTCATAACTTAGTGAGATTTCTGTATATTTAAAACGAGGTATCATCAATGAAATCAACATAAACAGTGTCTAGCATCGACATAAAACATAAATCCCAATATCTCAATATCTCAGGCTCCGGCTATCCGGACTGGCCTGTATCAACAAATCTCAATACCTCAATATCTCAAAATCTCAGTATCTCAAATCTCACTATCTAGGGCTCCGTCAGTCCTGATCGGCCCCTATCATCAATCACACGATCACGAATGGTATCCTCCGGATATTCGACGCGCCAGGTAAAATCACCGGTAGGCAGTCTACCCCTGCCGGGCTTATCGTCTACACCTCGATCTTCTTTCCCCGGGGTACCTTACCGGGTCCACCATGTACCCGCAGACGGTTCATCCAACTCCTCGAATCGGGTTTCGAAATCCATCTCATAACCGAGAAAACATAATTGTGGACGACTCATACATCACGAGAAAACCACACTTTTCATTTTAAAGAGAGAGAGAGAGAAAGAAGTTTATATATATTCTTGCAGTTTTCTTCCAAATCCAGGAATCTCATAAAAATCCAAAATCCAAGAATCAACAGTAAATAAACAGTGAATATCGGCATAAAACTCCACAATACAGTATAACAGTGAATAATAATATGCATGAATTTGCAAGTAATAAGTGAAATGTCTAACTTGACATATAAAGCAAGTACACTAATATCATATCGAAACTATCAGCTAACAAGCTATGTCAATGAAATAATATTCTCTAAAATGTACGTGACATGGTAATTACCGATGATGATGTGTGTGAGCCGGCAAGTAAGTGTATGTAGAACATACGCATCATCGGTAATGGTGCTGGTGTCCTGACCCTATGATTTCAATATTAACATATGAAAACACAATATAAGCATGCAATGCGATACGAGCAGCAATAATATGTGGGCGCTGAATATCAAACACAAAGATAACGAATCTACATATGTCTAAGTATGAGTCGTACAGTTTTGCCATTTGAAATAATACGAATCATGTGTTTAGAGAATAGGGACTACGGTGTCTTTAAGAAAATGTACGTCCTTTGAAATATCCGTAGAAACCCTTGGCATGTCTTTAAAATACTCATGATTCGTTAGTTTTGAAATAGGTATGACTCGAATCTAATCTATCATTTACAAGTAAACTGCCGGGCTAAACTAAAAGGCTGATCGAAAGGTAAGGGAACCGCCTAACATCTGAGTCGATACATACATACATACATACATACATATATATAACAGTGGGTGATCCCGCCTCAAAAGTATCCCATACGATACAATATCTATAATATGACATCCTTAAGTCAAGAGTGCGGATCTATCATCAATATATAGCTCGTACGGTAAATCCGTCGTACGGCCTCCAAAATCTGGGTACGGGTCAAATGTCACATCTATCACATTATTCATCTGGTATCCTCTTTATCAAATATCATGATCCGGGGTACTGATCTACGTCTAGTACAATACTGATACCACATAGGTATATGCATGCGTGTGTATGAAAACACCACGCCAAAAGGACCCGCTAAACCATCATGTCATATCTCAAATACGAACCATGTCACATCACCGATCTCACGGCCTCAAGCCCAATCTCATCGACTCATCTCCAATCCCAAGTACTATCCTCATAATCTGTGTATATGTATATATATATATATATATATATACATATACATAGTCCCATACCCATGTGTATATATATATACATATCCCCATATATGCACGGGTAGAAGAATGAATGTATGCAAGTGTGTGTGCGTGTGTGGGTGCAACAACTACTCTAGGGTTTCGCAAGTAACACTACTAATCCATGAACACATAACCATATCCTGAATATCCATTTCTCACATAAAAGATATCATATATATATAGTATATATATATAGCATACTGTACATCGAACTGCGGGGGTGCTACACGCCATCCACCCGACTTCCTTCGTAGATATATATCTACTCACCTGATCTTGCTTGCCGATGTCGATGTCGCCATCATCTTCTTCATCGTCTCGAATCATCATGGGGGTACCTGCATGTCACACGTATCGTATCGCATTAAAAACCAAATCGAAACAAAAACGACACGCGGAACTCACATAGGTCAAAACCTATGGTCTACTCCCGCAAATCAACCCGATATCACTCGATATAGACGTACAAATGTCATGTGATCGAGATAAAGCACAAATACTAAAATCCAGAATTTAAAATACGCAAAACCATAACGCGAATCAAAGCAGCAACACAAGGAAATAGTCCCAGATTTTGTCTTGGGTGAAAACAATGTTCCAAAACAATACTAGGGTGATATATAGGGTACATATGACCTACATAAGAAACCTGGGGACAAACTTCTACTAGGTGGCCGGCCACACCCTAGGAAAATCCGGCCTGCTCGGATTTGGGGTGGAGTTGGGGCCTCGAACTTCTACATTGGGTGCTTAGTGGTCTAATTGGTTCTCTAGAGTTGTTTATTTTTCCAGTAAAATTCCCAGGTTATACTAGATTTCCCTGCACCTTCAAAGTCGTCATAAACCGACATGAAAAGTTCTGAAATTCCGTATTTTGGGTTTTCAGTTGGGTTTGGTCTGGCTTTCTATCATTATAAAGGGTCTAAGGTCATTTCTAAAGCCTAATTACACCATCTCTAATCAAATCAAACCCTAATTCCCAACTTGAGATTCCAAAGTTCACTAAACACCACAAAATCGATTTTAAACTTGAAAAGAGGCTTAAGCATATGAAACACTACACTAATTGTGAAAGGATTACCTCATTTGGGACCCAAGAATCCCCTACAGCTCCAAAATGTGATTTTTTTTGTCCAAAGTGTAGCTTGTGAATTTGTGCACAACTTTTGTGAAGTGGAGATGGGGTTTTGGGTTGTTTTTGATGGTGTTGTGTGGCTTGAAGAAGGGGAGGGAGGAGGTGCTGCCATGGTGAGTGAAGAGGGAGAGAATGATGAAGAAGTTGAAGAGAATGAAGACTTGGTCAAAGAACCCCTCACCTCACTCTCTTTTCTCTCTCATGCCCATACCCCTTTCTTTAATCATTTTCCTTTTCTTTTCTTTTCTTTTTCTTTTCTTTTCTTCTCTTTAATTTACAACCATGCATGATAAAAAGGAGAAAGCATGAAAGAAAAATGTAATAAGTGCTAAAAAAAGCCATGTGCATGTTTTGCACAAAACAAGCTTAATGCGCGATTAGCGATATTTAATCCCGACTAGCACTAAATAGCGTATAATTAATCATAAAAACTTTTAATTTACATAATTCACATAAAACACCCTCTTTTTAGTAATTTCCATAATTTTCTAAATTTTTCCCATTTTATCGGTATTTAATTATACCGCCTTATTAAAATATTCAATATTTTATTATTCAATTACAAAAATTCCCAAAAATAATATATATATATATTTTTGAAATGTTACAATCTTCCCCCTTAAAGAAATTCTGTCCCCGAATTTAAATTTAAACCCCTCAATGCTAAAACATTTCAGTAAAAAGTCCAAGTCGTCGGGGCTCCGAAATCATCAATACCTAAAACGCATCATAGCGCAATGCATGCGCATGAACAATGAGCAGATAACTCAAAAACAAAACTTCGTCAAGCATCCCGCAATCATCAGAGTCATGGGGAATACATCAATGTCTAAATCCAATACGAAACCAATATGATATACTCCAACACTATATATGTAAACATCTGAAGGAAAAGCATGCCAAACCTTTTTAAGTCGCTGTGCGATGCGCCTAACACTGCACAGTGGCGGACGTCTCTAGTAAGAAAATAACTCTCTCTCTCTATATATATATTATATATATATATCCTTTGTTTACATGCACGTACCGCCGTTTTGAAAATAATTTAGAAGAGTTTCCTTGTTTTTAAACGTTTCATGTCATCTCAGACACGTAGGTAAATACTGAGATTATAGCTCTTTCTTTGAAAATCCTTTCGATGTCTATCAATGCATGCAAAAATATATCCAGGTACTGTCCTCTGACTAGTCCTGCTCAGTACGAAAACAATAGTAAATATCATAAAAACGTACTGCTCCATAAGAAATCAATCCCAAAATATGCATATGAATGCGACGTGCGTATGGTGCGCACGGAATCAAAATCCATATATGTGCACAGAAATAACATCTAAGTGCAATGGGTGTGCACGAAACGCCTGTCAGAGGCAACGTGTGTGCCTGACAGCAAAATCAGGTGCATCTGAAATGCGTGAACAATATCGATTTAGTGCATCTGGTGTGCACCAAAATCACATCACATAACATGCGTCCAACATTCTCGAAAATCCAAATCAGGTGTATCCATCATGCACGAATAAAATCTAAATTGTGTGCATCCAACATGCACGAAATCATGAAATCCAATATCAAGCGCCGAACATGCGCAAAAATCCAATCCAAGCGCGTCAAATATGCGCAAGAATCCAATCAGGTGCACAAAGTGCACAAAACAAATATCGTGTATCACAATCAAAATCCATATCTCAAATGACATCAAATCGAAGTCAGGTGCAATTGTGGTGCACCAAGTACGTATCAATGCACTGCAAGCATATGTGAACTATACCGACTGCAAAAACCAAATCGTGTGTGTACAATATGCACAAAATCAACTCAACTGTATGAAACACATGAAATCATAAACATGTGCAGCCAAGGCACAAAACAAATATCATGAAACTCGGTCATCAAAACTCAATCATGCGAATAGATCGCCCAAAATACCGAAATCAAGTATGGAGGAATAGTCCCGCTCAAGTACATCCTCTAAGAATCTCTGGCCAACTGTTATGGTCACTCGTAACATGTCTCGTCGACGATGCCGAACTCTGGCCTACTGGGTGTGCGTAAAATGACCACTCCTGGGTCCAAGTCTTCTCGTAATTTATTCCAGAAAGGTCCTGTCGAGATCTCTCCCAAATCTCGTCTCTGCCAAACTGTCCGGAAGTTATCACCCTTCACTAAATCTGTTTCTTATTCCGGAACGGCTGCATACTCATCACGACTCCTTCTGGAAGATATATCCATATACAAAGCCTCTGCATGCGTATCACATCTCTGATGTCGGTGGAGTGGAACATCACCTCATCAAGTTCTCGTACGAACCTCTTACTCCACCTTTCTCTACTATTGACTGCTTCGGACTCGTCTCATCGTGGTTGCATGGACTATGCTCCAATGGTTATACTCGTATCTGGAATCTTCCAAGAAATGCATCTCACCACATAGCATCCGAATGAAGTCGAACCATTCGATCGATTAGTCAAAACCTCATAATCCCCAAGAGCTCAACATCTTGGGTACAGTTTAATAGTATCGAGTACATACAACAGCATCGGTAGACCAGCCGTAGAAGAGCAAACCCAAGCCTCACTAATGGCACCGCGGAACTGCCGCAAACCTAAAGGTTCAAAGGCTTTCACACGGTCATTATGTCGAGTTAGGGTTTCATTCTTCTAGAGGGTCCATATAATTGCTTGCATGTCTTTCCAAATACTTTAAATTTGGAATATGGGTTTCTGACATTCGATCGCCTCTATCGACCCTCAACGTACTAGCGTGAAGTCGTCTCTAGTTGGAATCAATCTATCTGACGACTTCGCATCGGGGTAAGCGAACGAATCACATGTCCTAGTCATTCATCCTCGGGTGACTAGCGACCTTCCATCATATCTCTAAGTATATACTCATGCTGCAGTAGCTCCAACATCTGGGGCGATATCTTTTCATTCGCAGCAACTACTGGCTCATTCGTCTGCACGCTGAACAGTGCCTCAATCATCATGAATAAGCGATAAATCATTGGTCATCACATTCTGGCTGGCCTCTATCAGTGGCTCAATCCTCTGGTGTAAATCTGCACACTCGAGAAATCTCATAACAGCGATCCATCAAACGCTCATGGAGCGAAAATACAATAACACGGCGCATCTATGCAAATCGTATGTCTCTGGAATCACGCCTTAGTCAGTCCTCGTCCGTGACGAGCTCATACTGACCGCAACTCTAGCCGTAGCTCTCTGTACCCATACAATCGTGGTAACAAAACCATAACTTGTACCGATGAGGCTAGATCATAGGAAGGAATATAATACTGTGCAAAGAAATTTACATCCTAAGGCTTCTTAAGCGGAGTAGCGTATCGTAAGTATGCCGCGGAACATATGTACGGTACGTCACTCTACTCAAGCTACCTACTCCATCAACCAAGGGTCATCCTACACTCCGAAGAAAAAACCTAACGCTCTGATACCAACTTTGTCACGACCCGAAAAGTATGGAACATGACCGGCACTTAAATTACGAAATGTCTCGAGGCGAAAGTAATCTAAGTATGCCAAAACCCAGAAATCAAAACCAAGTAAAGCAGTAAAGTGAAGGAAAAACCAATTTAAATCAAGTAGTTTAGCAACATAAGCCGAAATATGCATTTTTAAAATCACAAGTCTTTTCTAAAAATTTCGGCAGAGTTTCCTTTGTAAATACTGGCCCCGAACGAGGTACAACATGATAAATATATGCATTAATGATAAAATGCATCCCCAAGCGGGAGCTAGCTCTTCGTCAATCGACGGCCACAACTACGCAAGCAATAATATACAACGCGCGACTCTATGGTCGAACGAATAAACATCACTGGTCTCTAAGTCAATAAAATATACATGTCTGGTTGATGGAGTTTACTAGATAGAACTGAATAACACATATACAATGGTGGTGCTGATGCAAAAGAACCCACCTACCAAAGCAATCACCCGGAAAGGAAGCAGTATGCTAGCAAAGCCGTAACGAAACCTGTACGGCAAAACCTGCAAGAAACTGTGGCACAACAGGGGTGAGTTTCCAACTCGTGAGTAGAAAACATCTACGAGTAGAAATCGTATGTATGACACAATCCTAGGTCAATACGATCAATAAACATATATATAACCTCAAATGATAAGTCTGAAGCAAGAAAAAGTGGCAAGGGTAAACATCTATACATAAGTGTAATCCCATGTGCTCGTGTCAGTACCTCAGGTAGCAACATATCATATGAATGAGGTATGAATGCATAAAAACAGAATACATGTAAATGAAGAAACTGCTTTCATAACTTAGTGAGATTTTTGTATATTTAAAACGAGGTATCATCAATGAAATCAATATAAACAGTGTCTAGCATCGACACAAAACATAAATCCCAATATCTCAATATCTCAGGCTCCGGCTATCCGGACTGGCCTGTATCAATAAATCTCAATACCTCAATATCTCAAAATCTCAGTGTCTCAAATCTCACTATCTAGGGCTCCGTCAGTCCTGATCGGCCCCTATCATCAATCACACGATCACGAACGGTATCCTCCGGATATCCGACGCGCCAGGTAAAATCACTGGTGGCAGTCTGCCCCTGCCATGCTCATCGTCTACACCTCGATCTTCTTGCCCTGGGGTACCTTACCGGTTCCACCATGTACCCGCAGATGGTTCATCCAACTCCTCGAATCGGGTCTCGAAATCCATTTCATAACCGAGAAAATATCATGGTGGACGACTCATACATCACGAGAAAACTGCACTTTTCATTTTAAAAAGAGAGAGAGAGAGAGAAAGAAGTTTATATATATTCTTGCAGTTTTCTCCCAAATTCAGGAATCTCATAAAAATCCAAAATCCAAGAATCGATAGTAAATAAACAGTGAATATCGGCATAAAACTCCATAATACTGCATAACAGTGAATAATAATATGCATGAATTTGCAAGTAATAAGTGAAATGTCTAACCTGACATATAAAGCAAGTACACTAATATCATGTCGAAGCTATCAGCTAACAAGCTATGTCAATGAAATAATATTCTCTAAAGTGTACGTGACATGAAATGCCATGATGATGTGTGTGAGCCGGCAAGTAAGTATATGTGGAACATACGCATCATCGGTAATGGTGCTGGTGTCCTGACCCCATGATTTCAATATTAACATATGAAAACACAATATAAGCATGCAATGCGATGCGAGCAGCAAGAATTTGCGGGGGCTGAATATCAAACACAAAGATAACGTATCTACATATGTCTAAATATGAGTCGTACAGTTTTGCCATTTGAAATAATACGAATCATGTGTTTAGAGAATAGGGACTACGGTGTTTTTAAGAAAATGTACGTCCTTTGAAATATCCGTAGAAACCCTTTGCCTGTTTTTAAAAATACTCACGATTCGTTAGTTTTGAAATAGGTATGACTCGAATCTAATCTATCATTTACAAGTAAACTGCTGGGCAAAACTAAAGGCTGATCGAAAGGTAAGGGAACCGCCTAACATCTGAGTCGATACATACATACATACATATATATATATATATATATATATATATATATATATATATATATATATATATATATATATAAATATAACAGTGGGTGATCCCGCCTCAAAAGTATCCCATACGATACAATATCTATAATATGACATCCTTAAGTCAAGAGTGCGGATCTATCATCAATATATAGCTCGTACGGTAAATCCTTCGTACGGCCTCCAAAATCTGGGTACGGGTCAAATGTCACATCTATCACATTATTCATATGGTATCCTATTTATCAAATATCATGATCCGGGGTACTGATCTACGTCTAGTACAATACTGATACCACATATGTATATGCATGCGTGTGTATGAAAACACCACGCCAAAAGGACCCACTAAACCATCATGTCATATCTCAAATACGAACCATGTTACATCACCGATCTCACGGCCTCAAGCCCAATCTCACCGACTCATCTCCAATCCCAAGTACTATCCTCATAATCCGTGTATATGTATACGTATACACACACACACACACACACACACAGTCCCATACCCATGTGTATATATATATACATATCCCCATATACGCACGGGTAGAAGAATGAATGTATGCATGTGTGTGTGCGTGTGTGGGTGCAACAACTACTCTAGGGTTTCGCAAGTAACACTACTAATCCATGAACACATAACCATATCCTGAATATCCATGTCTCACATAAAAGATATCATATATATAGTATATATATAGCATATTGTACATCGAACTGCGGGGGTACTATACGCCATCCACCCGACTTCCCTCATAGATATATATCTACTCACCTGATCTTGCTTGCCGATGTCGATGCCACCATCATCTTCTTCATTGTCTCGAATCATCGTGGGGGTACCTGCATGTCACACGTATCGCATCGCATTAAAAACCAAATAGAAACCAAAACGACACGCGGAACTCACATAGGTCAAAACCTATGGTCTACTCCTGCAAATCAACCCGATATCACTCGATATAGACGTACAAACGTCACGTGATCGAGATAAAGCACAAATACTAACATCCAAAATTTAAAATTCGCTAAAGCATAGCTTGAATCAAAGCAGCAACACAAGGAAATAGTCCCAGATTTTGTCTAGGGTGAAAACAATGTTCCAAAACAATACTAGGGTGATATATAGGGTACATATGACCCACAGAAGAAACCTGGGGACCAACTTCTACCAGGTGGCCGGCCACACCCTAGGAAAATTCGGCCTGCTCAGATTTGGGGTGGAGTTGGGGCCTCGAACTTCTACAGTGGGTGCTTAGTGGTCCAATTGGTTCTCTAGAGCTGTTTATTTTTCCAGTAAAATTCCCAGGTTATACCAGATTTCCCTGCACCCTCAAAGTCACCATAAACCGATATGAAAAGTTCTGAAATTCCGTATTTTGGGTTTTCAGTTGGGTTTGGTCTGGCTTTCTATCATTATAGGGGGTCTAAGGTCATCTCTAAAGCCTAATTACACCATCTCTAATCAAATCAAACCCTAATTCCTAACTTGAGATTCCAAAGTTCACTAAACACCACAAAATCGATTTTAAACTTGAAAAAAGGCTTAAGCATATGAAACACTACACTAATTGTGAAAGGATTACCTCATTTGGGACCCAATAATCCTCTACAGCACCAAAATGTGATTTTTCTTTGTCCAAAGTGTAGCTTGTGAGCTTGTGCACAACTTTTGTGAAGTGGAGATGGGGTTTTGGGTTGTTTTTGATGGTGTTGTGTGGCTTGAAGAGGGGGAGGGAGGAGGTGCTGCCATGGTGATTGAAGAGGGAGAGAAAGATGAAAAAGATGAAGAGAATGAAGACTTGGTCAAAGAAACCCTCACCTCACTCTCTCTTCTCTCTCATGCCCATACCCCTTTCTTTAATCATTTTCCTTTTCTTTTCTTTTCTTTTCGTTTTCTTTTCTTTTCTTCTCTTTAATTTACAACCATGCATGATAAAAAGGAGAAAGCATGAAAGAAAAATGTAACAAGTGCTAAAAAAAGGACATGTGCATGTTTTGCACAAAACAAGCTTAATACGCGATTAGCGATATTTAATCGCGATTAGCACTAAATAGCGTATAATTAATCATAAAAACTTTTAATTTGCATAATTCACATGAAACACCCTCTTTTTAGTAATTTCCATAATTTTCCAAAATTTTCCCAATTTATCGGTTTTTAATTATACCGCCTTATTAAAATATTCAATATTTTATTATTTAATTACGAAAATTCCCAAAAATAATATTTTTTTTGAAATGTTACATCCCTGCAGGCGCAAGCCCCTGGAGTAAATTACGTTACTGCGTGGCGATAACCACTTTCTCCTGCTCTAGCAGTGCACTTCATGTCGTGTATATTTTTGTTTATTTTGGTTGCCCGTGGATTGTATATGGAGACTAGTTTATGTCGTCGTCCGTAAAACGTGGATTAGTCCAAATCCGTATATATTAGATTTGGGATTTTGAACATAAGTTATATTTTTCCTTTAGTTCAAAAATATTTTGTTTGGATAATCTAGTTTGAGATTAAGATCAACTTAAACATATGAGCATTTGGGCCCAATTTATTTTTTAACTAAGGATACATTAGTCCTATTTGAGATTAAAATCAACTTAGCAATATTTTAAGGATCATTAAATTTTACTAAGATCCAGAGCATTTTGGCTCAGTTGCAAGAGACTTAGCCAATTTGGGTTTAGTCTACTCAGTCTCTTTTTTTGTTCAAAAGTACTAAGCATTTATTTGGGCTCTATTTGTTCAGCCCTCCTTTTTATGCAAAAGTGCTAAGCACTTGTTTGACGCTCTGGCGTTCACATGGGTATCATGTGAAGCCTGCAGTTATGGGCGCTGTCCAATCAGTGCTAAGCACTCAGTCATATATATAGTGCTAAGCACCTTTTTTATATGGCGTCCACGTGTGGAGCACGTGAGACGCTGGGCGCTGCCCAATCGGTGCTAAGCACTCAGCCGTTTTGGCTGTATATGAAGTGCTAAGCACTTTTTGTGTGGCGCCCATGTGAGGAGCACGTGAGGCGCTGGGCGCTGCCCAATCAGTGCTAAACACTCAGCCTTTTGGCTTTATATGAATTGTTGAGCAATTTTATTCAGCGCTCACGTGTATTTCACGTGAGGCGCTGGCCTTTTACTTTGGGCGTCCGCGTGTTTTTCACGTGAGGCGCCGGGCGCTGTTGGGTGGGCACCCACGTGGGAAACACGTGAGGCGCTAAACTCTTTTCTTTTTTAGAGATTAAATCTCTGTTAATGTCATTTTTGGCCATTAATGATCATCAAGATCTCTATTTTGAAGACCTTGGATCATTTTTCTTCATTGGAGAACTAAGCTCTTCTTTTCTTTTTATAAGAACTAAGTTCTTTATGTAGGGTTAAACCTTAATTTCGAATGAATTAAATTCCCAGAATATATGTTCTTTTTTCTTTCTTTTTAACCCAGTTCTTTTCTGAATTTTTGATTCTCAAGAACAAGATCTTCCCCATGAGAATTAAATTCTCAACTTGTGAGAGACTTATCTTGTGGATCTCCGATCCAAAGAAAGAACTAAGTTCTTTGAGAATGGTTAAACCATTAGATAGGTAAAAAGAGATATTTTGATCTCTGTGTTTTCTTTATCTAGGGTTTTGAGAAGGCAAGTCTACTTCTTTTATTGAGAATTAAATTCGCTGTTGTTTATTAAAGCTTTCTGTATTTTTTTCAGAAGCTTATGGGGGGTTCCCTCTATATGAGACTTGAAGTCTTGGGTCCTTTATATTGTGGAGGCAAATTGTTGATTAGTTTTGAGAAAATCTCTCATTGAGAGATTCCAATTGATTTAATTGGTCTCCAAATTTGGTTGGGGAATTTTATCCACCGTTAGATCTTTGATCCAAGAATTTCTGTTTATAGAATATGTTTTCTTTTTTTAACTAGACTGGGGAAATATTTTCCCATATACAGAATTTATTCTGTTAAACAGTGACTTTTAATTATCATTGGATTTTTGATTCAAGAGCTCTCTGTTTGACATAGAGCAATCTTTTTTGTTTGTAAAGATCAAGGAAAAATATTTAATTTAATTCTATCGTTTGATGATTTATCATCACCATTAGATTTTTGATCCAACGGCTCTGTTTAACAGAGAGTATCCCAATTTTTTTAGGAAAATATTCTCATGTAGAATCTAATTCTACTGATATAAACTTGGGCATCAGCGCTCACGTATTATGCACGTGGGTGCCACTTAAGAATTTAATTCTTATTTATGATAGGTGCTCCTGTGCTTTGCACATTGGTGCCCACGTGAGTTTCACATGCGGCGCCACCATAAGATTTAATTCTAAGGGGTTGGCGCTGGCACTGGCGCCCTTGTGAGGGGTACGTGAGGCGTTGTCTCAACAAAATTTAACAGAGCTTAGCTCTTTTTATTATATTTAAATATTAAGGGAACAAATACTCCCAGAACTGAGGACCCAACATCCTTCCAGCTTGACCGGCGATCCAATCTCCTCCTATCCGGTTAGCTTTACCTGCTCCAGCTCCCCGCACCCAGACCACTCAACCACAACGTCGAGTGTTTAACCAGGCATGGAGGAAAGTGCCGCGACGCCAAGCATTCATTATGTCGGTCGAAGAGGCCGAAGCTACGGGTCAGGTTATCACTGGTAAATCTCTTCCTTATTCTCATTCATGTCCTTTCAATTCAAACCATCTTATATTGTTATACCTAAATATATCCCACGCAACTTAGGTACAATCTTAGTAGCCTCCCTTCCCGCACTTGCTCTTTTCGACACTGGGGCATCACATTGCTTTATGTCGCAACGGTTTGTCCGAACTCATACGATCCCAGTTACTCATATCAAGCTGGAATGTCAGTTCAGGGAACAACATTTTAAAAGCAACTTGTGGATACGATATGAAAGTATTTCTCAGCACCTCTACTATGTTTCTATGAGTATCAAGTATGCAATTTTAAAATTTAAGAGGTCTATGTATACTAAACAAGAATCGAACTCGAGAATTAGGGTTTTATAGTTAGCAAATAAGTTCTAAACTAAGTGAAGTGAGTTTACAACCTTTGTAGTATAGTCCTTCACTTCTAAAGTTCCAAGTAGCAGTCCCTAGAACTCTTCTTTGACTCCACTTGAAGAATGGAACGAGCTTACTTGTTGTCTTCGTCGTCGAAGATGATCCACCTTGAGGCAACTCTCAGTCAAGCTCACACTTCACTAATTAAGGTATTAGTGAAGTTAACAACCTATACTAATGGGCTAGAGTAGTGTAAATTGATGAAGTAGGATTTTTGCTCACAAAAAAAATTCTCTCTTTTTCTTTTTCTCACCTAAGAAAACCAGTGAGGAGATGAACAAAGAGATGAAGTAGGAGTTATCAATAGAAATTTTTTTAGAAAAATACACAAATCCTGCCGTCCATGTGCAGCAGTTGCCGATTTCTCCCGAACTTAAGATTTCAACAGTTGAATCCATTCACAAGAAATTTCTCTTACTCGAATCTAAACTCGAACTCGAACACAAACTCGAATCCAAACTTGAATCTAAATTCGAACTCGAACCCAACTCGAACCTAAACTTGAACGTGAACTCAAACTCAATCTATTCGAACTAACTTGACTCGACCTAAGATTGCAATTGACATGAATCACATCTTACTCGACTCACCCGACTTCATTATTTCATCTTTTACAATCTATGGTTTCGATCAAATCATGTTATAATTAACCAATCAACTCAACTATGGCTATCTTACAATTATAATATATATTATACTCGAAATGCTTGGGATAGTTTCTTATGTGAATCTAACGGTCCTTTAAGAGTCCCGTATTAAGCTCTTTTTTATTTTAATCGAAAATTAGTCGGGTCGACTCATCCACAGCCTAGAGCTCCGATATTAACACATGAAATGGGCACGCATTTCTTTGCTCCTGGGGCCCCACTCTTGAGCTCGTGAATACTTCTACGGCTGCGTTGACATTCACACTTGGAACTTAACGTTAACATACTGACCATACAGAGAGCTATAGTGCATTTTCCCCCCAATAAAAGAGCAAAGCTCTGTTTAAAAATCAATGAGGCAGCACCTCAAGTGCTCCTTACGCGGGCACCAGCGTCAATACCAATCTAATAGGAATTAATCCTATGGTGGCGTCTCACGTGCTCCTTACGCAGGCGCCAATGTGCAAAGCATATGAATACCCATTATAAGAATTAAAACCGTGAGTAGTGCCCACGTGCACAACACGTGTGTGCCAGTGCCCAGCTAAAATTAAATTCTACTCTCTGTTAAACAGAGCCGTTGGATCAAAAATCCAACAGAGATGATAAATCATCAAAAATACAGAATTAAATTCTGTCAGGAGAAAACATCCCCCAAATTGGATAATAGAATAAAATTCTAGTTTGGGATATATTCCCTCAATCTTTCTAAAACAAGAAAGATTGCCCTCTGTAAAATAGAGAACCGGTGGATTAAAAATCCAACGGTGATTAAAAAATCACCATTTTGCAAAATAAATTCTTTGTAAGGGAAAATATTTCCCCAATCTTGTTAGAAACAAGAAAATGTGTTATGTAAAGCAGAAACACTTGGATCAAAGATCCAATGGCGGGTAAAAATCCCTAAATCAATTGGGATCTCTTAATGAGAGATTTCTTCAGAGTTAATTAACAAATTGCTTCCACTATATAAGGGACTGAAGACTTCAAGTTAGAGAGAGGAACCCCCCATAAGCTTCTAAAAATACAAAGAAGAAAACTTCAACAAGGAACAAAGAAGAAGATCTCCCTTCTCTAAAAAGAAAAAACTCTAGGTAAATAAACAGAAGAGAGATCAAACCATCTCATTTACCCATTGAAGGATTTAACCCTTTTAAAAGAACTTAGTTCTTTCCCTGGATCTGAGATCCACAAGACAAGTCTTCCACAAGTTGAGAATTTATTTCTCATCGGAAAGAACTTGTTCTTAAGAATCAAAGATTCAGAAAAGAACTAGTAATCGAATTACTCAAAACAAAACATATAAAGAAAAACTTAGCGCCCAGCGCCTCATGTGTCCTTCACGTGGGCGTCACGGAAGAAAGAGTTCTTATCACTCATTGGGCAGCGCTTAGCGCCCATCGCCTCACGTGGGCGCCACAGAAGAAAGAGTTCTTAGCACTAATTAGGCAGCGCTTAGCGGCCCAGCGCCTCACGTGTCCTTCACGTGGGCGCCACACAAGAAAAGAGTGCTTAGCACTCATCGGGCAGCGCCTAGCGCCCAGCGCCTAGCGCCCAGCGCCTCATGTGTCCCTCACGTGGGCGCCATAGAAGAAAAGAGAGCTTAGCATTCACTGGGCAGCGCCGGACGTCTAGCTCCTCACGCGCTCCCCACGTGGATACTATAAAGAGAACCTAGCACTTCATATAAAGACAAAAGGAGTAAAGTGTTTTACACTTATTGGGTAATTCCCCATGACTAATAGCTTCACATGATCATATGTAGGCGTCAGAACTTATATAAGTTCTCATCACTGCTTTCATAAAAGGGGGACTGATTAAACAGAGCCCAAGCAAGTGCTTAGCACTTATCCAATAAAAAAAGAGAGACCATTGAGCAGATCAAGCCCAAATTGGCTAGGTCCTCTGAGGATAGAACCTCTTTGATTCAAATCAACTGAGCCCATATGCTCATGATTCCCCAAATTGATCTTAGTCCCAAACATGACTAATGATCTTCCAACTAATGATATCCAAAAGGATATTCATCCCACATCCTCCCAAAGAAATTTTAGTCTCAAAATATGACTAATGATTTCTGGGTTTGCCACTAGTTCTTTTTTCCCTCAAATACGGGAATTGGTTCAAGGGTACATCTCTCTACATCTCTGATACATGTCGCTATAATTTCTCAACGTCTTCAGAGAGGTGACGGGTCCCAACAGCCAACAGCTTTCTGGTGCACTGCCCAAACTGACGTGCACACCCTAAATCGAACCATACCCCTAAACTGGGTGCATCCGGTTTCATCGTTGCTCATCCTGTCACGTAACAAATACACGTGCGCGCAAGATGATCAATGGACCAAAATGTTCTTAAACTAACCCTTGCCTCCAAAATGGCGACAACGGACTGAGACGTCCTTAAACTAAAACTTCACCTCAAAAATGGTGATCAATGGACCGAAATGTCCTTAAACTAACCGTCGCCTCTAAAATGGCGACAACGGACCAAGACGTCCTTAAACTAAAACTTCATCTCAAAAATAGTGATCAATGGACTGAAATGTTCTTAAATTAACCGTTGCCTCCAAAATGGCGACAACGTACCGAAACGTCTTTAAACTAAAACAATAAGCCCAAATGCTCTTTTGTTGGATTTGAAATAAAAATAATCCTAAAACCTTGTTAAGTGGATCTTAGTCTCAAGTTGGACTAACGTATCCTAAACAAAAAACCAACCGAGCCCCAACTGCTCACATACATTTAAGTCGATCTTGATCTCAAAATGGATTAACGATCCTTAAATCAACCAAAACCCAAATCTAAAAGTATACGGATTTGGACTAATCCACGCCCTACGGGCGACAACATAAATTAGTCTCCGTATACAATCCACGGGCAACCAAAACAAAAAAGACACACACACGACACGAAGTGAACTTCTGGAGCAAGAGAAAGTGGTTATAGCGATGCGGTAATGTAATTAACTACAGTGGCTTGTGTCTACAGGGAAGAGCGTCCTCACAATGAAAAACCCCTCGCAAACGAGAGGGAATCTGACGAAGTCTGCTACAACGGCTGTATCCGTCCAAACCTCCGATATACGGTGCCATAAATTAACTTGATATATTCGGAGAGGTGAACAGATAAATCTAAATAGCATCTGCCCCCGGAATTCAGGCAGGACGATCCATCCCGGTTCGTCCCCGTTTCCGGTGGTGAACAGATTCTGGCACGCCCGGTGGGACCTTTTCCTCTTTTTACTCCACACTTCGTATGTCGTATTCGCGAACAAAATTGCGGTTTGCTATGGTTTCCTTTGGTTTCGAGGTACTAAGATTTGGTGTCTTATTCCTGTGCAGAAAGAACAAGTGAACATCAATGGCTTCTAGCTGCACAAACTGCAACAGCAACTTCCGCTTCGCCCCAACTGGAGGTGTGACATACGGGCCCAATGCAGCCTCCATATTTTTAATGTCGGTAGGGCAGGTGACCCAAGCCACCACTAGATTGTTCTTCGGGACCATGCTCCCGCCAACAAGCTTCAGCGCCCCAGTGCCACCACAGGAAACTCTCAAGAAGTCGGTCTTCGATCGACTGGCAACCACCACATCCCTTCTCAATGGGTCGTCTAATTCTGCTACCTCAGTCTTCAACAGGCTGAGTCGAAGCTCATGTGAGCCCGCAAAGAGGCTCGCGATACCTGAAGGGGTTGTCCTAGAACGAATAGTCCTCCCAAATCCTTCGGTAGGTTAAGTCGTTAAGGGCACCAAAAGATCGGTCTTCGACAGATTGGCTGTTCCAACTCCTGTTGCGGGTGAAATCGTCAAAAGTGATTCGCCCACCAAAAGATTAGCCTTCGAAAGATTGGTCGTTCCCACTCAATGGACGTCAGTCTTCGACAGGCTGACACCAACAATAGCCCCTCATTAAAGCCGGAGGCATGACAGAGTCGGTTCTACAACTGAGGTGGTCCCGTCTGCAAGACACGCTCGACGTCGCCACTGGCGCTGAGTGAGAAGAGCCGGGCGTAACTCCCCCTCTGGACTTACTCCACCAGCTCCAATGGTGGAAGTTGACGCTGCTGTTCCAACCAGGAAAAGTTTTGAACCGCTAAGGAGGCTGCGCAAGAACTCTCCAACAGCGGTGCTGGAGAAATCTCTCCCACCTGTTGAAAACACGACGTTGGCAAAGCCGGAGTAGCCCCCTCAGCGGCTCTCTTCCCAAATTCACAGAGTCTGGCGGAAAGTTCAAGATTCTGTAATTGACAAAGACTACTCTTGCCGACTGAAGAAAATGAAGGTTCGGCAGGATAAAGGCTATCTCTCCTTTATACAGTAAGGGATGTCTTCTACACAGGCGTCTGTTACAACGGCTCCTTCAACTTCAATCTCCCACAAAAGGACGAGGCTGGAAAAATCCCACCACCGGCGGTAAATTCCAAAGGTGATGGACTCTAACGCCCTAAGTCTGGGGGCATGATCGTGTACACGGTTTACATGGCTTCCAGAAAAGAGGAAAGCCATACTTCCGTGGGTCATCGACCGCAAACTTGGTCGTTGACAAAAGCTCATGAGCAGCAACAAAAGATCTAGGAGATGCTGATGAAAATGTCTGCACTCACCGGACAGAAAGAAAGCCCGAAAACGGCGTCTGAATAGCGCCAAGAGCAGGAGACCGATACAAAGTTCCTGCGAAGGGTGCTGGAAAGAAAGGATAAGGAGGCTGCGGAATAGGCTGCTAATATAAAACAGATGGCGCTCCTATTCCAAGACATGGTTGGAATGATGATCCAGCCAGAACCTTCAGCTGAAGACCTGCCGATAATCATCGAGGACGACAGAGGGGAAACATCAAACCCTCTTCCAGCTTTATCAACAGCCAGGGAGGAAACGATCTCCAAGGATTCCTTTGATGATTACATAGCTCAACAAATACAAGCTCATCAAGCGAGTGAAACAGCTGGCCAAGTCATCAGAACTGGGAGACCATATCCAGGATGGTATGATCAAATCAAGTACCTGTCGGGATATACGATCCCCAAATTCCATGTGTACAATAGGATAGGCAACCCGCATCAGCATGTCGCTCAGTTCAGAGCTTTGTGCGGCAATACTGGAGGCGCCGACAAACTGCTGCTTCGCCAGTTCTTTGGTAGCCTGTTAGAGACGGCATTTGAATGGTACTCAGAGCTCCAAAATGACTCTATGAAAACATTTACAGAAATGGAGTTGCTATTCACGCAATGGTTCGCCAGCGCGAGCGAGTGCACCCCGATCACGGCATTAATCAATGCCAGGGTGAAGCCAGGAGAGACCTGGGTTCAATATGCGATCCGGTGGCGGAACCTATGGTCAAAATGCGAACAACGCATCAAAGAAGCTCCTACCGTGGGTATGTTCATAGGGACCCTCGATCCTTAAGCGACTGTGTCCCAGTTCATGACGTTCACCTTCTAGGCTCTGATTGACAAACTGACTCAAATGGACTAGATGGGCCACGGGCCTTCCTCCTCAAACATGGACCCTCAAAATGCTAAGGGTAAAGGGAAAGCAACCTTCATTACCAACACTCAACAACAACCGAGTGACCCGAAGCCAGTTACTCGCCAAAACAACATGCGTCTGTGTATATCCCTGGAAGAAAGGCTAGGACGTGCTTAATCGTTTCCCATGATAAGACGAGGAGACTGTTCGAGCCGGCAGTGCGCAACAAACTCATCACATTGCTGGTCCCACGATGTCCATCGCAACCTGGTGACATCAACAACCCCAACTACTGCTCCTATCATAGAATGGTGAGCCACCCAATTGATGATTGCTACATCTTCAAGAACTGGGTTGAGAATCAGTATCAACAGGGGAAATTCGTGCTGTCCGAGAACTGGAGGGTGAACCAGCCATAAAGGCACACTCCTAAGAAGGTAGATATGTCGGGGGCATCATGCTCATTTGTGGAAGAAGCTTTGTGGGAAGTTGTCCTTTCAGCTAAAACCAAAAGAATACTGAAGGATCTTCAGGCATGTCCGGCGATCGGGTGGAAAGGCCCGCTGGAGCCCGGGATCATTGAAGGGATGCTGAAACCGCGTTCGGCAGCGAAAACTGTTGACGATGGGCAAAACCCCCAGGTCAAGCCTTCAAAGTCTTCGAAGAAAAAGAAGAAGACCAAGAAGCCCGTGCAGCCTGCCAAGTATGACGACAAGCGCACAGACCTGCAAAAGTACATTGACGCGCTGGAAGAATACAACCAGAAAGCGCAGACGCCAGTCACTCTTGAAGAGTTTCTCAACCATATCCTTGAAAACGAAGATAGTGATGATGATGAGGGACATGACTCATCAGAAGGAACCCAAGATTATGTAGCAAGTTGCCAGATGGTCTCCCATTCATCGTCAAATGGCGAAGAAGCTCCCTCGGTGTTAGAAAACAACGCAGAAGAACTGGGGGTAGGACCAGCGCCAAAATCCCTGGAACTGTCAGAAGACCCAATTGACTGGCTGCTAAACGAAGCCCTTCAAAAGAGCAAAGATAACCGAGAACGTGAAACGGCCATATACGAAAAGGCCAAGCGTCGGCGTCAGGATGAAGAAGCTACGGCGAGGATGGATCGTAAAGTACTCCAACCAAACCGAAGCACACCTGCCACAAATAAGAGCAGGATCAAGGCAGAGAAGCGGTTCAGGAAAGCCCTATTAATAGGAATGAAGCTGCCACCTCTCAAAGGAAATATTCCCGTTCCACATGCCTCAATAGACAGGATTCACATCCAAACTACTGATTATACCATCGGAGTGTTACCCACCATACCGAGGAATGCAGTGCCTTCAAGAACTGATGGCAAGGATACGTTGTCCATCAACAACACTTCAAGAGGATGAAACGCGAAGCTCGTCGACAGCAAAGAAGTTCGACAAGTGCGCGTGAGAAAATGACTGGAAACTGTCATATGGTTGATACCATTCGGGAAAGAGAAAAACTCTAAGTTCTTACCTTCGGGAGAGATTCTGAGGAAGAAATGACCTTCGGCCCTCTCTTCAAGAACTCCGCCTCCGAAAAAGAAGAGGAGGAGAAGAACTACGAGAATATTCAGCTGCATAACCGCACGTTGCCTGAGAAGAACATCGGACCTACAAATAAAGGTTTGAGTAAAAGAGACAAAGGGAAAGAAAAAGTCCCTGAGAAAATCACCCTTGATGATAGAGTCGTCAAAGAGTTCGCAGCTAAGGACCCGCCTAAGAAAAATAAGGTGGATTACAATGTCCTGACACATTTGAGGAAGATACCCTCACAACTTAGCATACTGGATGCTCTCCTCCTATCTAAAGAAGCAAGAGATTCTCTGATAAGGGCATTACAAGAGCCCGATCGGTTCCAAGCTTTCCTTGCGGAAGAAAAGATGAAGGACGAGCTGGCAGAGGTTCATTCAGCTGACATCACATTCGGCGATGAAGATCTCCTCCTCGGAACATGCGAGCACAACCGCCCTCTATATGTCACCGGGTACTGCTACGATATCAAGAAATGGAAGTTCCTGGTCGACAACGGGTCCTTCGTCAACCTTCTCAATGTGAAGGTGCTGAAGGAGATTTGCATGAACATTCAGCACCTGTCTCGAAAAAAATTATCATCTCTGGGTTTGACTCATAGTCATCACAGACACTTGGGTCCATAATATTGACATTACGCTTTGGGCTTCTCATCACTGACATCAAATTTCATGTCATTGACGCTAAGACTTGCTACAATGCTCTGCTCGGCCGGCCTTGGTTACACGAGTACAACGTCATCCCTTCTACACAATACCAGTGTATGAAGTATTTCAAAGATGGCCTCAAATACACCGTCATGGGGGAGCTAAATCCATTCTCCGTAAATGAAGTCCGAAAGTATGAAGACGCAAAATACTTCCTACTAGACTTCAAAGATACGGAAGGATGTTATAATCCAGAGAATAAACAAAAATCCGTCGCCACCATTCCGATCTTTGGGAGTGACACCGAGAAAGATGAGGAAAAGGTCTACTCGGGGCAACCCTAATGCAATAGGCCCAGACCATCTACTCCATGTTCACCGCCGAAAATGGGAAAGACAAACGTCTTGCTTGCATTTGGGGGCAGATGCTATTTGGTTTTATCCGTCCACCTCTCCAAAGATGCCAAGTTGATTTATGGAACCGTGTATCGGAGGTCTGGACGGATGTGGCCATTGTAGCAGATTTCGTCAGATTCCCCCTCGTTTGGGAGGGGATTTTTGATTTTGGGGACGCTCTTCCCTGCAGGCGCAAGCCCCTACAGTTAATTACGTTACCACGTAGCGATAGCCACTTTCTCCTGCTCCAGAAGGTCACTTCATATCGTGTGTATTTGTTTTATTTTTAGTTGCCCGTGGATTGTATATGGAGACTAATTTATGTTGTCGCCCGTGGATTAGCCTAAATCCGTATTTTCTTAGATTTGGGTTTGATTTGATTTAAGGACCATTAACCTTGTTTAAGATTAAGATCAACTTAAATATCGGGATCATTTTTGATCCAACGAAAGAGCATTTGGGTTCTATATTGTTTTAGTTTAAGGACGTTGCGGTCCATAGTTAGTTTAAAGATGTTGCGGTCCATTGTAGTTTAAGGACGTTACAGTCCATAGCTAGTTTAAGGAAGTTGCGGTCCGTATTGGGATATGCCCGTCAATTTGGGAGTACACTAAAGAGTTGTTGCCTATCGGGACCCACAACCTCTCTGAAGACGCTGAAGAATTACAACGACATTTATCAGAGGTGTGAGGAGATGTACCCTTGAACCAATGTCCGTTGGAAGATCAATAGTCATGTTTGGGACTAAGCCCAATTTGGAAAATGGTGAGCACATGGGCTCGGTTGATCTGAATTAGAGACTTTTGGTCAACTTGGACTCAGCCCACTCAGTCTTTGAATAAAGTGTTAAACACTTGTTTGAGCTCAATCATTTTCTGTGCAAACAGTGCTGAGTATTGATATGGGGTTTGACACTCACCTTTTACTTTATCCTCTCTCTTTTTTGTTTTTTATGGAGTGTTAAACACACTTTATGGCACCCACGTGTGGAACACGTGAGGCGCTAGGAGCTAGGTATTGTTTGATGAGTGCAGAGCACTTCATGTTAAGCAGCGCCTATGTGATAAGCACGTAAGGCGCTGAGCGCCAACCATTGAGTGCCAATCGCTCTTTATTTGGGCAGCGCCCACGTGATGGGCACGTGAGGCGCTTGGCGCTGAGCGCCAACTATTGAGTGCTAAGCACTCTTTATTTGAGCAGCGCCCACGTGAGGCGCTTGGTGCTGTTTCTTTCTTTGTGCATTTTTCTGAAGATGTTCAATTCTCTGTTCTTCCCTGGATCTTCGATCCCCAAGAACAAATTCGTCCCCACGAGAATTCAATTCTCATTTGTGGGAGACTTGTCCTATAGATCTCGGAACCAGGGGAAAGAACTATGTTCTTTATGAGGATTAAACCCTTGGATATGCAGATGAGATACTATGATCTCTATTATCTTTATTTACCTTGAAGAATGTTCTTCTTCCTTTTTCTCTCTTAAAGCTTTTTTTGGCTTGCTCTTCTGTTTTTGAACTTGAAGTTTATAGGGGGAGTTCTTCTGTACAAGACTTGAAGTCTTGGGGCCTTTATATAGTGGATGCAAGTTTGTTGATTTAGTTAAAAACTCTCTCATTGAGAGATTCTTAATTGATTTGGGGATTTTATCCACCGTTGGATCTTTGATCTAAGGACTTCTGGTTTACAGAAGATATTTTTCTTGTTTATAACAAGATTGGGAAAATACTTTCCATACAGAGCTTATTCTGTAACTTGGTGATTTTTAATCACCATTGGATCTTTAATCCAACGGTGCTCTGTTTTACAGAGCTTAATCTTTCTTGATTAGAAAGATTAGGGAAAATATTTTCGCCTACAGAGCTTATTCTGTTGCTCGGTGATTTTTTTAATCACCATTGGATTTTTAATCTAACGGTGCTCTGTTTTACAGAGAGTAATCTTTCTCGTTCAGGAAGATTTGAGCAATATTTTTGTCAACAGAATTTAATTCTTTGTTTTGATGATTTATTATCTCTGTTGGATCTTTGATCCAACGGCAGAGAACTTTTAGTTCTGGCGCCGGCGCTCTCGTGCGGGACATGTGAGGCGCTGTCTTTAGGGTTTTTAACTCTCGGCGCTGGTGCCCACGTGAGGCGCTGCCTCAGAGTTTTTAACTCTCGGGGCTGGCGCCCTCGTGTAAGGCACGGAGGCGCTGCCTTTTTTCAAATTTTGAACATAGCCTTGTTCTTCTATTATTGGGGGGAAACAAATGCCCCCCACCGTTGCGCTCACGTGGCTTACGCGTGGGTGTAGCGGTGGCAGCTTTTCCGCCGTTGGATCTTCTTGGAAGTTGGATCGGCTTCCCCTGCCTATAAGTAGGGCCTTTGGCCCTTGAGATGACTGCTGTTCATCTTCTTCTCTTCTTTGTTCTTCTGAGAATTTAATTCTCTTTTTCAGAGCTTAGATCTCTGCCCAAGGAAACTCTTTTAGAGTTAGAACTTTGTCCAAAAATTTGGTAAGGATTATGCTCGAACCCATTAAATAGAGCTTTGCTCTTCTTAGATCACAGATCTTAAAGATATTTTTAGGGTTTCTTAACCCGTTAAATGAAAACAGAGCTTTGCTCTTCTTAGATCATAGATCAAAAAAATCTTTTTTACGGTTTCTTAACCCGTTAATGAAGAACTCTTAGAGTTTCTAGGATCTGTACTTCAGATCTTTAAAGATGTTGGGGTTTTACCTTGTACCATTGCTTTTACAAAGCATTGCTCTTTAGAATTTTTTTGGGAATTTTTATTCCCCTCTTAATTACATTTGACATATATGATTTCTATCTGCAGAGCACTGCTCTCGAGGGAGTTCAACTCCTTAGCCAAATGAGTTTCTCATTAAATGAGAATCCTTTTAGGATTTCGTCCTTAATAAGTGACTGTTTCATCAATGATGAGCCGTTACTTTGATTTTGTGGGTCCCCCTTGGTCCCTTTCTCCCGCATTGCAGTGTGGTACAATTTTAAAGTACCAAGTGTCAGAATTCGAATTATAACGTTGGCAACTAACTCTCGCCTTTTTTTCATGCAGATACCATGGCTTTCAATTCTTCTTTTCCTTTTGTTCGTTCAGTGAGCGCCTTCGCTGACGCGTCCGTGGATCAGGAAGTCTTCGCGCTCATTAAAGATCACGATCCAAAGCAGAAATCTCTTCATCTATGGGGGTCGTGGTACAATCAGATTATCCAGGGTCGGTGCAGTTTTTCTTGTGCAGTACCCTCAGAGCCCATTTCAGCAATTCACTACGCCGACTCGCCTCAAGTGAATTACGCTATAGAGGAGCTTAACTGGACCTCGGAGGGTGATCTTCAGCCTTCTATTGCTTCAATACCCATACAGCCTCCGATGGCTTTGGATATCTTATGGCGACGCATATGTCAAGGCGAGTCGCGCCCTTAGGGACAAGTATATATGCTTGGTTTGACTCCTCGCCATTCAAACAGATACCTGCAGTGGGCTCGATACATCCTGTCAGCCAAGAAGTCGCTGTTGCAGAAGCTTGGGTTGTATCCTACACTTTATGTGTCGCTTTTTCAATATCCCGCACCGCATGTATGGTGGGTCAAAGCTTTCCTGGAGCAATGGAACATCCCGACTCACGCCTTTCTTCTATCGGATCGGGAAGTTTCAATTTCCTTGGAGGAGTTCGCGGAGATCTCCGGCTTACCTGTCAGAGGGGAACATTACGAGGAGATATTAACCCCTGACGAGTACATCTTCGCCACCAAATCGGTAGTGGTGGGCCTTACCCTGGAGAATTCCGTTCAACATCGATTCCCGAGCCTAATCAAGATGTTGAACATTTACGAGAGTTTATTTCTAGAGTCTGGAGGGCATGTAGTTAGCTTCACAGACTTTATCGCTCGCTTTCTTCGCCTAGAAGTCTTGTCAAAACAAGCCGCGAAATTCGCTAAGCTTGACGACCCGTTCGGTTTCGGTTTGGATAACCAGTCGACGGCGGAAGCATATTTAAGAAGCTTCTTCATTCCAGACACCCCGGTCGTCCCTTTTGCAGAGCTCGCTGCTTCAGACGTCGATGAAGGGACGTTCTTCCTGGGGTTTATTGGCTTGTGGTTGAACTGGCTCGTGCTTCCGATGCACCCTCGCTATATGAAGCCGTCAGTCTTTTACCCAGCCCACCGCATGGTTGCGGGGACGCGTGTGGCTGTTGGGATTACGGGGCTGGCTCATTTATACCACGGCCTGAGCTTAGCAGCGGATACTACTCAACCTGGGGTAAAACCTGTACATCTTCCGTTGCACTACTTTACGTCCTGGGTCGAGATGCACGTGCTTGGTGCTTTCGGAGTCCACAAACAGCCCCGCTTCTACGACAATTATAACTTTCCCTCGGTCATGTTTCTAGTTAACGCTTCCGCATTAGATCTGTCGCAGCGAGAGGCTCGACGTCTGGTCCTTCGCCCGCGTATGGTCGTGGATAGTATGACTTTCGTCGACAGAGTCTTAACTATCGGTAAGGAATCTACTAAGGAAGTGCAACCGCTGCGTGATACTTTCAAAGTCGGGGATCCTACATTGAAGGCTCGGGAGATCCTGCACTTATATTCGATCAGGCCAGGCTTTCTAGTGTTCAGGAAAGGCGCCTCGGCATTGTTCATGAGGTAAAACCGCATCATTTTGCTCAACAGTTGGGTTATGATCAGGGTGTCCCACTCGAGGCTTTCTTAGCTGAGCCGGTTGCTACGCAAGAAGGTATCCGCAGCGCGCTGCACCACTTTATGCGGCTAAATACGGGGTCAAGCTTTCTCATCAGTAAGCCAAGCTACTGCTGAAAGCTTCGAATGCCTACGTGGCCTGGTATCAGCATGAGACAGATGCTGTTATCAGGGAAGAGAGGCGGCTATTACTTAATCATAAGGATGCTGTCCCAGCTGGTAATCCGGCAGTTCCTTTGAAGTGACGGACCGCCGTTTGTCCTTCCTTAAGAGAAGTTGCCGTAGTTGTGGTCCCGCGCGCCTTCCTTGAGAAGCCTCCACCCCGTGTTCCTGTAGAAACGGTAGCTGTAGCGTCCCCGGAATCCGGTGTTGGTGCAGAAGTTGGGACCCGTCACCCGAAAATGCCCGTCAAGTGCAAGCTCTTGTCATCGGCCGCCAGCGTCTGCTTGCAGAAAAAGAAGAAGTCGCTATTCTCTGTCGATGTCATATTTGGCCAAGAGCTGCATGCTCCCTATAGCAAGGGTTTGTGCGAGTACGGGACCAATAAGGGTTTATTCATCGCGCCCGCGGATGATACTGATCTCCAGGCTGCCCTTATGGCTTCCGAGCGACTAGCTCGTGAAGAAGCGGCGCTGATTACTATCGCGAAATCAGGTATACTTTCAGTTATGTTCTTCCACAGTTATCTCTTTTCTCTTTGTCATGTTTATATTGACGCTTTCTTTTTCCACAGGAATTTTTGCTGAAGAGGCTCTCGTGGCTTCCATCTGGACGTTTGAAGAGGAAGAGAGGCTCCGTGCTTTTTTGGGCCTTGGTAAAATTCAGTTCATTATGTCTTTATTCTTTTTTATTCGTGCTCTGACCCTCTCTTTCATCTTGTTGCAGGGACTACCTCAACTCAGGTCATTCCTAATGCAGTACTAATCCCGAGCGGTGATGCAGTGGAACCCTTGAAACTAGCTACCGTGACCATGGCCCTCCCAGGGTTACTGTAGGAGGCTTCGCTGAAACAGCCGGTGATGGATGCCGTATCGGCTCCGGAGGCAGAGCTTGGTTCGGATGACGACATTCCCCTGTCGGAAATCTTGAGGAGGTCATTTCTCACGGCCCAGACTGAAAGGAAGCGCAAGAAGCATGCAGCGAAGGAGCGCGACGCCGTCTTGGTCGTAGGTGCAGGCTCAAGTAATACGCCATCTATTGATATTCCATTGGCGGATATTCTAGCTGCCTTGTCTACTGCCCATTGACAGGTTGAACGCACAGCTCGTGAAGAAACTAGAAAGTTACTTTGAGGTAATGTAACGCCCAATCTTTTTATTAGTACACGATCCTCAAATTCTGATATACTCATTTCCTATAGGGCCAAGTCGTGACGATAGGATGGCAGGCGAAACGCTGGCGGCTACAGAGCCCAAAGTGGCTACTCTTTCCCGGGAATCTGGGACTGTCCAGACCGCTGCTCTCTTTTTCTGTGGCTCCTTGGTATCGGCGGGTGTCACAAGTATTATGACGGCCCTCATTGAGTCAGGGGATGAAACTACCGGCGCGGAGTCTACTCCTCCGAGAGAGAGTGAAGAAGCCGTTACACCCGGTGATGCCTCTGTCATAGTTTCGGTCCATAGTTTATCAGGTAATCGCTGGGTCGCTATTTTCATGTTTTTCAATCTTGTTCAGCCCTTCTAATGATATTTTGTTTGTCTTGAGTATAGGTGCGGTTAACTCTGAGGCTGTGTCGTCCGAAGAAGTGTCGCCGGTCGCCGCTCTGACGGTCGTTGTCCCCTCGCTTTCTTCTGTTCCTTCTCAAATATTGGAAGGTATGGGTTTTGCGATTTACCTATTTTACTGTGGGTACCATCCTCCTTGTATTGACAGTACATTGTCGTAACTCTGCAGGAATCCTTTTCGACCATCTATACCAGGTGTTGAACCCGCAATTCTCCTTCCAGTCGGAAGTCGTTCCTCCTCCTGGTATTGGTTAGTATATTCTTCAACTAACGTCTCTTCCTTTCTTTTATGAATAGACGTACTGTTGCTAAGTTTTCTTCATGTGGATCATAGAGTCACGGGTCAGAGGAGGAGACGAAAGAATAGCAGTGCCTCCGGTACTCCTTATCCTGCCGCCTTTCACAGCCGGTATAAACGACTTCACTAATGATGTGTTTTCTTTATTCCATGAGTCGACCTTTTGACCCTAATTCATTTTGCAGCAATTGCGCCAACTCCAGCTCTTTTCGATTCTCGCATTCCAATGCCCGCAGGGCTATTTGCTAAACGCAAGTTTTCTAGTGACGCCGTAAATAGCCGGCAAAGGTTGAGCGAATTCATCGAGGATCTGAATGCCGAGGCCCTCACTTCCGCTACGGATTTTGCCATGGAAGTCAATCCAATGCCGGCGACACTCGTGAATTTCCATGATGAAGCTATCGTCGGCTCTTAGATTGATTACTGCAGGAAGATTGATGCTTGCCTGCACGAGATTGAGCTCCAGCGTCCAGCTCCTGAAGTATTAACTTTGAACTCTCAGCGGGCTGCTTAGATCGAGCATAGTGTTCATTTCATTCGCCATTTTGAACAAGAGGCGACCCTAAGATGAAAGGAACATGAGGTGGCTTCCTGCGAATCCGTCCGATTGCGCGCCCAGATTGAAGCGAATGCCGCACAACTAAAAGCTGTTTTTGACATTCTCCAGAGATGTATTTCGGATGGGTTGACGCTGAGGTGGACGCTTGACTTCGCCGAGCAGGTCATACAAGACTGTGAAGCTGCCATGCTAGAAGCCGATGGGAAGCTTTCGTCCTGTTTACGACAATGGGCTCAAGTGGAAGCGGAGTTGGCCGCGGCGGCTGATCATGAGAAAGGATTGAGGGGAGCGAGCGAGCGGCTTACTGATTTGTTGAAGACGCCTCCTCCTCAATAACCGTCTTTGTACCCTTTTTTGTTGACTGTTATCTTGTGATTTATGAATAAATGTATTCATTTCGATTCCTTTGTGAAATGTATCTTGTATTCACTTGCATTCATGAATAAAAGACATATTTTATTTCATATTGGCATGCCCCTTTAGAAAATGTGTCTTGTAGATAGTCTATCTTGATCTCCTTGCACGGCAGCGATGGTTTAGAAGACAGGTTCAGATCTGCTGCCTAAGACTTTTCAACTTTATGAGCCATGAGGGTCTCATAAAGACTTTTCTTCCTACGAGTTGAGAGGATTCCGTAGGTGTATTTTCTTCTTAGGAGTCGTGAGGACTCCAAGTGTGTGTTTTCTCTTAAGAGTCGTAAGGATCTCACAAGAGAATTTTCCCCTTACAAGTCGAGAGGACTCGTAAGTGATTGTTTCCCTCCTTGTCGATATTCGACTTTGGAGAGTGTGGCCCGTGAATAGTATGCAATAGTCTATTTTGGACCAACTTGCAAGGCCCCAGTGCTTAGGAAACGGGTCCTTATCCCTATTGCCTAAGGCTTTTCCCTACGAGTCGAGACGAATCGAGAAGTTCTTGTAAGAACACTAATTTCCTCACGAGTCGAGACGAATCGAGAAGTTCTTGTAAGGGTGTCCTAACGTCACAGTTAACTCCTGCTAATAGAAGTTTGTTAGGGTCTGTGGTACTAGGGTTTTTTACCTGTCGCACCATCGCGTTGGCCGATATATTCCCCGATATGCAATCTTGCTGTTCGGGTAGCCCCGTGACTGTCGTGTCTCTGATCCCTTCGGGGGCTGGACAAGACGTCTTCAATTAATCTTCCAGGTGATATTACCATCGAAAGAGTAAGCGTTAAGGATATTCCATGTCGCTTTGACTTGAGGTTAGGCTCAGTTTGGGAGCCTCAATGAGTCATGATCACTCCGTCCTGGAGTAGGATCATCTCCGATAGTCTTTCAAGTCTTATTTGAGTTGCCGTCAAGACCCTGAAGCTAGGAATCTTCCTTTGCTTCTTTTGTTGACATTGTGTCTGCAATATTGCAACGAATGTCGAGGTTGTCTCTGGGTTATCTTTGAACCGTCTAGATTTGGAACTAGGGGACTTTGCCATGGCTCCGTTTGTTGATGTCGCGTCTGTATTCTGCTGGAGGGAGGAAGAACGCTGTTGTTGATCTCTAGGCTGTGGATGCTGTCGTCGAGACTTGGAACTAGGGACTCTGCCGTAGTTTCGAGGTAGTCTCTAGGCTGTCTATGAACCGTCGAAATTTGGAACTAGAGTACTTTGCCGTGGCTCCAAGGTAGTCTCTAGGCTGTCTGTGAACCGTCGAGATTAGGAATTAGGGGACTTTGCCGTAGCTTCGTTTTGCTGACGTCGTATCTGCTTCTGGTTGGAACGAGAAGGAACGCAGTTGTTGATTTCTAGGCTGTAGATGTAGCCATTGAGATCTGGCTTCCCTTTGATGGAGCCTGATGGGACAATATGGTTCCTGGTGGGACAATATGGTTCCCTTTTCGTTTGTTCCCTTATATTGTATACAAGGGTCGATGTGTTCTCGCATGCAGGGCAAAAGTTTTATTTTAATTTATTTCTTTATACGATGCTCTATCATTTCAGCTTTTAATATCGCAAAAGTCGCGATTATCCAATCATTTTGGCTATTTTTCTTTTTCTTTACTCGCTACTTTTTTATTCGAGTTGCCCAATTATTTCAGCTATTTATATATGCATATATTTTACTCGCTGATTTTTGTTGCGAGTTGCCCTATCATTTCGGCTATTTCATATACATTTTTGGCTCGCTGATTTTTGCTGCGAGTATGGAACTTGAGATCTGATACCAATCTTAGCATCAACATCGCTGCGACTGGAATATGGCCAGGAGCGGATCATCATTTGCCATGAAAGGACTTGGAATTTGATACCAATCTAGGCATCAACATTGCTACCACTGGGATTGTTTCTAGGAGCGAATCATCATTTGCCTTTGTTGATTCGAACAAAGGTGGCTTAGCAAACAGGCTTAGGATCCTATCGATTAAGGCTTTTGACTTCATGAGCCGTAAGGGTCTCATAAAGGTGTTTCTCCCTACGAGTCGTGAGGATCTCGTAGGTGTGTTTTCTCCTTAGGAGTCATGAGGATTCCTAAGTGTGTGTTCTCTTATAAGTCGTAAGGATCTTACAAGAGTGTTTTCTCCTTATAAGTCGAGAGGACTTATAAGTGTCGTTCACCGCATGAGGACATTCCTCGTCGTTGGTGGGACTTAGTGAGGGAACGTTCGTTTGCGCCCGTGGATTGTATACAAGGGTCAATATTGAACCGTTTGTAGGGCAAACTGGGGGATGTGATGGATTAAGAACAGGTTCATATTCCTGTAACTTAAGGCTTTTGAATCCTATGAGCCGTGAGGGTCTCATAAGGGGGATTCTCCTTACGAGTCGTGAGGATCCCGTGAGTGTAATTTCTCCTTAGGAATCGTAGGGATCCCTAAGTGTGTTGCTCTCTTGTGAGTCATAAGGATCTAACGTATGTATTTTCTCCTTACAAGGTCGAGAGGACCTTGCAAGTGTGCATGAATTTTTTTTACGAGTCTGTGCCCTTTCGGGTTTTCGCGAACTCGCCGACAGTCTTACTGTTTTTACTTACGGAGCCCTTTCGGGTTTTCATCCGTGCCCATTTCGCTTGTGGACGTACTATTTTTTTTTAAGATGAAACTCTCGAGAATAGTTTCGGTGCATGTGACCCATCTGTTTGCCTGTGGGATTTGAGTTGCGTTCCTCACCGCTGGGACTTGTGGACTTGCATTCCACTATCACCGTGTTTAAGGCGGCGTTATTAGTTTAGGGACATCTCAGTCTGTTGTTATTTTAAGGACATCTAGGTCCATTATTAGTTTAAGGACATCTCGGTCTAAAGTTAGTTTAAGGACATCTCGGTCCATAGGGGATTTTGAGGTGAGGTTTTGCTGGATACTACTTATAGAGTTTGGACTCAGAAAGACAGCGAGCGGACACGAGCATCGTCATCCATCATTAACCTGAGCCGTGACTTGTCAAGCATAGTATTTCTTAAGGAACCGACCGTTTATTGGCCGGAAGGGTCTTTCTCCATGCATATCCATGAGCAAGTAGGCCCCACCTTGGTAGACCTTGTCTATGATGTACGGGCCCTCATAGTTCGGTTCGAATTTCCCCCGTTTAGCATGATTGGGGATTATAGGTTTTTTTACGACTAGCACGAGTTCGCCTTGGCGAAATGTCCTCGGCCTGGTCAATCTTTCGTATGAGCGCGTCATCCTTGCTTTGTAAACTTATAGTTTTGTCTGCGCCATGAGACGAGTTTCATCTAGGGCATCGAGCTCCTCAAGCCAAAGATGGGCATTTTATTCATCCGTCAGTTCATACCGAACTGCTACTCGTAGAGAGGGTAGCTTTATCTCTAAGGGAAGTCCGCTTCTGTGCCGAATACTAACGTAAATAACGTTGTGTTTGTGGCCGTCTTGAACGTGGTCCGATAGGTCCAGAGAGCTTCATGCAATCTCTCGTGCCAGTCCTTCTTATTTCTGGACACCATTTTCTTTATGATCTTTGTCAAGGTCTTGTTGAAAACCTCAGTTAGACCGTTAGCTCGGGAATTTTAAACTGAAGAATATCTCCAATTTATATTATGCTGTTGTGTGAAGCAACCGATCTTATGGCTTCTGTAGGCCGGCCCATTATCTGAGATGATCCGTCGCGGAGTGCCGAACCGGTACATGACATGTGTCTTGAAGAAATGGAGGATGTTCTCCGGCTTCACCTCTCTTAACGGTATTGCTTCTGCCCATTTAGAGAAGTAATCGGTTGTTGCTAGTATGAACCGATGTCCATTGGATAATGTTGGCTCGATGGGCCTGATTATATCGGTTCCCCATATTTTGAATGGCCAGCTAGCCAATGTTGGGTGTCGGATTTGGATGCTGGTGGATGAAGTCCCCATGAATTTGGCACGCGTGACACTGCTTCACATATTCGAGGCAGTCCTGAATCATCGTGGGCCAATAGTAACCCATTCTTTTGATCTTCAGCTTCATTTTTAGCCCAGCTTGATGGGAACCGCAGAGTCTGTCATGAGTTTCTTGAATGACCTTTCTTGCTTCTTCTAGTCCCAGGCATCTCAACCACAGACAATCGAACGATCTCTTATAAAGAGTACCATTGACGAAGGCGAAAGACAGGGCTCGCTTCATGAGCTGATGTCTTGACGACACATCTTCGGGCATTCGATGGTATTTGAAGTAGTCTATGAAGACATCTCTCCAATCCTTCGCCTTTTGGAAGGCCTCTTGTTCGGTTGCTTCCTCTCCTTTAGACATCTTCGGAGATATTTCTGCTGGTGCGAGAATCCGGCGACTTTGCATAATGATCCTTACGTCATCGAGGTTTTTGTCGGCCAGTTCTTTAGCGAGCTTGGCTAACGCACCCACCTTTCTATTTTCCGCACGCGGTATGCTTTCTAGGGTGTAGGAGGGGATTTACGTCAGCAATTACTACACTTTCTCACCATATTTTACCAACTCGGGTTTACACGTCTGATAGTCGCCATTCACTTTGCTGACGACCAGTTGGGAGTCTCTATATATGTGGAGGTTTTCGATTCCCATGTTAAAAGTGATCTTGAGACCTGCTATCAAAGCTTTATATTTCGCTTCGTTGTTTGTTCTTGGCTCCGTTAAGGAAAGGTCGAAATGCATTATCCCTCCTTGTGGAGTTACGAGGATAAGGCCCACCCCGACTTTGATTATGGGTGTATTTTGCTTTCGCTTCTTTATAGACAATGCTTCATTGAAGTAGAGTTCCCATTGGGTATCACTCCCTTCTTTCTCCCCATCGATTGTGTCAAACGCGTGTTCATCCGGCAACTCGTAATTTAAGGGAGAATTAGCTGGTATCGGATGTTCAACGAGAAAGTCAGCGATGGCTTGGCCTTTTATTGCCTTGAGGGGTCAATATACTATCGAGAACTCCATCAAGAGGAGGGCCCATTTAGCAAGCCTTCCTGTTAATATGGATCTCGACATCAAATATTTGAAAGGATCCACCTTTGATATGAGATGAACATCATGTGCCAAGGCGTAATGTCGGAGCTTCGTTACCGTGAAGATCAATGCCAGGCAATACTTTTAGATTGGGGAGTAGTTGTTTTCTGCCCCTAGGAGAACTCGACTCAAATAGTAGAGAGCTCTCTTCTTTCCCTGATTGTTCTCTTGTGCCCATAGCGTGCCTAACGAACCTTCAAGGGCTGTTGTGTACAGGATGAGGGGCTTTCCCTTGACCGGAGCGGTCAGTACCGGCGGGTTCTGTAGATATTGCTTGATTTCGTCCAGTGCACTTTGGCATTTGCGATCCCAAATGAACGGTGTCCCTTTCTTCATTAGATGACTGTAGGGGCGGTATTTGCCGGAGAGGTTAGCTATGAACCACCGGATATATGTGAGCTTTCCTTGGAAAGACCTCAGTTGCTTGAGAGTTCTTGGCGAAGGCATTTCCATAATCGCCTTGATCTTTGACGGGTCTATTTCGATACCTCGGTGTCGTACGATGAATCCTCGGAATTTGCTCGAGGAAACTCCAAACGCGCATATGAAAGGATTCATCTTCAGGTTGTACTTCCGAAGGCACTGGAACACTATCTTCAAATGCTCCCAGTGCTCTTCATACGATTTGCTTTTCACGACGAGGTCGTCAATATAACATTCGACAATCTCGTGTATGAGGACATCAAAGATCTTTGTCATGTCCCTGGTAAGTGGCGCCAGTGTTCTTCAGACTGAAGGGAATCACTTTGTAGCAGAATATGCCTAGCGGGGTCCGGAAAGCAGTATGCTTTTGGTCTTCAGGATGCATCTTGATTTGGTTGTACCCTGAGGATCCGTCCATGAAGGAGAAGACTTCATGAGTGGATGTGTTATCGATCATCAGCTCGGTAACAGGCACTGGGAAGTCATCTTTCGGACAAGCTTTGTTGAGATCCCGAAAATCTACGTAGATACGTACTGTCCCATTTTTCTTCATTACCGGAATGATATTGGCGATCCAGTCAGGGTATTGAACTTCTTGGATGAAGCCGGAGTCGATTAGCTTCTTGACTTCGGCATTGATACTCATCTCAAGCTCAAGCCGCATTCTTCTTGGTGCCTGTTTGACTGGCTTGACGTCCGGCGATATTGCAAGTTTATGCACAGCTATCTCTAGATCTAATCCCGGTATCTCGGAATAGTTCCATGTGAAACAGTCTTTATACTGCATAAGCACATCCTTTAACGTGGCTACCTGTTTCTCAGACAGCAGCTCACTAACGAATGTTGGCCTTAGGCCGTTTGCCGTCCCTAAGTCGATTTTTCTTAAGTTGTCTGCTGTGGTGTGTATCCCATCTTCCAGCTCTTTTGGCGCCGGTGGAAATTCTGAGATCACCTAATTCTCATCTTCATTTGCGAAGCACTGGGGGAGGTCGTTCGTATTCTCGTGCATTCCTTCCTTTGAGAATGTTATCATATGGCAGGTACGAGCTCGTTTCCAAGCTCGATGCTGATCTAAACTTTTCCTCGCAGTGTAGGTTGCTCTCGGCTCATGCTTTCGTGGAGGGACTACCCTCCAACTGTCGAATAGAGCAAACTTGCCTTACTGATACTGATCCTCAACCTAGTCTTTGAAGGTGAAGCAGTCTTCAAGAGGATGTCCCATTATTCAGTGGTAGGAGCAATAATCCGGGTGATGGACCCCGTTCATCTGCTTGGGGTATCGAGACTACGGAAGCATCATCATTTGATGCTTCATGATAAGGTTGAATATTTTTCTTGTCTTGTCTTGAGGGAAAGAGTACTTCCGACCCATCTTCTTCATAAAAGATGGGTTCCAGCTAACTTTTTCTAGCTCACACGGCTTCTTGGATCCGCTTCGCTGTTTTTGAACGCCGTCCCTGTTCTTCACCTTGCTTTTACTTCTACGTCGGGCTTTTTTCTTGCCACGAGAGCACACAACGGGCTGGGGGTGAAGGGCATCGTCATCTTCCATAACCTGCTGAATGAGACGTTGCGTCCTGGCTTTCTCATAAATGGCCATTTCGCGGCTATGGTCATCCCGAACCTTTTGACCCGCTTCTATTATTAGCTTGTCAATCTGTTCTTCGAATGACGGGCTTGGTATTCTTACGGCGGGATCTCGCTCTGGTTCGACATCAACGCCATCTAGAAATGCATTCGTTTCTCCACTGGAATTATTTATGACATGGCAGCCATGGAATCACTCCCTTTTATTGGACCGAACGTATCCAAGGCCGGTCATCTCCATTCTCCCATTGGGCATCTTCCGCTGAGTCCCGGGAACGTCCCAAATCTTGTTATAGAATTGGGCTTATCGAGCAGTCTGAGGGTACGCCTTGGTGTCTCAATAGCCTTTTCAGTCGCTCTGCGTAGTATCTGGGCAGACGGATTGGTTAAAGCCTCTCGAGCATAGGTTCAGCACCGTGCCATACTTCTTTCTCCTCTTTAGTCTCCATGGATTGGTAGAAAGGATCGCCTTCTCACCTCTTTGCTTAGGAAGGAAGTTGAAGGTCTGCAGCTCTTACATGCTGTACATATCAAGTACATCAAGTTCTTTGTAATGCTGCTGTGGGACCAGGGTAATCTGTAAACTCTGGTCAGCTCCAGCAAATGTCTGCATTGGCGGACGGACGGAGAACACTGAGTTGGCCTCGTCCTCAGAGCTACTGCCAAAGACCAGTATAGGAGTAGATGGTCCTGGCCTATTACCTTGGGGTTGTCCCAAGTAGACCATCTCTGTTGGATATATATGCCTTAGAGGCCTTCATTGTATAGGATGCTAGGGATATGTATGTGCATGACAATCTTTCTTGATATGATAGTACGCTATTTGGTTTGTCTTTATCTTAACGTGTGATATATTTTACTTTGTATTTATATACATGTTGATAAAGCCCGTAGGGTGTTTGCCTGACTACCGGCGTTGTGATGGCAGTCATACTTATGGGAGCTGGATAGTCAATAGGCACATCCTTGAATGTCCCTGGTCGCAGGAGTATCGAGACTAGGCATCGATGCTCCAGAGTAGACTAGTGTATACATATCTAGACCCTGACGAGGGGCGATGGATTGTGTTGGATATAGTGCCCTCAAAGTCAATTATTGGATTGTAGGCGCGCGATTGCAATGATTGAGGGAGGATCTATACCGGTAGGACAGTCTTACTCAAGATGATAGTATGCTATCTGGTTTATCTTTATCATCGTGTACATGCTTTAGGTGACTTTACAGGTCACTATTGCACGTTGATAGAGCCCATAGGATTCTTGCTTGACGGCCAGCAGTATGATGGCAATCATATACGTGGGAGCTGGGGTCTATAAGCACATCCTTAAAGTGGTCCCTAGTCGTGGGAGTTTCGAGACTGGGCATCGATACTCCATTAGTAGACTAGTGTATACAGTCGAGACCGCGACGAGGGGCGGTGGCCGGTCTCACAAGCCATTGGTGTTAGTTGGATCACCTAAGATGTATACAGGTGCTCATTGGGTTATGAGTACACCGGACAGGACTCGCCGGGAACATGCTAGTTGGTATTATACCTGACGTCAGATAGCAGTTCCCTGGTGACATGTGTACATCTTAGTTCATCGACCTGAGATCGTCATTTGTCTCGTGTGATTTCCTACTGTGCTTTGATTACTACCCTACCACGGCTCAAAGGAGTCATGCAAACAGGTTTTAGTTGGGTACAGTCCCGAGCCACATGGTGGCAGTGAGCGGATCGGAAGGGGTTTCGTCTCTCCCGGTATTGGGGGTGAGATCGCGCTGTGTCTAGGAGAGCCATTACACGAAGTCCTTGGCCAAGGCAGGAGATTTACTGGTAGGTATTTCAGTAGTATCTCAGGGTGTTCTGGGCTACACTCCGACATGACTTGTACCACTTTTGGGGGTCTGACTTTTACCAACCCCCTAGGCCCGACATGCGATGCTCATAGACGAACGGACCGGACTGTACGGATATTGTCGCTGACAGGCTCAGTAGGGTGTCAGGATGAGTTCGCTCATCGACCTCCCTTTTGGTCAATACTTGGTAGCCCGTTACGCACGGCTAGTACCACTGACGTGCTAGTGGTTAATTCCACAGCCAAAATATTGACGAGTCTTTAGAGTCCCCCACAGACAGTTTCTCAAGTTTTGGGTGAAACGTTGTAGAGGCCGTATGATATATGGCAGGGTTCGATCATATACGTGCAGTAGTGCACGGCTCATGATCGGGCGGATCATACTAGTGGGTTTTGGTTTAAGCCGGACCCTAATATTATATTTGTTGGATTACTTTAGTCTCATCGCATTCGCATTCGGTCGGAATGCGGATGCATGTATGTATATACAGGTGAGGGGTACTCTTGTGATCCGTCACGAGTTTACTTTAGTAGATGCCATTCTCTTTTTATTGTTGCAAACATTTGGATTAATGTTTGCATATGGAAATAATGAGCTCAAAATCATGATTAGGAGCATTAATTGTGACACATGCACAAGTGATGAGTCATGGTCTCTTTACTTGTGTGCATAAGTCACATTATTTGATTGATTTGTGGATGAAATGAGAGGGAGGGAGAGAAAGGGCAGCCACAATATGATGGTTAGCTCTTGTATTTCCTTCTTGCTCTCACTCCCATTATAAACACAACACATAAGAAAAAGAAAAAGAAACTTCTTCTTCTTCCTCTTCTTTCTTGAGCTCACTATCTCCTCACTAATGGCATCCACTAAATCCTCAAGAGACAAAGTGATCACACATATTCTTTACTTCACCTTGGACACGTCGGCTAGCAAACTTCGTGTCCGAGTTGCTTCGGACGAAGCGGGAGCTCATAAAAGGATTCGAAGATGTGGTGCCCTTCCCGACGAGAAGACCAGAGATCGGAGATGCTGCGAGGAGCAAGAGATGGTTGCTAAAGACCGAAGGACACGGATCGATCGGTATAGCTTTTCTAACCCTTCTTTAGTTAGCTAGTTGTAGGTTAATGGTTCGATTCGGGATTAAAGTCTGCGATAGCGCCGGTTTCATGTTTTTGAAAAAGTTTTCGTTTCCGCGTTTTGGCCTCGGACAGACGGCCGGGGCGCTACCGTAGACTTACATGGTATCAGAGCCACGCCATTAACCTTTACTAGCTTGTTCTAATATTTTTAAAACATCGATCGAACGAAATTTCCAAAACCGCGATTCCAATTTTGCAGTTTCTTTCGATTTTTTTTGTTGTCGAAAAATTATTTTGAGTATTGCAGAAAATCAGGCAGCTTTTTTTAAGACCACTGCCGAAATTTTATGAAGTGATCTCACTGTAGGACGGCGGAACCTTGGCCTTGCCCACGTTTTGGCCGCGGTTCCGCCGCACTACTGTAGCATCTGTTCCCCTCCGAAAGACGGCCGAGACATGGGCTGTCTCGCCTGAGGTTCGGGGTAGATGCTAATAGGTGCTATCCGTCCACCTCTCCGAAGATGCCAAGTTGATTTATGGCACCATGTATCGGAGGTTTAGACGGATGCGGCCGATGTAGCAGACTTCGTCAGATTCCCCCTCGCTTGAGGGGTTTTTGATTATGGGGACGCTCTTCCCTGCAGGCGCAAGCCCCTGCAGTTAATTACGCTACCGCATCGCGGTAACAACTTTCTCCTTCTCCAGCTGGTCACTTCGTGTCGTGGGTGTTTGTTTTGTTTGTGGTTGCCCGTGGATTGTATACGGAGACCGATTTATGTCGTCGCCCGTAGGACGTGAATTAGTCCAAATCCGTATTTTCTTAGATTTGGGTTTGGGGTTTTGGTTTGAGGATACGTTAGCCATATTTAAGGCTAAGATCAACTCAAACATTTGTTAAGGATACGTTAGTCCAATTTGAGACTAAGATCAACTTAACGGGATCGTTTAGATCCGACAAAAGAGCGTTTGGAGGCTCGATTGTTCCAGTTTAGGGACATGATGGTCCATTAAATGTATGGCCGTCGGGACCCATCACCTCTCTGACGACGTTGAAGGATTACAACGACAAATGTCAGAGGAGTTCAGAGATGTACCCTTGAGCCAAAGTTGATTGGGGGATCTAGAGTCCAATTTGGGACTAAAGTCTGTTTGAAGGTTTAAGGATATATTAGCCATATTTGAGGCTAAGATCAACTTAAACAGGATCGTTTAGATCCGACAAAAGAGCATTTGGGGCTCTATTGTTCCAGTTTAGGGACGTGGTGGTTCAATACCAGTTTAGGGACATGGTGGTCCATTTCCAGTTTAGGGACATGGTGGTCCAATACCAGTTTAAGGACATAGTGGTCCAATGGTAGTTTAAGGACGCATAAGTCCATGGGTTTAAGGACCCCACAGTCCATATGGGTGTGTTTAAGGACGCATTAGTCCGTTAGTTTAAGGACGCATAAGTCCGCGGGTTTAAGGACCCCACAGTCCGTATCTTGGTTTAAGGACGCATAAGTCCATGAGTTTAAGGACCCCACAGTCCGTGTTGATGTGTGGTTGTCGGGACCCGTCACCTCTCTGAAGACGTTGAAGGATTACAACGACAAATATCAGAGGAGTTCAGAGATGTACCCTTGAACCAATGAGTTGGTTGAAAGAGCAGATGTTCTCAGTTCAAGATGATTTGAGGACTTATGGCCAGTTTGGGATAAGTCCAATTATGTTTGAAATATTGGCCCTCTGTTGGTCCATTGAAGGAGAGGCTTTGCCTCTAGAAACTTAGCCAATTGGGCTAAAGCTAGTGTTAAACACTAAAGACCAACAGTGTTGAACACTGGGAATAAGATTAGCAAGTTAGTGTTAAACACTAAAAGATAACTAGTGTTAAAAACTAGCAACAGGGCTTTCAAATTAGTGTTAAACATTAACGCAAATCAGTGTTAAACACTGGTAATCAGAGATTTCAAATTAGTGTTAAACACTAAAGCAAATCAGTGTTAAACACTGGGAACAAAGTCTTCAGATTAGTGTTAAACACTAAGGAGAGAGGGGTCACGTGTGTACACGTGAGAGCGCCCTGATTTCCCTTATTTTATTCTGCAGATCAGTATTTAACTCTTTTAATTCTGACGGCTATCACGTGATGGAGGCCCCCGCTCTGGTCTGTTAGAATGCTCATTAGGGGTCATGTGGTGACACGTGAGGGCGCCCTAAATGTGGAGCCAGATCTCTTTTTGGTTTATCCTCAAATCTGCGAATAAGTGTTAAACACTTTTGTTTTTATTTTAGAGCATCACGTGTTGGCACGTGATGGAGGCCTATGCATCGATAATTACAGCACTTGCTGAGGGGTCACGTGGGGACACGTGAGAGCGTCCAAAGCTTCTTTTCTTTTGTTTTGCCATTAAGTGTTAAACACTTTCATTTTTATTTTAGAGCATCACGTGTTGGCACGTGATGGGGATCTGTGCGCTAATTGTTAAAGCATTTGCTGAGGGGTCACGTGATAACACGTGAGAGCGCCCAAAGCTTTCATTTCCTTTGCTTTTTCTTTCTGCGTTTTGGGAGTCACGTGGGAGCACGTGAGGTGATGCTTCAAAGTTCTTTACAGGGGATCTTTTCAAGGGTCACGTGGGGGCACGTGACCCTAGTTCTTTTCATGAACAGAGATCTTTTAAGAATTGAATTCTTGGTAGGGTTAAACCCTAATTTCTTTTCAAAGGAATTAAATTCCCAGATATCTAAAAGAATTAAATTCTTGATTAGGGTTAAACCCTAGTTTTTTTTTAGGAGAATTAATTCTCAAAACTCAATTCCCCTTCTAAGTTTAAGATCTGCATGGCAGGATCTCGACCCGATGAGAATTAAATTCTTAAGTTATGGGGAGATGTGCTCTGTGCAGATCTTCAACCAAAAGAAGAACTAAGTTCTTTTTGTATAAGAGTTAAACTCTTGGATTTTGAGAATTAAATTCTCTGTTTGAAGTTTATCTTTTTCCCTTTTCTTACCTAGGGTTTTCTTTGTTGAGAATTAAATTCTCCTTTCTTTTCTTCCCTCTTGAGAATTAAATTCTCCTCTCTCTATTTTTCTCTCAGAAAAGTAGATCCCCTCTCTTCTCTTCTTGGCTCCTATTTATAGGAGAAGGAAAATAATCAATTTGTTTAGAAAATCTCTCATTGAAAGATTTGATTTGATTGTTGAGAGATTTGATTTATATTTATCATTAATTCTGGGCCTTTAGATCATTCAGTAAATTTTATTCACCGTGGATCTTAAATCCAAAAGATATTCTATTTGTTATCTCGGTTAGATTTATGGGGAATCTTTCCTTATTTGGGATTCTTCCATAAATTGGTGATTTTTAATCACCCTTGGATTTTTAATCCAACGGTTCCCCATGACCCTTTTCCATTTGGAAAGATTCAGAAACTTTTAGAATTCAATTCTATTAAATTATAAGGCTTTTAAAGCCAGTCACGTGCTGGCACGTGACCTTTGGTCACGTGTGAGCACGTGACCCCCAATTGGGTTCCTTTCTCAGCCGCTTATTTATGTTTCAGTTTTAACCATCACGTGTCAACATGTGACCATTGGTCACGTGTAAGCACGTGATACCTCGTTGAGGTATTTTCTGACTTTTAGAATTAAATTCCATTCATTATTTTAGAGGTTTTAAAAGCCCATCACGTGTCTGCACGTGACCCATGGTCACGTGTGAGCACGTGATGCCCCATTGGGGTCTTTTCTGAGTTTTTATTATATCTTTTGACTCCTCCAGCGGGTTCTTAAAGGCCCATCACGTGTGGACACGTAATTCCTCATAACTTTTGATCCCGAATGAATTACGAGGCCCATAATATATCAAATCGAAGGGTTTTTCGAGCCTCTTTCGATACCATCAGAATTTATCTGTTTCTCATTCGGGAGTTTGTCAAAAAACAGCCCGGAAGATACTGGTTCCCATTTCCTTAAGCGTATCGCTGTCATTTGATATCTTGGACTCTTCTGTGCAGAAATTTTTGGCGGGAACAAATGCCCCCCACTACTTTGCCCACGTAAGTATGTACGTGGGTGAAGTAGTGCAGAGTTATGCATAGCGTATGACCAGTTTCGGGTTGGTATATAACTTTCAGAATCTTGATCTGAGAAGATAACGAGCGGACACAAGCGTCGTCATTTATCATTAACTCAAATCTTGACTCTTAAGAGATATAGTTCCAAACTCTTAACTCCATGAGTCGCACCCTTGTATTTCTTTATGTCTTACTCTGGCGTGAAGTAGTTTATACGCTCATGTGTAAGTTCTCCATTTCAGTGGCATGTAGCTTTGGCAAGTGTGGCTCATAGATGGTCCATCTTAACCTCTTTGCAGGGCAGTGATGGCTTGGGAGACAGGGATAGGATCTGCCACCTAAGACTTTTCAACTTTACGAGCCGTGAGGGTCTCATAAAGACTTTTCTCCCTACGAGTCGTGAGGATCTCGTAGGTGTATTTTCTCCTTAGGAGTCGTGAGGATTCCTAAGTGTGTTTTCTCTTATAAGTCGTAAGGATCCTATAAGAGAGTTTTCCCTCTTACGAGTCGAGAGGACCCGTAAGCGGTTGTTTCCCTCCTTGTCGAGATTCAACTTTGGAGAGTGTGACCCGTGGATAGTATGCAAGAGACCGTTTTAGGCCGACTTGCAGGGTCCCAGTGCTTAGGAAACAGGTTTTTTAATCCCTACTGCCTAAGGCTTTATCTCACGAGTCGAGACGAATCGAAAAGTTCTCGCAAAGACATCAATTTCCTCACGAGTCGAAACGGATCGAGCAGATCTCGTAAGAATATCCTAACGTCACAGTTAACCTCTGCTCTTTACGACAGAAGTCCGTTAGGGTCTGTGGTACTTAGGGTTTTGGCCGTCGTACCGTCGCATGAGCTGATATATTCCTCGATAGGCAATCGTGCTGTTCGAGTAGCCCTGCGACTGCCGTGTCTTTGATCCCTTCGGGGGCTGGACAAGACGTCTTCAAGCAATCCTCCTTGGCAGTTTGACCGTCGGAAGAGCAAGCGCTAGGAATTTGCCATGCCGCTTTTTACTTGAGGTTAGGCTCATTTTGGAGAGCCCCGATGAGTCATAACCACTCCGCGCTGGTGTGGGATGATCTCCGATAGTCTTTCAGGCTTTATATGACTTGCCGTTAAGACCCTAAAGCTAGGAATTTGGCCTTTGCTTCGTTTTGCTGGCATTGCGTCTTCTGTATCGAGACGAATGTCGCGGTTGTCTCTAGGTTGCTGGTGAACCGTCGAGGTTTGGAACTAGGGATTTTGCCGTGGCTCCTTTTGGTGATATTGCGTCTGCTGTATCGAGACGAACGTCGAGGTGGTGACTACTCCGCATTGGTTCGAGATGATATCCGATTGTCTCTCAGGCTTTATATGACTTGTCGTTAAGACGTTGAAGCTAGGAATTTGTCCTTCGCTTCGTTTGCTTTGTCATGTGCGAATCCTGTTGGAGGAAGAACGCTGGCGTGACATTTCGTCTTCTGTATCGAGACGAACGTCGAGGTGGTGACCACTCCACGCTGGTGTGGGATGATCTCTGATGGTCTTTCAGGCTTTATATGACTTGCCGTTAAGACGTTGAAGGTAAGAATTTGGCCTTCGCTTCGTTTGCTGGCATTGCGTCCTCTGTATCGAGACGAATGTCGCGGTTGTCTCTAGGTTGCTGGTGAACCGTCGAGGTCTGGAACCAGGGATTTTGCCGTGACTCCTTTCGGTGATGTTGCGTCTGCTGTGTCGAGACGAACGTCGAGGTGGTGATCACTCTATGTTGGTGTGAGATGATCTCTGATTGTCTTTCCGGTTTTATATAACTTACCGTTAAGACCCTGAAGCTAGGAATTTGGCCTTTGCTTCGTTTGCTGGCATCGCGTCCTCTGTATCGAGACGAATGTCATGGTTGTCTCTAGGTTGCTGGTGAACCGTCGAGCTCTGGAACCAGGGATTTTGCCGTGACTCCTTTTGGTGATGTTGCGTCTGCTGTGTCGAGACGAACGTCGAGGTGGTGATCACTCCATGTTGGTGTGAGATGATCTCTGATTGTCTTTCAGGCTTTATATGACTTGCCGTCAAGACCCTGAAGCAAGGAATTTGGCCTTCGCTTCGTTTGCTGGTATCGCGTCTGCTGTATCGAGACGAATGTCGCTGTGGTGATCACTCCATGTTGGTGTGAGGACCAGGATCCGCTCTGGACGTTTTCCACGGGGTCAAAGAGTGACGTTGTCCGCGTTCCACGTGACCAGGAATTTTGCTCTAGATGCTTCACACGGGTTCACTACCGCGTTAGGCGAGGACTAGGCTCCGCTCTGGATGTTTCGCATGGGTTCACTGCCGTGTTCTGCGAGGACCAGGATCCGCTCTGGAGGTTTTCCACGGGGTCAAAGAGTGACATTATCCGCGTTCCACGTAACCAGGAATTTTGCACTAGATGCTTCACACGGGTTCACTGCCGCGTTAGGCGAGGACTAGGCTCCACTCTGGATGCTTCGCACGGGTTCACTGCCGTGTTCTGCGAGGACCAGGATCCGCTCTGGACGTTTTCCACGGGGTCAAAGAGTGACGTTATCCGCGTTCCACGTGACCAGGAATTTTGCACTAGATGCTTCACACGGGTTCACTGCCGCGTTAGGCGAGGACTAGGCTCCGCTCTGGATGCTTCACACGGGTTCACTGCCGTGCTCTGCGAGGACCAGGATCCGCTCTGGACGTTTTCCACGGGGTCAAAGAGTGACGTTATCCGCGTTCCACGTGACCAGGAATTTTGCACTAGATGCTTCACACGGGTTCACTGCCGCGTTAGGCGAGGACTAGGCTCCGCTCTGGATGTTTCGCACGAGTTCACTGCCGTGCTCTGCGAGGACCAGGATCCGCTCTGGACGTTTTCCACGGGGTCAAAGAGTGACGTTATCCGCGTTCCACGTGACCAGGAATTTTGCACTAGATGCTTCACACGGGTTCACTGCCGCGTTAGGCGAGGACTAGGCTCCGCTTTGGATGCTTCACACGGGTTCACTGCCGTGCTCTGCGAGGACCAGGATCCGCTCTGGACGTTTTCCACGGGGTCAAAGAGTGACGTTATCCGCGTTCCACGTGACCAGGAATTTTGCACTAGATGCTTCACACGGGTTCACTGCTGCGTTAGGCAAGGACTAGGCTCCGCTCTGGATGCTTCACACGAGTTCACTGCCGTGCTCTGCGAGGACCAGGATCCGCTCTGGACGTTTTCCACGGGGTCAAAGAGTGACGTTATCCGCGTTCCACGTGACCAGGAATTTTGCACTAGATGCTTCACACGGGTTCACTGCCGCGTTAGGCAAGGACTAGGCTCCGCTCTGGATGCTTCACACGGGTTCACTGCCGTGCTCTGCGAGGACCAGGATCCGCTCTGGACGTTTTCCACGGAGTCAAAGAGTGACGTTATCCGCGTTCCACGTGACCAGGAATTTTGCACTAGATGCTTCACACGGGTTCACTGCCGCGTTAGGCGAGGACTAGGCTCCGCTCTGGATGCTTCACACGGGTTCACTGCCGTGCTCTGCGAGGACCAGGATCCGCTCTGGACGTTTTCCACGGGGTCAAAGAGTGACGTTATCCGCGTTCCACGTGACCAGGAATTTTGCACTAGATACTTCACACGGGTTCACTGCCGCGTTAGGCGAGGACTAGGCTCCGCTCTGGATGCTTCGCACGGGTTCACTGCCGTGTTCTGCGAGGACCAGGATCTGCTCTGGACGTTTTCCACGGGGTCAAAAAGTGACGTTATCCGCGTTCCACGTGACCAGGAATTTTGCACTAGATGCTTCACACGGGTTTACTGCCGCGTTAGGCGAGGACTAGGCTCCGCTCTGGATGCTTCACACGGGTTCACTGCCGTGCTCTGCGAGGACCAGGACCCGCTCTGGGCGTTTTCCACGGGGTCAAAGAGTGACGTTATCCGCGTTCCACGTGACCAGGAATTTTGCACTAGATGCTTCACACGGGTTCACTGCCGCGTTAGGCGAGGACTAGGCTCCGCTCTGGATGCTTCGCACGGGTTCACTACCGTGTTCTGTGAGGACCAGGATCCGCTCTGGACGTTTTCCACGGGGTCAAAGAGTGACGTTATCCGCGTTCCACGTGACCAGGAATTTTGCACTAGATGCTTCGCACGGGTTCACTGCCGCGTTAGGCGAGGACTAGGCTCCGCTCTGGATGCTTCGCACGGGTTCACTGCCGTGTTCTGCGAGGACCAGGATCCGCTCTGGACGTTTTCCACGGGGTCAAAGAGTGACGTTATCCGCGTTCCACGTGACCAGGAATTTTGCACTAGATGCTTCACACGGGTTCACTGCCGCGTTAGGCGAGGACTAGGCTCCGCTCTGGATGCTTCGCACGGGTTCACTGCCGTGTTCTGCGAGGACCAGGATCCGCTCTGGACGTTTTCCACGGGGTCAAAGAGTGACGTTATCCGCGTTCCACGTGACCGGGAATTTTGCACTAGATGCTTCACACGGTTTCACTGCCGCGTTAGGCGAGGACTAGGCTCCGCTCTGGATGCTTCACACGGGTTCACTGCCGTGCTCTGCGAGGACCAGGATCCGCTCTGGACGTTTTCCACGGGGTCAAAGAGTGACGTTATCCGCGTTCCACGTGACCAGGAATTTTGCACTAGATGCTTCACACGGGTTCACTGCCGCGTTAGGCGAGGACTAGGCTCCGCTCTGGATGCTTCGCACGGGTTCACTGCCGTGTTCTGCGAGGACCAAGATCCGCTCCGGACGTTTTCCACGGGGTCAAAGAGTGACGTTATCCGCGTTCCACGTGACCAGGAATTTTGCACTAGATGCTTCACACGGTTTCACTGCCGCGTTAGGCGAGGACTAGGCTCCGCTCTGGATGCTTCACACGGGTTCACTGCCGTGCTTTGCGAGGACCAGGATCCGCTCTGGACGTTTTCCACGGGGTCAAAGAGTGACGTTATCCGTGTTCCACGTGACCAGGAATTTTGTTGATTATATCCGCATTTCACGGAGTTGGGATTTGACTCTCTGTGGGAGTACATCATCGATTCATGGAACTGGGAGTTGCCGCTGTTCCGCTTTGCTTGATGATGTGTCCGCTGTGACGAGACGAGTGCTGAGGTGGAGCTGGGATTTTGCCATAACTCCGCTTTGCTGACCATGGGGTCTTTTATTAACTTTGCATGTACATCCTGCTGGACTGCGAAGGAACGCCGTTGTTAACATTGCGTCTGCTGTAATGAGACGAATGCTAAGGCGGAGTTGGGATTTTGCCATTGCTCCGCTTGATGGTGTAACACCTGTGTCTTGCTGGAATGAGGAGGCACGCCGTTGTTGGTCTCCAGGCTGTAGATGTGGCCATTGAGATTTGGAACTAAGGACTTTGCCATGGTTCCGTTTTGTTGCGACTCTGAGGTCGATTGTTGACGTCACGTCTGCATCTGGCTGGAGTGAGGAGAAACGCCGTTGGTGATCTCTAAGTTGTCGATGTTGACGTCGAGACCCTGAAGCTCGGGATCTTCTTTTTGCTTCGTTTGTTGACATTATGTCTGCAATATTGCGATAAATGTCGAGATTGTCTCTAGGTTGTCTATGAACCGTCGAGATTTGGCTTCGCTTTCTGATGGAGCCTGTTGGGAAGGTATGGTTCCCTCTTTATCTGTGTCCCTGGATTGTATACAGGGATCGATGTGATTTCACCTGTAGGGCAAAAAGTTTCATTCTTTCATTTTTTTTATTCTTTCCGCGATGCTCTATCATTTCAGCTTTTTATATCGCGAAAATCGTGATTGCCCAATCATTTCGGCTATTTTTCTTTTTACTCGCTGCTTTTTATTGCGAGTTGCCCAATCATTTCGGCTATTTTTCATGCATACATTTTTACTTGCTGATTTTGTTTGCAAGTTGCCCCATCATTTCGGCTATTTCGTATGCATTTTTTTTTTGGCTCGCTGATTTTTTCTCGCGAGTGTGGAACTTGGAATCTGGTGCCAATCTCAGCATCAGCATCGCTGCGACTGGAATATAGCCAGGAGCGAATCATCATTTGCCTTGAAAGGGCTTGGAATTTGATATTGATTTAGGCATCAGCATCGCTACAACTGGGATATTGCCAGGAGCGAATCATCATTTGCCTTGAAAGGGCTTGGAATTTGATACCGGTTTAGGCATCAGCATCGCTACAACTGGGATATTGCCAGGAGCGAATCATCATTTGCCTTGAAAGGGCTTGGAATTTGATACCGGTTTAGGCATCAGCATCGCTGCAACTGGGATATTGCCAGGAGCGAATCATCATTTGCCTCTTTCGATATTGAACAAAGGTGGCTTAGTAAACAGGGTTAAGGGTCCTGTCGACTAAGGCTTTTGACTTCATGAGCCGTAAGGGTCTCACAAAGGTATTTCTCCCTACAAGTCGTGAGGATCTTGTAGGTGTGTTTTCTCCTTGGGAATCGTGAGGATTCCTAAGTGCATGTTCTCTTGTAAGTCGTAAGGATCTTACAAAAGGGTTTTCTCCTTATAAGTCGAGAGGACTTACAAGTGTTGTTTGCTGTACAAGCATATCCCTAGTCACGGATGGGACTTTGTTAGGAAAATATTTATTCATGCCCGTGGATTGTATACAAGGGTCAATATGAGCCGCTTGTAGGGCAATATCGAAGGTTGTGGGGGCTGCTTAAGAACAGGTTAAGGTTTCTGTAACTTAAGACTTTCAAATCTCATGAGCCGTGAGGGTCCCATAAGAGAGTTCTCCTTACGAGTCGTGAGGATCTCGCAAGTGTAATTTCTCCTTAGGAATCGTGAGGATCCCTAAGTGTGTTGTTCCCTTGTGGGTCGTAAGGATCTCACGTAGGTGATTTCTCCTTACAAGGTCGAGAGGACCCTATAAGTGTCTTTCAACGAGGTTACGCCCTTTCGGGTTTTCACAAACACTCGCCGGTAGCCCTGCTGTTTTTACTCACGGAGCCCTTTCGGGTTTTCATCCGTGCCCATTTTGCTTGTGGACATACCATTTTTTTTTTAAACGAGGTCGCGCCCTTTCGGGTTTTCACGAACACTCGCCGGTAGCCCTGTTGTTTTTACTCACGGAGCCCTTTCGGGTTTTCATCCGTGCCCATTTTGCTTGTGGACATACCGTTTTTTTTTCTCTTTTTTTTTCTTTTTTCTTTTATAACGAGGTCGCGCCCTTTCGGGTTTTCACGAACACTCGCTGGTAGCCCTGCTGTTTTTACTCACGGAGCCCTTTCGGGTTTTCATCCGTGCCCATTTTGCTTGTGGACGTACCGTTTTTTTTTTACACCACGTCAGCCTGAAGATGCTGCGGGTTGGGAGTAGTTTAACGACGTTTCGGTCATTTGCAAGTTTTAGGACATTGCGGTCCGCCGTTAGTTTAAGGACGTTTCGGTCCACCGTCGCCGTATTTGAGACACATCTCTAGTTTACTGACTTTTCGGTCTATGGGGCTTTCCCAATGAATGAGCATGATGCCCCCGGCATATCCATCTTTTTCGGAGCATGTTGTTGTGGCGGGTTTACTTTCCACTTTTCAGGCAGCGCGAACTTGCCCTGTTGGTATTGGTCTTCAATCCAGTTTTTGAAGACGTAGCAATTTTCGAGTGGGTGACCCATTACTCTGTGGTAGGGACAATAGTTAGGATTGTTAACGTCACCTGGTTGCAATGGACGTTTTGGCTCTGGCAGAGTGATGAGCCCGCTGCGCACTGCTAGCTCGAACAATCTCTTTGTTTTATCTTTGGGAAACGAGTAAGGACGATTCAACTTCTCATTAAGGTATCGCGGCTTGTTGTTTTGACGACAAAACGGTCTCGGGTTACTCGGTCGTTGTTGAGTGTTGGCAACAAAGGCCATTTTTTCCTTTTCCTTTCTCATTTCGTTTGCTCCGTCGTTTGCGGGTCCGAGATTCTTTCCGGGTAGCGTGAGATTGTACGGCCGAACGTTCTCGCAACTCTCCAATTCTTTTGTTTTAGAAATGAATTCCTTGAAGAGAGGGTCGAGGGCGGCTTCTTCGTCAGAATCGCTTCCAAAGGTGAGAACTCGTGATCCCCCGGGCTCGTCCCTATGACAATTACTGGCAACTCTTTTATGCTCATCTGTCGTATTTTTTCGCTGTCTACGAGCTTCCCGCTTTATTCTATTGACGTGTTGTCTATGAGCGACATATCCTTGCCACCAACACTTAAAGGAGTTGCAGTCTTCAGTAGGATGTGCGATCCTCTGATGATATATGCAGAAGTTAGGGTGTACGTCCGTTTCATCAAAATGTATACCACGAGGAGAATTTTCTCTGAAAGAGGGCGGCCTCATCCCCATTAATATGGCTTTGGCGAATCGTTTCCTTGTCTTGATCCTGTTTTCATTTGCGGCGGATGTACTTTGATCTGGTGGGAGTGTTTCGACCCTTTTGTCCAGTCGCCGACGTTTGGCCTTTTCAAATATGGCCATCTCGCGCTCCCGATCAGCTTTACTTTTTAGACGAATCTCATCTAGAAAAGTGTCGATCATTTCGTCTGACGGCCACACGAATTCCGGCTCAGGCTCTGCCCCCAGTTTCTCAGTGCAAGGAGTTTTTTCATCGTCCGTAAATGAGTGGGAGATCACGTGACAAGTTGCCCCCGGTGCGTCCGTCTTCTTTGGAATGTGCGGCTGTGGTGGGTTTACTTTTCACTTTTCAGACAGCGCGAACTTTCCTTGTAGGTACTGATCCTCGATCCATCCCTTAAAGACGAAGCAATCCTCGATCAGGTGACTTACCGTTTGGTGGTAAGGGCAATAATTGGGATCGTTGACATCGCCTGGCTGCAACGGACGTTTTGGATTCGGCAGATTAATGAGTCTGTTGCGCACTGCCAGCTCGAACAGTCTTCTCGTTTTATCCTGAGGAAACGAGTAAGGACGTCCTAGTCTTTCCTCAAGGGATGGGCATGGACGCACGTTGTTTTGGCGAACAACCGGTTTTAAGTTGCTCGGTTGTTATTGAGCGTTGGCGACGAAGGTTGCTTTTCCTTTGCCCTTTTCATTCCAAGGCTCCGTCTTTGAAGAGGAAGGCCTATGGCCCATCTGGTCCATTTGGGCCAACTTGTCAATCAAGGCCTGGAAAGTAGTTGGCTTGAAGAACATCATGAATTGTGAGATGGTCGCTTCCGGATCAAGAGTGCCCACGAACATGCCCACCGCCGGCGCTTCTTCGATCCACTGTTCGCATTTCGACCATAGATTCCGCCATCGTGCTGCGTATTGAACCCACGTTTCGCCTGGCTTCACCCTGGCGTTAATCAGTGCCGTGACCGGGATGCGTCCGCTTGCACTCGCGAATCTCTGTGTAAACAGCAGCTCCATCTCCATAAATGTCTTGATAGAGTCATTTGGGAGTTCAGAGTACCACTCAAATGCCGTTTCCGACAGGCTGCTAACAAACTGGCGGAGCAGCAATTTATCATCACCTCCAGTGTTGCCGCACATGGCTCTAAATTGAGCGACGTGCTGATGCGGATTTCCCGTCCCCTTATATACGTGGAACTTAGGGATCGTATATCCCGGCGGGTAACTAATTTGGTCATACCATCCCGGGTAAGGTCATCCGGTTCTAGCAATTTGCCCAGCCGCTTCATTTGCCTGGTGAGCTCGTATTTGCTGAGCTATATGGTCATCCAGTGCGGCCTTGTAAATGGTTTCTTCCTTGGCTGCTGAAAGAGCCGGAGGAGGATTCGATGTCTCTCCTTTGTCATCTTCAAGGATAATCGGAGGATCTTCAGCAGGAGGATCCCGCTGGATCATCATCCCTACCATATCTTGGAAGAGAAGCGCCATTTGTTTTATGTTAGCCGCTTGCTCTGCGGCTTCTTTATCCTTCTTTTCGAGGACTCTGCGTAAGAAGTCAGCATCAGTTTCTTGTTCGTAACGCTGCTCTGATGATGCCTCCGGGCTTTCTTTTGGCCCGGTGAGTGCGGCCATTGCAATCATCATTTCCTGAAGCTTCTGTTGCTGCTCCTGGGTTTTCGTCACGGATCGGGTGAGCGGTCGGTGACCCATCGAAGCACGGCTTTCCTCTTTTCCAGAAGCCATGTATACAGTGTGCACCACCATGCCCCCAGACTTGGGGCATTTGGGCTTAGCGTCTTTGTGGTCTGCCATGTTTACCGGGGCTTTCTCTGGCCTCCTTCTTTTCTGAGTGGTTGACGTTGAGGGGGCCGCTGTCGTGAGCACCCAAGTAGTCGTCATCTTTTATGGCTTAACAGGACGGTTTTCTTCCTGTCGGACCTTCAGCTTCTTCTGCTGGCGGGAGAAATTTCGATCAATCACCGAGTCTTGGACTTGGCGCCAGACCTTGTAGATTTTAGAGGACAGCCGCTGAGAGGACTGTTCTGGCTTGGCTTCCGCAACATTTCCCACCGGAGGAGGGGATCTTTTTAGTACGGCGGCAGGAGAGTTTCTGCGCACCGTGTTCAGCAATTCAAAGCTGTTCCCAGTTGAAACAGCAGCATCGATCCCCACCGTTGGAGCTGGCGGAGTTATCCCAGAGGGGGAGTTGCCCCCAGCCTTCCTCACTCGACGCCAGTCGCGACGTCGAGCGTGTCGTGTGGATGGAGTTGTTTCGGCTATAAGGGTGACTTCGTCGTGCCCCTTCTGGGCAGGGGAAGCAGCTTTGAGGACCTCGCCTGGAGCAGCAACCGGAATGGCCAGCCTTGTAAAAATTGACTTCTTGGAAGGAGGAGCCTTTCCAATAATTTTGTCCGCTTGAGCCGGGATGGCTATCCGCTTTGGGATAGCAGCTTCGGGTATCACGGGCTTGTAGACGTTCTGGCCCAGTTTGTTGAAAACTGTGGTGTTGAAGTTGGGCGACCCGTTGAGAGGGGCCGCGGCAATGGTAAGCCGATCAAAGACCGACTCCTTTGGGGCTTCTTGCAACGTCATTGGGGCGTTGAAGCTCATTGATGGGAGCATGGTCCCGAAGAATAATCCAGCGGTGGCCTGAGTTACCTGTTCCACCGGCATAGCGAAGATGGAGGCCGCTTGGGGCCCATAAGTCATTCCTCCAGCAAGGACGGAGCGAGAGTTGCAGTTGCAGGTTGTGCAGTTTGAAGCCATTGATCTTCTATTTTCTGCACGGAGCAAGACACCAAATCTTAGTACCTCGAATCCACAGGCAACCACAGCAAACCGCGATTCGTTCGCGAACACGACACACGAAGTGTGGAGTGGAAAGAGGAAGAGGTCCCACCGGGCGTGCCAGAATCTGTTCCCCCCCGAAAGACGGCGCGACATGACGTCTTGCCTGAGATTCGGGGCAGATGCTAATTGGTGCTATCCGTCCACCTCTCCGAAGATGCCAAGTTGATTTATGGCACCATGTATCGAAGGTTTGCACGGATGCGTCCGATGTAGCAGATTTCGTCAGATTCCCCCTCGTTTGAGGGGTTTTTGATTGTGGGGACGCTCTTCCCTGCAGGCGCAAGCCCCTGCAGTTAATTACGCTACCGCATCGCGGTAACAACTTTCTCCTTCTCCAGATGGTCACTTCGTGTCGTGGGTGTTTGTTTTGTATTTTGTTGCCTGTGGATTGTTTACGGAGACTGAGTTATGTCGTCGCCCGTAGGGCGTGGACTAGTCCAAATCCGTATTATCTTAGATTTGGGTTTGGGGGTTTGGTTTGAGGATACGTCAGCCATACTTGAGGCTAAGATCAACTCAAACGTTTGTTAAGGATGCGTTAGTCTAACTTTGAGACTAAGATCAACTTAACGGGATCGTTTAGATCCGACAAAAGAGCGTTTGGGCTTTAATGTTCCAGTTTAGGGATATAGTGATCCATCGTATGTATGGCCGTCGGGACCCATCACCTCTCTGACGACGTTGAAGGATTACAACGACGGATGTCAGAGGAGTTCAGAGATGTACCCTCGAGCCAGAGTTAATTGGGAGGATTTATAGTCCAGTCTGTTTGAAGGTTTAAGGATACGTTAGCCATCTTTGAGGCTAAGATCAACTTAAACAGGATCGTTTAGATCCGACAAAAGAGCATACGAGGCTCTATTGTTCTAGTTTAAAGACATTGCGGTCCATGGGTAGTTTAAGGACGTTGCGGTCCATGGGTAGTTTTAGGACATTGCGGTCCATAGGTAGTTTAAGGACATTGCGGTCCATTGTTAGTTTTAAGACATCTCGGTCAAGGTTAAGGACGTCGTAGTCCATGGGTTTAAGGACCCTACAGTCCGGTATGTGCTCTGGATGCTTCACACGGGTTCACTGCCGTGCTCTGCGAGGACCAGGCTCCGCTCTGGACGTTTTCCACGGGGTCAAAGAGTGACATTATCTGCGTTCCACGTAACCAGGAATTTTGCATTAAATACGGGTTTAAGGACCCCACAGTCCGTATCAGTGTGTGGTCGTCGGGACCCGTCACCTCTTTGAAGACATTAAGGGATTACAATGCCAAGTATCAAAGGAGTGAAGAGATGTACCCTAGAACCGGAGTGGATTAAATAGTCCTTGGCCCAATTTGGGATCAAGACGAATTAATTATGTTATGAGTCCATTGGCCCAGTCAATCACAAATTGAGGACTTATGGCCATCTTGGGCTAAGTCCAATCAGGAGAGGCTTTGCCTCTATCCATTTAGGCCAATTGGGCCAAAGCCTAGTGTTAAACACTACAGAGCAGTCAGTGTTGAACACTGGGAATGAGGTTGACAAGTTAGTGTTTAACACTAAGAGATAATCGGTGTTAAACACCAGCAACAAGGCTTTTCAGATTAGTGTTAAACACTAAAACAGATCAGTGTTGAACACTGCAAATAAAGCTTTTTAATTAGTGTTGAACACTAAGGCCCAACAGTGTTTTAACACTGGGTTCGAGGGTTTTAATTTAGTGTTAAACACTAAGGCAAGAGGGGTCACGTGGCAGCACGTGAGAGCGCCCTCCCTTCATTTATTCTGCTGAGATTACCGCGTCTTTCAGAGCATCACGTGCCATCACGTGATGGGCATTCAAATGCCTATGTATCAGAGCTTCTGCCGAGGGTCACGTGGGTCATGTGGGGTGCTGCCTCAAAGGGGCTTTCTGTAGATCTCTTGGGGGGGTCACATGATGACACGTGACCCTGCCTCTATGTATGTTATTTTAGAGGATCTGTTAATCTTTTCCAGGGATCAAGTTCCTCATAGGGTTAAACCCTGACAGTAATTTCAGAGGAATTAAATTCCTACTTCCTTTTGAAGGTTTATATTCTGAATAGAGTTGGACTCTGAATTTTCCGTAGGAATTAAATTCCCCATACATGTGAAGAACCAAATAGGGTTAAACCCTAATAAAAGCTTTTAAGGAATTAAATTCCCACTTTCTTTTAAGTTATGATCAAGGGAATTAAATCCCCGCTGTTCCAACAGAACTAGGTTCTTAATTAGGGTTAAACCCTGTCTCTTTTTGTTCTGAAGGAATTAAATTCCCATGATACAGGGTCAAGCCCTAATTTTATTTTAAAGGAATTAAATTCCTATAGTTCTGTGAGAATTAAATTCTCGTGCTTGCATTCCCTCTCTATGTTTTGGATCTGCATGGCAGGATCTCAACCCATTGAGAATTAAATTCTCAACCTCAGGGGGAGATGTGCACTTTGCAGATCCTCTATCAAAGAGAGAAGAAATATGTTCTTCTGTTTTATGTATCAGAGTTAAACTCTGTTGAGAATTAAATTCTCTTTCTTCTTTCACGGAGCTTTTCCCTTTCTTACCTAGGGTTTTTGCAGAAGATCCAAGTTCCTCCAAGTATCGAAGCTCTCTTCTTTTTCTTTTTCTCTCCCTGTCTCTGTATATATATATCTCTTTGTGTCTCTTGGCTCCTATTTATAGGAGAGGCAGCCGAGTCAATTAGTTTTTGACGAATCTTCATTGAGAGATTTGATTTGCATCCATCATTCGTTTTGGACCTTTGGATTATTAGGTGAATTTTATTCACCATTGGATTTCAAGTCCCGGGATTCTCCTTTGTTGTTTCGGTTAGATTTAAAGGGGAAATCTTTCCAAACTCGAGATTTTTCCATAGATAGATGATATTTCATCACCTCTGAATCTTTAATTCGATTGGTTCCAGATAATCGCTTTCCTTTGGAAAGATTTGATTCTCCTTCAGAATTTAATTCTGTTAACAAAATGGGCTTTGAAAGCCGGTCACGTGTGACCACGTGACTCATGGTCACGTGTGGGCACGTGACCCCTTTTGGAATGAGCCTTTTCCTTTCTTTTTGCGCTGTCTTCTGGTTGTTGCTTGGTCATCACGTGCCAACACGTGACCACTGTCTGAAGCCTCTTTCTTTGATTTCACTGGAGAACAAGTCTGCTGCTTTTGATCATCACGTGCCGACACGTGACCCTGGTCACGTGGGAGCACGTGACCTCTTTTGAGGCTTTTTCCCTGATTTGATCAGGGAACCGATGTGCCTTTTGAAAAATGTCACGTGCCAACACGTGACCCCGGTCACGTGGGAGCACGTGACTCTTTCTGAAGCCCCTTTTCTTCAACGTAGTCAGGAAACTGAACTTGCCTTGATGATGTGCTTAGGTGTCACGTGCCAACACGTGCCCGCTAGTCACGTGTAAGCACGTGACCCTCTTCTGAAGCTTTTCCCAGAAGCTTTCCTGATTTTAAATCAGGAAACAGCATCAGTCCACCATTTTTTCTACAGTGGTCTCTGACTTGGAATTGGGGTTTCTGGTATTTTTAGTTTTTGGCCCAGATTATTTTGAGTACTGAGAATTGTGCTTGGGGCCCACTTCGGGAAATTTTGTCAATCGAAAATTTTAAATATGTTAGTTTACAATACTTACATTATATCTGCGACCGTGAATGTCATTTGATCGGTAAATCTTGTCTAATCGCTATAGCTCTTTTAGACGGATTTGCGAACATGACATTCATGTTGATGTTCTGTATTGTGCTGTGATGTTGCGGATTTGTCGTGGTGGATAACCTGGTTGCAATGGTAGTACAGTTTGGTATTATTTGTACATTTGATATTGCGGGGCGAGCGTCCGACATGTGGACTGCCGTCACTGCCTGTTTGTATATTATTCTTTTGGGGCACGACCGGGCTGAGGTCGATGTACCCGTTGTATATATTTTTACTTTCTGTACTAGAATTACCCCGCGGTGGGGTGCACGGATAGCCGGGTTCTAAAGAGTAACGGGCCCGCATCTCATGGCTTTGAGACGGAGGGGGCTTCACTCTAGAATTGGCGGACTGTTCGCTGCACTCGTAGGGGGTACAGGTTGACCCAAGGAGGGGTGCTCAAGTTACCGGATTTCATGAAGTGTTGGGTGGTCCATTCACTTTGCTATAGGGGGCTGCCTCGCTTCAGGTTTTGGCGGGTAACTTGCCGCGCCCGTAAGGGTCTAGGATTTCATTACACAGGCTATCCATACAACCAAGGGAACGTCGGGTTTCAGTAGCGGCTCTATGAAACCTGGGGATCCCAGATTATCTGTATTGTTCTGTGATGCTTATTACTCTCTGTGATGTTGCATTTTATCATGCCATGAGCGAATATTATATATTGATATATATACTAGTAGATGTTGTATATGTTTAACACCCGCGCTAGTCCAGTCCCCGCTCTGTCGTTAGTTAAGTAACCTAACGGGTGATGACGGGACCCAGTGGCGAATACGGATGGCATATATGTACATCATATTTTCGTTCTTTTATGGTGTGATTAATTGATGGGACTGCATTGATTCGGATCAATGCAAGCCAAACAAACCTATTCTGATGTTGTTGGAACATTTTTCAAAAAGCTGTTATTGCAAGGACGCTCTCATTTGTTTTGCACAGTGGTATTCGGTTATGAATATCCAGCACCTCAGTCGATGAGGCAAGGGCCGAGATCCCTTCACTGGGAGTGACCCCTTGGATAGAGGTTTGCGTCAGGGTAATAACTTCACTATAACCGATTGCCTTTTGCTTTGCATCGTGGTATTCAGTTGGAATATCCTGCACCTCATTCTACGGGGAAAGGGCCGAGATCCCTTCACCGGGAGTGACCTCTTTAGCAAAGGTTTTCGCCACTATATTTTTATAAAAAGCTATCCGGTTCCTTCAACGATATCAAGTTCATTACGTTAAAGGTTTTTCGCCAAAAACCATTCATAGCCCTCCGTCATTTTCAGAAAGGTAGCACTTAGTATTCATGCTATGTATGTTGGCCTTCGTCAAGGCATAGTGTATGGTAGCTATTTATTACTTTTCTGCAGCATAGATAGATGCGTTGGTTTGGGACAGTCGTACTACTATTTTGGCCTTCGTCAAGGGTATGTACGGGTGGGTTCAAATTAACTTGGATCAGGTAGAACTTGACATGTGACTTATGATATGTTGGCCTTCGTCAAGGTCATAAGAGTATGGGGTAAAAATCACATCGGGAGTTTCTAAAGAAACTGAAACTTGCCAGGCATGCGCATACCTTCTGGAGTGTGATAAAGTGAGTTGATTCCATCATGTTATCATGCGATGATAGTTGGATCCCGATTCCCACTGATGAGTTATTTTACTCCTCGGGTGATCCCGACTAATTCTTCTTTCAGGTTTGGAGGAGAATTTGAGGTTACAGTGGGAGGTTTCCTGATTAGATAAATTGATAACCATTCTGATCTAGGTTAGAGTGCATGCAGAGTGTTTCTTTTCTCTCTCTTTGGCAGCGACCATGACCCGACCCTTGACTATGACTCAGTGACCAAGTTAACCGAACCTTCTTAAAACACTAGTTTTTGGATTGTCAGAGTTGCATACCTCATTGCCACTCCTACTTTTACCCTTTTCTCCAGAACACCCCGCATTACTACGAACATCCACTTCCATTGGATAAAACCATTGTATGGTTATATATGAACTCGAAGGAACTTATTCCAGATTCGAGGATGGTTTCCGGTTCTGGAGAAAATGAATAGGACTATTTAGTTGTCTTTTCCTTTTACCTTCTCTCAGGTTGCGAGTGCTCCTTGGATTAGGACGGTACACCTATTATGCTAATTGGATAGTCTTCTTCCAAACCATAGGCAGGTGCCGAATGGTGGGGAATAAAGAAAACCAATTAGCCTAACGAAGGTGTACAGAAGGTATTAAGTAAAGACATATAAAGGGATTAGTAAGAGGGCAAAGTAAATTGTGACTGCTATTCACGACCAAACCAAGTATTTTATCGCCACTCCTACTTCATCTTTGTATTTCTCCGAAACACCCCGTATCAGCAACAGTTTATTGGATACTCCATCATATGGTTATATACGAACTCGAAGGAACTTGTTCCAGTTCGGGGATGGATTCTGGTTCAGGAGAAATAGGAATAAGGCTTTATTCAGTTGTCTTTTATCTTTACCTTCTCTCGGGTTGCGAGTGCTCCTAGGATTAGGACAGTACACCTATTACGCTTATTGGATAGTTTTCTTCCAAACCATAGGCTGGTGCCGAATGGTAGGGAAGGAAGAAAACCATTTAGCCTAAAGGGGTGTACAAAAGGTAATGACTAAAGACATATAAAGGGATTTGGAGAGATGGCAAAGAAATATACGGTTACAGTTGTGAATCTGATAATGGAAGAGGCATTACTAGGAATACCCGGATACCCCTTCGAAACATTTACATGTTTCAGTTTCATTGTGTATTGTTAAAAGAAAACTGATTTCCCAATTAGCCCTTGGTCCAGGGTATGTATTTACCAGGTTTGATTCTCACTTCTGTATGGTTTTACAGATGATGAGTGGGAGTAAGTTATTGGGAATTGGGTGATCATTCTCATTATATCGGGATTCATTGTAATTGGTGATATTTGAGGAAATCGCCTGGGTTGTTTTGCCGGATGGCAAATATTTGGTTTTGAATATCCTTTGTAATGCACCAATTTCAAATTGATATATCTGTACGTTTATTTTTATAAAGTGAGATATAAATTTTTGAAATTATGTCTATGACATTTACCTATATCAGTGGATGGTTAGGTAAGGAGCATTAAACGGCGGTGTAATTCTTCTTAGCCATAAGTACAGTTTTCAACCTACGACACACAAGGAATGAGTTATTAGACTCAAGGGACTTATATAGAGTATTGTATGTTGTTCAGTGTCCATGAGGACAGAGGGGTTGGTACTCGTACTATATTCTGTTTACTTGTGACTTCTCTAGTTCTTAGACATGTGTTTCGTAGAAATGCAAGATCCAAATTTTGAGAAGTTATAGGTATAAGAATAAAGTAGAGAACCAGGTGTTGCAAGTATCAGGATTCTTCAAGGTGATCGAAGATGTAGATACTTGTGTATGGTATTCAGTTGATAGTAATGATTATGAAAACTTGCTTCTCTCTCAGGTTACTCATATCTGGATGTATTCCTAAGTTGAGTAATGCTGATCGGCCTCTCTCCATTTAGTTGACATACACTGAAGACAGCTGCATGATTTGAATCTGGTTCTAATTAAATCAGTGCCTCTATTTCTATATTGGATATATAATAGTTCATATCTTAACAATGTTAAGGTACGGGGAGTTGTCCGGCTTATGCTTAAAACCAGATTCTGGATAACTCATGACACGTTTCTGTAATGGCTGTTTGTGGGTTGACCCGGGCTATGACGAGGGTTGACTTTCTACATCTGAAAGATCAATAGTGATATTATTCTTGACTCGCCACAGTTTTAGTAAAATGGATTTTTTCAGAAAACAGTAGTGGGAGTATGTTAGAACTGGAAGTGATCCAGAATCGCAAACGATTACTGAAAATTTAATAGGACCTAAATATTCAATCTGGTTTGACATTCCATTGGCCACTCCGCAGATATGATGGGTAACCTCAGGCACCCGAGAGGTACTCCGGTAGCCTCAAGGACGGTGACAGGGAGGTTCTTGTTTACCCAGACTTGCCATTGCTGTTGTTCCAGACTGTGAGACCCGGCAGGAGGATGAGTATAGCGTCATTCTAAACTAGCTTTAGATGTGTACGTTTATATGACTCTGCCAGAGGGTTGTCGTAGTCAGTGGGAGCAGCGGAACCAAAGTGGACAAGTAGCATATGTCTATTTATGGACTAAAATAGATATAGCGGAGATAGATCATCTATTTCTGGTGTGACAGTCATAGATTTTGACTTCATCAAAATAGGGGACGGATCTGTTAAGAAGGTAGTAGTATGTGATGTCCTGCTATTTGGATGACATACACAGAGTAAGAAGTGAAATTCCTATACTATGGTCGGGTATACTTTGGTTGTCACACAGTGGTTTCTCCACAAAGGATATAGATATAATATCAGATATTTTGATTATTGGATCTATGGTTTTAGATCTAGATTTGGGTAGTTTCCCAATCTGGGTACTTAGACAGCATTCTAAAGGTGTTTTAGAATGGACGACTCCTGGCACGGTAGTGTACCTGCAGGTGATGGAGTCACCCTCCCTAAATGTGTCTTACAGACTAAAAGGGAGAGGGATGTGCATGATTGGCAGATCACTTGCTTGGGCAATTGAGTCAATCATGAGATATCAAGTACCACACCAGATGTTGTTTTTTGCACTATATGCAATAAGTTGATATTAATCATATCCTGGAGAAACGTTCGGAAGAAGTTTTAGAACATAAGTTGATGTACTAGGGATAAAATAACGGCATCCTCCTTCGGGAGAGAGTTATCATTCCAGGCTTCCAAGGTGACATGGATGATAGAGTGACTGTCAGAGTTATAGTTTTCCCTCTGACGAAGGGCAGTATTTTGGACAGGTGGTCCAAGCGCATACTGAGGGAGGTATGGCGCAGGATACTGATTAAGTTCAGTTGACGATACAGTCTAAGAAATTTGGATTTGGAGTTCATTTATGAACTAGGTCCCAACAGATATCCAGACATATTCTAAGACAGGTATTGCTCATTTCGGAAGATAGCTTTCTCCGCGAACTTGAGATAAAGAGAGACATAGAAAGAAACATCAGGGCGGATCCACTCACTGAGGCTATTCCTCGAACGCAATAGTTTCGCAAATGGGCTTTGTGAGACTGATCAGTAGAGGAGTTGGGTGTTCGGTATCACACGGGCTGTGAGTATGCGACATCGCAATAATTAGCCTTGAGTGCAAGTGGGAGATTGTTCGATATAGTGCCCTCAAAGTCAATTATTGAATCGCAGGCGCGCGATTGCAATGATTGAAGGAGGACCTATACCGGTAGGACAGTCTTACTCAAGATGATAGTATGCTATCTGGTTTATCTTTATCATCGTGTACATGCTTTAGGTGACATTACAGGTCACTATTGCACGTTGATAGAGCCCATAGGATTCTTGCTTGACGGCCAGCAGTATGATGGCGATCATATACGTGGGAGCTGGGGTCTATAAGCACATCCTTAAAGTGGTCCCTAGTCGTGGGAGTTTCGAGACTGGGCATCGATACTCTATTAGTAGACTAGTGTATACAGTCGAGACCCCGACAAGGGGCGGTGGCCGGTCTCACAAGCCATTGGTGTCAGTTGGATCACCTAAGATGTATACAGGTGCTCATTGGGTTATGAGTACACCGGACAGGACTCGCCGGGAACATGCTAGTTGGTATTATACCTGACGTCAGATAGCAGTTCCCTGGTGACATGTGTACAGGTTAGTTCATCGACCTGAGATCGTCATTTGTCTCGTGTGAGTTCCTACTATGCTTTGATTACTGCCCTACCACGGCTCAAAGGAGTCGTGCAAACAGGTTTTAGTTGGGTACAGTCCTGAGCCATTTGGAGGCAGTGAGCGGATCGACAGGGGTTTTGTCTCTCCCGGTATTGGGGGTGAGATAGCACTGTGTCTAGGAGAGCCATTACACGAAGTCCTTTGCCAAGGCAGGAGATTTTCTGGTAGGTATTCCAGTAGTATCTCAGGGTGTTCTGGGCTACACTCCGACACGACTTGTACCGCTTTAGGGGGTCTGACTTTTACCAACCCCCTAGGCCCGACATGCGATGCTCATAGACGAACGGACCAGACTGTACGGATATTGTCACTGACAGGCTCAGTAGGGTGTCAGGATGAGTTCGCTCATCAACCTCCCTTTTGGTCAATACCTGGTAGCCCATTATGTACGGCTAGTACCACTGACGTGCTAGTGGTTAAATCCACAGCCAAAGTATTGAAGAGTCTTTAGAGTCCCCTCCAGACAGTTTCTCAAGTTTCGGGCGAAACGTTGTAGAGGCCGTATGATATATAGCAGGGTTCGATCATATACGTGCAGTAGTGCACGGATCATGATCGGGCGGATCATACTAGTGGGTTTTGGTTTAAGCCGGATCCTAGTATTAGATTTTTTAGATTACTTTAGTCTCATCGCATTCGCATTCGGTCGGAATGCGGATGCAGGTATGTATATACAGGTGAGGGGTATTCTTGTGATCCGTCATGAGTTTACTTTAGTAGATGTCATTCTCTTTTTATTGTTGCAAACATTTGGATTAATGTTTGCATATGGAAATAATGAGCTCAAAATCATGATTAGGAGTCTTAATTATGACATATGTACAAGTGATGAGTCATGGTCTCTTTACTTGTGCATATGTCACATTATTTGATTGATTTGTGGATGAAATGAGAGGGAGCCATAATATGATGGTTAGCTCTTGTATTTCCTTCTTGCTTTCACTCTCATTATAAACACAACACATAAGAAAAAGAAAAGGAAACTTCTTCTTCCTCCTCTTCTTTCTTGAGCTCACTATCTCCTCACTAATGGCATCCACTAAATCCTCAAGAGACAAAGTGATCACACACATTCTTTACTTCACCTTGGACACGTCGGCAAGCAAACTTCATGTCCGAGTTGCTTCGGACGAAGCGGGAGCCCGTAAAAGGATTCGAAGATGTGATGCCCTTCCCGGTGAGAAGACCGGAGATCGGAGATGCCGCGAGGAGCAAGAGATGGTGGCTAAAGACCAAAGGACACGGATTGATCGGTATATCTTTTCTAACCCTTCTCAACTTAGCTAGTTATAGGTTAATGGTTTGATCCAGGATTAAAGTCTACGATAGCGCTGGTTTCATGTTTTTGAAAAAGTTTTCGTTTCCGCGTTTTGGCCTTGGACAGACGGCCGGGGCGCTACCGTAGACTTACAGATTGGTCCCGCAGCCATTGGTGATGTGCACCTAAGATTGTATACAGATGCTCACCGAGTGTGAGTACACCGGACATGACTCACCGAGAACTGACTGGATGGTATTATACCTAACGTTAGATAGCAGTTCTCAGGTGACATATGTGCAGATAGTCTGTCGACTTGAGGTCGTCATTTGTCTCGTGTGAGTTCCCACTGTACTTTGATTACTATCCTACCACGGCTCAAAGGAGTCGTGCAAACAGGTTTTAGCTGGGTATAGTCCCGAGCCACATGAAGGCAGTGAGCGACTGTTAGGGATTCATCTCTCCCTGTATAGGGAGTCGATATCGCATTGTGATCGGTTGGTCATTACCATAAGTCCCTAACCAGGGCTGATAGAGAATTACTGGTGGACTGACCAGTAGATTCTCGGATAGTCTTGAGCCACACCGGCATGACTTATATGGTTGTTAGGGGTCTGACGTTTACCACCTCCCTAGACCATACATGCGATGCTCTCAGACGAATAGACCGGACTGCACGGATATTGTCACGGACAGGCTCAGTAGGGGTTACGGACGAGTTCGCTCGTCGGCCTCCTTTTCGACATGTACCTGAGTTGCCGTTACGTACAGCTAGTGCCACTGACAGACTTGTGGTTAAACCCACTGCCAGCGTATTGTCGAGTTTTTAGAGTCCCACACAGAGGGTTTTCCTGGATCAGGCGAGACGATGTAGACGCCGTATGGTCTTATGGCAGGGTTTCGATCGCATTCGTATACTGGCTACTCGAATGACGATCGGATGGATTATACTAGTAGGCTTTGGTTTAAGTCGGATACTAGTATTGTAGTATTGGATTATACTGATCTCGGTGTATCCGTATTTTTTGGAATACGGATACGGGTATGAAAATACGGAAAAAGGACATTCTTGTAAATTCACAAGATTGACCTTCTAGAAGGAGACACCTCATTATTGTTTTATTCTTTTTCATTAAAGAATTAATGAGGTGGAATTTAGGAGGCATGGGTTGAAGAATGGCTAAGTATTTGTTTATTTCATTTGGAGCCACTATTCAAGCATGGTTGTAGATTATATGATTTAATAATACCATGGTTGAATTATTGGCTCAAGACTTAACCATTCTTCTTCTCATTTTCTATTATCATTATCACAAAAGCATTCTCTCTCCTAGGTTTTCTTCTCTCCTTCTTCCTCAAGCTCATACACTTGCATGTGTTGCAAAACAATGAGCTTTGAGATCAAATAATCCAATACACTCACTCTACATCTACTTAGTCTTCTCTCTTAGCAAGTTAGATCACTAACTTATCTCATGGAGGTTGGAGCTTGACCATAGCCCTCGGATAGATCCATCTTCGACACAAAGGAGACCGGCAACCGAGATCGTTCAAAAGCCAAAGCAAGGAGATCAAGAAGAAAGAGCTTGAACCAAGGAGCAAGGAGCAACTTGAAGACCCGAAGGACTAGGAACGAGGGTATAACTCCTTTACTTAGTAGTTTGCTCTCTCTCTTAGTCTAGTTTTTTGTTAGCTAAGGTTTAAATAAGATCCTAAAGTGGAACAAGTTCATGATGCAAAGCTAAAACATGTTTCTTTTGAGGTGAGAAAATCGTTTTTAATGTATTTTGCCTCCCCGCAAGCCATGGGGTGTGCATCATCGACTTATAATCTCTTCATCCTCTTCGGTATCACTCCCGAATATCGGGATAGTGGCGATGGCTTTTTGTTTATTCTCCGGTTTGCGACATCTTTCCATGACTTCGAAGTCTGATAAGAAGTACTTGGCGTCTTCATATTTGCGAACTTCATTTACGGAGAATGGTTCAGCTCCCCTGTAACTGTGTACGCTTATGCCATGGTAGGATTAAATGATGTTGTATTTTCGTTGTTTTCTGTAATGGTAGGATTAAATGATGGGACATCATTAATTCATTAATGCAAAGAAAATAAACCTAAATTAAATCGTTATAACAATTTCAAAACCACTCGGTTTTCTTCAAAAAGCAAATTTTAAATGCGGAGCTTAAACCACTCATTTTAAAAAGCTATCATGGTTCCTTCGATCATATCAAGTTCATTACGTTAACGGTTTTGCCAAAAACCAGCCGTAACCCTCCGTCGTTTCAAATAAACAGCACATCGTATTCATGCTATGTTTGTTGGCCTACGTCAAGGCATAGTGTATGGTAGCAATGTGTTGCTTATTTGTTGCACAGATAGATGCATTAGTTTAGAACAGTCGTACAGCCTTGTTGGCCTATGTCAAGGGCGAGTACGGATGGATCTAAATTAATCAGGACAACGATGGGTAGAACTTGACTTGCATCTTATGATTTGTTGGCCTACGTCAAGATCATAAGAGCTTGGGGGTAAAAATCATATCGGGAGTTCAAACATAAAGGAAACTTGCAGATTTAGCATACCTTCTGGAGTGTGGTGACTAGAGTAGCTTCCATCTAGGGCATCATGTGATGATAGTTGGATCCCGATCCCACTGATGAGTAGGACTACTCTTGGCAGATTTTCTCACTTAACAATCAATGCTATAAACCAAGTAGGTGTCTAAGAAAGGTGTTAGTTAGGCTACGCCTCCAGGGAAAAGAGGTTACATAATTAAGAAACTTCACGAAAGCGTTGGAAAACTTCCCTCGAAATACCAACACTGGCCTGGCTGAAAGGTTAAGAAAGTATTGTGACGTGTGATTAATCCTGACTAATTCTTCTTTTAGGGTTTGAAGAAGGATTTGAGGAAACAGTGGGAGCCATCCTGTTTAGATAAACTAATAAACCAATCTAAACTTGCAAGAGCATATGCTGAGTGTTTCTTTTCTCTCTCTCTGGCAGCTACCATGACAGGACTAAAACTATTACTTGAAAAAAATACACTGACCGGGCCAAACTATAAAAATTGGCTAAGGAACGTCAACATTGCACTGACTTATGACAAAGTTGCATATGTTACTACCGTTGTTCCTCCCCCTATCCCAGGACCAGATTCCTCGGTTGCGGAAAAGGAGGTTTGCAAAACTTGGGATCTTGACTGTGAAAGAGCTAAGTGTATCGTGCTGGCGTCCATGAACAATGAACTTCAGAAACAGCACGAGAGTATGGATATTATATCCATCTTTCTCCATTGCAAGGATATGTATGGAGAGCACTCCCGTATCGCGAGGTACGAGATCTCAAGGAAACTGTTCCAGATGTGGTTAGCTCCAGGATCACCAGTAGGAGAGCACGTCTTGAAAATGATCAGCCTCATTGAGGAACTCGCAAACCTGGGATGCGTGCTAGAGAATGATTTTTACATCGACTTGATTTTGCAGTCCTTTCCCCATACCTTCTCTCAGTTCGTGCTGAACTTTATGCACGAAATGGAAGCTGATCTTCCAAAGCTCCTCAACATGCTGAGGGTAGCAGAGACCTCCTTGAAAAAGGAGAAGACTCCCGTTCTGTATGTTGGCCAATCATCCTCTTCTAAATCTAAAGCGAAAGCTAAAGAGAAGAAGAAGATGAAAGCCACCAAACCGAAAGGCGGGATCAAGAAGGTGCAGGGAACGAACAAGGCAGGAAGGGTGAAGGCGGATAAGAACAAATGCTACTATTGTCACAAGCAAGGGCACTGGAAGAAGGATTGCATGGCTTTCAAAGCCAAGGACACGAAGTAAGCTGCTGCTTCTGCTTCAAGTGTGTTTGTAATCGAAAATTGTCTTTCAGTAAACTCTACATCATGGGTACTTGATACCGGTTCTGGTTCTCACATCTGTAATTCTTTGCAGACTCTGAGAAACCGTAGAGCACTGAAGACAGGTGATATGACTCTCCGGATGGGCAATGGAATGCACGTAGATGCTATTGCAATGGGGGAATATCACCTGGGGTTGACTAGTGGGCATATTTTGGTGTTGTATAGCTGTTTTTGTATTCCCAGTATGCTGTGTAATATTATATCAGTATCTTTGTTAGCTAATGAAGGATATAATTTTGCACTTGAAAGAAATGTCATGAACATTCTCCTAAATCAAGAAATGATTGGGTTTGACATACTGGAAATGTTGTAGATAGTGCCCTCAAAGTCAATTATTGGATCGCAGGTACGTGATTGCAATGATTGAGGCAGGACCTATACCGATATGACAGTCTTGCTCGAGATGATAGTATGCTATCTGGTTTGTCTTTATCATCGTATAGATGCTTTAGTTCACTATTGCATGATGATAGAGCCCATAGGATTCTTGCTTGACTGCCAGCAGTATGATGGCGATCATATACGTGGGAGCTGGAGTCTATAAGCACATCCTTAAAAGTGTCCCTAGTCGTGGGAGTTTCGAGACAGGGCATCGCTACTCCAGAGTAGACTAGTGTATACAGTCGAGACCCCGACGAGGGGAGGTGGCCGGTCTCACAAGCCACTGGTGTCAGTTGGATCACCTAAGATGTATACAGGTGCTCATTGGGTTATGAGTACACCGGACAGGACTCGCCGGGAACATGCAAGTTGGTATTATACATATCGTCAGATAGCAGTTCCCTGGTGACATGTGTACAGGTTAGTTTGTCGACCTGAGATCGTCATTTGTCTCGTGTGAGTTCCCACTGTGCTTAGATTACTACCCTACCACGCTCAAAGGAGTTGTGCAAACAGGTTTTAGTTGGGTACAGTCCCGAGCCACATGGAGGCAGTGAGCGGATCGTCGGAGATTCGTCTCTCCCGGTATTGGGGGTTGATGTCGCACAGTGCACGGGTAGCCATCACTTGAAACCCTTGGCCGAGGTAGTGGAGAATTACTGATTTGGATCAGTAGTTTCTCAGATGGTGATGAGCTTCATACCGACACGATTTATCGCGTTATTAGGGGTCTTACTTTATCCACCCCCTAGAATTGATATGCGATACTCTTTAGACAAACGGACCGGACTGTATATACATTGTCACTGTCAGACTCAGTAGGGTTTATAGATGAGTTCGCTCGTCAACTTCCCTTCCAATCAATACATAGGCAAAACGTTACGTACAGCTAGTACCTCGACGTGCTAGGGGGTTATACCCAGTGCCAGTGTGTTGATAAGTCATTAGAGCCCCCCACAGACACTTTCCCAAGTTCGGGCGAAACGTTGTAGGGGCCGTATGGGTTTATGCCAAGGTTCGGAAAATGCACGTGCGTTTTCGCACGTGTCATTTTTTCGGGCAGATAGTATCGGTCGACTTTGGTTTAAGCCGGATCCGAGTATTATACTGTGTAGATATAATATCTTTGTCTCAGATGCATTTGTATTCGGTCGTAAAACAAATGCGGGTATGTTTATACCATTACGGGGTTATCCTGAAATTCGTTTCAGGATCGGTTTTGGAAGTTGCCAGTTGCCAGTTTTCTATCAACCGTATTTAACAGTCGGTTAAATGCGGATTTATATTTTCTTGATGAGGTGAGTCAGTGTTCTAGATGGTTCTAGAGAGGGTGACAAGGCTTGTGAGTCATTAAGTCATTAATGGTGCATTTAATGACAATGTGACTAGGTTATTTGTGATTGGTTTGCATTGATTGTGTTCGTACTAGGTGTTGTATGACTCATTCTTTGTATTAATGTTATGATAAGCTTCATATCCTTGTGGTCACCCCCTCCTCTCTTCTACCCTCACCTCCCTCTTGCTATAAAGTGGCCGGCCCCTCTTATGGGTGATGATGGATTGATTTTGGCAAAAAGATTATGATAGTTTAGTTCATGGAAATTTCAGATAGTTTAATTTCCATTTACCCGATTCCAATTGGCAACTTCATTAACCGTTCGTCCATAGCCTTGGACGTAACGAACAAAGTGTTCTACTCATTATCTATATCATCTTGGTCATCTCTTTTGGCATACTTGACGATCGAGTTGCCTCGGTTCAGAGGCGGGAGCCCGTTTAAAGATCCGTTGACGTGGTGCCACTTGGACGAGAAGACTGGAGATCGAGAAGATCGGAGCAGCCGCAACAAAGCGTGGGATGATGGTTGAAGACCGAAGGACTCGGATCATTCGGTATAACGTTTCTACCCACTTTGTAGTTTGTTAGTTTAGCTTTAATGGCAGATCCGGGTTATAGTACGCGATAGCGCCAGTTGTAAAAAGTTTTTGTTCCGTATTTGGCGTCTGTTAGACGGCCGGGGCACTACCGTGGACTTACAGTGGTATCAGAGCCTCACCATTAAGCTATACTAACTTGTACTAACGCGTTTAAAAGATCGATCGAACGGAATTTCCGAAACTACAATTTTCTGTACCAAACTTTCTGTCGATTTTTAATCGGGCCTTAAAATTATTTTGAGCACTACAGAAAATTCAGCAGGCTTTCTGATGAATACTGGTGAAATTTGGTGGGCCAAATCAATAGTACTGCCGCGGATCCGCGGCCCAAGCCTAGGTTTGGCCGCGGATCCGCCGCCAGTTTGTGGGATTGGAACACCAATTTTCTACAGTAAGTTCTTCACAGTAAATTGTGGTTTCTGGAATGTTTCTTTTGGGCCCAGATTTTATTACTGTACAGCAGATGTACGTGGGGCCCACTTCGGGAAATTTAGTCAATCGAAATTTTAAACTTGTTAGTATGCAGTATTTACATTATATCTCCGACCGTGAATGTCATTCGAGCGGTAAATTGCGTCTGATTGCTATAGCTCTTTTAGATGGGTTTGCGAACATGACATTCGCGTTGATGTTCTGTGTTGTGCTGTATTGTTGCGGATATGTCGTGATGGATAGCAGTGTGCAATGGTAGTGCAGTTTGATTTATTTGTCATTTGATATTGCGGGACGACCGTCCAACATGTGGACTGCCGTCACTGCCTGTTTGTATAATATTGTTTTGGGGCACGACCGGGTTGAGATCGATGTACCCGTTGTACATATTTTTATTTTTGTACTAGGTTTATCCCGCGACGGAGTGCACGGATAGCCGGGTTCTGGAGGGCAATGGGTCCGTATCTCATGGCATTGAGAGGCAGAGGGACCTCACTCTAGAATTGGCAGACTGTTCGCCGCACTTGTAGGGGGTACTGTTTGACTCAAGGAGGGGTGCTCAATTTACCGGATTCCGTGAAGTGCCGGGTGTTCCATTCACTATGCTGTGGGGACTACCTCGCTTCAGGTTTTTGCGGGTAACTTGCCGGACCTGTAGGGGTCTAAGTTTCATTGCACAGGCTATCCACACGACCAGGGGAACGTCGGGTTTCAATAGCGGCTCTGTGAAACTCGGGGATCCCAGATTATCTGTATTGTTCTGTGATGCTTATTACTTTTTTGTAATGTTGCATATTATCATGCCTGGAGCGATTATTGTATATTGGTATATATACTATTAGATGTTGTATATGTTTTACACCTGCGCTAGTCCAGCCCCCACTCTGTCGTTAGTTAAGTAACCTAACGGGTGATGACGGGACCCAGTGGCGAATGCAGATGGCATATACGTATATTTTATTTTCGTTCTTTTCTGGTGTGATTGATTGATGGGACTGCATTGATTATTATCAATGCAAGGATAAAACAAACCTATATTTGATGTTGTTGGAATAAATTTTAAAAGGTGTTATTACAAAGATGTTTCCTTTTGTTATGCATAGTGATATTCAGTTGAAATATCCTGCACCTCATTCGACGAGGCAAGGGCCGAGATCCCTTCACCGGGAATGACCCCTTGGGCATAAGTTTACGTCAAGATAATAACTTCAATATAGTCGATTACAAGTTGCTTTGCATCGTGGTATTCAGTTGGAATATCCTGCACCTCATTCCACGAGGAAAGAGCCGAGATCCCTTCACCGGGAGTGACCTCTTTAGCAAAGGTTTTTCGTCACTATATTTTTATAAAAAGCTATCAGGTTCCTTCAACGAGATCAAGTTCATTACGTTAAAGGTTTTTTCACCAAAAACCAGCCGTAGCCCTTCGTCATTTCTTTTGGGTATTCAATAGTATTCAAGCTATGTATTTTGACCTTCGCCAAGGCATAGTGTTTGGTAGCTGCTGGGTATTCATTTGTAGCATAGATAGATGTGTTGGTTTGGGACAGTCGTACTACTATTTTGGCCTTCGTCAAGGGTATGTACGGGTAGGTTCAAATTGACCTGGACAACGACGGGTAGAACTTGGCATGTGACTTATGACATTTTGACCTTCGCCAAGGTTTGAGCATGGGGCAAAAATCACATCGGGAGTTTCAAACATACAGGAAACTTGCCAGGCATGCGCATACCTTCTGGAGTGTGATAACTTGAGTGGCTTCCATCAAGTTATCATGTGATGATAGTAGGATCCCGATTCTCACTGATGAGTTAGTTTACTCATCGGGTGATCCCGACTAATTCTTCTTTCAGGTTTGGAGGAGAATTTGAGATAACAGTGGGAGGTTTCCTGATTAGATAAAGTGATAACCATTCTGATCTAGATTAGAGTGCATGCAGAGTGTTTCTTTTCCTCTCTCTCTTTGGCAGCGACTTTTGACCGACCCTAGACTATGACTCAGTGACCAAGTTGACCGAACCTTCTTAAAATACTGGCTTTTGGATTGTCTGAGTTGCATAAGTCATTGCCGCTCCTTCTTTTACCCTTTGCATTTCTCAGAACACCCTGTATTACTACGGATATCCACTTCCATTGGATAGATCCATCATATGGTTATATACGAACTTGAAGGGACTTCTTCGAGGATGGATCCAGGTTCAGGAGAAATAGAATTGGTTTATTCAGTTGTCATTTGTTATCACCTTCTCTCAGGTTGCGAGGGCTCCCCAGTTTAGGAGAGTACACCTATTACGCTTATTGGATAGTCTTATTCCAAACCATAGGCTGGTGCCGAAAGGTAGGGAATGAAGAAAACCAATTAGCCTAAGTAGGATGTGCAGAAGGTAATATGTAAAGATAAAATAAAGGGATTAGAAAGAGGGCAAAGTAAATTGCGACTGTTATCATTCATGACCAAACCGCGTACTTCATCGCCACTCCTATTTCACCTTAAATAGAATAAGGTATTATTCAGTTGTCTTTTATCATCACCTTCTCTCAAGTTGCGAGTACTCCTAGGATTAGGAGGGTACACCTATTATGCTTACTGGATAGTCTTCTTCCAAACCATAGGCTGGTGCCGAACGGTAGGGAAGGAAGAAAACCATTTAGCCTAACGATGGTGTATAGAAGGTAACGACTAAAGACAAATAAAGGGATTTGGAGAGATGGCAAAGAGATATACGGTTAAAGTCATGAATTGGATTATGGAAGAGGCATTACTAAGAATACCAGGATACCCCTACGAGTGATTTTTAATGTTTCAGTTTCACTGCGCATTGTTAAAAGAAAACTGTTTTCCCGATTAGATACTTACTCCAGGGTATGTATTTACCAGGTTTCATTCTCATATCTGTATGGTTTTTACAGATGATGAGTGGGAGTAAGTTATTGGGAATTAGGTGATCATCCTCATTATAACGGAATTCGTTGTAATTAGTGATATTTGAGGAAATCGTCTAGGTACAGTTTTCAACCTACGACGCACAAGGTTTTGAGTTATTCAACTCAGCGGACTTATACAGAGTATTGTATGTTGTCCAGTGTCTGTCAGGACAAAGGGGTAGGTCCTCGTACTATATTCTGTTTACTTGTGACTTCTTTAGTTTTTAGACAAGTGTTTCGTAGAAATACAATGTCTAAGTTATGAGAAGTTGTGAGTATAAGAATAAAGTAGAGAACCAGATATCGCAAGTATCGGGATTCTTCAAAGAGATCGAAGATATTGATTCTTGTGACGGGTATTCAGATAATAGTAATAGTTTTGAGAAACTTGTTACTCATAATTGGATGGATTCCTAAGTTAAGTAATGCTGATTAGCCTTTTTCCATTAAATTGATATGCACTGGAGACAGCTGCATGATTTGAATCTGGTTCCAATTAAATTAGTGCCTCTATTTCTATATTGTATATAGAATGGTTCATATCTTAACGATGTTAAGGTAAGGGGAGTTGTCCAGCTTATGCTTAAAACCAAACACTGGATAACTCAAGGCACGTTTCTGTAATAGCTGTTTGTGGGTTGACCCTGGCTTTGACGAGGGTTGATATTTCTACCATCTGGAAGATCAATAGTGATATTGTTCTTGATTCGCCATAATTTTATTAAAATGTACTTTTTCAGAAAACAGTAGTGGGAGTATGGTAGAACTGGAAGAAATTCCAGAACCGCAAACAATTACGGAAAATTTAATAGGACCTCTATATTCAATCAGGTTTGACATTCCATTAGCCACTCCGCAGATATGGAGGGTAACCTCAGTCACCCGAGAGGTACTCCGGTAGCCTCAAGGACGGTGACAGGGAGATTCTTGTTTACCCAGAGTTGAGACTACTGTTATTCCAGACTATGAGACCCGGCAAGAGGATAAGTATAAACGTCGTTCTAAACTAGTTTTAGAAGTGTACGTAGATGTTATTCTTCCAGAGGGTTGTCGTAGTCAGTGGGAGCAGCGGAAGCATAGTGGGCAAGTAGCTTATGTCTATTTATAGACTTGAGCAGATATAGCAGAGATAGATCATCAATTTTTGATGTGACAGTCATGGGTTTGACTTCATCAGAATAAAGGATGGATCTGTTAAGAAGGTAGTAGGGTGTGATGTCATGGTATTTGGATGACATACACAGAGTAGGAAGTAAAATTCCTATACTACGATCAGTTGTACTATGGTCATCACACAGTTGTTTCTCCAGACAGGATATGGATATAATATCTGACATGCTGGTTACTAGATCTATGGTATTAGATCTAGATTTGGGTAGTTTCCCAATGTCAAGTACCACACCAGATGTAGTTTTTGCACTTGATGCAATAAGTTTATATTAATCCAATCCTGAAGAAACATTAGGAAGCAGTTTTAGAACATAAGTGCATGTTCTACGGATTTGATGACGGCAGCCTCCTTCGGGAGACGGTTATCATTCCAGGCTTCAGAGGTGACATGGATGACAGAGTGATTGTCAGAGTTATAGTTTTCCCTATGATGAGGGACAATATTATGGACAGGTGGTCCAAAAGGATACTGTGGGAGGCATGGTGCTGGATACTGATTAGGTTCAGTGATCGATACAGTCTAAGAAGTTTGGATTTGGAGTTCTTTTATGAACTAGGTCCCATCAGATATCCAGACATATTCTAAGACAGGTATTACTCGATTCGGGAGATGGCTTTCTCCGCGAACTTGAGATTAAGAGAGACATAGAAAGAAACATCAGGGCGGATCCACTCACTGAGGCTATTTCTCGAATACAAGAGTTTTACAAACTAGTTTTGTGAAACTGATTAGTAGGGGAGTTGGGTGTTCGGTATCACACGGGCTGCGAGTATACGACATCGCAATAATTAGCCTTAAGAGTTGGGTGTTCGGTATCACACGGGTTGCGAGTATACGACATCGCAATAATTAGCCTTAAGTGCAACTGGGAGATTATGGGAGATAGTGCCCACAAAGTCAATTATTGGATCGCAGGTACGTGATTGCAATGATTGAGGCAGGACCTATACCGATATGACAGTCTTGCTCGAGATGATAGTATGCTATCTGGGTTGTCTTTATCATCATATAGATGCTTTAGTTCACTATTGCATGATGATAGAGCCCATAGGATTCTTGCTTGACTGCCAGCAGTATGATGGCGATAATATACGTGGGAGCTGGAGTCTATAAGCACATCCTTAAAAGTGTCCCTAGTCGTGGGAGTTTCGAGACAGGGCATCGATACTCCAGAGTAGACTAGTGTATACAGTCGAGACCCCGACGGGGGGCGGTGGCTAGTCTCATAAGCCACTGGTGTCAGTTGGATCACCTAAGATATATACAGGTGCTCATTGGGTTATGAGTACACCGGACAGGACTCGCCGGAAACATGCTAGTTGGTATTATACATATCGTCAGATAGCGGTTCCCTGGTGACATGTGCACAGGTTAGTTTGTCGACCTGAGATCGTCATTTGTCTCGTGTGAGTTCCCACCGTGCTTAGATTACTACCCTATCACGCTCAAAGGAGTTGTGCAAACAGGTTTTAGTTGGGTACAGTCCCGAGCCACATGGAGGCAGTGAGCGGATCGTCGGGGATTCGTCTCTCCCGGTATTGGGGGTTGATGTCGCACAGTGCACGGGTAGCCATCACTTGAAACCCTCGGCCGAGATAGTGGAGAATTACTGATTTGGATCAGCAATTTCTCAGATGGTGATGGGCTTCATACCGACACGATTTATCGCGTTATTAGGGGTCTGACTTTATCCACCCTCTAGACTCGATATGCGATACTCTTTAGACGAACGGACCGGACTATATACATTGTCACTGTCAGGCTCAGTAGGGTTTATAGATGAGTTCGCTCGTCAGCTTCCCTTCCAATCAATACATAGGCAAACCGTTACGTACAGCTAGTACCTCTGACGTGCTATGGGGTTATACCCAGTGCCAGTATGTTGATGAGTCATTGGAGTCCCCCACAGACACTTTTCCAAGTTCGGGCGAAACGTTGTAGGGGCCGTATGAGTTTATGGCAAGGTTCGGAAAATGCACGTGCGTTTTCGCACGTGTCATTTTTTCAGGCAGATAGTACCGGTCGGCTTTGGTTTAAGCCGGATCCGAGTATTATACTGTATAGATATAATATCTTTGTCTCAGATGCATTTGTATTCGGTCGTAATACAAATGCGGGTATGTTTATACCATTACGGGGTTATCCTGAAATTCGTTTCAGGATCGCTTTTGGAAGTTGCCAGTTTCCAGTTTTCTATCAACCGTATTTAATATTCGGTTAAATGTGGATTTATCTTTTCTTGATGAGGTGAGTCAGTATTCTAGATAGTTCTAGAGAGAGTGACAAGGCTTGTGAGTCATTAGGTCATTAATGGTGCATTTAATGACAAGGTGACTAGGTTAATTGTGATTGGTTTGCATTGATTGTGTTCATACTAGGTGTTGTATGACTCATTCTTTGTATTAATGTTATGATAAGCTTCATATCCTTGTGGTCACCCCCTCCTCTCTCCTACCCTCACCTCCCTCTTGCTATAAAGTGGCCGGCCCCTCTTATGGGTGATGATGGATTGATTTTGGCAAAAAGATTATGATAGTTTAGTTCATGGAAATTTCAGATAGTTCAATTTTCATTTACCCGATTCCAATTGGCAACTTCATTAACCGTTCGTCCATACCTTTGGACGTAACGAGACAAAGTGTTCTACTCATTCTCTACATCATCTTGGTCGTCTCTTTTGGCAAACTTGACGATCGAGTTGCCTCGGTTCAGAGGCGGGAGCCCGTTTAAAGATCCATCGACGTGGTGCCACTTGGACGAGAAGACTGGAGGTCGAGGAGATCGGAGCAGCCGCAACAAAGCGTGGGATGATAGTTGAAGACCGAAGGACTCGGATCATTCGGTATTACGTTTCTACCCACTTTGTAGTTTGTTAGTTTAACTTTAATGGCAGATCCGGGTTATAGTACGCGATTGCGCCAGTTGTAAAAAGTTTTTGTTCCGCATTTGGCGTCTGTTAGACGGCCGGGGCGCTACCGTGGACTTACAGGAAAATGGCATATACATACTTAATCAACCTCAAGTTTTCAATATTCAAAACACGCTTAAAAGGAAGGCTCCAGATTCAAACTAAGCCTTCCTATAGCATTATAGACTTGGTCATATAAATGAAACAAGGTTGACTAAGTTACATAAAGATGAATATTTAGATCCGTTTAAATATTCATCATATGCAACTTGTCAATCATGTATCAAATAAAAGATGACCAAATCTCCGTTCATCGGACACGGAGAAAGAGCTACGGAACATGTGTTTTTTATGAAGCATAAATCCGATGACTTGTACACAGCGATGTATGTTGTCCGATGTCTACACATGTATGAAGCGGTCACTCCTACTTCATCACTTTTACTGATGATTTCTCGAGGTATGGACATGTGTTTTTTATGAAGCATAAATCTGAGGCTTTTGAGAAATTTAAGGAGTATAAAAATGAAGTGGAGAAACAGACTGGTAAAAGCATCAAGACACTTCGATCTGATCGAGGTGGAGAATACTTAAGTACCAGTTTCCTTGAATGCTTAAAAGAGAATGGAATTCTCTCTCAGCTTACTCCACCGTATACTCCTCAGCATAATGGTGTATCAGAAAGGAGGAATCGCACGCTACTGGACATGGTGCGTTCAATGATGAGTAGTGCTGAGTTGCCACTTTCCTTCTGGGGTTTTGCACTAGAATCAGCTGCATACCTATTGAATAGAGTTCCAACTAAGTCTGTGCCTACCACTCCATATGAAATGTGGAGCGGGAAGAGACCATGTCTCAAGTATAACAAGATATGGGGGTGTCCGGCATTTGTTAAGAAACATAATCCGGACAAGCTCGAGGCGCGGTCGCTTTTGTGCAAGTTTATGGGATACCGCAAGCATTCAAGGGGATATCTGGTCTACCACGCTGAAGAACAAAAGTTGTTTGTCACTCCCCACATTGTCTTCTTAGAGAGCGAATTTCTTGCAAAAGAAATTAGTGGGAGCGCGGTAGAGCTGGAAAAAATTCCAGAACCTCAAACTACTGCCGAGAACTTACTAGAACCTCAGGTTTTAATAGAGCCCGACGAACCAACGCCGCTCCGCAGATCTGGTAGGCTTTCTCGTCCTCCTGAAAGATACTATGGGTTTCTTGTAGATGGGGATCGAGAGGATTGTATCATCGATGATGATGAGCCTACTAATTTTCAGCAGGCTATCACGAGTAAAGATTCGTTGAAGTGGCTGGATGCTATGAGATCCGAAATGGAATCCATGTACACCAATAAAGTTTGGACTTTAGATGTTGCTCCTCCTGGGATGAAACCATTTGGATGCAAATGGATCTTCAAAAAGAAGATTGGTGCATTTGGACAAGTGGAAAGCTACAAAGCTAGACTCGTTGCAAAAGGTTTTCGTCAAAGATCAGGATTGGACTATGATGAAACCTTTTCCCCAGTAGCTATGCTTAAATCTATTCGGATCCTGCTTGCCATTGCTGCCTTCCATGACTATGAAATCTGACAGATGGATGTAAAATCAGCTTTTCTAAATGGACATTTAGAAGAAAGTGTTTACATGGATCAACCAGAAGGTTTCTTAGACAGTGAGAGCAGCGGAAAGGTGTGCAAGTTGCTTAAATCCATTTATGGATTAAAGCAACCATCGCGGAGTTGGAACATCTGCTTTGATGAGACGGTCAAAGAATTTGACTTTATCAAAAATGTAGATGAACCATGCATTTATAGAAAGATTGTAGAAGGAGCAGTAGTCTTCCTCATTTTGTACATCGATGACATACTACTGATAGGGAATGATGTCCCTATGCTACAATCAGTAAAGCTCTTCTTGTTACAGAAATTCTCCATGAAAGACTTAGGAGATGCATCCTACATTCTGGGCATTAAGATCTATCGTGATAGATCCAAAAGGATGTTGGGACTTTCACAGTTCCGGTATATTGACACTATACTAAAGAGATTTAGTATGGAAGATTCCAAGAGCGGTAATTTACCCGCTTTTCACGGGATCACCCTCTCCAAAGAGATGTCTCCAAAGACTGATGAAGAGAGGGCTCGCATGGGCATTATACCCTACGCTTCGGCTGTAGGATCCATAATGTATGCGATGTTATGTACCAGACCAGATGTAGCTTACGCACTTAGTGTGGTAAGCAGGTATCAGTCTGCCCCAGGTGAGAGGCATTGGATAGCGGTAAAGAACATTCTCAAGTACCTGAGAAGGACTAAGGGGATGTTCTTGGTTTACGGTAATGGGGACCTACAGGTCGAGGCCTTTACCGACTCCAGCTTCCAAAGTGATAAAGATGACTCTAAATCCGTTTCGGGTTTTGTGTTTACCCTCAATAGAGGGGCGGTATGTTGGAGGAGTTCCAAACAAGATACCGTCGCAGACTCAACTATGGAGGCTGAGTATATAGCTGCTAATGATGCCGCGAAAGAGGCTGTCTGGATAAAGAAGTTCATCTCTGAACATCAGGTGGTTCCGTCCATTGCCAATCCAATACCTTTGTATTGTGATAACAATGGGGCTGTAGCATTAGCGAAGGAACCAAGGTCCCATCAGAAATCCAGGCATATCTTGAGGCGGTATCACCTGATCAGGGAGATCGTGGATCGCCGGGAGATCGAGGTACGGAGAGTGGACACAAAAGACAACACGGCAGATCCATTCACCAAGGCCATCCCTCAAGTCCAGTTTGAGAGGCTGTTTGAGATGTTGGGCATGCGGTACGTCAGCAACTGGATCTAGTGTAGACAGTGGGTACTCATTGTGCCAATTACAGGCCTTAGTGCAAGTGGGAGATTGTTGGATATATATGCCCTAGAGGCCTTCATTGTATAGAATGCTAGGGATATGTATGTACATGACAATCTTGCTTGATATGATAGTACGCTATTTGGTTTGTCTTTATCTTAACATGTGATATATTTTACTTTGTATTTATATACATGTTGATAAAGCCCGTAGGGTGTTTTCCTGACTACCGGCGTTGTGATGGCAGTCATACTTGTGGGAGATGGATAGTCAATAGGCACATCATTGAATGTCCCTGGTCGCAGGAGTATCGAGACTGGGCATCGATGCTCCAGAGTAGACTAATGTATACATATCTAGACCCTGACGAGGGGCGATGGATTGGTCCCGTAGCCATTGGTGATGTGCACCTAAGATTGTATACAGATGCTCACTGAGTGTGAGTACACCGGACAGGACTCGCCGAGAACTGACTGGATGGTATTATACCTAACGTCAGATAGCAGTTCTCAGGTGACATGTGTGCAGATAGTCTGTCGACTTGAGATCGTCATTTTTCTCGTGTGAGTTCCTACTGTACTTTGATTACTACCCTACCACGGCTCAAAGGAGTCGTACAAATAGGTTTTAGTTGGGTACATTCCCGAGCCACATGGAGGCAGTGAGCGACTGTTAGGGATTCGTCTCTCCCGGTATAGGGAGTCGATATCGCACTGTGATCGGTTGGTCATTACCATAAGTCCCTGGCCAGGGCTGATAGAGAATTACTGGTGGACTGACCAGTAGATTCTCGGATGGTATTGAGCCACACCGGCACGACTTGTACGGTTGTTAGGGGTCTGCCGTTTACCACCTCCCTAGACCATACATGCGATATGAAAGTGCACGGCGGCGCCCCGGCCGTCGATCCGACACCGAAAACGCGGAAACGAAAAACTTTGCGAACTTTGCAAACCGGCACCACCGCGCACAAAAATCCCGGATCGGGCCATTAACCTAGCTACTAACATACTAAAAGACGGGTAGAGAGTTATACCAAGCGATCCGTGTCCTTCGGTCTTCGTCTCCACTCCGATCTCCCGCGGAATCTCCGTCCGTTATGTCCTCGTCGGAAAGGGCACCACGTAGCCGATTTCTTTTACGGGCTCCCACCTCTTGACCGAGGCAACTCAGGCGCAAAGTTGGCCAGCCGACGCGTCCAAGATTTGCTGTAGGCAAGTGTAGTAGGCTATGTCTCTTTTGGGGTTTATGTTGCCATGGATGTGGAGGAATGAAGATAAGGAAAATTGGTGCTTTCATTTTTCCTAGCATGAAAATGAGATGAAGAAAAATGCTACCACTCAAAAATGAATCTCTCTCATTTTTCTCTCTCATGTGGCCGGCCCCAACATGGAACAAATGGTGGAGAGAAAAAACTCAAGCATGAAGGGAGGTGAGTGTAGGAAAAGTGGAAAGGTGACCACATCAAAAAGGCAATGATAACATTACCAAATCAATATTAAATCCTTTCTAATCTCATGATGATAAGAATATCATAATGAAGCTACAAATGCAAGAAACTCCTCCACAATAAGTTATTTGCACTCTTGCAAATAACCCCCTTCCATCGGAAAGTCCGGCCGCGAAGGAACAAAGGAAAACCGGCCGGAACGGAATGCAAACTGGCAACTTCAGAAAACTGATCCCGTATTAAATTACAGGAAAACCCTGCTACTGCATATACATGCCCGCATTTGTATTCCCACTGAACACAAATGCAAAAAGACAAAACTACACTGTCTAATACTAGGATCCGGCTTAAACCAAAGCCGGCTAGTAAAATCCGTCCGATCACGATCCGTGCAATACCACACGTATCTGATCGAACCCTGCCATATCTCCATATGGACTCTACAGCGTTTCTCCCGAAACCTGAGTAACTGTGTGTGGTGGACTCTAAAGACTCGTCGATACTATGGTGTGGATTTAACCACTAGCACGTCAGAGGTATTAGCCATACGTGACGGGCTACCAGCTATTGACCAAAAGGGTCGTCGATGAGCGAACTCATCCTGACACCCTACTGAGCCCGTCAGTGACAATATATGTACAGTCCGGTCCGTTCGTCTATGAGCATTGCATGGCGGGCCTAGGGGGTTGGTAAAAGTCAGACCCCCAAAAGCGGTACAAGTCGTGTCGGAGTGAAGCCCAGAACACCTTGAGATACTACTGGAATACCTACCAGTAAATCTCCTGCCTTGGCCAAGGACTTTTCATGTACTGTCTCTCCTAGACACAGCGCGACCTCACCCCCAATACCGGGAGAGACGAACTCCTGCAGATCCGCTCACTGCCTCCATGTGGCTCGAGACTGTACCCAACTAAAACCTATTTGCATGTCTCCTTTGAGCGTGGTAGGGTAGTAATCAAAATACAGTGGGAACTCACACGAGACAAATGACGATCCCAGGTCGATGAACTAACCTGTACACGTGTTACCAGGGAACTGCTATCGGACGTCAGGTATAATACTAACTAGCAGCTTCCCGGCGAGTCCTGTCCGGTGTACTCATAGCCCAATGAGCACCTGTATACATCTTAGGTGAACCAACTGACACCAGTGGCTTGTGAGACCGGCCACCGCCCGTCGTCGGGGTCTTGACTGTATACACTAGTCTACTCCGGAGTATCGATGCCCTGTCTCGAAACTCCCACGACTAGGGACCTTTTAAGGATGTGCTTATAGACTCCAGCTCTCACGTATATGATCGCCCTCATACTGCTGGTAGTCAAGCAAGAATCCTAGGGGCTCTATCAACGTGTAATAGCGACTCGTAAGGTCACATAAAGCAGTACACTATGATAAAGATAAACCAGATAGCATACTATCATCTCGAGTAAGACTGTCCTACCGGTATAGGTCCTCTCTCAATCATTGCAATCACATGCCTGTGATCCAATAATTGACTCTGAGGGCACTATATCCAACACGATACTCTCAGACGAAAAGACCGGACTGCACGGATATTGTCACGGACAGGCTCAGTAGGGGTTACGGACGAGTTCGATCGTCGGCCTCCTTTTCGACACGTACCTGGGTTGCCGTTACGTACAGCTAGTGCCACTGACGGACTTGTAGTTAAACCCACTGCCAGTGTACTGTCGAGTCTTTAGAGTCCCACACAGAGGGTTTCCCTGGATCAGGCGAGACGATGTAGACGTCGTATGGTCTTACGGCAGGGTTTCGATCGCATTCGTGTACTGGCCACTCGAATGACGATCGGACGGATTATACTGGTAGGCTTTGGTTTAAGCCAGATACTAGTATTGTAGTTTTGGATTACTCTGATCTCGGTGTATCCGTATTTTTCAGAATACGGATACGGGTATGAAAATACGGAAAAAGGGCATTCTTGTAATTTCATAAGATTGACCTTCTAGAAGGAGACAACTCATTATTGTTTTATTCTTTTTCATTAAAGAATTAATGAGGTGGAAATTAGGAGGCATGGGTTGAAGAATGGCTAAATATTTGTTTATTTCATTTGGAGCCACTATTCAAGCATGGTTGTAGATTATATGATTTAATAATGCCATGGTTGAATTATTGGCTCAAGACTTAACCATTCTTCTTCTCATTTTCTATTATCATTATCACAAAAGCATTCTCTCTCCTAGGTTTTCTTCTCTCCTTCTTCCTCAAGCTCATACACTTGCATGTGTTGCAAAACAATGAGCTTTGAGATCAAATAATCCAATACACTCACTCTATATCTACTTAGTCTTCTCTCTTAGCAAGTTAGATCACTAAGTTATCTCATGGAGGTTGGAGCTTGACCATAGCTCTCGGGTGGATCCATCTTCGACACAAAGGAGACCGGCAACCGAGATCGTTTAAAAGCCAAAGCAAGGAGATCAAGAAGAAGGAGCTTGAACCAAGGAGTAAGGAGCAACTTGAAGACCCGAAGGACTAGGAACAAGGGTATAACTCCTTTACTTAGTAGTTTGCTCTCTCTCTCTCTCTCTTAGTCTAGTTTTTTGTTAGCTAAGGTTTAAACAATATCCTAAAGTGGAACAAGTTCATGATGCAAAGCTAAAACATGTTTCTTTTGAGGTGAGAAAATCGTTTTTAATGTATTCCGCCTCCCCGCGAGCCATAGGGTGTGCATCATCGACTTATAATCTCTTCATCCTCTTCGTTATCGCTCCTGAATATCGGGATAGTGGCGATGTATTTTTGTTTATTCTCCGGTTTGCGACATCTTTCCATGTCTTCGAAGTCTGATAAGAAGTACTTGGCGTCTTCATATTTGCGAACTTCATTTACGGAGAATGGTTCAGCTCCCCTGTAACTGTGTACTCGAGGCCATCCTTGAAGTACTTCATACACTGATGTTGTGTAGAAGGGATGATGTTGTACTCATGTAACCAAGACCTGCCGAGCAAAGCGTTGTAGCAAGTCTTGGCGTCAATAATATGGAACTTGATGTCAGTGACAAGCAGCCCGAAGTGTATTGTCAGTATTACAGACCCGAGCGTTTGTGATGATTAGGAGTCAAAACTGGAGATGGTAATTTTATCCCGAGCTAGGTGCTGCACATTCATGCAAATCTCCTTCAACACTCTTACATTGAGAAGGTTGACGGAGGACCCGTTGTCGACCAGGATCTTGCCTATCTTGATATCATGACAATACCCGATTACATACAACGGACGGTTGTGCTCGCACATTCCGAGAAGGAGGTCTTCATCGCTGAAGGTGATGTCAGACATGTGGACATCTTCTAGCTCGTCCTTCATCTTTTCTTCCACCAAGAAGACTTGAAACTGGTCAGGCTCTTGTAACGTCTTGATTAGGGAATCTCGTGCCTCCTTAGACAGAAGAAGGGCATCCAAGATACTCAATTGTGAGGGTATCTTTCTCAGATGTGCCAGGACATTGTAATCCACCTTGTTCTTCTTGAGCGGGTCCTTGGCTGTGAGCTCTTCGACAACTCTATCATCAAGAGCAATCTCCTCAGGGATTTTTTCCTTTCCTTTGTCCCTTTTGCCCGGACCTTTGTTTAAAGGTTTGAGATTCTTTCCGGGCAACGTACGGTTACGCAGCTGAATGTTCTCACAGTTTTTCATCTCCCCTTCTTTTTCAGAGTTAGATTCCTTGAAAAGAGGGCCGAGGGCTATTTCTTCGTCAGAATCGCTCCCGAAGGTAAGAACTTGAGATTTTTCTCTTGTGGTGATGGCATCAACCATATGACAGTTATCGGTTGTTCTTTCACGCTCGTCTGTCGCGCTTCTCTGTTCCCGACGGGTTTTATGCTTCATTCGCTTAAATTGTTGTCGATGGGCACCGTATCCCTGCCATCACTTCTTGAAGGCATTACACTTTTCGGTAGGGTGCATGACCTTCCGATAGTATAAGCAGTAGTTTGGATGTATATCCGGTTCATCGGGGCACGTACTCCCCGAAGTATTTTCTTTGAAAGGTGGCAGCTTCCTTCCTATTGACAGGCTTTGGCGAACTGCTTCCTTATCTTGATTCTGCTCTTGCTAGTGGCAAAGGCACTTTGATCCGGTTGAGGTACTTTATAGCTTCTCATCACCGGAGCTTTTTCGGCCTGACACCAACGCTTGGCCTTTTTGTAAATGGTCGCTTCACGTTCTCGATCTGCTTTGCTCTTTTGAAGAGCTTTGTTCTGCAGCTTGTCGATGAGGTCATTCGACGGTTCCATGGGTTTTGGTTCTGGATCTGTCACCAGTTTCTTTACATCAGGAACTTATTTGCTATTTATCGACGAGTGAGAGATCATGTGGCAACTCGCTACATGATTCTCGGGTTCTTCCGAAGAATCGTCTCCTTCATCAATATCATTGTTTCCGTTCTCAAGAACATGCTTGAAGAACTCTTCCAGTGTGACTGGGGTCCGTTCCTCTTGGTTGTATTCCTCCAGTGCATTGATGTATCTCTGCAGACCCGTACGATCGCCGTTGAGCTGCACGGGCTTCTTGGCCTTCTTATTTTTCTTTGAAGACTTCGGAGGCTTGGTCTGGAGGTTTTGTCAATTGTTACCAACTTTTGGCCTTGGGCGCGGTTTCAGCATTCCGTCAATAATTTCATGCTCCAGCAGGCTTTTCCACCTAATCGCCGGACATGCTTGAAGATCCTTCAGTATTTTTTTAGTTTTAGCTGAAAGGACCACTTCGCACAGAGCTTCTCCTACAAATGAGCATGATGCCCCTGGTGTATCCACCTTTTTAGGAGCGTGCTGTTTTGGCGGGTTTACCTTCCAGTTTTCGGACAGCGCGAACTTACCCTGTTAGTATTGGTTTTCAACCCAGTTTTTGAAGACGTATCAATCTTCGATTGGGTGGCCCACTATTCGGTGGTAGGGGCAGTAAGTGGGATTGTTGACGTTGCCCGATTGCAGTGGGCGTCTTGGATCCGGCAGAGTGATGAGCTTGTTGCGCACCGCTAGTTCGAATAGTCTTCTCATTTTATCCCGGGGAAACGAGTAAGGACGTCTCAACTTCTCTTCGAGGGCTCACGGTCTGTTGTTTTAGCGAGCCATCGGCTTCGGGTCACTCGGTTGTTGTTGAGCGTTGGCGATGAAGGTCGCTTTCCCTTTGCCCTTTTCATTCCGAAGATCTGTCTTTGAAGAGGACGGCCTATGGCCCATCTGGTCTATTTGGGCCAGTTTGTCAATCAAGGCCTGGAAGGTGTTCGGCTTGAAGAACATCATAAACTGGGATATAGTTGCCTGAGGATCAAGGGTCCCCACGAACATGCCCATAGCAGGAGCTTCTTCTATGCGCTATTCACACTTTGACCATAGGTTACGCCACCGAATTGCATATTGAACCCAGGTCTCTCCCGGTTTCACTCTGGCATTGATTAATGCTGTGATTTGGGTGAGCTCGTTTGCGCTTGCGAACCGCTGTGTGAACAGTAGTTCCATCTCCATAAATGTCTTGACAGAGTCATTTGGGAGCTCGGAGTACCATTCAAATACCGTCTTCGACAAGCTGCCAAAAAACTGGCGAAGCAACAGTTTGTCATTGCCCCAGTATTACCGCACAAAGCTCTGAATTGAGCAACATGCTGATGTGGATTTCCCGTCCCCTTATACACATGGAATTTGGGGATCGTATATCCTAGCGGGTACTTAATTTGGTCATATGAGCCTGGATAAGCTCGCCCAGTTTTGACGACTTGTCCTGCCGCTTCGTTCGCTTGATGAGCTCGTATTTGTTGAGCTATGTAGTCATCAAGGGTAGCTTTGGAGATCGTCTCCTCCCTGGTTGCTGATAAAGCCGGAGGAGGGTTTGATGTCTTCCCTCTGTCGTCTTCAATGATTATTGGAGGGTCTTCGGCCGGAGGATCCGGTTGGATCATCATCCCCACCATGTCTTGGAAGAGAAACGCCATTTGTTTTATATTAGCCGCTTGTTCCGCGGCCTCTTTGTCTTTCTTTTCAAGAATCTTTCGTAGGAATTCGGTGTCGATCTCCTGCTCCTGGCGTTGTTCTGACGATACTTCCGGGCTTTCTTTCTGCCTAGTAAGTGCGGCCATCCTTGTCAACATCTCCTGGAGCTTTTGTTATTGCTCCTGAGCTTTCATCACAGACCGTGTGAGTGGTCGATGACACACGGAAGCACGGTTATCCTATTTTCTGGATGCCATGTAGACGGTATGCACAACCAGGCCCCCAAACTTGGGGCGTTTGGGTCCACTGCCTTGGAAATTTGCTGCGGGCAGGAGGATCTTCTCCGGCCTTCTCCTCTTATGGGAGGTTGAATTTGAGGGGGCCGTTGCTACAGGCACCTATGCAGACGATACCTTTCGTAGTATAGCAGAAGGATGGTCCTCTTTTTGCTGAGCCTTCGTCTTCTTCAGCTGGTGAGAGTAATCTTTGTCAATTACAGAGTCTTGGACTTTCCGCTAAACTCTGTGGATCTTGGAGATCAACCGCTGAGGAGGCTGTTCCGGCTTCACCTGTGTTGTGTTTTCGACAGGTGGAGGAGACTTCTTCAAGATGGCGATTGGAGAGTTCTTGCGCACCCTCCTGAGCAGCTCGAAGCTGTTCTCGGTTGGAACAGCAGCGTCAATTTCCACCATTGGAGCTGGTGGGGTAAGTCCAGAGGGGAAACTGCCCCCATCTTTCCTCACTCGGAGCCAGTGGCGACATCGAGCGTGTCTTGCGGATAGGATCACCTCAGTTGTAGAAGCGACCTTGTCATGCCCCTTGCTTTGATGAGAGGCTGCTTTTAGTGCCAGCTTATCGAAGACTGACGTCCGTTGAGAGGTAACGTCTAACCTGTCGAAGACTGACTTTCGAATAGGGAAAGCACTTGTAACGACCTCACCCATAGCAGGAGTTGGAACGGCCAGTCTTGCGAAGATCGATCCCTTAGAAGGAGAAGCCCCTTTGATGACTTCGTTTACTAGAGCTGGAATGGCTATCCGTTTCGGGATAACCCCTTCAAGTATTGTGGGTCTCTTTATAGGCCCAGTGGAGTTTTGGCTCAGCCTATCGAAGACTGAGGCGGCAGACTTGGATAACCCGTTGAGAGGGGCCATGGTGGTTGCGAGCCGATCAAAGACCAACTCCTTTGGGGCTTCTTGTGATGGCATTGAAGCATTGAAGCTCATTGGCGGGAGCATGGTTCCGAAGAACAGTCCAGTGGTAGCCTGAGTCACCTGTTCTACTGGCATTGTGAAGATGGAGGCCGCTTGAGGCCCATAAGTCACTCCTCCAGCAGGGACGGAGTAGGAGTTTCTATTGCAATTGGTGCAGTTGGAAGCCATCGATGTTATCCTCTCTTCTGCACGGAGCAAGACACCAAATCTTAGTACCTCGAATCCAGGGGAAACCACATTAAACCGCGATTCATTCGCAAACACGACACACGAAGTGTGGAGTGGAAAGAGGAAAAGGTCCCACCGGGCGTGCCAGAATCTGCTCACCGCCGAAAACAGGGAAGACAAATGTCTTTCCTGCATTTAGGGGCAGATGCTATTTGGTTTTATCCGTCCACCTCTCCGAAGATGCCAAGTTGATTTATGGCACCGTGTATCGGAGGTCTGGACAGATGCGGCCGTTGTAGCAGATTTTGTCATATTCCCCCTCGTTTGCAATGGGTTTTTTGATTGTGGGGACGCTCTTCCCTGCAGGCGCAAGCCCCTGCAATTAATTACATTACCGCGTAGCGATAACCACTTTCTCCTGCTCCAGAAGGTCGCTTCATGTCGTGTGTGTTTGTTTTATTTTTAGTTGCCCGTGGATTGTATACGGAGACTAATTTATGTTGTCCATAGGGCGTGGATTAGTCCAAATCCATATTTTCTTAGATTTGGGTTTGGTTTGATTTAAGGATCGTTAACCTTGTTTGAGATTAAGATCAACTTAAATATTTGTTAAGAATACGTTAATCCGATATTGGACTAAGATCTACTTAACGTGGGTTCGGGATCATTTTTGATCCAATGAAAGAGCATTTGGGTTCTATATTATTTTAGTTTAAGAATGTTGCGGTCCATAGTTAGTTTAAAGACGTTACGGTCCATTGTAGTTTAAGGACGTTACGGTCCATAGCTAGTTTAAGGACGTTGCGGTCCGTATTGGGATGTGCCCGTCAATTTGGGAGTACACTAAAGAGTTGTTTCTTATCGGGACCCACCACCTCTCTGAAGAAGCTGAAGAATTACAACGACATTTATCAGAGGTGTGAGGAGATGTACCCTTGAACCAATGTTCTTTGGAAGATCAATAGTCGTGTTTGGGACTAAGTCCAATTTGGAAAATGGTGAGCACATGGGCTCGGTTGATCTGAATTAAGGACTTTTGGTCAACTTGGACTCAGCCCACGCGGTCTTTGAGTAAAGTGTTAAACACTTGTTTGGGCTCAGTCTATTTTCTGTGCAAACAGTGCTGAGCATTGATATGGGCTCTGACGCTCACCCTTTACTTTATCCTCTCTTTTTGTTTTTTATAGAGTGTTAACACTCTTTATGGCGCCCACGTGCGGAATACGTGAGGCGCCTGGCGCTAGGTATTGTTTGATGAGTGCAGAGTACTTCTTGTTAAGCAGCGCTCACGTGATGTGCACGTGAGGCGCTTGGCGCTAAGCGCCAACCATTAAGTGCTAAGCGCTCTTTATTTGGGCAGCGTCCACATGATGGGCACGTGAGGCGTTTGGCGCTGAGCGCCAACTATTGAGTGCTAAGCACTCTTTATTTGAGCAGCGCCCACGTGAGGGGCACGTGAGGCGCTTGGCATTGTTTCTTTCTTGGTGCATTTTTCTGAAGATGTTCAATTCTCTGTTCTCCCCTGGATCTTCGATCCCTAAGAAAAAATTCGTCACCACGAGAATTAAATTCTCATTTGTGGAAGACTTGTCTCATGGATCTCGAATCCAGGGGAAAGAACTATGTTGTTTATGAGGGTTAAACCCTTGGATATGCAGATGAGATACTATGATCTCTATTATCTTTATTTACCTTTATTTATCTTTAAGAAAGTTCTTCTTCCTTCTTCTCTCTTAAAGCGTTCTTTTTTTGCTTGCTCTTCTTTTTTTGAACTTGAAGTTTATGGGGGGTTCTTCTATACAAGACTTGAAGTCCTGAGGTCTTTATATAGTGGAGGCAAGTTTGTTGATTTAGTTATTGAGAGATCCTTAATTGATTTGGGGATTTTATCTACCGTTGGATTTTTGATCCAAGGACTTCTGTTTTACAGAAGATATTTTTCTTGTTTTTAACAAGATTGGGAAAATATTTTCCATACAGAGCTTATTCTGTAGCTTGGTGATTTTTAATCACCATTGAATCTTAAATCCAACGGTGCTCTGTTTTACAGAGTGTAATCTTTCTTGATTAGAAAGATTGGGGAAAATATTTTCCCCTACAGAGCTTATTCTGTAGCTTGGTGATTTTTTAATCACCATTGGATTTTTTAATCCAATGGTGCTCTGTTTTACAGAGAGTAATCTTTCTCGTTCAGGAAGATTTGAGGAATATTTTCTCAACAGAATTTAATTCTGTGTTTTGATGATTTATCATCTCCGTTGGATCATTGATCCAACGGTAGAGAACTTTTAGTTCTGGCGCCGGCGCCCTCGTGTGGGGCACATGAGGCGCTGCCTCAGAGTTTTTAACTTTCGGCGCTGGCGCCCTCGTGCAAGGCACGTAAGGCGCTGCCTCAGAGTTTTTAACTCTCAGCGCTGGCGCTCTCGTGCAAGGCACGTGAGGCGCTGCCTCTTATCAAATTTTGAACAGAGCCTTGCTATTCTATTATTGGGGGGAAACAATCCTATTTTGGTCTTTGGTAATGACTCTGAGGACGAGGCCAACGCCATATTCTCCACTCGTCCGTCAGCACAATCCGTTACCGGAGCTGATCAGAGTTTACAGATCACCATAGTCCCGCCGCGACATTACAAAGAACTTTATGCACTTGATACATACAGCGTACAAGAGCTGCAGACTTTCTACGTCCTTCCCAAGCGAAGAGGTGAAAAGGCGATCATCTTCTATCAATCTACGGAGACCAAAGTGGAGAAAAAAGTCTGGCATGGTGGAAAGCTTGCGCTTGATAGGTTTCAACCAATCTGTCTACCCAGATATTACGCAGAGGGATTGAAAAGGTTATTAAGATGCCAAGGCGTACCCTTTGAACAAACTGCTTGACAAGCCCGGTTCTACAACAGATTTTAGGACGTTCCCAGGACTCAGCGAAAGATGCCCAATGGGAGGATGGAGACGACTGGGCTTGGATACTTTCGGTCCAAGAAACGGGAGCGATTCCATGACTTCCGCGTCATAAATAGCTCTGGTAGAGAAATGAATGCTTTTTCAGATAGCTGTAACATTGAAACGAAGCAAAATCACGCTATAAATGTTAGTTATGTATATGCCCTAGAGGCCATTGTTGTACATATGATGTATATTATAATGGATGCTTGGATATATATATAGAGAGGACTTTCTTGCTCGTCATGATAGTATGCTATTTGGTTTCACTTTATCTTAACATGTTGACTTGTATTGGTTTACTGTCTTACTCTCACATGTTGATAAAGCCCTTAGGATCTGTACTCGACTACTGGGACTATGATGAGATCATACTAGTAGGGCCATGGTAGTCGATGAGTACATCCTATAACTGTTCCTAGTCGAGGGTGTGTCGAGACAGGGCATCGATACACCAGAGTAGACTAGCATATACGCATCTTGACCTATATGATGGGCGATGGATGATCCCATATCCATCGGTGTTTGACATCAAGGATGGTGTACGGGTGCTCAGTGGAGACTGGGTACACTGGACGGACTCGCCGAGAACTCCCAGATGGTGATATACCACACGTCAGATGGCAGTTCTCCGGTGACACTGGTACTGGGTAGTCTGTAGACCTGAGATCGTCATAGAGTCTTGTGTGATTCCCACTGTGTTTTGATTTCCACCCTACCACGTCCAAGAGGGCGTGCAAAACGGTGGCTTTTGGGTGCAGTCCCGAATCACATGGAGGCAATGAGCGATAGGAGGGGATTTGTCTCACCCGGTATAGGGAGTTGATGTTGTGCTGTGTTCGATTGGCTATAACTGAAAGTCCCTGGCCAGGGCTGATATAGAGATTTACTGGTAAGTGTTACCAGTAGTTTCTCGACCCGTTATGAGCCTCACATCGACACGACTTATCGGTTACTGGGGTCTGACGTATACCACCCCTAGACTATATATGCAACATATCAGACGAAGAGTCCGGACTATACGGGAGCGTTACTGATTGGATTCACAGGAGAATGTACATGCTAGCTTGTTGATCTTCTGATCGCTCAATACCTGGGTGGCTGTTACATTTAGCTAACCGCTTGCAACTTGTGGGTGTTTGATATGATTATCACCTGCTACCGGCGTATTGACGATTCTTTAGAGTCCTACACAGAGGTTTCTTGACTCAGGCAAAACGGAGTAGAAGCACATATGTGATATGTGTAGGACTGAGGATAATGCGATATGAGATACTGTATTATATTCTCGCGATATTTAGATATGAGCCGGGTCATCGGATCAAGTATTGATTCGATGAATCGCTACATGATATATTAGTCGGTTATATTCGATATAGCCGGATTGTCGGATCAAGTGTTGACTCGATAATTTAATGTATAATAATATAAATGATATATTGTATTATATTATCTAATATTGGCTCGCTTTATTATTCCATTTTCTCACCGGATAATACATTGATATATATGCGATATATATTAATTGTATTATTTTCTTTTGTTACAAATATATAATATATATGTGATACATATTATTGTAACATGATATGATTACTAATGCAACTTGTTTTATGGAGATTAAACAAGGTTAAGGTTTGATTAGGGTTAGTTCTTTCTTGCACCTTCTAGAAGCTTTTCTTTTGTCATGAAGAAGATATTATGTTGATATTTTCTTATGACTCATTGTTTTAACCCAACCAAAATCTAGCCTTAGTTAATTCTCTACAAGAGTTATCCTTGTCATCCTTGACCATGGTTGCATAATTATTCATATATTCATTTCATTATTCATCACAAAAGGTTGAACTCATTTTTCATCTTCATCTTCAGCCTTGAGCTTTGAGAAAGCTTACTAGGTTTTCTTTTTGTGATGTTTTCATGTGAGAATTTGATATAAAAAGAAAGCATAAATACTACTCTATCATCCTCATCTAATCTAGCCAATTAGATTAGGGTGTTCACCTCATTAGAGGGAGAGAACTTGAGTTATAGAAACTTCGACGTAGATCTTCGGAGAAAAGGAACACTACAAGTTAGCATGGATCGTTCGAGTCGTGGAGTCTCTCTTAAGTCCGGGAGATCGTGGATCGCGGCGAAGGAACTTCTACTCGGAGCTTATGAAGCGAAGGAGCAGACTACAAAGGTTGTAATCCCTCACTTTTAGTTGTAAAGATGTTTACTTGCATATTAAACCCTAATAATCTAGCAAAGATCCCGGCTTTGGGTGGTTCGGCACGTCTAAATTTTTATCCGGGCATGGTTGATACCTTATGAACCCTTACAAGAGTGCCTAGGAACCCTACAGTGGTATCAGAGCCTAACTAGAGCATTAGGCGACGTGTATACGAAGTTAAAACTCCGATCGAACCCCGAAACGTCGAAACGACCCCCTCTCTGGACAAATTTTAAAAATGTGATTTTTTCTGTATTAAAAATACCTAAAAAAATAAGCAGGGAATTATAAGCATCACTGTGGAAAACGACATGGTAAGTCGTACGGACCGCCGCGGAACCGCGGCCTTACCTTGCTTGGGCCGCGGATCCGCGGCCGTACAGTTGGATTTAACTTTGTTATTGGCACAGTAATGCCCGTAGCTGCTAGTGTATATTTCTGGGTATTTTTAATCCGACTCAAGTGTTTAGTGTTCTGGGGATTATTTTGTATTCGTTGATTCGATCGGAAAATTTAATTTCGTTATGTTTTCCGGATATTTAGAAACTGTTAAAATGTTCGAACGGATATCATTAACGCACTTTTTCCCGGTACGAAAAACTTTCAAGTGTTGAATTTTTCTTGGGTTTAAATCTTTCAGAAAAACGTGCAAGTAACGCGGCGGTCCCTCTAGAAGAACACAAACCTTAACTCGATTATGTGACCGTCTGAACCGCCTCTAAACCTTAGGGTTTAGGGCAGTACGGCGTGCCACATGTGAGGCGTTAGCTTGACCCTTCTACGGCTGGACCATTGGTACTGTGACATATTCTGGGATTATTTAAACTCCGCTCAAATGTTGAGCTATTTTGGAAATCTTGGGTATATGATTATCCGATCGGAAAGTTTAATACTGTCTATTTATCTGGAATGTGATACAATATGTGGAATTCATATAGTTAGGCATGAAATGCAAAGTATGTGATATTTCGGATTTACGATGTCTAAAGTGATTGTGGATTCCAGATGTTGTAGTTTTACAATTTCTTTTCTGTGACCGTAAGTGTAGTATGTAGTTGTATTGCCGGTTTTCGTTTTTATACATCAACGACGATCGGTGTATGCATACTTACTTACGTTGATGATATGAGATATTATGTGTTGCTGTGATATGTTATATTGGATCGTCGTGTTCTGAATAGCCGGGAGTTTTATGTGAGATGAGAGTTTTTATTTTCATTCATGTAAAATTCATTTGTATGTAATGTTCTTTTATTGGGGCACTTCTGGGATGAGGTTGATGTCACCATTGTATATTATTTACTTTTCCGCATTAGGTAGACCCAATGAAGGGAGCACAAGTAACCGGGTTCTAGGGTCCAGTGGGAGTTCATCTCGAGGAGTCGAGACCGGGTCTCCTAACCCTAGAATTGGCAGTGTTACTTGCCGCTCTCGTAGGGGTCTAGAGATGTGGGTTTGGCTATTCATCGCGACCGTGGATCCGTGTTTTATACCGGCTCGTATTAAAACACGGACATCCTAGTATATCCAATATTTCATATATGTTCTTCTGCTGCAATGTTCTGTGATGAGATCATATTACTTCCTGAGACGAATGCTTATACTATATATATATGCTGATATATAAATATTACTGCTTTCGTTTCTTCTGTGATGCTTAGGAAGCATAAGCTGATGGGATATATTAATGAGATTAATAAAAGAAAAGAAACCTAAAAGATGTTGTAGAATCAAAACTTTATAAAAAGGGTAGCTACAGTTTTGTTTTGCATAGCGGTATATATGATATACTCTGCACCTTATTCGATGAGGAAAGAGCCGAGATCCCTTCACCGGGAGTGACCTCTTTAGCGAAACTAGCAGATGCTACAAACTCGCGGTTTAGTTTTTGACAGATTATATAGTTCTTGCTTTGCACAGCGGTATATATGATATACCCTGCACCTTATTCGATGGGGAAAGAGCCGAGATCCCTTCACCGGGAGTGACCTCTTTAGCGAAACTAGAAGCCTCAAAAACACTCCTTTTCAAAAATCACTTGTTTCTACAATGATATCAAGTTCATTACGCTCATGGTTTTCTTAAAAACCTGCGTAGCCCTCCGTCATTTCAGATAAAGACTATTTAGTATTCGTGCTGCGTTTGTTGACCTCTGTCAAGGCATAGTGTGCGGTAGCTAATTAGTAATTATCTGTAACGGGTGGTCGTACGACCTTGTTGACCTCTGTCAAGGGTCGTACGAGTAGGTTTGATTCAATCAAGAAATGATGGGTTGAACTTAACTAGTGTACTATGGTTTGTTGACCTCTGTCAAGGTCATAGCACACTAGGGGCAAAAGAATTATCGGGAATTTCAAGTGTTGAAATTTGCATTGAGATTGCATACCTTCTATGAGATAGATGGATCCTGATACCCACTACGAGTAAGAGTTACTCCTGGAAGAGTTTTACGCAGGACAATTAGCCGATCAAGTAGGTGTCTAGAAAGGTGTTAACGGGGTTATGCCTCTGGGAAGACGAGGTTTATTTTAATTAGGTCCGTGCGAAAGCACGGGGAACCTCCCTCAAGTACCGACACTGATCTGGCTGAAAGATTGACGAAATTATAGGGTGTAATTAATCCCAGCTAATCTTACCTTTTAGGGTTTGAAGGAAGATTTGATAAAAACAGTGGGAGACATCCTGATTAGATAAGATAATAACCAATCTAAATCTTACAAGAGCATACGCTAAAGCGTTTCCTTCTCTATCTCTCCAGGTAGCGACCGTGTCAGGACTTAATCAAGATAATAATATGGATGTATTGACTGAACCTAGTTATTATACTGAGCAGGGGATCGTTGGTCCCGTTCTTTCTTATAAGAGTTATAAGACTGAACAGGAAACAGGAGAATATCTGGATTCTCACGCCGCCCAAACTAAGAACATGCATGCTGATGCATCTTCTTCGGGTGTGTTAGTTATTGAGAACTATTTCTCAGTTCACCCTACGTCCTGGGTATTAGATACCGGATCGGGATCCCACATATGTAAATTGTTACATGGGCTACGGAAAGGTAGAGAACTGGGAAAAGGTGATCATTCCGTTCAAGTAGGGAATGGTGCAAGTATTGTAGCCAAAGCAGTTGGCAAATATCATCTAGTATTACCAAGTGGTAATACACTGATTCTGAATGAGTACTATTATATACCGAACATGATGTGCAATATTATATCAGTTTCTTTATTAAGTAAAGAAGGATATAATTTTGTAATACAGGATAATGTTATGAACATCTTCCTAAATCAAAAGTTGATTGCATCAGGCTCGTTACATAATGGCATATTCATTCTCAATCAAAATACAGTCCTTAATATACAAAACACAAATAAGAGGAAAAGTTCAGAAATGAACGAATCCTACTTATGGCATTTTAGACTTGGTCATATCAATGCGACACGGCTAGCTAAGTTACATAAGGATGGATATTTGAATTCGTTCGAATTATCATCTTATGATACTTGTCATTCATGTCTCAAAGGTAAAATGACCAAAACTCCGTTTAGTGGACACGGAGAAAGAGTTACGGAACTCTTAGGGCTGATACATAGTGATGTATATGGTCCTATGTTTACTCATGCCAGGAACGGTTCTTTCTACTTCATTACATTCACTGACGATCTCTCAAGATACGGACATGTGTTCCTGATAAAAACACAAGTCTGAAGCTTTTGAGAAATTCAGGGAATATAAGCACGAAGTAGAGAACCAAACGGGCAAAAGTATTAAGATCCTTCAATCTGATCGAGGATGAGAATACTTAAGCAATGAGTTTCTGGACTATCTAAAAGAGAATGGGATTCTCTCTCAGCTTACTCCTCCTTATACACCACAGCACAACGGTGTATCGGAGCGGAGGAATCGCACCCTATTAGATATGGTACGCTCTATGATGAGCACTGCTGAGTTACCTATTTCCTTTTGGGGTTATGCACTTGAAGCAGCAACATACCTATTGAATCAAGTTCCATCAAAAACTATACCTACCACACTATATGAGATATGGAGTGGGAAGAGACCATGTCTTAAACGAGTTAAGATATGGGGTTGTCCGGCCTATGTCAAAAGGCAAAATCCGGACAAACTCGAGGCACGATCAGTTCTTTGTAAGTTTATGGGATATCCTAAACATTCAAATGGATATCTATTCTACCACAGTAAACAACAAAAGGTGTTTGTTACTCAACACGCCACCTTTTTAGAAAAGGAATTTCTTACGAAAGAGATTAGTGGCTCTGAGGTAGAACTGGAAGAAGTTCCAGCAGAACAAACTATAACAGAAGTTTTGATAGAACCAGAGGATTCAGTAAATCCTGAAGAACCCCAGCCTCTCCGCCGATCTAGTAGGGTTTCTCATCCACCTGAGAGATACCACGGTTTTCTCATTGATGGTGGAAGTGAGGATTGCATCATGGTAGATGATGACCCGACTAGTTTCGAGCAGGCCATCACAAGTGGTTACTCTGTGAAGTGGCTGGATGCAATGCGGTCTGAGATGGAATCCATGTACACCAACAAAGTATGGACTTTGGAAGTTGCTCCTGAAGGGGTAAAACCCATTGGGAGCAAGTGGATCTTTAAAAACAAAATTGGTGTAGATGGAAAAGTTGAGACTTTCAAAGCTAGACTTGTTGCAAAGGGTTTTCGTCAATGTCCAGGTGTGGATTATAATGAAACCTTTTCACCAGTGGCTATGCTTAAGTCCATCCGGATCTTACTTGCCATTGCTGCATACCATGACTACGAAATCTGGCAAATGGATGTTAATACCGCCTTTCTAAACGGTGATTTAGAAGAGTGGGTGTACATGACTCAGCCAGAGGGCTTCGTAGATTGTGGGAGCAGCGGAAAGGTGTGCAAGTTGCTTAAATCCATTTATGGGTTAAAGCAAGCATCGCGGAGTTGGAACATCTGTTTTGATGTTGTAGTCAATGAGTTTGACTTCATTAAAAATATAGATGAACCTTGTATCTATAAGAAGGTAGCAGAGAGTAAGATTGTCTTCTTCGTATTGTACATGGATGACATACTCTTGATAGGAAATGATGTTCCTATGCTGCAATCAGTCAAGCTCTTCTTATCATAAAGATTCTCAATGAAAGATCTAGGTGATGCCTCCTGCATATTGGGAATCATGATCTATAGAGATAGATCTAAACGGATACTGGGATTGTCCCAATCCAGGTACATTGACACCATATTAAAGTGGTTTAGTATGGAAGAATCCAAGCGTGGGAACCTACCCACGATCTCTGGACTCACTCTCTCCAAAGAAATGTCTCCCAAGACTGATTTGGAGAGAGCTCGCATGCAAGGGATACCCTATGCTTCGGCAGTAGGCTCTATCATGTATGTGATGCTATGTACCAGATCCGATGTAGCATACTCACTAAGTGTAGTGAGTCGGTATCAAGTAGATCCTGGAGAGAGTCACTGGACAGCTGTGAAGAACATTCTCAAGTACTTATGAAGGACTAAGGAGATGTTCTTGGTGTATGGTAACGGAGAACTCCAGGTGGAGTCCTTTACCGATTCCAGCTTCCAAAGTGATAAGGACGACTCTAAGTTGCACTCGGGATTTGTCTTTACCCTCAATGGAGGGGCGGTATGTTAGAAAAGTTCTAAACAGGATACCGTTGTAGACTCAACGATGGAGGCTGAATACATCGCTGCCAACGATGCTGCCAAAGAGGCTGTCTGGATAAAGAAGTTCATTAGTGAACTTGGTGTGGTTCCATCCATTGGGCATCCAATACCTCTGTATTGTGATAACAATGGAGCTATGGCTTTGGCCAAGGAACCCAGGTACCATCAAAAGTCCAGACATATTCTGAGACGGTATCACCTGATCAGGGAGATAGTTGATCGCCGGGAGATCGAGGTCAGGAGAGTAGATATGAAGGACAACACTGCGGATCCACTCACGAAGGCCATTCCCCAGATACAGTTTGAGAGATTATTCGGGATGCTAAGTATGAGATACTACAGCAGCTAGCCTTAGTGCAAGTGGGAGATTGTTAGTTATGTATATGCCCTAGAGGCCATTGTTGTACATATGATGTATATTATAATAGATTCTTGGATATATATAGAGAGGACTTTCTTGCTAGTATGCTATTTGGTTTCACTTTATCTTAACATGTTGACTTGTATTGGTTTACTGTCTTACTCTCACATGTTGATAAAGCCCTTAGGATCTGTACTCGACTACTGGGACTATGATGAGATCATACTAGTGGGGCCACGGTAGTCGATGAGTACATCCTATAACTGTTCCTAGTCAAGGGTGTGTCGAGACAGGGTATCGATACACCAGAGTAGACTAGCGTATACGCATCTTGACCCATATGATGGGCGATGGATGATCCCATATCCATCGGTGTTTGACATCAAGGATGGTGTACAGGTGCTCAGTGGAGATTGGGTATACTGGACGGACTCGCCGAGAACTCCCAGATGGTGATATACTATACGTCAGATGGCAGTTCTCCGGTGACACTGGTACATGGTAGTCTGTAGACCTGAGATCGTCATAGAGTCTTGTGTGATTCCCACTGTGCTTTGATTTCCACCTTACCACGTCTAAGAGGGCATGCAAAACGGTGGCTTTTAGGTGCAGTCCCGAATCACATGGAGGCAATGAGCGATAGGAGGGGATTCGTCTCTTCCGGTATAGGGAGTTGATGTTGTGATGTGTTCGATTGGCTATAACTGGAAGTCCCTGACCAGGGATGATATAGAGATTTATTAGTATGTGTTACCAGTAGTTTCTCGACCCGTTATGAGCCTCACATCGACACGACTTATCGGTTACTGGGGTCTGACGTATATCACCCCTAGACTAGATATACAACATATCAGACGAAGAGACCGGACTGTACGGGAGTGTTACTAATTGGATTCACAAGAGAATGTACAGGCTAGCTTGTTGATCTTCTGATCGTTCAATACCTGGGTGGCTGTTATGTTTAGCTGACTGCTTGCAGCTTGTGGGTGTTTGATATGATCATCACCTGCTACCGGCGTATTGACGATTCTTTAGAGTCCTACACAGAGATTTCTTGACTCAGGAAAAACGGAGTAGAAGCACATATGTGATATGTGCAGGACCGAGGATAATGCGATATGAGATACCGTTTTATATTCTCGCGATATTTAGATATGAGCCTTGGTCATCGGATCAAGGTTGATTCGATGAATCGGTACATGATATATTAGTCGGTTATATTCGATATAGCCGGATTGTCAGATCAAGTGTTGATTCGATAATTTAATGTATAATAATATATATGATATATTGTATTACATTATCTAATATTGGCTCGCTTTATTATTTCATTTTCTCACCGGATAATACATTGATATATATGCGATATATATTAATTGTATTATTTTCTTTTGTTACAAATATATAATATATATGTGATACATATTATTGTAACATGATATGATTACTAATGCAACTTGTTTTATGGAGATTAAACAAGGTTAGGGTTTGATTAGGGTTAGTTCTTTCTTGCACCTTCTAGAAACTTTTCTTTTTTCATGAAGAAGATATTATGTTGTTATTTTCTTATGACTCATTGTTTTAACCCAAACAAACCCTAGCCTTAGTTAATTCTCTTCAAGAGTTATCCTTGTCATCCTTGACCATGGTTGCATAATTATTCATATATTCATTTCATTATTCATCACAAAAGGTTGAACTCATTTTTCATCTTCATCTTCAACCTTGAGCTTTGAGAAAGCTTACTAGGTTTTCCTTTTGTGATGTTTTCATGTGAGAATTTGATATAAAAAGAAAGCATAAATACTACTCTATCATCCTCATCTAATCTAGCCAATTAGATTAGGGTGTTCACCTCATTAGAGGGAGAGAGCTTGAGTTATAGAAACTTCGATGTAGATCATCGGAGAAAAGGAACACTACAAGCTAGCATGGATCGTTCGAGTCGTGGAGCCTCTCTTGAGTCCGGGAGATCATGGATCGCGGCGAAGGGACTTCTACTCGGACTTATGAAGCGAAGGACCGGACTACAAAGGTTGTAATCCCTCACTTTTAGTTATAAAGATATTTACTTGCATGTTAAACCCTAATAATCTAGCAAAGATCCCGGCTTTGGGTTGTTCGGCACGTCTAAATTTTTATTCAGGCATGGTTGATGCCTTATGAACCCTTACAAGAGTGCCTAGGAACCCTACAATAAAGACGTAAAGTTCGTCGTTCGAAGAGCAAGTTGACAAGCTAATGAGAGAAGCCGGTCAAAAGGTTCGGCATGATCACAACCGTGAAATGGCTATTTATAAAAAGGCCAGAACGCAGCGTCTCAATCAGCAGTTTGCGGAAAGAGAAGATTACGATTCCTGATTTGTATGTCAAAAACAATTTCTATAACCGTAATCAAGAACGGCGTCGCATGAAGCTAGCCGGTGAGTACGGGTCGGTCCATAGGGATGTTGTGAATTTCCGATTTGCGCTTACGAGTTAATTCCGAAGGGTGTTCGGATTAATTATTAAATCTAAAAACCTAATTAACCTAGGGCAATTATCTAGATCTATTCTTGCTAGGGTTAGGTTTTGGGATGGTTTGGAAATGCAATTAAATCTCAACGCTTTCTATACCCGAATGAAGATCTATGAGGAGTTTTGGTAATTATCAATAAAGGGGATTAGATCCATTCGGGAAGGTGTTCCTTCCTCTAGGTTCTTGTCCTTCCTTTAGAGATCCTTACCCTAACCTCCATGGAAAACGCGCGCAACCGGGCCTTTACACTACGGTGTCATCGTTACCTCGAGGGGTAGGATGCCGTAGGGTGCGGTATATGCGTGTATGCATGGAGTCCTATTGTAAATATTTGATGGGTAAGAAAGGGATGAGAGATCTCATCTCTCAAAATCCTTCCCCAAAGCTAAACCCTAAACAAGTTCCTAGGGCATGAAATTAAATCTACCTAGGGCAAAGAATTGAAATCTAAACTAGGGGGAGGAATTAAATCTACTTACAGATGCATCCCTCCAATCATCCATGCAGGGTTGTCAGATCTGAATTTCTGAATGGAAAAGAAACACCGATGCTCTCCAAAAGAATTCTGGAATTTATTATTAAAAGGAGGCATAAAGAATTATAATGATTAGAGTTCCTATTTATAAAGAATAGGAAACCCTAGGGTTACATTTGTTTCGCATGTCTGAAATTACAAAAATAGCCCTTTGAAGACCAGTCAACGCCACCACCAAATTATGGTAAAGTTTTGCGCCCGTAATTCCTTCTATCCACCGCGGAACCGCGGCCCCAGCCAGGGTTTGGCCGCGATTCCGCGGCCATCCTGGTGGTTTGGGCTGTGAAAAATTCTGTGTTGTCTTCTGGTGACTTTGTCTTTCTGTTTCTATATGTCTTTTTCCATTTGGGCTTCTAGGTTAGTTCCAAATCTTCAGTGAACATTTGTAGTGAATTTTTAACCGTTGCTTTGTGTTGACGTCTTGACCCTTGCTTTGTGAACTGTTTCTTATGTAGGCTTGATCAAGATCTTCTGTTCATTGGTTAAAGTTCACTTTTTCATCGTTTTTACATCGTTTTCACTGTTTCCTGTCTAAGAACCTGTAACCTGTAACATGTAGCAGACATGCGTCAAAAGTACCTGTTTATTTATAAAAAGAATAAGAATGGGGAATATAATAATGCAATATTATGGTGTGAACAAATACCCCCAAACTTATCTTTTGCTCGTCCTCGAGCAAACTTATTTTTATTCACTAAAATCCTAACCACACTTTCACAGGGAAACGCGATTGCACTGAGCACGTGCAATAAGCCGTTAAACCTCTAGGTGTCCCTAGTAGGAGGAGTGTTGTCTCCTGAGGGTTTTCAGCGAATTACACCTACAAAATCCTATCAACTCGGTCCATTGACTTTTGTTCTCCAATTAGGTTTTCTAACAAGGAATTCTATTATCTTTTACTCGTAAATTATCCACCCATATTCTTCACACTTTCTCATCATCTAACTTAAGATTATATATGTTCTATAGAATTACTTAGCTTTCGGCATTTCTTAAGTTTTCCTTCTAAAGTTCCATCTCCACTTAGGAATATCTATCAACCCTACTAAAGATACAAGTTTTATTCTTCATTCCTTTCTCTCATCTAAACTCTAATCATATATCCCCAAGTGTGTGTATATAAATCACCCCTACACTTGGAAATTCAAATCAAGCAATCGTACTCTTGTACATTGTCCAAAGCACTTATTAATTGGTGAATTTTTAATTGAATTTCGCTTACACATCCTTCATGCGACCGTTAATACTTCTTGAGGTACCATCAACCGATTACAAGATATGTTAGCACTTTAAAGCGTAATTCCTAGTCTTGCAACACCCAAGGCTTTTAGCAGTGACTCCCAAACCAGTTGGTCTAAGGCACTAGGTGATGAAGCACCCTCGCTAAATATTTTTCTATTTTTGCAGCCTTAAGTAATCACAAAAACCAGTGTCCATTTTTTTATTCTTTATTCACACTTTTTTTTCTTTTATTTTCTTCGTACTAAGGACTTTAGACAAGAGCATTTCAAGGTCTCTTCTACTATTCCAAGTTTCAAGATGCGTGATTGTGCAAATTGTACGGTATACATTTTCAGAATCTAGACTTAAGCTAGGAACTATTTTTCAAACTTATACTCTAATAAGAACATCAATACTCTTCCCTCATTTTGACTTAGCCCAAGAAGTGAACCCAAAATTTGCCTATTTCTAAATAAACTACAAGGCATATACTTTCTACTGTTAAACTTTAAGGAATGTTATTTTTAGGATTTTTAACTTACTAAGTCTAAGATCTAGTTGTTCCTAGCCAGTTAACTTATTTGTCAAACTCAAGTCAATTAGCCAAAATTGAATACAATAATTTTTATAATTTTTGAAATTTTTTCAATTTTTATGGATTTTCAAATAAGTATGCAAATGCAAAAATATGTATAAATGAATGTGAAGGAAGAAGACGTACCGAGCATACCCCAAAACTTGAACTTGACAGTGTCCTCACTGTCATACTAAACCAAGAGGGTCAAAATGCCGGTACTCCCCTGTTTATTTATTTATAATTTTTTTTCATTTTTTAATGTTTTGAAATTTTTTTTTATTTATTATAAAAAGAAAACAAGAAAAAAAATATGTACATATATACAAAGGTCCCCCCCAAACTTAAGCTTGGCATTACACAAGCCAAAGGTTAGCACCAACCATTCAAAAATCTTATCATGGTAAAGGTATAGTCGGTGCAAGAATGGGGTGTGGAGGAAAGAAATGAGAAACACGCGAGACCGTGTGGAAAGAAGAATGGTAGAATATGGTCTCGGTGGGGGAGAAGAATGGTGGAAAGAAGAAAGAAGGGTCGCGCGATCTTGTGGGTGTAAATCGAGTGAATAAATTAGCGCAATTTGTGATGACCGATGTGTTAAAAGCGATTGCGCTAACCTATCAACCCATCGAGAAATGGGGTCAAATCCCTCAAGATTCGCAAGAAAACATGGGTACGCCGAACTTGGTATAGGAGATGAAAGCGTAACGGTCATTTGCCCGGTCGAAACGATGGGACGGACGAAAGGGAGTGAATTAGGGATAGTCTCATTCTCACCGTAGTAAACTGTCTCGAACTTGAAAGATTCCATTAATGGTTCGAAACTACTGTAAGCAACCGAGTCTGATGGTTCAACTAACTCGTCTGAAAATGTAAAGGACTCAAACTCGGGCGGTGAGTCATCAACATCGTCCGAAAAAGTGAAACACTCGTAAGTGTTATCGTCTGTGAGAACAGTATCAGATTCAAAGGAAAAATTGTTAAGCTCACAGTCTTCAAGCGTGGTCGGAACGATGGAAAGGAGGGAGGGTGATATAACAGTCAAAGGTTCAGGAGGCTGAATTGGAAAATCAGACACATCAAACAGAAATGATTCAACCTCAATATGATCCTCAAAACTCTCCTCAATACTATCCTTATAATTCTCCTCAAGATTCAACTCATCCATGCCATTATCATCAAAGTCAAGACGCATATGAGATTTGGGAGAAACATTTAATAACTCGGGATGATGATTTGAATATAAAATCTCAATTAAATTGACAGGTTCATCATCTGAAATATTCCCGGCGTCTATATCCTCAATCAAGTGAAAATCAATTTTCTTAGACACCTCATCAAAAGCATGGATATTTATCGATTTAGGTTCTAGAGCGGAGGTGTAAAGATCGAAAGGATTAAGTGTGGTTTCACTCGAAAGGAGTTCTTCACAATTTGGCAAATCAAACACTACAAAGTCGCACAACTCATCATTTTGGACACATGTTTGAAAATTGGAGTTGTCGGATTCAATTGGGTAGGGGTAGGTTTGATTTAGAAATCCTCTCACATTCTCACTCCGTCCAACCGTCTCCTCATACATTGAAAAATTTGAAGCTAGCGGGAAACTAGCTACCGGTTCAGTAGGTTGCATAAGGGCGGCTAAGGACGCTTCCACATTCCTAGTCATTTTATTTGTTGCTGCAATGTACGCCTCCAACGACTCTTCCAAACTAGACTTAGGTGGTGAGGGGGTTTCGGTGAAAAATTCGAAATTGGTTGGATATGTGAAACTCCCTAATGGCTGTGTCGAAACAGTGTCTAGTGAGGGTGGGAAGGTCGGGTAAGACTGGTAGGAAGTGGGTGGTAAGACAGGGGTAGGGTCAACATATGGATAAAAAGGTGAATAGTCGTGTGGATCCCTAGAACTAGATGGGTGGAGAGGGGTGAAAGATTGACTGCGAGATTGAGCAATATGCTCAGCAATGGACATCGGCCTAGGAGTGACAGAAGGACTTGAAAAAATGGTATCAACATATGGAAGTGGTGAATGTTGACTTGGTTGACACAAACTGGGTTGAAAAGTCAAACTGTTTCTCCTAGACGCCTCTATTTGATCTTTCAAAGATATTTTAGGCAAGGAAGGATCGTCTTTAAATTGACCGAACAAATTGACGTACGACGCAAAATTAGATTCGGGATACCAAAGTTCGGCAAGTGATTTATTATGTGGGGTACCCATGTTGGAAGAAAGGGGAAAAAAGGAAAGTTTATTGTGGTGCAATGATTTATTTGCGGCTAAAAACTTTGCAAGTTTCTATCAAAATTTTCCTTATTCTTTTTTTATTCTTTTTCTCTTTATTAGGAAAATTTTATTGCAAAAAGATTTTCAACACAAGATATGCAACAGCAAAATATTACTTGCAGTCTAATTTCATTTTAAGCAAGTCCCAAAAATCCTGTACAAGATCGTTATTTGGAAGGGAATATATTTTTAATGTGCACAAAATCCTGCAGGCATTTTTCAGAAAATATATTTCAAAAATTACAGAGGAGGAACAGAAGATCTTACAGAGCAAAGTTGGTCAGATGAAACGACCAAGGCGCCGCCTTTCTGCGGCATAAAAGCAGTATCACCACGGTTCCGTGGCTCTCTGGATAGAACGGATCCCCAAAATTTTTTGTAAGCTCTGATTCAACTAGACGGCCGCGGTTCCGCGGACTAAGGTGGGTTTTGGCCGCGGAAACGGGTCGGATGGGCGGTTCAAGACTCCAAAATTTTTGTGCTCTTCTGTTATTTAAAATCCCTTCTGTTCCGATACCCCTTTTTCTATTTCACTTTCTGGAATTTTCCAGATCCGAATTTGTATATCCTGCAAAAATTCAACCACAAAGTATCCCTTCCATAAATAACAAATAATATATATTTTTATATTTTTTGATTTTTTCAGATTTTTATGCTTTTTTTTTTAAATTTTGATTAACCCGAAATTGCGAAAAGGAAATTTCTACGCCATCCCCGGCAACGGCGCCATTTGATTTGTATGTCAAAAACTATTTCTATAACCGCAATCAAGAACGGCGTCGCATGAAATTAGCCGGTGAGTACGGGTCGGTCCACAGGGATGTTGTGAATTTTCGATTCGCGCTTACGAGTTAATTTCGAAGGGTGTTCGGATTAATTATTAAATCTAAAAACCTAATTAACCAAGGGCAATTATCTAGATCTATTCTTGCTAGGGTTAGGTTTAGGGATTGTTTGGAAATGCAATTAAATCTCAACGGTTTCTATACCCGAATGAAGATCTATGAGGAGTTATGGTAATTATCAATAAAGGGGATTAGATCCATTCAGGAAGGTGTTCCTTCCTCTAGGTTCTTGTCCTTCCTTTAGAGATCCTTACCCTAACCTTCCTGGAAAACGCGCGCAACCGGGCCTTTACACTACGGTGTCATCGTTACCTCGAGGGGTAGGATGCCGTAGGGCGCGGTATGTGCGTGTATGCATGGAGTCCTATTGTAAATATTTGATGGGTAAAAAAGGGATGAGAGATCTCATCTCTCAAAATCCTTCCCCAAAGCTAAACCCTAAACAAGTTCTTAGGGCATGAAATTAAATCTACCTAGGGCAAAGAATTGAAATCTAAACTAGGGCGAGGAATTAAATCTACTTACAGATGCATCCCTCCAATCATCCATGCAGGGTTGTCAGATCTGAATTTCTGAATGGAAAAGAAACACCGATGCTCTCCAAAAGAATTCTGGAATTTATTATTAAAAGGAGGCATAAAGAATTACAATGATTAGAGTTCCTATTTATAAAGAATAGGAAACCCTAGGGTTACATTTGTTTCGCATGTCTGAAATTACAAAAATAGCCCTTTGAAGACCAGTCAACGCCACCACCAAATTATGGTAAAGTTTTGCGCCCGTAATTCCTTCTATCCACCGCGGAACCGCGGCCCCAGCCAGGGTTTGGCCGCGGTTCCGCGGCCATCGTGGTGGTTTGGGCTGTGAAAAATTCTGTGTTGTCTTCTGGTGACTTTGTCTTCCTGTTTCTCTATGTCTTTTTCCATTTGGGTTTCTAGGTTGGTTCCAGATCTTCAGTGAACATTTGTAGTGAATTTTTAACCGTTGCTTTGTGTTGACGTCTTGAACCTTGCTTTGTGAACTGTTTCTTATGTAAGCTTGATCAAGATCTTCTGTTCATTGGTTAAAGTTCACTTTTTCATCGTTTTTACATCGTTTTCACTGTTTCCTGTCCAAGAACCTGTAACCTGTAACATGTAGCAGACATGCGTCAAAAGTACCTGTTTATTTATAAAAAGAATAAGAATGGGGAATATAATAATGCAATATTATGGTGTGAACAATGTCCTTCACCCTCAGCCTGTTGTATGTTCTCACGACAATAGAAAAGCCCAAAACAGGGGCAAAACATGGTGGAGAACGAGAATGACGTTTGAAAACAGCGAAGCAGATCCAAGAAGCCACGCAATCGAGCAAAAGTCAGCTAGAATCCGTCTTTTATGAAGAAGTTGAGTCGGAAATACTCTTTCCCCCAAGACAAGACAAGGAAAATATTCAACATTTTCATAAAGCATCAAATGAAGACGCTCCCGGAGCCTCGGTATCCCGAATAGATAAATGAGGTCCGTCACCTGGATTATTGCTCCTACCATCGAGCAATAGGACATCCTCTTGAAGACTGCTTCACTTTCAAAGACTGAATCGAAAACCAGTATCAACAAGGCAGGTTCGCTTTATCCGACAGTTGGAGGGTAACTCCACAGCGAAAGCATGAGCTAAAAGCAACCTATATTGCGAGAGTAGGTCCAGATCAACATTAAGCTTGGAAACGAACTTGTACCTGCCACGTCATACCATTCTCAAAAGAGGGGAACCACGAGAATATGGATGACCCCTCTAGATGCTTCGCAGATGAGGATGAGGATGAGGTGATCTCAGATTTTCCACCGGCCCAAAAGAGGTAGAAGATGGGATACACACCATGGCAGACAATCTAAGGAAAATTGACTTAGAAATGGTAAATGATCCGAGGCCAGCGTTCATCAGTGAGCGGCTATCTAAAATGCAGGTGGATAATTTGAAAAATGTACTCATGCAATATAAAGACTGCTTTGCATAGAACTATTCCGAGATGTCGGGCTAGATCTAGAAATAGCGGTACATAAACTGGCAATATCGCCGGACGTCAAGCCAGTCAAACAGGCGTCAAGAAGAATGCGGCTTGAACTCGAGATGAGTATTAATACCGAAGTCAATAAGCTAATCGACTCTAGCTTCATCCAAGAAGTTCAATATCCTGACTGAATCTCTAACATTGTTCCAGTAATGAAGAAAAATGGGACGGTGCGCATCTGCGTATACTTTCGGGACCTCAACAAAACTTGCCCAAAGGATGACTTCCCAGTACCTGTTATCGAGCTGATGATCGATAACATATCTACCCATGAGGTTTTCTCTTTCATGGATGGATCTTTAGGCTAAAATAAAATAAAAATGCATCCTGAAGACTAAAACCATACTGTCTTTCGGACTCCGCTGGGCATATTCTGCTACAAAGTGATGCTTTTTGGTTTAAAGAACGCTGGCGCTACCTACCAGAGGGCTATGACGAAGATCTTCGATAACCTCATCCATGAGATTGTTGAATTCTACAATGACGATCTTGTGGTGAAGAGCAAATCTCATGAGGAACATTGGGAACATCTAGACGTAGTGTTCCAACGACTTCGGAAATATAATCTGAAGATGAAACCTCTCAAATGCACGTTTGGAGTCTCCTCAGGAAAATTCCTGGGATTCATCGTACGGCACCGAGGTATCAAAATTGACCCTTCGAAGATTAAGGCGATTATGAAGATGCCCACGCCAAAAACTCTCAAACAACTGTGGTATCTCTAAGGAAATCTCGTGTATATCCGGCGGTTCATAGCCAACCTTTCCTGAAAATGTCGTCCCTATAGTCATCTAATGAAGAAGAGGACCCCGTTCGTCTGGGATCATAGATGCTAAAATGCACTGGACGCAATCAACCAATACCAGGAGAACCAGCCGGTACTGACCGCTCCGGTTTAGGGAAATCCCCTCATCCTGTACACAACAGCCCTAGAAAGTTCTCTAGGCGCGTTGTGGGCACAGGAGAACGACCTACAGGGTTCCTAGGCACACCCATGAGGTTCCACAACAGATCAAACATGCCAAAATCAAAAAATTTCTAGATGCCAAGTAACCCTAAGCAAGATCGTAACTAGAGGTAAGGCGATAAAGATGCTAGTTAACAACTTAACTAAGAGTGAACGGAAAATACAACCTTTGTAGATCCGGTCCTCCACCTCCATAGCTCCGTGACGATGTCCCTTTGCTGCGATCATCGGATCCCGGACTCTGGAGATGGTTTCGTCGAAGAAATGATCGGGCTAGGTCGTCGACTTCGATTCCGAAGATGATCTACGTCGAGGCAACTCAAGATCAAACTCCAACTTCACCAAGTTATGAAACTTGTGAAGAAAACACCCTATACTACATGGCAAGTGGTAGAGGATGAAGAAATAGGAAGTGAGTTCATTTTTGATTTGGATTTCTCACTTGGAATCATCACTTAGAAATTTCAAGCAAAAAGTTTTCTTTTTCTCTTCATGAAGAAGATGAAGAAGAAGAATGAAAAAGAATTATGAATAATAGAAAAACAAGTGATGGTTATCATAATGCAACTATGGTTAAGTGTAGAGAATAAACTAGGGTTAGGTGAATGGTTAGGTTAAGCAAAAGAAACAAAAATGGTTGAACTTTTCAAAGCTTCATGAAGCTTCAAAGAAAATCCAAAAGAAGCAACCATTTATTTTCTTGCTAAAAAGAATAAATAAATAAAATAAATAATCAAGAGAAGATAATAAAACCCTAACCATTCACTTAAACATGGTTTAAAGTAAACACAAACCCAAGTTTGCATGTATCATCAAACATGATACAAACAAGTGCAAAAAAATATATCACATATACAACTTGTGCATTTCAAGTGAGAAAATCAATCTTGAGTGAACCAATACTAGTTAATGCAAAGTAATATATCAAATATATAATTATACATTAAATCATTAAATCAACACTTGATTTAATGATCCGGTCATACAGCATATAACCGACTAATATCATGTGTATCAATGTATCGAATCAACATTTGATTCGGTAACCCGGCTATATCACATATAACCGTCCCATGATACATATCGTGAGAATAGAATACAGTATCACATACTGGTATTATTCTCTGTCCCGCCCATATCTCATATGCGCTCCTATTTCGTTTCGCTTGAGCCAGGAAACCTCTGTGTAGGACTCTAAAGACTCGTCAATACGCCGGCAGCAGGTGATGATCATATCAAACACCCACAAGCCGCAAGCGGTCTGCTAAACGTAACGGCCACCCGGGTATTGAGCGATCAGAAGATCGACAAGCAAGCCCGCTCACACTCCTGTGAATCCAACCAGTAACACTTACCGTACAGTCCGGTCTGTTCGTCTGATATGTCGCATATCTCGCCTAGGGGTGGTAAACGTTAGACCCCAATAGCTTGATAAGTCATGCCGACGTAAGGTCCATAACATGTGTGGAACTACTGATAACTCTTACCAGTATATCACTGCAACCCTGGCCAGGGATTTCCAGTTATGGCCAGTCGAGCATAGTGCAACATCAACCCCCAATACCGGGAGAGACGAATCCCCTCCTATCGCTCATTGTCTCCATGTGAATCGGGACTGTACCCAAAAACCACCTGTTTGCACGACTCAGTAGAGCCGTGGTAGGGTCGAAATCAAAGCACAGTGGGAGACACATAAGACTCTATGACGATCTCGGGTCAACAGACTAAGCTGTACCAGTGTCACCAGAGAACTGCCATCTGACGTGAGGTATAATACCATCTGGGAGTTCTCGGCGAGTCCGTTCAGTGTACCCAGTCTCCACTGAGCACCCGCATACTATCTCTGATGTCAAACATCAATGGATATGGGATCATCCATCGCCCATCACATGGGTCGAGAAGATATACGCTAGTCTACTCTGGAATATCGATGCCCCGTCTCGATATTCCCACGACTAGGAACATTGAAGGATGTATTCATGGACTACCCAGACCCCACTAGTATGATCTACATCATAGTCCTGGAAGTCGAGTACATATCCTAAGGGCTTTATCAACATGTAACGGAGAGACAGAAAGTATACATGTTAAGATAAAGAGTAACCAGATAGCGTACTATCATGTCGAGCAAGAAAGTCCTACCTATATATGTCCCAACATCCACTACAATATACATCCAATGTACAGTAATGGCCTCTAGGGCATACATATAACTAACAATCTCCCACTTGCACTAGGGCCATCTGTAGCAGTGGTTGCAGTATCTAATACTCAACCATCCCATATGAGTCTCTCCTTGGGAAAAAGCCTTTGTGAGTGGATCCGTTGTGTTGTCCTCTAAGTCTACTCTCCTAACCTCGATCACCCTGGAGATCAACTATCTCCATGATCAGGTGATGCTGCCTCAGAATATGTTTGGGTCACTGATGGGATCGGGGTTCCTGGGCCAAAGCCACACTTCCATTGTCACACAATGGTAGGAACCTAGTTCATCTCATGAACCAATATACACCCAAACTTCCTCTTTGGTCGTATCTTTAATAGCGATGTTACCAGCCTTTATCGTCTAGTCTGCCACGGTATCTAGCTTGGAACACTTCCAACATACCATTCCTTCACTGAGGGTAAAGACAATGCCTGCGACTGACATTCAGTCGTCCTTATCACCCTGGAACATTTCCAGTGATTCTCCCCAGGATCAACTGATACCATCTCACTAAAGCTAGTAAGAACCCTAACATCCCTTTAGATCTATCTCATAGATCTAAAACCCAGGATTTAGGAGGTATCACTTTGATCCTATATGGAGAATCCATGTGATAGGAGGAGATTGACCGAGCGTAGTATAGGAAACTCTTTTCCTATCAGGAGTATGTTGTCCACGTACAATACGAGGATGACCACCTTACTCTTTACTACCTTTTTGTATATACAAGGTTCATCTACCATTTTGATGAAGTCAAACTCTTTGACTATCGCATCAAAACAGACGTTCCAACTCCGCGATGCCTGCTTTATCCTGTAAAGCAACTTGCACATGTTTCCGCTGCTCCCACTGTTTATGAAGCTCTCTGGCTGTGTACTTATAGACGTTCTCTTCTAAATTAGTATTTAGAAAAATAGTCATGACACCCAACCACCAGATATCGTAGTCATGGTATGTAGCAATGTTAAGTAGGATCCCGATGGACTTAAGCATAGCCACTTGGAAAAAGTTTCATCATTATCTACGCCTGGTCGATGACGAAAACCTTCAACAAGTCTAGCTTTGAAAGTCTCAACTTTTCCATCTACACCAAGTAATCTTCTCAAGATATACTTGCTCCTGATGGGGATTTAACCCTTAAGATATAGCAACCAAAGTCCATACTTTGTTGGTGTATATGGATTCCATCTCAGATCGCTAAGCATCCAGCCATTCTTACAGAGTCCCTACTCTCGATGGCCTGCTCGAAACTGGTTGGGTCATCATCTCATGATGCATTCCTCGCTCCCACTGTCATCGAGAAACCGAAGTATCTCTCAAGCGGATGAGGAACCCTACTAGTTCGGTGGAGAGGCTGAGGTTCGTCGGTGACTATTGAATCCTTTGGTTCTGTCAAATCATCAGCTGCAGTTTTGTATAACTGGAACGTTTCCAATTCTACAGAACTGACCTTGCCTCGATCTTGTCCGGATTTTGCTTTAGACATAGGCCAGACAATCCGAAATCTTAACTTACTTAAGAGATAGGCTCTTCCCATACCATATCTTATATGGAGTGGTAGGCAGTGATCTGATTCGAACCTAATTCAATAGGTATGCAGCTTCTCAAGTGCACAACCCCCAAAAGGGAAATAGGTAACTCAGTAATACTCATCATAGAACACACCATATCTCATAGGGTGCGATTGCTCCGCCCCGATACACCGTTGTGCTGTGGTGTATACAGAGGAGTAATGCTGAGAGAGAATCTCATTCCAAGAATTCCATGCACAAGTATTCTCCTCCCTGATCACATCAAAGGACATAATACTTATACCCGATTTTTGGTTCTCTACTTCTAACTTATATTCTGTGAATATCTCAAAAGCTTCGGACCTATGTTTCAACAGGAACATATGGCTGAATCTTGAGAGACTATCAGAGAATGTAATGAAGTACAAAGAACCGGTCCTGGCATGTGTAGACAAGAGACCTTACATACATCATTATGTATCAGTCCCAAGAGTTCACTAACTCTTTCTCTGTTTCCAATAAACAGAGCTATGGTTATCTAATCTTTGTGACATGACTGGCAAGTTTCACAAGATGTAAATTCAAACTGATTTAAATATGCATTTAAAATGTAACTTAAGCTAGTCGGGTCACATTGATATGACCTAGTCTACAATGACTCAAGAAGGATTCGTTCATTTCTAAACTCTTCCTCTTGTATGTGTTCTGTATACTAGGAACTGTAGTTTGATTTAGAACGTCAATGCTTTTAGATAACATGCCTGAACCGATCAACTTTTGATATAGGAAATGTTCAAAATATTATCCATCGATACAAAATTATATCATTTCTTTACTTATAAAGAGACTGATATGATTTTGTATATCAGGTTCGTTATCTAATAGCATTTGTTCAGAATCAATGTATTTGTAATACAGAGTGACAGTGACCAACAGACCTGGCTGCAACACTTGCACCGTTTTCTGTCTCATGAAACTTATCACCCGTTCTCAGTTCTCTACCTTTCTGTAGCCCATGTAACGGATTACATATCTGGGATCCTGTTCCGGTATCAGATACCCAGGACGCAGAGGATACTGAGAAACAGTTCTGTGTAATGAACACACCCGAAGGAGATGCATCATATGCACTTTCTTCGTTTGGGTGGCATAGGAATTCTGGTATTCCCCTATTTCTTGCTCTGTCTTATAACAATTATAAGTTGGAGCGGGACCAACGTTTCCCAGCTCAGTATAACAAGCGGGTTCGGTCAATACATCCATATTATAATCTTGATTAAGGCGAGATATGGTCGCTACCTGGAGAGAGAGAGAAGAAAACACTCAGCGTGCGCTCTTGCAAGAATAGATTGGTTATTATTTTATCTAATCAGGATGGCTCCCACTGTTTTTATCAAATCTTCCTTCAAACCTTAAAAGGAAAGACTAGCCGGAATTAATTACACTCTACAAGTTCGCCAATCTTACAGCCAGGCCAGTGTCGGTACTTTGAGGGAGGTTCCCCGTGCTTTCGCACGGACCTAATTACAGTAAATCTTGTTTTCCCAGGGGCGTAACCCCGTTGACACCTTTCTAGACACCTACTTTATCGGCTAATTGCAAAGTGCAAAACTCTCCCAGGAGTAACAATTACTCGCAGTGGGTATCGGGATCCAACTATCATATAGAAGGTATGCAATCTCATTGCAAATTTCAACACTTGAAACTCCCGATAAAGGTTTTTACCCCTAGCACCTATGACCTTGGCTAAGGTCAACAAATCATAAGCACTAGTCAAATTCTACCCGTCATTTCGTGATTAATTAGACCCACCCATATGACCCTTGGCTAAGGTCAACAAAGCCACATGACTGTCCTAACTAATCGCATTATATGCGGTGTAGGAAGACATCACTTAGCTACCGTACACTGTGCCTTGACTATGGTCAACAAACACAGCACGAATACTAAGTACTCTACTTCCTAAAATGACGGAGGGTTGCGGCTGGTTTTTATGAAAACCTTTAACGCTTTGAACTTGATCTCGTTGCGGAATCAAATGGTTTTTAAATGGAGTGTTTTTAAGCTTTTCCAGTTTTGCTAAAGGGGTCACTCCCGGTGAAGGGATCATTGGCCCTTTCCTCATCGAATAAGGTGCAGGATATATCATATATACCTCTGTGCAAAGCAAAAACTATAGAAGCAATCAACGGACAAACCGAGGGTTGTAGCATCTGCCAGTTATTGCTAAAGGAGTCACTCCCGGTGAAGGGATCTCGGTCCTTTCCTTATCGAATAAGGTGCAGGATGTTCTACAATGTGTTGGAGATAGTGCCCTCAGATTCAATTATTGGATCGCAGGTACGTGATTGCAATGATTGCGGAGGACCTATACCGGTAGGATAGTCTTACTCGAGATGATAGTATGCTATCTGGTTTGCCTTTATCAGTCGTGTACATGTTCAGGTGACTAATTACATGTTACACTTTGATAGAGCCCTTAGGATCTTGCTTTACTACCAACAGTATGATGGCGATCATATACGTGAGAGTTGGGTGGTTTATATGCATATCCTTAATTGTTGTCCCTAGTCGTAGGAGTTTCGAGACAGGGCATCGATACTCCGGAGTAGACTAGTGTATACAGTCGAGACCCCGACGAGGGGCGGTGGCCGGTCTCACAAGCCACTGATGTCAGTTGGATCGCCTAAGATGTATACAGGTGCTTATTGGGTTATGAGTACACTGGACAGGACTCGCCGGGAACCTGCTAGTTGGTATTATACATATCGTCAGATAGCAGTTCCCTGGTGACATGTGTACAGGTTAGTTCATCGACCTGAGGTCGTCATTTGTCTCGTGTGAGTTCCCACTGTGCTTTGATTTCTACCCTACCACGGCTCAAAGGAGTCGTGCAAACAGGTAGTTTTTGGGTACAGTCTCGAGCCATATGGAGGCACGTGAGCGGATCGGCCGGGGATTCGTCTCTCCCGGTATTGGGGCCGAGATCGTGCTGTGTCTAGGAGAGCCATTACACAAAGCCCACGGCCGTGGCAGGAGATTTACTGGTAGGTACTCCAGTAGTATCTCAGGGTGTTATTGGGCTACACTCCGACACGACTTATACTGCTATTGGGGGTCTGACGTTACTAGCCCCCTAGGCAGATATGCGATACTCATAGACGAACGGACCGGACTGTATATACATTGTCACTGTTAGGCTCAGTAGGGTTTTCAGATGAGTTCGCTCATCGGTCTCCCTTGAGGTCAGTCCATGGGCAGCCGTTACGCATAGCTAGTGCCACTGACGGTTTGTGGTTAAATCCACTGCCAGGGTACTGACGAGTCATTAGAGTCCCCCACAGATAGTTTCCTAAGTTCGGGCGAAATGTTATAGAGGCCGTATGGTTTTATGGCAGGGTTCGGAAAATGCACGTGCGTTTACGCACGTGTCAGATTTCGGGCAGATGATACTGGTCGGCTTTCGTTTAAGCCGGATCCGAGTATTATATTGAGTAGATATAATATCTTTCTCTCAGTTGCATTTGTATTCGGTCGTAATACAAATGCGGGTATATTTATACAGTTACGGGGTTATCCTGAAATTCGTTTCGGGATCACTTTTGGAAGTTGCCAGTTTCCTGTTTTCCGTCAGCCGTCTTTTAACATTCGGTTAAGGACGGATTTATCTTTTCTTTGGATGAGTGTGGAAGTTTCTAGAAGCATCTAGATGAGGTGACTAGGTTGAATGGTGTTGTGTTTTCATTGGTTGTTTTTTGTGTTCACACTTTGTGTTCACACTATGTGTTCACACATGATATTTTCTTATGGTCACCCTCCCTCCTCCTACACTCACCCCCCCACCTCCCTATATATGGCTGGCCCCCTCTCCTCCTCCTCTCTCACTCACTTGAGTTTTCATCTGGTAAAAAGATTATGATAGATTTTGGGGTGTATGGAATTTCACAGCTCATTTCATTCCATCACCCGATTCGAGTGGCAACTTCATTAACCGTTCGTCCATAGCTTTGGACGGAACGAGACAAGGTCTTCTACTCATTCTCTACATCAATCTTGGTCGTCTCTTTTAGCAAACTTGACGACCGAGTTGCCTCGAGTCAGAGGCGGGAGCCCGTTTAAAGAATCGTTGACGTGGTGCCACTTGGACGAGCAGATCGGAGATCGACGAGATCAGAGCAGCCGCAACGGAGCGTCGGATGATGGTTAAAGAACGAAGGACTCGGATCGTTCGGTATAACCTTTCTACACTCTTTACAGTTTGTTAGTTTAGCAATAATGGCAGACCCGGGTTAAAGTATACGATAGCGCCAGTTAAAAAGTTTTTGTTCCGCATTTGGCATCTGTAGACGGCCGGGGCGCCACCGTAGACTTACAGTGGTATCAGAGCCTCACCATTATGCTATACTAAATTGTGCTAACGCGTTTAAAACATCGATCGAACCGGATATCGAAAAACACAATTTTCAAACTTCACAGTTTCTGTCGATTTTAAATGATGTCCTAAAATTATTCTACATATCTCAGAAAACTGTGCAGGGTTTTATAAGAACACCGTACAAATTTAGGCTCATGAATCGACAAGACTGCCGCGGAATCGCGGCCAAACCCATGGTTTGGCCGCGCATCCACGGCCGTTCTGAGTGATCATGCCCCCAAACTTGCACAGTGTATTCTTGTCTGGAAATTGGGGTTTTTGGTATATATCTTTTGGGCCCAGATTTTGTTACTGTTCACCAGTTGTTCGTGGGGCCCACGTAGTGATATTTTGTCGATCGAAATTTAAACATGTTAGTTTGCAGTGCTTACATTATATCTCCGACCGGGAATGTCATTTGATCGGTAAACCGCGTCTGATTGCTATAGTTCTTTTAGACGGGTTTGCAAACGTGACATTCGCGTTGATGTTCTGTGTTGTGCTGTGATGTTGCGGATTTGTCGTGGTGGATAGCAGTGTGCAATAGTAGTGCAGTTTGGATTTATTTGTACATTTGATATTGCGGGATGAGCGTCCAACATGTGGACTGCCGTCACTGCCTGTTGTATAATATTCTTTTGGGGCACGACCAGGTTGCGGTCGATGTACCTGTTGTACTATTTTTCCATTACTGTACTAGGTTTTGCCCCGCGACGGAGTGCACGGATAGCCGGGTTCTGGAGGGCAACGGGTCCGCATCTCATGGCTTTGAGAGGCAGAGGGGCCTCACTCTAGAATTGGCAGACTATTCGCCGCACTCGTAGAGGGTACAGGTTGACCCAAGGAGGGGTGCCCAAGATTACCGGATTCCGTGAAGTGCAGGGTGGTCCATTCACTTTGCTGTAGGGGGCTGCCTCGCTTCAGGTTTTGGCGGGTAACTTTCCGCACCCGTAGGGGTCTAGGTTTCATTGCACAGGCTATCCACACGACAGGGGAACGTCGGGTTTCAGCAGCGGCTCTGTGAAACCCGGGGATCCCAGATTATCTGTATTGTTCTGTGATGCTTATTACTTTTCTGTAATGTTGCATATTATCATGCCTGGAGCGATTATTGTATATTGATTTATATACTATTAGATGTTGTATATGTTTTACACCCGCGCTAGTCCAGTCCCCGCTCTGTCGTTAGTTAAGTAACCAAACGGGTTATGACGGGACCCAGTGACGAATGCGGATGGTATATACGTACATTTTATTTTCGTTCTTTTCTGGTGTGATCGATTGATGGGACTGCGTTGATTCTGATCAATGCAAAGTAAAACAAACCTGTTTACAGTTGTTGGAACAAATTTAAAAAGTGTTATTGCAAAGACGTTTCCTTTTGTTTTGCATAGCGGTATTCAGTGGAATATCCTGCACCTCATTCGACGGGGCAAGGGCCGATATCCCTTCACCGGGACTGACCCCTTGGGCAGAAGTTTGCGTCAGGATAATAACTTCACTATAGTCGATTACATGTTGCTTTGCATCGCGGTATTCAGTGGAATATCCTGCACCTCATTCCACGAGGAAAGAGCCGAGATCCCTTCATCGGGAGTGACCTCTTTAGCAAAAGGTTTTCGTCACTATATTTTAAAAAATCTATCAGGTTCCTTCAGCGATATCAAGTTCACTACGATAAAGGTTTTTCGCCAAAAACCAGCCGTAGCCCTCCGTCACTTCTTTTGGGTATTCAGTAGTATTCAAGCTATGTATTTTGACCAACGCCAAGGCATAGTGTTTGGTAGCTGCTGGGTATTCATTTGTTGCATAGATAGATGAGTTGGTTTGGGACAGTCGTTCTGCCATTTTGGCCAACGTCAAGGGCATGTGCGGGTGGGTTCAAATTGACAAGATAGTGACGGGTAGAACTTGGCATGTGACTTATGACATTTTGACCAACGCCAAGGTTATAAGAGCATGGGGCAAAAATCATATCGGGAGTTTCTAAAGAAACTGAAACTTGCCAAGTATGCGCATACCTTCTGGAGTATGAATAACGTGGATGCATTCCATCACGTTATCATGCGATGAGAGTTGGATCCCAATTCCCACTGATGAGTTGGTTTACTCTTCGGGTGATCCCGATTGATTCTTCTTTCAGGTTTGGAGGAGAATTTGACAGGACAGTGGGAGGTTTCCGGATTAGATAAAGTGATAACCATTCTGATCTAAGTTAGAGTGCACGCAGAGTGTTTCTTTTCTCTTTCTCTTTGGCAGCGACCTTTGACCGACCCTAGACTATGACTCAGTGACCAAGTTGACCGAACCTTCTTAAAATACTGGCTTTTGGATTGTCTGAGTTGCATAAGTCATTGCCACTCCTTCTTTTACCCTTTGCATTTCTCAGAACACCCCGTATTACTACGGACATCCACTTCCATTGGATAGATCCATCGTATGGTTATATACGTACTCAAAGGGGCTTCTTCGAGGATGGATCAAGGTTCAGGAGAAATAGAATTGGTTTATTCAGTTGTCTTTTATTATCACCTTCTCTCAGGTTGCGAGGGCTCCTTGGTTTAGGAGAGTACACCTATTATGCATACTGGATAGTCTTATTCCAAACCATAGGCAGGTGCCGAAAGGCAGGGAATGAAGAAAACCAATTAGCCTAAGTAGGGTGTGCAGAAGGTAATATGTAAAGACAAAATAAAGGGATTAGAAAGAGGGCAAAGTAAATTGCGACTGTTATCATTCACGACCAAACCGCGTACTTCATCGCCACTCCTATTTCACCTTTAAAGGAATAAGGTATTATTCAGTTGTCTTTTATCATCACCTTCTCTCAAGATACGAGTACTCCTTGGTTTAGGAGGGTACACCTGTTATGCTTACTGGATAGTCTTCTTCCAAACCATAGGCTGGTGCCGAACGGTAGGGAAGGAAGAAAACCATTTAGCCTAACGATGGTGTACAGAAGGTAATGACTAAAGACAAATAAAGGGATTTGGAGAGATGGCAATAAAATGTACGGTTGAAGTCATTGGATTATGGAAGAGGCATTACTATGAATACCAAGATACCCCTACGAAACATTTTCATGTTTCAGTGCATTGTTAAAAGAAAACAGTTTTTCCGATTAGATACTTACTCCAGGGTGTGTATTTACCAGGTTTCATTCTCATATCTGTATGGTTTTACAGATGATGAGTGGGAGTAAGTTATTGGGAATTAGGTGATTATCCTCATTATATCGGAATTCGTTGTAATTGGTGATATTTAAGGAAATTGCCAGGGTACAGTTTCCAACCTACGAAGCACAGGTTTTGAGTTGTTCAACTCAGCGGACTTATACAGAGTATTGTATGTTGTCCAGTGTCCATCAGGACAAAAGGGTAGGTCCTCGTACTATGTTCTGTTTACTTATAACTTCTCTAGTTATTAGACAAGTGTTTCGTAGAAATACAAGGTCTAAGTTTTGAGAAGTTATGGGTATAAGAATAAAGTAGAGAACCAGGTGTCACAAGTATCGGGATTCTTCAAAGAGATCGAAGATGTAGATTCTTGTGATTGGTGTTCAGATGATAGTAATGATTTTTGAGAAACGTGTTTCTCTTTCAAGTTACTCATAATTGGATGGATTCCTAAGTTGAGTAATGCTAATTAGCCTCTTTCCATTAAGTTGATATGCACTGGAGACAGTTGCATGATTTGAATCTGGTTCCAATTAAATAAGTGCCAAAGTTTCTATATTGGATATAGAATAGTTCGTACCTTAAAAGATGTTAAGGTACGGGGAGTTGTCCAGCTTATGCTTAAAACCAGACTCTGGATAACTCAGGGCACGTTTCTGTAATGGCCGTTTGTGGGTTGACCCTGGCTATGACGAGGGTTGATATTCTACCATTTGGAAGATCAATAATGATATTGTTCTTGACTCGCCACAGTTTTAGTAAAATGGATTTTTTCAGAAAACAGTAGTGAGAGTATGGTAGAACTGGAAATGATAACAGAACCGCAAACGATTACGGAAAATTTAATAGGACCTAAAGATTCAATCAGGTTTGACATTCCAATAGCCACTCCGCAGATATGGTGGGTAACCTCAGACACCCGAGAGGTACTCCGGTAGCCTCAAGGACGGTGACAGGGAGGTTCTTATCTACCCAGACTTGACACTACTGTTGTTCCAGGCTATGAGACCCGGTACGAGGGTTGTCGTAGTCAGTGGGAGCATCGGAAGTTTAGTGGCCAAGTAGCTTATGTCTATTTATAGACTAGAGCAGATATAGCGGAGAGAGATCATCTAATTTTGATATGACAGTCATGGGTTTGACTTCATCAGAATAGGGGATAGATCAGATAAGAAGGTAGTAGGGTGTGATGTCCTGGTATTTGGATGACATACACAGAGTAGGAAGTAAAATTCCTATACTACGATCGGTTGTACTGTGGTCGTCACACAGTTGTTTCTCCAGACAGGATATGGATATAATATTTGACATTCTGGTTTCTAGATCTATGGTTTTAGATCTGGATTTGGGTTGTTTCCCAATGTGGGTACTTTGACAGTATTCTAATGGTTTTTAGAATAGATGACTCCTGGCATGGTGGTGTACCTGCAGGTGATGGAGTCACCCTCTCTAAAGGTGTCTTACGGACTAAAGGAGAGAGGGAAGTGCATGATTGGCAGATCACTTGCTTAGGCAATTGAGTCAATCGTGAGATGTCAAGTACTACACCAGATGTTGTTTTTGCACTAGATGCAATAAGTTTGTATTAATCCAATCCTGGAGAAACATAAGGAAGCAGTTTTAGAACATAGATGCATGTTCTACGGTTTTGATGACGGCAGCCTCCTTCGAGAGACGGTTATCATTCCAGGCTTCAAAGGTGACATGGTTGACAGAGTGATTGTCAGAGTTATAGTTTTCCCTCTGATGAGGGACAGTATTATGGACAGGTGGTCCAAGAGGATACTGTGGGAGGCTTGGTGCAGGATACTGATTAGGTTCAGTGATCGATACAGTCTAAGAAGTTTGGATTTGGAGTTCATTTATGAACTAGATCCCATCAGATATCCAGACATATTCTAAGACAGGTATTACTCAATTCGGGAGATGGCTTTCTCCGCGAACTTGAGAGTAAGAGAGATATAGAAAGAAACACCTAGGAAGATCCACTCACTGAGGCTATTTCTCGAACACAATAGTTTTACAAACGGGCGTTGTGAAACTGATTAGTAGAGGAGTTGGATGTTCGGTTTCACACGGGCTGTGAGTAGTCGACATCGCAATAATTAGCCTTGAGTGCAAGTGGGAGATTGTTGGAGATAGTGCCCTCAGATTCAATTATTGGATCGCAGGTACATGATTGCAATGATTGCGGAGGACCTATACCGGTAGGACAGTCTTACTCGAGATGATAGTATACTATCTGGTTTGCCTTTATCAGTCGTGTACATGTTCAGGTGACTGATTACATGTTACACTTTGATAGAGCCCTTAGGATCTTGCTTTACTACCAACAGTATGATGGCGATCATATACGTGAGAGTTGGGTGGTTTATATGCATATCCTTAATTGTTGTCCTAGTCGTGGGAGTTTCGAGACAGGGCATCGATACTCCGGAGTAGACTAGTGTATACAGTCGAGACCCCGACGAGGGGCGGTGGCCGGTCTAACAAGCCACTGATGTCAGTTGGATCACCTAAGATGTATACAGGTGCTTATTGGGTTATGAGTACACTGGACAGTACTCGCCGGGAACCTGCTGGTTGGTATTATACATATCGTCAGATAGCAGTTCCCTGGTGACATGTGTACAGGTTAGTTCATCGACCTGAGGTCGTCATTTGTCTCGTGTGAGTTCCCACCGTGCTTTGATTTCTACCCTACCACGGCTCAAAGGAGTCGTGCAGACAGGTAGTTTTTGGGTACAGTCCCGAGCCATATGGAGGCACGTGAGCGGATCGGCAGGGGATTCGTCTCTCCCGGTATTGGGGGAAAGATCGTGCTGTGTCTAGGAGAGCCATTACACAAAGCCCACGGCCGTGGCAGGAGATTTACTGGTAGGCACTCCAGTAGTATCTCAGGGTGTTATTGGGCTACACTCCGACATGACTTATACTGCTATTGAGGGTCTGACGTTACTAGCCCCCTAGGCAGATATGCGATACTCATAGACGAACGGACCGGAATGTATATACATTGTCACTGTTAGGCTCAGTAGGGTTTCCGGATGAGTTCGCTCATTGGCCTCCCTTGAGGTCAGTCCATGGGCAGCCGTTACGCATAGCTAGTGCCGCTGACGGTTTGTAGTTAAACCCACTGCCAGGGTACTGACGAGTCATTAGAGTCCTCCACAGACAGTTTCCTAAGTTCGGACGAAACATTGTAGAGGCCGTATGGTTTTATGGCAGGGTTCGGAAAATGCACGTGCGTTTACGCACGTGTCAGATTTCGGGCAGATGATACTGGTCAGCTTTGGTTTAAGCCGGATCCGAGTATTATATTGAGTAGATATAATATCTTTGTCTCAGTTGCATTTGTCTTCAGTCGTAATACAAATGCGGGTATATTTATACAGTTACGGGGTTATCCTGAAATTCGTTTCGGGATCACTTTTGGAAGTTGCCAGTTTCCTGTTTTCTGTCAGCCGTCTTTTAACATTCGGTTAAGGACGGATTTATCTTTTCTTTGGATGAGTGTGGAAGTTTCTAGAAGCATCTAGATGAGGTGACTAGGTTGAATGGTGTTGTGTTTTCATTGGTTGTTTTTTGTGTTCACACTTTGTGTTCACACATGATATTTTCTTATGGTCACCCTCCCTCCTCCTACACTCTCCCCCCCCACCTCCCTATATATGGCCGGCCCCCTCTCCTCCTCCTCTCTCACTCACTTGAGTTTTCATCTGGTAAAAAGATTATGATAGATTTTGGGGTGTATGGAATTTCACAGCTCATTTCATTCCATCACCCGATTCGAGTGGCAACTTCATTAACCGTTCGTCCATAGCTTTGGACGGAACAAGACAAAGTCTTCTACTCATTCTCTACATCAATCTTGGTCGTCTCTTTTAGCAAACTTGACGACCGAGTTGCCTCGAGTCAGAGACGGGAGCCCGTTTAAAGAATCGTTGACGTGGTGCCACTTGGACGAGCAGATCGGAGATCGACGAGATCAGAGCAGCCGCAACGGAGCGTGGGATGATGGTTAAAGAACGAAGGACTCGGATCGTTCGGTATAACCTTTCTACACTCTTTACAGTTTGTTGGTTTAGCAATAATGGCAGATCCGGGTTAAAGTATACGATAGCGCCAGTTAAAAAGTTTTTGTTCCGCATTTGACATCTGTAGACGGCCAGGGCGCTACCGTAGACTTACACAATGAACACCGCGATGCAAAGCAAGAACTGTAGCTACCTGTTTTTATTTTGAAATTCGATTCCACAACATCTTTTAGGTTTATTTTCTTTCATTAATCACATTAATGAATATCCCATCATTTAAGTCCACCTAAACATCACAGATAAATATAACGTACGCTTATGCCATCCGCATTCGCCTCGATGTCCCGTCTGCACCGTTAGGTTAGGTAACTAACGCCAGAGTGAGACAGGGCTAGCGCGGGTGTAAAACATAAGCAATGTCTATATAATATATCATATATACTATATGCAATATCTATCTGAACAAATCACACAATCACATCACAGATAACGCAGCAGAAAATATCATATGAAATATTGGATATACTAGGACGTCCGTGTTTTCAATACGAGCCAGTATAAAACACGGATTCCACGGTCGTGATGAATAGACAATCCCACACCCCTAGACCCCTACGAGAGCGGCAAGCAACCCTACCAATTTTAGGGTTAGGAGACCCGAACTCGACTCCTCGAGATGGCCTCCCACTGGACCCTAGAACTCGGTCACTTGTGCTCCCCTCCTTGGGTCTATCCTAATGCGGAAAAGTAAATAATATACATCAACGGTAACATCTTCCGCAACCTGGAAGTTCCCCAATAAAAGAATATTACATACAAGTTTTTACATGAATGAAAATGAAAAACACCCATCTCACATAAAAAAAACCCCGGCTATTCAAACACGACGATCCAATATAACATATCCAGCAACACATAACATCACATGTCATCGACGTAAGTAAATATGCCCATCCCAATTGTCGTTGACATATAGCAACGAAACCGGCGATATCACATATTACACTTACGGTCGCAGAAAAGAAAGTGTAAAACTACAACAGTTGGAATCCGCAACCTTTTTAGACATCGCATGCCTAATCAAATGAATTCCTTAAACATCGCATGCCTAACAATTATAAACCCCGCATTTTAGTCTCAATATCGAAAACACTTTTCAATATAAAGTCGGGCAATTCAACAAGATTTCCGGCATCCAGAACGAATGCTCGTCGCAAACTTTAGTGGATGGCCGCACCCCCGATACCGTCGACGAAGTGCACTAAGGCGGAACACCGCTGCCGCGAGCACCCGAACGGATGCTTTTTGGCGACGGGGTTCTCCTACAGTCACTTGGTCGGGGCTATGGGGTGTAGCTGTCTATTAAGTTTACCGGCGAGTATCCGTGTAATCAACGTGATTGCGACGGACTTTTGATCGCATCAAAATTCCGTGGCAACCAATCAAGTGAGGCTAAACTGCTATGTTTATAACATCCAAATCAGTTATCTCATAACTACATGTGGATTCTAAATATTGTATCACATTCCAGATAAATAGAAAATGTTAAACTTTCCGATCGAACAATCGAACACCCAAGTTTTCCCGGAACAGCTCAACACATGAAATAAGTTTAAAAACATTCACTTTATGCCTCGGTACCAACGGTCCAGCCGTAGAAGGGTCAAGCCAACGCCTCACATGTGGCACGCCGTACTGCCCCAAACCCTAAGGTTCAAAGGGCAGTTCAAGACAGTCACATAATCGAGTTAAGGTTTGTTGTCTTCTAGAGGGACCATCGCGTTACTTGCACTACTTAGAACGTCATTAAACTACGGAAAATCCAACAATTGGAAATTTCCCGGCAGGGGAAAAAGTGGGTATTTATATCCGGTCGAACTTTTTAACATATTCTAAAATTACCCGGAAAAACATATAGACAAAGTTTGATAATCCGATCGAATCTACGAACTCCCAATACAACCTAGAAAACTCAACTCTTGAGTAGAATTTAAAAATTCCCAGAAAAAACATCACTACAATATAGGAATTACTGTGCAAAATTAAATAAAGGATGCTGTCGTACGGCCGCGGAACCGCCGCACGAGCCATGCTCGTGCCGCGGTTCCGCGGCGGTTTGATCGAGTTAACCGCTCGTTTTGCACAGTATTTCTTAGAAAACCCTGATGATTTTTCTGCATATTTTTAATTCACAAAAATCCAAAATTCCAGAAAATGTACAGAGAGGGTTGAAAATTAGGGTTTCGGGTTCGATCGGACTTCTAACATCGTCTACGCATCGCCTAAGGCTCTAGCTAGGCTCTGATACCACTGTAGGGTTCCTAGGCACACCCATGAGGTTCCACAACAGATCAAACATGCCAAAATCAAAAAATTTCTAGGTGCCAAGTAACCCTAAGCAAGATCGTAACTAGAGGTGAGGTGATAAAGATGCTAGTTAACAACTTAACTAAGACTGAACGGAAAATACAACCTTTGTAGATCCGGTCCTCCACCTCCATAGCTCCGTGATGATGTCCCTTCGCTACGATCATCGGATCCCGGACTCTGGCGATGGTTTCGTCGAAGAAATGATCGGGCTAGGTCGTCGACTTCGATGCCGAAGATGATCTACGTCAAGGAAACTCAAGATCAAACTCCAACTTCACCAAGTCATGAAACTTGTGAAGAAAACACCCTATACTACATGGCAAGTGGTAGAGGATGAAGAAATAGGAAATGGGTTCACTTTTGATTTGGATTTCTCACTTGGAATCATCACTTAGAAATTTCAAGCAAAAGGTTTTCTTTTTCTCTTCATGAAGAAGATGAAGAAGAAGAATGAAAAAGAATTATGAATAATAGAAAAACAAGTGATGGTTATCATAATGCAACCATGGTTAAGTGTAGAGAATAAACTAGGATTAGGTGAATGGTTACGTTAAGCAAAAGAAACAAAAATGGTTGAACTTTTCAAAACTTCATGAAGCTTCAAAGAAAATCCAAAAGAAGCAACCATTTATTTTCTTGCTAAAAAGAATAAATAAATAAAATAAATAATCAAGAGAAGATAATAAAACCCTAACCATTCACTTAAACATGGTTTAAAGTAAACACAAACCCAAGTTTGCATGTATCATCAAACATGATACAAACAAGTGCAAAAAAATATATCACATATACAACTTGTGCATTTCAAGTGAGAAAATAAATCTTGAGTGAACCAATACTAGTTAATGCAAAGTAATATATCAAATATATAATTATACATTAAATCATTAAATCAACACTTGATTTAATGATCCGGTCATACAGCATATAACCGACTAATATCATGTGTATCAATGTATCGAATCAACATTTGATTCGGTAACCCGGCTATATCACATATAACCGTCCCATGATACATATCGTGAGAATAGAATACAGTATCACATACTGGTATTATTCTCGGTCCCGCACATATCTCATATGCGCTCCTATTTCGTTTCGCTTGAGCCAGGAAACCTCTGTGTAGGACTCTAAAGACTCGTCAATACGCCGGAAGCAGATGATGATCATATCAAACACCCACAAGCCGCAAGCGGTCTGCTAAACGTAACGGCCACCCGTGTATTGAGCAATCAGAAGATCGACGAGCAAGCCCGCTCACACTCCTGTGAATCTAACCAGTAACACTTACCGTACAGTCCGGTCTGTTCGTCTGATATGTCGCATATCTCGCCTAGGGGTGGTAAACGTCAGACCCCAATAGCTTCATAAGTCATGCCGACGTAAGGTCCATAACATGTGTGAAACTACTGATAACTCTTACCAGTATATCACTGCAACCCTGGCCAGGGATTTCCAGTTATGGCCAGTCGAGCATAGCGCAATATCAACCCCCAATACCGGGAGAGACGAATCCCCTCCTATTGCTCATTGTCTCCATGTGAATCGGGACTGTACCCAAAAACCACCTATTTGCACGACTCAGTAGAGCCGTGGTAGGGTGGAAATCAAAGCACAGTAGTAGACATACAAAACTCTATGACGATCTCGGGTCAACAGACTAAGCTGTACCAGTGTCACCAGAGAACTGCCATCTGACGTGAGGTATAATACCATCTGGGAGTTCTCGGCGAGTCCGTTCAGTGTACCTAGTCTCCACTGAGCACCCGCATACCATCTCTGATGTCAAACACCAATGGATATGGGATCATCCATCGTCCATCACATGGGTCGAGAAGATATACGCTAGTCTACTCTGGAATATCGATGCCCCGTCTCGATATTTCCACGACTAGGAACATTGAAGGATGTACTCATGGACTACCCAGGCCCCACTAGTATGATCTACATCATATTCTTGGAAGTCGAGAATATATCCTAAGGGTTTTATCAACATGTAACGGAGAGACAGAAAGTATACATGTTAAGATAAAGAGTAACCAGATAGCGTACTATCATGTCGAGCAAGAAAGTCCTACCTATATATGTCCTAGCATCCACTACAATATACATCCAATGTACAGTAATGGCCTCTAGGGCATACATATAACTAACACGACCAGGGGCTACTATTTGCGTCGAGTTCTCCTAGGGGAAGAAAACAACTATTCCCCATCGAAAAGCATTGCTTGGCACTGATCTTCACGATAACGAAGCTCAGACACTACGCCTTGGCACATGAGGTCCATCTCATATCAAAGGTGGATCCTCTCAAATATTTGATGTCAAGAGCCATACTAACAGGAAGGCTTGGCAAATGGGCTTTCTTCTTGATGGAATTCTCGATAACATATCGACCCCTCAAAGCAGTGAAAGGCCAGGCTATCACCGACTTTCTCGTTGAGCATCCGATACCAGCCGATTCTCCCTTAAATTGCGAATTGCAATACGAACACGCGTTCGACACAATCGAAGGGGAGAAGGAAGAAAATAATTTCCAAGAGGAACTCTACTTCGATGGAGCATCTCCTATGAAGAAGCGGAAGTATAACACTCCTATAATCAAAGCCGGGATAGGCCTCATCTTCGTGACTCCGTAAGGAGGGATAATGTGTTTCGTCATTTCCTTAACGGAGCCAAGAACAAACAATGAGGCTGAATATGAAGCTTTGATAGCGGATCTTGAGATCGATGTCGATATGGGAATCGAAAACTTCCTTATATATGGAGACTCCCAGCTGGTCGTTAGCCAAGTAAATGGCGATTATCAGACGTGCAAATCAGAGTTGATAAAATATGGCAGGAGAGTGCAGCAATTGCTGACATAAATCCCCTCATAAATCCTGGAAAGCATACTGCGTGTGGAAAATAGCAAGGCGGATGCATTAGCCAAGCTTGGTAAGGAACCGTCTGACGAAAACCTCGATGACATAAGGATCGTTGTGCAAAGCCGCCGGGTTCTCGCGTCAGCAGAAATATCTTCAGAGGATTTAACAGAGTCGTATGAAGGAAAGGGTGCGACTAAACAAGCAGTCTTCCAAATAGAGAACGAAGAAAAGGCTATGGATTGGAGAGAAGTCTTCATAGACTATATCAAATCCCATCGAACGCCCAAAGATGCGTCGTCAAGACATCAGCTCATGAAACGAGCTCTGTCTTTCTCCTTCATCAATGATACTCTATATAAGAGATCATTCGACTGTTTATGGCTGAGATGCCTGGGATTAGAAGAATAAAAAAGAGTCGTTCAAGAAACTTAAGACGGACTCTGCGGTTCTCACCAGGCCGGGCCAAAGATGAAGCTGAAGATCAAAAGGATGGGCTATTATTAGCCCACAATTGTTCAGAACTGCCTCAAATATGCGAAGCAGTGTCACTCGTGCCAAATTCACGGGGACTTCATCCACCAACATCAAAATCTGCTACACCCAACGGTAGCTAGCTAACCGTTCGAAATGTGGGGAACCAACATAATTGGTCCCATCGAACCAGTATCATCCAAAGGACACCGGTTTATACTGGCAACGACCGATTACTTTTCTAAGTGGGCAGAAGTAGTACCGCTAAGGGAAATGAAGATGGAGACTGTTCTCCATTTCTTTAAGACACATATCATCTACCGGTTCGGCACTTCGCGACGGATAATTCCGGTTAATGGGCCAGCCTACAGGAGCCATAAAATCAACCGCTTCATAGAACAGCACAAAATAGAATGGAGACACTCTTCCGTCTATAATCCCCGAGGTAACGGTCTAGCTGAATCTTTCAACAAAACCTTAACCGAGATTATAAAGAAAACAGTGTCCATAAGCAAAAAATACTGGCATGAAAGGTTGCACGAAACTCTCTGGGCGTACCGGAAAACATTCAAAACAGCCACGAATACAACCCCATACGCGTTGGTATTCGGCACGGAAGCAGTCCTTCCTTTTGAAATAGAACTCCCTTCTCTCCGAGTAGCGGTTCAATATGAGCTAACAGATGATGAAAACGAGCATCTCCAGCTTGAGGAGCTCGACGCCCTTGATGAAACCCGCCTGATAACGCAGGAAAATCTGGAAGCTTATAAGGTAAGGATGACGCGGTCATATGAAAAACTGACCAGGCCGAGAACATTCCGCCAAGGAGAACTCGTGCTAGTCATCAAAAGACTTATGATCCCAAGGAGAACCTGTGTATCATAGACAAGGTCTACCAAGGTGGAGCCTACCTGCTCATGGATATGCACGGCGAGAAAGCCTTCCGGCCGATAAATGTCTGATTCCTCAAGAAATACTACGCTCGACGGGTTACGATTCGGGTCAATGATAGATGACGACACTTGTGTCCGCTCGCTATTTTCATGAATCAAAACTCTAAAAGTAGTATCCAAAAGAATTTTCGTTTCCAAAATGGCGACAACGGACCAAAAAGTCCTTAAACTAATAAACCTCGCCTCGAAACTGACCATCCGAGATGTCCCTAAACTAACAATGGACCGAGACTTCCTTAAACTAAAACTTCACCTCGTGTGGCAACACTAGACTGAGATGTCCCAAAACTAACAGTGGACCGGAATGTCCTTAAAGTTTAAGCACCTCGCCTCAAATACGGTGATAATGGACCGAAATGTCCCTAAACTAGTGCCCCGCCTCAAACATGGCGCATCGCCCTAAATATGGCGCTATCCTCTCTTGAGATCTATATTGCAATCAATGCTCCAATGGCGAAGAATGCAACTCAAGTCCCACGGCTACCCAGCTACTCCAACGGTGAAGTCATCCCTAAGTCCCATTGGAAAACAGAGGGGTAAAAAGAAAGGTATGTCCACAAGCAAAAGGGGCATGGATGAAAACCCGAAAGGACGCCGTGAGTAAAAACAACAGGTCTACCGGCGAGTTTGTGAAAACCCGGAAGGGCGCAATCTCGTTAAAAAAATGGTATGACCACAAGCAAGATGGACACGGATGAAAACCGAAAAGGGAGCCGTGAGTAAAAACAGCAAGGCTACCGGCGAGCTTGTGAAAACCCGAAAGGGCGCAATCTCGTAAAATTTTCACTTACGAGATCCTCTCGACTCGTAATGAGAACTCCCCCTATGAGACCCTCACGGCTTATAGGATTCAAAGCCTTATGCTACAGGGACCTGAACATGTTCTTAAGTCGTCGTATTCCCCAAGTTGCCCTATAGGCGGTTCAATATTGGCCCTTGTATATAATTCACGGGCATAAATAAACGATTTATCTACCAAGTCCCACCAATGATGAGAAATATCTTCATGTGGTGAACAACACTTGTAAGTCCGCTCGACTTATAAGGAGAAAATACTCTTATGAGATCTTTACGACTTAAAATAGAACATACACTTAGGAGTCCTCACGACTTCTAGGGAGAACCTACACCTATAAGATCCTTACGACTTGTAGGGAGAAATAACTTTATAAGATCCTTACGGCTCATAAAGTCTAAAAGTCTTAGTCGACAGGATCCTAACCCTATTTACTAAACCATCTTTGTTCAAATCAACAAAGGAAAATGATGATTCGCTCATGGTAATATTCCAGTAGTAGCGACGCTGATGCCTAAACAGGTATCAAACCCCAAGTCCTCCAAAGGCAAATGATGATTCGCTCCTGGAAATATTCTAGTAGTAGTGATGCTGATGCTAAGATTAGTACCAAATTTTAAGTTCCATACTCGCAATAAAAATCAGCGAGTAAAAAAAATATGCATATAAAAATAGCTAAAATGATGGGGCAACTCGCAATAAAAATTAGCGAGCAAAAATATATGCATATGAAACAGCCGAAATGTTTGGGCACCTTACAATAAAAAAGCAGCGGGTAAAAATAATATATACAAAAAACAGCCGAAATGATTAGGCACCACGATAAATAGCCGAAATGATTGGGCAATCGTGACTTTCGAGATACGAACTGAAAAGATAGAGCATTGTGGAAATAAAATAAAATAGAATTCCCTCTGCCCTGCAGGTGAGTCTACACCGACCCCTGTATATAATCCATGAGCACAAATGAAAAAGAGAACCATATTTTCCTACTAGGCTCCGTCAAAGGGAGAGCCAGATCTCGACGGCAACAACTAAAGTCTATAGATCAGTTCGGCGTTCCTTCTCACTCCAGCAGGATTCAGACGCAATATCAACAAAAGACCCCAGAATCGAAACAAAATGGAGCTGTGGCGAATTCCTAGCTCCAAGTCTTGACGGTTCACATACGACCTAAAGACTATCTCGACATTCTTCTCTTTACAGCAGACGCAATATCAACAAAGACTTCAAATAGCCGGGAAAAAGGAGTGACGGCAAAATCCCAGCTCCAGCTCGACATTCTTCTCGTTACAGCAGACGCAATGTCAACAAAGGCTTCAAAGAGCCGAAACAAAAAGGAGTGACGGCAAAATCCCTGCTCCAGCTCGACATTCTTCTCGTTACAGCAGACGCAATGTCAACAAAAGCTCCAAATAGCCAAAATCAAAAAGGAGTGACGGCAAAATCCCAGCTCCAGCTCGACATTCTTCTCGCTACAGCAGACACAATATCAACAAAAGCTCCAAATAGCCAAAATCAAAAAGGAGTGACGGCAAAATCCCATCTCCAGTTCGACATTCTTCTTGTTACAGCAGATACAATGTCAACAAAGGCTTCAACTAGCCGAAACAAAAAGGTGTGACGGCAAAATCCCAACTCCAGCTCGATATTCTTCTCGTTACAGTAGACGCAATGTCAACAGAAGCTCTAAAATAGCCAAATCAAATCGAAGCAACGGCATATTCCCAGCTTCAGGGTCTCGACGGCAAGTCATATAAAGCCTAAGAGACTATCAGAGATCATCCCATACCAGCACGGAGTGGTTATGACTCATCGGAGCTCCAGACTGTGCCTAACCTCAAGTAAAAAGCGACATGGAAAATTCCTAACGCTTGCTCTTCCGACGGTCATATAGCCTAAGGAGATTACTTGAAGACGTCTTGTCCAGACCCGAAGGGATCAGAGACACGACATTCGCGGGGCTACTCGAACACCAGCGTAAAAACTGCATATCGGGGAATGCATCAGCCAACGCGACGGTACCATGGATTAAAACCCTAATACCACAAAACCTAACGGACCTCTGTCGCAAAGAGCAAGGGTTATCTATAACGTTATGACAAGTTTGCCTATAAGCCCAAGGGAGGTAAACTAAACAAACTCCAAAATGAGTCCATAAACTAAAGACTCTGGAATGAGTGAATAAACTACAAACTCCGAAATGAGTCCATAAATTAGAGACTCCGAGATGAGTGAATAAACTACAAACTCCGAAATGAGTCCATAAACTAAAGAATCCGGGATGAGTGAATAAACTACAAACTTCGAAATGAGTGCATAAACTAGAGACTTTGGAATGAGTGAATAAACTACAAACTTCGAAATGAGTCAACAAACTATAGGCTCCGAAGTGAGCGTATAAACTAAAATTCCAAGACGAGTAAGTAAATTAATTAGCACTACATTAAGGCATTAGAACACGGATAAGCGCATAAAAAGGTATATTCTTATTCATGAATCAAAATATTTAAGAGATACAATTAATGCAAAAAGGGGAACACGGTTACAATTAGGAATGAGGGGCTTTCAACAAATTGGTGACCCGCTCACGTGCTCCCTACAACCCCTCCTCGCATTCAGCTACTACGGCCAGCCCCGCTTCGATTTGAGCCCGTTGTTGCAAGTAGGATGAAAGCTTCTCAGTAATTTCCTGCTTCGCAATCTTGCGTGACCCGCTCAGTAAAGTCGAGCTTCTGCCTCAGCGCCAGCCTATCAGATATACATTGTTGGAGTTTTTCAAAAATAGCTTTTAGCTGCGTAGCATTCACTTCGATTTGGGCGCGCAATTGAATGGATTCTCCAGAAGCCGTCGCATGCTCCTTTCGCTTCAGGGTCAGCTTTTGTTCGAAATGTTGAATGAAGTCGGCGCTTTGCTTGATCTATGCGACCTGCTGAGCCTTCAAGGTCAATACTTTAGGAGCGAGACGCTTGAGGTCGATCTCATGCAAATAAGCCTCGATCTTCTTGCAATGATTGACCCAAAAGCGAACGAAATCTTCGTTGTGGAAAATTGCAAGCGTCGTCAGCATAGGGTTGACTTCGTCAGGAAAATCTACAGTAGAGGTGAGAGCCTCGGCATCAAGATTTTCGATAAATTCGCTTAACATTCGCTTTCTAGTCACCGCGCCGCTGGAAGATTGACGTTTAGCAAAAGGCCACGTAGGCATAGGAATGCGAGACTCAAAATGAAGCGAAGCCGGTATAATTGCTGCAAAATAAACCACGCACGAATAAGGGTCAAATTTCAACTTGAAAGATAAAGAAGGAAGCTGATGGACAAGAACTACCATACCAGTTGTTGAGAGTGGCAAGAGAGAGCACTGGAGGCTTAGTTGTTCCTTCGCTCCCTCCTTCGAGCTATGATACTGTGGTCAATATGAGAAAAGCTTAGCAAGGTGGGCCGGAAGAGAAAGTTTGAATCTTCTCGAACTCGCTCTCTTGCCACGCCTTTCACTCACTCGCTTGAGTCGGGCAAATATAGGTTCGATCAAGATTTGTTTTTCTGTGAGAGATGGCAACTCGACCTGGACACTTTTGCAGAAGGTCTACTCATGAAAAGGAGAAACACCAAGCAAAGAATATACTGACCAATACCGAAAGGGGGAACGACCTCCGATTGGAAGGGAAAATGTGGGTTTAGCACTTGGTATAAGTGGTCAAAGAACACTCCTGCAAGGTTGAGACAATATATGGTTAATGCAAAAAAATGGTATCTACGGTGAAGCAAATAAATGAGAAGTCTTTACCTTCCAAAATTCGGGGAGACTCAGAAGAGGGAGAAGGAACTGTGACAGTTGAGGTAACGGCCGGCGGTAATTCTTCAGCCACTACAGCTTCAGGGTTTATTGCGCCTATGCTCAGGATAAAGGAAATATCATCAGAGATGCTTAGCGGGATTAAAAGCTCAAAGATAATAACCCAAGGAATACCTGACAGGTCAGAAACCGAAATCGTGCCCGAAGCGTTACCAGTTGTGACGACTTCCTCGGTTTCCATTGGGAGAATAGATTCAGCACCCACGGCTTCATCCCCTGACTCGACAAGGGCCGTCGTAACACTTGCATCACCCGCCGATATCAAGGATCCACAGGGAGAAAGACTGACAGTTGGAACAGTCCCAGATTTCAGAGAAAGATTGGCCACTTCAGGCTCTTTAATTGCCGGCACTTCACCTGTCACGCCATCACCCAAATCTAGCTCTTTAAATAAAAAATGCGTATGTTATAATATAAAAAAGGGGGGAGGGGCTGTTACTAGGAGCCGTGCGTTTTTCTACCTTGAAGTAGCCATTTGCCCTTTTCCTGAGCTGCACGCGCAACCTGTTTATGGGTAGTAGACAGGGCAGAAGGAACGTGCACCGGAGGAATGTCAGCAGGTGGAACATTACGAACCTGCACCTGCGGCCAAGATAGCTTCACGTTCCCTCGCAGCATTCTTTCTCCGCTTCTTCTCAGTCTGGACCGTGTGAACCGACCTCCTTAAAACTTCCGACAGGGGGACGTCGTTGTCCAAACCGAGCTCGGCCTCCGGAACCTCTATAGCATCCATCATCGGCTGCTTCAGCAACATCTCCTGTAGTGGCCTTGGGAGGGCCTCGGCCGTAGTCTGTGGCTCTGGAAGCTTTCCTGCATCACCACCTGAGATTGGCACTACACTCGGAACAACCTGGGTTTTGGTGGCCCCTGTAATAGGATAAAGAAAAAGATTCAGACCATGAATAAAAGAAATTAAAAGAGTAAAGGTGTAATGAAACGAATTATACCAAGGCCCAAAGAGGCGTGGAGCCTCTCTTCCTCCTCAAACGTCTTGAGGGAAGCTGCGAGAGCCTCTTCAGTAGAGATACCTGTAAAGGAAGAAAGCGTTAATAAAGCATAATAAGGAGGGAAGGGATATATGCAGAAAAGTGTAAATGAAGTATACCGGACTCCACAATAGATACCAACGCTTCTTCTTCACGGGATAGTCGTTCGGAAGCATCAACGGCAGCCTAAAGTTCAGTATCGGTCACAGGCGCATTAAATAAACCCTCATTGGTGCCATATTCGCATAAGCCCTCACTATAAGGGGCGTGAGGCACTTGGCCATTTACGACGTCAGCAGAAAATAAGGACTTCTTCCTTTTCTGCGAAACGACGCCTGCCGCCGATGATAAAAGCTTTCGCTTAACAGGCTTTTTCGGACGACGGGTCCCAATCTCTGAACCGATACCCGAGTCCGGAGACGCCACTGTTACCGCGGTGATGGGAACAACCGGTCGAGACCTATTGGAAAAAGCACGCGGGACTATAACCGGGGTGGTCTCTTTCAAAGAGGGGAGCACGGCTGCCCGTCGCTTCAAAGGGATCGCTGGATTACCGGCTGGGACAGCATCCTTATGGTCGAGTAGCAGCTGCCTCTCTTCGGTGATAACAACACCTGTCGCATGCTGGTACCACGCGACGTAAGCATTCGAGGCTTTTGGCACATGGCTCGGCTCGCTGAAAAGGAAATGGGACCCCGTATTTAATCGCATAAAATGATACGTTGCGCTGCGAATACCCTCCTCCTTAGCAACCGACTCAACTAAGAATGCCTCAAGAGGAACACCTTGGTTATAACCCAATTGTTGGGCAAAACGATGCTGGTTGTACCTCATAAACAGCACTGAGGCATTCTGTCTAAATACTAGGAAGCCCGGCCTGATAAAATACAGGTGCATAACCTCCCGAGCCCTCAACGCAGAAGCCCCGTCCTTAAAAGTATCATGCAACAGTTGGACCACCTTGGAAGATTCTTTGCCGATAGTTAGGACTCTATCGACAAAGGTCATACTGTCCCTAACCATGCGTGGGCGAAGGAGTAATCGCCGAGCCTCTCACTATGATGGGTCTGGAGCGGAAGCGTCAACTAGATACATGACCCGGGGGAAGTTGTAGCCTTCATAGAATCGGGGTCGTTTATGAACACCAAAGGTGCCCAGCACGTGCATCTCGATCCATGATGTGAAGTAATGCAATGGAAAATACACGGGCTTTACCCCCGGTTGAGTGGTGTCAGCTGCTAAGCTCAGGCCATGATATAAATGAGCCAACCCCGTGATCCCAACGGCCATGCGCGTCCCCGCGACGATGCGATGAGCCGGATAAAAAACAGATAGCCTCATGTAGCGGGGGTGCGTCGGAAGCGCAAACCAACTCAGCCACAAGCCAATAAACCCCAGAAAGAACGTCTTTTCATTAACATCCGGGGCAACAATCTCTGCAAAGGGGACGACTGAAGTATCCGGAATAAAGAATTTCTTTAAATCTGCCTCCGCAGTCGGCAAGTTATCCGAACCAAACCCGAACAGGTCATCAAGTTTGGCAAATTTCACAGCCTCTTTAGACAGAACTTCTGGACGAAGAAAATGGGCGATGAAATCTACGAAGCCAACTCCGTGCCCGTCAGACTCTAGGAATAAACTCTCGTACATGTTCAACACCTTAATCAATCTTGGGAAATGATGTTGAATGGCGTTCTCCGGAGTAAAGCTCATTACCACTGATTTGGTGGCGAAGACATACTCATCGGGGGGGAAGTAGCTCCTCATAGTGCTCCCTTCTGACGGGTAAGCCGGATATTTCCACAAACTCCTCCAATGAAATCGAAACCTCCCAATCTGATAAGAGAAAGGTATGAGTCGGGATGTTCCATTGCTCCAGGAAAGATTTGACCCACCATACATGAGGCGCGGGGTAATGAAAGAGGGAGGTATAGATTGCGGGATGCAGCCCGATCTTTAACAGCAGCGACTTCTTGGCCGACAGGATATATCGGGCCTACTGTAAATAGCCGGCCGAATGACGGAGAGTCAATCCTAGCATGTAAACTTGCCCCCAAGTGCACGACTCTCCTTGGCATATGCGTCGCCCTAAAATGTCTAAGGCCATCGGTGGCTGCACATGTATCGATGCCAAAGAAGGCTGAAGACGACCTTCCGAGGTACAGTTGACCTCTTATACAACGTAAGTCACTTGAGGAAGGTTAGCATAATGGACTGCCGGGATCGGCTCCGAAGGCACTGCGCAAGAAAAACTGCGTCGACCCCGGATAATCTGACTATACCATGACCCCCACAGATGAAGAGATTTTTGCTCTGGGTCATGATCCTTAATAAGTGCGAAGACTTCCCGATCTACGGGCTCGTCGGCAAAAGTGCTCTCCGAACGCACGAAGGGAAAGGAGGAATCAAAATCCATAGTACCTGCACAAAAAGGGAAGGGTTAGCTATCGACATAATGTTCAAGGCTTTAACATTCTAAAATTGTACTGCACCGCAGTTCAAAAAGAAAGGGACAGGGCCCCCCAAAAAATCAAGGTAACGCACCATCAATGATAATGCAGCCACTCATTAAGAAAAAAATCCAAAAGGATTCTCACTTAATGAGAAAACATCATTAAACTCTGGAGTTAAACTACCTCGAGAACTGTGTTCTGTAAACAGATTTCAAATCTGTTAAGAAAATTAGGAAAGGAATAAAATTCCTAGAAGAATTTCTTTAAAAGAAACTTTTTAGAGCCAAGCTCTGTAGAACAATGGGATAACATCCCAGAACTTCGCTCGAGAAAGAGAATTAAATTCCAAATAACTTTCAAAAACAAAGTTTCGAACATGGCAAAACCCTAAAAGATCTTTAAGATCTACGATCTACTCAAGTAAAACTTTTTCTAGATCTCTAAGAGATCATTGCAAAAGAAGAGCAAAGCTCTGTTAATGGGTTAAAAACCCTAAAACATTAAGAGATTCCTTCGAAAGTTTCCTCAGACATTAAGACATGGTCATGATTCTTACCAAATTTTGACAGAGTTTTGACTCTAAAAGAGTTTCTTTGAACAAAGATCTGAGCTCTGAAAGGAGAATTAAATTCTCAAGAAAAAAAGAAGGCTAAAAAGAAGATGAACAGCAGCCATCGCAAAGGCCAAATGCCCTATTTATAAAACTTTAAGAGACGGTTCAACTCCCCAGAAGATCGAACGGTGGAAAAGATGCCATCGCTGCACTCACGTGCGAGCCACGTGAGCGCAACGGTGGGGGGGCATTTGTTTCCCCAATAAAAGAGCAAATCTCTGTTTAAAAATCAATGAGGCAGCGCCTCACGTGCTCCTCATGCAGGCGCCAGCGCCAAGACCAATCTAATATGAATTAATCCTATGGTGGCGCATCACATGCTCCTCATACGGGCGCCAATGTGCAAAGCACATGAATACCCATTATAAGAATTAAAACCGTGTTAGCGCCCATGTGCACAACACGTGAACGCCAGTGCCCAGGTAGAATTAAATTCTATTCTCTGTTAAACAGAGCCGTTGGATCAAAGATCTAACGGAGATGATAAATTATCAAAAATACATAATTAAATTCTGTCGGGAGAAAACATCCCTCAAATTGGATTAAAGAATAAAATTCTAGTTTGGGATATAGTCCCTCAATCTTTCTAAAACAAGAAAGATTGCCCTCTGTAAAATAGAGAACCGGTGGATTAAAAATCAAACGGTGATTAAAAAATCACCATTTTACAGAATAAATTCTGTGTAAGGGAAAATATTTTCCCAATCTTGTTAGAAACAAGAAAATGTGTTCTATAAAGCAGAAACCCTTGGATCAAAGATCCAATGGTGGATAATAATCCCCAAATCAATTGGGATCTCTTAATGAGAGATTTCTTCAGAGTTAATTAACAAATTGCCTCTACTATATAAAGGCCGAAAACTTCAAGTCTGAGAGAGAGGAACCTTCTCATAAGCTTCTAAAAAAAGAAAGCAGAAGCTTCAAAAAGGAAAAAAAAAAGATCTCCCTTCTCGAAAAAGAAAAAACTCTATGTAAATAAAAAGAAAAGAAATCAAAGCATCTCATTTACCCATTGAAGGATTTAACCCTTTTAAAAGAACTTAGTTGTCTCTCTGGATCTGAGATCCACAAGGCAAGTCTACCACAAGTTGAGAATTTAATTCTCATCGGAAAGAACTTGTTCTTGAGAATCAAAGATTCATAAAAGAACTAGGAATCGAATTCCTCAAAACAAAGCATATAAGGAAAAAACCTAACGCCAGCGCCTCACGTGTCCCTCACGTGGGTGCCATAGAAGAAAGAGTGCTTAGCACTCATTGGACAGCGCTTAGCACCCAGCGCCCAGCGCCTCACGTGTCCTTCATGTAGGCGCCACAGAAAAAAGAGTGCTTAGCACTCATTGGGCAGCGCTTAGCGCCCAGTGCCTCAGATGTCCCTCACATGGGCGCCACAGAAGAAAAGAGTACTTAGCACTCATCGGGCAGCGCCCAGTGCCCAGCGCCTCATGTGTCCCTCATGTGGGCGCCACAGAAGAAAAGAGCGCTTAGGAATCACTGGGCAGCGCCCGACGCCTAGCACCTCATGTGCTCCCCACGTGGACACCATAAAGAGTGCCTAACACTCAATATAAAGACAAAAGAAGTAAAGTGTTTTACACTTATTGGGTAATTCTCCATGACTAAAAGCTTCACATGATCATATGTGGGCGTCAGAACTTATATAAGTGCTCAGCAATGCTTGCATAAAAGGGGGGACTGATTAAACAGAGCCCAAGCAAGTGCTTAACACTTTTCCAATAAAAAATGAGAGACCATTGAGCAGATCAAGCCCAAATTGGCTAGGTCCTCTGAGGATAGAATCTCTTTGATTCAAATCAACTTAGCCTATATGCTCATGATTCCCCAAATTGATCTTAGTCCCAAACATGACTAATATTCTTTCAACTGATGATATCCAAAATGATATTCATCCCATATCCTCCTGAAGAAATCTTAGTCTCAAAATATGACTAATGATTTCTGGGTTTGCCGCTAGTTCTTTTTTTCCTCAAATACTGGAATTGGTTCAAGGGTACATCTCTCTACACCTCTGATACATGTCGCTGTAATTCCTCAACGTTTTCAGAGAAGTGGTGGGTCCCAACAACCAACAGCTTCCTGGTTCACTGTCCAAATTGACGTGCACATCCCAAATCAAACCATACCCCAAACTGGGTGCATCCCGTATCATCATTGCTCATCCTGTCACGTAACAAATACACGTGCGTGCAAGATGATCAATGAACCAAAATGTCCTTAAACTATCCGTTGCCTCCAAAATGGCGACAACGGACCGAGACGTCCTCAAACTAAAACTTCACCTCAAAAATGGCGATCAATGGACCGAAATGTCTTTAAACTAACCGTCGCCTCTAAAATGGCGACAACGGACCGAGACGTCCTTAAACTAAAACTTCAAATGGTGATCAATGGACCGAAATGTCCTTAAACTAACCGTTGCCTCCAAAATGGCAACAACAGACCGAAACATTCTTAAACTAAAATAATAGAGCCCAAATGCTCTTTTGTTGGATCTGAAATAAAAATAATCCTAAAACCATGTTAAGTGGATCTTAGTCTCAAGTTGGACTAACGTATCCTTAACAAAAAACCAACCGAGCCCCAACTGCTCATATACATTTAAGTCGATCTTGATCTCAAAACGGATTAACGATCCTTAAATCAACCCAAACCCAAATCTAAAAGTATAAGGATTTGGACTAATCCACGCCCTATAGGAAACAACATAAATTAGTCTCCGTATACAATCCACGGGTAAGCAAAACAAAAAACACACACATGACACGAAGTGAACTTCCAGAGCAGGAGAAAGTGGTTATCGCGATGCGATAACGTAATTAACTGCAGGGGATTGCGTCTACAGGGAAGAGCGTCCCCACAATCAAAAACCCCTCACAAACGAGGGGGAATCTGACGAAGTCTGCTATAACGGCCGTATCCGTCTAAACCTCCGATATACGGTGCCATAAATCAACTTGGTATCTTCGGAGAGGTGGACGGATAAATCCAAATAGCATCTGCCTCCAGAATTCAGGCAGGACGATCCATCCCGGTTCGTCGCCGTTTCCGGCGGTGAACATACATATTTAGCATAATCATATACTTTTACTCGTCATATATATTCTACACTTGTCATTCTTTTTACTCTTACTTTATTCTTGGGACTTACCGAGCACAAGTTCGCTGACGGGCATTCCTCCCACTTTTATTTTCTTGGAATATTCGTCAGATACAGTCGAGACGGAGGAAGTGGAGGCTACAGAGGAGGATTACAACCAAATTGCTATTTAGGACTAGCTTAGCTTCATTACTTTTCCAGCTTATGTATGCCACATGTTTAGGCATTTTCGTTGATTGTATTTATTTTTCAGCTGAAACTCATGTACTTGTAAATATTGAAGTTGAATGTAAATAAAGATATCTGTTGAGAATTTAACAGTCTCCATTTATTCTTGCATTATGTAATGTTGTTTTAATACACTTAGTATATTTATTTAGGGAATGACCATCTCTGGATAAATATATTGCGGGCTTGCCATGTCACCGTTTCCGTCTACTGGGAAGTGGGGCATGACAACTATATTGTGTCACTCTGATGACCTGAGTATGTATGCTCAAAAGGAGAAAGGGTCCCAGCCTCAGAACAGGACCAGACCCATTTCGAGAAACTCGCAGAGATTTAGATCGGCGCCAACAGCTTCCTCTTATATTCAGTTTTGTTTTCGCATCAAAACTCTGTATAATTCTTTAAATTGTATTGTTCCCTTTTTGTTGTTTAAGACTTCGTATCCTTTGTGAACTCCTGTTTATTTGAATGTAATAATTAGTGACTATTATTTCTCTTTAGCTGTACTTGAATTACTGCTTACTATGTAACGCTAAAAACCTAAGCATGACTACGGCGGGATTTTTTCTTGACCATAGAAGCATGACTGGTCTAGATACCCCTCGTATTCCGTATTTTAGAAAGCGGGGCATGACATAAATCCACTTGTAGCTAATATGAACCTTGTCAGAAGGTAAAGACACAAGATCCCATGTATCGATCCGCTGAAGTGCCTCAAGCTCCTCAATTATAGCTGCCTGCCACTCTGGAATAGATGCAACTTGTCGATAAGTAGTTGGCTCATGATGAGAATGAATAGCCGCTATAAAGGCATGAAATTCCGGATTAAATGAAGAACAACCATATTGTTGCTTCGACCGACGAATGTGAAGTGGATAGCGATGCTCAACGGGATCAACATCTGGAGCTAAGACTAGTGGGGTAATAGTATCTATTTGATGATCATGAGGGCTTGTTGAATCAATTATGGGTACAGATGGATCGTGAAGGGCAGAAGGTGTGGCGGCGGCTGGTTTAATATCAGCTAGATGTATAGCAACTGGAGTAGAAGTGGAAACAGGAATGGTAAGCTCCAGGAAAGACAAGTCAACAATATCGGAAGACGAAAAACTGGTATTGGGAGACCGACTAGAATAATAAGGAATAGACTCTAAGAAGGTTACATTACGAGAGATGTTGAGACGACGACTACTATGATCATAACAACGATAGCCCTTATACTCAGGGCTATATTCAACAAACACACAAATATATGACTTAGAAGATGATTTATCTCGTTTATGAGGTGGAAAAAGGACGAGATAAGTACATCCGAAAAGCTTAAGATGAGAATAAGAAGGTGGATGTGAATAAGACACTCGTAAGGAGATGTGCCACCTAAAACATAAGAAGGCATTAAGTTAATAAGATAAACAGATGTAAATATAAAATCGGCTAAAAGCTGTTTAGGCATAGAACTAGAAAGAGAAGAGAACGAGCTGTCTCCATAATATGATGATGTTTGTGTGTAGCAACACCATTTTGCTAATGTGCATAAGAACATGATATTTGAGAAAGAGTGCCTTGATCTGCTAAGATACGACGAAACTCGTATGAAATATGCTCACCGCCCGAGTCCGAACGAAATAATCTAATGGTGGCTCCAAACAAAGTATGTACCATCATGGTAAAATCTCGATAAATCCGAGGCAAAGCAGATCGATGATGCATAAAATAGACCTAGGTAATACGTAAATAATCATCAATAAAAATAACATAATAATGATTTCCGCTACAAGAAGGGATAAGGGCAGGTCCCCAGACATCTGAATGAATTAGTTGAAAAGGACAGCTAGACTAAGACTTACTGCGAGCAAAAGGACGGGTAGATTGTTTGCCTAGGTGACAACCGATACAATTCAAAAGATTGGAGGAAGATGCATGACCCAAAATGCCCTTACGACTAAGCAACTAAAGACGATCAACTACTACATAACCAAGACGACGATGCCAAAGATCACCAGTACTAAGAGCAAAAGTAATGGGAGTGATGGAAGATGATGCAGCAAGTGAAGTGGTGGTCGCTGATGGTAGTTAGAGATGATCCATAATATAAAGCTCATTACATTGATGACCCTTACCAATTATTGCTCCAGATCGTTGATCTTGCACCAAACAAGATATAGAGTCAAAAGTAACAGTGCAATGATTGGTAATTTGACTGACTGAAAATAAGTTCATAGAAATATCAGGTATATGTAATACTGTTGGCACAGTGAATTGACCGGTTAGAAACCCCTGATGAGTGGCAGAAAGACGTGCACCATCAGCAATACATGCAGATATATGTGAGAAGTAAGCAATGCAATCGAGGGTAGTGTTGCTGCTTGAAGTGTCATGTGAAAAGAAGAACCTGAGTCTAATATCCACAAATCATGTGAAACACCTATGGAGCACAAAGTAGATGAGACGACATGGCCAAGAGCAGTAGCCGAAGAAGTTATGGAAGAAGAACCACATATATCTCACCCTTGTAACAATTGCACAAGTTGAGATACATTGAGAGCGATTTCTCGTTTATGCATTAGTTGCATTAATTGTGGTATGGTTAAACTCATCATATTAGAGCTTACATGTATCATATTGATAGATACACCAGTCACACAAATGATGCTCTTGTTAGCAAAAAATTATATTCCAAACTCTCCGTTGTATCATGCGTGCACACAGACACTAGCATAATACATGTGCGATTCATGTATGCGCATTAAAAAGAAACTACAGAGACATTGTGATAATGCTCATAAGTAGGAATTCCTCAGATAACGACACGTGGCGGATGACGTGTCCCGGGGGCTACGGAGGTGGAATAAACAAGATGCATTGGGGACGTTCCTCGGGACTTCGTCTCCGAGGATGCATCTGACCTTTCGGAGACCTCCCTGAGTATCTTCCATACTCATCTTGTAAACAACCATCAGCTCGCCTTCGAGCAATACTACAACCGAGCTTCCTCGGCCTCCCTGCTCGTCTCCGAGCTGTTGCAAGGCCTGAGCTTCCTCAGCCTCCCGGCTCGTCTCCGAGCTGTTGCAAGGCCTGAGCTTCCTCAGCCTCCCGACTCGTCTCCGAGCCTCCCGACAGGCCGAGCTTCCTCGGCTTCTCCGATAAACCGAGAGCATGGAGCCCAAGCGCCCCCGCAACGGCTTTGCGTATCTCGCTAAGGCAAGATATCTTCCGCCACACATTCTGTGTCCTACGCTGGCGCATCCCCCCATTAATAGGCGTATCTCTCTATTAATGCGGGGATAACGCAGGGGTATAGCTAACGGAGAGGATCTCATGCCGGCTCGCTCCACGCGACCACTATATAAACCCCTATTTCAGATGAATCAGGAAAATTGAACTCATTCCAATAGGCCGCTATGATGCTCTTATTCTCCGGCACTAACTTGATCGTTGGAGGGTCCTGCGGTGGTTTCCTACCCCGGGACTTCTCTTACAGGTAGCTCAGCCACAGGAACTTCTAACAACCTATTGAGATCCATATTCTCAACAACCCCCAAAACAAATCTTAGCCGCTCAAAACCGCTAGCTACTATATCGACGGAGAACAACATTTTAGGGAGATCACGGCCTCCATCAGTTGGCGCCGTCTGTGGAACTCCAGAAGCTTCTCCACCCACAAAGTTGATCTTCAGCCCTCGAACCAATGGAGAGCGACAACGCGACGATCCCAATACGAGCCGTCCTACCATCCATAACGGAGGCGGGAGTGGTTCTCCTCCCCCTCCTAACGTCATCGGTGTCTTATCCGCCCAAATCGACAGACTCACAGCTATGGTGGATGCGCTCGTCTGTGTTCAAATGGCTCCGAGGCCCATATTATGCCTATCATCGGATGCAAGGACATCCGACAGAGAATTGTAAACAGCTACGCGATTACATCGAGGAGCTGATCCGCTCCGGTCACTTGGAAAAATACTTGCAAGACAAACGTCGAGCGGATAGGGGGCAAGCCGACCAACTAGAAGCTGGAGAGCAGATGATCGGGAAGATCATGGTAGTTATCGACTGAGAAATAAGTACACCCACCGAATTCGGTCATTCAACGTAGGAGAGTTTAAACTGGCCGATGGGTAGCTTCCTGTCCGTCAAGAAGAGACCATCCCTTCACTCAAGCTCGGATGTGCCTATAGGCAACCGACCAAAGCCTTCCTCACGAGGCCACCGGGTAGATTCCTACTCGGTCCATCCACGGCGGGTAGCTTCCTTCCCAACAAACGCTGTGGATCTAAAGACCTCCTCACGAGACCACCGGGTAGCTTCCTGCTCGGTCCATACACATCGGGTAGCTTCCTGTCCAACAACGCTGTGGATCCAAAGCCCTCCTCATGAGGCCACCGGGTAGCTTCCTGCTCGGTCCATCTACAACGGGTAGCTTCCTGCCCAACAACGCTGTGGATCCAAAGCCCTCCTCGCAAGTCCACCGGGTAGATTCCTGCTCGGTCCATCCACAGCGGGTAGCTTCCTGCCCAACAAACGCTGTGGATCCAAATCCCTCATCGCGAGGCCACCGAATAGCTTCCTGCTCGTTCCATCCACAGCGGGTAGCTTCCTGCCCAACAACGCTGTGGATCCAAAGCCCTCCTTACGAGGTCATCGGGCAGCTTCCTGCTCGGTCCATCCATAGCGGGTAGCTTCCTACCCAACAAACGCTGTGGATACAAAGCCCTCATCGCGAGGCCACCGAATAGCTTTCTGCTCAGTCCATCCACAATAAGTAGCTTCCTGCCCAACAATGCTGTGGATCCAAAGCCCTCCTCATGAGGCCACCAGGCAGCTTCCTGCTCGGTCCATCCACAGCGGTAGCTTCCTACCCAACAAACGATGTGGATCCAAATCCCTCCTCACGAGGCCGCCGAGTAGATTCCTGCTCGATCCATCCACAGCGGGTAGCTTCCAGTCCAACAACGCTGTGGATCCAAATCCCTCCTTATGAGGCCACCGGATAGATCCTGCTCGGTCCATCCACAGCGGGTAGTTTCCTGCCCAACAACGTTGTAGATCGAAAGCCCTCCTCACGAGGTCACCGGGTAGCTTCCTGCTCGGTCCATCCACAGTGGGTAGCTTCCTGCCCAACAATACTGTGGATCCAAAACCCTCCTCGTGAGGCCACTGGGTAGATTCTTACTCGGTCCATCCACAACGGGTAGCTTCCTGCCCAACAAACGCTGTGGATCCAAAGCCCTCATCGCGAGGCTACCGAATAGCTTCCTGCTCGGTCCATCCACAGAAGGTAGCTTCCTGCCCAACAACGTTGTGGATCCAAAGCCCTCCTCATGAGGCCACCGGGCAGCTTCCTGCTCGGTCCATCCACAGCGAGTAGCTTCCTGCCTAACAAATGCTGTAGATCCAAAGCCCTCCTCACAAGGCCGCCGAGTAGATTCCTGCTCGGTCCATCCACAGCAGGTAGCTTCCTTCCCAACAACGTTGTGGGTCCAAAGCCCTCTTCACGAGGCCACCGAGTAGATTACTGCTCGGTCCATCCACAGCGGGTAGTTTCCTTCCCAACAAATGTTGTAGATCTAAAGCCCTCATTATGAGGCCACCAAGTAGCTTCCTGCTCGGTCCATCCACAGCGGGTAGCTTCCTGCCCAACAATACTGTGGATCCAAATCCCTCCTCACGAGGCCACCAGGTAGCTTTCTGCTCGGTCCATCCATAGCGGGTAGCTTCCTGCCCAACGACGCTATGGATCTAAAGTCCTCCTCACGAGGACACCAGATAGCTTCCTGCTCGGTCCATCCACAGCGGGTATCTTCCCACCGAACAACATTGTGGATCCAAAGCCCTCCTTGCGAGGCCACTGGGTAGATTCCTGCTCTGTCCATCCATAGCGGGTAGCTTCCTGCCCAACAAACGCTGTGGATCTAAAGCTCTCCTCACGAGGCCACCGAATAGCTTCCTGCTCGGTCCATCCACAGTGGGTAGTTTCCTGCCCAACAACGTTGTGAATTGTTTAGACCAGAATATTGCATTTTAATACCGCTCATCCATTATCTATTTTTTGTATATATCGGTACTATTAACCGGTATTTGCTCAGTAATACAGATTACAGGTGTCCGTGACGAAATACTGGAAATACATCCAAAATCACGGATATATCATTTGTGAGCTGTCACTGCAACCAGAACCGCAAACCGACCGATATCCCAAGAGTTATTTTGCAAACAATTGTGTGCACAATATTTTGGTCCAACACATAACATGTGTACACACTAACTCTTGGAGCTAGGACCATGGACCTAGGGGGCTGCCATGACACACTCAAGTGGGCATGAGGTGATATGGGTGTGACATGCATTTATTGCAAAAAGTAGTGATGTGATTTGTATCTACCAAGTTCCTTCCAATTCCTGGTGCACCATAAGTTCAAAACTGACCAAGCAAACAACACCAGAGGCATTCTGGGGACAACACAAGACCACCACTGCAATACGGGACCCACCCCTCAGAAAATGGCCAAGCACATTCCCCTAGAAACCGGTGTGGCCGGCCCCACCTCTTCCTGTGGGCTCCATCCTCTCACAGTGGCTTCCATGCTGCCATTTGGCCCTTATTTTATTGTTTGCTTAATCCCTTTTCTTGCCAATAAAAGCAGACCATGGGGCAAAGGTTCAAGGGTGATTCTATAGTCTTATTTTGTCCAAGTTTTATCATTCTTTTTTCCAAGTTTTCTTTGGAGTTCTTGTACATAGCTAAACCCCCTTGAGCTCCCTACCTTAACTTGATCTTGCAACCTTTTCATTGAGCTTGCAAGTTTAAGCTTTGGTCATTGATCTCAAGGGGTTGTATCATTCTTTAAGATTAATAAAGTTCTCTCTTTTGTGCTTCATTTTCACCATGAGTTCTTTTCCATCACTTGATCTTGCAATCTCTTCATTGAGCTTGCAAGTTTAAGTGTAGGTTATTGAATCCATATCTTGTGTTTTGTTCAATGGTTCTTAGTAGTTTCTTCCTTGCACTTTTCTTTCTTGCTCTTTTACATTCATGCAATTTATTACCTTGCTTACTTTCATGTAATTTATTACCATACATTCTTGTAATGCTTTCCTTTTCTTTATTTATCTTCTCTTTTGTTCTCTCTTTTTGGTTCGTTTTGTGAATGCTTGTTAATATGGTGTTGTTATGAATAAATACGATATTGTAAGTTAAGCTTTCTTTGCTCATTTCCTTTTCCCGTATTTTCCATTGAACTCCGTCCAAACGTTACGCAAGCGCTCCGTTAGGCACCCCACCCTATCAAGGTAACGGTGATTCCAAACCGCGACCGGTTGCGTTCAGTTTGGCCGGAGGCGAAAGCAAGAGACAAGAATGGACGGACAAGGGTCAATAAGCCGGATTCCACGAATACCGTGCTTAAGCACCTTAATCCATGTTGTTGCCGATTGTTCTAGCTTCGATCGTTATGTTCGGTTCAAAGGTTTTGAATACGGATCTCCTTAGCTTATACTTTTGTATCTTTTCCTAACAACTTTATACTTGCATATAACACTTAGGGTAGATAAAGAACTTTCCGCCCACGCGCATTAACTCGTAACGACAAGAACGAAAAACACTGTTGGATATAGTGCCCTCTAAGTCAATTATTGGATCGCAGGTACGTGATTGCAATGATTGAGGGAGGACCTATACCGATATAACAGTCTTACTCGAGATGATAGTATGCTATCTGGTCTGTCTTTATCATCATATATAGATGTTGATAGAGCCCATAGGATTCTTGCTTGACTACCAGCAGTATGATGGCGATCATATATGTGGGAGCTGGGGTCTATAAGCACATCCTTAAAAGTGGCCCTAGTCGTGGGAGTTTCGAGACAGGGCATCGATACTCTGGAGTAGACTAGTGTATACAGTCGAGACCCCGACGAGGGGCGGTGGCCGGTCTCACAAGCCACTGGTGTCAGTTGGATCATCTAAGATGTATACAGGTGCTCATTGGGTTATGAGTACACCGACAGGACTTGCAGGGAACATGCTAGTTGGTATTATACATTTCGTCAGATAGCAGTTCCCTGGTGACATGTGTACAGGTTAGTTCATCGACCTGAGGTCGTCATTTGTCTCGTGTGAGTTCCCACTGTGCTTTGATTTATACCCTACCACGGGTCAAAGGAGTCGTGCAAACAGGTATATTTTGGGTACAGTCCCGAGCCACATTGGAGGCAAGTGAGCGGATCTTCGGGGATTCGTCTCTCCCGGTATTGGGGGTGAGATCGCGCTGTGTTTAGGAGAGCCATTACACGAAATCCCTGGCCAGGGTAATCGAGATATACTGGTAGGTATACCAGTAGTATCTCAAGGTGTTCTGGGCTGCTCTCTGACACGACTTATGCAGCTATTGGGGGTCTGACGTTTACCGACCCCCTAGGCCTAATATGCGATACTCATAGATGAATGTTCCGGACTGTACGGATATTGTCACTGTCAGGCTCAGTAGGGTTTATAGATGAGTTCGCTCGTCAGCTTCCCTTCCAATCAATACATAGGCAAAACGTTACGTACAGCTTGTACCTCTGACGTGCTAGTGGTTATACCCAGTGCCAGTGTACTGATGAGTCATTAGAGTCCCCTACCGACACTTTCCCAAGTTCGGGCGAAACGTTGTAGATGCCGTATGGTATTATAGCAAGGTTCGGAAAAAGCACGTGCGTTTTCGCACGTGTCATTTTTCGGGCGGATAATACTGGTAGGCTTTGGTTTAAGCCGGAACCCAGTATTATACTGTGTAGATATAATATCTTTGTCTCAGTTGCATTTGTATTCGGTCGTAATACAAATGCGGGTATATTTATACCGATACGGGGTTATCCTGAAATTCGTTTCGGGATGATTTTTGGAAGTTGCCAGTTTCCAGTTTTCTATCAGCCGTATTTTTCCCTTCGGTTAAATATGGATTTATCTTTTCGTCTTCAGGGTGAGTCATGCTTCTAGAAGGTTCTAGAAGTGGTGATTAGGCATATGACTCATTTGTGTCATTAATGGTTCATTAATGATGCAAGGTGACTAGGTTTAATGTGATTGGTTTGCATTTATGGTTTGTTAGTGATTCATGCTTTGTTGTTAGGTTGTGATAAGCATGAATGGCTTATTGTCACCACTTTGCTCCTATACTTACCTCCCTCCTTTCATATATATGGCCGGCCACTTCTTTGTGAGGGAGTGATTTTGATTCATTTCAAATTGGCAAAAAGATTATGATACAAGTGTATGGAAATTTCCTAGTTCAATTTCCATTCACCCGATTCCAAATGGCAACCTCTATAACCGTTCGTCCATAGCCTTGGACGTAACGAGATAAAGTGTTCTACTCATTCTCTACTTCATCTTGGTCATCTCTTTTGGCAAACTTGACGATCGACTTGCCTCGGTTCAGAGGCGGGAGCCCGTTTAAAGACCCGTCGACGTGGTGCCACCTGGACGATGAGACCGGAGATCAAACAAGTTCGGATCAGTTGCAACATAGCGTGGGATGATGGTTGAAGACCGAAGGACTCGGATCATTCGGTATAACAATTCTACCCTCATTACAATTTGTTAGTTTAGCTTTAATGGACGATCCGGGATAAAGTACGCGATAGCGCCAATCATAAAAGTTTTGTTCCGCATATTGGCGTCTGTTAGACGGCCGGGGCGCTGCCGCGTACTTACAGTGGTATCAGAGCCTCACCATTAAGCTATACTAACTTGTGCTAACACGTTTAAAAGATCGATCGAACGGAATTTTCAAAACTACATTTTTCTGTACCCACAGTTTCTGTCGATTTTAAATCTGTTCTAAAATTCATTTTGAGCATTTCAGAAAAACAAGCAGGGTTTTTGAAGCAAACTGTGAAAATTTGGGCACGTGATCCCATTAAATCACCGCGGAACCGCGGTCAAACCTAGGGTTTGACCGCGCTTCCGCGGCGGTTTAGTGGGATTGGTGCACCAAATTTTTTCAGGGGCTTCTTCACAGGGAAATGTGGTTTCTGGTACTGTTATTTTGGGCCCATATTTTATTACTGTACACCAGATGCTTGTGGGGCCCACTTCGGAAAATTTAGTCGATCGAAATTTTAAACTTGTTAGTTTTCAGTACTTTCATTATATCTCCGACCGGGAATGTCATTTGATCGGTAAACCACGTCTGATTGCTATAGTTCTTTCAGACGGGTTTGCAAACGTGACATTCGCGTTGATATTCTGTGTTGTACTGTAATGTTGCGGATTTGTCGTGGTGGATAGCAGGGTACAATGATAGAGCTGTTTGAATTTATTTGTACATTTAATATTGCAGGGCGAGCGTCCAATATGTGGACTGTCGTCACTGCTTATTTGTATATTATTCTTTTGGGGCACGACCAGGTTGCGGTCGATGTACCTATTGTACTATTTTCATTTCTGTACTAGGTTTATCCCGCGGTGGAGTGCACGGATAACCGGGTTCTGGAGGGCAACGGGTCCGTATCTCATGTCTTTGAGAGGCAAAGGGACCTAACTCTAAATTTGGCAGACTATTCGCCGCACTCGTAGGGGGTACAGGTTGACCCAAGGTGGGGTGCTCAATTTACCGGATTCCGTGAAGTGCCAGGTGTTCCATTCACTATGTTGTGGGGACTACCTCGCTTCAGGTTTTGGCGGGTAACTTGCCGCACCCGTAGGGGTCTAGGTTTCATTACACAGGCTATCCACACGACCAGGGGAATGTCGGGTTTCAGCAGCGGCTCTGTGAAACTCGGGGATCTCAGATTATCTGTATTGTTCTGTGATGCTTATTACATTTCTGTAATGTTGCATTTATCACGCCTGGAGCGATTATTGTATATTAGTATATATACTATTAGATGTTGTATATGTTTTACACCCGCGCTAGTCCAGTCCCCGCTCTGTCGTTAGTTAAGTAACCTAACGAGTGATGACGGGACCCAGTGACGAATGCGGATGGCATATACGTACATTTTATTTTCGTTCTTTTCTGGTGTGATTGATTGATGGGACTGCGTTGATTCTTATCAATGCGAGATAAAACAAACCTATATTTGATGTTTTTGGAACAAATTTTAAAATTATTACAAAGACGTTTCCTTTTATTTTGCATAGCGGTATTCAGTTGGAATATCCTGCACCTCATTCCACGAGGAAAGAGCCGAGATCCCTTCACCGGGAGTGACTTCTTTAACAAAAGGTTTTCGCTACTATATATTTTTATAAAGCTATCAGGTTCCTTCAACAAGATCAGGTTCATTACGTTAGAGGTTTTTCGCCAAAAACCAGCCGTAATCCTCCGTCGTTTCTTATGGATGGTCAGTAGTATTCAAGCTATGTTTGTTGGCCTACGTCAAGACATAGTATTTGGTAGCTGCTGGGTATTCATTTGTTGATAGATAGATGCATTAGTTTAAGTCAGACGTACACCTTGTTGGCCTACGTCAAGGGCTTGTACGATGACTTAAGTTGATCAGGACAACGATGGGTAGAACTTGACATGTTGCTTATGATTTGTTGGCCTACGTCAAGATCATAAGATCATAGGATAAAAATTACATCGGGAGTTTCAAACATACAAGAAACTTGCCAGACTTGTGCATACCTTCTGGAGTGTGTTAACTTGAGTGGCTTCCATCAAGTTATCATGCGATGATAGTTGGATCCCGAGTCTCACTGATGAGTTAGTTTACTCTTCGGGTGACCCCGACTAATTCTTCTTTCAGGTTTGGAGGAGAATTTGAGATTACAGTGGGAGGTTTCCTAATTAGATAAAATGATAACCTTTCTGATTTAGGTTAGAGTGCACGCAGAGTGTTTCTTTTCTCCCTCTCTTATGGCAGCGACTTTTGACCGACCCTAGACTATAACTCAGTGACCAAAGTTGACCGAATCTTCTTAAAATACTGGCTTTTGGATTGTCTATAGTTGCATAAGTCATTACCGCTCCTTCTTTTACCCTTTGTATTTCTCAGAACACCCCATATTACTACGGACGTCCACTTCTATTGGATAGATCCATCGTATGGTTATATACGAACTCGAAGGGACTTCTTCGAGGATGGATCCAGGTTCAGAAGAAATAGAATTGGTTTATTCAGTTGTCTTTTATTATCGCCTTCTCTCAGGTTGCGAGGGCTCCTTGGTTTAGGAGAGTACACCTATTACGCTTATTGGATAGTCTTATTCCAAACCATAGGCAGGTGCCGAAAGGTAGGGAATGAAGAAAACCAATTAGCCTAAGCCGGATATACAGAAGGTAATAAATAAAGACAAAAATAAAGGAATTAGAATGAGGGCAGAGTAAATTGCGACTATTCATATTCACGACCAAACCACGTATTTCATCGCCACTCCTACTTCACCTTTGATTTCTCCAGAACAACCCGTATCACTACGAACATCCAATTCCATTGGATAAATCCATCGTATGATTATATACGAACTCGAAGGATATTTTTCGAGGATGGATTCTGGTTCAGGAGAAACAGGAATAAGGTTTATTCATTTATCTTTTATCATCACCTTCTCTCAAGTTACGAGTACTCCTAGGATTAGAAGGGTACACCCATTATGCTTACTGGATATTCTTCTTCCAAACCATAGGCTGGTGCCGAACGGTAGGGAAGGAAGAAAACCATTTAGCCTAATGATGGTGTACAGAAGGTAACGACTAAAGACAAATAAAGGGAATTGGAAAGGTGCCAGGGAAATATACGGTTAAAGTCATGATTTGGATTATGGAAGAGGCATTACTAAGAATACCAGAACACCCCTCCGAAACATATTCATGTTTCATATTCACTGTGCATTGTTAATAGAAAACTGATTTTCCGATTGGATACTTACTCCAGGATATGTATTTACCAGGTTTCATTCTCACATCTGTATAGTATTACAGATAGTGAGTGGGAGTAAGTTATTGGGAATTAGGTGATCATCCTCATTATATCGGAATTCGTTGTAATTGGTGATATTTGAGGAAATCGCCTGGGTACAGTTTTTCAACCTACGATGCACAGGTTTTGAGTTATTCAACTCAGGGGACTTATACAGAGTTGTGTATGTTGTCCAGTGTCCGTCAGGACAAAGGGTAGGTCCTCGTACTATGTTCTGTTTACTTGTGACTTCTCTAGTTTTTAGACAAGTGTTTCGTAGAAATACAATCTCTAAGTTTTGAGAAGTTGTGGATATAAGAATAAAGTAGAGAACCAAGTATCGCAAGTATCAGGATTCTTCAAAGAAATCGAAGATGTAGATTTTTATGATTGGTATTCAGTTGATAGTAATGGTTTTTGAGAAACTAGTTTCTCTTTCACGTTACTCATAATTGGATGCATTCCTAAGATGAGTAATACTGATTAGCCTCTCTCCATTAAGTTTATATGCACTGGAGACAGTTGCATGATTTGAATCTTGTTCCAATTAAATAAGTGCCAAAGTTTCTATATTGAATATAGAATGCTTCATATCTGAACGATGTTAAGGTACGGGGAGTTGTCCAGCTTATGCTTAAAACCAGACACTGGATAACTCAAGGCACGTTTCTGAAATGGCAGTTTGTGGGTTGACCCTAGCTTCGACGAGGGTTAATTTTCTACCATCTGGAAGATCAATAGTGATATTGTTCTTGACTCGCCGCAGTTTTATTAAAATGGATTTTTTCAGAATACAGTATGTGGGAGCATGGTAGAACTGGAAGTGATTCCAGAACCGCAAACGATTACGGAAAGTTTAAAAGGACCTATATATTCAATCAGGTTTGACATTCCAATAGCCACTCCGCAGATATGGTGGATAACCTCAGACACCCGAGAGGTACTCCGGTAGCCTCAAGGACGGTGATAGGGAGGTTCTTGTTTACCCAGACTTGACACTGCTGTTGTTCCAGACTATGAGACCAGGCAGGAGGATATGTATAGCGTCGTTCTAAACTAGTTTTAGAAGTGTACGCATATATTATTCTGCCAGAGGGTTTTCGTAGTCAGTGGGAGCAGCGGAAGCATAGTGGGCAAGTAGCTAATGTCCATTAATAGACTTGAGAAATTATAGCGAAGAAAGATCATCTAATTTTTGATGTGACAGTCATGGTTTTGACTTCATCAGAATAGGGGATGGATCTGTTAAGAAGGTAGTAGGGTATGATGTCTTGGTATTTGGATGACATACACAGAGTAGGAAGTAAAATTCCTATACTACGATCGGTTGTACTGTGGTCATCACACAGTTGTTTCTCCACAAAAGATATGGATATAATATCTGACATTCTGGTTACTAGATCTATGGTTTTAGATCTAGATTTGGGTAGTTTCCCTATATGGGTACTTTGACAGTATTCTAATAGTATTTTAGAATTGATGACTCCTAGCATGGTGGTGTACCTGCAGGTGATGGAGTCACCCTCTCTAAAGGTGTCTTACAGACTAAAAGGAAGAGGGACGTACATGATTGACAGATCACTTGCTTGGGCAATTGAGTCAATCATGAGATGTCAAGTACCACACCAGATGTCGTTTTTGCACTAGATGCGATAAGTTTATATTAATCCAATCCTGAAGAAACATACGGAAGCAGTTTTAGAACATAAGTAAATGTTCTACGGATTTGATGACGGCAGCCTCCTTCGGGAGACGGTTATTATTCCAGGCTTCAAAGGTGACATGGATAACAGAGTGATTGTCAGAGTTATAGTTTTCCCTCTGACGATGGACGGTATTATGGACAGGTGGTCCAAGAGGATACTGTGGGAGGCATAGTGCTAGACACTGATTAGTTTCAGTGATCGATACAGTCTAAGAAGTTTGGATTTAGAGTTCATTTATGAACTAGGTCCCATTAGATATCCAGACATATTCTAAGACAGATATTACTCAATTCGGAAGATGGTTTTTTCCGCGAAGTTGAGATATAGAGAGATACAGAAAGAAACATCGGAGCGGATCCACTCACTGAGGCTATTTCTCGAACACAATAAGTTTTGCAAATGAGCTTTGTGAAACTGATTAGTAGAGGAGTTGGATGCTAGGTATCACACGAGCTGTGAATACACGACATCGCAATAATTACCCTTAAGTGCAAGTGGGAGATTGTTGGATATAGTGCCCTCTAAGTCAATTATTGGATCGCAGGTACGTGATTGCAATGATTGAGGGAGGACCTATACCGATATAACAGTCTTACTCGAGATGATAGTATGCTATCTGGTCTGTCTTTATCATCATATATAGATGTTGATAGAGCCCATAGGATTCTTGCTTGACTACCAGCAGTATGATGGCGATCATATATGTGGGAGCTGGGGTCTATAAGCACATCCTTAAAAGTGTCCCTAGTCGTGGGAGTTTCGAGACAGGGCATCGATACTCCGGAGTAGACTAGTGTATACAGTCGAGACCCCGACGAGGGGCGGTGGCCGGTCTCACAAGCCACTGGTGTCAGTTGGATCATCTAAGATGTATACAGGTGCTCATTGGGTTATGAGTACACCGGACAGGACTTGCAGGGAACATGCTAGTTAGTATTATACATATCGTCAGATAGCAGTTCCCTGGTGACATGTGTACAGGTTAGTTCATCGACCTGAGGTCGTCATTTGTCTCGTGTGAGTTCCCACTGTGCTTTGATTTATACCCTACCACGGGTCAAAGGAGTCGTGCAAACAAGTATATTTTGGGTACAGTCCCGAGCCACATTGGAGGCAAGTGAGCGGATCTTCGAGGGATTCGTCTCTCCCGGTATTGGGGGTGAGATCGCGCTGTGTTTAGGAGAGCCATTACACGAAATCCCTGGCCAGGGTAATCGAGATATACTGGTAGGTATACCAGTAGTATCTCAAGGTGTTCTGGGCTGCTCTCTGACACGGCTTATGCAGCTATTGGGGGTCTGACGTTTACCGACCCCGTAGGCCTAATATGCGATACTCATAGACGAATGTTCTGGACTGTACGGATATTGTCACTGTCAGGCTCAGTAGGGTTTATAGATGAGTTCGCTCGTCAGCTTCCCTTCCAATCAATACATAGGCAAAACGTTACGTACAGCTTGTACCTCTGACGTGCTAGTGGTTATACCCAGTGCCAGTGTACTGATGAGTCATTAGAGTCCCCTACCGACACTTTCCCAAGTTCGGGCGAAACGTTGTAGATGCCGTATGGTATTATGGCAAGGTTCGGAAAAAGCACGTGCGTTTTCGCACGTGTCATTTTTCGGGCGGATAATACTGGTAGGCTTTGGTTTAAGCCGGAACCCAGTATTATACTGTGTAGATATAACATCTTTGTCTCAGTTGCATTTGTATTCGGTCGTAATACAAATGCGGGTATGTTTATACCGATACGGGGTTATCCTGAAATTCGTTTCGGGATGATTTTTGGAAGTTGCTAGTTTCCAGTTTTCTATCAGCCGTATTTTTCCCTTCGGTTAAATACGGATTTGTCTTTTCGTCTTCAGGGTGAGTCATGCTTCTAGAAGGTTCTAGAAGTGGTGATTAGGCATATGACTCATTTGTGTCATTAATGGTTCATTAATGATGCAAGGTGACTAGGTTTAATGTGATTGGTTTGCATTTATGGTTTGTTAGTGATTCATGCTTTGTTGTTAGGTTGTGATAAGCATGAATGGCTTATTGTCACCACTTTGCTCCTACACTTACCTCCCTCCTTTCATATATATGGCCGGCCACTTCTTTGTGAGGGAGTGATTTTGATTCATTTCAAATTGGCAAAAAGATTATGATACAAGTGTATGGAAATTTCCTAGTTCAATTTCCATTCACCCGATTCCAAATGGCAACCTCTATAACCGTTCGTCCATAGCCTTGGACGTAACGAGATAAAGTGTTCTACTCATTCTCTACTTCATCTTGGTCATCTCTTTTGGCAAACTTGACGATCGACTTGCCTCGGTTCAGAGGCGGGAGCCCGTTAAAAGACCCGTCGACGTGGTGCCACCTGGACGACGAGACCGGAGATCAAACAAGTTCGGATCAGTTGCAACATAGCGTGGGATGATGGTTGAAGACCGAAGGACTCGGATCATTCGGTATAACAATTCTACCCTCATTACAATTTGTTAGTTTAGCTTTAATGGACGATCCGGGATAAAGTACGCGATAGCGCCAATCGTAAAAGTTTTGTTCCGCATATTGGCGTCTGTTAGACGGCGGGGGTGCTGCCGCGTACTTACAATCACTTCGTCTCCCTGTGGATCGACCCGTGCTCAACCGGCTAGCTGCAAAGCGACACCGTCTTGATTACAGTTAACTTTAATTCTTCAATCAAATGACACCGTTGCCGGAGAGGAGGTAACGTTTTTATTTTTTGTTATTTTGGGTTAATCATTGTACATCTCATTTATACTTCTAACACTATTTTAAAAAACAAACTAAAAATTTCAAAACCAAACAAACAAAAACTAACTAAACTAACCATTTTGTTCTCTGGAATTAAGACATGCTTGCACTCTGTAACTAATCTGAAAACACAAACAATACCAGTGGGATATCTATAGAACATTGTGACACCAGAAGAAGATTGGAGCCCATTCTCTATAGAAGATCCGGCGACATCATCACCAAATTCGGCGTCGCTGGCCATACCACCCCTGTTTGCTCCAAAAAAATTTCCTGTGCTCCAGAATTCTGTTTCTGTCCTATTGTTATTGTTTGTTTTTATAATTTTTAGTGTGCAAGTATTTGGGCATTCATATCGCTTTTTTGCACTAATATCCGTCTTTCCGACATTTCAGATTTTTGCGGAATTGCGAACGGCGATTGTGGGGAGCAAAGTGCACATTCAAAATTAAGGTGGTTACGAAGTACAGTGCCAAACATCCGGGTAGTTTGACCCGTGCAAGTGAACTTTTCAAGCTTACCGGATTTGATGCAACGGGGGTTTCCTAACCCAAAAACTTAACGGTTCGTACTTTACCAACGCCTTCCTCTCAAATCCGACGCATCCAATATACTATTATTTGCAGGATTCTTTGCAAATTCGCTTTCAAACACTCAAATTAGCTAACCCGTATTTGTTGCAGTGCCGTGCTTAATATAAAAAACGATTGTTTGATTCTTTATAGAATTTTTATTGAATTGCGCATTGCATACATTAATACGGATTTAAGGGCAAGCGAACCCCACAACATACGGTAAAGGATTTCATCACCTTTTTCGTGGCCCACAAATTACAAAACTGTGCATAACGTTTACCCACACAAATTTTTAAAAGAAATTAGACTTTACACCTTAAGGACTTCGCGCTCACTAGGAGAGGTTAACTGTGTTTAGAACACCGCTTAACGGTATATTGTATACGGGGTGTCTAGGAAAGTGTTAATGGCGAAACTGCCAAAATAGAAAGGGTTATTTAATTAAGTACCTTCGCGAAAGCGTCGGAAAACCTCCCCTTATCTCTGCTCTTACCTGGCCTCATGATCAGTGTATCTCGAGCCCGTTTCTCGACACAGTTTTACTTCACCAATCAAGTTCTTGAGCAGGTCTAGTTGACCTAGGTAAACCTTAGACCGGTTAGGTGTGTGGTATTTTTGTGTCGTGATTGTTTTTGTCCAGATTCTTTTTGTGTGTATATTTCATTCTTTTGTTAATAACTAACTAAAAAACTAAAAAAAACAAAAACCACATTCTTTTCTCCTCCTTTTCTCTTATTCTCCTTTTCTCTCATCATATCATGGGTACCCCACCTCGAAAAACTCTTGTCAAATTTTGGTACCCACAACCGGACATTACTTCTTACGGTTCTTGTTTGGGCCGAATTTCGAACGACCCCTCCATGCCCAAAATCTCTCTGAAAGATCGCATAGACGCGTCTAGGACAAACCCTTACACTCCGCAATCCATTTTGTATCAACCTTTTCAACCTCCCCCACCCTCTTATATTGATACCCCTTTTGCAAGTCGTCCTTTGTCCATCGCTGAACATATTGAACAATCCCGTAACCGATCTTTCACTCCTTTCACCACTGCCAATTCTTTTGATCAACAATTTCAACCACCTTCTTATACGTATGTTGATCCTACTCCTATCCAACCATTCAATTCCTACCAGTCCTACCCGACTTTTACAGCTTCCCTAGACATTGCTTCTGAACCGCCATTTGGGAGTTTCCAGTATCCAAACAACTTTGAATCTTTTACTGAAACCCCTTCACAACCTATGTCTAGTCTGGAACAGTCATTGGAAGACTTTAGGGTAGCGTCATTCCAACAGATGATGGATTTGAATGCGTCCATGGCCGTCCTCATACAACCTAGTGACCCGGTAGCTAGTTTTCTACTAGCTCCACATTTTCTAATGTATGATGAGGCGGTAGGACGGGCTGAGAATTTGAGTGGAGAGAGTGAGCTATACACCCTTCCAAATCAAACCTACCCATTCCAACTTGAATCCCACAACTCTGGTTATGAATGTCTATCCAGTGTCCCAAATGATTTATCGATTAAAGATAGAAGGGTTAATGAGTTGTGCGACTTTATAGTGTTTGATTTACCCGATTGTGAAGGGCCCCTTTTAAGTGAAACCACACCCAATCCTTTTGACCTCTACACCTCCATCTTAGAACCAGAATCGATTGAAATCCATGCTTTTGATGAGGTGTCTGAGAAAATTGATTTTCACTTGATTGAGGATATTGACGCTGGGAATATTTTGGATGATGAACCCACTGCTTTGGATGAGTTTTTCTTTCCAATTCATCATCCCGAGTCATTAACTGTTTTTCCCGAACTCCATATGCGTCTAGATTTTGATGAAATTTGCATGGATGAAATAATTTTTGAGGAGACTTTTGAGGATAGCTTTGAGGATGAACCAGTTTTAATTGATGAGTCGGATTTTCCAATTCATCCTATCCCTTTCATTGACTGTGTACACCCTCCTGAACCTTTAACCGATGACCTTCCTCAATCACTCCTCTCCATCCTTTCCATCATTCCGACCTTGCAAGACACCGTATCATTTTCACATCCTGTGTTTGGTTTACCAAGTTCGACGTAGCCATGGTTTCTCACGAATCTTGAGGGATTTGACCCCATTTCTCGACGGGTTAATAGATTAGCACAAACGCTTCTTACACATCGGTCATCACAAATTGTGCTAATTTATTCACTCCATTTTCACCCTCAAGTTCGTACTCCATTTCTTTTTCCCTTCCGCCATTCTTCTTCTAATATACCGGGACCGTATACCACTTCTATCCCCATACGGTCTCACGTATTCTCCATTTCTTTCCTCACCGTATTCTTTCACCAACCAGCACACTACAGAGATAGAATTTTTGAATGGTTGGTGCTAACTTTTGGCCTTTGTAAGGCCTTGTATAGCTTGATACTGTTCTCTTTCCCCCCTAATCCTGAATTTCAACACTTAAACAGTGGAAACAATGATTCATTTAAGTTTGGGAGGGAACCTTTTTGTGTATATATTTTTGGTTTTCTTTTTTGTTTTGTATAAAATTTGTTTTTGGGGAGTGCCGACAATTTTGATCCTCTTGGTGTAGCCTGACAGTGAGGGCACTGTCAAGTTTAAGTTTGGGGTGTGTTCGGTAAGCTTTCTTCCTTCACATTCATTTTTATATTCTGCATTTGCATACCTTATTAAAAACCCACAAAAATCGAAATTTTTTCCAAAAGTATAAAAACTTTGCCGTCAAGTTAGCTAATAGGGTAACTTAGATTTTTTCCGAAAGCTTAGTTGATACGTTAGAAATAACTAAATCCTAGGCTTAGGAATTGAAAACCCTAAAAATAACCCCCATTCTATTTAAACTTGATGATTATACGTCCTTACAGTTTTTTTTTGAGAAATAGGTAATCTTGAGTTCAGTTCTTTAATTAAGTCAAGATGAAGGGAAAGTATTGAAGTTTTACTGAAAGATAAGTCTGAAAAATATTTTCTATTCTTGAGTCCAAATTTAGAAAGTATATACCCTACAACTGCACTTACACACACCTTCAAACTTGGGATAGTAGAGGATACCTAGAAATACTCTTACCTGAAAACCTAGTATGAAAGAAAAAACGGTATTTAAAGCTAAACACCAAAAGAGCATATTGAAAAATATTTCCGGTCTTGAAAAAGAAAAAAAAATAAAGAAAAGAAAAATAAATGAATAAAGTCAAGACCTGAAAGCTGCTATTTACGCTTTAAACTCATGCATTCAGTAATCGGCCATCAGTGCCTCAAGAAGCATTAATAGTTGCATGAAAGGTGTGTGAGCATCTCCGTCCATCATTAATGAAAAAAAAGTAGTATTAGGTATTAGGGGAAGGGTACTATAGTTTGAATTGAATTCTTGAGTGTAGGGGTGCAAATACACACACACGTAGGGGTATATAATCGATGTTTGGAGGAAAGATAAAAATGAAGAATAAGACTTATGTTTTCTGTAATGTTGATAAAAATCCCTGATTTAAGACCGCACTTTTAGAAGGAAAATTCAGGAGAACCAACATCTTTGTAAAACTTTTTTGGAACGTATAGGATCTGAGGTTAAATAGATAGGAGGTGTGAAAAATAAGGGTTGGATATTTCTAACTTAGGATGTTAGAGTTTCAAGCGTAGATACTAAACTGTAGGAGTAGAATCAACGTTAACTTATGAAACTAGCTTGACGGGATTTTGTGAGTGTAATCCGCTGAAAACCCTCAGGAGACAACACTTCTCCTACTAGGGACACCTAGAGGTTTAACGGCTTGTTGCATGCGCTCAGTGCAATCGTGTTCCCTGCGAAAGTGAAGCTAGGATTTTGTTTTGTTCGGGACGAGCAAAACATAAGTTTGGGGGTATTTGTTCAGAGCAGAATATTGCATTTTAATACCGCTCATTCATTATATATTTTTTGTATATATCGGTACTATTAACCGGTGTTTGCTCAGTAATACAAATTACAGGTGTCCGTAACGAAATACTGGAAATACACCCAAAATCACGGATATATCATTTGTGAGCTTACACTGCAACCAGAACCGCAAACCGACCGATATCCCAAGAGTTATTTTGCGAACATGTGTGTGCACAATATTTTGGTCCAACACATAACATGTGTACACACTAACTCTTGGAGCTTAGATCATGAACCTATGGGGGCTGCCATGACACACTCAAGTGGGCTAGAGCAAGTGGGCATGGGGTGATATGGGTGTGACAAGCATTTATTGCAAAAAGTAGTGATGTGATTTGTATCTACCAAGTTCCCTCCAATTCCTGGTGCACCACAAGTTCAAAACTGACCAAGCAAACAACACCAGAGGCATTCTGGGGACAACACAAGACCACCACTGCAATACGGGACCCACCCCTCGGAAAATGGCCGAGCACATTCCCCTAGAAACCGGTGTGGCCGGCCCCACCTCTTCCTGTGGGCCCCATCCTCTCAAAGTGGCTTCCATGCTGCCATTTGGTCCTTATTTTATTGTTTGCTTAATCCATTTTCTTGCCTATAAAAGCAGACCATGGGGCAAAGGTTCAAGGGTGATTCTTTAGTCTTATTTTGTCCAAGTTTTATCATTCTTTTTTCCAAGTTTTCTTTGGAGTTCTTGTACATAGCTAAACCCCCTTGAGCTCTCTACCTTAACTTGATCTTGCAACCTTTTCATTGAGCTTGCAAGTTTAACCTTTGGTCATTGATCTCAAGAGGTTGTATCATTATTCAAGATTAATAAAGTTCTCTCTTTTGTGCTTCATTTTCACCATGAGTTCTTTGCCATCACTTGATCTTGCAACCTCTTCATTGAACTTGCAAGTTTAACTGTAGGTTATTGAATTCATGTCTTGCGTTTTGTTCCATGGTTCTTAGTAGTTTCTTCCTTGCACTTTTCTTTCTTGCTCTTTTACATTCATGCAATTTATTACCTTGCTTACTTTCATGCAATTTATTACTATGTCATTTACATTCTTGTAATGTTTTTCTTTTCTTTGTTTATCTTCTCTTTTGTTCTCTCTTTTTGGTTCGTTTTGTGAATGGTTGTTAATATGGTGTTGTTATGAATAAATACGATATTGTAAGTTAAGCTTTCTTTGCTCATTTTCTTTTCCCGTATTTTCCATTGAACTCCGTCCAAACGTTACGCAAACGCTCCGTTAGGCACCCTACCCTACTAAGGTAATGGTGATTCCTAACCGCGACCGGTTGCGCTCGGTTTGGCCGGAGGCGAAAGCAAGAGACAAGAACGGACGGACAAGTAAGCCAGATTCCATGAATACCGTACTTAAGCACCTTAATCCACGTTGTTGCCGATTGTTCTAATTTCAATCGTTAAGTTCGGCTCAAAGGTTTTTAATACGGATCTCCTTAGCATACACTTTTGTATCTTTTCCTAACAACTTTATACTTGCATATAACACTTAGGGTAGATAAAGAACTTTCCGCCCACGCGCATTAACTCGTAACGAAAAGAACATAAAAAGCTCCATCTCCCTGTGGATCGACCCGTGCTCAACCGGCTAGCTGCAAAATGACACCGTCTTGATTGCGGTGATGCGGTTAACTTTAATTCTTTCAATCATGAATCCAAAGCCCTCCTCGTGAGTCCACCGGGTAGATTCCTACTCGGTCCATCCACAACGGGTAGCTTCCTGCCTAACAAACACTGTGGATCCAAAGCCATCCTCATAAGGCTGCCCAGTAGATTCCTATTCGGTTCATCCGCAGCGGGTAGCTTCCTGCCCAACAACACTGTGGATCCAAAGCCCTCCTCACGAGGCCACCGGGTAGATTTCTGCTCGGTCCGTCTACAACGGGCAGCTTCCTGCCCAACAACGTTGTGGATTTAAAGCCCTCCTCACGAGGACAACGGGTAGATTCCTGCTCGGTCCGTCCACGGTGGGTAGCTTTCTGCTCAACAACACTGTGGATCCAAAGCCCTCACCACAAGGCGGCTTGGTAGAATCGAGTGATGTTGACCTATTCAAACTTGGCTATCGTTCGATTCATACTCGATGCGTGATCGCCACTTCGACTCCGGGAAAAGGGAGGATACCGACCTTCCTACACTTGGCTATCGTTCGATTCATACTCGATGTGCGATCGCCATCTTGACTCCGGAAAAAGGAAGTATACCGACCTTCCTACACTTGGCTATCGTTCTACTCATACTCAATGAACGATCGTCACCCAGAAAGGGTGGACACTGGCCTAACACTTGCAAGATGTAAAGACTTACGAGCTAAAAGTACTTGTAGGATGATCAGACATCTGAGCGAAGGAAAATGTATACTTTATTTATAATCAAAGTTATGTACAAAGGTATTGTGGGATCTTCAGCCTCACAAAAATTCTCGGAGGCTTACAAAATTCTAAAAAAATATATATACAAGAAAAATCGTAAAGGGGGATAGCTTGGACTGCCCGCTCGGCCGGGATCTCACCCTGCTCGACGCCACCATCGGGGGACAAAACGGCGACCTCAGGGTCGGCACTTCCGCCAACAGCCTCGCCTCCTACAGCCATCTCGACGCCTCCCCCCTGCGGCGCTTCCTCGGCGAGGGGGAACCTAGCACGGAGCTCACCGTCGATGAACTCCGGCATAAATTCTTTGACGGCGTCGAGGGCTTTGTGCCACCCGACGGCCGTAGATATAGTGAGATCAAGGAAAAATTGATCAGACGCCTTGTATTTCTCCACGGCCTTCTCCGCCCGGCTCTCAGCAAGCTTCGCCGTGTATAAAGCCGCCCGAGCATCCTTCTTAATGGCGTCCCTCGACCTTTTCATAGTGTTGTAGAGGTCGTTCGTCTCATCCAACTTGGCTTGGATAGCCCGGTTGGACTCGTTTAAAAGCTGATGAGACTCCTTCAGCTTTGAGATTGTCAGCCCCTCGGCGACCAATCTCGATTCAAGGGGGGCCACCTTCTCCTCCGCTTGCTACAATTGAAGGCACAACTCTTCTTCCCGTGAGGAGGATTCGCCCGCCTTCTACATCGCCGGGGCAATTTCCTCGGACTCCATGGCGACGAGGAGAGCGCAGTGCTGAAGGACCTGAGAAAAACAACAAGCGTGTTAAAAAGCTAAAAAAATGGAAATAAAACTTAAGTAATTTTCGAAGAAAGATAGATACCGACATGAACCGCTTCCTGCGCTATTGTGGCCATCTGGGCCTTCAAAGTGCCCCGGGGAATCTTGGTCCCAGCTTACTTCTCCATGTCCGACTGCAAGCTGTCGGCCATAGATAACCCTGAGGGCACCTCAATGCAGAAGTCTCCCTCCTGCACTTGGATCCCGGTAGGGGGTGGCCAAGAGACCACCCGCTTCTGTCTCTTGAGGGGAATTTTCTCGGCGGGAGGAGACTTCTCCTCCCTCACCCGGGGTGCCGGGTCGCGCACGTTCTTTGGACCCCCCAGCGCTCCTCCGGGACTGGGGGTGCTGCGGAAGGCTTGGCCTGAGGAGTTTGCTTCGGGGCCACGCTTAGACCGGGTCGGGACGAGCTTGCGCCGCTGGTCTTTTTTCCTTGGGCCTTGGTGTTGGATATATATGCCTTAGAGGCCTACATTGTATAGGATGCTTGGGATATGTATGTACATGACAGTCTTGCTTGATATGATAGTACGCTATTTGGTTTGACTTTGTCTTAACGTATGATATATTTTACTTGGTATTTATATATATATGTTGATAAAGCCCATAGGGTGTTTTGTCTGACTACCGGCGTTGTGATGGCAGTCATACTAGTGGGAGCTGGATAGTCAATAGGCACACCCTTAGATATCCCTGGTCGCAGGAGTATCGAGATTGGGCATCGATACTCCGGAGTAGACTAGTGTATACATATCTAGACCCTGACGAGGGGCAATGGATTGGTCCCGCAACCATTGGTGGTGTTCACCTAAGATTGTATACAGATGCTCACTGGGTGTGAGTACACCGGACAGGACTCGCCGAGAACTGACTGGATGGTATTATACCTAACGTCAGATAGCAGTTCTCAGGTGACATGTGTGCAGATAGTCCGTTGACTTAAGGTCATCATTTGTCTCGTGTGAGTTCCCACTGTGCTTTGATTATTACCCTACCACGGCTCAAAGGAGTCGTGCAAACAGGTTTTAGTTGGGCACAGTCCCGAGCCACGTGGAGGCAGTGAGCGAATGTTAGGGATTCGTCTCTCCCGGTATAGGGAGTTGATATCGCACTGTGGTCGGTTGGTCATTACCATAAGTCCCTGGCCAGGGCTGATTGAGAATTACTGATGGACTGATCAGTAGATTCTCGGGTGGTCTTGAGCCATACCGACACCACTTGTACGGTTATTAGGGGTCTGACGTCCACCACCTCCCTAGACCATACATGCGATACTCTTAGACGAACAGACCGGACTGCGCGGATATTGTCACGGACAGGCTCAGTAGGATTTCAGATGGGTTACCTCATCAGCTTTCTTATCGATAACTACCTGGGGACCGTTACGTACAGCTAGTACCGCTTGCGGTCTGTGGTTAAACCCACTGCCAGCATAGTAGTTGAGTCTTTAGAGTCCCACACAGAGATTTCCCAAACCCAGGCGAAAAGATATAGAGGTCGTATGGTTTTACGACAAAGGTTCGGACGCATACGTGTTGGAACGCACGTACGACATTCGGACAGTTTTTACTAGCCGGCTTTGGTTTAAGCCAGATTCTAGTATCAGGTTATTGGATTTATACAGTCTAAAGTTTTTCCGTGTTTTCACGGATGAGAGGGGCGTTCTCCTAATTTTCCGAGAAGCTTCTAGAAGGATGTGACATGGAGGGAGAGGTGGCATTTTCATTTAATGATTTAGTGACTCATTGTGAGTGATTCATCATGTCATTAAAGCATTATTAAATGCTTAATCACTCACATAATGAATCACCCACTTGCATTTATGAAACATGATGAATAATCTCATATTATTCATTATGTTTCATATATCAAGTGAGAAGCTATTTCATTATTATTATTATTATCATTATCATCTTCTCACTCTCTCTCTTCAAGCTCTCTCTCCTTCACCAAACCTAATCCTACCCCTCATGAGTTGAGAACAAGAATTAGGAAAGACTAATCACTTCATAACCTATCTCTACATCACCTTAGCTACTCTAATTAGCAACTAGAGAAACCAAGTAACCTCAAGTTTAGAGGTTATAGCTTGGATTAGGGTTCTCGGGTGGATCATCTATCACGGAAGAAAGCCGAAGAGGACGTGGAGATCCAAAGAGGCCGTAGATAACATTAAGACGAAGGACTAGAACCGTTTGGTATAATCTCTTAACATAGTAGTTTAGAACTCTATAGCTTTTGTTAAAACTTATTTAGCAAACGATTCATACGGTTGTTCGATGTTTAACAATAGAACAAGATTGTTATTCATAATTCCGCCTCCCCATACCTATTGGGGTGTTGAACATTGACTTACAGTGGTATCAGAGCCTAGACAATATTTAACACACTTGCAAATTTGTATGAATTTCGAACGGAAAAACAAACCGGAAAAACCCCGATATCATGTACTTTCTGTCGAATTTTAAATGAGTTTCAAAAATTTTTCAGGGACCTTCAGAATGACCTAAATGAATGTATTAGAACACCCAAGAAAATTGGGCTCATGAATCGACCATAGCGCCACGGAACCGCGGCCGATCCCACCGATCCACCGCGATTCCGCCGCGCTCTGGACGACTCATCATCCCAAGTTTCTTGTGTTGATTCTCTGTGATATTTGGTGTTTTCTGGTAATTTTTATTTTTGCTCAGGTTTCAGATTTACAGAGAAGTATTGGAGCAAAATTAAATGTGTTTAATCGATCGAAATTATGCGGTATTTGCTTGTTTGATTATATCTGTGATATGTATTATGTGTTCGTAAACCTCCCCTAACTGCTAGTATGTCGGTTGGCAGGGGGTTGCACATATCTGTGATGTTATATATAACTGTTTGTGTATATAAACTGTATTGGATTGTTGTGGTGTTTAGCCGGGTTTTGTGATGGGTTATTGTATTAATTCATTTGATGTAAATGTAATAAGTTGTAATATTATTTTGCGGGGCACATCCAGGTTGCGGTTGTAGCCACCGTTGTATTATTTCTTTTTACTGTTTTTTCTCCTAAGATAGACCCAAGGTGGGGTGTACAAACTACCGGGTATTTTGAAGTGTTGGGGCAGACCGCTTCACTTCTGGTACTTGGCGGGTAGTTTGTCGTACCCGTAGGGGTCTGGGATGGGAAAATGGCTATTCATCACAACTGTGTAATCCGTCTTTCATTTCAGGCTCAAAAGAAATGCGGATTGCTTGCAAATCCAATATTGTTTATCTGTAATCTGGAATGCCTATTATTGCGTCTGACGAATGTACAATATCTATATATGATAGCTATTTAGACGTCGCTTATGTTTTACACCCGCGCTAGCCCAGCCCCCGCTCTGTCGTTAGTTAAGTAACCTAACGGGTGATGACGGGACCCCGTGGCGAATGCGGATGGCATAAGAGAACGTTGTATTTTCGTTGTTATCTGTAATGATAGGTTAAAGATGGGACGCATTATTATTAATGCAAAGAAAATAAAACCTAAACTGAATCGTTGGAACAATTTCTAAAAACCACTCGGTTTTCTTGAAAAAGCAAATTTTAAATGCGGAGCTTAAACCACTCCTTTTAATAAAAGCTATCTTAGTTCCTTCGATCAAATCAAGTTCACTACGTTAACGGTTTTTGCCAAAAACCAGCCGTAACCCTCCGTCGTTTCAGATAGACAGCACATCGTATTCATGCTATGCTTGTTGGCCTACGTCAAGGCATAGTGTATGGTAGCAGTGTGTGTGCCTATTTGTTGCATAGATAGATACATTAGTTTAATACAGATGTACACCTTGTTGGCCTACGTCAAGGGCTTGTACGATGTATTTAAATTGATCAGGACAACGACGGGTAGAACTTGACTTGCGTCTTATGACTTGTTGGCCTACGTCAAGGTCTATAAGAGCTTGGGGTAAAAATCACATCGGGAGTTTCAAACATAAAGGAAACTTGCAGATTCAGCTTACCTTCTGGAGTGTGGTGACTAGAGTGGCTTCCATCTAGGACATCATGCAATGATAGTTGGATCCCGATCCCACTGATGAGTAGGATTACTCTCGGGAATTTCTCTCACTTAACAATCAATGCTATAAACCAAGTAGGTGTTAGAGAGGCTACGCCTCCAGGGAAAAGAGGTTCTTTAATTAAGGAACTTCGCGAAAGCGTTGGAAAACCTCCCTCGAAGTACCAACACCAGCCTGGCTGAAAGATTAAGCAAGAATTGTAATGTGTGATTAAATCCTGACTAGTTCTTCTTTTAGGTTTTGAAGAAGGATTTGAGGAAACAGTGGGAGCCATCCTGTTTAGATAAATTAATAACCAATCTAAACTTGCAAGAGCATATGCTGAGTGTTTCTTTTCTCTCTCTCTCTGGCAGCTACCATGACTGGACTTAAACTATTACTTGAAAAGAATATACTGACCGAGCAGAACTATAAAGATTGGCTAAGGAACGTCAATATTGCACTGACTTATGACAAAGTTGCATATGTTAGCACCGCTGTTCCTCCCCTTATCCCAGGACCAGATTCCTCAGTTGCAGACAAGGAAGTTTGCAAAACCTGGGATCTAGACTGTGAGCGAGCTAAGTGTATCGTGCTGGCGTCCATGAATAATGAACTCCAGAAACAGCACGAGAGTATGGATATTGTATCCATATTCCTCCATTGCAAGGAATTGTATGGTGAACACTCCCGTATCGCGAGGTACGAAACCTCAAGGAAACTCTTCCAGATGAGGTTAGCTCCAGGATCGCCTGTTGGGGAGCACGTCCTCAAAATGATCACCCTCATTGAGGAACTCGCAAACCTGGGATGCGTGCTAGAGAATGATTTGTATATCGACTTGATTTTGCAGTCCCTTCCCCACACCTTCTCTCAGTTCGTGCTGAACTTCAACATGCACGAAATGGAAGCGGATCTTCCAAAGCTCCTCAATATGTTGAGGGTAGCAGAGACCTCCTTGAAAAAGGAGAAGACCCCCGTTCTGTATATTGGCCAATCATTTTCTTCTAAATTTAAAGCGAAAGCTAAAGGGAAGAAGAAGATGAAAGCCACCAAACCAAAAGGGTGGGGTCAAGAAGGTGCAGGGAACGAACAAGGAAGGAAGGGTGAAGGCAGAAAAGAACGAGTGCTTCTATTGTCACAAGCAAGGGCACTAGAAGAAGGACTGTTTGGCCTTTAAAGCCAAGGACATGAAGCAAGCTGTAGCTTCTGCTTCAGGTGTGTTCGTAATCGAAAATTGTCTTTCAGTAAACTCTACTTCATGGGTACTTGATACCGGTTCTGGTTCTCACATCTGTAATTCTTTGTAGGATCTGAGAAATAGTAGAGTACTGGGGGCAGGTGATATGACTCTCCGGATGGGCAATGGAATGCAAGTAGATGCAGTTGCAATAGGGGAATATCACCTAGGGTTGAATAGTGGACACATTTTGGTATTGTACAGCTGTTTTTGTATTCCCAGTATGTTGTGTAATATTATATCAGTATCTTTGTTGTCTAATAAAGGATATAATTTTGTGCTTGAAAGAAATGTCATGAACATTCTCCTAAATCAAGAACTGATTGGGTTTGGCACACTGGAAAACGGCATATACATACTTAATCAACCTCAAATTTTCAATATTCAAAACACGCGTAAAAGAAAGGCTCCAGATTCGAATCAAGCCTTCCTATGGCATTGTAGACTTGGTCATATAAATGAAACAAGGTTTACTAAGTTACATAAAGATGGATATCTAGATCCGTTTGAATATTCATCATATGCAACTTGTCAATCATGTATCAAAGGAAAAATGACCAAATCTCCGTTCACCGGACACGGAGAAAGAGCCACTGAACTCTTGGGACTAGTACACAGTGATGTATGTGGTCCGATGTCTATACATGCACGAAGTGGTCACTCCTACTTCATCACTTTTACTGATGACTTCTCTAGGTATGGACATGTGTTCTTAATGAAGCATAAATCCGAGGCTTTTGAGAAGTTTAAAGAGTATAAAAATGAAGTAGAGAAACAAACTGGTAAAAGCATCAAGACACTTCGATCTGATCGAGGTGGAGAATACTTAAGTACCAGTTTCCTTGAATACTTAAAAGAGAATGGAATTCTCTCTCAGCTTACTCCACCTTATACACCTCAGCATAATGGTGTATCAGAAAGGAGGAATCGCACGCTATTAGATATGGTGCGTTCAATGATGAGTAGTGCTGAGTTGCCACTTTCCTTCTGGGGATTTGCTCTAGAATCAGCTGCATACCTATTGAATAGAGTTCCAACTAAGTCTGTACCTACCACTCCATATGAAATGTGGTGTGGGAAGAGACCATATCTCAAGTATATCAAGATATGGGGGTGTCCGGTATATGTTAAGAAGCATAATCCGGACAAGCTCGAGGCACGATCGGTTTTGTGCAAGTTTGTAGGATACCCCAAGCATTCAAGGGGGTATATGGTCTACCACACTGAAGAACAAAAGGTGTTTGTCACTCGCCACATTGTCTTCTTAGAAAGCGAATTTCTTGCAAAAGAAATTAGTGGGAGCGCAGTAGAACTGGAAGAAATTCCAGAACCTCAAACTGCAACCGAGGACTTAGAAGAATCTCAGATTTCAATAGAACATGACGAACCAACGCCACTCCGCAGATCTAGTAGGCTTTCTCATCCTCCTGAAAGATACTATGGTTTTCTTCTTGATGGGGATCGAGAGGATTGCATCATCGATAATGATGAGCCTACTAGTTTTCAGCAGGCTATCACGAGTAGCGACTCAGTGAAGTGGCTGGATGCAATGAGATCTGAAATGGAATCCATGTACACCAATAAAGTATGGACTTTAGAAGTTGCTCCTCCTGGGGTAAAACCAGTTGGGTGCAAATGGATCTTCAAAAAGAAGATTGGTACATTTGGACAAGTGGAAACCTACAAAGCTAGACTAGTAGCAAAAGGTTTTCGTCAAAGACCAGGATTGGACTATGATGAAACTTTTTCACCAGTAGCTATTCTTAAATCCATTCGGATCATACTTGCCATTGCTGCCTTCCATGACTATGAAATCTGGCAAATGGATGTAAAAACAGATTTTCTAAATGGACATCTAGAAGAGAGTGTTTACATGGATCAACCAGAAGGTTTCTTAGACAGTGGGAGCAGCGGAAGAGTGTGCAAATTGCTTAAATCCATTTATGGGTTAAAGCAAGCATCGCGGAGTTGGAACATCTGCTTTGATGAAACAGTCAAGGAATTTGACTTTATCAAAAATGTAGATGAACCATGTATTTATAGGAAGATTGTAGAAGGAGCAGTAGTCTTCCTCGTTTTGTACGTCGACGACATACTACTGATAGAGAATGATATCCCTATACTACAATCAGTAAAGCTCTTCTTGTCACAGAAATTCTCCATGAAAGACTTGGGAGATGCATCATACATTCTGGGCATTAAGATCTATCGTGATAGATCTAATAGAACATTGGAACTTTCACAGTCCAGGTATATAGACACTATACTAAAGAGATTTAGTATGGAAGATTCCAAGCGCGGCAATATGCCCGCTTGTCACGGAATCACCATCTCCAAAGAGATGTCTCCAAAGACTGATGAAGAGAGGGCTCGCATGGGCATTATACCCTACGCTTCGGCGGTAGGATCAATAATGTATGCGATGTTATGTACCAGACCGGATGTAGCTTACGCACTTAGTGTGGTAAGCAGGTATCAGTCTGACCCAGGTGAGAAACATTGGATAGCGGTGAAGAACATTCTCAAGTACCTGAGAAGGACTAAGGAGATGTTCTTGATTTACGGTAATGGGGACCTCCAGGTAGAGGCTTTTACTGACTCCGGCTTCCAAACTGACAAGGATGGTTCTAAATCCATTTCGGGTTTTGTGTTTACCCTCAATGGAGGGACGGTATGTTGGAAGAGTTCCAAACAAGATACCGTCGCAGACTCAACTATGGAGGCTGAGTATATAGCTGCTAGTGAAGCCGCAAAAGAGGCTGTCTGGATGAGGAAGTTCATTTCTGAACTTCAGGTGGTTCCGTCCATTGCCAATCCAATACCTTTGTATTGCGATAACAATGGCGTTGTAGCTTTAGCGAAGGAACCAAGGTCCCATCAGAAATCCAGGCATATCTTAAGGCGGTTTCACCTGATCAGGGAGATCGTGGATCGTCGGGAGATCGAGATACGGAGAGTGGACACAAAAGACAACACGGCAGATCCATTCACCAAGGCCATTCCTTAAGTACAGTTCGAGAGGCTATTTGAGATGTTGGGCATGCGGTACGCCAGCAACTAGATCTGGTAGAGACAGTGGGTACTCATTGCACCAATTATAGGCCTTAGTGCAAGTGGGAGATTGTTGGATATATACGCCCTAGAGGCCTACATTGTATAGGATGCTTGGGATATGTATGTACATGACAGTCTTGCTTGATATGATAGTACGCAATTTGGTTTGACTTTGTCTTAACGTATGATATATTTTACTTGGTATTTATATATATATGTTGATAAAGTCCATAGGGTGTTTTGTCTGACTACCGGCGTTGTGATGACAGTCATACTAGTGAGAGCTGGATAGTCAATAGGCACACCCTTAGATGTCCCTGGTCGCAGGAGTATCGAGATTGGGTATCGATACTCCGGAGTAGACTAGTGTATACATATCTAGACCCTGACGAGGGGCAATGGATTGGTCCTGCAACCATTGGTGGTGTTCACCTAAGATTGTATACAGATGCTCACTGGATGTGAGTACACCGGACAGGACTTGCCGAGAACTGACTGGATGGTATTATACCTAACGTCAGATAGCAGTTCTCAGGTGACATGTGTGCAGATAGTCCGTTGACTTAAGATCATCATTTGTCTCGTGTGAATTCCCACTGTGCTTTGATTATTACCCTACCACGGCTCAAAGGAGTCGTGCAAACAGGTTTTAGTTGGGCACAGTCCCGAGCCACGTGGAGGCAGTGAGCGAATGTTAGGGATTCGTCTCTCCCGGTATAGGGAGTTGATATCGCACTGTGGTCGGTTGGTCATTACCATAAGTCCCTGGCCAGGGCTGATTGAGAATTACTGATGGACTGATCAGTAGATTCTCGGGTGGTCTTGAGCCATACCGACACGACTTATACGGTTATTAGGGGTCTGACGTCCACCACCTTCCTAGACCATACATGCGATACTCTTAGACGAACAGACCGGACTGCGCGGATATTGTCACGGATAGGCTCAGTAGGATTTCAGATGGGTTACCTCTTCAGCTTTCTTATCGACAACTACCTGGGGACCGTTACGTACAGCTAATGCCGCTTGCGGTCTGTGGTTAACCCACTGCCAGCGTAGTAGTTGAGTCTTTAGAGTCCCACACAGAGATTTCCCAAACCCAGGCGAAAAGATATAGAGGTCGTATGGTTTTACGACAAAGGTTCGGACGCATACGTGTTTGAACGCACGTACGACATTCAGACAGTTTTTACTAGCCGGCTTTGGTTTAAGCCAGATTCTAGTATCAGGTTATTGGATTTATACAGTCTAAAGTTTTTCCGTATTTTCACGGATGAGAGGGGCGTTCTCCTAATTTTCCGAGAAGCTTCTAGAAGGATGTGACATGAAGGGAGAGGTGGCATTTTCATTTAATGATTTAGTGACTCATTGTGAGTGATTCATCATGTCATTAAAGCATTATTAAATGCTTAATCACTCACATAATGAATCACCCACTTGCATTTATGAAACATGATGAATAATCTCATATTATTCATTATGTTTCATATATCAAGTGAGAAGCTATTTCATTATTATTATTATTATCATTATCATCTTCTCACTCTCTCTTTTCAAGCTCTCTCTCCTTCACCAAACCTAATCCTACCCCTCATGAGTTGAGAACAAGGATTAGGAAAGACTAACATTCCATAACCTATCTCTACATCACCTTAGCTACTCTAATTAGCAACTAGAGAAACTAAGTAACCTCAAGTTTAGAGGTTATAGCTTGGATTAGGGTTCTCTGGTGGATCATTTATCACGGAAGAAAGCCGAAGAGGACGTGGAGATCCAAAGAGGCCGTAGATAACATTAAGATGAAGGACTAGAACCGTTTGGTATAATATCTTAACATAGTACTTTAGAACTCTATAGCTTTTGTTAAAACTTGTTTAGCAAACGATTCATACGGTTGTTCGATGTTTAACAATAGAACAAGATTGTTATTCATAATTCCGCCTCCCCATACCTATTGGGGTGTTGAACATCGACTTACACTTGGCGGCCATGATTTTTGATCGGTCCATGGGCTCTGCAAAAAAGAACACACGGGAGAAAAAGGTCAGCGACACTAAAAAGGCAAAGAAAACTTAGCAAAATCTAAACAGATTTTCAAAAACCCTAACTTACCCAGAAAACGCGTAGGACTGAGCTCAGTCCAGCTCAGTACCTGCTCGGAAAGTAGGACATCAGCCAGCTAGATCGGTTCCCACCGAGACACCACCCTTGCCTTGGGGGAGGTCAACTGCTTCGCCCTCGTGCAGTCGGCTCTATGCCACTGTATGGGCACAGGCCAATCCTCTCCCTCCAGTGGCCCGACGAATACGTACTTCTCCTTCCATTCATGGATGGAAGAAGGGACGACCACTACCCCTGACCCGGCCATCCCACCCTTACGTTTTTTAAATGAAAAGTACACCCAGCTCGGCTCTTATTTACTGGTACCGGGGTGATTTTTATAACAAAGAAAAGAGGAGGGTCAAACTGAAGGGGATCCGATCAAATTTTAACCGACCAGAAACCCAAGGAGGATCCTCCATGACTTCAGCGCTAGCTGGCCCAGGGCAAGACAAAAGAAATGAAGCACTGCACGAACCTCGAGTGAGAAGGGCAAACCCATTCCTGTCCGGAATACTTCCAGATACAGAGCAATCTCCTTGCCCTGCACCTGGTCTGCCCGCTCACCTTCTCTTGCTAAACGGAGTGAATAGTTAAAGAGAACATGGAATCGAGTCCGGATGTCGGAAAGCTCGATCATGCGATTCAAAACGGAGGGCACATCGCTGGCATTTCCGATGCGCACCTTAGAAGCCCTTGTCGCTGCCCGACGGTGAATGACAAGGGCGGCCCTAACTCTAGGGGACGAGCCCGACGCAGAAAACGTAGAAGAAGAAGAATCCTCTCGGCTATCCGAAGTCGAAATGGAGGAAGTCCTACTGGACTCGGCCCTACCAACCGGAGCCTCATCGGCCGACTTTACCCCAACTACATCTACAGACTCTTCGGAGGAAGACATCTAACCTGATTTAAAGAAGGGAACTCACCGAGGAAAATTCAACAGAAGATCCGATCTAAGCGGAGGTGCGCCGAGCAATATTCAAACAAATGAAAAAGATTTGAGGCAAAGTGTTGGCCCTAGGATGGCTCCTTCCTATTTATACACCTTGAAGAGAGCATCCTACGGCTTAGATCGATTTCCGCCAAAATGAAACGACGCGCCTAGCGACCGTCGAGGCTCCACATGGCGGTCGACCATTGGGGACGTCTCTTCATTGTAGGAGTCAGAGATAGCCAGTTGCGCCCGCCAACCGACGTCGGACACGTGGCCCGTAGCCTAACTGACTATCGAGTGAAACGGCGCCCCCTCTTTAAGGAGCAATCATTTCACCGACCCGCTGACGTCATCAGGGATACACGCGAAAACTTAGGCTCGCGGTGAGACACCACGATGCAACCGCCCAACGCCATGTCGTTCCCAAACAATCCACCACGAAGAATTATCGGCACCAAGCTGAGCAGAGAAAACCTAACGGGCCACTCTCGACCCGATCCATAAATAGGTCGGAACGAGAGTGGGGAGCTAATGATGATACTCACAAGTAGGAATTCCTTAGATTATGACACATGGCGGATGACGTGTCCTGGGGGTTACGGATGTGGAATAAACAAGATGCATTGGGGACGTTCCTCAGGACTTTGTCTCCGAGGATGCATCTGATCTTCCGGAGACCTCCCTGAGTACCTTCCAGACTCACCTAGCAAACAGCCATCAGCTCACCTTCGAGCAATGCTACAACCAAGCTTTCTCGGCCTCCCTGCTCGTCTCCGAGCTGTTGCAAGGCCTGAGCTTTCTCAGCCTCCCTGCTCGTTTCCGAGCTGTTGCAAGGCTTGAGCTTCCTCAGCTTCCCGGCTCGCCTCTGAGCCATCTGACAGGCCTGAGCTTTCTCGGCCTCCCGGCTCGTCTCCGAGCCTCGTGACAGGCTAAGCTTTCTCGGCTTTTCCGATCAACCGAGAGCGCGGAGCCCAAGCGCTCCCGCAACAGCTCCGCGTATCTCGCCAAGGCGAAATATCCGCCGCCCCACGTTCCACGTCCCACGCTGGCGCGTCCCTCCATTAATGGACGTATCCTGCCATTAATGCGGAGATAACGCAGGGACGTAACTGACAGCGAGGATCTCGCACCAGCTCGCTCCACGCGGCCACTATATAAACCCCTCTTTCAGACAACTCAGCTAATTCGAACTCATTCCAATAGGCTGCTGCGCTGCTCTTATTTCTCAGTACTAACTTGATCGTCGGAGAGTCCTACGGTGGTTTCCAACTCCAGGACTTCCTTTGCAGGTAATTCGGCCTCAGCAACTTCCAACAACCCATTGAGAGCCACACACTCAACAACCCCCAAAACAAATCTCAGCCGTTCAAAACCGCTCGCTACCGGATCGACGGAGGACATCATCTGAGGAAGATCACAGCCTCCATCACATTGAAAAATAAAAAAACGAAGAAAATAAATTCTTCCATCCTATTATCTTTCCCTTCTCTTTTATCATCGCCATTGCTGTGGGTTGTATAAAGTTAAATTTTTGATATACTAGAAAATTCTAGAATGATAGTTTGGCTCCATTTTTGGTTGGGACGGAAGCTGCCATCTTTTTGTCTATTATTTTATTTTTGAGAGAAGTCTATTATTTATTGCTACAAATGACAGATCATACTCTACTTGAGTTACATAAGGTGTAATTTTTTTCTCTTGTATTCCACAAATCTAGATATATTTATTAGTTACAAATCAATTTGGACTCACCCGAGTTACCATTATAACAGTAGAGATGATCGATAGAAACAAATATCTTAATTCATCTTTTTTTAATTCCAATTTACAAATATATCGGAATCAAAATAACTATTACAAAATTTTAATTAAAAAAATCAATTAACCATTATACATTTAGACTTGATTGAAATGTTGCTATTATCTTTCATTAATTATGATCATGATACATGAATAATCTCATATTCAATTAACATGCAGGTACAAAATTAATATTTAGATTATTAGTTTCTTAGAGAAATATATACGGAGAGAGAACTAATAGAGAGCATTTACGTCAAAACCATTTTGCATATCAAAGATGAATGAATCTAATCATGTAATTATGCATATATATACAATGCATGATTCAATGTCTATTATTAATGTTTGATGTATTTGGAATTATATATGACCTACTAAATATTCCTTTCTTTCCAAAATCATATTATTTAATGGCTTATAGAAAGGACCATAAGCATCCATGGTGATATTGAGCAGGATGAAACATTTCAATAGAAATTGGAAATGGCTAACAACAAGCAACCAAGGATTAATTAAGCTGCCCTTGGAAGAAATTTTTCTTGAGGACCAAGGTCTGATACCACAAAAGACATCCAAAAGATGATTAAATGGATGAAGGTATGCATAATTAATTATGACCAAATCTTATTTTCTATCTTTATTCAATATTCGCAGATCCGGTCCTTCAATATATTATATTTGCCTTCAAATATCATGAGCTATTAAAAAATATATATCCCAAGTTTGCCAATGTTAAAGGAATGATTTTAATGCCTTGCCTTAGATCAAGTATAAAGCCAAATGCGAGTGTATGTAGTTTTATAAGATTTTTAATAAAGTCTACCAAAAGGATTTTTTTCTAACTACTTGACAAGAAATTTTAGATTTTCACATTTTAAAATTTCTTTAAGCTTAAAGACAATACGAAAAGCGCGGATGGATTATCTACAAGTGCTTAAACATTGCAAAATTATGGAGAAATGAGCAAACATAGTTACCAATGTTTTTGGTATATTAGGATAGAAATTTGCTAGCAATCAGGATAAATTAAATAATTGACATGTAGCATAAATCATTCACAATAATTTTTGTTAGAGTATAAAAATATATTCCCTCAAACCCTCACCATAACTTCAGAGTGTTAATGCAGTGGAAGGGACATTTCATTTGATATCATAGCAACCCAGGTTTGAATATCACTGGGTGCGTGTTTAATGAGAATTTATTAAATTAAAAATACCGCTGCGCAAAAGCTCAGACTTCGGCCCAAAGGGTCTTGACCTGCGTGTCCGTGCTCTCAACCCTCATCGTAACTTCAGAGTGTTGATACAGTTGAAATGACATTTCACAATTTTCGTTGTAAAGATATCACAGCGATATGATTTTGTATTATCTATTTCTACTTCCTTTTATAGCGTGTTTAATGCGAATAAATACAATTTAAATTCACTGCAGTCTTACACAATATATCCCCACCATATTCATTTTATTTATAATTAAATAAAAATTAAAGATATAGGAATATGCATCAACTTTCTACCTCTTATAAATATTAAAAACTCACCATGCTTTGTGTTTCCAAAGGAGAATAACGTTGCACGATGTACTTTGTATTTAATCAAAATGATATTTGAGAATCTCTTCAATAGAAAATTCTATGTATGCATTAACTTATAATATTTGGTTAAAATATTTGAATTTTCTAATTTGGATCACGAGCTTAAATGTTTTTAGGGAGGTTATCTTCCGAACTCGTGGTGTTTCATTTATGACACTTAAGGAAAAAATAATAATTTGAAAACAAAATCAAAATCTCGCTATGCCCTTCTTTTTCTTGTATGTATATTTTAATTTATCGTCGTTTGACTTGTCTTCATTCTCCAAGGAGGAAATGATAAGTGATATATCATCTGGAATATAAATACAAAGCAAATTCCTTAGGCCTGCAGGATTTTTTTGGATTTGGATTGTGCAATTCTAGAATTCCATGATTTTGTGTTTGGTTGGGGATTTAGATTTCTAGGATTCCTTTGGGTTTTTTTTTTGGAGACATGGATTCCTGAATCCTAAAAGTTTTTAAGGATTTTCAAGGATTTAATACTATTCATTATACTTTTAGATGGGACCGGTGTACTTTATTTATTTAATAATCCTCTCTCTATCTATCTCTCTCTAAAATCCTCAAATCTAAATCCCACTTTCCAATACTAGAAATCCAAAACCAAGCAAACAACAAATTACCAAATCCAGAAATTTTCAACCGTACTATTTTGGAATCCAAATTTCATAATCTTGCAACCAAACGGGCCTTTAGAATCCCGATATTTATATGCCAACACTCATAGAACTATTGATTTTGACTGCATGATTGAGTGAATTGATATAACTTCTCAAAGAGTTATCCCAAGTAGAAAACCAAACTTGATGACTTGGAATGATGGACCTGTTTTTAGGACAATTTTTTTTATTAATAAATAAGTCCAATTAGTTTCGCTACATCCGAATTAGAAGATGCTTGCATACTTTTAACATGTTCTAAAAATCAAATCTGAACAGATCCTTACAGTTATCCAGAGGCGACGATGATTTGTCAGAAAGCTTCAGAATCTTTGATTGTTAAGGTTATACAAATGGCGAGGCAAGCTTGATGATTGTCTACGTATATGCAGGCAACCAGATTGCAGCTATCTTGTCTGGTATAATAAGTTTCTAACCCCAAACTAAAATCAGAAACGAAATTGTCAGAGAGGGAGAGAAAGAGAGCATCTGTTGTGTTCTTTATTGCAGGATTTGTATCTGCAACTCAACGTGCGAACAAATCCAACTGTTGGTTGCCATATAAGACCGTCTAAACTGGCCTGACGGATGTCGGATCTCGTCAAGATGTTACCTTCCGTAGATCTGCTGCGAGCGACGATGGACGGCTGAGATTGAGTTGGGGTTGCCTCCTGAAGCGTGTGGATCTCAATGGGTTTGAGACGGTTGAGGTCGAGCTATCTGCAAGGAAGTCCCGGTGTGGTTGTGCCACCGAGGACCCTCCGATGATCAAGTTAGACCGTATATTTGAGCAGACTAACGGCCTAGTGAGAAGAAAATGACTTACTTGAGTGGCCTGAAAGAGGGGTTTATATACCCAGCAGCCAATGGCAGGCGGGCGCGAGAATCATGTCGGCCGTTACTCTCCCGGCGTCACGCCCACGTGATGGGCGGGATCCCGCATTAATGACAAGACAGGCTCGTTAATGGGTGATCGTGATGGCGTGGAACGCGGGATCATGGGCGGCGGATATCTCGCGCATGGCGAGATTCGCGGAGCCGTGGCGGAGGTTTCTGCGACTGGTGCTGCTGGTCGGTCGCTGGGACCGAGGAAGATGAGCTCGGCGGGCGGCTCGGGAACGAGCGGGAAGCCGAGGCTCGGGAACAAGCGGGAAGCCGAGATATCTTGGTTCTGCAGTAGCCCGGAGACGAGCTGAGAGGGCCGAGGAGGCCAATTGTGTAGGGGGCTTGGAGATGAGCCAACGGTTGTTTGTAAGGCAGGCACAGGAGTGGTGTGGACAGTTGCAGAAGGTCGGCCACATCCATGGACCGCAGACCCGGGGTATTCTACCGACGTACCGTTCCTAGTCTTTTCTTGCTAGCTTCGGGACATGTCATCTTCCACGTGTTACGATATTGGAAATCGACGATATCAAGCATCATCATTAGCCCCCCACTCTCGTCCCGACCTGTTCATGAGTCGGGTCGAGAGTGGTCTGCCGGGTCACCCGAGGTGGGCTCCTTTTCGTAGAAATCGTAAGCGTGCATTCCCGGGCAATCAGCAGTATTTTTTTTGATGACATCAGCGGATCAGGGGCCAGATCTTACATTAAAGAGGATGCGCCGGATCGTGCGTATGCTCACCGAAGCGACAGCCCACATATCTGGCGCCGATTGGCTGATACGACGTGCTGCAGATTTCCGGCGTCTGATGGGGTGCGATCAATACACGTACGATAGGTGGAGCGATGGTGGCCGTCGAATGCAATGAGTCGTTTCAGCGGGAGATGACTGTCGCCATTGGATGTGTACGCCGGCAGCTATAAATAGAGGTGCGGTCCCCATCCGGGCCCATACCACTTCATAATTTTCTCGTTCAGAGTCTCGTTAGCTCGGCGCTATCATTTTTAGGTCGAATCTCTGTGTTTTCTTCTGAGGACTCATCCTCTCCATCAGGTTAAATGTCTTCTTGTGAAGAGTCAGTAAAAATAGATCGGGTAGAGTCTACGGAGCCCCCGTAGATTCTTCTTCTGCTGCTTCTTCTTCTTCTGAGTCGAGCCTGTTTCCCCCTTTGGCAGAACAAATGGACCGATCCAGGATTCTTGCCGCCCTCGATGCCCTGTGCCAGAAGAGAGCCGGGAGCGTGGCCGTGCCTCGCGCTGACCCGAGTTCCGCACCAAGGGAGTCGCCAGCGACGAGGCCATCCACCTTAACCCGAGCCCCCGATGGTTACCGTGGCGGCGGCCAGAGGCGTCTGCGAGTTCCCAAACCCCGGACGAGGGAAGCGGAAGAGGACGAAGACAAGGTTCCTCTTAAGAGGAAGAAGACGGTCTTTCGTGCGCCACCGACCGAGATTCTCGAGGGTATTCCTGTGCGGGAGGGCGATGCCTGCCTCGTAGTCCCGTCCGGGATTTCCGTTGCTGCCAGCCTGCTCACTGATATGGAAGAGTCGGCCGGAGGCAAGATTCCGTGGGGGTCTCTGAGGGCCCAAGTGGCAGCTATAGCTCAAAAGGCGGTGCTGGTACGTACTCCCTTATGTGTTATTTTGAGCGCACTTTTCTCAGTTCGAGCGTCTCTAAGTCTCTCTGCTGTTTCTCATCAGGTCCTTCAGCACTGCGCCCTCGTTGCTCGCATGTGTTGGATATAGTGCCCTCAGAGTCAATTATTGGATCACAGGCACGTGATTGCAATGATTGAGAGAGGACCTATACCAGTAGGACGGTCTTACTCAAGATGATAGTATACTATCTGGTTTATCTTTATCATCGTGTACTGCTTTAGGTGACCTTACAGGTCGCTATTACACATTGATAGAGCCTTTAGGATTCTTGCTTGACTGCCAGCAGTATGATGGCGATCATATACGTGGGAGATGGGGTCTATAAGCACATCCTTAAAGTGGTCCCTAGTCGTGGGAGTTTCGAGACTGGGCATCGATACTCCATTAGTAGACTAGTGTATACAGTCGAGACCCCGACGAGGGGTGGTGGCTGGTCTCACAAGCCATTGGTGTCAGTTGGTTCACCTAAGATGTATACAGGTGCTCATTGGGTTATGAGTACACCGGACAGGACTCGCCGGGAACATGCTAGTTGGTATTATACCTGACGTCAGATAGCAGTTCCCTCGTGACATGTGTACAGGTTAGTTCATCGACCTGAGATCATCATTTGTCTCGTGTGAGTTCCTACTGTACTTTGATTACTACCCTACCATGGCTCAAAGGAGTCGTGCAAACAGATTTTAGTTGGGTACAGTCCCGAGCCACATGGAGGCAGTGAGCGGATCGGCAGGGGTTTCGTCTCTCCCGGTATTGGGGGTGAGATCGCGCTGTGTCTAGCAGAGCCATTACACGAAGTCCTTGGCCAAGGCAGGAGATTTACTGGTTGGTATTCCAGTAGTATCTCAGGGTGTTCTGGGCTACACTCCGACACGACTTGTACCGCTTTTGGGGGTCTGACTTTTACCAACCCTCTAGGCCCGACATGCGATGCTCATAGATGAACGGACCGGACTGTACGGATATTGTCACTGACAGGCTCAGTAGGGTGTCAGGATCAGTTCGCTCATCGACCTCCCTTTTGGTCAATACCTGATAGCCCGTTACGTACGGCTAGTACCTCTGACGTGCTAGTGGTTAAATCCATAGCCAAAGTATTGACGAGTCTTTAGAGTCCCCCACAAACTGTTTCACAAGTTTCGGGCGAAACGTTGTAGAGGTCATATGATATATGGCAGGGTCCGATCATATACGTGCAGTAGTGCACGGATCATGATCGGGCGGATCATACTGGTGGGCTTTGGTTTAAGCCGGATCCTAGTATTAGATTTGTTGGATTACTTTAGTCTCATCGTATTCGCATTCAGTCGGAATGCGGATGCAGGTATGTATATACAGGTGAGGGGTATCCTTGTGATCCGTCACGAGTTTACTTTAGATGTTGCCGTATCTTTTTATTGTTGCAAACATTTGGATTAATGTTTGTAAATGGAAATTGTGAGCTATATGTCATGATAAGAAGCATTTATTGTGACACATGCACAAGTGATGACTCATGGTCTCTTTCTTTGTGCATGTGTCACATAATGTGATAGATTTGTATTGAAATGATAAGGAGAGAGAGAAAGGCAACCATATGGTTGTAGTTTGCTCTTGTATTATTCTTGATCTCATTCATACTCTCATTATCATTTCCATCAAAAAAGAAAAAGAAAAGAGAGAGAAAGCCTTCTCTTCTTCTTCTTCCTCTAGCTCAAAATCTCCATTAATGGAAACACCTCTAACCTCCATCCAAGCCATGGATGCAAGAGACAAAGTGATCACAAATATTCTCTACAACACCTTAGACACGTCGGCTAGCACACTTCGTGCCCGAGTTGCTTCGGATGAAGCGGGAGCCCGTAAAAAGACTCGTAGATGTGGTTCCCTTTCCGACGAGGAGATCAAGACCGGAGATGCCGCGAGGAGCTTGGGATGGTGGCCAAAGACAGAAGGACACGGATCGTTCGGTATAGCCTCTCTACCCTTTCTCTAGTTGCTAGTTTAGCGTTAATGGATCGATCCGGGTTTTAAGCATACGATAGCGCCGGTTTCTAGTTTGAAAAAGTTTTCGTTTTCGCATTTTGGCCTCGGAAAGACTGTCGGGGCGCTACCGTAGTCTTACATGGTATCAGAGTCACGCCATTAACCTTTACTAGCTTGCTCTAACGTGTTTAGAACTTCGATCGGACGAAATTTCCAAAAACTGCATTTCCAAATTCTGAGTTTCTGTCGAATTTTTTTTATCGTCAAAAAATTATTTTGAGCATTGCAGAAATTCAGGCAGGGTTTTCTAAGAACACGGCAGAAATTTGGTTGCATGATCTTACTGTAGTGCCGCGGAACCGCGGACGTACCCCCTTTTGGCCGCGGTTCCGCCGCAATACTGTTGCTACACTGCATCATTTTTCCTGCAGTGGTCTCTGTCTTGGAAATGGGGTTTCTGGTATTTTCATTTTTGGCCCAGATTATTTTGATTACCGGGAATTGTGCTCGGGGCCCACTTCGGGGAATTTTGTCGATCGAAAATTTTAAACATATTAGTTCACAGTATTTACATTATATCTGCGACCGTGAATGTCATTTGATCGGTAAATCCTTTCTAATTGCTATAGTTCTTTTAGACGGATTTGCGAACGTGACATTCACATTGATGTTCTGTGTTGTGCTGTGATGTTGCGGATTTGTCGTGGTGGATAACCTGGGTGCAATGTTAGTACAGTTTGGTTGTATTTGTACATTTGATATTGCGGGGCGAGCGTCCGACATGTGAACTGCCGTCACTGCCTGTTTGTATATTATTCTTTTGGGACACGACCGGGCTGAGTTCGATGTACCCGTTGTATATATATTTTACTTTCTGTACTAGGATTACCCCGCGGTGGGGTGCACGGATAGCCAGATTCTAGAGGGCAACGGGCCCGCATCTCATGGCTTTGAGACGGAGAGGGCTTCACTCTAGAATTGGCGGGCTATTCGTCGCACTCGTAGGGGGTACAAGTTGACCCAAGGAGGGGTGCTCAGGTTACCGGATTCCGTGAAGTGCTGGGTGGTCCATTCACGTTGTTGAAGGAGGCTGCCTCGCTTCAGGTTTTGGCGGGTAACTTGCCACGCCCGTAGGGGTCTAGGATTTCATTGCACAGGCTATCCACACGACCAGGGGAACGTCGGGTTTCAGTAGCAGCTCTATGAAACCCGGGGATCCCATATTATCTGTATTGTTCTGTGATGCTTATTAGATTTTAGTGTTTGTTTGTGGCATATTAATGGGATTGGTTAGGACAGTCGTGCGGCCTTGTTGACTGTGTCAAGGGCTCGTACGGGTGGGTTTAATGCAATCCAGGATAATGACGGGTTGAACTTGACTAGGTGTCACGCCCCGCTTCCCAGAGTACGCTAGATTGGGCACGTGACATAGCCAACCATGCTACCTGTGGGTAGGAAGTATCCATCCACAGTCACATTACGGCTGTAGAGATATCAAGAACAAGACAAAACTATCTAAAAACATGTCCATAATCCAGAATAATAAGAGTCAATAATAAATAAATGCGGAAGCAAATGATCCAATACAAATAACTGAAAGGTATGTCCCATAATGCGGGCTCACATCAGGAAATAAATGCAGGAAATAAAACTAACCACTACTGAACTCACAACTCAGCCTGCTGGCTGAAGTACTCCTGCTCGGACTGCGACAGTGGTACAGAATCTGGACCATGCAAAACCCAGACGTCGGCGCGTCATGTCAACCAGTAACAATGTAACAGGCAATGCAAAAATAAACATGAATAAAGCAATAATGTGAAACAAGCAGTGCAGGGTAGTGTGCAGTGGGTAACTAAACTGTTCTATCAGGTTTTCTTTTCTAAAGTCTTTGAAATCAATTGATGAATCGTCGATGTAACTCAATAGTATCCCGTACATACCCGGGACCACGGCCACAATATTCTCGGCTGCAGCCGAGACATGCCGCTAGGCACAAAACAGGAATGTGTACACTCGATAGTATCCCGTACATACCCGGGACCACGGCCACAATATTCTCGGCCGAAACCGAGACATGCCGCTAGGCACAAAACAAGAATGTGTACACCCAGAACAGGTAGTGTAACACCCGAGCCCAATACTACTATTTTCTATTACTGATTGAGCATTAGATAGTACTCATTTCATTTAGCTTGTCTGTTTGACCCTTACCGTGAAATTTTACCTGGCAAAATCGTTTCTACATATAACAAATTTTAGCATCTAAACTAAAATTAAAAATATCCATATTGGCCTACTCGACACCCCTAGCCTTGTGGTAGCGTCCGTGCATCGAGTTCTCGTCCCGTTCGGTGAAACAGGCGAGTTTGGACGGCTATGCGCGCGTACAGGTGTCCGATTTGGGGGTATGCTTTTTAATCATAAAACACTCAATTTCAAAATTTGGAACCCGCTCAAAATCCTATTATTTAAATTTCGAGTTTTTGGACCCAACCCGGACGCGATTTGGAAATGTTTCATTTAGCGCCAAAATCCCAAATTAATATAATATTCTAAACCATATAATATTTCATTATATAAGGATTTCACTGTTCTTATAATCTGGGAAATCTTTTAAAAATTTCCTTTTAAACCTTTGCAATCTTTGCCCCAGCCAATCACGAGGGATTTATACCCTCGTTGGCCCCTCATCCAATTTCTCCTTCTCTCTCTACCTCTCACATCTCTAATTCTCTCTCTCTCTCTATCTTTCCCTATCTCTCTCTCTCTCTCTAATTCTCTGTCTCTCTCCCTTCCCCGATCTCTCTCTCTCTCTCTAACCTTCTCTCTCTCCTATATATATACATAATTTTTCTTCTCCTCTTTCTTTTAACCACGAGCAGAGAAACCCATCGCGAGAACCCTTGGCTGAACCCTAGCCGCCTCCACCGTCGCCGCCGCAGCCCCGACGCCAGCGCCAACGTCACCGTCGTCCTCGCCTCCGTCTCCTCGCCTCAACCGACCCTGTTTCCTCCCCCGCGCACCCTGCACGACTGCTGCGGCCACCTACAGAATTCCCTACAATCGCCTGCTCGCCGGCGGCCCTCGTCGTCGCTATCCGCGCCGTCAACCAACACCTCGCCGTGTTCCCTCACCATCATTCTCCTTCTCCCGTTGCACCCCCTGACCAGAACAGCAACACCGGCTACCCCCCGCGACTTCTCTGTGCTTCCTAAAACGTCGCCGGCGACCCCCTGCGCCGCCCCTGGCCGTCGCCGACGAGCCCCAACCACCTCTAAACACCATGTAAGTGCCCCTCCACCTTTACTTTCCTCTTCTCTTTTTCCAGAACTGAAAACAGTTGCTGGAAGTTTTGCAGATTGTCAGAGACGCCGTCCTCGCCGCCGTCGATCTCGCCGTCGTCGCTAGTACCCTCTGGACCAGTGAGTATTTCCCCCATCATCTTCTTCTCTGGTCTTTTCCTTCTTTCCAAGATCTATACCCACTTGAAACCCTATTTACTGTTTTTGTGCTCGCCGGAATCCGGCCGTGCCGGCGACGTGTCCCGACGATCCAGCGGAGCACTCTGACCCGTGAGGTCCCTTGGTTCGTTGTTTGGGTTCAATCCGTGAACCGTGCGTTCGTCGCGTGTTTCCCGCCGACGTTACGTTCCGTTTTCCCGGTTCGCAACCCGTCGAGGCAAGTACCCCTTGCTATATGCTATATGATATATTTATATATGTTTGACACATTAAACCTGTAAAACTTAACTTGGTATAGTCGTTTCTCATTTGGTTGCAATATGACATTATATCATTTTACAGTTAATATAAAATCTACAGTTTTCTAGTTTAAACCTAATAACCAAGTTTACTTGTTAATCACATTTTACTGTTTAATAGATGGTAGTACTTACCCATGTAGTTCTATTACATTCGGACATTCGCATTCAAGGCTTGATATAACTGTATTGCATCAATATCTAACCGATTGCACCGCTAAGGGTGCTCAAACCTGTTAATATAATAAAACGGCTGCACTGTATTAATGCACTCTTGTGATTGAATGAAACTGCTTATTGTTGTTTAACTTATTGCTTATTTCCTGCTGTTAATCCCCTGTTCGATTATATATCTGTTTGTGAGCACACCCACGATATTATTACATCTTGACTTGACTTTGTTACACATGGTATATATTGATACACCTGACATGGTACCGTTTGCTGTTGACTTGACCTGATGTACCATGACCTGACCTGTTACCTGATCTCGTGCCTAATGCCAACAAACCTGACATGTAGTCCTCATAGACCGTTCCTGTTGTCTATCCAGACAAACCTGCTTTTACCTGATCCTGTGTTGGCATTAGTTCTTGATTACTGAATACCTGACCTGACATATATAACTTGGGGATATGGGGAAATCAAAGGTGAAACCTGACTTGTAACTCGACAGTTCACTACCTGTTCTGGGTGTACACATTCTTGTTTTGTGCCTAGCGGCATGTCTCGGTTTCGGCCGAGAATATTGTGGCCGTGGTCCCGGGTATGTACGGGATACTATCGAGTGTACACATTCCTGTTTTGTGCCTAGCGGCATGTCTCGGCTGCAGCCGAGAATATTGTGGCCGTGGTCCCGGGTATGTATGGGATACTATTGAGTTACATCGACGATTCATCAATTGATTTCAAAGACTTTAGAAAAGAAAACCTGATAGAACAGTTTAGTTACCCACTGCACACTACCCTGCACTGCTTGTTTCACATTATTGCTTTATTCATGCTTATTTTGCATTGCCTATTACATTTTCATATTATATTACTGGTTGACATGACGCGCTGACGTCTGGGTTTTGTATGGCCCAGATTCTCTACCACTGTCGCAGTCCGAGCAGGAGTACTTCAGCCAGCAGGCTGAGTTGTGAGTCCAGTAGTGGTTAGTTTTATTTCCTGCATTTATTTCCAGATGTGAGCCCGCATTATGGGACATCCTTTTCAGTATTGTATTGGATCATTTGCTTCCGCATTTATTTATCATTGACTCTTGTTATTCTGGATTATGGACATGTTTTTAGATAGTTTTATCTTGTTCTTGATATCTCTACAGCCGTAATGTGACTGTGGATGGATACTTCCTACCCACAGGTAGCATGGTTGGCTATGTCACGTGCCCAATCTAGCGTACTCTGGGAAGCGGGGCGTGACAGGTAGTGAACTGTCGAGTTACAAGTCAGGTTTCACATTTGATTTCCCCATACCCCCAAGTTATATGTGTATGTCAAGTCAGGTATTCCGAAAATCAAGAAACTAATGCCAACACAGGATCAGGTAAACAGGTTTGTCTGGATAGACAACAGGAACGGTCCATGAAGACTACATGTCAGGTTTGTTGGCATTAGGCACGAGATCAGGTAACAGGTAGGGTCATGGTACATCAAGTCAACAGTATATGGTACCATGTCAGGTGTAACGATATATATATATGTGTAGCCATGTCAGGCCAAGATGTAAACAATATCGTGGGTGTGCTCACAATCAGATGTATAAACACACATGGGTATTAACAAAATAAGCAATGCATTAAATAATAAGCATGTTTCATTCAATCATAAGAGTGCAGTAATACAATGCAGCCGTTTAATTATGTTAACAGGTTTAAAGATCCTTAGCGGTGCAGTACTTTAGGTATCGGTTCAATACAGTTATTTCAAGTCAATTGCATACAAGTGTCCGAATGTAACAGAAATACAGGGATAATTCTACCAGTCGTTTTAACAGTAAAATGTGGTTGAACAGGTAGATTTGATTATTAGGTTCGATTTGCAAACTGTACGTTCCATTTTAATAGTAAAATGATATGATGCCATATCGTAACCAAAATGGGAAACGACTATACCAAGTTAAGTTTTACTGGTTTAGGGTGTCAATGCATATATAAATATACTGTATAGCATGTAGCAAGGGGTACTTGCCTCGACGGGTCATGAACCGGGAAAAACAGAACGTAACGTCGGCGGGGAAACACGCGACGGACGCACGGTTCACGGATTGAACCCAAACAACGAACCAAGGAACCACACGGGTCAGAGTACTCTGCTGGATTGTCGGGACACGTCGCCGGCACGGCCGGATTCCGGCGAGCACAAAAACAGTGAATAGGGTTTCGAACGGATGTATATCTAGAGAAAGAAAGCAATAACCAGAGAAGGAAGAAGATGGGGGATACTCACTGGTCTCAGAAGGCACTAAAGATGACAGCGAGATGACGGTGGAGAGAACGGCGCCTCCGGCGATCTGCAGAAAGATCCAGCGCTGGTTTTCAGTTTTGAACAAAAGAAGAGAGGAAGGGTGAGATGGAGAACCACTTACTGGGTGTTCTGAGGTGGTCGGGGATCTTCGGCGACGGCCGGGGCGGCGCAGGTGGTTGCCGGTGGCGATTCAGGCGACTGCAGGGAAGACTGCAGGTGGTCGCTGTCGTGCAGGATGCGCGGGGGGAAGAAGACAAGGGTTGAGGTTGAGAGGAGGAGGCAGAGGCGAGGGTGACGGTGACGCTGGCGCCGGCGTCGGGGCTGCGGCGGCGACGGTGAAGGTGGCTAGGGTTGAGGCTCGTGATGGGTTTTCTCGCGATGGTGAAGGTTGCGTTCTGGAGAAAGAATATAGGAGGGGAGAAATATATATATATATAGGGAAGAGAGAGAGAGAGAGAGAGAGAGTTAAAGAGAGAGAGGAATAATGGAGAGGGGCCTACGGGGAGCCTCGCGATTGGCTGAATTGATAAGGAGAAGAAATGTTAACAGATTTTAGAGATTTAGTATAACAGTAAGATTATATATATATTAACGAATATATTATGGTTTTAAATTATAAAGATTTGGGATTTTGGCGCTAAACAAAACATTTCCAAATCGCGCCCGGGTCGGGTCCAAAAATTCGAAATTTAAATAATAGGATTTTAAGCGGGTTCCAAATTTTAGAATTAAGTGTTTTATGATTAAAAAGTATACCCCCAAGACGGACACCTGTACGCGCGCGTAGCCGTCCAAACTCGCCCGTTTCACCGAACGGGACGAGAACACGATGCACGGACGCTACCACAAGGCTAGAGGTGTCGAGTAGGCCAAGATAGATATTTTTAATTTCATTTTAGATGCTGAAAATTGTTATATGCAGAAATGACTTTGCCAGATAGAATTTTACAGTAAGTGACAAACAGGCAAGCTAAATGAACTGAGTACCACATTAATGCTCAAACAGTAACAGAAAATAGTAGTATTGGGCTCGGGTGTTACATCATACCCAACTACAAAAGAATTTCGTCCTCGAAATTTCAAGAATACAAAGATAGAAATTACAGGAAAAGGTGAGGAAACTTCTGCCGGATCTCATCTTCTCGTTCCCAAGTGGACTCTCCATGCGATCGATTACCCCAAGAAACAAGGAAAAAGGGGATAACCTTGTTCTTAAGAACATTTTCCCTTCGATCCACGATTTCAACCGGTCGCTCCTCAAAAGTCAGGTCTTCCCGTACTGTTAACTCCGAATGATCCAAGACGTGTGTTTGATCTCGAACATACCTTCGTAGTTGAGATACGTGAAACACATCGTGCACGCCTGCCAAGGACTGCGGTAACGCCAAACGGTACGCTACCTCTCCAACACGCTCCAAGATCTCAAAGGGTCCAACGAATCGAGGACTAAGCTTTCCTCGGCTTCCAAAACGAATCACCCCCCTAGTCGGTGATATCTTCAAGAATACCAAATCACCCACGGCGAACTCTAGAGGTCTTCTTGACGTGTCAGCCCAACTCTTCTGTCTGTCTTGAGCTACCTTCATATGATTTCTGATAGTGTTAACCTTCTCAACTGTCTGCACTACCAAATCTGGTCCCAACAATCTTCGTTCACCGACATCATCCCAACAAATAGGTGAACGGCATTTACGACCATATAACGCTTCAAACGGAGCCATCTGGATAGTTGCTTGAAAACTGTTGTTGTAAGAAAACTCCACCAAGTGTAGATGATCCTACCACGAACCCTTGAAGTCCAACATGCATGCTCTCAACATATCTTCAAGAGTTTGGATCGTTCTCTCCGACTGACCATCAGTTTGAGGATGATAAGCTGTGCTAAACTTCAATCGAGTCCCCAAACTTTCCTGTAAACTCCTCCAGAAGTGTGATAAGAACCGAGTGTCCCGATCGGACACGATGCTCACCGGTACTCCATGCAATCTTACAATCTCCTGCATGTACCGCTCTGCCAAAGTCTCCGTTGATTGACCAACCCGGAAAGGAATAAAGTGAGCTGCCTTGGTCAACCGATCAACAATCACCCATACTGCATTGTTGCCCTTTGGACTCCGCGGTAGAGCCGTCACAAAATCCATGGTTATATGTTCCCACTTCCACTGAGGAATCGGAAGTGGTTGCAATAAACCAGCAACCCTTTGATGTTCAGTCTTAACTTGCTGACACACCAAGCACTTAGCCATAAAGCGAGCAATCTCCCGTTTCATGCCTTCCCACCAGAAATGCTGTCGAATATCTCTGTACATCTTCGTGCCTCCTGGATATACAGAATAAGCCGAACTGTGTGCCTCCTTCATAAGCTCTTCACGAACATCTCCCTTTGGCACACATAAACGGCTACCATACCTCAACGAACTATCTTCGTGGACCAGTAAATCTGTTCGTAGTCCGGCTTCAACTTGCTCTCGAAACTTTTGCAGTCGAGGATCCTGCGATTGTGCTGCTTTAATCTTCTCAATCAAAGACGACTACACTTGTAACTGCATCAACTGTCCTGTAGAACGCGGTAGCACAACCTCCAAGTCAAATCTTCGAAAATCTGCAACGATCTCCTTTTGCGTAGTTAACACCTGAATTGCTGGTAACCGACTAAGCGCATCTGGCACGACGTTAACCTTCCCCGGATGGTACTTAAGATCAAGGTCGTAGTCAGCCATCAGCTCCAACCAACTACGCTGCCTCATATTAAGCTCCTTCTGCGTGAACACGTACTTCAAGCTCTGATGATCAGTAAAAACTTCGACCCTTTCGCCCAAAAGGTAGTGTCTCCAAATCTTCAAAGCAAAAATCATAGCCGCATGCTCCAAGTCATGAGTTGGATAATTCTTCTCATGGATCTTCAATTGTCTCGATGCGTATGCTACAACCTTCCCATGCTGCATCAAAACACATCCCAATCCTTTCCCAGATGCGTCGCTGTGAATCACCAATCCTCCGGAATTGTCTAGCACGGTCAGAATAGGGGCGGTTATCAACTTCTGCTTCAACGTCTGAAAAGCTAACGCACATTTATCTGTCCATACAAAAGGTACCTCCTTGCGCATAAGCTTGGTCAACGGCTCTGCCAGACGAGCGAAGTTCTCCACAAATCTCCTGTAGTATCCGGCTAATCCAAGGAAACTTCTTGTCTCAGCAACATTCTTTGGAATCGGCCAATCTCGAACTGCTGCAATCTTTTCGGGATCGATGGCGATTCCATCGCCCGACACAACATGCCCCAGAAACTTCACTTCCTCCAGCCAAAATTCGCACTTACTCATCTTCGCATACAATTTCTCCTGTCTCAACGTCTGCAGTGCGATCTTCAAGTGCTCCGTATGTTCCTCAAAGCTCTTCGAGTAAACCAGAATATCGTCAATGAACACCACAATAAACTGGTCCAAAAACGGTGAAAAGATTTGGTTCATCAAGTCCATGAATACTGCCGGCGCATTCGTTACTCCGAAGGGCATCACTAAGTACTCGTAATGTCCATACCGAGTTCAAAACGCCGTCTTGCAAATATCTTCTGTTTTCACTCGGACCTGATGATATCCGGATCGCAAACCCAGCTTCGAGAATACCCTCGCGCCACTAAGCTGCTCAAAAAGTTCTCCAATGCGAGGGATCGGGTACTTGTTCTTAATAGTCACCCGGTTTAATTCTCGATAGTCGATGCACATTCTTCTTGTGCCATCCTTCTTCTTTACTAGAAAAACTGGAGCTCCCCAAGGCGAGTTACTGTTTCGAATCCAACCCTTCTCAAGCAAATCAGCCACCTGTTTCTTAACTTCTTCCAACTCTACTGGTGCCATCGGATAATACGCTTTAGATACTGGCGCTGCACCAGGAATAAGGTCAATTGCGAACTCCACGTCTCGCTTCGGTGGTAAACCCGATATATCTTCAAATATGTCCATAAAATCGCGAACAACCGCCGGCTCTTCACCACTATCAACTTCTATTGCTGCAAGAATATTGTTTGTCGGCCTAGCCCTAAACTCGACTGGTCCGACAGAACTGCTTCCTCCAGTGAAGGTAAACTCGGGATGTCCGGGAATCTGGAAAATTACTTTCTTTGCCCTACAGTCAATGTGAGCGTGGAGAGTGCCAAGAAAATCCATTCCCAAGACGACTTCATAGCTGCCCGTATCAATCACCAAGAAATCTGCAAAGAGTTCCCGTCCGCACACAACGACTGTACAATCTTTACACTCCCTACTAGATATGATTTTCCCGTTCCCAGTGTGTATGTCCCAGAAACTAGACAGGGTCGTGCAGGTAATCGAGTGTGTAGTTATAAATTTGGATGACATAAAACAGTGGGATGCACCAGAATCAAACAATGCCAATGCGGGAAAACCATGAACGAGTAAAGTACCAGAAACAACTTCTCCTGATGCTTTGGCTTCCTCAGCTGTCAAGGTGAAAGCTCGAGCCTGATTAGGTCCTTGAGTCAGCTGTTTCTGCCCTTGGAACGGTCTCTGCGGAGGCTTCTGAAAATCATCTCTCGTACGAAGCTTCGACGGACAAGCATTAACGGCGTGATCTGCCGCTCCACAAACCAAACAGAGTCCCAGCCTCTTTCGACAATCCTTTTGCATGTGGCCGGGTAAATTGCAGTAGTTACAATTCATGCTCTTTCTTCGATCGACGACCACAGGCTTCTTCATGGGTGCTACATCTTGACGGTCCACTGGAATACCTCTGCGACCATGAGCTCGGTTAGGTACAAATGCTGGCTTCCTTACCGCAACTGCTGTCTGCTGCAAACTCCCCTTCATCCCAGATAAACTCTGCTGCTCTCGGGCTGCCGCAAGTACTTATGAGAAAGTGGTCAAACCCAGGGAGACGATCTTCCTCTGGATGTCCACGTCCAAACTGCGCATGAACCTTCGTGCCCTGTCTGCATCGTTGGCGACTAAAGGTCCAGCGAATCTGCTGAGTCTCGTCCACTCTGCTGCATGCACGTCCACGGGTGCTCCATTCTTCCTTAGCCCAATAAACTTCTCTTCCATTTCCTCCCGTGCAGTCCGCGGAAAGAACTTCTCCAGGATACTCTTAGAAAAATCCGCCCACTTGATCGTCTTGGGCAAGCGGGTCTCTTCCACAAGCCACCACTCTCGGGCATAGTCCACTAACTGAATGCGTACCACGTTAACTCTTTTATCATCTGGAATCTGTGCCGCAATCAGCAAGTTCTCCATGTCAACTAGCCACTGCTCGGCTGGCAACGGCTCCTCCAAGCCAGTGAATGTAGACGGACCCAAACGTCTGAAATCTGCCACGGTCTCTACTCGGTCAACCGGTTTATCTCCAACGTTGTTTACAAACTGCTGAACGATCTACAAACCTTCCTGAAACGAATCTGCTTGCTGCTGGATTAGCTCGGTCTGTCTCTTTTGATTTTCCAGCATTCCTCTTATCACTTCAAGCATGGCGGCTTCGTCCACACGCCTCTGGTACGTCTTGAAATTCTTATCTGCCATATTCCTGAAATAAAAAACACCCAACATTAGCATGATGATAGATTTAATATATAGATCAAGGCTAGAACTCCAAGATACTTAAATAGAGTACCGCATTGTAACTATACCGCGGTATCATAGCCACAATTACTTAACTCCACTCAAGTCGCCTAAGTCCTAGAGATAACAAGAAATCAGGTTTTTCAAGTCGACATGCAAAGTAAGTTTGCACGTCGTAAAAGATATAATCAGGAAGAATGTGATTCAAGAATGGTGAACGGCAAAGTGGCAGGACATGTTTCCTAAACACGGTTATTCTGATTCGTGTAATGGGTACAATACCCAACTACAAAAGAATCAACCCAACTAACCTATGGCTCTGATACCAAAAGAACCATGTCACGCCCCGCTTCCCAGAGTACGCTAGATTGGGCACGTGATATAGCCAACCATGCTACCTATGGGTAGGAAGTATCCATCCACAGTCACATTACGGCTGTAGAGATATCAAAAACAAGACAAAACTATCTAAAAACATATCCATATTCCAGAATAACAAGAGTCAATAATAAATAAATGCGGAAGCAAATGATCCAATACAAATAACTGAAAGGTATGTCCCATAATGCGGGCTCACATCAGGAAATAAATGCAGGAAATAAAACTAACCACTACTGAACTCACAAGTCAGCCTGCTGGCTGAAGTACTCCTGCTCGGACTGCGACAGTGGTATAGAATCTGGGCCATGCAAAACTCAGACGTCAGCGCGTCATGTCAACCAGTAACAATGTAACAGGCAATGCAAAAATAAACATGAATAAAGAAATAATGTGAAACAAGCAGTACAGGGTAGTGTGCAGTGGGTAACTAAACTGTTCTATCAGGTTTTCTTTTCTAAAGTCTTTGAAATCAATTGATGAATCGTCGATGTAACTCAATAGTATCCCGTACATACCCGGGACCACGGCCACAATATTCTCGGCTGCAGCCGAGACATGCCGCTAGGCACAAAACAGGAATGTGTACACTCGATAGTATCCCGTACATACCCGGGACCACGGCCACAATATTCTCGGCCGAAACTGAGACATGCCGCTAGGCACAAAACAAGAATGTGTACACCCAGAACAGGTAGTGAACTGTCGAGTTACAAGTCAGGTTTCACCTTTGATTTCCCCATACCCCCAAGTTATATGTGTATGGCAAGTCAAGTATTCTGAAAATCAAGAAACTAATGCCAACACAGGATCAGGTAAACAGGTTTGTCTGGATAGACAACAGGAACGGTCCATGAAGACTACATGTCAGGTTTGTTGGCATTAGGCACGAGATCAGGTAACAGGTCGGGTCATGGTACATCAAGTCAACAGTATATGGTACCATGTCAGGTGTAACAATATATATATATATATATGTGTGTGTGTGTGTGTAGCCATGTCAGGCCAAGATGTAAACAATATCGTGGGTGTGCTCACAATCAGATGTATAAACAAAAATGGGTATTAACAAAATAAGCAATGCATTAAATAATAAGCATGTTTCATTCAATCATAAGAGTGCAGTAATACAATGCAGCCGTTTAATTATGTTAACAGGTTTAAACATCCTTAGCAGTGCAGTACTTTAGGTATCGGTTCAATACAGTTATTTCAAGTCAATTGCATACAAGTGTCCGAATGTAACAGAAATACAGGGATAATTCTACCAGTCGTTTTAACAGTAAAATGTGGTTGAACAGGTAGATTTGATTATTAGGTTCGATTTGCAAACTGTACGTTCCATTTTAATAGTAAAATGATATGATGCCATATCGTAACCAAAATGGGAAACGACTATACCAAATTAAGTTTTACAGGTTTAGGGTGTCAATGCATATATAAATATACTGTATAGCATGTAGCAAGGGGTACTTGCCTCGACGGGTCGCGAACCGGGAAAAACGGAACGTAACGTCGGCGGGGAAATACGCGACGGACCCACGGTTCACGGATTGAACCCAAACAACGAACCAAGGAACCACACGGGTCAGAGTACTCTGCTGGATTGTCGGGACACGTCGCCGGCACGGCCGGATTCCGGCGAGCACAAAAACAGTGAATAGGATTTCGAACGGATGTAGATCTAGAGAAAGAAAGCAATAACCAGAGAAGGAAGAAGATGGGGGATACTTACTGGTCTCAGAGGGCACTAGCGACGAAGGCGAGAACGGCTTCTCCGGCGATCTGCAGAAAGATCCAGCGCTGGTTTTCAGTTTTGAACAAAAGAAGAGAGGAAGGGTGAGATGGAGAACCACTTACTGGGTGTTCTGGGGTGGTCGGGGATCGTCGGCGACGGCCGGGGCGGCGCAGGTGGTTGCCGGTGGCGATTCAGGCGACTGCAGGGAAGACTGCAGGTGGTCACTGTCATGCAGGGTGCGCGGGGAGAAGAAGACAAGGGTTGAGGTTGAGAGGAGGAGGCGGAGGCGAGGGTGACGGTGACGCTGGCGGCGGCGTCGGGGCTGCGGCGGCGACGGTGAAGGTGGCTAGGGTTGAGGCTCGTGATGGGTTTTCTCGCGATGGTGAAGGTTGCGTTCTGGAAAAAGAATATAGGAGGGGAGAAATATATATATATAGGGAAGAGAGAGAGAGTTAGAGAGAGAGAGAGATAGAGAAAGATAGAGAGAGAGAGAGGAATAATGGAGACGGGCCCACGGGGAGCCTCGCGATTGGCTGAATTGATAAGGAGAAGAAATATTAACAGATTTTAGAGATTTAGTATAACAGTAAGATTATATATATATTAACGAATATATTATGGTTTTAAATTATAAAGATTTGGGATTTTGGCGCTAAACAAAATATTTCCAAATCGCCCCCGGGTCGGGTCTAAAAATTCGAAATTTAACTAATAGGATTTTAAGCGGGTTCCAAATTTTAAAATTAAGTGTTTTATGATTAAAAAGCATACCCCCAAGACGGACACCTGTACGCGCGCGTAGCCGTCCAAACTCGCCCGTTTCACCGAACGGGACAAGAACACGATGCACGGACGCTACCACAAGGCTAGGGGTGTCGAGTAGGCCAAGATAGATATTTTTAATTTCATTTTAGATGCTGAAAATTGTTATATGCAGAAATGACTCTGCCAGATAGAATTTTACAGTAAGTGACAAACAAGCAAGCTAAATGAACTGAGTACCACATTAATGCTCAAACAGTAACAGAAAATAGTAGTATTGGGCTCGGGTGTTACACTAGGACTCTTTGATTTGTTGACTGTGTCAAGGTCACCTAGGTCCTAGGGGTAAAAATCACATCGGGAGTTTCTAAAGAAACTGAAAATTGCCAGGTATGCGCATACCTTTTGGAGTGTGATAACGTGAGTGGATTCTGTCACGTTATCATGCGATGATAGTTGGATCCCGATTCCCACTGATGAGTTGGTTTACTCCTCGGGTGATCCCGACTAATTCTTCTTTCAGGTTTGGAGGAGAATTTGAGGATACAGTGGGAGGTTTCCTGATTAGATAAATTGATAACCATTCTGATCTAGGATAGAGTGCACGCAGAGTGTTTCTTTTCTCTCTCTCTTTGGCATTGACCATGGCCCGACCCTTGACCATGACTCAGTGACCAAGTTGACCGAACCTTCTTAAAACACTGGCTTTTGGATTATCTGAGTTGCATACCTCATTACCACTCCTACTTTTACCGTTTTCTCCAGGACACCCCGTATTACTACGAACATCCACTTCCATTGGATAAAACCATCGTATAGTTATATACGAACTCGAAGGAACTTGTTCCAGATTCGAGGATGGTTTCCGGTTCTGGAGAAAATGAATAGGACTATTCAGTTGTCTTTTCCTTTTACCTTCTCTCAGATTACGAGTGCTCCTTGGTTTAGGACAGTACACCTATTACTCTTATTAGATAGTCTTCTTTCAAACCATAGGCATGTGCCGAACGGTAGGGAAAGAAGAAAACCATTTGGCCTAAAAGGGTGTACAAAAGGTAATGACTAAAGACATATAAAGGGATTTAGAGAGATGGCAAAGAAATATACGGTTACAGTTGTGAATCTAATAATGGAAGAGGCATTACTAGGAATAGCCGGATACCCCTTCGAAACATTTACATGTTTTAGTTTCACTGTGTACTGTTAAAAGAAAACTGATTTCCCAATTAGCCCTTGCTCCAGGATATGTATTTACCAGGTTTGATTCTCACATCTGTATGGTTTTACAGATGATGAGTGGGAGTAAGTTATTGGGAATTGGGTGATCATCCTCATTATATCGGGATTCGTTGTAATTGGTGATATTTGAGGAAATCATCTGGGTTGTTTGCCGGACGGCAAATATTTGGTTTTGAATATCCGTTGTTATGCACCAATTTCAAATTGATATATCTATACGTTTATTTTAATAAAGTGAGATATAACTTTTTGAAATTATGTCGGTGACATTTACCTATATCAGTTGATGATTAGGTAAGGAGCATTAAACAGCGGTGTAATTCTTCATAACCGTAGTACAGTATTCAACCTACGACGCACAGGGTTTGAGTTATTCGACTCGGGGGACTTATACAGAGTATTGTATGTTGTCCAGTGTCCATGAAGACAGAGGGGTTGGTACTCGTACTATATTCTGTTTACTTGTAACTTCTCTAGTTCTTAGACATGTGTTTCGTAGAAATGCAAGGTCTAAGTTTTGAGAAGTTATAGGTATAAGAATAAATTAGAGAACCAAGCGTTGCAAGTATCAGGATTCTTCAAGGTGATCGAAGATGTAGATACTTGTGTATAGTATTCAGTTGATAGTAATGATTAAGAGAACTTGCTTCTCTTTCAGGTTACTCATAATTGGAAGCACTCCTAAGTTGAGTAATGTTGATCGACCTCTCTCCATTTAGTTGATATGCACTGGAGACAGCTCCATGATTTGAATCTGGTTCCAATTAAATCAGTGCCTCTGTTTCTATATTGGATATAGAATAGTTCATATCTTAACAATGTTAAGGTACGGGGAGTTGTCCGGCTTATGCTTAAAACCAGACTCTGGATAACTCAAGGCACGTTTCTGTAATGGCTGTTTGTAGGTTGACCCGGGCTATGACGAGGGTTGATTTTCTACCATCTGGAAGGTCAATAGTCATATTGTTCTTGACTCGCCACAGTTTTAGTAAAATGGATTTTTTCAGAAAACAGTAGTGGGAGTATGGTAGAACTGGAAGTGATTCCAGAATCGCAAACGATTACTGAAAGTTTGATAAGAACCTAAACATTCAATCTGGTTTGACATTCCATTAGCCACTCCGCAGATATGGTGGGTAACCTGAGGCACCCGAGAGGTACTCCGGTAGCCTCAAGGATGGTGACAGGGAGGTTCTTGTTTACCCAGATTTGACACTACGGTTGTTCCAGGCTATGAAACCCGGAAGGAGGATGAGTATAGCGTCATTCTAAACTAGCTTTAGAAGTGCACGTGTATATTATTCTGCCAGAGGGTTGTCGTAGTCAGTGGGAGCAGCGGAAGCATAATGGACAAGTAGCTTATGTCTATTTATAGACTAAAGCAGATATAGCGGAGAAAGATCATCTATTTCTGATGTGACAGTCATAGGTTTGACTTCATCAGAATAGGGGATGGATCTGTTAAGAAGGTAGTAGGGTGTGATGTCCTGGTACTTGGATGACATACACAGAGTAGGAAGTTAAATTCCTATACTACGATCGGTTATTCTTTGGTTGTCACACAGTGGTTTCTCCACAAAGGATCTGGATATTATATCAGGCATTCTGGTTACAGATCTATGGTTTTAGATCTAGATTTGGGTAGTCCCAATCTGGGTACTTAGACAGCATTCTAAAGGTGTTTTAGAATGGACAACTCCTGGTATGGTAGTGTACCTGCAGGTGATGGATTCACCCTCTCTAAAGGTGTCTTACAGACTAAAAGGGAGAGAGATGTGCATGATTGGCAGATCACTTGCTTAGGCAATTGAGTCAATCATGAGATGTCAAGTACCACACCAGATATTGTTTTTGCACTAGATTCAATAAGTTGATATTAATCCTATCCTGAAAAAACGTTCGAAAGCAGTTTTACAACATAAGTGGATGTTCTAGGAATATGATAACGACAGCCTCTTTCGGGGGACGGTTATCATTCCGGGCTTCCAAGGTGACCTGGATGACAGAGTGACTGTCAGAGTTATAGTTTTCCCTCTGACTAGGGGCAGTATTTTGGACAGGTGGTCCAAGCGGATACTGAGGGAGGCATGGCGCAGGATACTGATTGATTTCAGTTGACGATACAGTCTAAAAAGTTTGGATTTAGAGTTCATTTATGAACTAGGTCCCATCAGATATCCAGACATATTCTAAGACAGGTATTGCTCATTTCGGGAGATGGCTTTCTCCGCGAACTTGAGATAAAGAGAGACATAGAAAGAAACATCAGAGCGGATCCACTCACTGAGGCTATTCCCCGAACGCAATAGTTTCGCAAACGGGCTTTGTGAGACTGATTAGTAGAAGAGTTGGGTGTTCGGTATCACACGGGCTGTGAGTATGCGACATCACAATAATTAGCCTTGAGTGCAAGTGGGAGATTGTTGGATATAGTGCCCTCAGAGTCAATTATTGGATCACAGGCACGTGATTGCAATGATTGAGGGAGGACCTATATCGGTAGGACAGTCTTACTCAAGATGATAGTATGCTATCTGGTTTATCTTTATCATCGTGTACTGCTTTAGGTGACCTTACAGGTCGCTATTACACATTGATAGAGCCTTTAGGATTCTTGCTTGACTGCCAGCAGTATGATGGCGATCATATACGTGGGAGCTGGGGTCTATAAGCACATCCTTAAAGTGGTCCCTAGTCGTGGGAGTTTCGAGACTGGGCATCGATACTCCATTAGTAGACTAGTGTATACAGTCGAGACCCCGACGAGGGGCGGTGGCTGGTCTCACAAGCCATTGGTGTCAATTGGTTCACCTAAGATGTATACAGGTGCTCATTGGGTTATGAGTACACCGGACAGGACTCGCCGGGAACATGCTAGTTGGTATTATACCTGACGTCAGATAGCAGTTCCCTCGTGACATGTGTACAGGTTAGTTCATCGACCTGAGATCGTCATTTGTCTCGTGTGAGTTCCCACTGTACTTTGATTACTACCCTACCATGGCTCAAAGGAGTCGTGCAAACAGGTTTTAGTTGGGTACAGCCCCGAGCCACATGGAGGCAGTGAGCGGATCGGCAGGGGTTTCGTCTCTCCCGGTATTGGGGGTGAGATCACGCTGTGTCTAGGAGAGCCATTACACGAAGTCCTTGGCCAAGGCAGGAGATTTACTGGTAGGTATTCCAGTAGTATCTCAGGGTGTTCTCGGCTACACTCCGACACGACTTGTACCGCTTTTGGGGGTCTGACTTTTACCAACCCCCTAGGCCCGACATGCGATGCTCATAGATGAACGGACCGGACTGTACGGATATTGTCACTGACTGGCTCAGTAGGGTGTCAGGATCAGTTCGCTCATCGACCTCCCTTTTGGTCAATACCTGGTAGCCCGTTACGTACGGCTAGTACCTCTGACGTGCTAGTGGTTAAATCCACAGCCAAAATATTGACGAGTCTTTAGAGTCCCCCACAGACTGTTTCTTAAGTTTCGGGCGAAACGTTGTAGAAGTCGTATGATATATGGCAGGGTCCGATCATATACGTGCAGTAGTGCACGGATCATGATCAGGCGGATCATACTGGTGGGCTTTGGTTTAAGCCGGATCCTAGTATTAGATTTGTTGGATTACTTTAGTCTCATCGCATTCGCATTCAGTCAGAATGCGGATGCAGGTATGTATATACAGGTGAGGGGTATCCTTATGATCCGTCACGAGTTTACTTTAGATGTTGCCGTATCTTTTTATTGTTGCAAACATTTGGATTAATGTTTGTAAATGGAAATTGTGAGCTATATGTCATGATAAGAAGCATTTATTATGACACATGCACAAGTGGTGACTCATGGTCTCTTTCTTTGTGCATGTGTCACATAATGTGATAGATTTGTATTGAAATGATAAGGAGAGAGAGAAAGGCAACCATATGGTTGTAGTTTGCTCTTGTATTATTCTTGATCTCATTCATACTCTCATTATCATTTCCATCACAAAAGAAAAAAAATAGAGAGAGAGAAAGCCTTCTCTTCTTCTTCTTCTTCCTCTAGCTCAAAATCTCCATTAATGGCAACACCTCTAACCTCCATCCAAGCCATGGATGCAAGAGAAAAAGTGATCACAAACATTCTCTACAACACCTTGGACACGTCGGCTAGCACACTTCGTGCCCGAGTTGCTTCGGATGAAGCGGGAGCCCGTAAAAAGACTCGTAGATGTGGTGCCCTTTCCGACGAGGAGATCAAGACCGGAGATACTGCAAGGAGCTTGGGATGGTGGCCAAAGACCGAAGGACACAGATCGTTTGGTATAGCCTCTCTACCCTTTCTCTAGTTGCTAGTTTAGCGTTAATGGTTCGATCCGGATTTTAAGCATACGATAGCGCCGGTTTCTAGTTTGAAAAAGTTTTCGTTTCCGCATTTTGGCCTCGGAAAGATGGCGGGGCGCTACCGTAGTCTTACAGCATGGAGGCTGAGGAGACTGCCCATGCTATGAGGTTTGCGGGGGAGTCTTCTTCGGAGCCCGAGGACCTACGACTTGAGCTGCGTCTGGAGAGGGAGAGGATGGTCGTCCTCGAAACCCAATTGGTCGCCGGGGAACTCACCGTCTCAAAGTGTCGGGAGTCCTATCACCGGCTAAGTGAGTCCCACCGAGCCATCGGGGATAAATTGGCGGAGCTGGCCGATCGCTGAGCAGCAGTGAAGAGGGCGAGGGATGCTAGTAGACGGGATGCCGAGGCTATGCTTCAGGCGGCGAAGGTTGCCGAGATTCGAGCTCGATAGGTGGTGGTCGATTACAAGAGGTCGGACCAGTTTTACGCCGACCTCCGCGAAGCCTCTGCCATTGCATGGCACGAAGCTCTTGATGCCGTCAATGCGTAGTTTCCGGAGTTTGCTGACGGTGATCTCAGCGCTCGGATCCCACTTTCGGTGGTCATACCTGCGGCAGATGGTGATGAGGGAGGGGCTGCTGCTGGAGCGGAAGCCCCGGCCTCTGGGGATGGTACCGAGGATGGTGAGGTCTAGGCGGGGCCTGTGGCCTGAACTTTTTGGCTTTTACGTTTTCTCTCTTTTTGTAAGCCTCCGGGCAATTTGGTAAGGCTGGGGAGCCCAGAGTACCTTGTAAAAGATTTTGGAAATTTGAATGAAACTTGGTCTTTTTCTTCTGCGTGACGATGCTTTTCCTGCGTGAGTACTCGAGCTTGTCGGTTCTGACCTCGATCAAGCGTTAGGCCGCAGGTCGATATCCCGTGTTTTAGATAACGATCGCCCTTCGAGTGCTTGTCGGTTAACCGCTGTGGAAGAAAGTCGGTGTCCTCTAGCCCCCGGAGTCGAGGTGGTGATCATTTATTTGAAGAGTTTGGAGGAACCTTTGTTACAAGAATGTTGGTTCTTTCCAAAGAATTGGCCGAGCGTTGTTGCTGCTCGGGGCCTCTTGGCGAGGGCTTTGATCCTTAGCGTGGGTTGGGCCGTGAAAGGCCTGCTAAGGGCGGACCGAGCAGGGTTGATGCCCGGCTGCCTCTTGGCGTGGGCTTAGATACCTGGCGTCGTGGGGTAGTGAACTTCTAGCCAGGGATAACCGAGCAGGGTAGCTGCTCGGCTGCCTCTTGGTGAGAGCTTCGATCCTTAGCATGGGAGGGGCTGTAAGAGGCCTGATAAAGATGGGCCGAGCAGGGTTGCTGCTCGGTGCCTCTAGGCGAGGGCTTAGATGCCTGGCGTCATGGGGTAGTAAACGAACAGCCAGCATAACCGAGCAGGGTAGCTTCTTGGTTGCCTCTTGGTGAGGGCATCGATCCTTAGCGCGGGAGGGGCCGTAAGAGGCCTGCTAAGGATGGACCGAGCAGTGAAGCTGCTCAGCTGCCTCTTGGCGAGGGCTTTGATCCCTAGTGCGGGAGGGGCCGTGAGAGGCCTGCAAAGGACGGGCCGAACATGGTTGCTGCCCGGTGCCTCTTGGCGAGGGCTTTGATCCCTGGCATCGTAGGGTAGTGAACGACCAGCCAGGGATAACCGAGCAAGGGCGAGCCCGGTTGCCTCTTGGTGAGGGTTTCGATCCTTAGCGTGGGAGGGGCCGTAAGAGGCCTGCTAAGGATGGACCGAGCAGGGTTGCTGCCCGGTTGCCTCTTGGCGAGGGCTTGGATCCTTAAGTACGGGCCGAGCAGGGTTACTGCCCGGTGCCTCTTAGCGAGGACTTTGATCCTTAGCGTGGGAGGGGCTGTAAGAGGCCTGCTAAGGACGGGCTGAGCAGGGTTACTGCCCGGGCCTCTTGGCGAGGTCTTTGATCCTTAGCGCGGGAGGGGCCGTAAGAGGCCTGCTAAGGACGGGCCGAGCAGGGTAGCTGCCCGGTGCCTCTTGGCGAGGGCTTGGATCCTTAAGGAAGGGCCGAGCAAGGTTGCTGCCCGTAGCCTCTTGGCGAAGGCTTCGATCCCTAGCGTTGCGGGGTAGGGAACTACCGGCCAGGGATAACCGAGCAAGGGCAGGCTCGGTTGCCTCTTGGTGAGGGCTTCGATCCTTGGCGTTGTAGGGTAGGGAACTACCAGCCAGGGATAACCGAGCAAAGGCGGGCCCGGTTGCCTCTTGGTGAGGGCTTCGATCCTTAGCGCGGGAGGGGCCGCAAGAGGCCTGCTAAGGATGGACCGAGCAGGGTTGCTGTCACGCCTCGTTTCCCAGAGTACGCTAAGATGGGCACGTGACATAGCCAACCATGCTACCTGTGGATAGGAAATATCCTTCCACAGTCACATTACGGCTGTAGAGATATCAAGAACAATAATAAACTATCTAACACATGTCCATAAGCCAAAAAAAAAAACGAGTCAAGAATAAAATAATGCGGAAGCAAAAGATCCAATACAGGAATAAACTGGAATGTACGTCCCATAATGCGGGTTCACATCATGAATGAAATAATACCGAAAAGTAAATGAACTAACTACTAGCAAGTCCTCACTGCTCAGCATGCTGACTGAAATACTCCTGCTCGGACTGCAGCAAAGGCAAGGAATCTGGGCCATGCAAAACCCAGACGTCAGTGCGCCATAATATCAAGCAATACTATAAACAGGGGTAGCAATACATGCAGGTTTGAGTATAAATGATAAAACAGGCATAACAGTGATATAAGTAAGGATAGTGGGGTAATGTGTAGTAAGTAATCTAAACCGGTCTATTGGGTTAACTACTTTCATTCTTTAAAATCAATTTAATGAATCATCGATGCAACTCAATAGTATTCCGTGCGTGCCCGGGATCACGGTGAAGATTCTCAGGCTGAAACCGAGACATGCCGCTAGGCACTAAAAGGAAAAGGGGTAACGATGAATGATGTCAACGGCATCATCCTAAGGCTGGCCTAGCCTCTAAAAGGTAGTGGGTAACGATGGATGATGTCAGCAGCATCATCCCAAGGCTGGCCTAGCCTTTAAAACTGATCAGTAAAGGTATCGAACTGTCGAGTTACAAGTCAGGTTTCATCATTGATTTCCCCATACACCAAGTTGTGTATTCAAGTCAAGTATTGATAGATCTGGAGCTAATGCCAACACAGGATCAGCAGGTAAAGGTTTGTCTGGATAGACAACAGGAAATGTCCGTAGGGACAACAGGTCAAGTTTATTGGCATTAGTAACAAGATCAGGTAACAGGTAAAGCCATAGTACCCCAGGTCGAGTCAGGTGACATATAGGTAACATGTCATGTCAAGAGTTGCACGGTACCATGTCGTGTCAAGTAGTAGGTGTAACAAGTCATGTCAGGGTGCACAAAATGTCATGTGGGTGCTCATAATCAAACTAACATAAGCATAGGTATACAAAACAAGCATGGGGTACTAATGGAACAATAAAATGGAACATTGTAATGTGATATGCAATCAGGTACAGATTAAGGCATATAGATGCACAGTTATGATTAGGGTTAAAGTTAAAGTTCTAATACTGATTAAACTACAATTTACCAAATGTGGAATGTTAATATTTCAATGTTATACCTTCAAATGATCTATTAATGCATTAATATGTATACTAGACGAGATGGATGCAAACGGGTGTTTGAAAGGTTATAAACTATTTAAATGGTACTATGGGCTACGCAACCAAGCACTATGATATAAATATAGACGTGGGCACAAAATATTGTAATCTAACATGCAACCAGGTATGTTTTCATAATTAACTCTAAAACTGATATAAACGGGATATCGAATGGTAAAATGTAATATAGGGCACTAAATTCAAACTTCATGCTTAATATACATCTAAATAAATATGAAATATTATAAATAGCATGTAGCAAGTTTTACTTGCCTCGACGGATCAAGAAACGGGTATACGGAACGTCACACGTCGGCGGGAAAAGTCGCGACGCGCGCACGGTACACGGAACGAATCCAAACAACGCACAAGGGGATCACACGGGTCAGAAATGCTTGCTGGGTCGTCGGGATCGTCGACGGCACGGCCGGATTCAGGCAAACAAAAACAACAGTGAACAAATTTAATGGAAAGAAAATGCATGGAAAAAGAAAAGAGAAGAATGGAAGGAGGACAGAGAAGATTGAAAAGATGAGGCTTACTCACTGGATTGCAGAGGGGTGATGGCGTCGACGGTGATGATCGGCGGAGCTCCGACGATGAGGTTAGGGTTTGTTTTAGAAGAGGTAGGGTTAGGGTTTTGTTTGCTGTGGTTTGGGTGCAGGGCTGGTGCCGGGGTATTAGTGAGGAGATGGTGCAGAAGAGAGGAAGAAAATGAGATGGTGATGATGGTGGGTGTGAGGCTGGGGTCATCGACGACGAGTGGTGATGTTGGGTTCTTAGGGTTCTATGGGGTGTGCAGGGTGCAGTGGAAGGAGGAAGAAGATGGAGGAAGGAGATGAGGGAGATGAGGAGATGAGGAAGGTGTTGACGAGGGTTGAGGAAGCAGAGGAAATAGGGTTAGGGTTTGAGGAGGCGGCGATAGGTTTTCGAAGGAGGAGATGGCGCTCGTTTTTAAAAAGAAAGAAGAAGGGAAAAATAGAAGGGAGGTGAGATTAGTGGGAGGAGGGAGGTGCTCGGATCCCTGGTGAATAGGGATCGCGAGAGGAGAGTGAGGGAGAGGGAAGAGAGAGAAAGGGGGAGAGAGATAGAGATGCGCGAGAGGAGAGAGAAAGGGAGAGGAGATATGAAATTAGCGTTTTCTGTGGGGAGAGAGAAAAGAGAGAAGAAGAAGGAAAGAAGAGAGAGAGTGTGTGGGGCCAGGGCGCAATCAAATGAGAAATTTGATTGGTTCGGGGAAAGTGGGAGAGAGAGAGAGATGAGGTTGTTAAGGAAAAGATTTTTAAAATAAAAAGATTCGTAAGCTGTAATTTTTTTAAACTGTTATGAATGTTTAAAATACTAATAAAATTTGATATTTTTGGAAAATACAAACTTAGTCCAAAATACGCCCCGGTCGGGTCTAAAAATTAGATTTAAAATTCGAAAATTATATGCAGCTTCCAAATTTCAAAATGAAAGATTAGGTAACAAAAATGCATACCCCCAAGAACGGACGCACATACGTATGCGTAGCTATCCAAACACGTCCGTTTCACTGAACGGGATGAGAACACGATATGCGGATGCTACCACAGGGTTAGGGGTATCATGCAGGCTATGAAATGCAATTTTAATTTATTTTCCATGATCTAAAAATGTTATATGTAAAATACGCGATGCTATGTGAAATGTTAATATGCAGTATACATGAGATGCACGTGTCTAATTAATAGGTCAGGGTAGTTTAGGAATATGAATCAACCAGTTCCAGCAAGCGAGTCGGGTCGAATGTAACGTAAAAGTATAAACTACCATTCGCACCCAAACAAGATATATCAGTAAAATACCACAGATAATAAATACGGAACAAAAATTGGTATAATTGAACTCGGTTGTTACAGTTGATGCCCGGTTGCCTCTTGGTGAGGGCTTCGATCCCTGGTGTTGCGGGGTATGGAACTACCAGCCAGGGATAACCAAGCAAGGGTGGCCCGGTTGCCTCTTGGTGAGAGCTTCGATCCCTGGCGTTGCAGAGTAGGGAACTACCAGCCAAGGATAACCGAGCAAGGGCGGCCCGGCTGCCTCTTGGTGAGGGCTTCAATCCCTGGCGTTTCGGGATAGGGAACTACCATCCAGGGATAATCGAGCAAGGGCGGGCCCGATTGCCTCTTGGTGAGGGCTTCGATCCTTAGCATAGGAGGGGCTGTGAGAGGCCTGCTAAGAACAGGCCGAACATGGTTGCTGCCCTGTGCCTCTTGGCGAGGGCTTTGGTCTCTGGCATCGTGGGGTAGTGAACGACCGGCCAGGGATAACCGAGCAAGGGTGACCCTAGTTGCCTCTTGGTGAGGTCTTTGATCCTTAGCACGGGAGGGGCCGTAAGAGGCCTGCTAAGGATGGACCGAGCAGGGTTCCTGCCCGGTCGATTCGTGAGGTTCCATCTGACCTTCTCGGTGTAAGTTGGGGAACAGGGACAGTCACGGGCGGCACGTGTAATGAACGCGTGGGGGAGGCAAAGCGCCGGAGCCGCATCGTTTCGATTTCGCCGAGAAAGGCTCGATGTCTGCCGCGTGGCGGTATAGATGTGGGTGAAACGAGCGACTATTGGACTCATGGGGCTTTGTGGGCTATAAAACGGAGGGAGCGTTGATCGCTCATTTCTTCACATCCAAAACGTAAGAATGGATGACTTTCTTTTTACCATCCCCGACATCGTGAATTTCGAGGACGTGTACCTCTACGATTAGTACTGCACCGAGAACACGGTGCAATTAGTCATAGGCTGCATTAAGGATCATTTCGGCCGACTGCTTCCCCGGCGCTCCCCATACTCCAGCTGTTGATGTACTCCATCTGGAGGGCCTCGCCGGGCTCTACAACCCTTTGTCCGAACAGCTAAGGGATAAGGCGGTTGGTAAGCTAAGGTCTTTGCGGCGCTTCGGCCTGATCTCCGCGGGTCGGCGGGATCGCTCGGTGGCGCTCATCCTTGAGTGCTACTAATTGCGGCACGATGCCAACATTCGTGGGCAGCATCAGAGGCAGAGGTCTGAGGCCGCGAGGGCTCGCTGGAGGAAATATTCTCGGAGTACCATGAGCAATGTTCTCTGCACCCCCTTCCCCCGCTATTGTAATTTTTCTTTTCCGATGTACGACTGAGGAGCCTATAGTACCCTTTGAATAAACAAACTCTTCTTTTTGCAATGTTTTATTGATCCCTTCTTATTGTATAAACAGAAAGATCTTAAGAAAAGTTTACATTGCCTTAGTAAAAGAAGTACATGCTAGTAGATGTTCTTTTTATTGGTACGGTTTGAGCTTCTTGCTGGTGTAAGGCCGTCAAAAATGATCGGCTCGGTTTCCCTGGCCTTCATCCTCGGATGGCTTTTGGCCTCCATGACCGGCGCGGGGTGTCAAGCCTCGTAGGTACTCGACGTACCCCCCGCCGACATGACCATAATTTGGCCGATTGTCAACTCACCGGGAGGGGGACGCTGCTCCTGCCAGCGGTCAGCTTGTCGCTTGTCCCGCAAGTAAGCTGCCAGGTGTCCCGAACGGATGAGCTCCTTGATATAGTCTCGGAGCTGTTTACAGCTCTCTGTGGAGTGGCCTTACGACCTGTGGAAACCGCAGTAGGGGCCCTGGGTGCGCTTTACCGCCATGCGCGAGATCGGGGGGAGCTTGAAGAACCCCTCGCCTTTAGCCTCCTCAAGCAGTACCGTCGGGGAGACGTTGAGCGAGGTGTATTCCTGAAACTTCAGGGAGTAGGGTTTTGACCGCTCAAGTCTCTTTCTTTCTTCCATCATCCTTTTCTTTTGGTCAGTTTGCTCTGCCCCCGGAAGATTCGCGTTCACCTCGGACTCGAGATGGATCTCACGTTCGGTCCATGCCTTTACCTTGGCCATGGTCTTAGGTTGCGCTAATGCAAAGGAGCGTAACCACTCCTTGTGCCTAAGACCAGACCTAAGGGCTGTAACGACTGTCTCGTCCCGATGTTCTAGGACCTTGAGAAGGGCATTGTAGAAGCAAGTGATGTACCCTTTGAATGTTTCTTTGTCCCGGATCTTGATTGTGAAGAGATGGTCGACGGTCCGTTTCTGCCGTTTGTTCCTGACGAAGTGGTCGAGGAATTGGGTGGCCAGCTCGTCGAAGGTTGAGATTGAGCGTGGCACGAGTCCTCAAAACCTGTCTCGTCCGGAGCAGATGAGGGTGGCCAGGAAGGCTCGGCATTGGGCGGCGTTAGAGTTGTTTTGGAAGCTCATTCCTGCGGTGAATGCGTCCAAATGGTCTTTCGGGTCAGACTTATCGTCGAAGAGAGAGTCAGACTTATCGTCGAAGAGAGAGACCTTCGGGGGCTTGTTTTGAGAGGAAACATGGACGGCGAGCAGCTCCTCGGTGAAGGGTTTTATGAACGAGTCGGCGGTGTACTTAGCCCCGTCGCTCGCATGATGACCCTCTCGATGCATACCTTCGATCTTCTTCTCGAGGGCGTCGAGTCGGCTGTGGTATCCCGATGATTTGGCACATTCTGATCTCTGGTCTCTGTTGTTGGAGACCTGTGTCTGTCCGCGACCTCGGTTCCTTTCGATGAGGTTCCTTAGGTCTCCTGGCGAGGTAGTCTTTGAGCTACCGTGACGAGTCCCGTCCGCGCGACCCCGTCGAGGGAGGGGGTGTCGGTCACGCCTGGGCGCAGGAGAGCTGACAGACATCTCCTCGGGAGGGATAGGGGTGTGAAGGGGCTCGGGGTGAGGCGCTCTGGCGATGGACCTCGGTGTTGAACTGTGGGACGCCCAGCGGGTCATAGAATATGTTGGCCCGGGAGATCTGCGGCCGTGGGAGGCAGCGAGGCGGTGGTCGGCCGTGCCGACGCGAGCAGAGTCTTCTCTCTCTCTGTATGGGTCCCGATCCCGAGGTGGGGGAGCGGCGACCTGAGGAACTTGCCCTACCATTTGGACACGAACGAGCGCATCCACGACAGACGCGAGTCGATCTATCCGGACGGCTAGGACGTTGATGACGTTCGGGGGAGGAGATTCATCCGTGCCTCCGTTGTGGGGGAGGCGGCGGCTAGCGCTTGGATCGTCGCGGTGATTGCTCGCCATTGAGTTGAGATCGGAAGGTGAACTTTGTTCAGTGGAGTCAATCGTTTCCCACAGACGGCGCCAGCTGACGGATGTCGGATCTTCTCAAGATGTTAACTTCCGTAGATCTGCTGCGAGCGACGAAGGATGGCTGAGATTAAGTTGGGGGTTACCTCCTGAAGCGTGTGGATCTCAATTGGTTTGAGGCGGTTGAGGCCGAGTGTCACGCCCCGCTTCCAAGAGTACGCTAGATTGGGCACGTGACATAGCCAACCATACTACCTGTGGGTAGGAAGTATCCATCCACAGTCACATTACGGCTGTAGAGATATCAAGAACAAGATAAAACTATCTAAAACATGTCCATAATCCAGAATAACAGGAGTTAATAATAAATAAATGCGGAAGCAAATGATCCAATACAAATAACTGAAAAGTGTGTCCCATAATGCGGGCTCACATCAGGAAATAAATGCAGGAAATAAAACTAACTACTACTGAACTCACAGCTCAGCCTGCTGGCTGAAGTACTCCTGCTCGGACTGCAACAGTGGTACGGAATCTGGGCCATGCAAAACCCAGACGTCAGCGCGTCATGTCATCAAGTAATATAATATGAACAGTGTAGCAGGCAATGTAATATAAACATGAATACAGCAAGAATAACAATAATATGAATCATACCAGTACAGGGTAGCGTGCAGTGGGTAAACTAAACTGTTCTATCAGGTTTTCTATTCTAAAGTCTTTGAAATCAATTGATGAATCATCGATATAACTCAATAGTATCCCGTACATACCCGGGACCACGGCCACAATATTCTCGGCTGCAGCCGAGACATGCCGCTAGGCACAAAACAGGAATGTGTACACTCGATAGTATCCCGTACATACCCGGGACCACGGCCACAATATTCTCGGTTGAAACCGAGACATGCCGCTAGGCACAAAACAGGAATGTGTACACTCAAAACAGGCAGTGAACTGTCGAGTTACAAGTCAGATTTCACCTTTGATTTCCCCATACCCCCAAGTTATATGTGTATGTCAAGTCGGGTATCCAGTAATCAAGAAACTAATGCCAACACAGGATCAGGTAAACAGGTTTGTCTGGATAGACAACAGGAACGGTCCATGAGGACTACATGTTATGTTTGTTGGCATTAGACACAAGATCAGGTAACAGGTAAAGCCATGGTACATCAGGTCAAGCCAGGTAATGTATAAAGGTGTCATGTCATGTCAAGAGTGTACGGTACCATGTCATGTCAAGTAGGAAGTGTAACAGGTCATGTCAGGAAGCACAAGATGTCATGTGGGTGCTCATAATCAACTAACATAAGCATGTGTATAAATAAACAAGCATGAGTACTATCAGAACAATAAACTGGAACATGTAATATGATATGCAAATAGATATAATTTCAAGGATATGGATGCATAGTTATCGATTAGGGTTACATTTATAGTTCCAATATTAATTAGGATGCAATTTATTAAACATGGAGTGTTAATATCACACTATTATGTAGTAATGTGATCTATGGATGCAATTATATGTATCTTAAATGCGATGGATGCAAACGGGTATCCGAAAAGTTATAAAACTATAAAATGGTAATGTGGGATGTACAACTAAGCAATATGTGATATAAATATTGATATAATAATATTAATATGGATAGCATATTCAAAGCGATTAATAACTATAAAAGTGGTATTGATTAACCATGCACAAGAAAGTTCCGTTCAGAAATTCAGCGTCACCCTAATTTGTAAAATAGCTTAAAAATAACAAACGTTCTCCAAAAGGGACGGGTCTTATACCAAAACAAAGATAATTCAATAAGGTTTTCAGTTTTATAAGTATAAACATCCCAGGTTGTCCCTACAAAAAGTTATAAACATTCGAAGTTGAAAGTTTGCTGCTGGAATTTCCCTGGACAGCAGTTTGGAGACATTTTCATTTGCATTTTACGTTATTTAAACAATTTATTTTGCAAGTAAACATTTCATAGAGTTATAGTATTCTGAGTTAGCTTCGTAACGAACTAAAGAACGTATACTGATGATTTTTCTATAATTTATAATGAATTTTATAAGATAAGGTGTACAGTAAATTTCAGATTTGTCATATCCGATTTTTCAACGACGTTTCATATGTAAACTATAAGATTTTCAAATGTATAATATTATAAAATGAAGATTATAAACTAATTAAAGATAATAATAATAAATATTACGACGATATATATTTTAAATGATATGGTTGCAATATAATGTAATCTAGTATGTCACAAGATAAGTTTTCATGATCTAGATTTAAAATGATATAAACGGATGCAAACGGAACATCGAAACGTTATAAAATTAAACATGGGGCACTAGATTTAAATTATAGGTATGGTATTTATTTAAATAGGTATAAAATGAATTATATAGCATGTAGCAAGATTAACTTGCCTCGATGGGTCGCGAATCGGGAAAACGGAACGTTAACCGTCGGCGGGGAAAACTCGCGACGGGCGCACGGTTCACGGAATGAACCCAAACGACGAACAAAGGAACCACACGGGTCGGGGTACCTCGCTGGAACGTCGAGAAGCGTCACCGGCACGACGGAATTCCGGCAACAAAAGAACAGTTAAAAAAATGAGAAACGAGACATGAAGCAAGAAGAGAAAGAATGATAAAGAGAAGTACGAGAGAATATATGAGAGAGAGAGAGAAAAAGAGAGAGAGAGCTGCAGGTGGGGGCCCACGGAATTAAAAGGAACGCGATTGGCTAAAGGGGAATCGTTAGTTAGGGATAAATATTAATTAAAGATTCAAAATATTTTAATGAACAGTAGGATATATATATAGGTTAATTTAAAGATTTAAAAGATAGGTAATGAACAGTAAGATATCAGGTTAGTTAGAAAAATATATGCGATGGTTTTTAATAATATTAAAATTTGGGATTTTGGCGCCAAATAAAACATTTTCAAATCGCGCCCGGGTCGGGTCCAAAAATTTGAAATTGAAATAATAGTATTTTAAGCGGGATCCAAATTTTAAAATTAAGTGTTTTATGATTAAAAAGCATACCCCCAAAACGGACACACATACGTGCACGTAGCCGTCCAAACTCGCCCATTTCACGGAACGGGACGAGAACACAATGCACGGACGCTACCACGAGGCTAGGGGTGTCAAGTAGGCCAAGATGAATATTTTCAATTATATTTTAGATGCCAAAATTTGTTATATGTAGAAATGACTTTCCCGGGTAAATTTTACAGTAAGCAACAAGCAAGCAAGTTAAATGAAATGAGTACCACATTATGCTCAAACAGTAACTGAAAATAGTAGCATTGGGCTCGGGTGTTACATTATACCCAACTACAAAAGAATTTCGTCCTCGAAATTCTAAGAATACAAAGATAGATAACTACAAGAAAAGGTGAGGAAACTTCTGCCGGATTTCATCTTCTCGTTCCCAAGTGGACTCTCTATGCGAGCGATTACCCCAAGAAACAAGCACAAGGGGGATAACCTTGTTCTTAAGAACTTTTTCTCTTCGATCCACGATTTCAATCGGTCGCTCCTCAAAAGTCAAGTCTTCTCGTACTGTTAGCTCCGAATAATCCAAAACGTGTGTTTCATCTCGAACATACTTACGGAGTTGAGATACATGAAACACATCGTGCACATTTGCCAAGGACTGCGGTAACGCCAAACGATACGCTACCTCACCAACACGCTCCACGATCTCAAGGGTCCAACGAATCGAGGACTAAGCTTTCCTCGACTTCCAAAACGAATCACCCCTCTAGTCGGTGATATCTTCAAGAATACCAAAATACCCACGGTGAACTCTAGAGGTCTTCTTGACGTATCTACCCAACTTTTCTGTCGGTCCTATGCTGCCTTCATATGATTTCTGATAGGGTTAACCTTCTCAACTGTCTGCACAACCAAATCTGGTCCCAATAATCTTTGTTCACCGACATCGTCCCAACAAACAGGTGAACGGCATTTACGACCATACAAAGTTTCAATTGGAGCTATCTGAATAGTTACCTGAAAACTGTTGTTGTAAGACAACTCCACCAAAAGTAGATGATCCTCCCAAGACCCCTTGAAGTCCAACATGCATGCTCTCAACATATCCTCAAGAGTTTGGATCGTTCTCTCTGACTGTCCATCAGTTTGAGGATGATAAGCTGTGCTAAACTTCAATCGAGTCCCCAAACTTTCCTGTAAACTCCTCCAGAAGTGTGATAAGAACCGAGTGTCCCGATCGGACACGATGCTCACCGGTACTCCATGCAATCTTACAATCTCCTGCATGTACCGCTCTGCCAAAGTCTCTGTTGATTGACCAACCCGAAAAGGAATAAAATGAGCTGCCTTGGTCAGTCGGTCAACAATTACCCATACTGCATTGTTGCCTTTTGGACTCCGCGGTAAAGCCGTCACGAAATCCATGGTTATATGTTCCCACTTCCACTGAGGAATCGGAAGTGGTTGCAATAAACCAGCAACCCTTTGATGTTCAGCCTTAATTTGCTGACACACCAAGCACTTCGCCACAAAGCGAGCAATCTCCCGCTTCATGCCCTCCCACCAGAAATGCTGTCGAATAACTCGGTACATCTTTGTGCCTCCTGGATGTACAGAATAAGCTGAACTGTGTGCCTCCTTCATAAGCTCTTCACGAACATCACCCTTTGGCACACACAAACGGCTACCATACCTCAACAAACCATCTTCGTGGATCAATAAATCTGTTCGTAGCCCGGTTTCAACCTGCTCTTGAAACTTTTGCAGTCTAAGATCCTGTGATTGAGCTGCTTTAATATTCTCGATCAAAGACGAATGTACTTGCAGCTGCAACAACTGTCCCGTAGAACGCGGTAGCACAACCTCCAAGTTAAATCTTCGAAAATCTGCGACGATCTCCTTCTGCGTAGTTAACACCTGAATTACTGGTAACCGACTAAGCGCATCTGGCACAACATTAACCTTCCCCAGATGGTACTTAAGATCAAGATCGTAGTCAGCCATCAGCTCTAACCATCTACGCTGCCTCATGTTAAGCTCCTTCTGTATGAACACATACTTCAAGCTCTTATGATCTGTAAAAACTTCGACTCTTTCGCCCAAAATGTAGTGTCTCCAAATCTTCAAAGCGAAAATCACAGCCCCAATCTCCAAGTCATGAGTTGGATAATTCTTCTCATGGGTCTTCAACTGTCTCGATGCGTATGCTACAACCTTCCCATGCTGCATCAAAACACATCCCAATCCTTTCCCAGATGCGTCGCTGTGAATCACCAATCCTTCAGAATTGTTTGGCACGGTCAGAATAGGGGCGGTTATCAACTTCTGCTTCAACGTCTCGAAAGCTAACGCACACTTATCCGCCCATACAAAAGGTACCTCCTTGCGCGTAAGCTTGGTCAACGGCTCTGCCAGACGAGCAAAGTTCTCCACAAATCTCCTGTAGTATCCGGCTAATCCAAGTAAACTTCTTATCTCAGCAACATTCTTTGGAATAGGCCAATCTCGAACTGCTGCAATCTTTTCTGGATCGACGGCAATGCCATCGCCAGACACAACATGCCCCAAAAATCTTACTTCCTCCAGCCAAAACTCGCACTTACTCATCTTCGCATACAATTTCTCCTGTCTCAACGTCTGCAGTGCGATCTTCAAATGCTCAGCATGCTCTTCAAAACTCTTCGAGTAAACCAGAATATCGTCAATGAATACCACAATGAACTGATCCAAGAACGGTGAAAAGATTCGGTTCATCAAGTCCATGAATACTGCCGGCGCATTCGTTACTCCGAAGGGCATCACTAAGTACTCGTAATGTCCATACCGAGTTCGGAACGCCGTCTTGCAAATATCTTCTGTTTTCACTCGGACCTGATGATATCCGGATCATAAATCCAACTTCGAGAATACCCTCGCGCCACTAAGCTGCTCAAAAAGTTCTCCAATGCGAGGGATCGGGTACTTGTTCTTGATAGCCACCCGGTTTAATTCTCGATAGTCGATGCACATCCTTCTTGTGCCATCCTTCTTCTTTACTTGAAGAACTGGAGCTCCCCAAGGCGAGTTACTGCTTCGAATCCAACCCTTTTCAAGCAATTCAGCAACCTGTTTCTTTACTTCTTCTAACTCTACTGGCACCATTGGATAATACGCTTTAGATACCGGCGCTGCACCAGGAATAAGATCAATTGTGAACTCCACATCTCGCTTTGGCGGTAAACCCGATATATCTTCAAACACGTCCATAAAATCACGAACAACAGCCGGCTCTTCACTTTCATCACTTCCATTGATGCAAGAATATTATTTGTCGGCCTAGCCCTAAACTCGACTGGCCCGACAGAACTGCTTCCTTAACGCAACTGCTGTCTGCTGCAAACTCCCTTTCATCCCAGATAAACTCTGCTACTCTTGGCTACTGCAAGTATTTGTGAGAAAGTGGTCAAACCCAGGAAGACAATCTGCCTCTGGATGTCCACGTCCAGTCTGCGCATGAACCTCCGTGCCCTGTCTGCATCGTTGGCAACTAAAGGTCCAGCGAAACTACTGAGTCTCGTCCATTCTGCTACATGCACATCTACGGGTGCTCCCTTTTGCTTTAATCCGATGAACTTCTCTTCCATTTCCTCCCGTGCAGTCCGCGGGAAGAACTTCCCCAGGAAACTCTTCGAAAAATCCGCCCACTTGATCGGCTTGGGCAAACGGTTCTCTTCTACAAGCCACCATTCTCGGGCGTAATCCACTAGCTGAATGCGTACCACAACAACTTTTTTGTCATATGGAATCTGTGCCGCAAAAAGCAAGTTCTCTGTGTCAACTAGCCACTGCTCCACTGGCAACGGCTTCTTTAAACCAGTAAATGTAGACGGACCCAACCGCCTAAAATCTGCTACGGTCCCTACTCGGTCAACCGGTCTAGCTCCAACATTGTTCACAGACTGCTGAACGATCTGCAAACCTTCCCGAAACGAGTCCGCTTGCTGCTGGATCAGCTTGATCTGTTTCTTTGATTCTCCAGCATTCCTCTTATCACTCCAAGCATGGCGGCTTCGTCCGCACGCCTCTGGTATGTCTTCAATTTCTTACCGGCCATAATCCTGAACTCAAAATACCCAACATTAGCATGATGATAGATTTTGAATATAGATCAAGGCTAGAACTCCAAGATACTTAAATAGAGTACTGCATTGTAACTATGCCGCGGTATCATAGCCACAATTACATAACTCCATCCAAGTCGCCTAAGTCCTAGAGATAACAAGGAATCAGGTTTTCGAATCGATATGCAAAGGAAGTTTGCACATCGTAAAAGATATAATCAGGAAGAATGTGATTCAAGAATGGTAAAACGGTCAAGGTAGCAGGACATGTTTCCTAAACACGGGTTTCTGATTCGTGTATTGGGTACAATACCCAACTACAAAAGAATCAACCCGACTATCCTATGGCTCTGATACCAAAAGAACCATGTCACGCCCCGCTTCCCAGAGTACGCTAGATTGGGCACGTGACATAGCCAACCATACTACCTGTGGGTAGGAAGTATCCATCCACAGTCACATTACGGCTGTAGAGATATCAAGAACAAGATAAAAATATCTAAAACATGTCCATAATCCAGAATAACAGGAGTTAATAATAAATAAATGCGGAAGCAAATGATCCAATACAAATAACTGAAAAGTGTGTCCCATAATGCGGGCTCACATCAGGAAATAAATGCAGGAAATAAAACTAACTACTACTGAACTCACAGCTCAGCCTGCTGGCTGAAGTACTCCTGCTCGGACTGCAACAGCGGTACGGAATCTGGGCCATGCAAAACCCATACGTCAGCGCGTCATGTCATCAAGTAATATAATATGAACAGTGTAGCAGGTAATGTAATATAAACATGAATACAGCAAGAATAACAATAATATGAATCATACCAGTACAGGGTAGCATGCAGTGGGTAAACTAAACTGTTCTATCAGGTTTTCTATTCTAAAGTCTTTGAAATCAATTGATGAATCATCGATATAACTCAATAGTATCCCGTACATACCCGGGACCACGGCCACAATATTCTCGGCTGCAGCCGAGACATGCCGCTAGGCACAAAACAGGAATGTGTACACTCGATAGTATCCCATACATACCCGGGACCACGGCCACAATATTCTCGGTTGAAACCGAGACATGCCGCTAGGCACAAAACAGGAATGTGTACACTCAAAACAGGCAGTGAACTGTCGAGTTACAAGTCAGATTTCACCTTTGATTTCCCCATACCCCCAAGTTATATGTGTATGTCAAGTCGGGTATCCAGTAATCAAGAAACTAATGCCAACACAGGATCAGGTAAACAGGTTTGTCTGGATAGACAACAGGAACGGTCCATGAGGACTACATGTTATGTTTGTTGGCATTAGACACAAGATCAGGTAACAGGTAAAGCCATGGTACATCAGGTCAAGCCAGGTAATGTATAAAGGTGTCATGTCATGTCAAGAGTGTACGGTACCATGTCATGTCAAGTAGGAAGTGTAACAGGTCATGTCAGGAAGCACAAGATGTCATGTGGGTGCTCATAATCAACTAACATAAGCATGCGTATAAATAAACAAGCATGAGTACTATCAGAACAATAAACTGGAACATGTAATATGATATGCAAATAGATATAATTTCAAGGATATGGATGCATAGTTATCGATTAGGGTTACATTTATAGTTCCAATATTAATTAGGATGCAATTTATTAAACATGGAGTGTTAATATCACACTATTATGTAGTAATGTGATCTATGGATGCAATTATATGTACCTTAAATGCGATGGATGCAAACGGGTATCCGAAAAGTTATAAAACTATAAAATGGTAATGTGGGATGTACAACTAAGCAATATGTGATATAAATATTGATATAATAATATTAATATGGATAGCATATTCAAAGCGATTAATAACTATAAAAGTGGTATTGATTAACCATGCACAAGAAAGTTCCGTTCAGAAATTCAGCGTCACCCTAATTTGTAAAATAGCTTAAAAATAACAAACGTTCTCCAAAAGGGACGGGTCTTATACCAAAACAAAGATAATTCAATAAGATTTTCAGTTTTATAAGTATAAACATCCCAGGTTGTCCCTACAAAAAGTTATAAACATTCGAAGTTGAAAGTTTGCTGCTGGAATTTCCCTGGACAGCAGTTTGGAGACATTTTCATTTGCATTTTACGTTATTTAAACAATTTATTTTGCAAGTAAACATTTCATAGAGTTATAGTATTCTGAGTTAGCTTCGTAACGAACTAAAGAACGTATACTGATGATTTTTCTATAATTTATAATGAATTTTATAAGATAAGGTGTACAGTAAATTTCAGATTTGTCATATCCGATTTTTCAACGACGTTTCATGTGTAAACTATAAGATTTTCAAATGTATAACATTATAAAATGAAGATTATAAACTAATTAAAGATAATAATAATAAATATTACGACGATATATATTTTAAATGATATGGTTGCAATATAATGTAATCTAGTATGTCACAAGATAAGTTTTCATGATCTAGATTTAAAATGATATAAACGGATGCAAACGGAACATCGAAACGTTATAAAATTAAACATGGGGCACTAGATTTAAATTATAGGTATGGTATTTATTTAAATAGGTATAAAATGAATTATATAGCATGTAGCAAGATTAACTTGCCTCGATGGGTCGCGAATCGGGAAAACGGAACGTTAACCGTCGGCGGGGAAAACTCGCGACGGGCGCACGGTTCACGGAATGAACCCAAACGACGAACAAAGGAACCACACGGGTCGGGGTACCTCGCTGGAACGTCGAGAAGCGTCACCGGCACGACGGAATTCCGGCAACAAAAGAACAGTTAAAAAAATGAGAAACGAGACATGAAGCAAGAAGAGAAAGAATGATAAAGAGAAGTACGAGAGAATATATGAGAGAGAGAGAGAAAAAGAGAGAGAGAGCTGCAGGTGGGGGCCCACGGAATTAAAAGGAACGCGATTGGCTAAAGGGGAATCGTTAGTTAGGGATAAATATTAATTAAAGATTCAAAATATTTTAATGAACAGTAGGATATATATATAGGTTAATTTAAAGATTTAAAAGATAGGTAATGAACAGTAAGATATCAGGTTAGTTAGAAAAATATATGCGATGGTTTTTAATAATATTAAAATTTGGGATTTTGGCGCCAAATAAAACATTTTCAAATCGCGCCCGGGTCGGGTCCAAAAATTTAAAATTGAAATAATAGTATTTTAAGCGGGATCCAAATTTTAAAATTAAGTGTTTTATGATTAAAAAGCATACCCCCAAAACGGACACACATACGTGCACGTAGCCGTCCAAACTCGCCCATTTCACGGAACGGGACGAGAACACAATGCACGGACGCTACCACGAGGCTAGGGGTGTCAAGTAGGCCAAGATGAATAATTTCAATTTTATTTTAGATGCCAAAATTTGTTATATGTAGAAATGACTTTCCCGGGTAAATTTTACAGTAAGCAACAAACAAGCAAGTTAAATGAAATGAGTACCACATTATGCTCAAACAGTAACTGAAAATAGTAGCATTAGGCTCGGGTGTTACACCGAGCTATCTGCAAGGAAGTCCCGGGATGGTTGTGCCACCGAGAACCCTCCGACGATCAAGTTAGACCGGATATTTGAGCAAAGTAACGGCCTATTGAGGAGAAAATGACTTACTTGAGTCGCCTTAAAGAGGGGTTTATATACCCAGCAGCCAATGGTAGACGGGCGCGAGAATCACGCCGACCGTTATGCTCCCGGCGCCACGCCCGCGTGATGGGCAGGATCCCGCATTAACGACGAGACAGGCTCGTTAATGGGGGATCGTGATGGCGTGGAACGCGGGATCATGGGCGGCGGATATCTCGCGCATGGCGAGATTCGCGGAGCCGTGGCGGAGATTCCTGCGACTGGTGCTGCTGGTCAGTCGTTGGGACCGAGGAAGATGAGCTCGGTGGGTGGCTCGAGAACGAGCGGAAAGCCGAGGTATCTTGGTTCTGCGGTAGCCCTGAGACGAGCTGAGAGGGCCAAGGAGGCCAATTGTGCAGGGGTTCGGAAGTAAGCCAACGGTTGTTTGTAAGGCGGGCACAGGAGTGGTGTGGACGGTTGCAGAAGGTCGGCCACGTCCATGGGCCGCAGATTCGGGGTATTCTACCGACGTACCGTTCCTGGTCTTTTCTTGCTAGATTCGGGACATGTCATCTGCCACGTATCACGATCTGGGAAATCGACGATATCAAGCATCATCATGGCCCTATCTATGGCGAGGCAAGCAGTTTGCAGCCATCAAATCTATTATAATGATTTCCTTACTCAAAGCTCAAATCTGAACCTTAGTTGTTGGAGAGGGGAGAAAGAGAGCATCTGTTGGATTCTTTATTGTAGGATTTGTATCTGCAACTCAACGTGCGAACAAATCTTGCCATATTAGCAGCCTAAATTGGCCCTATATATAAAGTCAGAAACAGTTATTTTTAGCCTGCAAACTTAAAATTTTCTGTTATTTTTACGGCTCCATATAATTGATATGGCGAGGCAAGATTGGTTGTTCTAGTCTACGCAAGCAACCTGTTTTGCAGCCATCTTGTTATCCGTTTGATATTTTGGTAGGGTGTTGCAACTTTAGAATCCATGTTTTTTCTTTGGGGAAATCAACCCCCACTCCGGGATCGAACTTGCGATCACACACATTGGAGAGAAAATTGATACCAACTGAGCTAAACCTATAGTTTTGGTGTATATCATGTTGGTTTTCGTATTGGATTTTGATATTGGTGTCTTCACCATAACTCCGATGATTGCGGGATGGTTGACGGAATTTTGATTTTTGAGTTATATACTCGTCCTTTATGTGCATACATTGCGCTACGATACGTTTTATGTATTCATGATTTCGGAGCCCCGACGACTTGATCATTTTACTTAAATGTTTTAGTAATTGAGGGGTTTAAATTTAAATTCGGGGACCGAATTTATTTAAGGGGGAAAGACTGTAACATTTCAGAAAAATAAAATATTATTTTTGGAAATTTATATAATTAAAATAATAAATATTATGAATATTTTAATATGTGGAGATTAGTTTAATGATATGGTATAACTAAATACCGATAAATTGGGTAATATTGGAAAATTACATTTGAATGTTGATTTTGAAAGACTATTATGTGATTTAGGCAAATTATAAATTTATATAATTAATTATATACAAGTTTATTTCTAAACTTGAATAATTTTCACTAATCTTGCATTAAGCTTGATTTTTGTATCATGACATGGAACAAAACTTGTTTCATTTTTCTACCATGGCTTTAATTCTCCATTTTCTTTCATGTATGGTTTTTGATTTTTGTTAAAGAAAAAGATATAGAATAGAAAAGAAAAGAATAAAGAATGGGAGGCAAGGCAAAAGGCATGGGCTTAGGAGAGAGCCGGTGGGGTGTTTGAAGGATCAACCTCGGTAATGGCTCCTTCTCTCTTCACTCATTTTCTTCATTCTTCTCTCCTTCTCCCTCATCCATAGCTGCCCTCTTTCCTCCACCATCTCTATCTCTCACAACACCATCAAAAATATACCAAAACACTTCATTCCCTTCATTAAAAGTATGCACAAGCTCACTACAAGTATGGAAGACCAAGAAAGTTTGGATTTTGGGCACTTGGGACAACTCAAGAATTTTCTTGAGTTGCCAAATGAGATAATTCTTTCACATTTAGTGTAGCATTTGGTTTTCTTTAGCCTCTAGAGTAGTTTAGAATCCATTTGGTGAGGTTTAGTGATGTTTGGAAAATTGTAGATAAAGTTAAGAGATTCTTGAGTTGTGATGGTGCAAGTGAGTGTAAATGGTGAGGCAAGCTTTGGTGATTGTCTACATATATGCACCCAAGCTCAAATCAGAGCTTAAATTGTTATAGAGAGAGAGAGAAAGAGAGAGAGAGAGAGAGAGGGGTTTTGTTACAATTGTTTTACTGTAAGATTTGATTCACAACTCGATGTGCGAGCATTACAAATTTACAATCCAACTATTGTTTTGCATAAGCAACAACCTACACTTGCCCTATAAATATGTCAGAAATGGTTATGATTTGCCGGATTTTTTTTTGTGTTTGTGGGATTTTTAAGGCTTCAAATAATTGATATGGCGAGGCAAGATTGGTTGGTCTAGTCTACTTTGCTCAAATGGAAGCAAACTGTTTTGCAGCCATCTTGTTATATGTTTGATATTTTTGTTGGGTATTGCAACTTTAGAAACCATTTTATACTTAAACATGATTGGTATGTTAGTATTATAAGTTATCATGATCTCTTCCTAGCCAGGGAGCAAGGGAAGGGGAGTGGTGTGGCGGGCTTTATGTCCGAATTATGTGACTAGAATGTCATAGAGGCAGAGGATATCTATACATGATTGGTATGTTACTATTATAAGTTATCAATTGAGATCATGATGCATGAATAATCTCATATTCGATTAACATGACAAAAATTTATATATAAAGTATTTATTTCCAAATTATGGAGCATATAAAAAATGCATGAATCTAATCATTTATTTATCCATATGCAATGCATGATTTTATTATTCATCTATGTATGGAAGTAACATGGAAAATATTAAACATTCCTTCCAATTGTATATTGTTTGATTTGCCTATAAACAGATCATAAACATTCATGGCGGTATTGCTCAGATGAAAACTATCAATGTCAAAAGGGTGGAAATGGCGAACAACAAGCAACCAATAATTGAGCAGCTCTTAGAAGTCTTTTTCTTCAGGACCAAGGTCTGATCCCATGGAGCCGAGATAACGTTGTTCATACGGATGAAGGTATGAAATCCTGGCCAAATCTTATATTTCTATGTTTTATTCATTTATCATATGGTATAAAACAGTAACTGTACACCCCTATGATATTCATGCCTTCAAATATTGCGTTATGTTGGACACGATATATGTATTTTGCTGTCGAGCAAAAGGATTGAGTTAAACATTGTTTGCATTAAGTTAGAGCCTATTAGTCCAGGAAGGGGATGGGTGGGGGGGGGGGGGGGGGGGGGGAAGAGAGAGTGAGTGAGTGAGTGAGTGTGAGGCTGCCAGCATCAAGGAAATGATTTTAGCCACATCTGTTTAAATTAATAATAAACAATAGGAATGTTGATGGATTGCATGTATTTTACACGTTTATAAACATTGCAAAATGCTGAGAGGAATGAGCAACCATAGTTAAGTCCTTGTGTTTTGATACTTTTAGAATATAATATAGATGAGGATCAATTTAATATCTGATGGGAAGCTTTGTCAAATATCATAAAGATATAATCTTTAATAATTTATTTCTATTTAAAATATATTGCAACACTTGTAAAGTCATAAGGGCGTGTTAATTCAAATAAGTATAAGTCGAATTCATCATATATATATATATATATATATATATATATATATATATGGGGAGGGAGAGGGAGAGAGAGGGAGAGAGAGAGAGACCCCAATGGACATTCGTGGATGGGGGTTTCAAATCTCAGAAGGGCAAGTGATCATAAATTAACACTTTCGGAGCAAATTCGTGGGTCCTCTTGATACGTGGTATCAAAGTGTGTTGTGTGCATAGGTTAGGTCTTACGGGCCAGTGCCAAAAAATTAAAATCATCATCAACATCATATATGTATGTATGTATGTATATATATATATATATATATATAGAGAGAGAGAGAGAGAGAGAGAGAGAGATTATATTTAAAATTAAATAAGGTATTGCTTTGATTTGATAAATATATGGAAGCGCATTCTAACAAGTGTTCCACACTTCTAATAAATTTTTATAAAAACAACAATTTGCTTTTCATAAAAAAAACACCGTTGTATGATGTACTGTTATAGACTTTAAATTAAAATGGTTTTCTTTAAGTAAAAATATCTCTTCCACAAAATATTTTACATAAAACCAACTAATAATTTGTTGTTATGATATTGGGAAAATTGTTTCCGGGCTCTTAGAGAGATGCCTTATTTTTAAGCCTACCTAATTTCAAAATTATGGAAAAAACAAATACCTATAAAATACAGATGTTTCAAGCCTAGAATAGATTATGTGTATTATTACTTTGAATATTTTTGCAAAAATTCCAGATTTACCCACATTCTTTTTAATCAAATACACATGATTATTCTCTCAAAAAATTTATTAACTACAATAGTTTGCTCCTTCTTGCTCCTCGGTACTTCAATTCCAATTCCTCATTTTTTCTTTTCAATCTCTCCTACTAAAATTTGCATCTCCATTTTCAAATCGTCCATCTTCAATTCAATTCATCTAATTCCCAATCTTATTTACAATTTTTGCATCTCTCCTTTCTAATCCTTATCCAATCCTCCGATTATCCTATTATGCTTCCAAACCGTTAATCTTCTATCATGCTTCCGGCATCTCCATTTCCATGACAGCTAGATTTAAGACAATCAATAATAGAAAGAAATCGAAAACTAGAGACAGCGGTAATAAAAAGGGAAAGAAATCGAAAACTAGAGAATCGAAAACTAGAGACAGCAATAATAAAAAGGGAAAGAAATCGAAAACTAGAGACATCAATAATATAGAATGCAAGTAATAATAAAGAAAATGAGTTTAGAAAAAAAATTAGGGCAAGCAGTGATAAAAAAAGAATGATATAGAAGTCATAGAAAACTAGATATACATAATAAAAAAAATCATGTTTTAATATCTTAGGAAATCCAAAAAACTCACATGTTCTAATATCTTAAAAAATATCAAAAGGGTATTATAAGCAATCCATACATAAATACATAAATACGTATACAAGTCAGGCTTTGGGTTTAAAATAATGTCAAATTATATTTTCGGGTTTTCTCATAATATTGGAACTTTGTGGGTTTAAAAATAAGTCGTATCTTCAAACTGGGCCTGGAAACAATTTTCCCTCTAATATTTTAGTTTTCCTTCTAAAGTAGGAGATTTTACATATATGCACTTTTAAAAATAAAATCTTGCCGTATTAGAGCATTACGGTATTAGAGAATTGCATTTCTTGTATCGTTTGTTCTCAAAATTGCTGGGCATTGATAATTATTTTTAACCACATGCAGAGCAATATGACTGAATCTAGGGTTCCAATTTCATCCAAAATAAAAGTTTTGGTTGGGAGTTGGTATGAAGCAAGAAAGAGCACCAAGAATTTCAAAAAAGGAAGAAGACGAGCACGAAATCGATCCGGATCTTCATCTTCGACATGTAGATGTACCATTTTTTTTTTTTTTTGCAATTTTGAAAAATAGGAACGACAAAGGAGAAAAACGAGGAGAAGGAAGAAACGGCAAAAAGAGCGCTTTCAAATTGGCCATTAGATTCTTAGCTGAAATGTTATCGTCTATAGTTTATCTTTCATTCATTTATCTTCTTCTAGCTAACAGCTATATATTTGCAATATAAAGCCGCATGTGGGGAAAAGACGAAAAATAAGTTATTCATGATTCTTACAAGACAACATGTCTAGAGTTGGACACCTTGCAACTTCCTTCTGAAACAGAGGAACAAGCTTTCAAAGATCTCTAAGTGATCTTCAGTTATTTCATATGAGGTCTTATATTCCTTACTGAAGAAGATTTGATTCTAAGTAGTTTTAGAACTGGGTTTCCAAAATGAGCTGTACCAAAAGGCTGAATTTGATTCATTCTACATGATACTTTTTCCTTATTTATTCTTGTTTTTCTTTCCTCATGCATCTTGTTTATTCACTGAAAAATATAGAAAAAAGAAAGAAAAAACCACTCCCACAAAATTAAATTCTTAATTAATAAATAAGTAAACAATAAAACATGGCAGTATTTATTAGTTTACAAATTAGAAAACAAGGCTTTACCACATTGACACCATTGGTATTTTTATTTACTCCACATATGAGAAGCAATTTCTCCACATCATTAGCCATTACTCATGTGGCCACCATCTAATTCTTAAAATGAAAACCCTAGGCTCTCTCAATAAAACCCTAACACACACCTTCTCATCTCACTTTCCTTTAATGAAACCTTAACTTTCTTTCTCTCTCATCAGATTATCAAGGCAGCAGTAGTCTGTCATCGTTACTGACTCTGACGACTAACACTTGATCTATAAAATCGGTTCTCTTTCTATAAAATTATCGTCCTGTGAATTTCAAAGGTATGTTCTAATGGAAATTTATATCTGATTTTGAATTTAGTTTTGTTTGAGACAAGGTTTACACTAATGTCTCTAAAAGCAAACACCAGGCTCTTAATTTACGAAAAATTCTTGAAATCAAACAAAACAATTCCTCATGGTCCTAAATTGTTTATCCTCATATATACATATATGATTTATCATGTCATTAGTTTTGATGAAGAGAACATCGTCGATAAAGTCCAGTTATAATAAAAAGTGAATTTTGAATCAAAAGCTACGAGACTGTTAATTAGAGGCCATTGCCCAAAAGCTTCTTAGATATAAAAATGGTGTGTCATGTTTGGATTGTCACAACCATCCTACCTATATTCAGCCTTTAAACCCGGGCTATTCGGGCCGATTTATCTTTGCACAAAAAATTTGCATTTGCAATAATTATTTGTTTAATCATTTTGCACTACAGGCATATGTCTTGCAGCCATATCTTTTTCGTTTTGTATCCAACACTTGATCTAATTTGGATTTCATTGAGTTAATTCAATATCCCCTAATATCTCAGACATTGTTCTTTCTTTTGGAATAACTGTTTGCCCAACTAATCATCTTTTCATTGCTATCTAATTCCATCCCTATGCGAATGATATTAGAAGAAGACGGGTTAAGTTCATTCCAATGCCTCTGGCATAGTCACTATCTGCGCTCACAGGTCATATATGATAGCAAACATATTCTTATTTCATTTACTCACAAGACATGCATGAAAGAATTTTTTTTTTTCATTCACTCACATGACATGCAGGATAGCTAACATATTTTTATTAGAGACCGTTTTATATTTATCAACAAGACTTTTGACCCTATGCAATACGTCTGATTGTGCACTTCTTGGAGTTGTCGTCTGAGCTCGTCTGTGATGTTTGATGATACCCTTTGTTTCGGCAGTCTTGCCCACAGCTGGAGCACCAAAGAGTCGTTTGGACACCGTCTTAAGTTTGGGTTGTGGTGCTTTAGCGATCGCAACGTTCGGCCTTTTGCTCCTTAAGACCGGCTTGGCCACCTGGTTTTCCGGGATTTCTGCCAAGATGAGTACTTCCGGCAGGGTAGATGATGATGGAACCAAATTGGCAGGGCCGTTCCTCCCACTGCCGACTGAGGCTTTCGGGGAGAATCACGCGAGCATTGACCTTGACCACGTACGGGGATCGGGGTCGTGTCGGAATCTGAATTCATCTTAGAAAACATTCTCGTTGAAAGTTGATTGCTACATGGAAAAACACTATTTTAGTACAAATATCGGTCTATATGTTAAATGAGTTCGCATGAACGGTTGACACAAGATATGGAAGGAGAAAAAGGTCCCACCGGACAGAATCTGTAAGGTGTTTTTCGTCACCCCATTGAGATGGGAAATACGGGTCGCTTGTTAGACGTACTACAGATTCCTCCTGTTCAGGGTAGTCTGGGTTTTATTGATTGTGGGGATCCAAATCTCAGATAGCTGCGGACTAAACTGCCGTTAATTACTCCTCGCTTTTGGAGCGAGAGAACCTCCGATTGACGGGTAAAACTGGTCATGCGAACTTAATGTGCGGTGTGTGTGTTGTGTTTTGAAGGGGACTTGGACGTATCGGGGGCTTCGCAGAGTTTATGGGGGGCGCGCTACCCAGATAGCGGGCTGAGGGTCAAGAGGGCTAGTAGGTCCCTTACGGGATGCAGGACAACACCCTGTTAGAAATTTTTTCTAACGGGGGATGTGTTTTGAGTGTGGAGTGTATGGGAAAAAGCGGGGCAAGGAGCGTCCTATGGACGAGTGCACGACGCGCGGACGCTGGACGCCAGTGGGCCACGCGCATGGCGCGGACGCTGGACGTCAGCAGATCACGCGGCCTGCCCGCGGACACCCGCGCCTGCGGAAAAAGAGGCTTACCCCCTGAAATTACTTATTCTATATATTTATTTTTATCCTCGTATGTCTGTATTTGGAATATTCAGATTGTCTGTTACCAAACTATATCTGTTAACTATTAATTGTGTTGAGTTAGTTTCCTTGTCTTGTATTTTAAGACTTCCATGTAGTTGCATTCCGACTGTTGTTCTCACTTGATCATACCTGTAAATTTGATTCCACGACATTTACCATATTTAATTCCGTCGGTTTCTCTATCTGTATATTCCTGATTGCCTACTCTATTTCTATGCCAAAAAACCTAGAATTTCGTTAAGGAGACGGGTAGAATCCGAAGCTCTTGATTCATGTTAGTTACCTTTACTCTAAGAATGGAAACCATATCTTGGACAGTTTTTTGCACTTGCGCTGCCTTGATTACATCTAGTTGCGGGTTTTCCGTTAGAATCCGTCCATCTACTAATCCTTGTTTTAGCAATTGATTTCCATGTGGCTTTTCTCCCACCGTTTGGTTGTTATGCATCGGTGAAGATATATTTCATTTGCATTTTTTAACAATTAACAATAGATCACGGATATTAGACAACTGGACACTTGCTAATCCTTGATCCCTACTCATGATTCAATGGAACTGTATGCCCGAAGGCTTTATAAATGTCTCTTTCTAAGATGCACGCTTGAGGGTAGGTTTATGAGATCTTCTTGCTTAACATTGGATCTGAGGCAATGATGATTTCCCTAGAGCTTTTTTTAATTAGTAAAGTTTTAAAAGAAATGGTGAGGCAAGCTTTGGATGCCCTGTTAGTTTGCTTACAGCCACTTTGCAGCCATCTTATTGTTACCTTAACTTCAAATCTGAACAGATCCTTACTGATGGAGGTCCTTTTCGGGTCTCCGTCAGATGTTGTCTTCCATTGATCTCCCGGTGGATTTTGGTGGCGATCTTTTGTTGCGTGTGGATCTCAATGGGTCTTGATGAGATTGGTGATTTGAGTAGTTTAGCGCCGAGTACCTGCAAAGAAGTCTCGGGGTGGTTTGGTACCACCGAGGACCCTCCGACGATCAAGTTAGTGCTAGATCCGAGCAGAGTAGCGGCTAAGTGGAATAAAAATGGCTTACTTGACACCTCTGTGATGGGGGTTTATATAGCGGCGGCGGCACGCAGCAGTAGGCACGAGAATCTCGCCGGCAGTTACGCTCCCGACGTCACGCCCGCGTGAAGAGCGGATCACCCATTAATGGGGATCGTGATTGCGTGTAACGTGGGACGTGGGACGTTGCTGGCGGAGAATCTGCGCGTGGCGAGATTCGCGGAGCGGCGGTTACGCCTGCGAGTGGGGGAGTTGGTCGGTCAGAGAGGCCGAGGAAGACGGCCTCGGCTGGGGAGTCCAGGACCAAGCAAGAGGGTTGAGGAGTCTCGGTCCTGTGGCAGCCCGGGGCGAGCTGAAGGGCCGAGGAGGCAAACTTGCGGGGGGCCCCGAGGAGGGTCAGCTTGTGCTTGCAGGTCGGGTACAAGGGTGGCCTAGTTGGTCTCTGTGAGCCCTTCTTTCCGGGTCTCGGGATATGTCATCCGCCACGTATCCTGATTACATATCGCCAATATTGAGCATCATCATTAGCCCCCCACTCTTGTCCCGACCAGCTAGCGGGTCGGGTCAGGAGTGGACTACCAGGCCTTCCGAAGTGAGTTCCTTCCTAAGGCTTTGTCGGGATGAGTCCTCGGGCTGTCAGTTGTCTTTTCTGCTAGCGAATCGGGGTGAGATCTCCGCATTTAAGAAAGGTGCGCCTATTCGTGCACTCTGCCACTGAAGCGACGGTCCACGTGTCAAGCGTCGATTGGCCGACGCGACGTATGCAGGCCTGCGGCGTCTGATGGGACGCGGTCCGGTGCAGGATCGACACGTGGAGCGATCGGAGCCGCTGGACGCGAGGAGTCGTTTTAGCGGGAGACGACGGGCGTCGTTGGATGAGGCCGCTTGCAGCAATAAGTAGGGGCGGGGCCCGCTCCAGGGCCCCTACTCCTTCATATTTCCTCCTAAGTCGCGGCTGCTCGGCGTTCTTCTTTTTGAATACATGGTTCGTTCCCACGCTTTGGGTTGCTCGCGCCAGAGGGAGGCTAGTGGCGCGGCCGAGCCCCTGGCTGGCTCACGCCCTGCGCCGGATGTTCTGCCGGCGATAGGGCCGTCTGCTTCGTTGACGGCTCCTGGTGGTTGTTTTGGCGGCGGTCAGAGACGTCCACAGTTATCCGAGCCCCAGACGGCGGACAGAGGGGAGGGCGAGGACGGGGCCCCTCTTAAGAGAAAGAGGACAATTTCTCGCGCGTCGTCGTCGAGGGTCCCTAAGGGGATTTCCGTGCAGGAGGGGGGCGCCGTCTTCACGGTTCCATCTGGGCTTTCCGTTGCTGCTGGCCTGCTCGCTGGGATGGAGGAGTTGGCTGGGGGAAAGCTTCCGCATGGCTCCCTGAGGGCCCAACTGGAGGCCATGGCCCAGGGGACGGTCCATGTACGAACTGCTCTACGTGTAGTTTTTCTGGTATTCCTTTCTTTAGCTCGAGGGCCTCCTGGTTTCTCATCCGCTTTCCGTCAGATCCTTCAACACTGCGTCCTTGCCGCTCGTATGGAGGCCGAGGGGGCGTTCCACGCATCGAGGCCAGTAGAAGCGTTTCCCTCGGAGGTCGAGGTTTTGCGGCGTGACCTGCGCCTGGAGAGGGCAAGGGCCGACGTCCTGGCAGCCCGGGCGGAGGCTGCGGAACTTGCCAATTCAGCGAATCGGGGTGTCCGTCGTCGCCTGAGTGTGTCCTTCCGGGTCGCTGATAGGAAACTGGCAAATTTGACCGAACGCTTCGCGGCTATGGAGAAGGAGAGGGACGCCAGCAGAGGGGATGCTGAGGCGGCGCTTCTGGAGGCCCAGGTTGCCGAGGATCGGGCTAAGAAAGCTGTGGCCGACTATAAGGCGTCAGAGCAGTTTTACGTCGAGCTCGGGGAGTATTCTGCCGTCGCGTGGAACAAGGCCCTAGACGCCGTGAAGGAGCAGCTTCCCGAGTTCGCCGATGGCGAGCTCCGTGCTCGGGTTCCGCTCCCGGTAGCGAGGCCTCCGGTGGAAGATGGCGAGGGGAGTGGGGCACGCCTCTGGTGGCGAAATCTTCGGTGGTAAAGCCCCTGGCAGGCTGTGATGCCAGCGATGAGGGGACCGAAGTAAGCCTCCGAGCAGTTTGTAGGGCTGGGGAGCCCCAGAATACCCTTTGTAAAAACTTTTGCCTTTGGTAATAAAAGAAAGTTCTTGTTTCATCGGTTTGCATTTCATCTTCTGTGTGTGAAGAATGTTTGTAAAATATCTCTGCTTGCACTGTTGGGTCAGCTATCTGTCTAGCGATCGTTCGTTGGGTTGATTTCGATCACTTGCCAAGCGTTGCCGACCTCATATCTCCATCACTTGCCAAGCGCTGCCGAGGAGGCATTCCCATGGCCCCGGAGTCGAGGGGGGATCGCTTAGACTTTGATGGACTTGTTGCCCCTTTTTGAGGCCTCGGATCTTCTGCGTTGGTGGGGCTGTAAGAAGCCCGCCAAGGATAACCGGGCGGTGAAGCTGCGCGGTCTCCTCTTTGCGAGGGCTTTGATCTCTGGCGTCGCGGGTAGGCAACCACCAGCCTGGGATGACCGGGCGGGACAGCCGCTCGGATGACTCTTGCGAGGGCTTCGATTTCTGGCGTCGTGGGTAGGGAGCTACCAGCCGGAGATAACCGATCAGGGTAGCTTCTCGGTCGCCTCTTGTGAGGGCTTGGATCCTTAGTATTGGAGGGGCTGTAGGAAGCCCACTAAGGATGACCGGGCAGTGAAGCTACGCGGTTGCTTCTTGGCGAGGGCTTTGATCTCTGGCGTCGCGGGTAGGAAACTACCAGCCTGGGATGACCGAGCGTAGAAGCCGCTCGGATACCTCTTGCGAGGGCTTCGATCCCTGGCGTCATGGGTAGGAAGCTACCAGCCGGAGATGACCGAGCAGGGTAGTTGCTCGGTTGCCTCTTGCGAAGGCTTTGATCCTTCAGGACGGGGACCGAGCAGGGTTACTGCCCAGTGCCTCTTGGCGAGGACTTTGATCCCTGTCAGTTGTGGTAGGAAGCTACCAGCCGGGGATAGCCGAGTAAGGACTCGACTGCCTCTGGGAGGACTTTGGTCCTTAGTGCGGGAGGGGCTGTAGAAGCCTACCAAGGACCCTTGGCCGGGCAGGGTTACTGCCCGGTGCCTCTTGGCGAGGGCTTTTGACCTGAAGGATAGCCGAGCGAGTGATCCTCGGGCTCGATTGCCTCTGGAAAGGCTTTTTGGATTCCCGGCGTTGCGGCAGGGAAACTGCCTGCTGGGGATAGCCGAGCGAGGGATCCTCAGGCTCGACCGCCTCTGGAAGGGCTTTTTGGTCCTTAGTGTCAGGAGGCTGCAGGAATCCTACGAATGATAGTCGGGCAGTGGGTTGCACGACCGCCTTTTGGCGAGGGCCTTGAATTGTAAAGATGGAACCTACTCGGAATGATTCGACGTTTCTTTATTCATGTGGACAGGAATTTTAGAGAATGCTTTACACCATCTTTGTGAAAGGGAAAAAGAGGGGGGGTGTTCCCGCCAAAATTTTGGCTCAAAACCCGCTCCTTATAAAATAATAACAATAAAAAGAATAAATAAATAAATAAATAAATAATAATAATAAAGGAGAAAATCTCCCTTTCAGAGCAAAGCTCTGTTCAAATTCCAAGGCGGGAAACGAAGCAATGCTTCTGTTTCCCGCAATCAGAGCAAAATTCTGTTTAAAATTCAAATAATAATAAAAGAAGCAACGCTTCAGCTGACTTGCGCTCTGCGCTGCGCGACACGTGGCAGCGCAGTTGTGCTGCGCTCTGCGCTGAGCGACACGTGGCAGCGCAATTGCGCTAACGCAGTGGCGCTGCGTTCTGCGCTGTGCGACACGTGTCAAGAGCAGGTGCACTTGAGCCAAACAGAATTAAAATTCTGAAAGATCTTTCTCAATCTTGTTAAAAACAAGAAGATTGCCTTCTGTAAAACAGAAGCCCTTGGATCAAATATCCAACGGTGGGAAAAATCCCTAAATCACTCAGAGAAACATCTCTCTAACTAATTCAACAAATCATTGGCACTATAAAAAGGCCCCAGACCCCAACTCTAAAAAAAAACAACACAGAGAGACAAAAACACATCATCAACACAGAGAGAAAAACAGAGAACTCCTCTGAAGAAAATTTTGAGAAGAGCTCAGAAAAAGAAAAGGTAAAAACCTCTGAATAAAGAAGAATTTTTTCTAAAAAGATCATTGATCTAAGAACAAGATCAAAGATCTTCAATAAAAATATAATAATAATAATAAAGGCATTGCCTTTTGATGAACCACTGGTTCTTTGAAAACAAGAAAATTTGTTTTCTTTGATCTAAAATTGATCAATAATAATAAAACAGTGCCCTGCACTTGCAAAATCTGCACTGTTACGCTCTCGGATTGGCGCAAGCCACCAGAGAGCGCCACGTGTCAGCCCCATAATGATCTGCGCTATGCGCTTCAAAAAAAAACAGAGCACTGCTCTCATTGGCGCAACTCACCAGAGCGCGCCACGTGTCAGCAGCGCAGCGCACTGCGCTTGCGCTCACCAGAGCGTGACACGTGTCACCTCCACATGGACTTTCGCCTTGCGCTCCTCAATTGGTGCAAAGCGCCTGACAAGCCACGTGGCACTCTGTCAGAATAATTAATGCAGCGCATTATTAAAGGGCAGAGCCCAATTAAGAGGCCCAATGGACCAAAACAAATGCTCTGCATTATAAAAAAGGGGACAGAGCCCAACTTAAAAGGCCTAACAGGCCAGAATAAAATGCAGTGCATTATTAAACAGGGGCAAAGCCCTAGCACAGGCCTAATAGGCCAAAAACAAATAAAAACGTGAACATTTTCGACTGGACTTAGCCCAATCATGGCCGTAAGTCCTCAAATTAAATTGACTGAGCATGGCTGCTCTCTTAAATCAATTTACACTTGGTTCAAGGGTACATCTCTGAACTCCTATGACATCTGTCGTTGTAATCCTTCAACGACGTCAGAGAGGTGATGGGTCCCGACGGCCATACATGAAATGGACCGCAATGTCCTTAAACTACCAATGGACCGCAATGTCCTTAAACTACCAATGGACCCCCATGTCCCTAAACTGGAACATGGACCACTACGTCCCTAAACTGGAACAATAGAACCCCAAATGCTCTTTTGTCAGATCTAAACGATCCCGTTTAAGTTGATCTTAGCCTAAAAAATGGCTAGCGTATCCTTAAATTTTCAAACAGACTTTAGTCCCAAATCGGACTATAGATCCCCTAATCAACTTTGGTTCAAGGGTATATCTCTGAACTTCTCTGACACCTATCGTTGTAATCCTTTAATGACGTCAGAGAGGTGACGGGTCCCGACGGCCATATATTAATTGGACCACTATGTCCCTAAACTGGAACAATAGAGCCTAAATGCTCTTTTGTTGGATCTAAACGATCCAGTTAAGTCGATCTTAGTCTCATATCGGACTAACGTATCCTTAACAAACGTTTAAGTCGATCTTAGCCTCAAATATGGCTAACGTATTCTTAAACTAAAACACCAAACCCAAATCTAAGTAAATACGGATTTGGACTAATCTACGTCCTACGGGCGACGACATAAATTAGTCTCCGTATACAATCCACGGGCAACCACAAACAAAACAAACACCCACGACACGTAGTGAAATTCTGGAGAAGAAGAAAGTTGTTACCGCGATGCGGTAGCGTAATTAATTGCAGGGGCTTGCGCCTGCAGGGAAGAGCGTCCCCACAATCAAAAACCCCTCAAGCGAGGGGGAATCTGACGAAGTCTGCTATATCGGCCGCATCCGTCTAAACCTCCGATACACGGTGTCATAAATCAACTTGGCATCTTTGGAGAGGTGGACGGATAAAACCAAATAGCATCTGCCCCGAATCACAGGCAAGACGTCTCATGTCTTGGCCGCCGTTCGGAGGGGAACAGATTCTGGCACGCCCGGTAGGACCTTTTCCTCTTTCCACTCCACACTTCGTGTGTCGTGTTCGTGAACGAATCGTGGTTTGCTGTGGTTTCCTGTGGATTCGAGGTACTAAGATTTGGTGTCTTGCTCCGTGCAGAAAACAGAAGATCAATGGCTTCAAACTGTACTGCTTGCAACTGCAACTCTCGCTCCGTCCATGCCGGAGGAGTGACTTATGGGCCCCAAGCGGCCTCCCTTTTCAAGATGCCAGTGGAGCAGGTAACTCAATCCACCACTGGATTATTCTTCGGGACCATGCTCCCACCGATGAGCTTCAATGCCCCAATGACGTTGCAAGAAGCCCCAAAGAAGTCGGTCTTTGATTGACTTACCACTGCCGCGGCCCCTCTCAACGGGTCGCTCAACTTCAATACTTGAATAGACTGGGCCGGAACGTCTACAAGCCCGCGATACCCGAAGCTGCCATCCCAAAGCGGATAGCCATCCCGGCTCAAGCGGACGAAATCATTAGAAAGGCTCCTCCTTCCAAGAAGTCAGTTTTTACAAGGCTGGCTATTCCGTTTTCTGCTCCAGGCGAGGTCCTCAAAGCTGCTTCCCCTGTCCAGAGGTCTGTCTTTGACAGATTAGACATTGCTTCTCACCGGGTGTCAGTCTCCGACAGGCTAGCACCAATAACAGTCTCTCCTCAAAGCAGGGGGCACGACGAAGTCACCCTTATAGCTGAAATAACTCCATCCGCACGACACGCTCGACGTCACCATTGGCGCCGAGTGAGGAAGGCTGGGGGCAACTCCCCCTCTGGGATAACTCCGCCAGCTCCAACGGTGGGGATCGATGCTGCTGTTCTAACCGGGAACAGCTTTGAATTGCTGAACACGGTGCGCAGAAACTCTCCTACTGCGGTGTTGAAATGAACTCTTTCACCTGTGGAGAATACTCCAGAGAAGAAGCTAGAGCAGCCTCCTCAACGGCTGTCCTCTAAAATTTACAAAGTCTGGCGACAGGTCCAAAAGTCGGTGATTGATGAAAACTATCTCCGCCGACAGAAAAAGATGAAGGTTCGGTGGGAGAAAGACTGCTCTGCCAAGCCAGAAAAAGCAACAGCTGGCTGGGTGCCCAACGTCAATCACTCAAAAGAAAAGGAGGCCGCAAAAATCCCCTGTGAACATGGCAAACCGTAAAAGCGCTGAATACAAACGCCCCAAGTCTGGGGGCATGGTGGTGCACACTGTCTATATGGCTTCCGGAAAGAAGGAAAGCCGCGCTTCGACGGGTCACCGACCGCTCACCCGATCTGTGACAAAAGCCCAAGAGCAGCAACAGAAGCTTCAGGAAATGATGACTGCGATGGCTGCACTTACCGAGCCAAAAGAAAGCTCAGAAGTATTCTCAGAGCAGCGTCACGAACAAGAAACCAATGCTGACTTCTTACGCAGAGTCCTCAAAAAGAAGGACAAAGAAGCCGCAGATCAAGCGGCTAACATAAAACAAATGGCGCTCCTCTTCCAAAATATGATAGGGATGATGTTACAGCCGGACCCTCCAGCTGATGACCCTCCAATCATTGTTGAAAACGATAAAAGGGAGACATCTAATCCTCCTCCGGCTCTTTCAGCAGCCAAGGAAGAAACCATTTCTAAGGCCGCACTGGATGACTATATAGCTCAGCAAATACGAGCTCATCAGGCGAATGAGGCGGCTGGGCAAATTGCTAGAACCGGACGACCCTACCCGGGGTGGTATGACCAAATCAGTTACCCGCCGGGATATACGATCCCTAAATTCCATGTGTACAAGGGGACAGGGAATCCACATCAGCATGTCGCTCAATTCAGAGCCTTATGCGGCAATACTGGAGGCGATGAAAAATTGTTGCTTCGACAATTCGTCGGCAGCTTAGCAGAAACAGCCTTTGAATGGTATTCGGAGCTACCTAACGACTCTGTCAAAACATTTGCGGAGATGGAGCTACTGTTTACACAAAGATTCCCGAGTGCTAGTGGACGCACCCCGATAACAGCACTGATTAATGCCAGGTTAAGGCCAGGCGAAACGTGGGTCCAATATGCAACACGATGGCGGAACCTATGGTCGAAATGCGAACAACGTATCGAAGAAGCGCCAGCGGTGGGCATGTTCGTGGGCACTCTCGATCCGCAGGCGACTATATCCCAATTCATGATGTTTTTTAGGCTGACCACTTTCCAGGCCTTGATCGGCAAATTAGCCCAAATGGACCAGATGGGCCACGGCCCGTCTCCTCCAAAACTGGACTCTCGAAATGAGAAGAAAGGAAAAGCGATCGTTGTTGCTAATACTCAACAACAGCCGAGCAAATCAAAGCCGGTTGCTCGCCAAAACAACGTGCGTCCACGCCCATCCCTCGAGGAGAGACTAGGACGTCCTTACTCGTTTCCTCAGAATAAAACAAGGAAACTGTTCGAGCTGGCCACGCACAATGGACTCATCAATCTGCCGAGTCCAAAACGTCTGTTGCAGCCAGGCGATCTCAATAATCCCGATTATTGCCCTTACCACCACACGGTAAGTCACCCGATCGAGAACTGCTTCGTTTTTAAGGGATGGATCGAGGATCAGCACCTACAAGGCAAGTTCGTGCTGTCTGAAAAGTGGAAGGTGAACCCGCCACAACCGTACACTCCAAAGAAGACGGACACACCGGGGGCAGCTTGTTCTTTTGTTAAGGACGGAAAGGATGGAGAAGACTCATCAGATGGATCTGAGAATTACGTGGCAAGTTGTCATGTGATCTCTCACTCATTGATAGATGATGAAGAGGCTCCTTACGCCGAGAAACCGAGGGCGGACCCTGAACCAGAAATTCTGCGGCCGTCAGACGAGATGATCGATGCTTTCCTGAATGAGATTCGTCTGCAAGTTAAAACCAATCAAGAACGTGAGATGTCCATACTGGAAGGAGCCAAACACCGCCGACTAGACCAAAGAGTCGAGACACTTCCGTCAAATCAAAAGTCATCCGCTGCGGATAAAAACAAATTCAAGACGAAGAAAAGGTTTGCTAAAGCCCTATCAGTGGGAATGAAGCTACCACCCTCTGAAGAAAATACTCTCGGAGGAGTAGAGATGCATCCTAACTTCTGCTTATATCATCAGAAGATTATACACCCTACTGAAGACTGCGACTCCTTTAAGTGTTGGTGGCAAGGGTATGTCGCTCACAGGCATTACGCCAACAGAACAAAGCTGGAAGCTCGTAGACAGCGAAAAAACACGACAAATGAGCATAAAAGAGTTGCCGGCAATTGTCATAGGGATGATCTCGGGGGATCACGAGTTCTCACCTTCGGGAGCAATTCCGACGAAAAAGTAGCCCTCGGCCCTTTCTTCAAGGAGTCCATCTCTGAAAGATTGAGGAGTTGCAAGAACATTCAGCCGCTCAATTGCACGATATCCAGAGAGAATCTCAGACCCACAAACAACGGAGCGAACAAAAAGGATAAAGGAAAGGGAAAAACTACCTTCGTCGCCAACACTCAACAAAAATCGAGTGACCCTAGACCGGTTGTTCGTCGAAACAATATGCGACCACGCCCATCCCTCGAAGAGAGGTTGAAACGTCCTTACTCATTTTCTCAGGATGAAACAAGGAGGCTGTTCGAAGTGGTAGTGCATAACAGGCTTATCACTCTACCGGAGCAGAAACACCAACTACAACTGGATGATATCAACAGTTCTAATTATTGCCCTTACCACCAAGTATTGGGCCATCCGATCGAGGACTGCTACGTCATCAAAAACTGGGTTGAAGATCAATACCAACATAGCGAGTTCGCGTTGTCCGAAAACTGGAAGGTGAGCCCGCCATAACCACATGCTCTGAGAAAGATGGATACGCCGGGGGCATCCTGCTCATTCATAGGGAAAGCCCCATAGACCGAAAAGTCAGTAAACTAGAGATTCGCCTCAAATACGGCGACGGTGGACCGAAACGTCCCTAAACTAACAATGGACCGAAACGTCCTAAAACTAACAGTGGACCGAAACGTCCTAAAACTAGCTGACGACCGAAACGTCATTAAACTACTACCGCAGCATCCTCATGCTGACAACAAAAAAAAAACAAAAAAAACGGTAGGTCCATAAGCAACATGGGCACGGATGAAAATCTGAAAGGGCTCCGTGAGTAAAAACAGCAGGGCTATCGGCGAGTGTTCGTGAAAACCCGAAAGGGCGCGACCTCGTTAAAAAAAAAGGAATAAAAGAAAAACGGTATGTCCGTAAGCAAAATGGGCACGGATGAAAACCCGAAAGGGCTCCGTGAGTAAAAACAACAGGGCTACCGGCGAGTGTTCGTGAAAACCCGAAAGGGCGCAATCTCGTTAAAAAACACTTACAGGGTCCTCTCGACCTTGTAAGGAGAAATCACCCGTGTGAGATCCTTACGACTCATAGGGAAGCAACACACTTAGGGATCCTCACGATTCCTAAGGAGAAATTACACTTGCGAGATCCTCACGACTCGTAAGGAGAACTTTCTTATGGGACCCTCACGGCTCATAAAATTTGAAAGTCTTAAGTTACAGAGATCTGAACCTGTTCTTGAGCAACCCCTACAACCTTCGATAGTGCCCTACAAGCGGCTCAATACTGACCCTTGTATACAATTCACGGACGCGAATAAACATTTCCCTAACCAAGTCCCACCCGTGACTGGGGATATGTCCATACAGTGAACAACCCTTGTAAGTCCTCTCGACTTATAAGGAGAAAACCCTTTTGTAAGATCCTTACGACTTACAGGGGAACATACACTTAGGAATCCTCACGATCCCTAAGGAGAAAACGCACCTACGAGATCCTCACGACTTGTAGGGAGAAATACCTTTGTGAGACCCTTACGGCTCATGAAGTCAAAAACCTTAGTCGACGGGATCCTAACCCTGTTCGCTAAGCCACCTTTGTTCAACATCGACAGAGGCAAGTGATGATTCGCTCCTGACAATATCCCAGTTGTAGCGATACTGATGCCTAAATCGGTATCAAATTCCAAGTCCTTTCATGGCAAATGATGATTCGCTCCTGGCAATATTCCGGTTGTAGCGATGCTGATGCTGAGATTGGCGTCAGATTCCAAATTCCACACCCGCGATAAAAGAAAATCAGCGAGCAATACATGCATACGAAATAGCCGAAATGATGGGGCAACTTGCAATAAAAAGCAGTAAGTAAAAATGTATGCATGAAAAATAGCCGAAATGATTGGGCAACTCGCAATAAAAAACAACGAGTGAAAATAAAATAAACAGCCGAAATGATTGGGCACCGCGAAAATAGCCAAAATGATTGGGCAATCGCGACCTTCGCGATATAAAAGCTGAAATGATAGAGCATCGCGGAAATAAAACAATAATAAAAAAATATGAATGAAACTTCTGCCCTACAGGTGAGATCACATCGATCCCTGTATACAATCCAGGGGCACAAACAAAGAGGGAACCATACCTTCCCAACAGGCTCCACCAAAAAGCGAAGCCAAATCTTGACGGTTCATAGACAACCTAGAGACAACCTCGACATTTGTCGCAATATTGTAGACACGATGTCAACAAACGGAGCAAAAGAAGATCCTTAGCTTCAGGGTCTCGACGTCGATATCGACAATTAGAGACCACCAACGGCGTTTCTCCTCACTCCAACCAGATGCAGACATGACGTCAACAACCGACCTCAGAATCGCAATGAAACGGAGCCACGGCATAGTCCCTAGTTCCAAATCTTAACGGCAGTATCTACAGCCTAGGAATCAGCAACGGCGTTCTGTCGCAGTCCAGCAAGATATAGATACAACGTCAACAAAAGACCCCATGGTCAGTAAAGCGGAGTAACGGCAAAATCCCAGCTCCACCTCGGCATTCGTCTCAATACAGCAGACGAGATGTCACCCCAGCGTTCTTCCTCCAGCAGGGTTCAGACACGATAATCAAACAAACGGAGCCATGGCAAAGTCCCTAGTTCCAAACCTCTACGGTTCACCAACAACCTAGAGATAACCACGACATTCATCTCGATACAGAGGACGCAATGCCAGCAAACGAAGCGAAGGCCAAATTCCTAGCTTCAAAGTCTTAACGGCAAGTCATATAAAGCCTGAAAGACAACCGGAGATCATCCCACACCAACGTGGAATGGTCACTACCTCGGCGTTCGTATCGATACAGCAGACGAGATGTCACCCCAGCGTTCTTCCTCCAGCAGGGTTCAGACGCGACAATCAAACAAACGGAGCCACGGCAAAGTCCCTAGTTCCAAACCTCTACGGTTCACCAACAACCTAGAGATAACCCCGACATTCGTCTCGATACAGAGGACGCAATGCCAGCAAACGAAGCAAAGGAAAAATTCCTAGCTTCAAAGTCTTAACGGCAAGTCATATAAATCCTGGAAGACAACCGGAGATCATCTCACACCAGTGCGGAATGGTCACCACCTCGACGTTCGTCTCGACACAGCAGACGCAACATCATCAAACAGCGGAGCCACGGAAAAGTCCCTAGTTCCAAATCTCTACAGTTCACCAACAACCTAGAGACAACCGCGATATTCGTCTCGATACAACAGACGCGATGCCAGCAAACGAAGCAAAGGCCAAATTCCTAGCTTCAAGGTCTTAGTGGCAAGTCATACAAAGCCTGAAGACCATCGGAGATCATCTCACACCAGTGCGGAATGGTCACCACCTCGATGTTCGTCTCGACACAACAGACGCAACATCATCAAACAAATGGAGCCACGGCAAAATTCCCAGTTCCGAGCTTCGACGGTTCACTAACAACCTGAGACAACCGCGACATTCGTCTCGATACAGCAGACGCAGTGCCAGCAAACGAAGCGAAGGCCAAATTCCTAGCTTCAGGGTCTTGACGACAACTCACATAAAATCTGAAAGACTATCGGAGATCATCCCACACCAGCGCGGAGTGGTTATGACTCATCGGGGCTCTCTAAAATGAGCCTAACCTCAAGTAAAAAGCGGCATGGCAAAATTCCTAACGCTTTCTTTTCTGACGGTAAGATTACCTGGAAGATTACTTGAAGACGTCTTGTCCAGCCCCCGAAGGGATCAGAGACACGACAGACGCAAGGCTACTCGAACAGCACGATTGCCTATCGAGGAATATATCAGCTGATGCGACGGTACGACGGCCAAAACCCTAAGTACCACAGACCCTAACGGACTTCTGTCGTAAAGAGCAGAGGTTAACTGTGACGTTAGGATATTCTTGCGAGAAATGCTCGATTCGTCTCGACTCGTGAGGAAATTGATGTCTTTGCGAGAACTGCTCGATTCGTCTCGACTCGTGAGATAAAGCCTTAGGCAGCAGGGATTAAAAAACTTGTTTCCTAAGCAATGGGATTCTGCAAGTCGGCCCAAAACGGTCTCTTGCATACTATCCACGGGTCTCACTCTCCGAAGTCGAATCTCGACAAGGAGGGAAACAACTGCTTACGGGTCCTCTCGACTCATAAGAGGGAAAATTCTCTTATAGGATCCTTACGACTCTCAAGAGAAAACACACTTAGGAATCCTCACGATTCCTAAGGAGAAAATACACCTATGAGATCCTCTCGATCCGTGGGGAGAAAAGTCTTTGTGAGACCCTCACGGCTCATAAAGTTGAAAAGTCTTAGGCTACAAGGACCCTAAACTTGTCTCCTAAGCCCTCAATTCCATGGCTACTCATAACTTTGCACTACTTCACCCACGTACATACTTACGTGGGCAAAGTAGCGGGGGGCATTTGTTCCCGCCAAAATTTTGGCTCAAAACCCGCTCCTTATAAAATAATAAAAAGAAAAAGAAAAAATAAATAAATAAATAAATAAATAAAGAATAATAATAAAGGAGAAAATCTCCCTTTCAGAGCAAAGCTCCGTTCAAATTCCAAGGTGGGAAACGAAGCAACGCTTCTGTTTCCCCCAATCAGAGCAAAGCTCTGTTTAAAATTCAAATAATAATAAAAGAAGCAACGCTTCAGCTGACTTGCGCTCTGCGCTGCGCGACACATGGCAGCGCAGTTGTGCTGCGCTCTGTGCTGCGCGACACGTGGCAGCGCAGCTGCGCTTGCGCCAAACAGAATTAAAATTCTGAAAGATCTTTCTCAATCTTGTTAAAAACAAGAAGATTGCCTTCTGTAAAACAGAAGCCCTTGTATCAAAGATCCAACGGTGGGAAAAATCCCTAAATCACTCAGAGAAAGATCTCTCTAACTAATTCAACAAATCATTGGCACTATAAAAAGGCCCCCAGACCCCAACTCTAAAAAAAACAACACAGAGAGACAAAAACACATCATCAACACAGAGAGAAAAACAGAGAACTCCTCTAAAGAAAATTTTGAGAAGAGCTCAGAAAAAGAAAAGATAAAAACCTCTGAATAAAGAAGAATTTCTTCTAAAAAGATCATTGATCTAAGAACAAGATCAAAGATCTTCAATAAAAATATAATAATAATAAAGACATTGCCTTTTGATGAACCACTGGTTCTTTGAAAACAAGAAAATTTGTTTTCTTTGATCTAAAATTGATCAATAATAATAAAACAGTGCCGTGCACTTGCAAAATCTGCACTGTTGCGCTCTCGGGTTGGCGTAAGCCACCAGAGAGCGCCACGTGTCAGCCCCATAATGATCTGCGTTATGCGCTTCAAAAAAAAACAGAGCACTGCTCTCATTGGCGCAACTCACCAGAGCGCGCCACGTGTCAGCAGCGCAACAGCGCAGCGCACTGCGCTTGCGCTCACCAGAGCGTGACACGTGTCACCTCCATATGGACTTTCGCCTTGCGCTCCTCAATTGGCTCAAAGCGCCTGACAAGCCACGTGGCACTCTGTCAGAATAATTAATGCAGCGCATTATTAAAGGGCAGAGCCCAATTAAGAGGCCCAATGGACCAAAACAAATGCTCTGCATTATAAAAAAGGGGACAGAGCCCAACTTAAAAGGCCTAACAGGCCAGAATAAAATGCAGTGCATTATTAAACAGGGGCAAAGCCCTAGCACAGGCCTAATAGACCAAAAACAAATAAAAACGTTGAACATTTTCGACTGGACATAGCCCAATCATGGCCGTAAGTCCTCAAATTAAATTGACTGAGCATGGCTGCTCTCTTAAATCAATTTACACTTGGTTCAAGGGTACATCTCCGAACTCCTCTAACATCTGTCGTTGTAATCCTTCAACGACGTCAGAGAGGTGATGGGTCCCGACGGCCATACATGAAATGGACCGCAATGTCCTTAAACTACCAATGGACCGTAATGTCCTTAAACTACCAATGGACCCCCATGTCCCTAAACTGGAACATGGACCACTACGTCCCTAAACTGGAACAATAGAGCTCCAAATGCTCTTTTGTCGGATCTAAACGATCCCGTTTAACTTGATCTTAGCCTCAAAAATGGCTAACGTATCCTTAAATTTTCAAACAGACTTTATTCCCAAATCGAACTATAGATCCCCTAATCAACTTTGGTTCAAGGGTACATTTCTGAACTCCTCTGACACCTATAGTTGTAATCCTTCAATGACGTCAGAGAGGTGACGGGTCCCGACGGCCATATATTAATTGGACCACTATGTCCCTAAACTGGAACAATAGAGCTCAAATGCTCTTTTGTTGGATCTAAACGATCCAGTTAAGTCGATCTTAGTCTCAAATCGGACTAACGTATCCTTAACAAACGTTTAAGTAGATCTTAGCCTCAAATATGGCTAACGTATCCTTAAACTAAAACACCAAACCCAAATCTAAGTAAATACGGATTTGGACTAATCCACGTCCTACGGGCTACGACATAAATTAATCTCCGTATACAATCCACGGGCAACCGCAAACGAAACAAACACCCACGACACGAAGTGAAATTCTGGAGAAGGAGAAAGTTGTTACCGCGATGCGATAGCGTAATTAACTGCAGGGGCTTGCGCCTGCAGGGAAGAGCATCCCCACAATCAAAAACCCCTCAAGCGAGGGGGAATCTGACGAAATCTGCTACATCGGCCGCATCCGTCTAAACCTCCGATACACGGTGCCATAAATCAACTTGGCATCTTTGGAGAGGTGGACGGATAAAACCAAATAGTATCTGCCCCGAATCACAGGCAAGACGTCCCATGTCTTGGCCGCCGTTCGGAGGGGAACAGGTGGTATACACTCGCTGGCTTTGACCTCACTGGTATAGCTTGAGCTTCTCGGCGTTGTAAGGCCGCGGAAGCTTTCGTCCGTCCGCGTCTTGTAGGCGGTAGGCTCCGCCGGGGAGCACCTCAGAGAAGAGGAAGGGACCCTCCCACTTTGGGGAGAACTTATGAAGCCTGCCTTGGTTGTGAACTCGTTCCGCCGCAGGACCAGGTCCTCGGTCTTGAAGGAGCGGTGTTTGACCCGAGCGTTGTAGTATCGGGCCGTTAGTTGTTGATAGGCGGCAGCTCTGATATGAGCCCGATCCCTCTTTTCCAACAAAATGTCGAGGTTAGTTCGTAGCGCCGAGGTGTTTGTGTCATCGTCGAAGTGCTCGACCCGGTGACTGGGTAGCCCGATCTCCGCTGGGACCATCGCTTCGGTCCCGTAGTAGAGGCTGAAGGGGGTCTCCCCGGTGGGAGTCTTTTTTGACGTGCGCAGGGCCCATAAGACCCGGGGCAGTTCTTCGACCCAACTGCCCTGTCGCCCTTCTAGGCGGGTCCGGAGATCTCGGAGGACGTCTGTTCATATCATAATTTTGCATTATTATATTCCCCATTCTTATTCATTTCAAAAATAAACATGTGCTTTTGATCCATGTCTGCTACATAGTTGCAGGTTACAGATTCTCGGAACAAAACAGTGAAAATGATGAAAAGACGATACAAAAGTGAGACTACGACCAACAAATGGAACAATCTTGATCATGCCTATAGTTTGAGGGACAAATGAAGATCAATGAATGATTTCACAAAGTACAAAGGCAGCGCAAGGTTTAAGACTTCGACACGAAGCGAACGGTAAAAGTCCACGACATTATGCACTGTAGAAATCTGGAAGAGACTAGAAGACATTCTCAAGAACCAAGTGAAGAAAATGCAAGTAAAAAAGTAACCTGAGAATTACCAAAGAAGCAGAAGCCCAAGAGACTCCAATATGGCCGCGGATCCGCGGCCAAACAGGGATTTTGGCCGCGGATCCGCGGCCAAACAAGCACGTGTCGGTGCATTTTTCTAACGGTGTGCAGTGCGTTGACTAGGCTTCTTTAGGGTAAAATTGTAAATGCAGATGTCAATCGAATGTAACCCTAGGGTTTCTATGATCTATAAATAGAAACCCTAATGCTCTTTTTGGAGTATGCCTCTTCTTATGCCTAATTTTATTTATCAAATTCAGCATTTTCAATTCTTGTAATGTTGAAGAGTGCATCAAATAAAGTAAGTCTTTCTTTTCCATGCCCTAGTTAAATTTCTTTTCCTGTCCTAGTATAGATTTTATTTATCTGCCCTAGTTATAACTTTTAATTATTTACCCTAGTTTAGATAATTAGGTTATTAAAAACAATCACAAAAAATGTCTCTTTTTATCAATTCCCTAATAAGTGAGTAGTTTCTCACTTGTTAGGGTTAGGAATAGGAAATGTTTGAGAGATGAAAATCTCTCACCCCTTTCTTGCCCATCACATATCTTTATAGGACTCCATGCATACATACACACACCGCTCACTATAGCACCCTATCCCACGAGGTAGCGGTGATACCGTAGTTTAAAAGACCGGTTGTAAATGTTTTCCATGGAGGTTAGGGTAAGAATTAAGAAAGGAAGGACAAGGACCTAGAGGAAGAAATTTAGTTTCTTCCCGATGGTGCTAATCCCTTTTATTAATTGTTACCATAACACCTAAATAGATCTTAATTAGGGCATAGAAAGCGGTGAGACTTATTGAGTTTCCAAACTTAACCTAAAGCTAACCCTAGCAAGATTAATCTAACTCATTTCAGTTTTTAGCGATAATCGATCCAACACCGTTTGGAATTAACTCGTTTGAACAATTAGAAAATACACAACATCCCTGTGGACCGATCCGTACTCATCGGCTAGCTACCAAGCGACGCCATTCTTGATTGCGGTTAACAATTCTTTGATCACGAAATCTCTTTCAATCAAATGGCGCCGTTGCCGGGGATGGCGTAGTTATTTTCTTTTTGTAATTTCGGGTTAATATAAAATCATAAAATTAATAAAAACTGAAAAATAAAAAAATATAAAAAATTTATCATCTTGTTATTTTGTGAAGGGTATTTTCGTTTGAATTGTGCATGATCGAAGAACATATTTAGATCTGGAAAAATCCAGAGAACAAAACAGCAAACCGCAGATCTTAACAAACCGAGGAGGACCGTAACAGAGCAACAGAAAATATTGGAGGCCTGATCCTTCTTCATGACCGCGTTTCCGCCGCCGAAACACACTCTTTGCCGCGGATCCGCCGCGGGTTGCTGACGTCAGCAACTCGAAACTCCTCTGTAAGCTTCTTTTCTTCTTCTGAACCCCCTTGTCTCCTCTAAAAAATTTTCCTACAGGGTTCTTTGCGCAAAAACTTCTCCCCTTCTCCAATAACTTGATCTTGTGTAGGATTCTTTGCGCCGCGCTGAAAAAAAAATTTGTTTGCAAGTGATTGTGTTTTCTGCTTTGCATATTTTAAATTGACTTTAAGGGGCTTGAACACCACTCCAGATTGGATGGGGATTTCGTTACCCTTTTCAGGACTCCAAAAATCACATAAAGCATATTGCATTGACCATCAAGTTAATTAAAAACGATTAGACTCAGCCCTAAGGATTTCGCGCACAATAGGACAAAGGAATAATTGTAGGCATCGACCGTTGATCCTAACCTGACTTTGTGGTGCCTAGGCTAGACAGGTAGGGAAATGTAACTTTAAAAGGCCCGTCTCATGGTGATTCGTGAGCGGATCTCTCCTTTCTCTATTTGCGCTTACCGGCCACAATTGGCGGTGAAGAGGCGGTTTGGGGTCCTCACATCTTGCCCTTTGGAACTGTTAGAAGCAGTCTAGTTGACCCTAGATCTAGGTTTGATTGTGCATTTTGTGATTGATTGAACGTGTGTCTAAGCTTCTTATTGAAAATCTTTTTGCAAAAAAAACAAACTCCTTATATATAAAAAAAAACACAAAACGGAATTTTTTTTATATAAAAACTTGCCACTTGTCGCTAAGAAATCCATTGCACCCCACTTGCACCCACATTATTTTTCTTCTCCTTTCTTATATCATGGGTACCCCACCTCCCAAAACTCTTGCCGAACTTTGGTACCCTCATCCAAACATTGCTTCATACGCGAATTGTTTTGGTCGAATTACGGACGACCCTTCCATGCCCAAATTTTTTTTGAAAGATCGAATAGAAGCATCCAGGAGAAACAGTTCGACTCCTCAATCCACTTTGTATCAACCATTTCAACCTTCATCACCTTCTTACGTTGATACTCCTTTTTCGAGTCCTATTGTAACTCCGAAACCCATGTCTATTGCTGAACATATTGAACAATCTCGTAACCGATCTTTCACTCCTTTCAACACTTCCTGTTCTTGGGATCAACAAGTCCATCCACCTTTTTATCCAAATGTTGATCCTACTCTTGTCCAACCATTCAATTCCTACCAGTCCTACCCGACTTTCACAACTTCCCTAGACATTGCTTCTACACAACCATTTGGGAGTTCCACGTATCCAAACAACTTTGAATCTTTTACTGAACCCCCTTCATAACCCATGTCTAGTCTGGAACAGTCGTTGGAAGCTTATATTGTAGCTACAAACCAACAGATGAGGAATTTGGATGCGTCCATTGCCGCCTTTATGCAACCTAGTGAACCGGTAGCTATTTTCCAACTAGCTCCAAAAATTCCAATGTATGATGAGGCGGTTGGACAGATTGAGAATTTGAGTGGAGAGAGTGAGCTGTGCACCCTTCCAAATCAAACCTACCCATCACCAATTGAATCCCACAACTCCAGTTTTCAAACAAGTGTCCCAAATGATTTCCCAGTTGAAAATAAACGTTTAATGAGTTGTGCGACTTTGTAGTGCTTGATTTGCCAGATTGTGAAGGGTCCCTTTCGAGTGAAACCATCACCAATCCTTTCGATCTTTACACCTCCAATCTAGAACCTGAATTGATAAATATCTATGCTTTTGATGAGGTGTCCGAAAAAATTAATTTTCACTTGATTGAGGATATTGACGCAGGGAATATTTTGGATGATGATCCCGCAGATTTGACTGAATTTTTCTCTCCAATTCATTATACCGAGTCATTAAATGTTTCTCCCAAACTTCATATGCGTCTTGATTTTGATGATAAATGCATGGATGAGATAACTTTTGAGGAGAATTATGAGGATAGTATTGAGGAGAGTATTGAAGATAGTATTGAAGATGAACCAGTTTTGTTTGATGAGTCGGATTTTTCAATTCATCCTCCTGAACCTTTAACTATTTTACTTCCCAAATCACCCCCTTCATCCTTTCCATCATTCCAACCACGCAAGAGATCACGCAGGAGGACTGTGAGCTTGAAAATTTCTGTTCAGTTTTGAAGCCACTAGTGCGTTCCTCCCTGAATCTGACACAGTTCTCACAACCGATTACGATTACGAGTGTTTCACTTTTGCGGACAATTTTGAAGACTCACCACCCGAGTTTGAGTCCTTTGAATTTTCAGATAAGTTACTTGAACCATCAGACTCGGTTGCTTACAGTCATTTCGAATCTTTGATGGAATCCTTCGAGTTCGAGATAGTTTCACCAATTTCACCTTCGATTGTTTCACCTCTGAAACTCGAACTCAAGCTGTTGCCGTCTCACCTTACATACGCTTACTTTAGTGAGAATAAGACTATCCCTAAATCACTCTCCTTCGTCCTTTCTATCGTTTCGACCGTGCAAGAATTCGTCACGTTTCCATTTTCAATGTCTGGTTTACCAAGTTCAACGTACCCATGTTTTCTTGCGAATCTTGAGGGATTTGACCCTATTTCTCGACGGGTTGATAGATTAGCACAATCGGTTTTAACACATCGGTCATCACAAGTTGTGCTAATTTATTCACTCAATTTACACCCTCAAGTTCGTACGACACTTTTTTCTCTCTTCCGCCATTCTTCTCCTAATATACCGAGACCATATTCCACCTTTCTTCCCATACGGTCTCGTGTGTTTCTCATTTCTTTTCTCTACACTCTATTCTTTCACCATCCACACCATTATAACGATAAAGTTTTTGAATGGTTGGTGCTAACCTTTGGCCTGTGTAAGGTCTTGTATAGCTTGATACTGTATTTTTCTCCTCCCTAACTCTGAATTTTAACGCTTAAACAGTGGAAACACTGTCTCACTTAAGTTTGGAGGGGCCTTTTTGTATATATATTTGTTTTTCTTTAAACAATAAAAAATTAAAAAAAAATAAACAGGGGAGTGCCGACATTTTTGACCCTCTTGGTGTAGCCAGACAGTGAGGACACTGTCAAATTTAAGTTTGGGGGTGTGCTCGGTAAGCCTTCTTCCTTCGCATTCATGTGTACATTTTTGCATTTGCATGCTTATTTTAAAACCCATAAAAAAATTGAAAATTTTCAAAAATTATAAAAATTGAAACATTCAATTTTGGCCATAATTGACTTAAGTTTGACAAGAAGATTAACTAGCTAGGAACAACTAGATCCTAGACTTAGTAAATTAAAAATCTAAAAATAACCTTTCTTAAAATTTAACGGTAGAAAATATATGTCTTTGTAATTTATTTAGAAATAGGCAAATTTCGAGTTCACTTCTTGGGCCAAGTCAAAATAAGGGAAGAGTATCGATATTTTTATTAAAGTGTAAGTCTGAAAAATAATTCTTAAACTTAAGTCTAAATTTTGAAAATATATACCCTAAAATTTGCACAAACACGAACCTTGAAATTTGGAATAGTAGAAGAGACCTTGAAATGCTCTTGTCTAAAGTCCTTAGTATGAAGGAAAATAAAATAAATACAAGTGTGAATAAAGAGATAAAAAAATGAACACTGGTTTTTGTAATTACTTAAGGCTGCATAAATAGAAAAAGATATTTAGCGAGGGTGCTTTATCACCTAGTGCCTTAGACCAACTGGTTTGGGAGTCACTGCTAAAGCCTTAGATGTTACAAGACAAGGAATTACGCCTTAATGTGCAAACACATTTTGTAATCGGTCGTTAGTACCTCCAGAAGTATTAACGGTCGCATGAAGGATGCGTGAGCAATTTCATCTAAAAATTCACCAATTGAAAAGTACTTTGGACAATGGACAAGAGTATAATAGCTTGATTTGAACTTCCAAGTATAGGGGTGATATATACACACACGTAGGGATATGTGATTGGGATTTGGATGAGAGATAGGAATGAAAAATATGACTTATATCTTTAGTAGAAATGATAAAAAAATTCCTAAGTTGAGATGGAACCTTAGAAGGAAAGCTTAAAAGATGCTAAAAGCTATTTAAATTTACAAAACATATACAATCTTAAGTTAAATAATAAGGAAGCGTGAAAAATATGGGTGGATAATTTCTGAGTTGAAGATAATAGAGTTTCTTGTTAGAAAACCTAATTGAAAAATAAAAATCAATAGGCCGAATTGATAGGATTTTGTGGGTAATATCGGCTGAAAACCCTCACGAGACAACACTCCTCCTACTAGGGACACCTAGAGGTTTAACGGCTTGTTGCACGAGCTCAGTGCAATCGCGTTTCCCTGCGAAAGTGAGGTTATGTCTTTTTCGAGAATAAAACTAGTTTTGCTCGAGGACGAGCAAAAGATAAGTTTGGGGGTATTTTTTCATATCATAATTTTGCATTATTATATTCCCCATTCTTATTCATTTCACAAATAAACAGGTGCTTTTGATCCATGTCTGTTACATAGTTGTAGGTTACAGGTTCTCAGAACAAAACAGTGAAAATGATGAAAAGAAGATACAAAAATGAGACTACGACCAACAAATGGAAGAATCTTAATCATGCCTACAGTTTGAGGGACAAATGAAGATCAATGAATGCTTTCACAAAGTATAAAGGCAGCGCAAGGTTCAATATTTCGACACGAAGCGAACGGTAAAAGTCCACGACATTATACACTGTGGAAATCTGGAAGAGACTAGAAGACATTCTGAAGAACTAAGTGAAGAAAAGGCAAGTAAAAAAGTAACTGAGAATTACAAAAGAAGCAGAAGCCCAAGAGACTCCAATATGGCCGTGGATCCGCGGCCAAACAGAGCTTTTGGCTACGGTTCCACGGCCATGACAAGCACGTGTCGGTGCATTTTTCTAACGGTGTGCGGTGCGTTGACTGGGCTTCTTTAGGGTAAAATTGTAAATGCAGATGTGAATCGAATGTAACCCAAGGGTTTCTATGATCTATAAATAGAAACCCTAATGCTCTTTTTGGAGCATGCCTCTTCTTATACCTAATTTTATTTATCAAATTCAGCATTTTCAATTCTTGTAATGTTGAAGAGTGTATCAAATAAAGTAAGTCTTTCTTTTCCATACCCTAGTTAAATTTCTTTTTCTGCCCCAGTATAGATTTTATTTATCTGCCCTAATTATAACTTTTAATTATTTGCCCTAGTTTAGATAATTAGGTTATTAAAAACAATCACAAAAAATGTCTCTTTTTATCAATTCCCTAATAAGTGAGTAGTTTCTCACTTGTTAGGGTTAGGAATAGGAAAGGTTTGAGAGATGAAAATCTCTCACCCCTTTCTTGCCATCACATATTTTTATAGGACTCCATACATACATACACACACCGCTCACTACGGCACCCTATCCTACGAGGTAGCGGTGATACCGTAATTTAAAAGACCGGTTGTATATGTTTTTCATGGAGTTTAGGGTAAGAATTAAGAAAGGAAGGACAAGGACCTAGAGGAAGAAACTTAGTTTCTTCCCGATTGTGCTAATCCCCTTTATTAATTGTTACCATAACACCTAAATAGATCTTAATTAGGGCATAGAAAGCGGTGAGACTTATTGAGTTTCCAAACTTAATCTAAACTTAACCCTAGCAAGATTAATCAAACTCATTTCTGTTTTTAGTGATAATCGATCCAACACCGTTTGGAATTAACTCGTTAGAACAATTAGAAAATACACAATATCCCTGTGGACCGACCCATACTCACCGGCTAGCTACCAAGCGACGCCGTTCTTGATTGCGGTTAACAATTCTTTGATCACGAAATCTCTTTCAATCAAATGGCGCCGTTGCTGGGGATGGTGTAGTTATTTTCTTTTTGTAATTTCTGGTTAATATAAAATCATAAAATTCATAAAAACTGAAAAATATAAAAATATAAAAATTTTATCATCTTGTTATTTTGTGAAGGGTATTTTCGTTTGAATTGTGCAGGATCGATGAACAGATTTAGATCTGGAAAAATCCAGAAAGCAAAACAGCAAACCGCAGATCTGAACAAACAGAGGAGGACCGTAACAGAGCAACAGAAAAGATTGGAGGCCTGATCCTTCTTCATGACCGCGTTTCCGCCGCCGAAACACACTCTTTGCCGTGGATCCGCCGCGGGTTGCTGACGTCAGCAACCCAAAATCCCTCTGTAAGCTTCTTTTCTTCTTCTGAACCCCCTTGTCTCCTCTGAAAATTTTTCCTGCAGGGTTCTTTGCTCAAAAACTTCTCCCCTTCTCCAATAACTTGATCTTGTGCAGGATTCTTTGCGCCACACTGAAAAAAATTGTTCGCAAGTGATTATATTTACTGCTTTGCATATTTTAAATTGACTTTAAGGGGCTTGAACACCACTCCAGATTGGGTGGGGATTTCATTACCCTTCCCAGGACCCAAAAAATCACATAAAGCATATTGCATTGACCATCAAGTTAATTAAAAAAGATTAGACTCAGCCCTAAGGATTTCGCGCTCAATAGGACAAAGGAATAGTTGTAGGCATCGACCGTTGGTCCTAACCTGACTTTGTGGTGCCTAGGCTAGACAGGTAGGGAAAGGTAATTTTAAAAGGCCCGTCTCATGGTGCTTCGTGAGCGGATCCCTCCTTTCTCTACTTGTGCTTACCTGGCCACAATTGGCGGTGAAGAGGCGGTTTGAGGTCCTCACATCTTACCCTTTGGAACAGTTAGGAGCAGTTTAGTTGATCTAGGTGACCCTAGATCTAGGCTTGATTATGTATTTTGTGATTGATTGAACGTGTGTCTAAGCTTCTTATTGAAAATCTTTTTGCAAAAAAAATCTACTCCTTATATAAAAAAAACACAAAACGGAATTTTTTTTTTATAAAAACTTGCCACTTATCGCTAAGAAATCTATTGCACCCCACTTGCACCCACATTTTTTTTCTTCTCCCTTCTTACATCATGGGTACCCCACCTCCCAAAACTCTTGCCGAACTTTGGTACCCTCATCCAAACATTGCTTCATATGCGAATTGTTTTGGTCGAATTACGGACGACCCCTCCATGCCCAAAATTTCTTTGAAAGATCGAATAGAAGCGTCCAGGAGAAACAGTTCGACTCTGCAATGCACTTTGTATCAACCATTTCAACCTTCATCACCTTCTTACGTTAATACTCCTTTTTCAAGTCCTATTGTAACTTCGAAACCCATGTCTATTGCTGAACATATTGAACAATCTCGTAACCGACCTTTCACTCCTTTCAACACTTCTAGTTCTTGGGATCAACAAATCCATCCACCTTTTTATCCAAATGTTAATCCTACTCCTGTCCAACCATTCAGTTCCTACCAGTCCTACCCGACTTTCACACCTTCCCTAGACACTGCTTCTACATAACCATTTGGGAGTTCCACGTATCCAAACAACTTTGAATCTTTTACTGAACCCCCTTCATAACCCATGTCTAGTATGGAACAGTCGTTGGAAGCTTATATTGTAGCTACAAACCAACAGATGAGGAATTTGGATGCGTCCATTGCCGCCCTTATGCAACCTAGTGAACTGGTAGCTAGTTTCCAACTAGCTCCAAAAATTCCAATGTATGATGAGGCGGTTGGACAGATTGAGAATTTGAGCAGAGAGAGTGAGCTGTGCACCCTTCCAAATCAAACCTGCCCATCACCAATTGAATCCCACAACTCCAGTTTTCAAACAAGTGTCCCAAATGATTCCCCAGTTGAAAATAAAACGTTTAATGAGTTGTGCGACTTTGTAGTGCTTGATTTGCCAGATTGTGAAGGGTCCCTTTCGAGTGAAACCATCACTAATCCTTTCGATCTCTACACCTCCAATCTAGAACCTGAATTGATAAATATCCATGCTTTTGATGAGGTGTCCGAAAAAATTAATTTTCACTTGATTGAGGATATTGACGCAGGGAATATTTTAGATGATGAACCTACAGATTTGACTGAATTTTTCTCTCCAATTCATCATCCCGAGTCATTAAATGTTTCTCCCGAACTTCATATGCGTCTTGATTTTGATGATAATTGCATGGATGAGATAACTTTTGAGGAGAATTATGAGGATAGTATTGAGGAGAGTATTGAAGATAGTATTGAGGATGAACCAGTTTTGTTTGATGAGTCAGATTTTCCAATTCATCCTCCTAAACCTTTAACTATTTTACTTGCCAAATCACCCCCTTCATCCTTTCCATCGTTCCAACCACGCAGGAGATCATGCAGGAGGACTGTGAGCTTGAAAAATTTCTGTTCAGTTTTGACGCCACTAGTGCGTTCCTCCCTGAATCTGACATAGTTCTCACAACCGATAACGATTACGAGTGTTTCACTTTTGCGGACGATTTTGAAGACTCACCGCCCGAGTTTGAGTCCTTTGAATTTTCAGATGAGTTAATTGAATCATCAGACTCAGTTGCTTATAGTCATTTCGAACCATTGATGGAATCCTTCGAGTTCAAGATAGTTTCACCAATTTCACCTTCCATTGTTTCACCTCTGAAACTCGAACTCAAGCTGTTTCCGTCTCACCTTACATACGCTTACTTAGGTGAGAATAAGACTATCCCTAAATCACTCCCCTTCGTCCTTTCTATCGTTTCAACCGCGCAAGAATTCGTCACGGTTCCATTTTCAATGTCTGGTTTACCAAGTTCAACGTACCATGTTTTCTTGCGAATCTTGAGGGATTTGACCCTATTTCTCGACGGGTTGATAGATTACCATAATCGCTTTTAACACATCGGTCATTACAAGTTGTGCTAATTTATTCACTCAATTTATATCGTCAAGTTCGTACTACACATCTTTCTCTCTTCCGCCATTCTTCTCCTAATATACCGAGACCATATTCCACCTTTCTTCCCATACGGTCTCGTGTGTTTCTCATTTCTTTTCTCTACACTCTATTCTTTCACCACCCACACCATTATAACGATAAAATTTCTGAATGGTTGGTGCTAACCTTTGGCCTGTGTAAGGCCTTGTATAGATTGATACTGTGTTTTTCTCCTCCCTAATTCTGAACTTTAACGCTTAAACAGTGGAAACACTGTCTCACTTAAGTTTGGGGGGGACCTTTTTGTATATATATATTTTTTTCTTTTAACAATAATTTTTTTTAAAAAAAAATAAACAGGGGAGTGCCGACATTTTTGACCTTCTTGGTGTAGCCTGACAGTGAGGACACTGTCAAGTTTAAGTTTGGGGGTGTGCTCGGTAAGCCTTCTTCCTTCGCATTCATGTGTACATTTTTTCATTTGCATACTTATTTTAAAACCCATAAAAAATTGAAAAATTTCAAAAATTATAAAAATTGAAACATTCAATTTTGGCCATAATTGACTTAAGTTTGACAAGAAGGTTAACTAGCTAGGAATAACTAGATCCTAGACTTAGTAAATTAAAAGTCCTAAAAATAACCTTTCTTAAAATTTAACGGTAGAAAATATATTTCTTTGTAGTTTATTTAGAAATAGGCAAATTTCGAGTTCACTTCTTGGGCTAAGTCAAAATAAGAGAAGAGTATTGATATTTTTATTAAAGTGTAAGTCTGAAAAATAATTTCTAAGCTTAAGTCTAAATTCTGAAAATATATACCCTACAATTTGCACAAACACGAATCTTGAAACTTGGAATAGTAGAAGAGACCTTGAAATGCTCTTGTCTAAAGTTCTTAGTATGAAGGAAAATAGAATAAATACAAGTGTGAATAAAGAGATAAAAAAAATGAACACTGGTTTTTGTAATTACTTAAGGCCGCATAAATAGAAAAAGATATTTAGCGAGGGTGCTTTATCACCTAGTGCCTTAGACCAACTGGTTTGGGAGTCACTGCTAAAATCTTAGGTGTTACAAGACTAGGAATTACGTCTTAATGTGCAAACATATTTTGTAATCGGTCGTTAGTACCTCCAGAAGTATTAACGGTCGCATGAATGATGTGTGAGCAATTTCATCTAAAAATTCACCAATTGAAAAATACTTTGGACAATGGACAAGAGTATAATAGCTTGATTTGAACTTCCAAGTGTAGGGGTGATATATACACACACGTAGGGATATGTGATTGGGATTTGGATGAGAGATAGGAATGAAAAATATGACTTATATCTTTAGTAGAAATGATAAAAAAATTCCTAAGTTGAGATGGAACCTTAGAAGGAAAGCTTAAAAGATGCTAAAAGCTATGTAAATTTACAAAACATATACAATCTTAAGTTAAATAATAAGGAAGCGTGAAAAATATGGGTGGATAATTTCTGAGTTGAAGATAATAGAGTTTTTTGTTAGAAAACCTAATTGAAAAATAAAAGTCAATAGGCCGAATTGATAGGATTTTGTGGGTAGTATCGGCTGAAAACCCTCAGGAGACAACACTCCTCCTACTAGGGACACCTAGAGGTTTAACGGCTTGTTGTACGAGCTCAGTGCAATCGCGTTTCCCTACGAAAGTGAGGCTAGGCCTTTTTCGAGAATAAAACTAGTTTTGCTCGAGAACGAGCAAAAGATAAGTTTGGGGATATTTGTTTATATCATAATTTTGCATTATTATATTCCCCATTCTTATGCATTTCACAAATAAACAGGTGCTTTTGATCCATGTCTGCTACATAGTTGCAGGTTACAGGTTCTCGGAACAAAATAGTGAAAATGATGAAAAGACGATACAAAAGTGAGACTACGACCAACAATTGGAAGAATCTTGATCATGCCTACAGTTTGAGGGACAAATGAAGATCAATGAATGATTTCACAAAGTACAAAGGCAGTGCAAAGTTCAAGACTTCAACATGAAGCGAACGGTAAAAGTCCACGACATTATGCACTGTGGAAATCTGGAAGAGACTAGAAGTCATTCTGAAGAACCAAGTGAAGAAAAGGCAAGTAAAAAAGTAACCTGAGAATTACCAAAGAAGCAGAAGCCCAAGAGACTCCAATATGGCCGTGGATCCGCGGCCAAACATGGCTTTTGGCCGCGGATCCGCTGCCATGACAAGCACGTGTCGGTGCATTTTTCTAACGGTGTGCGGTGCGTTGACTAGGCTTCTTTAGGGTAAAATTGTAAATGCAGATGTGAATCGAATGTAACCCTAGGGTTTCTATGATCTATAAATAGAAACCCTAATGCTCTTTTTGGAGCATGCCTCTTCTTATGCCTAATTTTATTTATCAAATTCAGCATTTTCAATTCTTGTAATGTTGAAGAGTGCATCAAATAAAGTAAGTCTTTCTTTTCCATGCCCTAATTAAATTTCTTTTCCTGCCTTAGTATAGATTTTATTTATCTGCCATAGTTATAACTTTTAATTATTTGCCCTAGTTTAGATAATTAGGTTATTAAAAACAATCACAAAAAATGTCTCTTTTTATCAATTCCCTAATAATTGAGTAGTTTCTCACTTGTTAGGGTTAGGAATAGGAAAGGTTTGAGAGATGAAAATCTCTCACCCATTTCTTGCCCATCACATATTTTTATAGGACTCCATGCATACATACACACACCGCTCACTATGGCACCCTATCCCATGAGGTAGCGGTGATACTGTAGTTTAAAAGACCGGTTGTATATGTTTTCCATGGAGGTTAGGGTAAGAATTAAGAAAGGAAGGACAAGGACCTAGAGGAAGAAACTTAGTTTCTTCTCGATGGTGCTAATCCCCTTTTTTAATTGTTACCATAACACCTAAATAAATCTTAATTAGGGCATAGAAAGCGGTAAGACTTATTGAGTTTCCAAATTTAACCTAAAGCTAACCCTAGCAAGATTAATCAAACTCATTTCAGTTTTTAGCGATAATCGATCCAACACCGTTTGGAATTAACTCGTTAGAACAATTAGAAAATACACAACATCCCTGTGGACTGACCCGTACTCACCGGCTAGATACCAAGCGACGCCGTTCTTGATTGCGGTTAACAATTCTTTGATCATGAAATCTCTTTCAATTAACGTCTCGGTTAGCGACCTCGGCCTGCCCGTTGCATTGGGGATGCACGACCGCGGCGAACTTCATGAGGATATGGTACTCTTTGCAGAAGTCCTTCACTTTCTCATTCTCGAAATTCGTCCCGTGGTCGGTGATGATGCTCCTCGGGATGCCAAACCGGAGTATCAGGTTGTTTTGCAGGAACTTGATGGTTGTAGTGGCGTCCGGTTTCCTGATGGGGACGACCTCGATCCACTTGGTGAAGTAGTCCACCGCGACGAGGACGTATTTGTGCCCGCCTGTTCCGGTAGGGAACTGGCCGATCATATCCAACCCCCACTGGGCGAACGGCCATGGGGATGTCAGGGCGGTCAGCTCGGTAGCCGGGAGGCGGGGAATGCTGCCGTGGAGCTGGAAGCTCTTGCACCTCCTGACCTGCTTCAGGGCGTCCTCGTGCATGGTGGGCCAGTGGTACCCTTGGAGTAACACATTTTGGATCAAGGTTCGAGCCCCCTGGTGTGCACCGCCTGCCCCTTCATGTATTTCCCGAAGGACGTAGTCGGCTTCGCGGGGGTCAACGCATCGGAGCAGGGGCTGAGTGAAGGCCTTCTTGTAGAGGTTCCCGTTGCTCCAGATGAAGTGGCGGGCTTTGGCCCGGAGACGGCGGGCGGCTGCCCGGTCCTCCGGGAGTGTGTCGTCTTTCAGGAACTCTGTGAGGGGCTTCCTCCAATCCTGGTCACTCTCCAGCGCCACGTACACGTGGAGTGTCATCGCTCCGTCTCCCACGCTGGGTCGAGGCAAGGTTTCGAAAAGGATAGACCGCTTATGACGAAGCCAGCTTGCTCAGAGCGTCTGCTTGGGCATTCAGCTGTCTGGGTATTTGTTCTACCTGGACTTCGTCGAAGTTTCTTCGGAGTTTCCTTACTTCGTCTAGGTACTTCATCATCAGAGGCTCCCGAGCTTCGAAGCGGCCGGTCACTTGACCGACAACAAGGGCCGAGTCGCTGCGGATTCGAATTATCTTCAGCCCCAGCCCGACGGCCATGCGCAGTCCAGCCAGGAGGACCTCGTATTCCACCGCGTTGTTCGACGCTTTGAAACCGAGCCTCAAAGAATACTCCATCTCTGCGTCGTTTGGGCCCCGGATAATGAGGCCGGCACCGCAGCCTTCCTCGGTAGAAGACCCGTCGACGTAGATGACCCACTCCGGAACCGAGCTGGGGTCTTCCAGGACGGGACACCGGGTTGCGAGGGGTGGCGTGGACTCCGGCTTCTTGCTAGGGATGGTGCATTAAACGATGAAATCGGACAGGGCCTGCGCCTTGATGGCTTGCCTCGGGCGATACCTTATATCGAACTGAGATAGCTCCCACCTCCATTTTTCTAGGCGGCCCGAGGATTCCGGTGATGCTAGGATAGTTCCCAACGGGCGCTCGATGAGGATGATGATGGTGTGTGCTTGGAAGTAGTGCCGCAGCTTCCGCGAGGTTACCACGAGGGCTAAGACAATTTTCTCTATGGCGGGGTACCTCATTTCCGCGTCCTTAAACACGTGGCTCACATAGTACACCGGCTTCTGCGCCCCCTCGGCCTCCCGGACGAGCACCGAGCCTGCCGCTTGGTCAGATATTGCCAGATACAGTGACAGCTCGTCCCCTTCCACTGGCCGGGTGAGCAGCGGTGGTGTCGCGAGGTGCTTCTTCAATTGGTCGAAGGCGGCTTGGCATTCCTCCGACCACTCGAACCTCGGAATTTTCCTCAGCGCCTTAAAGAACGGAAGGCACTTCTCCCCCGACCTGGACATGAAACGGCTGAGAGCGGCGCCCCTCCCCGTGAGCCGCATGATCTTGACATTGGTCTTGGGCGCGGCTATGTTCAGGATAGCATCGATCTTCTCTGGGTTATCTTCAATTCCAAGGTGAGTGACCGTGAACCCGAGGAACTTTCCCCCGGTGACTCCGAATGCGCACTTGGCCGGGTTTAGCTCCATGTTGAATTTGCGGAGCACTTCGAAAGCCTCGCCCAGGTCCCTGGCATGGTTGGCCGACGAGATGGACTTGACGAGCATATCGTCAATGTAGACTTCCATATTCCGGCCGATCTGTGGCTTGAACATGCGGTTGACCAGCCTTTGCTACGTGGCTCCAGCGTTTTTGAGGACGAAGGGCATCACCTTGTAGCAGTATACTCCCCGGTCCGTTATGAATGCGGTCAGATCTTCGTCTTCAGGATTCATATGGATTTGGTTGTAGCCGGAGAAAGCGTCCATGAAGCTCAACAGCTCATGGCCGGCCGAGCTGTCGACGAGCTGGTCTATGCTGGGGAGCGGAAAGTTGTCCTTGGGGCAGGCCTTATTAAGGTCGGTGAAGTCGACGCACATACGCCACTTCCCGCATGACTTCTTGACCAGAACTACGTTTGCCAGCCACTCCGAATAAGGCATATTTCTGATGAAGTTGGCGGCGAGGAGCCGATCAACCTCCTCTTCGATAACTCTCTGTTTGACCAGGGCAAAGCTTCTTTTCTTCTGTCTGACGGGCCGGGCCGCAGGATCAACCCCGAGCTTATGGGAGATGATTTTGGGGTCGATCCCAGGCATGTCAGCAGGCGCCCAGGTGAAGACGTCGGAGTTGCTTCTGAGGAATCTGATCAGGTCATCCTGCTGAGTCCCAGTCAGGAGCGATCCGACCTGGATGGTTTTTCCCTGGTCTCCTTCTGTTAGGGGCACCTCGGTCAGAGGTTCGACCGGTGCTCCACGGACCTCCTTCCGCTCGTCTCGGGTGTCCAGGGAGCCTTTGATGTCGTCAAACGCTTCGGCGTCGTCGGCAGGCTGCTCGGGCGAAGACATTTCGGTAAGGCCTATCCTCGCGACCCGCTGGCTCCCGTATGCCCAACCTATCCCGCCCCGATCGAGAGGGAACTTTATCGCCAGGTGGTAGGTCGAGATCTGGGCCTGGAGGGAGTTCAGCGTCAGGCGGCCGAGGAGGACATTATAGGCGACGGGACTTTCGCCACGATGAAGTCCACAGGCAGTGTACGCGTGTGGCCGGGTTCCCTGATCTTGAACTGCAGGGTAACCACCCCTTGCGCCAGGATGGAGTAGTTGGTGAACCCCGAGAGGACGTGAGAGGTCGGTTTCAGGTCTGCTGGGGCGAGCCCCATACGCAGGAAGCAGTCATGGAAGAGGATGTCTGCCGAACTACCCGAATCGACGAGTATCCGGTGGACCTCGTACCGGTGGATTTGGGCTGTGATCACCAGCGGGTCGTTGTGGGGGCACGGATATGCCGTGGAGATCCTCTTCGCCAAAGGTGATGGGCTCTCGGCCTCTAGCCCTTTTGCTCGTGCGGCCGCCCGCGTCTCTGTTGAGGGGAAAGCGGCTGCCGGAACCTGGATTTTCGGGGCGATTATTTGCCATGTAGATAGAGATCGGAAGGCCAACTTTGTTTTTGGGGATTTTTGTGTTCCCACAGACGGTGCCAACTGATAGAGGTCCTTTTCGGGTCTCTGTCAGATGTTGTCTTCCGTTGATCTCCCAGTGGATTTTGGTGGCGATCTTCTGTTGCGTGTGGATCTCAATGGGTTTTGATGAGATTGGTGATTTGAGGAGTTTAGCGCCGAGTACCTGCAAAGAAGTCCCAGGGTGGTTTGGTACCACCGAGGACCCTCCGACGATCAAGTTAGTGCTAGATCCTAGCAGAGTAGCGGCTAAGTGGAATAAAAATGGCTTACTTGACCCCTCTGTGATGGGGGTTTATATAGCGGCGGCAGCACGCAGCAGCAGGCGTGAGAATCTCGCCGGCAGTTACGCTCCCGACGTTACGCCCGCGTGAAGAGCGGATCGCCCATTAATGGGGATCGTGATGGCGTGGAACGTGGGACGTTGCTGGCGGAGAATTTGCGCGTGGAGAGATTCGCGGAGTGGCGGTTATGCCTGCCAGTTGGGGAGTTGGTCGGTCAGAGGGGCCGAGGAAGATGGCCTCGGCTGGGGAGTCCGGGACCGACCAAGAGGGTTGAGGAGTCTCGGTCCTGTGGCAGCCCGGGGCGAGCTGAAGGGCCGAGGAGGCAAACTTGCGGGGGGCCTCGAGGAGGGTCAGCTTGTGCTTGCAGGTCGGGTGCAAGGGTGGCCTAGTTGGCCTCTGTCAGCCCTTCCTTCCGGGTCTCGGGACATGTCATCCGCCATGTGTCCTGATCTCGTATCGCCAATATTGAGCATCATCACTTACAGTTATCCGGAGGCGACGATGATTTGTTAGAAAGCTTCAGAATCTTTGGTTGTTAAGGTTATACAAATGGCGAGGCAAGCTTGATGATTGTCTACGTATATGCAGGCAACCAGATTGCAGCTATCTTGTCTGGTATATTAAGTTTCTAACCCCAAACTAAAATCAGAAACGAAATTGTCAGAGAGGGAGAGAAAGAGAGCATCTGTTGCGTTCTTTATTGCAGGATTTGTATCTGCAACTCAACGTGCGAACAAATCCAACTATTGGTTGCCATATAAGACCGCTTAAACTGGCCCTATTTATGGCGAGGCAAGCAGTTTGCAGTCATCTAATCTGTTATAATGATTTCCTTACTCAAAGCTCAAATCAGAACCTTAATTGTTGGAGAGGGGAGAAAGAGAGCATCTGTTGGATTCTTTATTGTAGGATTTGTATCTGCAACTCAACGTGCGAACAAATCTTGCCATATTAACAGCCTAATCTGGCCCTATATATAAAGTCAGAAACAGTTATTTTTAGCCTGCAAACTTAAATTTTTCTGTTATTTTTACAGCTTTATATAATTGATATGGTGAGGCAAGATTGGTTGGTCTAGTCTACTTTGTTCATATGCAAGCAACCTGTTTTGCAGCCATCTTGTTATATGTTTGATATTTTGGTTGGGTATTGCAACTTTAGAACTGATGGAGGTCGAAATCTCCCTCAGATGTTGTACTCCGTTGATTCTGCTGCCAGCGGCCTGAACAGTTAAGATTGGGTATAAGGATTGAATGTGTGGATCTCAATGGCTTGCTGGATGTTGTTGACGCCGAGCTACCTGTAAGGGAAGCCCAGGGGTAGGAAATCACCGTAGGACTCTTCGACGAACAAGTAAGTACCGAGAAATATTAGGGCAGAATAGCGGCGTGTTGGATTCAGTTCGATCTACCTGAGTCGTCTGGAAGAGGGGTTTATATAGCGGTCGTATGGAGTGAGCCGATGCGAAATTCTCGCCGTCCGTTATGCACCTGCGTCATGTTCGCGTTGATGACGGGATATGCCCGTTAATGGCGTGATATGCCCATTAATGGCGAGATACGCTAGCGTGGGATGCGGGACGTGGAGTGGTGGAGATCTTGTCGTGGCGAGATACACGAAGCCGTTATGAGACCGCTCGGGCTCTGTGCTCCCGGCCAAACAGGGACGCTGAGGAATCTCAGATGCAAGAGCTCGTCGACGAGTAAGGAGTCTGTGAAAGTTCGGTTATAGGATTGTTTGGGGGCAAGCTGTTGGCTGGTCGCTAGACGCATAGGGAAGGTACTCCGAGGAGGTCTCCAAAAGGTCGGATACAGCCTCGGGGACGAGACCCCGAGGAAAGTCCTCAATGTATCATACTTATTCCAGCTCCTCCCAGGAATCTAGTGGGTTTACGTGGACGACATGTCATCTGCTACATGTCGTGATCTGGGGAATTCCCACTTATGTGCCTCATCACTAGCCTCCCACTCTCGTTCTGACCTATTTATGGGTCGGGTCGAGAGTGGCCTGTCCGGTTTTTAATGATTCAGCCGAGAATTCTCCGTAATGGGTTGACCGAGGATGATGTGACATTTGGCGGCTACGCCTCTTGGACTCTTGGATCCACGTGGCGATTCACGAAGTGACTTCATTCTCGTGCGTATCTTTGGTGACGTCAGCAGATCAGTGAAATGATTGCGCTTTAAAGGGAGCGCTGCTTTGCTCGCTCGGTCTGTTGGCCTTCGTGCCATGTGTCCGCCACAGGGTGGCGGGACATGAGGGGTTGTCATCTGAATTCAAGTGAGGGGGGACGTGTCTAATGGCCAGTCACCACGCGGAGTCTCTGTAGCCGCTGGGTGAGACACTTCGTTTTGGCGGGAACGGATTTGGGCCGTTGGATGCTTTCTTGCCGAGTGTATAATTAGGGGAGGCCATCCCATGGCAGATACTTCGCTCTAGTTGTCTTTTGTTGTCTGAAGGTTTCCTGGTGCACGTCTACTTAGGTCGGAACTTCAGCTAAAAAAACTTTCTTCGGCTAATCCTTCCTTGAATCAGGTTAGATGTCTTCCTCCGAACTATCTATTGATGTAGTTGGGGTCGAGTCAGGCAATGAGGCTTCAGTTTCTGAAGCTGAGTCCAGCGGGTCTTCTTCTTTCTTGGCTTCCGATAGCCGAAAGAGTTCTTCCTCTCCATCTTGGTCTTCTGTGTCGGGCTCGCCCCCAGGGGGAACAATGCCCTTGTCCTTCGTCGTCGGGGGAAGAAAAGGGCCCCAAGGCGTGCATCGGAATGACCCGCGATGCGCCCTCAGTTTTGAACCGCTTGGATGATCTTTTCGATATCCGAGATCATTTCCACATTCCCCGTGGCTACTCACTTCGTCTGGCCAAGGAGGACGAGCGGGCAAACTAGGTGCAGGGCAATGAGATTGCTCTGTACTTGGAAGCGTTCCGGGAGGGGATGCGTCTGCTCTTCTCGCCCGAAGTTTGCGCTGTACTCTATTGTTTCTGTCTCGCTCCGAGCTAGTTAGCGCCGAATTCATGGAGAATCCTCCTCGGATTTCTGGTTCGGTTGAAGATTGATCGGATTCCTTTCGATTTGAACCTTCTCCTCTCCTTTCTTTGTTATAAAAACCACCCCGGTACCAGCAAGGATGAACCGAGCTGGGTGTACCTTTCTTTCAAAAAACATAAGGGTAGAGCAACCGGATCTAGGATAGTGGCCGTCCCTTCTTCTATCTACGAATGGAAGGAGAAATTTGTCTTCGTCGGGTCTCCGGAGGGTGAGGATTGGCCCGTGTCCATCAAGTGGCATAGGGACGATTGCCCTAGGGTTAGACAGTCAAATGCCGCAGAGGCGAGGGTGGTGTCGCAGTGGGAACCGATCCAGCAGGCCGATATCATGCTTTCCAAGCAGGCTTTGAGCTGGGCGGGACTCACGCCCGCCCGTTTGGGGGGTAAGTTAGGGCTTCGCCGATCTATTTAGACTTGACATGATTTTATCATAATTTTGCTATTTTTGGTCGCTGATCCTTTTCTTATGTGTATCTTGCAGAGCCGATAGATCGCTTGAAGATCATGGCTGTTATAGCCGCCAAGGCTCAGGGGAGGAAGGGCGGTGATGCGAGCTCGCCCCGACCCACACCAAGCACGGCCCCTCGGCAAGCCCCTTCGGCCAAGGCTTCCGCAACCCCTTCTGTTCCGGAAGGATGCCATGGAGGAGGGCAGAAGCATGCGCGGGATCCGGCGTCCCGGGCTTGGATAGAGGTACCGCCCTTTGCTGAATCTCCACTCAAGAGGCAGAAGAGGGTGGCTTCCTGGCCACCCCTGGCCGGGATATAGGTGCATGAGGGTGACTTTTGCATCAAGGTGCCTCCAGGTCTCTCTTTGGCCGATAGTTTACTAGCGGACATGGAGAAGGCGACGGGGGCCAAGATTCTCCGAGGCACCATGAAGGCTCAAGTGGCGGCGATAGCTCAGGAGGCCGTTCAGGTCGATAAATTTTCCGAAAATTTCTCCAAGTGTTTTTTCCTCTGTTTTAGCGCCTAACACAGTTTTTGTTTTCCACAGGTCCTGCAGCATTGTTCCCTTCTCGCCGTCATGGAGGCCGAGGAGGTTGCTCGGCGATGAAGAAAGCCGGTGAATCTTCCTCGCGAGAGGAAGAGCTCCTCGTCCAACTGCAACAAGCGGAGGAAAAGGCGGCCTTTCTTGACTCGAGGTTGGTCGCGGAGGGCCTGACGGTCGCCAAACTGAAAGAGTCCCATCGACTCCTAACTGACTCTAACCGGGTTATTCATGCCCAGTTGGAGGAGATCAGCGGGCTCTTTGATGTCATGAAAAGGCCAAGAGACTCGTTCAAAAGTGATGCCCGGGCGTCCTACGAGGCGGTGAAGCGTGCCGAGGGCAGAGCGGAAAAGGCCATGGAGGAGTACAAGGCTTCCGATCAATTCTACATCGACCTTACCGACTCCGCGGCCATCGGGTGGCACAACACCTTTGACGCTATCAAGGAAGCCCTGCCCGCGTTCGATGATCAGGAGTTTCGTGCAAAGTATCCCCTTACTGAGGAAGTGCTCCAGGGAGGCAACACCGAGCAGGCAGGGGGAGGCGAGGTGGCAGGCAGAAGTGTCGAGCCGGAGGTCCCCATCGTAGTATCTGACGGAAGCGCTGGGCAGGGAGAAGTGGAGGCCTAGAAGGCAGCTTTAGCTACCCCCGCTTTTGTTATTAAATTTTTGTAAGCCTCTGGGCATCCTGTAAGGATGGAGAGCCCACAATACCTTGTACATAGTGTTGAATGTAAATAAAGTATTTTTAGCCCGCCTATGCAATGTTTGAAGCTCGCTTCTATATGTTTTTATTTTTTGCAAGTGTGGATAGGCCGGTGTCTCGTGGATGCGAAGTATACATAGAGTCGAATGTCGAGCAATTTCAACTTTCGAATGAGTGAACGCCAAGTATAGGTAGATCGGCATCCTTCCTTATTCCGAAGTCGAGGTGACGATCGAGCACGACATAAGAACAAGTGAACGCTAAGTATAGGTAGATCGGCATCATTCCTCACCCTGGAGTCGAGGTTACGATCGAGCGCGATGTACGAATGAGTGAACGCCAAGTATAGATAGGTCGGTACCCTTCCTCATCTCGGAGTCGAGGTGACGATCGAGCGCGACTTACGAATGCCATGTATAGGTAGGTCAGCACCATTCCTCATCCTGGAGTCGAGGTGACGACCGAGCGCGACGTATGAACGAGCGAACGCCAAGTATGGGTAGGTCGGCACCCTTCCTCACCCCGGAGTTGATGTGACGATCGAGCGCGATGTACAAACGAGTGAACACCAGGTATAGGTAGGTCGGCGCCTCTGTATTCAACCTTGGATGAGCCGAGCTGGAAACTACTTGGTCGCCTCGTGATGAGGGCTTTGGATCCGCATAGTGGTCGGGCAGGAAGCAGCCCTGAGTAGATGAGCCGAGCAGGAGACTACTCGGCCGTCTCGTGACAAGGGCTTTGGATCCGTAGAGTGGCCGGGCAGGAATCCGCCCTCAACGGATGAGCCGAGCAGGAGACTACTCGGCCGCCTCGTGATGAGGATGAGGGCTTTGGATCTGTAGAGTGGTCAGACATGAATCTTCCCTCAGCGGATGAGCCGAGCAGGAGACTACTCGGCCGCTTCATGATGAGGGCTTTCGTATCATGGCCTCCTTGATTCTAGGGATTTCCTGGGAATGTCGTTCAACCTTCCGTGACCTGCATAGGGGGAGCGGGCCAGTAATCGGACACCACACGGCCGCGCGTTATCGGTAAGATGCGATATTCCGTGATTCACGTTGTGGCGTGAGAAGATCTCAGCCGTTGGAAGACTTTTGTTGAGGCTATAAATATCGAAGGTATGGCCTTCCTTTCAGACACCCACTTTGATTTCCTCCTAGCTGTTTCGTTTCTCCTTGATGACGGGTCGCGTATACACCATCAGGAAGATCGTATCTCGGGACGACGTATATTTCTACAGTATTGATCGTTCCGAGGCGACGTATGAGGCCGTGATAGGTCGTCTAGAGGGCTACTGTGGGCGGCTACTTCCCCGTCGATCTCCTCTCCTACAGGTGCTAATCTACGCGATGTAGAGTTCTTCCCCGGGTCTTTATAATGCTTTGTCCCCGTAGGCAATGGATGAGGCGTTTGACAAGATGCATACGACCCACGAGTTGGGTCTGATCTCGAAGAGCGGACGGGTTCGCTTGGTGGATATTCTTCTCGAATGTTTCCATCAAAGGTTGGTCGTGGCATCGTGTTCGACGGCGGAATCCGCAGCTTTCAGGGTCCATGGATACCGACAGAGGGAGCGGGCGGAGGTTGCCTGGGCTTGGCTGGAGGAACTCTCTTCCGAATATCATCGTCAATGTTTTCTTATCCCACTTCCCCTTTTGTTGTAATAGTTTAGGGGTCATGAAATTTGTTTTTGTTTTTGTAAGGCCGAAGAGCCAAGAATACCTCCGAATAAATTCTTAATAAATTTTCTTTTGGCTAAAAGTCCTCACTTTGCTTGTGATTACGGAGTATATCCCTCTCCCCTCCTTTTATTTATTTATTTATTTGTGTTTGCCAACCTGTGCTTTCTCCCAACCTCTTACCTTGAAGGCGAGGAAAGGATGGAGGAGTTAGAGCCCTAGGTCGGTGCAGGAGTCTACTCGCGTGAGAGCTTAGCTTGAAAATTTTAGTCAATATGAAAGGGAATTGTATTATTCGAAAAGGGGTACGTGTTTATCTGTATAATTTGAGCTTTTCAGCATTATATGACCGAGGAAAATCATGCCCTCCGGAGTCTTTGAGATGGTAGGCTCCACCGGGTAGTGCCTCTATCACGAGGAATGACCCGTCCCACTTCGAGGAGAACTTATGTATCTTCTCTTGGTCCATGAATTCGTTTCGTCGCAAGACAAAGTCTCCTGTCTTGAAAGCTCGACATTTAACTCGGGCGTTGTAGTAGCGGGCGGTCTGCTGCTGATAGGCGGCCATCTTGATTTGTGCCCGATCTCTTTTTTCCCAATAAGATGTTCAGGTTGCTTCGTAGCGTCCAGGTGTTAGCCTCGTCGTCGAAGTGCTTGACCCGATAACTGGGTAATCCAATTTCTGCGGAGACCATTGCTTCGGTACCGTAGCAGAGGTTAAATGGGGTTTCTCCTGTGGGTGTTTTTCTTGATGTCCGCAACGCCCACAGTATCCGAGGCAGTTCCTCGACCCAGCTGCATTGTCTTCCTTTCAGGCAGGCTCTGAGCCCGCGGATAACGCCTCGGTTCCCTATTTCGGCTTGCCCGTTGCATTGGGAATGTGCGACCGTGGAGAACTTCATCAATATGTGATAGTAATTGCAGAATTATTTGACTTTGTCATTTTCGAAGTTGGTTTTATGGTCCGTGACGATGCACCTCGGGATCCCTAATCGGGAGATTATATTATTCTGCAGGAATTTTATCGTAGAGGTGGCGTCTGGTTTTCTAATTGGCATGGTTTATATCCATTTTATAAAGTAGTCTATAGTAATAAGGATGTATTTGTGTCCACCCGTGCCAGTAGGGAGCTGGCCCACTATATCCATCCCGTACTGTGCAAATGGTCAAGGGGAGCTTAGCGGCGTAAGTACGGTTGTGGGAAGCCGAGGGAAGCCACCAAAGAGTTGGCAGTTCTTGCATCTTCTGACCAGCTTTCCGGCATCTTGGTGTATTTTCGGCCAGTAATACCCTTGCAGCAGTGTCTTTTGGACTAGGCTGCAGGCCCCTTGATGTGCCCCTCCGACCCCTTCGTGTATTTCTCGTAAGACGTAGTCTGCTTCGTGGGGATCGACGCATCGACACAGAGGTTGAGTGTATGACTTCTTGTACAGGTTTTCTTTGCTCCATACGAAGTGGCTAGCTTTTTCTAGAATCCGGCGAGCTTTGGTTCGGTTTGTTGGGAGTACTCCATCCTTTAGAAATTCTACAATGGGCTTTCTCCAATCCGGGACATCCCCTCGAGTCGTGTAGATTTGGAGTGTTGTTTCTTTATCTTCCATGCTGGGTCGCGGCAGGATTTAGAATAGGATATTTCTTTTGTGATTGGCCGAATAGGAAGAGGCAAGTTTTCTCAGGGCATCAGCCTCGGTGTTCAAATTTCTGGGAATCTGCTCCACTTGGACCTCGTCGAAATTTCTCTGAAGCCTTCTTACCTTCGCCAGGTACTTTATTATTAGTGGTTCCCGGGCTTCGAAACGTCCGGTCACTTGGCCGATGACTAGCGCGGAGTCGCTGCGTATCCTGATCGTCTTTAGCCTCACTTCGGAAGTGATTCGTAGCCCGGCCAATATGGCCTCGTATTCTGCTGCGTTGTTTGACGCCTTAAAACCAAGCTTTAGAGAGTACTCCATCTCCGTTTCATTCGGATCACGGATGATTAGGCTGGCCCACTCCCTTCCTCTGTGGAGGATCCGTCCACATAGAGTACCTAATCCGGGATTGGGCCGAGCACCTCCTCGACTGAAGGTCGCGGGTCAGGACCCTGCGCTGCCACTCCTTCCTTAGTGGGAATAATGCATTCGGCCATGAAATCGACTAAGGCCTGTGCTTTGATAGCTTGTCTGGGTCGGTATTTGATGTCGAATTGGGATAACTCCTACCTCCATTTCTCTAAGCGGCCCGACGATTCGGGGGAGGCGAGGATATTCCTTAAGGGTCATTTAGTGAGGACAAGGATCGTGTGTGCCTGAAAATAGTGTCGTAGTTTTATGGAAGTGATAGCAAGCACAAGGACTATTTTTCTATAGCCGGGTATCTGGTTTCCGCGTCCTTGAAAATATGGCTGACGTAGTAGACTAGTCTTTGTATACCTTCGAATTCTCTAATGAGCACCGAGCCGGCGGCTTGGTCGGAGATGGCTAGATATAGTAACAGCTCGTCCCCCTCGACCGGACGGATGATAAGCAGTGGGGTCGCCAGGTGTTCCTTGAGTTGTTCGAAAGCGTTTTGGCACTCGGACCATTCGAACCGGGAGATTTTCCTTAAGGCTCTGAAGAAAGACATGCACTTTTCTCCGAATATGAACATAAAGCGACTCAAAGCTTCCACCCTTCCGGTGAGTCGCATGATATCAACATTGCTCTTATGCATCGCCATGTTGATGATGGCCCTGATTTTCTCTGGGTTCTCTTCGATTGCTCGGTGGGTAACCATGAACCCAAGGAATTTCCCGCTTATGATGTCGAACGCACATTTAGCTGGATTCATCTTCATCTTGTACTTCCGCAGGACGTCAAATGATTCGCCGTGGTCTGTAGTGTGCCCGGTTGATGAGGCAGATTTCACGAGTATGTCGTCGACGTAGACTTCCATGTTTTTCCTGATTTGTGGTTTGAACATCCTGTTGACCAGTCGCTGGTACGTGGCCCCGGCGTTCTTGAGTTTGAAGGGCATTACCCTGTAGCAGTAGACTCCCCGATCAGTAGTGAAGGCGGTTAGCTATTCTTCGGCCAGGTTCATCCGGATTTGATTTTAACCGGAGAAGGCGTCCATGAATCTTAGTAATTCGTGACCGGCCGATCTGTCTACTAGCTGATCTATTTGAGGGAGTGAGTAGTTGTCTTTGGGATAGGCCTTGTTTAAATCAGCGAAATCGACGCACATGCACCATTTCCCGTTCGCTTTCTTGACCATGACCACGAATGTCAGCCAATCCGAGTAGTCCAGGTTCCTGATAAAGTCGGCTGCGAGCAGTCGGTCCACTTCCTCCTCTATCGCTTTTTGTTTCATTGGCGCGAAACTTCTTTCTTTTTTCGGATTGGCCGGGATTTCGGGTCGACCCCGAGCTTATGGGAGATCACTTTAGGTTCGATCCCGGGCATGTCTGGTCAGGTCGTCGCGAACTCCTCCTATCAAGAGAGAGCCGATCTAGACAATCCAGCCGTCAACTCCCTCCATGAGGGGAACTTTTACTAAAGCTTCCACCGGGGCGTCTCGAATTTCTTTTCGGTCGCCGCGGGTGTCTAGGGACCTCTGAGAGTCGTGTGTGTCTTCAAAATCGTCGCCCTGTTCTACGGCGGGAGATGTTAAGGCGAGACAAATCCTGGCGCTTTGCTGGTCTCCGTAGGCACGGTCTATCCCCCGTTGTCCCAAAGGAACTTGAGCGCGAGGTGGTAAGTTGAGATCTGAGCTCGGAGGGCGTTTAGGGAGGGGCGTCCTAGGAGGATGTTATAGGACGACGGGATCTTGGAAACGAGGAAGTTCACTGGTACGGTTTGCGTTCTGCTTGCTTCCCCACGGAGTCGCTTGCCCGGCCTCTGAGTAGCCAGCAGGAGTTTGAAAAACCTTTCGCTCTTAGCCTCCTCTAGCAGCTCGGTCTGGGAGACGTTCAGAGGAGCGTACTCATGAAACCTTAGAGAAAAAGGCTTCGGACGACCATCCTTCTTTTTCTCCTTTCTGTCCCGTCTTTATCGGTCCGTTAGGTCTCCCCGGGTAGGTTGGCGTTCACCTCCGACTCGAGTTGGATTTCTCGCTCGGTCCATGCGTTTTCTTCGGCCATGGTCTTATGTTGCGCTAATGCAAAAGAGATGATCCACTCTTTGTGCCTAAGACCGGACCTCAGGGCGGTGATAATCGTTTCGTCACGTTGCTCGGGGACTTCTAGGAGAGCATTATAGAAGCGGGTGACATATCCCTGGAAGGATTCTCTGTCTCCGCTCTTGATGTTGAACGGACAGTCGACCGTCCTTTTCTGTCGTCGGTTACCGATGAAATGACCGAGGAATTGGGTCGTCAGCTAGTCAAAGGTCGAGATCGAGCATGGCGCAAGCCTACGGGACCAATCCCGGCCACCCCGGATGAGGGTGGTGGGGAAAACTCGGCACTGAGCCGCATCTGAGTTGTCTTGGAAGCTCATGCCCGCTGTAAATGAGTCTAAGTGGTCTTTCAGGTCAGACTTTCCGTCGAAGAGGGCTACTTTGGGAGGTTTATTCCTGGACGAGACCCACTCAGCTAGTAGCTGCTCTGTAAAGGGTCTCATGAGCGAATCAGCGGAGTAATTCACCACATCGCCAACCGAACGGGCTTCATGTCGCACGTCTTCAATTTTCTTTTCGAGGGCCTCGATTCTCAGTTAGTACACCGAAGATTCTTCATAGTCGGAGTGCCTGCTAGCTTTGCTCCGGGCTTGCGTGATGGAGCGGTTTCGGCTTCAATCGATCACGTTCCTCAAATCTTTGGGGTCGACCCTTCGTGGATAGTCCCGACGTTCGCCGTATGGGTGGCCTCGACTGGAGTGGCGACGTCGGTCTTTCCTGGAATCAGGCAATCTAATCGACATCTCTTCAGGGGACGAGAAAGCACGGGGGGCATTGAAGTGATAGCCTAGTCTCCCCTGAGATCTAGGTGTCGAGTTGTCTGGCGTCCAACTGGTCATGGAATCATTCCTCGTATGCGGGTCATGACTGTTGGAATCTCCATGCCGGTGTTCGGTGACATCAAGATGAGTGTGAGCGAGGTCGAGTGCTTGAATGTGCCCCTCCGTCTTCCTGCATACATCGTTATTCCGAGGGGTGGGAACTTCGGTTTGGCTGGCGTGGCCGGCTGTTTGAACATGGGAGAGCGCATCCACCATCACCGTGAACCTATCGATCCGTGCTGATAAGACGTTGACGACGTTAGGAGGGGGAGTAGGACCGCTTCCGCCTTCGTTATGGAGCACGGGGCGTCTCGTGCTGGGATCATCGCGGTTATCGTTGAACATTGAATCGAAGGAGGAAGATCAACTTTTTGGGTGAAGAAGCTTACTTCGTTTCCCACAAACGGCGCCAACTGACGAAGGTCAAAATCTCTCTCAGATGTTGTCTTCCGTTGATTCCCCAACGGGCTGAACGGTTGAGATTGAGTATGAGGATTGAATGTGTGGATCTCAATGGGTTGCTGGATGTTGTTGACGCCGAGCTACCTGCAAGGGACGTCCTGGGGTGGAGAACCACCGTAGGACTCTCCGACGATCAAGTAAGTACCAAGAAATATTAAGACAGAATAGCGGCGTGTTGGATTCAGTTCGGCCTACCTGAGTCGTCTGGAAGAGGGGTTTATATAGCGGTTGCATGGAGCGAGCCGATGCGAGATTCTCGTCGTCCATTACACACCTGTGTCATATTCGCGTTGATGACGGGATACGCCCATTAATGGCGAGATACGCTAGCGTGGGATGCGGGACGTGGAGCGGCGGAGATCTCAACGTGGCGAGATACACGGAGCCATTATGGGGCCGCTCGGGCTCTGTGCTCCAGGCCAAAAAGGGATGCTGAGGAATCTCAGATGCAGGATAGCTCGGAGACGAGCAAGTGAGATGAGGAGTCTCTGCTTTGTATAGCTCGGAGACGAACAAGGAGGCTGTGAAAGTTCAGCTGTAGGATTGTTTGGGGGCAAGCTGTTGCCTAATCGCTAGGTGCATAGGGAATGTACTCCGGGAAGGTCTCCAAAAGGTCAGATATATCCTCGTGGATGAGGTCCCGAGGAAAGTTCTCAATGTATCATACTTATTTCAGCTCCGTAGCCCCACAAGAATCAAGCAGGCTTACGTGGACGACATGTCATCTACTACGTGTCGTGATCTGGGATATTTCCACTTGTGAGCCTCATCAAGAACCCATGTTTTTTTCTAAGAAAATCAACCCCCCTTCTGGGATCGAACTTGCGACCTCGCACATTAGAGAGGAAATTGATACCAATTGAGCTAAGCCCATGTTTGTTAAGGTTATGGAGAATCGCAAAGCGTGCTTGGAATTGTCTGCATTCATGCAGGCAACCACTTTGGCCATCTTATCAAGTACTTCAATATGCTACGACATGCTGGCATATCTGAGCCTCATCGTCAGTTTATGTACATGAAAGGTTTAGCTTGCAAAGGGTTGGGTTGCATCAGAAGTTGCGAGTTCTACTTGCAGAGCCATTCAAGTTTTTTAATGCTTAGATGGCATTATCTTCATCTTGGGGATTTTTCAATTATAAATGGGCCTAAGTTATGATGATGATTGAGAAATACAATACTCTTTTAGTTTGTATGCTCTTATCAAATTTCTTCTTATCTATTTCTTGTTGTTCGAAAACAAGTTATGAAAGGCCGATTGATCGGCTCTTAAAGAGTTTTTGGGTGATTGATTGCATTTTAGAACGCGGAGAATGGTGGCTCAGCCTCAAGTCGATCATGTTGACTCCAACCGAATCTAGTGGTGATGATGCTCAATAACGGTAATTCCTTATACCATGACATGTGGCGGATAACGTATCACATGCGTAAGCCAGTTGGGCCCCTGAGGGTCACGGAGGGGGAACCAACGTACTACAGTGGGGGCTTCCCTCAAACCTTGTCTCCGAGGTTGCACCCCACTCCTTGCCCCCGAGCACTTCAGCAGCCAAACCAACTGTCCATTTACTCTACTCCGAGCTATCGCAGGCCTGAGCTTCCTCGGCCATCCAGCTCGCCTTCGATCCTTCCTTCGGGCTGAGCTTCCTCGCCCTCCCGGCTCGCCTCCGAGCCATCCTTTGGGCTGGGTCTCCTCGGCCTTATTAGCTTGTCTCCAGGCTACCGCAGAACCAAGATACCTCGGCTCTCTTGCTCGTCTGTGAGCTCTCCCGCCGAGGTCATCCTTCTCGGTGTCATTGACCGACCAACAGCACCACTCGCAAGCGCAACCGCCTCACTCCCGCGAATCTCGCCATGCGCGAGATATCCGTCGGCCACATCCCGCGTTCCATACCATCATGATCGTCCTATTAACGATCCTGTCTCGCCATTAATGCGGGATCCCGCTCATCACGCGGGCGTGACGCCGGGAGCGTAACGGCCGGCGTGGTTCTCGCACCCACCTGCCTGCTGCCACCACTATATAAACCCCTCCTTCAGACGGTTCAAGTAATCCATTTTTACTCCACTAAGCCGTTACTCTGCTCGGATTTCCTCTCTAACTTGACCGTCGGAGGGTCCTCGGTGGTACTACTACCCCGGGACTTCCTTGCAGGTAGCTCGGCCCAAACAACCTCAAACCCATTGAGATCCACACTCTTCAGGAGCCAGCCTCCAGCTCCAATCTCGGCCGTCTATCGCCGCTATTAGCAGATCAACGGAAGGTAACATCTTGACGTGATTCGACCCACGTCAGCTGGCGCCGTCTTTAGAAAACTCTTGATTCCACTGAACAAAGTTCATCTTCCGATCTCAACTCAATGGCGAGCGATCACCGTGACGATCCAAGCACTAGCCACCGCCTCCCTCACAACGGAGGCGTGGACGAATCGCCCCCCCACGCGTTCAAGACACGTGTCACCCACGACTGTCCTCTTCCCCATACTCACACCGGGAAGGTCGGACAGAACCTCAAGAGGAAACTGAGCAGCTTCACTGCTCGGTCCATCCTTAGCAGGCCTCTTACGGCCCCTCCAGCGCTAAGGATCGAAGCCCTCACTAAGAGGCAACCGGGTTCGCCCTTGCTCGGTTATCCCTGACTGGTAGTTCCCTACCCCGCAATGCCAGGGATCATAGCCCTCGCCAAGAGGCAACTAAGCAGCTTCACTGCTCGGTCCATCCTTAGCAGGCCTCTTACGACCCCTCCAGCGCTAAGGATCGAAGCTCTCATCAAGAGGCAGCCGAGCAGCTACCCTGCTTGGTTATCCCTGGCTGGTAGTTCCCTACTCCGCAACGCCAGGGATCAAAGCCCTCGCCAAGAGGCAACTGAGCAGTTTCACTGCTCGGTCCATCCTTAGCAGGCTTCTTACGGCCCCTCCAGCGCTAAGGATCGAAGCCCTCACCAAAAGGCAACCAGGCTCGCCCTTGCTCGGTTATCCTTGGCTGGTAGTTCCCAACCCCGCAGCGCCAGGGATCAAAGCCCTCGCCAAGAGGCAACTGAGCAGCTTCACTGCTCGGTCCATCCTTAGCAGGCCTCTTACAGCCCCTCCAGCGCTAAGGATCGAAGCCCTCATCAAGAGGCAGCCGAGCAGCTACACTGCTTGGCTATCCCTGGCTGGTAGTTCCCTACCCCGCAACGCCAAGGATCGAAGCCCTCACCAAGAGGCAGCCGAGCAGCTACCCTGCTTGGCTATCCCTGGCTGGTAGTTCCCTACCCCGCAACGCCAGGGATCAAAGCCCTCACCAAGAGGAAACTGAGCAGCTTCACTGCTCGGTCCATCCTTAACAGGCCTCTTACGGCCCCTCCAGTACTAAGGATCGAAGCCCTCACCAAGAGGCAACCGGGATCGCCCTTGCTCGGTTATCCCTGGCTGGTAGTTTCCTACCCCGCAACGCCAGGGATCAAATCCCTCGCCAAGAGGCAACTGAGCAGGTTCACTGCTTGGTCCATCCTCAGCAGGCCTCTTACGGCCCCTCCAGCGCTAAGAATCGAAGCCCTCATCAAGAGGCAGCCGAACAGCTATCCTGCTTGGCTATCCCTGGCTGGTAGTTCCCTACCCCGAAACACCAAGGATCGAAGCCCTCATCAAGAGGCAGCCGAGCAGCTACCTTGCTTGGCTATCCCTGGCTGGTAGTTCCCTACCCCGCAACTCCAGGGATCGAAGCCCTCACCAAGAAGCAGCCGAGCAGCTACCCTGCTTGGCTATCCCTGGCTGGTAGTTCCCTACTCCGCAACGCCAGGGATCGAAGCCCTCGCCAAGAGGCACCGGGTAGTTGTTGAAGTCGAAAATTGCACCCCGGTTGGCCAAGTCAAAGTCAAAGTCAACCCCAAGCCAAGTGGGCCCATGCCCAGGTCGAGTCCAAACATGAAGCGGCCAACCCTCCCCCATGCCAAAATGAAATCATGTAATAAATAATTTTTATGTAGATTTTTATGCATGAATGTAAACAAAATGGACATAAAGCCAAATTTTTGTAAGCCCATGGCTTATGTGCAAAAAGAAATGGCACATGAGCCATGGGATAGGCAAAATGCCATTTTGAAAAGCCCAAAGGGCTATATGTAAATATGTAAGCCTATATAAGGCAACATGATGAAAATATCTGATATACAATTTTCATTCCCCAAAAAACTAGGGTTCTTTGTGCCTCCTGCTCCTTCTCCAAGGTTCTAAACCTTCTCATTTCTTTTGAATTAAATCAAGAGTTTTACTCTTTCTTTTCCAAAACTAAATAGTTTTTCACCATAAAACCCACAAAGGGGAACTCAGATCTTCCATCAGATCTCAGAAAGGAGAGATTTTTAAAATCTCACATCTCTTGATCTTCAAAATCTTGCCAACAGAGGAGGAAGAAGGAGACTCATCTCCAGAAACCCCACTTTGGGGAAGAACTAGGGCTCAAGGGGAGAAGTCCTTCATCAGCTTCAAAACATCCTAGGAGTTTAACTCCTCGTAAACACACACACACACACACACACAAATTAATAAGTGCTCTTTTCTGGGAGTATAACTCCCATTGCAGGGACCGAGTCCCTTTTGCCGCCCGAGCGCCCATGTGCTGACACGTGGGGCGCTAGCGCTCAGAGCGCTAGCGCCCTTGCGCTCAGAGCGCTAGCGCCCGAGCGTCCATGTGTTGATACGTGGAGCGCTAGCGCTCTTGTGCTCAGAGCGCTAGCGCCCAAAGCGCTAGCGCCCGAGCGCCCAAAGCGCTAGCGCCCGAGCGCCCACGTGTTGACACGTGGGGCGCTAGCGCTCAGAGCGCTAGCGCCCTTGCGCTCAGAGCGCTAGCGCCCAAGCGCCCACGTGTTGATACGTGAGGCGCTAGCGCTCAGAGCGCTAGAGCCCTTACGCTCAGAGCACTAGCACCCGAGTGCCCATGTTCTGACATGTGGGACGCTAGCGCTCAAACAGCTGGCGCTCTTGCGCTCAAAGCGCCAGCACCGAAAGCGCTGGCGCTTTTTCCCACGCATCCTTTGGATGCCCTTTTCCTTTTTTTTATTTATATATATATGTATATATACATACACACACACATGCTCCATACTAAAAACATCTTCCCCGTTAGAAAAAATTTCTAATAGGGCGCTGCCCCGCATCCTGCAAGGGGGCTGCTAGCCCCCTTGACCCCCAGCCCGCTATCCGGGTAGCGGGACCCCCGTAAAAACTCTGCGGGGCCCCCGATATATCCAAAACCCATTCAAAACATAACACTGCACGTTGAGTTCGCATGACCAGTTTAACCCGTTAATCGGAGGTTCCCTCGCTCCAAAGGCGAGGGGTAATTAACGGCAGCTTAGTCCGCGGCTGCCGGAGATTTGGATCCCCACAATCATTAAACCCCTGCCTACCCTAGGCAGGGAGAATCTGTAATGCGCCTGACAAACGCGCGTGTATTTCCATCTCAATGGGGTGACGAAAAACACCTTACAGATTCTGGCACACCCGGTGGGACCATCTCTCCTCCCATATTTCGGGTTAAACGTTCATGCGAACTCAATCAATATAAATATCTATATTTATACTAAAATAATGCTCTTTCATGCAGGTTTTCAAGAAATCACTTCTTAACAATGTCTCCAAAGATGAACTCCGCTCCCATCTCCTATACGATGAAGATGGACTCCCGGACGGTCCTCCCGGCCAGTCTCGGGCGACAGTGGGAAGAGCCGCTGCTACCATTCGGCTCTATTCTGTTCGTGTCAGCTAACGTCGTTCCTGCTCTTCAAGCTCCGGTAACTGACAAACCGGTTTCAAAAGGGAAAAGGCCGAATGTCATGGTCGTGAGGGCACCTCTGCCCAAGCTCAAATCCGTTTCCACATGACCCTCTATCGCTCCAGCTGGGGGAAAGGCTATCAACGTCAACGAAGCAACAGAGCATCTCGGGCAAGCTCCAGCGGTACCCCCGACAACTGCTCAATCGGGTATTTTCTTTAAGCTCCCTATCAATCGACTCGCGGTGGCTTCCCAGAAAACGGATGCCCGCCAAGCCCTCAAAATCGAGAAGCTAAGACAGAAAAGGCTCAGATACAGATCCAACAAAAGGGCTAGGGCTCATATTAGGGTGAGCTTCATAAGGCCCCAAGAATGGGGTTACCCCGCCAAAGATAAAGAGACGGCTGGATATGTGGTCCACACTGTCTACATGCATGCTTCACAGCCATGGTGATGATATGGTGGATGCTACCCAATGCCCACTTGGCATAAATGATGAAGAGCTCGCTCAGGCCGATAAGCCAAAAAAGCCCGGGGTGCCTGCGGAGTTGTGTTCAGGTAATGAGGATGACCCGGTTGTCATAACCGGAACTACAGAACAAGCATTATTCCGATGGCTTCAGAGGTAGCTTCAGGACAGGGATGAGAAGTTAGCCAAGGTACAGTCTAGAGTCGGCGAATTGACAAACGTCATGGCAGATCTCACAACCCAAGTCGCCCGATTGCAATTACAGCAGAATCAAATTTTGGTTCATGAGCCAGGGACTGATACCCTGAGGCAGCCAACTGATGCCCCCTTCAACTTAAGAGCGGAGCGCCTTCGCGAAAAACGGCCGCGATCAACCTCTAGTCCCTCCGATATATACACTGGAGGAGAATCTCCACTGAAAGAGAAGCTGGATAAGATCGATTCCTTCAAAAGGGAAAAAGTCCACAAGATATTCAAGGAAGCCCTAAGAAACGGTCTACAACTGCCAGAATCAAAGAGACCGCAAGAAACGAATATGACCAACGACCCCAAATATTGCCCCTATCACAGAGTGATAGGTCATGCCATTGAGGACTGCTTCGTCTTCAAAGATTGGGTCGAAAGGCAATACAAGATGGGAGAGATAGAACTGTCTAAAGGCGTGTTACCAAACAGTCAAGCTACGACTGCCGATTTCATACAAATGGAGACCAAAGCCTTTCGGGAACCTAATCCTCCCAGACATGTGCCATTATCTGAAAAGGGCGAACCAATGACTGATCGGTCTCAAGGACCAGCATCAGTAAGGGCACCTACTCTAATGGAGAGAAAGAAGAAGGTGTACTCCTTCAGGAGGGATGAGGTCCGCAATATATTCGAGTAAGCCTTGAACAACGGTCTGCAATTGCCTATTCCGAAGAGGCCACATGAAATGAATATGACCGGCAATCCCGTATACTTCCCATACCATAGAGTGGTGAGTCATACCATTGAAGACTGCTGTGTTTTCAAATATTGGGCAGAGGACCAATACAAGCTTGGAAAAACCTCACAAACCTCGGATGTATCGGCAAGCCACAGAGCTGCGGTTATCAACACAGCTCCGCCAAGATCAAAGTTCAAGGAGTTGGGATAAGCAAAAAAGGACCACCACGTCGTTAAACTAGGAACACCTGTAGATCTCTAAGTCTTTAAACTGGGAATAATTGACCACCACGTCATTAAACTGGGAATAATCGACCTCTAAGTCGTTAAATTGGGAATGTAAAAAAATATATATATGTAAATAAACAAAAATGTGTAAATAGAAGAAAAATAAAGAAAAGCCGAAATGATTGGGCAACTCGCAATAAAAATCAGCGAGTAAAATAAAGATGAAAATAAAAACCGAAATGATGGGGCAACCACGAATAAAAGCCGAAATGATGGGGCAACCGCGGTAAAACAAAAAAAAACAATAAAAACAAAACAAAACAAAATAAAAAAAAGAGGAGAATGATGAGTCGCTCCTGGTACTATATTCCAGTGCAACGATGCAGACGCCAACCAAAATCCAATTTCTCAAAATTCTCCTAGCCCTACGGTTAGTCCCCAACTTGACTACCGTATGCAATCCACGGGCTCAAATAATTCTCAGCATACTCATGCCCCACCGCAACCACCAGTTACGCGGCTGGTCTCCGCCCTTGGAATTATGGTCCATTGGAAAGACCCACTCATGTGTCCTCACGATACATGAGGAGAACAAACCTTCGTGGGATCCTTACGACTCACAAAGGAAAAACACACTTGGGAGTCCTCACGACTCCTAAGGAGAAAATACACCTACGGGATCTTTACGACCCATAAGGAGAAAATGCTTTTATGGGACCCTTACGGCCCATAAAATTGAAAAGTTTTAGGTTATAGGGACCCAAACCTGTCTCTTAAGACATCGCTCCCCAACGGGCAAAGGCAAATGATGAATTGCTTCTGGCACCTGTGCTTCAGTGTTAGCAACGCTGATGCCGGTCCCTACCCCAAAATTCTAAGCTTCCATGCCATAGACTCCTAAGTCTTTAAACTGGAAACAGATGACCTCTAAGTCGTTAAACTGGAAACAGATGACCCCTAAGTCGTTAAACTGGAAACGAGGGAGATCCCTTCATGGCGAATGATGAGTCGCTCCTGGTACCATATTCCAGTGCAGCGATGCAGACGCCAACCAAATTCCAAACCCCAAATCCCAATGGCGAATGATGAGTCCCTCCTGGTACCATATTCCAGTACAGCGATGCAGACGCCGGCCAAATTCCAAATCCCAAATCCCAACGGCGAATGATGAGTCGTTCCTGGTACCATGTTCCAGTGCAGCGATGCAGACGCCAACAAAGTCCCGAAATGTTTCTGGCCCTACGGTCTGGATCATACATCCTGCAAAACCGTATACAATCCACGGGCGTAAAACGATCCCAATCTCTTCCAAGTCCTACCGGCAAGACCACATTCAAAGTCCCACCGGCGGTGAAGATTCAAAAAAAATGGTATGTCCACAAGCAAAATGGGCACGGATGAAAACCCGAAAGGGCTCCGTGAGTAAAAACAGCAGGACTGCCGGCGAGTTTGTGAAAACCCGAAAGGGCGCAAACTCGTAAAAAGAGATGAAATGCACTCGTAAAGTCCTCTCGACTTTGTGAGGAGAAAATTCCCGCGTGAGATCTTTACGACTCACAAAGGAGCAACACACTTAAGGGTTCTCACGACTCCTAAGGAGAAAATACACCTACGGGATCCTTACGACCTGTAGGGAGAAAATGCTTTGTGAGACCCTTACGGCTCATGAAATTGAAAAGTCTTAGGTGATAGAGACCTAAAACCTGTCTCCTAAGCCATCGCTTCCTGATAAGCAAGCGCAAATGATGATTTGCTCATGGTACCATATTCCAGTGTAGCGATACTGATGCCAAGCAAAAACCAATTCCCAAATCCCCCCGAGGAAAATGATGAGTTGCTCCTGGCATTATTCCAGTGCAGCAATGCAGATGTCAAACCAAAATCAAATCGCTCCGGATCAGAGCGTCGACCGCCGATGTCGCAAAAAGGGCAGTACAGGCTTCCCACAAATCGGGAACCAAATCGCTCCGGATCAGAGCATTGACCGTCCATATCGCAAAAAGGGCAGTGCAGGCTTCCTACAAAGTGGGAACCAAATCGCTCCGGGCTAGGGAAACGTCTACCACGGACACTTCGTCTTGGAGACGCGTTAAGCGTCGATCGTCCATGTCGCGAAAAAGGCAGTGCAGGCTTCCCACAAATCGGGAACCAAATCGCTCTGGATCAAAGCGTCGACCGTCCATGTCGCAAAAAGGGCAGTGCAGGCTTCCCACAAATAGGGAACCAAATCGCTCCGGATCAAAGCGTCGACCGTCCATATTGCAAAAAGGGCAGTGCAGGCTTCCCACAAATCGGGAACCAAATCGCTCCGGATCAGAGCGTCGACCGTCCATGTCGTAAAAATGGCAGTGCAGGCTTCCTACAAAGCGGGAACCAAATCGTTCCGGACCAGAGCGTCGACTGTCCATGTCGCAAAAAGGGCAGTGCAGGCTTCCCACAAATCGGGAACCAAATCGCTCCGGATTAGAGTGTCGACTGTCCATGTCGTGAAAAGGGCAGTGCAGGCTTCCTACAAATCGGGAACCAAATTACTCCGGGCCAGGGTTTACAGATGCATCCCTCCAATCATCCATGCAGGGTTGTCAGATCTGAATTTCTGAATGGAAAGGAAACACCGATGCTCTCCAAAAAGGATTTAACTTGATGCTCTCCAAAAGAATGCTGAAATTTATTAATGAAGGGAGGCATAGCCTTTACAATGATTTAGAGTTCCTATTTATAGAGGATAGGAAACCCTAGGTTACAATTGATTCGCACGTCTGCATTTACCAAAATATCCTTAGGAAGACCTAGTCAAAGTAGACTTCAAGCTTTGGTAAAATTTTATGTCTGGAAATTTTGGAACTAATTCTGGGCTTCTTGGGCTTTTTATTTCTTTGGATCTTTATTCAATTTGGCTTCTCTATTTCTTCCAGATCTCCAGTGAACAATTGCGGTGGACTTTTAACCGTTCGCTTTGTAATCTTGGACCTTGCATTGCCTTGTACTTTGTGAATTTTATCTTTGATGCAGGCTTAATCAAGAGTCTTTTGTTTGTTGGTCAAAGTCCACTTTTGCATCGTCTTTTCATCGTTTTCACTGTTTTCTGTCCAACAATCTGTAACCTGTAATATGTAGCAGACATGCGTCAAAAGTACCTGTTTTATTGTAAAATGCATAAGAATGAGGAATATAATAATGCAATATTATGATATGAACAAATACCCCCAAACTTATCTTTTGCTCGTCCTCGAGTAAACTTATTTTTTTATTCTTTACAAAAACCTAACCTCACTTTCGCAGGGAAACGCGATTGCACTGAGCTCGTGCAACAAGCCGTTAAACCTCTAGGTGTCCCTAGTAGGAGGAGTGTTATCTCCTGAGGGTTTTCAGCGGATACTACCCACAAAATCCTATCAATTTGGCTTTTTCGACTTTAATTCTCCAATTCGGTTTTCTAACAAGGAATTCTATTATCGTCGACTTGTAAATTATCCACCCATATTTTTCACACTTCCTCAACATTTAACTTAAGATTATATATGTTTTATAGACTTACTTAGCTTTCGGCATCTCATAAGTTTTCCTTCTAGAGTTCCATCTCCACTTAGGAATTTCTATCAACTCTACTAAAGATACAAGTTCTATTCTTCACTCCTTTCTCTCATCTAAACTCCAATCACATATTCCCACGTGTGTGTATAAATCACCCCTACACTTGGAAATTCAAATCAAGCAATCATACCCTTGTCCGTTGTCCAAAGTACTTATTAGTAGGTGAATTTTTAATTGAATTTTTCTTACACATCCTTCATGCGACCGTTAATACTTCTTGAGGTACCAACGACCGATTACAAAATGCGTTTGCACTTTAAAGTGTACTTCCTAGTCTTGCAACACCCAAGGCTTTTAGCAGTGACTCCCAAACCAGTTGGTCTAAGGCACTAGGTGATGAAGCACCCTCGCTAAATATTTTTCTATTTTTGCAGCCTTAAGTAATCACAAAAACCAGTGTTCATTTTTTTATTCTTTATTCACTTTTTTTTCTTTTATTTTCATTGTACTAAGGACTTTAGACAAGAGCATTTCAAGGTCTCCTCTACTATTCCAAGTTTCAAGGTGCGTGATTGTGCAAATTGTAGGGTATACATTTTCAGAATCTAGACTTAAGCTAGGAACTATTTTTCAAACTTATACTCTAATAAAGATATCAATACTTTTCCTTTGTTTCGACTTAGCCCAAGAAGTGAACCCAAAATTTGCCTATTTCTAAATAAACTACAAAGACATATACTTTCTACCGTTGAATTTTAAGGAAGGTTATTTTAGGGTTTTTAATTTACTAAGTCTAAGATCTAGTTGTTCCTAGACAGTTAACCTATTTGTCAAACTGAAATCAAATAGCCAAAATTGAATACAATAATTTTTATAATTTTTGAAATTTTTCAATTTTTATGGGTTTTCAAAATAAGTATGCAAATGCAAAAAATGTACACATGAATGCGAGGGAAGAAGACGTACCGAGCATACCCCCAAACTTGAACTTGACAGTGTCCTCACTGTCATACTAAACCAAGAGGGTCAAAATGTCGGCACTCCCCTGTTTATTTATTTACAATTTTTTATATGTTTTAATGTTTTGAAATTTTTTTTTTATAGAAAAAGAAAACAAAAAATATATACATATATACAACAAGGTTCCCCCCAAACTTAAGCTTGGCCTTACACAAGCCAAAGATTAGCACCAACCATTCAAAGATCTTATCGTGGTAATGGTATAGTTGATGCAAGAATGGGATGGAAAGAAAAGAAATGAGAAATACGCGAGACTGTGTGGAAAGAAGAATGGTAGAATATGGTCTCGGTGGGGGAGAAGAATGGCGGAAAGGAGAAAGAAGGGTCGCGCGATCTTGAGGGTGTAAATCGAGTGAATAAATTAGCGCAATATGTGATGACCGATATGTTATAAGCGATTGCGCTAACCTATCAACCCGTCGAGAAATGGGATCAAATCCCTCAAGATTCGCAAGAAAACATGGGTACGCCAAACTTGGTATAGGAGATGAAAGCGTAACGGTCTCTTGTTCGGTCGGAACAATGGGAAAGACGAAAGGGAGTGAATTAGGGATAGTCTCATTCTCACCGTAGTAAATTGTCTCGAACTTGAAAGATTCCATTAATGGTTCGAAACAACTGTAAGCAACCGAGTCTGATGGTTCAACTAACTCATCTGAAAATGTAAAGAACTCAAACTCGGGCGGTGAGTCATCAATATCGTCCGAAAAAGTAAAACACTCGTAAGTGTTATCATCTGTGAGAAGTGTGTCAGATTCAAAAGAAAAATTTTCAAGCTCACAGTCTTCGAGCGTGGTTGGAACGATGGAAAGGAGGGAGGGTGATTTAGTTAAACGTTCAAGAGGATGAATTGGAAAATCCGACACATCAAACAAAAATGGTTCAACCTCAATATGATCATCAAAACTCTCCTTAATACTATCCTTATAATTCTCCTCAATATTTATCTCATCCATGCCATTATCATCAACATCAAGACGCATATGAAGTTCGGGAGAAACATCTAATGACTCGGGATGATGAGTTGAACATAAAATTTCAATTAAATCGACAGATTCATCATCCGAAATATTCCCGGCGTCTATATCCTCAATCAAGTGAAAATCAATTTCTTTAGACACTTCATCAAAAGCATGGATATTTATCAATTTAGGTTCTAGAGTGGAGGTGTAAAGATCGAAAGGATTAAGTGTGGTATCACTTGAAAGGGGTTCTTCATAGTTTGGCAAATCAAACACTACAAAATCACACAACTCGTTTTTATTTTCAACAGGTGAACTATTTAGGGCAATCGATGGAAAACAGGAGTTGTGGGCTTCAATTGGGTAAGGGTAGGTTTGATTTGAAAATCCTCTCTCATTCTCACTCTGTCCAACTGCCGCCTCATACATTGAAAAATTTGGAGCCAGCGGGAAACTAGCTACCGGTTCAGCAGGTTGCATAAGGGCGGCTAAGGACGCTTCCACATTCCTAGTCATTTTATTTGTTGCTGCAATGTACGCTTCCAACGACTCTTCCAAACTAGACTTAGGTGGTGAGGGGGTTTCGGTAAAAGATTCAAAATGGTGTGAATATGCAAAACTCCCAACAGGCTGTGTAGAAACAGTGTCTAGTGAAGGTGGGAAGGTCGGGTATGACTGGTAGGAAGTGAGTGATTGGGCAGGGGTAGGGTCAACATGTGGATAAAAAAATGAATAATCGTGCGGATCCCTAGAACTAGATGAGTGGAGAGGGGTGAAAGATCGGCTGCGAGATTGAGCAATATGCTCAGCAATGGACATCGGCTTAGGAGTGACAGAAGGACTTGAAAAAGTGGTATCAACATATGGAGGTGGTAAATGTTGACTTGGTTGACACAAAGTGGGTTGAAAAGTCAAATTGTTTCTCCATGACGCCTCTATTTGATCTTTCAAAGATTTTTTAGGCAAGGAAGGATCATCTTTAAATTGACCGAACAAATTGACGTACGACGCAAAATTAGGTTCGGGATACCAAAGTTCGGCAAGTGATTTATTATGTGGGATACCCATGTTAGAAGGAGGGGGAAAGTAAGAAAGTTTGTGGTGCAAGGATTTATTTGCAGCAAAAGTTTGCAAGTTTCTAATAAAATTTTTCCTTTTTCATTTTATCTTTATTTGGAAAAATTTTGTTGCAAAAAGATTTTCGAGAAAAAATATGCAACAGAAAATTTACTTGCAATCTATTTCTAATTTAAACAAATCGCAAAAATCCTGCACAAGATTGTTATATGGAAGGGAAGATTTTTTAAGCGTAAGGAATCCTGCAGAATATTTGACAAAAGATATATGGGGATTTGCAGAGGGAAGAAATAGGAAACAAACCATGCAAAAATTTCGCGATGATGATGCAAGAGGGCCGCGGAAGGGCGGTGGGAGCGCGCTTAGGCCGCGGTTTACCGGTGGGATGGAGGCTTCAGGGCTCCAAAAAATTTCTGCTGTTCTGTACTTGTAATCCCTCTCTGTTTTGATGTATCCTTTTCTGTTTCGAACTCTGAATTTTTCCAGATCCGATTTTGTATATCCTGCAAAATTCAAACAACAAAGTATCCCTTCCAAAAATAACAGATGAAATATTTATATATTTTTTATGGATTTTTTAGATTTTTATGATTTTTCAATTTAAGATTAACCCGAAATCGCAAAAAGGAAATTTCACGCCATCCCCGGCAACGACGCCATTTGATTTGTATGTCAAAAACTATTTCTAAACCGCAATCAACAACGGCGTCGCTTTGCAGCTAGCCGGTGAGTACGGGTCGGTCCACAGGGATGTTGTGAATCTCCTATTCGCTCAAACGAGTTAATTCCGAAGGGTGTTCGGTTGATTATTAAATCTAAAAATCTAATTAACCTAGGGCAATTATCTAGATCTATTCTTGCTAGGGTTAGGTTTACGGATGGTTTGAAAATGCAATTAAATCTCAACGCTTTCTATACCCGAATGAAGATCTGTGATGAGTTATGGTAATTATCAATAAAGGAGATTAGATCCATTCGGGAAGGTGTTCCTTCCTCTAGGTTCTTGTCTTTCCTTTAGAGATCCTTACCCTAACCTCCATGGAAAACGCGCGCAACCGGGATTTTACACTACGGTGTCATCGTTACCTCGAGGGTAGGATGCCGTAGGGCGCGGTGTGTGCGTGTATGCATGGAGTCCTATTGTAAATATTTGGTGGGTAAGAAAGGGATGAGAGATCTCATCTCTCAAAATCCTTCCCCAAAGCTAAATCCTAAACAAGTTCCTAGGGCATGAAATTAAATCTACCTAGGGCAAAGAATTGAAATCTACACTAGGGCGAGAAATTAAATCTACTTACAGATGCATACTTCCAATCATCCATGCAGGGTTGTCAGATCTGAATTTCTGAATGGAAAGGAAACACCGATGCTCTCCAAAAAGGATTTAACTTGATGCTCTCCAAAAGAATTCTGAAATTTATTAATGAAGGGAGGGATAGCCTTTACAATGATTTAGAGTTCCTATTTATAGAGGATAGGAAACCCTAGGTTACAATTGATTCGCACGTCTGCATTTACCAAAATATCCTTAGGAAGACCTAGTCAAAGTAGACTTCAAGCTTTGGTAAAATTTTATGTCTGAAAATTTTGGAACTAATTCTGGGCTTCTTGGGCTTTTTATTTCTTTGGATCTTTATTCAATTTGGCTTCTCTATTTCTTCCAGATCTCCAGTGAACAATTGCGGTGGACTTTTAACCGTTCGCTTTGTAATCTTGGACCTTGCATTGCCTTGTACTTTGTGAATTTTATCTTTGATACAGGCTTAATCAAGAGTCTTTTGTTTGTTGGTCAAAGTCCACTTTTGCATCGTCTTTTCATCGTTTTCACTGTTTTCTGTCCAACAATCTGTAACCTGTAATATGTAGCAGACATGCGTCAAAAGTACCTGTTTTATTGTAAAATGCATAAGAATGGGGAATATAATAATGCAATATTATGATATGAACAGGTTCCGCTCAATCTTATAATTGTTATAAGTCCGAGCAGAAAATAGGGGAATATCCGGATTCCCATACCACCCATTCGAGGAATGAGCATGTTGATGCATATTCTTCGGGTGTGTTCGTTATCGAGAACTGTTTCTCAGTATCCTCTACGTCCTAGGTATGAGATACCGTATCAGGATCCCATAAATGTAATCTGTTACATGAGCTCCAGAAAGGTAGAGAACTGGAATTGGGTGATATGTCTCTAAGTGTTAGAAAATGGTGCAATTGTTGCAGCCAAATCAATTGGCAGCACCTTATATTACCAAGTGGTAAATACATTGATTCTGAATAAATGTTATTACATACCGAACCTGATATACAATATTACATCAGTTTCTTTATTAAGTTAAAGAAGGATATAATTTTGTATTGCAGGATAATGTTGTGAACATTTTCCTGAATCAAGAGTTGATTGGATCAGGCACGTTATGAAATGGCATATATGTTCTAAATCAAACCACAGTTCAAAGTATGTAGAACACACACAAGAGGAGTATTTCAGAAATGAACGAATTCTTCTTGTGGTATTGTAGACTAGGTCATATCAATATGACACGACCAGCTAAGTTACATAAGGATGAATATTTGAATCTGTTCGAATTTTCATCTTATGATACTTACCAGTCTTGTCTCAAAGGTAAAATGACCAATACTCCATTTAATGGAAACAGAGAAAGAGTTATTGAACTCTTGGGACGGATACATGATGATGTATACGAACCTATGTATACAAATGCCAGGGTTAGTTTCTCATACTTCATTATATTCACTAACCATCTCTCAAGATTCGGACATATGTTCATGTTGAAACACGAGTCTGAAACTTTTGAGAAATTCAAGGAATATAAGTTTGAAGTTAAGAACCAGATAGGTAAAAGTATTAAGTCCTTCGATGTGATCGGAGAAGGTAATACTTGTGCATGGAGTTCCTGGATTATTAAAAAGAGAATGTAATTCTCTCTTAGCTTACTCCTTCATGTACACCATAACACAACGGTGTATCGGGGCGGAGGTAACGCACCCTATTAGATATGGTGCGCTCTATGATGAGTACTGCTATGTTGCCTGTTTCCTTTTGGGGGTTATGTGCTTGAGAAGCCGCATACCTATTGAATAGAGTTCCATCCAAATCAGTGCCTACCACTCTATATGTGATATGGTATGGAAAGAGACCATGTATTAAACGAGTTAAGATATGGGGTTGTCCGGCCTATGTTGAAAGGAAAAATCCGGACAAACTCAAGGCAAGGTCAGCTCTGTAAGTTTGTTGGATATCCCAAACATTCGCAAGGGAATATTTTCTACCAAACCGAGGAGCAAAATGTGTTTTGTTTCTCAGCATGCCACCTTTTTAGAAAAGAAATTTCTTATGGAAGAAATTTGTGGTCATGAGGTAGAACTGGAACTGGAAGGAGTTCCAGCTACACAAACTGGAACTGATGATTTAATGGAACCAAAGGATTCAATAGTCTCCAACGAACCTCAGCCTCTCCGCGAATCTGGTAGGGTTCCTCATCCACCTAAGAGATACTACGGTTTTCTCGGTGACGGTGGGAGCGAGGATTGCATCATGGTAGATGATGACCCAACTAGGTTCAGGCAGGCCATCACGAGTGGGGACTCTGTGAAGTGGTTGGATGCTATGCGATCAAAGATGGAATCCATGTACACCAACAAAGTATGACTTTGAATGTTGCATCTGAAGGGGTAAAACCCATAGGGAGCAAATGAATCTTAAGAAGATTCTTGGTATAGATGGAAAAGTTGAGGCTTTCAAAGCTATGCTTAAGTCCATCAGGATTAAAGCAGGCATCGCGGAGTTCGAACATCTGTTTTGATATGGCAGTCAAAGAATTTGACTTTATCAAAAAGGTAGATGAACCTTGTATATAAAAGAAGGTTATAGAGAGTAAGGTTGTCTTCCTCGTATTATACGTAGATAACATACTCTTGATAGGAAATAGTTTCCTATGCTACACTCGGTCAAGCTCCTCTTATCACGAGGATTCTCCATGGATGATCTGGATGATACCCACTACATCTTAAGGATTATGATCTATAGTGATAGATCTATATGGATGTTACGAGTGTCCCAAATCCAGATACATTAACACCATACTAAAGGGGTTTAGTATGGAAGATTCTAAGCGTGGTGGTGTTCCCCTCCGAACGGCGGCCAAGACATGGACGTCTTGCCTGAGATTCGGGGCAGATGCTATTTGGTTTTATCCGTCCACCTCTCCGAAGATGCCAAGTTGATTTATGGCACCGTGTATCGGAGGTTTAGATGGATGCGGCCGATGTAGTAGATTTCATCAGATTCCCCCTCGCTTGAGGGGTTTTTGATTGTGGGGACGCTCTTCCCTGCAGGCGCAAGCCCCTGCAGTTAATTACGCTACCGCATCGCGGTAACAACTTGCTCCTTCTCCAGAATTTCACTTCATGTCGTGGGTGTTTGTTTTGTTTGTGGTTGCCCGTGGATTGTATACGGAGACTATTTATTTCATCGCCCGTAGGACGTGGATTAGTCCAAATCCGTACTTTCTTAGATTTAGGTTTTGGGTTTTGGTTTAAGGATACGTTAGCCATATTTGAGGCTAAGATCAACTTAAACGTTCGTTAAGAATATGTTAGTCCTGTTTGAGACTAAGATCAACTTAACGGAAAGAGCATTTAGGGGCTCTATTGTTCCAGTTTAGGGACGTAGTGGTCTATCTTATGCGTGTGGCCGTCGGGACCCGTCACCTCTCTGACGACGTTGAAGGATTACAACGACAGGTGTCAGAGGAGTTCGGAGATGTACCCTTGAACCAAAGTTGATTTGGAGTTTTATAGTCCATTTTAATGTTTAAGGATACGTTAGCCAGATTTGAGGCTAAGATCAACTTAAACGGGATCGTTTAGATCCGACAAAAGAGCATTTGAAGGCTCTATTATTCCAGTTTAGGGACGTGGTGGTCCATGCTCCAGTTTAGGGACGTGGTGGTCCAACATTCCCATTTGGGGACGAGCATTAGTTTAAGGACATTTCGGTCCATCATTCCCATTTTGGGACGAATATTAGTTTAAGGACGTTTCGGTCCAACATTCCCATTTTGGGACGAATATTAATTTAAGGACGTTTCGGTCCACGAGTTTAAGGACCCCGCAGTCCATATTAATATGTGGTTGTCGGGACCCGTCACCTCTCTGACGTCGTTGAAGGATTACAATGATAGGTGTCAGAGGAGTTCAGAGATGTACCCTTGAACCGGATGTAAATTGATTTAAGGAAGCAGCCGTGCTCAGTCAATTTAATTTGAGAACTTACGGCCATGATTGGGCTAAGTCCAGTTGAGAAAATTCAACGTTTTTATTTGTCTTTGGCCTATTAGGCCTGTGCTAGGGCTTTGCCCCTTTTTAGTAATGCACTGCATTTCTTATTTTGTTTGGGCTCTGCCCTTTTATAAAATGATGCAGAGCATCAATTTTGTTTGGGCTCTGACATTTTATTGTGTTTTATTTTGTTTGGGCTCTGCCCTTTTATAAATGATGCAGAGCATCAATTTTATTTGGGCTCTGCCCCTTTTATTGCATTGCAATTTATTTTGGCCTACTAGGCCTTTTTGACTTGGGCCTGGCCCCTTCAGTAAACAATGCAGTGCATTTGTCTGGCGCTTTGCGCTAATTAATGAGCGCAAGCGCATGTGGAGGTGACACATGTCATGCTCTGGTGAGCGCAAGCGCAGTTAGCGCAGTGCGCTGCGCCAGTGCGCTGCGCTGCTGACACGTGGTGCGCTCTGGTGAGTTACACCAATTTCAGAGAGCAATGCTCTATTTTAAAAGCGCATAGCGCAAGTTGTTCTGGAGCTAACACGTGGCGCTCTCTGGTGGCTTGCGCCAACCCAAGAGCGCAACAGTACAGATTTATAAGTGCAAGGCACTGTTTTAATATCTTGATCCAATTTTGGATTCAAGAAAAGAATCTTTTTAAGATTCCAGAACCAGTGGTTCATCAAAAGGCAATGCCTTTGTGTAGATCAAATGATCTAATAAAGAAGTATATTACTTCTTATTTTATTCTTATTATTTGATCTTTTCTTTTTATTTTAAGATCTTGATCTTGTTCTTAGATCATTGATCTTTTCAGATGAAATTCTTCTTTTCAAAGGTTTACCTTCTTTGCTTTCTGATTTCTTCTCAAACTTTCTTTTTAGGAGTTCTCTGAATTCTTTCTCTGTTTCTCTGTCATTATTCTCTCTTCTTCTCTTTTTTTTATTTTAGAAAGAAGGATCATTGGTCGTTGGGACCCACCACCTCTCCGACGACACTGAGAGATTACAGTGCCATATATCGAAGGTGTGGAGGGATGTACCATTTGAACCATGTCTCACTCATTAGGGGGGAAGAACAGGCTGGAGCTTAAGCTTCTCGCTGCTGAAAAAGGCTTCTTTGCGTTCGCGCACGTGCGTCGCACGTGTTGGGCGCTCAAATTTGCACGTAGCGCACATAGATCTTGCGCATATGCGCATTATGGGGGGGGGGAGCAAGCTCCTATGGAGAATGAGTCTCCTTTTAATTGAATATTCTCATGTGGTGACCACGTGCGTTGCACGTGGTGCATGTGTGGCGGGCAGACGTGCGTTGCACGTGGCGCACATGCGCATTATGAGGAGAAGCAGGGCTTCTATATATGGAGAACAGGCTCCTTTTAATATTATTAAATGTTCTCATATGGTGCGCACGTGCGTTGCACGTGGTGCGCGCGTGGCGAGCACACGTGCGTTGCACGTAGCGCACATGCGCATTATGAGGAGAAGCAGGGCTTCTATATATGGAGAACAGACTCCTTTTAATATTATTAAATGTTCTCATATGGTGTGCATGTGCGTTGCACGTGGTGCCGCATGGCGAGCACACGTGCGTTGCACGTAGCGCACATGCGCATTATAAGGAGAAGCAGGGCTTCTATATATGGAGAACAGGTTCCTTTTAATATTATTTAATGTTCTCATGTGGTGCGTACGTACATTGCATGTGGTGGCGCATGGCAGGCATACGTGCGTTGCACGTAGCGCACATGGCGCTTGCGCATTATGGGGAGGAGCATGCTCCTATCTTGGAGAACTAAGCTCCTTTGGAGAACTAAGCTCTTTTGAGTATTGAATCCTTTGAGAATTTAACTCTACCACTTCTAAGAGATATCCTCTCTTATTTATATGGGAGTGGTAGAGAAGCTATCTCTCGTTTTCCCGATGTGGGACTAAAAAATGCATTCCCCATGTAGTAGAGCATTACTTTAGATTACACGTGCATAACACATTTGCTCATAACTTTTGATCTCGGATGAATTATGAGGCCCATAATATATCAAATTGAAGGTCTTTTTGAGATGCTTTCAATATCATTAGAATTTAGCCATTTCTCGTTCCGGAGTTTGTCAAAATACAGCTCGGAAAATACTGGTTCGCATCTTCTTCCTTAGATCACATGTGCATAGACATTTGCTCATAACTTTTGATCCCGGATGAATTATGAGGCCCATAATATATCAAATAGAAGGTATTTTCAAGATGCTTTCAATACCATCAGAATTTAGCTATTTCTCATTCCGGAGTTTGTCAAAATACAGCTCGGAAAATACTGGTTCGCATCTTCTTTCTTAGAACAAATGTGCATAACACATTTGCTCATAACTTTTTATCCCGGATGAATTATGAGGCCCATAATATATCAAATCGAAGGTTTTTTCGAGATGCTTTCAATAACATCATAATTTAACCGTTCCTCATTGGGGAGTTTATCAAAATACAGGCCGGAAGATAATGGTTCGCATTTTCTTAAGCGTATCGCTGCCATTTGATACCTTGGACTCTTTTGCGTAGAAATTTTTTGCGGGAACAAATGCCTCCCACTACTTTGCCCACGTAAGTATATATGTGGGTGAAGTAGTGCAGAGTAATGCATAGCGTATGACCAGTTTCGGATTGGTATATAACTTTCAGAATCTTGATCTGAGAAGATAACGAGCGGACACAAGCGTCGTCATTTATCATTGACTCAAATCTCGACTCTTAAAAGATATAGTTCCAAACTCTCAATTCCATGAGCCGCACCCTTCAATTTCTTTATATTTTACTCTGGTGTGAAGTAGTTTATATGCTCATGAGTAACTTCTCCATTTCAGTGGCATGTAGCTTTAGCAAGTGTGGCTCATAGATGGTCCATCTTAACCTCTTTGTATGGCAGTAATGGCTTAGAAGACAGGGGTAGGATCTACCACCTAAGACTTTTCAACTTTATGAGCCGTGAGGGTCTCATAAAGACTTTTCTCCCTACGGATCGAGAGGATCTCGTAGGTGTATTTTCTCCTTAGGAATCGTGAGAATTCCTAAGTGCGTTTTCTCTTATAAGTCGTAAGGATCTTATAAGAGAATTTTCTCCCTTAAAAGTCGAAAGGATTCGTAAGTGGTTGGTGAGTTGACTTGTTTCCGAGTCGAAGTATTGCTCCGATGGGGAGGTCGCTGGCTGACTTGTTTCCGGGTCGGAGCGTTGTTCCGACGAGGTCATTGGCTGATTTGTTTCCGCGACGGAGGTCATTGGCTGACTTGTTTCCGAGATGGAGGTTGTTGGCTGACTTATTTCCGAGACGGAGGTCCTTGACTGACTTATTTCCGAGACGGAGATCCTTGGCTGACTTGTTTCCGAGACGGAGGTCGTTGGTTGACTTGTTTCCGAGACGGAGGTCATTGGCTGACTTGTTTCCGCGACGGAGGTCATTTGCTGACTTGTTTCCGAGAAGGAGGTCATTGGCTGACTTGTTTCCGCGACGGAGGTCATTGGCTGACTTGTTTTCGAGACGGAGGTCGTTGGCTGACTTGTTTCCGCGACGGAGGTCATTGGCTGACTTGTTTCCGCGACGGAGGTCATTGGCGACTTGTTTCCGCGATGGAGGTCATTGGCTGACTTGTTTTCGAGACGGAGGTCGTTGGCTGACTTGTTTCCGAGACGGAGGTCGTTGGTTGACTTGTTTCTGCGACGGAGGTCATTGGCTGACTTGTTTCCGCGACGGAGGTCATTGGCGACTTGTTTCCGAGACAGAGGTCATTGGCTGACTTGTTTCCGCGACGGAGGTCATTGGATGACTTGTTTCCAAGACAGAGGTCATTGGATGACTTGTTTCCACGACGGAGGTCATTGGCTGACTTGTTTCCGCGACGGAGGTAATTTGCTGACTTGTTTCCACTATGGAGGTCATTGGCTGACTTGTTTCCGAGACGGAGGTCATTGGCTGACTTGTTTCCGCGACGGAGCTCATTTGCTGACTTGTTTCCACGACGGAGGTCATTGGCTGACTTGTTTCCGCGACGGAGGTCATTGGCGACTTGTTTCCGAGACGGAGGTCATTGACTGACTTGTTTCCGAGACGGAGGTCAATGGCTGATTTGTTTCCCCGACGGAGGTCATTGGCTGACTTGTTTCCAAGACGGAGGTCATTGGCTGACTTGTTTCCGAGACGGAGGTCATTGGCTGACTTCTTTCCGCGACGGAGTTCATTTGCTGACTTGTTTCCGTGACGGAGGTCATTGGCGACTTGTTTCCGAGACGGAAGTCATTGGCTGACTTGTTTCCATGACGGAGGTCATTGGATGATTTGTTTCCGAGACGGAGGTCATTGGATGACTTGTTTCCGCGACGGAGGTCATTGGTTAACTTGTTTCCGTGACGGAGGTCATTGGCTGACTTGTTTCCGCGACGGAGGTCATTTGCTGACTTGTTTCCGAGACGGAGGTCATTGGCTGACTTGTTTCCGCGACGGAGGTCATTGGATGACTTGTTTCCGAGACGGAGGTCATTGGCTGACTTGTTTCTGCGACGGAGGTCATTGGCTGACTTGTTTCCACGACGGAGGTCATTTGCTGACTTGTTTCCGCGACGGAGGTCATTTGCTGACTTGTTTCCATGACGGAGGTCATTTGCTGACTTGTTTCCGTAACGGAGGTCATTGGCTGACTTGTTTCCGCGACGGAGGTCATTGGCGACTTGTTTCCGAGACGGAGGTCATTGACTGATTTGTTTCCGCGACGGAGGTTATTGGCTGACTTGTTTCCACGACGGAGGTCATTGGCGACTTGTTTCCAAGACGGAGGTCATTGACTGACTTGTTTCCGAGACGGAGGTCAATGGCTGACTTGTTTCCGCGACGGAGGTCATTGGCGACTTGTTTCCGAGACGGAGGTCATTGGCTGACTTGTTTATGAGACGGAGGTCATTGGCTGACTTGTTTCCGCGACCGAGGTCATTGGCTGACTTGTTTCCGCGACGGAGGTCATTTGCTGACTCTAGGTTGTCTGTGAACCGTAGAGTCTTGGAACTGAGGACTTTTCCATAGCTCCGATTGGTGATGTCACGTCCGTGTCCTGCTGGAATGAGGAGGAATGCCGCTGTTGGTCTCCAGGCTGTAGATGTGGTCGTCGAGATCTGACTTCCCTTTGACGCAGCCTGGTGGGGAAATGTAGTCCCCTTTTTGTTTGTGCCCTTGGATTGTATACAGGGATCGATGTGATCTCAACTATAGGGCTAAAGTTTCATTCATTTTTATTGTTTTATTTCCGCGATGCTCTATCATTTCAGCTATTTTTCGCGGTGCCCAATCATTTCGGCAATTTATTTTATTTTTCCGCGCTGCTTTTTATTGCGAGTTGCCTAATCATTTCGGCTGTATTGTATGCATACGTTTTTACTTGTTGCTTTTTATTGCAAGTTGCCCCATCATTTCGGCTGTTTCGTATGCATGTGCGGTCTACCGGCTTTTCACCGTAAACCTGAAATTAGACACCGATGCCGGCATCAGCACCGCTACAACTGGGATATTGCCAGGAGCGAATCATTATTTGCCTCCGTCGATGTCGAACAAAAGTGGCTTAGCGAACAGGGTTAAGGTCCTGTCGACCAAGGCTTTTAACTTCATGAGCTGTAAGGGTCTCACAAAGGTATTTCTCCCTACAAGTCGTGAGGATCTTGTTGGTGTATTTTCTCCTTAGGAATCATGAGGATTCCTAAGTGTATGTTCCTCTGTAAGTCGTAAGGATCCTACAAGAGGGTTTTCTTCTTGTAAGTCGAGAGGACTTATAAGGGTTGTTCATCATGCGCACATATCCCCAATCACGGATGAAACTTGGTTAGGGAAATGTTTATTCGCGCCCATGGATTGTATACAAGGGTCAGTATTGAGTCACTTGTAGGGCAATATCGAAGGTTGTGGAGGTTGCTTAAGCACAGGTTTAGGTCTCTGTAACTTAAGACTTTCAAATCTTATGAGCCGTGAGGGTCCAATAAGAGAGTTCTCCTTACGAGTCGTGAGGATCTCGCAAGTGTATTTTCTCCTTAGGAATCGTGAGGATCCCTAAGTGTGTTGCTTCCTTGTGAGTCGTAAGGATCTCACGCGGGTCGTTTCTCCTTACAAGGTCGAGAGGACCCTGTAAGCGTCCTTTAACGAGGTTGCGCCCTTTCGGGTTTTCATAAACACTCATCGGTAGTCCTGCTGTTTTTACTCACGGAGCCCTTTCGGGTTTTCATCCGTGCCCATTTTGCTTATGGACATACCTTTTTTTATATTCTTTTTATTTTTATATATATATATTTTTAAACGAGGTCACGCCCTTTCGGGTTTTCACGAACACTCGCCAGTAGCCCTGCTGTTTTTACTCACGGTGCCCTTTCGGGTTTTCATCCGTGCCCTTTTTGCTTATGGACATACCGTTTTTATATATATTTTTTATTTTTTTATTTTTTTCTTTTCCTTTTTCTTTTATTCATCTCGTCAGCCTGAAGATGCTGCGGTAGTAGTTTAAAGACGTTTCTGTCCTTCATTAGTTTAAGGACGTTTCGGTCTATCATTAGTTTAAGGACGTTTCGGTCCATCATGGAGAAGGCTGGCTACCGCTTGTAAAGTTTTAAGCTTAGGAAGATGGCGAGCGGACATAGTCATCGTCATCTATCATTGACCTAGGCGATAACTCGCTAAGCGTAGTATTTCTTTAGGAATCGACCATTTATTGGCCTGTAAGGCCTTTCACCGTGCATATCCATAAGCAGATAGGCTCCACCCTGGTAGACCTTGTCTATGATGTACGGGCCTTCATAGTTTGGCTCGAATTTTCCCCGTTTGGCGCGATTGGGGATCATAGGCCTTTTGACCACTAGCACGAGCTCGCCTTGGCAGAATGTCCTCGGCCGGGTCAGTCTTTCATATGAGCGCGTCATCTTTGCTTTATAGGCTTCTAGATTTTGTTGCGCTATGAGTCGGGTTTCATCAAGGGCATCAAGCTCTTCAAACCGAAGGTGAGCATTTTCTTCGTCCGTCAGCTCGTAGTGGACTGTCACTCGCAGAGAGGGTAATTCTATCTCGAGGGGGAGCACTGCTTCTGTACCGAATACCAACGCATATGGCGTTGCGTTCATGGCCGTCTTGAACGTAGTTCGATATGCCCAAAGAGTTTCTTGCAGTCTCTCGTGCCAGTCCTTCTTATTTCGGGACATCGTCTTCTTCATGATCTTTGTCAAAGTCTTATTGAAGTCCTCGGCCAGACCGTTAGCTCGCGGATTATAAACTGAGGAATATCTCCAGTCTATATTATGCTGCTGCGCGAAGCGACTGATCTTGTGGCTTCTGTAAGCTGGCCCGTTATCGGAGATGATCCGTCGCGGAGTTCCAAACCGGTATATGACGTGCGTCTTGAAGAAATGGAGGATATTCTCCGTCTTCATTTCCCTCAGTGGTACTGCTTATGCCCATTTGGAGAAGTAGTCAGTCGTCGCCAGGATGAAACGATGTCCCCTAGACGACGCTGGTTCTATGGGGCCGACTATGTCAGTTCCCCACATTTCGAATGGCTAGCTAGCCACCGTTGGATGGAGTGGATTTGGATGTTGGTGGATGAAGTCCCCATGAATTTGGCATGAGTGGCACTGCTTCGCATATTCGAGGCGGTCTTGAATCATCGTGGGCCAGTAGTAGCCCATCCGTTTGATTTTCAACTTCATCTTTGGGCCTGCTTGGTGAGAATCGCAGAGTCTGTCGTGAACTTCCTGAACGACTCTTTTTGCCTCTTCAGGTCCCAGACATCTCAACCACAGAGAATCAAACGACCTCTTGTACAGAGTATCATTGACGAAGGCGAAAGACAGAGCTCATTTTATAAGCTGATGTCTTGAGGACGCATCTTCGGGCGTTCGACGGTATTTGAAGTAGTCTATAAAGACTTCCCTCCAATCCTCGGCCTTTTCCCGGTCTTTTATTTGCATAGACATTTGTTCAGTCGCTTCCTTCTCTTCGGGTGATTCCAGAGATATTTCTGCTGGGACAAGCACCCGACGGTTTTGTACTACAATTCTTACGTCATCGAGGTTCTCATCAGCCAGTTCCTTAGCAAGCTTGGCCAACGCATCCGCTTTGCTGTTTTCCGCGCGCGGTATGTTTTCCAAAGTGTAGGAGGGAATTTGGGTCAACAGTTGCTGCACCTTTTCGCCGTACTTCACCAACTCTGGTTTGCACGTCTGGTAGTCGCCGTTTACTTGACTAACGACCAGTTGGGAATCTCCGTATATGAGGAGGTTTTCAATTCCCATGTCGATGGCGATCTCGAGGCCTGCTATTAAAGATTCGTATTCGTCTTCATTGTTTGTCCTCGGTTCTGTTAGGGAGAAAGCAAAACGCATTATCCCCCCTTGTGGAGTTACAAAGATGAGTCCTACCCCCGATTTGATTATAGCGGTACTTTGTTTGCGCTTCTTCACGGAGGATGCTCTGTCGAAATAAAGCTCCCATCGGGTATCACCACCGTCGATCGCATCAAACGCATGTTCGTCTGGAAGATCGCAATTCAAAGGAAAATCGGCGGGTATCGGATGCTTAGCGAGGAAATCGGCGATAGCCTGGCCTTTCACTGCCTTGAGAGGTTGATACGTTATCGAGAACTCCATCAAGAGCAGGGCCCATTTAGCGAGTCGCCCCGTCAATATGGCCTTCGATATCAAATATTTAAGAGGGTCCACCTTCGAAATGAGATGGACCTCATGCGCCAACGCATAGTGCCTGAGCTTTGTTATCGCGAAGATCAACGCCAGGCAGTATTTTTCAATAGGGGAGTAGTTGCTTTCTGCCCCCAGTAGAACTCGACTTAAGTAGTAAAGAGCTCTTTCTTTCCCTTGGTCGTTCTCTTGCGCCCATAACACGCCTAAGGAACCTTCTAGGGCTGTTGTATAAAGGATGAGAGGCTTTCCCTTGACCGGAGCAGCCAACACTGGCAGATTCTGCAGGTACTGCTTAATGTCGTCCAGCGCGCTCTGGCATTTGTGATCCCAGACGAAAGGGGTTCCCTTCTTCATCAGGTGGCTGTAAGGACGGCCCTCTTCCTGCTGAACTTTCACCTTTTTCTGTCAGCGGGGATAATCTTGATCAATTACCGAGTTTTGGACTTGACGCCAAACCTTGTAGATTTTAGAGGATAGCCATTGAGGGGGCTGTTCCGGCTTCACCTTTGTAGCGCTCTCCATAGGTGGAGGAGATCTTTTCAGCATAGCAGTTGGAGAGTTCTTACGTACCCTCCTAAGTGGTTCAAAGTTGTTCCTAGTTGGAACAGCAGCATCAATTTCCGCCGTTGGAGTCGGCGGAGTCAGTCCAGAAGGAGAGTTGCCCCCAGCCTTCCTTATTCGGCGCCTAGTGGCATATCCCTAGTAGGAGGAGTGTTGTTTCCTGAGGGTTTTCAGCGGATTACACCCACAAAATTCTATAATAAAAGAGCGATGGTGAAAGTTATATAAAGATAAGAACTATAAAAGAAAGAACTTGAAAATAAGAGTTTTCAATTATACCAGCTTTTCAGTTGCTATGAGCCCTATCTTAATGGTCCTGAAAAAATGTTAGAAATCATATTATCCCTCAATAAAACATCGCCTTTAGTTTTCATTCCTATCTTTCTTCCAAACATTGATCATATACCCCTACGTGTGTGAACTGGATATCCCTACACTCAGAGAATTCAATTCAAGCAATCATACTCTTGTCCATCTACCTTAGTACTTTTTAATAGATATTTAGATGGAATTTGCTCACACATTCTTCATGCGACCGTTAATACTTCTTGAGGTACTAACCGACCGATTACTCATATGCTTGCTAATTAGGTGTTTTTCCTCGTCTTGCAACACCTAAGGCTTAGCAGTGGCTCCCAAACCAGTTGGTCTAAGGCACTAGGTGATAAAGCACCCTCGCTATATTTTTTTATTGCTGCCTCGGTGATAACAAAACCAGTGTTCATTTTTCTTTTCACCATTTTATCTTTTATTCTCCACTTTTATTTTCTTCATACTTTGGCTTTTAGACAAGAGCATTTCAAGGTATCTTCTACTATCCCGAGTTTCAAGATGTGTGTAAGTGCGTATAGTAGGGTATCGCGTATAGTAGGGTATCAACGTTCAAATGTTTGGCTTCCAGAATAGGAACTATTTTTCAGGCTTATTTTTATCCTCAGATTAGTAATTTCCTTCATCTTACTAACCCTTGGGACAACAGATCATAACTACTTATTACTAGTTTCATTTAAGAAAACTTCTAACTTTCTTGTTTTTCTTAAACTATTCCTATCTTTTAAATATAATTTTTCACTTTCTACTCTTTTATTATCACAATTTTTTTTTGTGCTTATATATAGTATAATGCAAAGTAGGGCGTAAATAAGCACAGGAGCGCTGAAAAACGATTTCTTGGGAGCTTCTTGCAATGGTATAGGAGTGCTGAAGCTCGTTGGAGGGAGCATGGTCCCGAAGAATAGCCCAGTGGTGGCTTGAGTTACCTGCTCCACTGGCATAGTGAAAAGGGAGGCCGCTTGGGGCCCGTAGGTTACTCTTCCAAATGGGACAGAGCGAGAGTTTCTGTTGCAGTTAGTGTAGTTTGAAGCCATTGATTTCTTGAAGAGCTCGAATATTCTGCCCCCTGCGTCGACCTTGGTCTTTGGCATGTGCCAGTTGTTTGAGGACCGATTCCGTCGGCAAGGCTGCTGCTTGGGGAGCCTGCCTGTGGACGACAGACATCCTCTGGGCTTCCTCCATCGGCGTTGACGCACCGAGGGTGGGAGGTGGGAGCATCGACCCAAAAAGAAGCCCGTTGATTTCTTGAAGAGCCGGATTGCAGAGATTTGAAACTGCAAGTGACCCATACTTGACTCCGCCGGAGATGACAGAGCCTGAGTTGCTAGGGTGGGAGAAAATTCCATTCTTCAAAGAGACGAAATGCCGGCTTCAATATCCACTCCCCTAAGGGCAACCAAAAATATGCACACCGCGATTATTTGATCGCGGGAAAAACACGAAACACGAAGTGTGGAGTGGAAAGAGGAAAAGGTCCTACCGGGCGTGCCAGAATCTGTTCCCCTCCGAACGGCGGCCAAGACATGGACGTCTTGCCTGAGATTCAGGGCAGATGCTATTTGGTTTTATCCGTCCACCTCTCCGAAGATGCCAAGTTGATTTATAGCACCGTGTATCGGAGGTTTAGACGGATGCGGCCGATGTAGCAGACTTCGTCAGATTCCCCCTCGCTTGAGGGTTTTTTGATTGTGGGGACGCTCTTCCCTGCAGGCGCAAGCCCCTGCAGTTAATTACGCTACCGCATCGCGGTAACAACTTTCTCCTTCTCCAGAATTTCACTTCGTGTCGTGGGTGTTTGTTTTGTTTGTGGTCGCCCGTGGATTGTATACGGAGACTATTTATTTCATCGCCCGTAGGACGTGGATTAGTCTAAATCCGTACTTTCTTAGATTTGGGTTTTGGGTTTTGGTTTAAGGATACGTTAGCCATATTTGAGCCTAAGATCAACTTAAACGTTCGTTAAGGATACATTAGTCCTGTTTGAGACTAAGATCAACTTAACGGAAAGAGCATTTAGGGGATCTATTGTTCCAGTTTAAGGACGTAGTGGTCTATCTTATGCGTGTGGCCGTCAGGACCCGTCACCTCTCTGACGACGTTGAAGGATTACAACGACAGGTGTCAGAGGAGTTCGGAGATGTACCCTTGAACCAAAGTTGATTTGGAGTTTTATAGTCCATTTGAATGTTTAAGGATACGCTAGCCAGATTTGAGGCTAAGATCAACTTAAACGGGATCGTTTAGATCCGACAAAAGAGCATTTGAAGGCTCTATTGTTCCAGTTTAGGGACGTGGTGGTCCATGCTCCAGTTTAGGGACGTGGTGGTCCAACATTCCCATTTGGGGACGAGCATTAGTTTAAGGACATTTCGGTCCATCATTCCCATTTTGGGACGAATATTAGTTTAAGGACGTTTCGGTCCAACATTCCCATTTTGGGACGAATATTAGTTTAAGGACGTTTCGGTCCACGAGTTTAAAGACCCCGCAGTCCATATTAATATGTGGTTGTCGGGACCCGTCACCTCTCTGACGTCGTTGAAGGATTACAACGATAGGTGTCAGAGGAGTTCAGAGATGTACCCTTGAACCGGATGTAAATTGATTTAAAGGAGAAGCCGTGCTCAGTCAATTTAATTTGAGAACTTACGGCCATGATTGGGCTAAGTCCAGTTGAGAAAATTCAACGTTTTTATTTGTCTTTGGCCTATTAGGCCTGTGCTAGGGCATTGCCCCTTTTTAGTAATGCACTGCATTTCTTATTTTGTTTGGACTCTGCCCTTTTATAAATGATGCAGAGCATCAATTTTGTTTGGGCTCTGCCATTTTATTGCGTTTTATTTTGTTTGGGCTCTGCCCTTTTATAAATGATGCAGAGCATCAATTTTATTTGGGCTCTGCCCCTTTTATTGCATTGCAATTTATTTTGGCCTACTAGGCCTTTTTGACTTGGGCCTGGCCCCTTCAGTAAACAATGCAGTGCATTTGTCTGGCGCTTTGCACTAATTAATGAGCGCAAGCGCATGTGGAGGTGACACGTGTCATGCTCTGGTGAGCGCAAGCGCAGTTAGCGCAGTGCGCTGCGCTGCTGCGCTGCTGACACGTGGCGCGCTTTGGTGAGTTGCACCAATTTCAGAGAGCAATGCTCTATTTTAAAAGCGCATAGCGCAAGTTGTTCTGGAGCTAACACGTGGCGCTCTCTGGTGGCTTGCGCCAACCCAAGAGCGCAACAGTACAGATTTACAAGTGCAAGGCACTGTTTTAATATCTTGATCCAATTTTGAATTCAAGAAAAGAATCTTTTTAAGATTCCAGAACCAGTGGTTCATCAAAAGGCAATGCCTTTGTGTAGATCAAATGATCTAATAAAGAAGTATATTACTTCTTAATTTATTCTTATTATTTGATCTTTTCTTTTTATTTTAAGATCTTGATCTTGTTCTTAGATCATTGATCTTTTCAGAAGAAATTCTTCTTTTCAAAAGTTTACCTTCTTTTCTTTCTGATTTTTTCTCAAACTTTCTTTTTAGGAGTTCTCTGAATTCTTTCTCTGTTTCTCTGTCAATGTTCTCTCTTCTTCTCTTTTTTTTTATTTTAGAAAGAAGGATCATTGGTCGTTGGGACCCACCACCTCTCCGACGACACTGAGAGATTACAGTGCCATATATCGAACGTGTGGAGGGATGTACCCTTTGAACCATGTCTCACTCATTAGGGGGAAGAACAGGCTGGAGCTTAAGCTTCTCGCTGCTGAAAAAGGCTTCTTTGCGTTCGCACACGTGCGTCGCACGTGTTGGGCGCACGTGCGTCGCACGTGTTGGGCGCTCAAATTTGCACGTAGCGCACATGGATCTTGCGCATATGCGCATTATGGGGGGGTGCAAGCTCCTATGGAGAACGAGTCTCCTTTTAATTGAATACGCATATGCACATTATGGGGAGGAGCATGTTCCTATCTTGGAGAACTAAGCTCCTTTGGAGAACTAAGCTCCTTTGAGTATTGAATCCTTTGAGAATTTAACTCTACCACTTCTAAGAGGCATCCCCTCTTATTTATATGGGAGTGGTAGAGAAGCCATCTCTCGTTTTCCCGATGTGGGACTAAAAAATGCATTCCCCATGTAGTAGAGCATTACTTTAGATTACACGTGCATAACACATTTGCTCATAACTTTTGATCTCGGATGAATTATGAGGCCCATAATATATCAAATCGAAGGTCTTTTCGAGATGCTTTCAATATCATTAGGTTTTAGCCATTTCTCATTCTGGAGTTTGTCAAAATATAGCTCGGAAAATACTAGTTCTCTTCTTCTTCCTTAGATCACATGTGCATAGACATTTGGTCATAACTTTTGATCCCAGATGAATTATGAGGCCCATAATATATCAAATCGAAGGTCTTTTTAAGATGCTTTCAATACCATTAGAATTTAGCTATTTCTCATTCCGGAGTTTGTCAAAATACAGCTCGGAAAATACTGGTTCGCATCTTCTTTCTTAGATCACATGTGCATAACACATTTGCTCATAACTTTTGATCCCGGATGAATTATGAGGCCCATAATATATTAAATCGAAGGTTTTTTCGAGATGCTTTCAATAAAATCATAATTTAACAGTTCCTCATTGGAAGGTTTATCAAAATATAGGCCGGAAGATACTGGTTCGCATTTTCTTAAGCGTATCGCTGCCATTTGATACCTTGGACTCTTTTGCGCAGAAATTTTTGGCGGGAACAGGTGGTTCGCCCACTTACTTAGGGATCACTCTCTCCAAAAAGATGTCTTCTAAGACTTATTTGGAGAGAGCTCGCAAGCAAGAGATACCCTATGTTTCGACAGTAGGCTCTATCATGTATGCGATGTTATGTACCAGACCAGATGTAGCTAACTCATTAGGTGTAGTGATTAGGAATCAATCGGATCTTGGGAAAATCACTGGATAGCTGTGTAGGACATTCTTAAGTACTTGAGAAGCACTGAAGAAATGTTCTTGGTGTTTGGTATCGGTGAACTCCAGTGGGAGTCCTTTACCAATTCTAGCTCCCAGAGTGATAAGGACGACTGAAAATCAGTCTCGGGTTTTGTCTTTACCCTCAGTAGAGGGACGGTATGTTGGAAGTGTTCCAAGCTAGATACCATGGCAAACTAGACGATAAAGGATGAATATATCGCTACCAACGATGCTACCAAAGTGGATGTCTGGATATTTCTTGTTCATGAGATGAACATAGTTCCTACCATTGAGCGTCCAATAACTGTTATTGTGAAAACAGTGGAGTTGTGGCTTTGGCCTAGGAACACCGGTCCCATCAGCGATCCTGACATATTCTGAGGACAGTATCACCTGATCAGGGAGATGGTTGATCTCCAAGGGATCGAGGTTAGGAGAGTTGGCGCGAAGGATAACACCGCGGATCCACGCATAGAGGCATTTCCCTAGAGAGACTTTTATGGGGCGTTGAGTATGAGATACTAAAACAAATGGCCTTAGTGCAAGTGGGAGATTGTTAGTTATATGTATACTCTAGAGGCCATTATTATACATGTGATTTATATTATAGTGGATGCTTGGACATATATAGGGAGGAATTTCTTTCTCGACATGATAGTATGCTATTTGGTTGCTCTTTATCTTAACATGTACACTTATTGTCTCTCTATTACATGTTGATAAAGCCCTTAGGATGAGAGCTTGACTACCAGGATTATGATGCAGATCATACTAGTAGGGCAGAAGTAGTCGGTAAGTACATCCTTCAAATATTCCTACTCGTGGGAGTATCGAGACGGGGCATCGATATTCCAGAGTAGACTAGCATATACGCTTCTTGACCCATATGATGGACGATGGATGTGTTAGTTATATGTATGCCCTAGAGGCCATTACTGTACATTGGATGTATATTGTAGTGGATGCTGGGACATATATAGGAAGGACTTTCTTGCTCGACACGATAGTACGCTATCTGGTTGCACTTTATCTAAACATGTATACTTTCTGTCTCTCTGATTACATGTTGATAAAGCCCATAGGATGTGTACTCGACTTCCAGGACTATGATGTAGATCATACTAGTGGGGCCTGGGTAGTCCATGAGTACATCCTTGAAATGTTCCTAGTCGAGGGAATATCGAGACGGGGCATCGATATTCCAGAGTAGACTAGCGCATATCTTCTCGACTCATGCGATGGGCGATGGATGATCCCATATCCATTGGTGTTTGACATCAAAGATGGTATGCGGGTGCTCAGTGGAGACTGGGTACACTGAACGGGCTCGCCGAGAACTCCCAGATGGTATTATACCTCACGTCAGATGGCAGTTCTCTGGTGACACTGGTACAGCTTAGTCTGTTGACCCGAGATCGTCATAGAGTCTTGTGTGTCTCCCACTGTGCTTTGATTTCCACCCTACCACGGCTCTACTGAGTTGTGCAAACAGGTGGTTTTTGGGTACAGTCCCGATTCACATGGAGGCAATGAGCGATAGGAGGGGATTCGTCTCTCCCGGTATTGGGGGTTGATGTTGTGCTATGCTCGACTGGCCATAACAGGAAATCCCTGGTCAGGGTTGCAGTGATATACTGGTAAGAGTTATCAGTAGTTTCACGAATGTTATGGACCTCAAGTCGACATGACTTATCGAGCTATTGGGGTCTGACGTTTACCATCCCTAGGCGAGATATGCGACATATCAGACGAACGGACCGGACTGTACGGTAAGTGTTACTGGTTGGATTCGCAGGAGTGTGAGCGGGCTTACTCGTCGATCTTCTGATCGCTCAATACCCGGGTGGCCATTACGTTTAGCAGACCGCTTGCGGCTTGTGGGTGTTTGATATGATCATCATCCGCTGCCGGCGTATTGACGAGTCTTTAGAGTCCTACACAGAGGTTTCCTGGCTCAAGCGAAACGAAATAGGAGCGCATATGAGATATGTGCGGGACCGAGAATAATGCGTGTATGTGATACCGTATTTCATTCTCGCGATGAATGTGTGTCGAATGGTTGTATGCGATATAACCTAGTTATCGAATCAAGGATTGATTCGATAAGCCGATACATTGGATACTAGCCGGTTATATGCGATATGACCGGATCATTGGATCAAGTGTTGATTTAATGATTGAATGTATAATTATATATTTGATATATTACTTTGCATTAACTAGTATTGGTTCACTTTAAATGGATTTACTCACTTGGTTTGTGCACATTGTATATGTGATATATTTTGTGCACATGATTGTATCATGTTTGATGATACATGCAAGCTAGGGTTAGTGTAAAGAATTAGGTCATGGTTAGGTTTATGATTAGGGTTTTCTTTTTATTTACTTATTCATTTATTTATTCTTTTGTTTATTTTGGAAAAAGAAAAAGGTAAAGAGAAAAAGAATGGTTGCTAGTTTTGTTTGTAGTTGAAGTTTCTTGAAACTTTGACTTAGTCACCATTCTTATCTCATCCTTAACCCTAACCATTCAAGTTAACCATGGTCCATTCTCTACAACTAACCAAGGGTTAGTAAATGATAAGTATTGATTTATTTATCATTTACTTAACACTTATGATATTCTTTTTCATCATCTTCTTCTTCTTCAATATGAGAAAAAGCTTGCTACATCAATGGTGATTGATGCAAAAGTGTGGGAAATCCAAAAATAAAGTCTACTGTCACGACCCGCAGGGTACGGAACGTGACTGGCACTTAAGTTTACGAAACGTCTAAAGGCGTCCGTAAAATAAGTAAGCCAAAGCCCAGAAAAACAAAACCAATTAAGCAAAAGAGTGAAGAAAACCCAAACATTTGAAAGCAAGTTTATCAAATAAGTCATGTAAAACCCTTTTTAAAAACAATACTAAGTTTTCCGAAAATTTCGGCAGAGTCTCCTTTGTAAATACTGGCCCCCAAAATGGGTACAACAAAAATATGCATGAATCCAACACAATAGGGCATCCCCAAGCGGGAGCTAGCTCTTCGCCACAAGGCGGTCACAAATCCCACGCAATGTAAATGACAGCAAGCATAATAATCATAATAAAGCATAAGGAAGCATGAAAAAGTAGCATGTCGGCTCAAGTGAGCTCGACCCCAAAATACAGCATAAAATCCACAAACCTCACTGTCTCATCTCTAGGTCAATATACAATAATCTGGTGGAAAACAGTAGATGGAGTACACTAGATACAAAGAATATACAAGTGGTACAAAAATTAACATAACCCACCTATGAGCAAATCTCGAGCTCAGGAAAAAGAGGCAAAAGACAAGTGCACCCGCCGCTACTGAACTGACGGAGCGGACCTGCAAAAGACTGTGGCACAACGGGGGTGAGTTGCCAACTCGTGAGTAATAAATAATATTTACACAGGCTATCGAATGCATGCACACAAGCATCCTAGCATCTATATACAGGTAAGGCAGGACATAATGGCGAGTATGTATGCAATATGGATATACTAGCAGGTGTGTATACAACATCAGTGTACGAATATGTATGCAACATGAATATCTGAGGTCTCAATAGGTTTATATATAAAAATATTTTATCAGATGTTGTTTTTGAAACTCTTTTAGAATGCCAGCAAATGTCAATGAATCGACGAAAACCGGTGTCCAGCAACGACACCCCAAAAGCTGTCTCAAATCTCATAAATGTATCGCTGGCCTCAGCCGTCCGGCTGACCCATCTCAAATATCAATATCTCATCATCTAGCGGCCACGGTCGGTATCCTCTGGATATCCGCCGTCCTAAACAGTCACCGGTAGGTAATCTGTCCCCTGCCAGGCTCAACGTCATCACCACATTCCTCTTGCCCCGGGGTACCTTACCGGGCCCACCATGTACCCGTGCCGGTTCCTCCACTCCTCGACACGGATTTCCAAAGCTACAGCAAACTCATGGTGGACGACACTTACATCACTAGAAAACCGCAATTTACATGTTTTAAAAATATCATAAGTTTGGAAATTTTGCGGCTTTCCCCCGAAATCCAGCAATATCATAAAATCTCAAGAAATCCTCATAAGTGCATATATCAGTGATAATGAATGCATATGATATCAATAATCAAGATGCGATGTGTGATTAATGTATTAAGCATGAACAATTAATATGATGAAGTACATGCACATGACTAGCAATACTACGGTTTCATTTTTAAGGAATTAAAGGCAATAGTACCAGTTTAAGTACCAATTAGTAAAAGTTTCAATTTAAAAGTTATCTAGTGTGGTGGCATGGCAATTACCAGGATGTGTGTGTAAACATGAATAGTGCTCGTGCTGCATATAAAGACCTGGTAATGGTGCATGTGTCCTACAATTGAGTTTGCGTATATGGGTATAACATATTGATCTAATTGCAGCAATTATCATGCCAGTATTATTATTCTAATGTCACAAGTGGTTATCCAGTTTACTATTTTATTTTCAGTTTACTAAATCTATCGGGCGACTTGCGCCATCCAAACGATCGTCCCCCCGTAGATGTTAAATCTACTCACCGGGATCCCTGGCTAGCTGTGTCCAATCACCGCCTTTCCTTTTCGCGCCGCGTCTGACGTTTCCGCGACCGAACCTGGAATTTACATCATTACCAATTATAAGGTTACATATCAAGAACGACGCAAACCCCAACGAAACTACTAAAGTTCGCTAGCTAGGTACAACGTGCACAAAGTGCGCGGAACACACGCGAAAATCGCAAAACTGCCAAAAACGCCGATTTGGGTCACCCGGCAAAACTAAAACCCGACTACCCAAAAACCGCACTCACGCATCCTAAAAGTCGTAGGACAAGCCATTACAATCATCAAGATATCAAAAATAGTCCATCTCATAATTTATATAAAAATCTAGTAAGCATATACATTCCAAAAATCGGTGCAAAAATCGCCGATTTGCGACAAAACGACTACAATAAAGCATACTCACCCAAGCACACTACAAGCAATCCACACCCACTAATTACAACACATTAATCATGCTCCAAAACCTATATTCCACAACCAAACCCTTTCTTGATTTTTATAAATAGCAATTGCAAATCAAAAACCATACTTGAAAAACTTAATTAACACTAATTTCAACCCCAATTAGCAAGTTCATCTCTTAGATTAAGGTTAGCAAAACACTAGATAGCAAATTAGGTTTAAATCAATTAAATAATGCTTTCTAAAACTTAATCAACTCACTAATCAAGTTTCAAATATCAATTCCATACAAAAACCTTCTCTTGAAAATTTAAAACAACAATTTACAACTAAAATCAACTTCTAAAATTACCTAAATTAGCATAATTAAAGACTACATAACAAGGTAACCATATAGATTAGTTCACTAACAACTAGATTAACTAATAAACAACTTAATTAATTATCATGGCTTCAAAACCCTAATTTAAACAAACTACTCTTTTAAACTAGATTAGAAATAAGCTAACTTTTAACACTAACCATACAATTAAAGGAATTTTTTAGCAAAAGAAAGCAACTTGATGAGAATTATACCTCTTGATCAATGGATCAAGCAAGAGAATTTGCTCCAAGGAATGGCTTCCTAGCTCCAAGATTCAAACAAGAATGGCTAAGGATAATGATAGCATAAGGATTTTGTTTGGATTTTTGGAATTAATTCATGGATTTGATGTATTTTCTTGAAGGAAATTGAAGAAAAATGCAAAGAAAAGAGATGAGGAAGAGGGGTGCAGGTTTCGGCCAGGTAGGAGGTATGGGGGAGGGTGTGGGGTGAGTGGGAAGGTCAAGGGTCAAGTTCCAAAGTCAATGTATCATACTTTATCCAATATATTTAAATTAATCCATAAACCAACAATTTAACTCAAGAAAGAAACCAAGAAGAGAGAGGCCAGAAATTTCTGGTCTCATACAAGGTGGGGCTGTCCTAGGGCTGAGGAAAAAGATAGAGGGGTTTTACAAAAGAAATTTTATGCAAAAAGGCCCCCTACAACTCAAAAATTGCAAGTTTTAGCCCAAAATTCAATAAATTCGTTTCAATTCATAAAAATTTGTTAAAAATCAAAATAAATTACTAAAAATTCATGTTATCACTAGATTATAATTATCATAATTTTAGAGATTAAAATTAGCCCGGAAAAATTTGTATTTATCGCTTATTTAATGTATTTTCTTACCGGCTTAAAATAATATAAAAAAATTGAAAAATAGGGAAAATTTTTTAAATGACCAAATTTTCATAAATAACTCATTAGCTACTAAAAACAAGTAATTACCTATCCATTTAAGGTATAATTAGCCCTAAACTGCAAAATATCGAGAAAGACGGTTTTCGGAAAAATACCGAATTTTCACCGAATTTCAGGAAAACACCAAAACGACTTTTCAAGACGCTACAATCTTCCCCCCTTAAAGAAATTCGGTCCCCGAATTTTAAAAAAAAAATATAACTACGCGTACCTTCAAAGAGATGGGGATATTTCTTCCTCATCTCGCCCTCGGTCTCCCAGGTAACCTCCTCGCTGCTCGGGCTACGCCAAAGGACCTTGACGGTTGGTATACTCTTCGACCTCAACTTCTTCACCTGCCGATCCAAGATGGCCACCGGCTGCTCTGCAAAAGAAAGGTCGCGCTCTAGCTGGACTGTCGGGTGCTGAATCGCATGCGAAGGGTCGTGAAGGTACTTGCGGAGCATCGAAACATGGAAGACGGGGTGAACATCGGGAAAGCTGGGAGGAAGAGACAAACGATATGCAACAGCGCCGACACGCTCGAGGATCTCGAAGGGACCTACGAATCTAGGGCTAAGCTTCCCCTTTCGCCCAAAACGCATCACGCCCTTCATCGGAGAGACTTTCAGAAAAACATGGTCGCCAACTGCGAACTCTAATCTACGACGGCGCCTGTCTGCATACGATTTCGCCTGCTCTGAGCCGCTCTCATCTGGTCTCGGATCAACTGTATCTTCGCTGTCGTCTCCTCAACAAGCTGCGGCCCCAAAATGCTGCTCCCGCTGAGCTCTGTCCAACAAACGGGCGATCTGCATCTCCTCCCATACAATGCCTCGAAAGGTGCCATCTGAATCGTATCCTGGAAGCTGTTGTTATAGGAGAACTCCACTAGAGGTAAATGACGATCCCAGCTACCACCAAAGTCTAAAACGCACGCTCTGAGCATGTCCTCGAGAGTCTGAATGGTCCGCTCTGACTGTCCGTCGGTCTGCGGATGAAACGCTGTGCTGAAGCTCAAACGAGTGCCCAAAGCCTCCTGAAGTCTCTGCCAAAGTCGGCTGGTGAACTGAGTGCCTCGATCTGACACGATACAAGTCGGTACGCCATGTAGTCGCACGATCTCGTCAATATAGAGCTGAGCATACTGAGCGAAGCTGAAAGTCGTCTTCACTGGAAGGAAGTGAGCCGCTTTCGTCAATCTATCCACGATCACCCAGATGGAGTCGTACCCTCGACTGGTCCTGGGTAGACCCACAACGAAATCCATCGAAATCTGCTCCCATTTCCACTCTGGAATGGGTAACGGCTGCAGCTCTCCTGCGGGCCTCTGGTGCTCGGCCTTGACTTGCTGACAAGTCAGGCATCTCGAAACGAACTCCGCAATGTCCCTCTTCATCCCGTCCCACCAGTAGGTCTCTCTCATATCATGGTACATCTTGGTGGAACCGGGGTGGACACTATACACTGATCGGTGTGCCTCCTCAAGAATGTCGCGCCGCAATCCATCAGCATCTGGTACGCACAGTCTAGATCCATATCGTAAAATCCCCTGATCGTCAACCACGAACTCGGAAAATCTGCCCTGTCCCATCTGTGCCATGATCTCTGAGCAACGGTCGTCATTGCGCTGTGCCTCATATATACGGTCAAGCAACTGTGGGCGTGCACGAACATGCGCGAGCTGTCCCCCTGTCTGAGTGAACTCGAACTCAACTCGGCTGTCGCATAACATCTGCCAATCTGCTGACGACTGCCTCTGAACTGCGCGCAAAAAGGATAGACTACCCCCGGGCCTCCTACTCAACGCATCTGCCACCACATTTGCCTTGCCGGGGTGATATAAGATCTCGCAGTCGTAGTCTTTCACCAACTCCATCCAACGACGCTGTCTGAGGTTCAGGTCTCGCTGCTGAAATATGTACTTTAAGCTCTTGTGATCGGTGAATATCTGACACGACTCGCCGTAAAGGTAATGTCGCCAAATCTTCAGTGCAAAGACCACTGCAGCCATCTCCAAATCATGAGTGGGGTAGTTCTGTTCATGCTTCTTCAACTGTCGAGAAGCATAAGCGATCACCCGGCCATGCTGCATCAAAACGCATCCTAATCCCACGCGCGAAGCATCACAGTAGACAACAAATCCGCCTGATCCCGAAGGTAAAGATAATACCGGCGCCGTAGTCAAACATGTCCGCAGCTGCTGAAAACTGCGCTCGCACTCCTCTGTCCAAACGAAAGGAACTCCCTTCCGGGTCAAACTGGTCAACGGTGCAGCTATACGGGAGAAGTCCTGAACAAAATGCCTGTAGTAGCCCGCCAGGCCTAGAAAACTACGGATCTCAGTAACCGATGTAGGTCGGGGCCACTGCTGAACAGCCTCAATCTTCTTCGGGTCCACACAAATGCCGTCTCTCGTAACCACGTGACCCAAGAATCCGACGCTGTCCAGCCAGAAAGCACACTTGGAGAACTTCGCGAACAGCTGGTGCTCCCTCAGAGTCTGTAACGTAATCCGCAAGTGCTGCTCGTGCTCCTCTCTGCTCCGGGAGTACACCAAGATATCGTCGATAAACACGATGATGAACAAGTCAAGATACGGCCTGAATGTACGGTTCATCAAATCCATAAATGCTGCTGGGGCGTTGGTGAGTCCGAACGACATCACCAAAAACTCGTAGTGGCCATAGCGTGTACGGAAAGCTGTCCTCGGTATATCCTCCTGTCGAACCCGCAGCTGATGGTATCCTGATCGCAAGTCGATCCTCGAAAAATACCCCGCACCCTGAAGCTGGTCGAACAAATCATCAATGCGCGGCAACGGATATCTGTTCCGAACGGTAACTTTGTTCAGCTGGCGGTAGTCGATACATAAGCGCAAACTTCCATCCTTCTTCTTGACAAACAGGACCGGAGCACCCCACGGAGAAACACTCGGTCGAATAAGCCCCTTATCCAACAAATCCTGCAACTGATCCTTCAGCTCTCGAAGCTCTGCCGGGGCCATCCGATAAGGCGGTATAGAAATAGGCCCCGAACCGGGAATCAAATCAATGCAGAACTCAACATCGCGCTCAGGCGGTAGCCCGGGTAGCTCATCAAGGAAAACATCAGGGAACTCACAAACTACCGGGACCTGGTCCAACGGAACCTCTGCAGCTCGAGTAACACAAACAAACGCTAAGAATCCCTGACATCCCTTCCGCAAGAGCTGACCAGCGCGAAAAGACGAAATTAAGCTGGGAAGGGCGACACTGTGGTCTCCCTGAATAACAAGGACTGGCTCTCCCGGAAAGCTAAATCTGACTGCCTTCTCACGGCAGTCCACCGAAGCATAACAAGTGGCTAGCCAATCCATGCCCAGAAGCACATCAAAGTCCAACATATCGAGGAGTATCAAATCAACTGATGAATCCCTCTCCCCGATACGAACGGAACACAAACGAAATACAAACCGAGCGACAAACGACTCGCCTACCGGAGTAACAACAACAAGCGGCTGATCTAACGACGACGACTCACGGCCCAACATCGGTGCAAAGTGTGTAGAGACGTACGAATGTGTGGAACCTGGGTCGAATAATACCCGTGCGTCGAAAGAACAAACTGGCAAAGTACCTGTCACAACGGCATTGGATGCCTGCGCATCCTGCGGTGTCAAAGCAAAAACTCGGGCCTGTCCTCCACCGATAGCGGGCTGACCTCGACCTCGGCCTCTGCCTCCTCGTCCTCTCTGAACAGGACCGCCACGTCCACGGCCTCTCGGTGCACCTAACTGGCGTGGAGCATCGCCTGGGGTAGGAAGTAGGGCTCTCTGAGGAGGGGGTGGTGATGGTGGTAGGGTCACATGCGGAACTGTCGCTGCTCCCTGTCGTCTTACCGGACAGTCTCTGATACGATGATGCAGGCTACCACACCAAAAACATCCTAACCATGGCTGCTGACCATATGGGTGAAGGCGATATAACTGGCCCCTAAAGAATCCACCACAGCCTCTGCGAACCCTCCTAGGTGCTAACATATCAGTGCGAATCCGACTCGGTCTCGAAACGACTGCAGGGGGAGTAATATCCGATCTCTGTGCTCGATTGACCTCTACTAACGATTCCACCATCTGTCGTAACTCCTGCATGCCTCCCATCATCTGTCGCAGCTCCTCCATACCGGACTTAAGCCTATCCATGCGACCTGGGGAATGCGGATCAGTCTGTCCCTGCGGCGTAGGCATACCACCCTGCTCAGTCCTAGTTTCGGACGAGCCAGCTCGAATCTCGTCTCTGACGGCAGCCCTCTGTGCCCTCGTAGCCTTCGGCGGCATAGTGGCTGGTACAGGAAAAGGATAATAAGGACAGTGCAATAGGATCATAGGATACACGGAATTGAAGAAGGAAATTTCCAAGCAAGTATCCTAAAGTCACTTAGGCGGAGTACCGTATCGTAAGTATGCCGCGGACATACGCACGCTACGTTACCCTGCTTAAGTCACTTACTCCATCTACCAAGGGTCATCCTACACTCACAAAGGTAAACCTATCGCTCTGATACCAACTTTGTCACGACCCGCAGGATACGGAACGTGACTGGCACTTAAGTTTACGAAACGTCTAAAGGCGTCCGTAAAATAAGTAAGCCAAAGCCCAGAAAAACAAAACCAATTAAGCAAAAGAGTGAAGAAAACCCAAACATTTGAAAGCAAGTTTATCAAATAAGTCATGTAAAACCCTTTTTAAAAACAATACTAATTTTTCCGAAAATTTCGGCAGAGTCTCCTTTGTAAATACTGGCCCCCAAAATGGGTACAACAAAAATATGCATGAATCCAACACAATAGGGCATCCCCAAGCGGGAGCTAGCTCTTCGCCACAAGGCGGTCACAAATCCCACGCAATGTAAATGACAGCAAGCATAATAATCATAATAAAGCATAAGGAAGCATGAAAAAGTAGCATGTCGGCTCAAGTGAGCTCGACCCCAAAATACAGCATAAAATCCACAAACCTCACTGTCTCATCTCTAGGTCAATATACAATAATCTGGTGGAAAACAGTAGATGGAGTACACTAGATACAAAGAATATACAAGTGGTACAAAAATTAACATAACCCACCTATGAGCAAATCTCGAGCTCAGGCAAAAGAGGCAAAAGACAAGTGCACCCGCCGCTACTGAACTGACGGAGCGGACCTGCAAAAGACTGTGGCACAACGGGGGTGAGTTGCCAACTCATGAGTAATAAATAACATTTACACAGGCTATCGAATGCATGCACACAAGCATCCTAGCATCTATATACAGGTAAGGCAGGACATAATGGCGAGTATGTATGCAATATGGATATACTAGCAGGTGTGTATACAACATCAGTGTACGAATATGTATGCAACATGAATATCTGAGGTCTCAATAGGTTTATATATAAAAATATTTTATCAGATGTTGTTTTTGAAACTCTTTTAGAATGCCAGCAAATGTCAATGAATCGACGAAAACCGGTGTCCAGCAACGACACCCCAAAAGCTGTCTCAAATCTCATAAATGTATCGCTGGCCTCAGCCGTCCGGCTGACCCATCTCAAATATCAATATCTCATCATCTAGCGGCCACGGTCGGTATCCTCTGGATATCCGCCGTCCTAAACAGTCACCGGTAGGTAATCCGTCCCCTGCCAGGCTCTACGTCATCACCACATTCCTCTTGCCCCGGGGTACCTTACCGGGCCCACCATGTACCCGTGCCGGTTCCTCCACTCCTCGACACGGATTTCCAAAGCCACAGCAAACTCATGGTGGATGACACTTACATCACTAGAAAACCGCAATTTACATGTTTTAAAAATATCATAAGTTTGGAAATTTTGCGGCTTTCCCCCGAAATCCAGCAATATCATAAAATCTCAAGAAATCCTCATAAGTGCATATATCAGTGATAATGAATGCATATGATATCAATAATCAAGATGCGATGTGTGATTAATGTATTAAGCATGAACAATTAATATGATGAAGTACATGCACATGACTAGCAATACTACGGTTTCATTTTTAAGGAATTAAAGGCAATAGTACCAGTTTAAGTACCAATTAGTAAAGGTTTCAATTTAAAAGTTATCTAGTGTGGTGGCATGGCAATTACCAGGATGTGTGTGTAAACATGAATAGTGCTCGTGCTGCATATAAAGACCTGGTAATGGTGCATGTGTCCTACAATTGAGTTTGCGTATATGGGTATAACATATTGATCTAATTGCAGCAATTATCATGCCAGTATTATTATTCTAATGTCACAAGTGGTTATCCAGTTTACTATTTTATTTTCAGTTTACTAAATCTATCGGGCGACTTGCGCCATCCAAACGATCGTCCCCCCGTAGATGTTAAATCTACTCACCGGGATCCCTGGCTAGCTGTGTCCAATCACCGCCTTTCCCTTTCGCGCCGCGTCTGACGTTTCCGCGACCGAACCTGGAATTTACATCATTACCAATTATAAGGTTACATATCAAGAACGACGCAAACCCCAACGAAACTACTAAAGTTCGCTAGCTAGGTACAACGTGCACAAAGTGCGCGGAACACACGCGAAAATCGCAAAACTGCCAAAAACGCCGATTTGGGTCACCCGGCAAAACTAAAACCCGACTACCCAAAAACCGCACTCACGCATCCTAAAAGTCGTAGGACAAGCCATTACAATCATCAAGATATCAAAAATAGTCCATCTCATAATTTATATAAAAATCTAGTAAGCATATACATTCCAAAAATCGGTGCAAAAATCGCCGATTTGCGACAAAACGACTACAATAAAGCATACTCACCCAAGCACACTACAAGCAATCCACACCCACTAATTACAACACATTAATCATGCTCCAAAACCTATATTCCACAACCAAACCCTTTCTTGATTTTTATAAATAGCAATTGCAAATCAAAAACCATACTTGAAAAACTTAATTAACACTAATTTCAACCCCAATTAGCAAGTTCATCTCTTAGATTAAGGTTAGCAAAACACTAGATAGCAAATTAGGTTTAAATCAATTAAATAATGCTTTCTAAAACTTAATCAACTCACTAATCAAGTTTCAAATATCAATTCCATACAAAAACCTTCTCTTGAAAATTTAAAACAACAATTTACAACTAAAATCAACTTCTAAAATTACCTAAATTAGCATAATTAAAGACTACATAACAAGGTAACCATATAGATTAGTTCACTAACAACTAGATTAACTAATAAACAACTTAATTAATTATCATGGCTTCAAAACCCTAATTTAAACAAACTACTCTTTTAAACTAGATTAGAAATAAGCTAACTTTTAACACTAACCATACAATTAAAGGAATTTTTTAGCAAAAGAAAGCAACTTGATGAGAATTATACCTCTTGATCAATGGATCAAGCAAGAGAATTTGCTCTAAGGAATGGCTTCCTAGCTCCAAGATTCAAGCAAGAATGGCTAAGGATAATGATAGCATAAGGATTTTGTTTGGATTTTTGGAATTAATTCATGGATTTGATGTATTTTCTTGAAGGAAATTGAAGAAAAATGCAAAGAAAAGAGATGAGGAAGAGGGGTGCAGGTTTCGGCCAGGTAGGAGGTATGGGGGAGGGTGTGGGGTGAGTGGGAAGGTCAAGGGTCAAGTTCCAAAGTCAATGTATCATACTTTATCCAATATATTTAAATTAATCCATAAACCAACAATTTAACTCAAGAAAGAAACCAAGAAGAGAGAGGCCAGAAATTTCTGGTCTCACACAAGGTGGGGCTGTCCTAGGGCTGAGGAAAAAGATAGAGGGGTTTTACAAAAGAAATTTTATGCAAAAAGGCCCCCTACAACTCAAAAATTGCAAGTTTTAGCCCAAAATTCAATAAATTCGTTTCAATTCATAAAAATTTGTTAAAAATCAAAATAAATTACTAAAAATTCATGTTATCACTAGATTATAATTATCATAATTTTAGAGATTAAAATTAGCCCGGAAAAATTTGTATTTATCGCTTATTTAATGTATTTTCTTACCGGCTTAAAATAATATAAAAAAATTGAAAAATAGGGAAATTTTTTTAAATGACCAAATTTTCATAAATAACTCATTAGCTACTAAAAACAAGTAATTACCTATCCATTTAAGGTATAATTAGCCCTAAACTGCAAAATATCGAGAAAGACGGTTTTCGGAAAAATACCGAATTTTCACCGAATTTCAGGAAAACACCAAAACGACTTTTCAAGACGCTACATCTACCCACTTCCTATTTCTTCATCCTCTACCTCTTGCCAAGTTGTATAGGGTGTTTACTTCACAAGTTTTCAAAGCTTGGTGAAGTTGGAGCTTGTTCTTGCGATGCCTCGACGTAGATCATCTTCGGCATCGAACCGACGATCAAGCCCGCCCATTCTTCGATGATGCCAATGCTAGAGTCGTGAGTTCGATTTGGACAGCGGAGGGAGATCATCATGGAGCTCACGAAGTGGTGGACCGGATCTACAAAGGTTGTAGTCACTTTCCCCTAGCATTTAATTCGATTACTTGCTTGCTTTGCCTAAATATCTAGTTAACGATCCGTATTAGGGTTTGTAGGCACCCGTAAAATTTGATTTGTGAATGTTTGATCACTTGTGAGACTCCTTATGAGTGTCTAGGAACCTTACAGTGGTATCAGAGCCTAGCTAGAGCCTTAGGCGAAGTCCCGACGGAATCAGAAGTCCGATCGACCCAAAACCCCGACTAAGAACATGCTCTCTGTACATTTTTTAATTTCGAGGATTTTTCCACATTAAAAATATCCAAAAAAATCAGCAGGCTAATTTAAGAATTACTGTGAATTTCGATGGAGTAATTCCATCAAAGAGGCGCGGATCCGCGGCACGAGCATGGCTCGTGCGGCGGATCCGCGGCGAGTTTGTCGTTTTGTGCATCCACTGTTACACAGTAATTCTTAGTTATCTGTGCTGGATTTCCTGGGGATTTTAATAATTTTTTCCAGAGTTGCATTTTCTGGCTTGTATTGGGAACTCTGTATATTCGATCGGACTGTCTAATTTTGTCGGAGTGGCTTTCCGGGTAATTTTAGAATATGTTAAAAAGTTCGACCGGATATAAATACCCACTTTTTCCCCTGCCGGGAAATTTCCAATTGTTGGATTTTTCCGTAGTTTAACGACGTTCTAAGTAGTGCAAGTAACGCGATGGACCCTCTAGAAGACAACAAACCTTAACTCGATTATGTGATCGTCTTGAACTGCCCTTTGAACCTTCGGGTTTGGGGCAGTACGGCGTGCCACATGTGAGGCGTTGGCTTGACCCTTCTACGGCTGGACCGTTGGTACTGAGGCACGAACTGAATGTTGTTAGACTTATTTCATGTGTTGAGCTGTATCGGGAAAACTTGGGTGTTCGATTGTTCGATCGAAAAGTTTAGCATTTTATATTTATCCGGAATGTGATACAATAATTGGAATTCACAAATAGTTATGAGATAACGGAATGAATATTATAAACGTAGCAGTTTAGTCTCACTTGATCGGTTGCCACGGAATTTTGATGTGATCAAAAGTCCGTCGCAATCACGTAGCGTACGCGGATACTCGCCGGGTAAACTTAATAGACAGCCTCACTCCATAGCCCCGACCAAGTGACTGTAGGAGAACCCCGTCGCCGAAAGCATCCGTTCGGGTGCTCCCGGTAGCGGTGTTCCGCCTTGGTGTACTTCGTCGACGGCGTCGGGGGTGCGGCCGCCTACTAAAGTTTGCGACGAGCATTCGATCAGAATGTCGGGAATCCTGTTGAATTGCCCGACTTGATATTGAAAAGAGTTTTCGATAATGAGACTAAAATGCGGGGTTTATAATTGTTAGGCATGCGATGTCTAAGTAATTCATTTGGTCAGGCATGCGATGTCTGAGGTGGTTGCGGATTCCAACTGTTGTAGTTTTACACTTTCTTTTCTGTGACCGTAAGTGTAATATGTGATATCGCCGGTTTCGTTGCTATATGTCAACGACAATTGGGATACGCATGTTTGCTTACGTTGATGACATGTGATGTTATGTGTTGCTGGATATGTTATATTGGATCGTCGTGTTTGAATAGCCGGGGGTTTTTATGTGAGATGAGTGTTTTTCCATTTTCATTCATGTAAAAACTTGTATGTAATATTCTTTTATTGGGGCACTTCCAGGTTGCGGAAGTTGTCACCGTTGATGTATATTATTTACTTTTCTGCACTAGGATAGACCCAAGGAGGGGAGCACAAGTAACCGGGTTCTGGGGTCCAGTGGGAGACCAACTCGAGGAGTCGAGTCCGGGTCTCCTAACCCTAGAATTGGTAGGGTTGCTTGCCGCTCTCGTAGGGGTCTAGGGGTGTGGGATTGGCTATTCATCACGACCGTGGAATCCGTGTTTTGTACTGGCTCGTATTGAAAACACGGACGTCCTAGTATATCCAATATTTCATATGTTTCTTCTGCTGTGATTTATCTGTGATCATGTGATGTTCTGTGACAGGTATTATATATAGTATATATGATATATTATATAGACGTTGCTTATATTTTACACCCACGCTAGCCCTGCCTCGCTCTGGCGTTAGTTACCTAACCTAACGGTGCAGACGGGACATCGAGGCGAATGCGGATGGCATAAGCGTACGTTATATTTATCTGTGATGGTTAGGTGGATTTAAATGATGGGATATTCATTAATGAGATTAATGAAAGAAAATAAACCTAATTGATGTTGTGGAATCGAATTTCAAAATAAAAACAGGTAGCTACAGTTCTTGCTTTGCATCGCGGTGTTCATTATAGAACATCCTGCACCTTATTCGATGAGGAAAGGACCGAGATCCCTTCACCGGGAGTGACTCCTTTAGCAATAACTGGCAGATGCTACACACTCGGTTTGTCTTTGATCGCTTCTATAGTTTCTGCTTTGCACAGTGATATATATGATATATCCCGCACCTCATTCGACGAGGAAAGGGCCGACGATCCCTTCACCGGGAGTGACCCCTTTAGCAAAAATAGAAAAGCCTCGAAAACATTCCATTTAAAAACCATTTGATTCCGCAACGAGATCAAGTTCAAAGCGTTAAAGGTTTTCACAAAAACCATTCGCAACCCTCCGTCATTTTAGGAAGTAGAGTACTTAGTATTCGTGCTGTGTTTGTTGACCATAGTCAAGGCACAGTGTACGGTAGCTAAGTGATGTCTTCCTACACCGCATATGATGCGATTAGTTAGGACAGTCGCGTGACTTTGTTGACCTTAGTTAAGGGTCATGTGGGTCGGTCTAATTAATCACGAAATGACGGGTAGAACTTGACTAGTACTTATGATTTGTTGACCATAGTTAAGGTCATAAGTGCTAGGGGAAAAAACCTTTATCGGGAGTTTCAAGTGTTGAAATTTGCAATGAGATTGCATACCTTCTATATGATAGTTGGATCCCAATACCCACTGCGAGTAATTGTTACTCCTGGGAGAGTTTTGCACTTTACAATTAGCCGATCAAGTAGGTGTCTAAAAAGGTGTCAACGGGGTTACGCCTCTGGAAAAACGAGGTTTACTGTAATTAGGTCCGTGCGAAAGCACGGGGAACCTCCCTCAAAGTACCGACACTGGCCTGGCTGAAAGATTGGCAAACTTGTAGAGTGTAATTAATCCCGGCTAGTCTTTCCTTTTAGGGTTTGAAGGAAGATTTGATAAAAACAGTGGGAGCCATCCTGATTAGATAAAATATATAACCAATCTGATCTTGCAAGAGCGCACGCAGAGTGTTTTCTTCTCTCTCTCTCCTGGTAGCGACCATATCACGCCTTAATCAAGATAATAATACGGATGTATTGACCGAACCCGCTTGTTATACTGAGCTGGGGAACGTTAGTCCCGCTCCAACTTATAATTGTTATAAGACAGAGCAGGAAATTGGGGAATACCAGAATTCCTATGCCGCCCAAACGAAGAAAGTGCATATGATGCATCTTCTTCGGGTGTGTTCATTACAAAGAACTGTTTCTCAGTATCCTCTGCATCCTGGGTATATGATACCGGATCAGGATCCCAGATATGTAATCTGTTACATAGGGCTACAAAAAGGTAGAAAAACTGAGAACGGGTGATAAGTTTCATGAGACAGAAACCGGGGCAAGTGTTGCAGCCAAGTCTGTTGGTCACTGTCACCCTGTATTACGAATACATTGATTCTGAACAAATGCTATTAGATACCGAACCTGATATACAAAATCATATCAGTCTCTTTATTAGTAAAGAAAGGATATAATTTTGTATTGATGGATAATGTTTTGAACATTTCCTATATCAAAAGTTGATCGGTTCAGGCACGTTATCTAAAAGCATTGACGTTCTAAATCAAACTACAGTTCCTCGTATACAGAACACACACAAGAGAATGAGTTCAGAAATGAACGAATTCTTCTTGAGGTATTGTAGACTAGGTCATATCTATGCGACCCGATTGGCTGAAGTTACATTTAGATGTATATTTAAATCAGTTTGAATTTACATCTTGTGAAACTTGCCAGTCGTGTCACAAAGATATAATGACACCAGCTCTGTTTACTGGAAACAGAGAAAGAGTTAGTAAACTCTTGGGACTGATACATGATGATGTATGTAAGGTCTCCTGTCTACACATGCCAGGACTGGTTCTTCTTACTTCATTATATTCTCTGATAATCTCTCAAGATTCAGTCATATGTTCCTGTTGAAACATAAGTCCGAACCTTTTGAGGTATTCACAGAATATGAGTTAGAAGTAGAGAACCAATAACCGGGTATAAGTATTATGTCCTTTGATGAGATCAAGGAGGAGAATACTTGTGCATGGCATTCCTGGACCATTCTAAAGGAGAATGAGATTCTCTCTCCGTATTACTCCTCTGAATACACCACAGCACAACGGTGCATCAGGGCGGAGCAATCACACAATATTAGATATGGTGTGCTCTGTGATGAGTATTACTGAGTTACCTGTTTCCTTTTTGGGAGTTATGCACTTGAGAAGCTGCATACCTATTGAATTAGGTTTGAATCAAATCAGTGCCTACCACTCCATATAAGATATGGTATGGGAAGAACCCATCTCTTAAGCGAGTTAAGATTTGGGGTTGTCCGGCCTATGTTTGAAGCAAAATCCGGACAAGATCGAGGCAGGATCAGTTCTGTAGAACTGGAAATGTTCCAGCTATACAAACTGTAGCTGATGATTTGAAAGAACCAAAGGATTCAATAGTTACCAATGAACCTCAGTCTCTCCGCCGATCTAGTAGGGTTCCTCACCCACCTGAGAGATACTTCGTTTTCTCTATGACAGTGGGAGCGAGGATTACATCATGAGATGATGACCCAACTAGTTTCGAGCTGGCCATCAGGAGTAAGACTCTGTAAGAATGGCTGGATGCTTAGCGATCTGAGATGGAATCCATGTACACCAGCAAAGTATGGTCTTTAGCTGCTATATCTGAAGGGTTAAATCCCCATCAGGAGCAAGTATATCTTGAGAAGATTACTTGGTGTAGATGGAAAAGTTGAGACTTTCAAAGCTAGACTTGTTAAAGGTTTTCGTCATCGACCAGGCGTGGATAATGATGAAATCTTTTTCCAGTAGCTATGCTTAAGTCTATCCAGATCCTACTTACCACGGCTACATACCATGACTACGATATCTGGCGGTTGGGTGCCATGATTGCTTTTCTAAATACTGATTTAGAAGAGAACGTCTATAAGAACACAGCCAGAGGTCTTCGTAAACAGTAGGAGCAGCGGAAACATGTGCAAGTTGCTTTACATAATGAAGCAGGCATCGCGGAGTTGGAACGTCTGTTTTGATGTGATAGTCAAAGTGTTTGACTTCATCAAAATGGTAGATGAACCTTGTATATAAAAGGGTAGTAGAGAGTAAGGTGGTCATCTTCGTATTGTACGTAGACAACATACTCTTGATAGGAAAAGAGTTTCCTATACTACGATCGGTCAATCTCCTATTATCACTAGGATTCTCCAAATAGGATCAAAGTGATACCTCCTAAATCCTGAGTTTTCACCTATGAGATAGATGTAATTGGATGCTAGGATTCTCACTAAATGTAGTGAGATGGTATCAATCGATCCTGGGGAGAATCACTGGAAGAGTTCCAGGGTGATAAAGACGACTGAATGTCAGTCACAGGCACTGTCTTTACCCTCAGTAAAGGGACGGTATGTTGGAAGAGTTCCAAGCTCGATACCGTGGCAAACTAGACGATAAAGGCTGGTAACATCGCTATTAAAGATACTACCAAAGAGGTAGTTTGGGTGTATATTGGTTCATAAGATGAACTACGTTCCTGCCATTGTATGACAATGGAAGTGTGGCTTAGGCCCTGGAACCCTGGTCCCATCAGTGACCCAGACATATTCTGAGGCAGCATCACCTGATCATGGAGATAGTTAATCTCCAGGGTGATCGAGGTTAGGAGAGTAGACTCAGAGGACAACACGGCGGATCCACTCACGAAGGCCTTTTTCCCAAAGAGAGACTTTTAGGGGATGGTTGAGTATGTAATACTGCAACCACTGCTACAGATGGCCCTAGTGCAAGTGGGAGATTGTTAGTTATATGTATGCCCTAGAGGCCATTACTGTACATTGGATGTATATTGTAGTGGATGCTGGGACATATATAGGAAGGACTTTCTTGCTCGACACGATAGTACGCTATCTGGTTGCACTTTATCTAAACATGTATACTTTCTGTCTCTCTGATTACATGTTGATAAAGCCCATAGGATGTGTACTCGACTTCCAGGACTATGATGTAGATCATACTAGTGGGGCCTGGGTAGTCCATGAGTACATCCTTGAAATGTTCCTAGTCGAGGGAATATCGAGACGGGGCATCGATATTCCAGAGTAGACTAGCGCATATCTTCTCGACTCATGCGATGGGCGATGGATGATCCCATATCCATTGGTGTTTGACATCAAAGATGGTATGCGGGTGCTCAGTGGAGACTGGGTACACTGAACGGGCTCGCCGAGAACTCCCAGATGGTATTATACCTCACGTCAGATGGCAGTTCTCTGGTGACACTGGTACAGCTTAGTCTGTTGACCCGAGATCGTCATAGAGTCTTGTGTGTCTCCCACTGTGCTTTGATTTCCACCCTACCACGGCTCTACTGAGTTGTGCAAACAGGTGGTTTTTGGGTACAGTCCCGATTCACATGGAGGCAATGAGCGATAGGAGGGGATTCGTCTCTCCCGGTATTGGGGGTTGATGTTGTGCTATGCTCGACTGGCCATAACAGGAAATCCCTGGCCAGGGTTGCAGTGATATACTGGTAAGAGTTATCAGTAGTTTCACGAATGTTATGGAACTCAAGTCGACATGACTTATCGAGCTATTGGGGTCTGACGTTTACCACCCCTAGGCGAGATATGCGACATATCAGACGAACGGACCGGATTGTACGGTAAGTGTTACTGGTTGGATTCGCAGGAGTGTGAGCGGGCTTGCTCGTCGATCTTCTAATCGCTCAATACCCGGGTGGCCGTTACGTTTAGCAGACCGCTTGCGGCTTGTGGGTGTTTGATATGATCATCATCCGCTGCCGGCGTATTGACGAGTCTTTAGAGTCCTACACAGAGGTTTCCTGGCTCAAGCGAAATGAAATAGGAGCGGATATGAGATATGTGCAGGACCGAGAATAATGCGTGTATGTGATACCGTATTTTATTCTCGCGATGAATGTGTGTCGAATGGTTGTATGCGATATAACCTAGTTATCAAATCAAGGATTGATTCGATAAGCCGATACATTGGATACTAGACGGTTATATGCGATATGACCGGATCATTGGATCAAGTGTTGATTTAATGATTGAATGTATAATTATATATTTGATATATTACTTTGCATTAACTAGTATTGGTTCACTTTAAATGGATTTACTCACTTGGTTTGTGCACATTGTATATGTGATATATTTTGTGCACATGATTGTATCATGTTTGATGATACATGCAAGCTAGGGTTAGTGTAAAGAATTAGACCATGGTTAGGTTTATGATTAGGGTTTTCTTTTTATTTACTTATTCATTTATTTATTCTTTTGTTTATTTTGGAAAAAGAAAAAGGTAAAGAGAAAAAGAATGGTTGCTAGTTTTGTTTGTAGTTGAAGTTTCTTGAAACTTTGACTTAGTCACCATTCTTATCTCATCCTTAACCCTAACCATTCAAGTTAACCATGGTCCATTCTCTACAACTAACCAAGGGTTAGTAAATGATAAGTATTGATTTATTTATCATTTACTTAACACTTATGATATTATTTTTCATCATCTTCTTCTTCTTCAACATGAGAAAAAGCTTGCTACATCAATGGTGATTGATGCAAAAGTGTGGGAAATCCGAAAATAAAGTCTACCCACTTCCTATTTCTTCATCCTCTACCTCTTGCCAAGTTGTATAGGGTGTTTACTTCACAAGTTTTCAAAGCTTGGTGAAGTTGGAGCTTGTTCTTGCGATGCCTCGACGTAGATCATCTTCGGCATCGAACCGACGATCAAGCCCGCCCATTCTTCGATGATGCCAATGCTAGAGTCGTGAGTTCGATTTGGACAGCGGAGGGAGATCATCGTGGAGCTCACGAAGTGGTGGACCGGATCTACGAAGGTTGTAGTCACTTTCCCCTGGCATTTAATTCGATTACTTGCTTGCTTTGCCTAAATATCTAGTTAACGATCCGTATTAGGGTTTGTTGGCACCCGTAAAATTTGATTTGTGCATGTTTGATCACTTTTGAGACTCCTTATGAGTGCCTAGGAACCTTACAGGATGATCCCACGTCTATTGGTGTTTGACATCAGAGAAGGTATACGGGTGTTCAGTGGAGACTGGGTACACTGAATGGACTCGCCGAGAACTCCTAGATGGTATTATACCTATCGTCAGATAGCAGTTCTCTGGTGACATTGGTACAGGTTAGTCTGTCGACCCGAGATCATCATAAAGTCTTGTGTAATTCCCACCGTGCTTTGATTTCCACCTTACCACGTTCAAGAGATCGTGCAAAATGGTGGTTTTTGGATACAGTCCCGAGTCACATGGAGGCAATGAGCGATAGGAGGGGATTTCGTCTCTCCCAGTATTGGGGGTTGATGTTGCGCTGTGCTCGATTGGCCATAACAGGAAATCCCTGGCCAGGGTTGCTGAGATTTACTGGTAAGTGTTATCAGTAGTTTCTCAAATCATTATGGGCATCACACCGACATGACTTATCAGGCTATTGGGGTCTGACGTTTACCAACCCCAGGCTATGATATGCGACATATCAGACGAAAAGACCGGACTGTACGGTAGTGTTACTTATTGGATTTGCAGGAGTATGAGTATACTTTCTTGTTTATCTTATGATCGCTCAATACCCGGATAGCCGTTACGTCCAGCTAGTACTGCTGACGGCTTGTGGGTGTTTGATATGATCATCACATACTGCCGGCGTATTGACGAGTCTTTAGAGTCCTACACAAAGGTTTCCTGGCTCAGGCGAAACGAAGTAGGAGCACATATGTGATATGTGTGAGACCGAGATTAATACGCGTATGTGATACCATATTCTATTCTCGCGATATGTGATATCGATCGGTTATATGTGATATAGCCGGATTATCGGATCAAGTGTTGATTCGATAAGTTTATACATATGATATTATTAAATCAAGTGTTAATTTAATGATTTAATGTATAATTATATATTTGATATATTGATTTACATTAACTAATATTTGCTCACTTAAGCATTTCTTTTTCTCACTTGTGTGTACACTTAATATATATGTGATATATATTATTGTATCATGCTTGTTGCTACATGCTACATAGGTGTATGAGACTCACACCATGCTTATCATAATGATGGGTTTTATTTATTTAAAGTAAATCAAAATTAGGTGGAAATTAGTCACATGGTTAGAAACTTAGAGAAGCTTGTAGTGACCATTGACTTAGTCCACTAATTTTGTTTTACATTAGATATTTATTAACCCAACCATTATCTTAAACCATGGTTATGTCTCTACATGAGTTATATGAGATATTTCTCACCCATGGTTGCCATTCTATACTTGACTTTTTCCATGGTTGCTTTTCTTCATCTCCTTCTTCTAGCTCTCTAGCAATTTGGGAGGTGAAGAAAGTGAGTGACAAAAATATTTTTGAAGTGAGAAATTCCTACTTCATCAACCTATACTAGATTAGCCATTTAGTTTAGGTTGTTTTCTTCACAATTAGTGAAGAGGTAGCTTGAGTTGGTGTCTCCTCGAAGTAGATCATCTTCGGCCTCGAAGACTTCAAGCAAGCTTGTTCCTTTTATCTTGTGGAGCCTTTCTAGAGTTCGGAAGTTCACTACTTGAAGCGAAGGGACTACTACACGGAGCTATTAAAGTGAAGGACCGGTCTACAAAGGTTGTATTCCTTATTCACTTAGATGTAAAGATGTTTACATTCTAGTTTTGTCTAATTCTCTAGTTAAGATTCTAGTTTAGGGTTCTTTAGCGCGCCAAATCTTTTAAAACGGCATGGTAGATGCCTCCCGAAATCCAGTGGCGGTGCTGTGGATCCCTGCAAATACAACACTACATTTCACCCCTCCTCATTCAAAATTCCATTACAAAAACTCTCTAATCCCAAGTTGTGCAAGTGGAGTTAGCAAAGTGTAAGGTTCCGATGAAGTTTCAAGAAGAACCCGGCGACGAAACGACTTTCCGGCGATCCCAAAGTATTTCTCTACCTCTTCTCTTTGATTAAAATCTATAAGTCCCCACTCCCCTCCTCCATCTCTATTCTAAAACAATCTATTTTCAAAACTCGTCGGAAGCGGAGTTATTTCGACTTCCGATTCGTTTTTCTTTAAAAAACTCCATTTTTCTTAAACAATAAAATACCATATTCTCTCATAATGATCAACAAAAATAAATAAACACATTAGAACATGTTTCATCTCAAAAGATTCTATTATGCAATTTTATCATATTTTTACGGTTAAATATCATATACTTTACTTTCGACACAATTCAACATATTCCCTTGTATTACCTTTAGAAAACTCACGAGATAATGACCTATCTCATCACAACACACATTTTTGACATAGCACGATAACTCTTGGGACATTGGTTTATGGGAAAATACGATTTTATATTTAAATACCATGAACATTCAAAAACCGTTTTCTTTAAAAGTGTATTACTTAATTTCTTGTAAATACGCCTCTACAACCTATTTTGGGGAACCCCGATCGGGATGCTGTAGGTTATCATACATTCTCGGGCCTAGTAGAGCGAGATGCAGACCTCTGCAAGGAGTATTCGATCTCGATGGAATTTTTAAGAAAAATGTGATTTCTATTTAATAAATAAATTCTATTTTTTTAAAATATTAGATATATATAAATACTATCAAAATATCTACTTTAAGTATACAATATATATATTCCATGTTTTCTAAATTAAACGAATCACAAATTTCATGAAACTACCTTTACAATTCAATGCCATTCCAAGATTTTACTAAAATACCATATACAATGAAAACTAGGTTATATCCACTAGAATGTTTCAGTTTATAAAAAATTAAAATTATGAAAACCCTAAAGACGATAATTAAATACTTGAGGTATATTTTGAAAATATATCAAAACTATTTTTCATAAAACCCCATTATGTTATATTAATTTACACTAAGAACCCTAGTAAACATAGGTTTAAGCGGGACCAGTTTTCTTGAGCTTCAGGGAGCCGGAGAATATGGGTGCTCGCCTATCTAAGGTAGACAATCTAACAACGGTGTTATCAACACGGTAATTGTCATGGGAAAAGACACAAATCCTGCCGTCCATGTGCAGCAGTTACCGATAACATCAAAACTAATTCAGGACTTCAATTTCCTTTCAAAGTGTCTGACTCAGACAGAGTCTCCATCTAATATGAAATCAATCTGACCTGAATCCAATTCATGTATAACTACAATACAACATGAATCCGTTGATACCAGAATTCCATCTATATCAACATGACTCGACCGAACCGAACCATGGATATACTCTGATTACATGACTATCCATTTATATCCATTCCGTTTACATGATATCATGGTTTCGACAAGTCATCCATCTATATAACAAAACAATACAATCAATACAAATTACATTACAGGATTTTTAAAGGGGTAGACTGGTACGGAATGTGTTAGAAGTGGCACGAGACGGTCACTTTAGTACACCTAACCTGAATATCCATTGTTATTGTACCGAGGCTTAACGGTTCCTTGTTCTCTGTATACCTTAGTCTCAAGAATAGAGAGACTCCTCTCGTATACACTGGTATATTCTGTACCAAGTTATAAAAAATTGCGATAACAGAACAAAAGATAACATTATACAGTTATATTCTCTTTTCTGTCTGTTCCCCGCCGAATACAGAGACGCGACCGCGCAGGTCCGTCTTGTCTGAAATTCGGGGCAGATGCTAATTGGTGCTATCCGTCCACTTCTCCGAAGATGCCAAGTTGATTTATGGCACCATGTATCGAAGGTTTAAACGGATGCGGACGATGTAGCAGACTTCGTCAGATTCCCCCTCGCTTGAGGGGTTTTTGATTGTGGGGACGCTCTTCCCTGCAGGCGCAAGCCCCTGCAGTTAATTACGCTACCGCATCGCGGTAGCAACTTTCTCCTTCTCCATATGGTCATTTCGTGTCGTGGGTGTTTGTTTTATGTTTGGTTGCCCGTGAATTGTATACGGAGACTAAGTTATGTTGTCGCCCGTAGGGCGTGGACTAGTCCAAATCCGTATCTTTCTTAGATTTGGGTTTGGAGGGGTTTGTATTTAAGGATACGTTAGCCTTATTTGAGGCTAAGATCAACTTAAACGTTTGTTAAGGACACGTTAGTCTAATTTTAGATTAAGATCAACTTAACGGGATCTTTTAGATCCGACAAGAGAGCAATTGGGCTCTATTGTTTAGTTTAATGATATTGCGGTCGATAATTAGTTTAAGGACATTACGGTCCAATGTTAGTTTTAAGACATTGCGGTCGAGGTTAAGGACATCATAGTCCGTGGATTTAAGGGCACCACAGTCCGATATTAGTTTTAAGACATCACGGTCAAGGTTAAGGACGTCATAGTCCATGGATTTAAGGACTCCATAGTCCGATATTAGTTTTAAGACATCACGGTCGAGGTTAAGGACATCATAGTCCATGAGTTTAAGGACCCCATAGTCCGTAGTAATGTGTGGTCGTCGGGACCCGTCACCTCTCTGACGACGTTGAAGGATTACAACGACAGATGTCAGAGGAGTAAAGAGATGTACCCTCGAACCGGGTGTAAATTGATTGGAAGAGCAGTTGTCCTCAGTTCAATTTAAATTGAGGACTTATGGCCATAATTGGGCTAAGTCCAGTTAAAAATGTTTAACATTTCATTTTTGTTCTGCCTGTCAGGCCTTTATTTGGGCTCTACCCTTTTAATAATGCCAAGCATTGGGCTCTGATATTTTGTCTGGTATTAAGTGCATAGCATTTATCAGAACAAAGTATGTTCTGACAGCGCGCCACGTGGCGCATCAGGCGCTTTGCGCCAATTAAAGAGCGCATTGCGCTAGCACACATGAGGGTGACACGTGTCGCGCTTAGCGCTAAGCGCTAGTTTGTTAGCGCACTGCACTTTTAATTCATGAGCGCGCTGCGCTGGTTCGTGGGTGCGCCAGTGAATGACACGTAGCACGCTTGGCGCTGAGCGCCAACCCAAGAGCGCAGTGCTATATTTTCAGGAGCGCAAAGCGCAGATCGTATCTGTGGTTGACACGTGGCATGTTTTGGCGCTGAGCGCCGGTCCCAGGAGCGTAAAGGCGCAGTTCAAGAGTGCAAAGCACTTTCCAGTAGCGCAAAACGCATCAGATCAAATTTAAGATCAAAAAACAAGCTTTTGTTCAAAGGAGGCCTTGCCTTAAGATCTAAGAACCAAAGTTCTTGTTTTTTATGAAAAGGCTCTGCCTTTGTAGATCAGAAGATATGTGAAGTAAAAGTACTTTTTTTTTATATTTTTATAATTAGGACTTTTGATCTTTTCTTTTTATTCAAAGACCTTGGTCCTTTTTATAGATCTAAGATCTTTTTAGAAGACGTTTCTTCTTTTTACGAGATGTTTTCATCTCTGTTTTTCAAGAATCAATTCTTTACCTTTAAAGATGAAGAAATGATATTCTTTCTTCAAAGGCTTGCCTTTCTTTCTCTTTGAGTTTTTTTTCAAAGTTTGCAGAGAGTTTTCTATATCTGAGACTTGAAGTCTTGGGGCCTTTATATAGGGCCAACTGATTTGTTAAATTAGTTGAAAAGATCTTTCTCTAATTGATTTGGAGATGTTTCCCCACCGTTGGATCTTTGATCCTAGGGTTTCTGTTTTACAGAAGGCAATCTTCTTGTTTTCAACAAGATTGGAAAGATCTTTCCAGAACAGAATTTTAACTCTGATTAATTAATAATTTATTATTATTAGATCTTTTGATCTAACGGTGGGGAATTCTTTTAACTCCAGCGCTGGCGTAACTGCGCTCGCGTGCCCGTGCTTGACACGTGGCGCGCAGCGCAGAGCGCAGCGCAACTGCGCTAGCGCGCCCGTGCTTGACACGTGGCGCGCAGCGCAACTGCGCTAGCGCGCCCGTATTTGACACGTTGCGCGCAGCGCAGAGCGCTGGATCTGAAGCGTTGCTTCAACTTTTAAAATTTGAATTTTGAAACAGAGCTTTGCTCTGATTGGGGTGCGCTGCCTAGGGCGCAACGCTCCTGGCACTGGCATGTATGCTTTTGACACGTGGCACGCAGCGCACGGGATCTGAAGCGTTGCTTCAATTTTTGAATTTTGAAATTCAAAACAGAGTTTTGCTCTAATTGGGGGAAACAAATGCCCCCCCTCCGTTGCGCTCACGTGGCGCACACGTGAGTGCCGCGGTGGCAACATCTGAGCCTTTGGATCAACTCAGAAGTTGAGGAGGCGGTTTAACGCCTATAAATAGGACCTTTTAGTCCTCAGATTATCTTCATCTTCTTCTTAAGAATTTTATTCAGAGCCTTGCTCTTTTGTTCAAGAACTTTCAAGAGTTAAAACTCTACAAAATTTAGGTAAAATTAAATTAATTCTAATAAATTGCGGTTCTTACCCATTAACAGAGCCTTATTCTCATAGATCTTTTGATCTAAAGAAAACCCCTTTAGGGTTTCATAAACAGAGCCTTGCTCTGATGAACCCATAGATCTAAGTAGATCTTTTCTTCGGGTTTCTTAGCCCATGAGTCAGAGCTATGATCTTTTGACAATATATAGATCTTCTGATCTTTTGATGAAGAACTCTTAAGAGTTTTTTCATGGATCTTTAAGATCCCAGAATTTTAATTCTCAGGAATTAATTTTCATTAATCTTTGATGGGTTTTCCATCATCATTACAGAGCTCGGCTCTTTAAGGAATTTTATTCCCTCGTGACCAGAGTTTGACAAGTGTCACTCTGTTATAGAGCTTTGCTCTGAAAGAAAGATTTTCTCCTTCTCTCGAGGGATTTCTCATTCAATGAGAATATTCTTTGAGGATTTTCTCATTAATTGACAGTCTCATCCAATGATGAGACTGCCTTATTAATTGATGCATTATCATCTGGATTTTGTGGGTCCCCCTTTGGTCCCCTCTCCACTGCATTGCAGTGTGGTACAAATTTTAAAGTACCGAGCATCGGGATTTTTAAAATTAAATTAAATTATGACACTGATAACTGAATTTCATTCTTTCTCGCAGGCGACATGTCTTCTGATCTCTCTTTCCCGTTTTTCCACTCAGAGGGAGGATTCCCTGAAGCACCGGTGGACCGGGAGGTTCTTGCGCTGATTAAAGACTATAATCTGGAATACAAAAACCTTCACCTGTGGGGTAGGTGGTACGACCAAATTATCAAAGGTCGTCGAAGCTTCTCTTGTGCGGCGCCATCGGATCCGATCTCATCAATCTCGTATGCAGATGTACCCTCGGTGAACTATGCCGTGGAGGTCATTAATTGGACTTCGGAGGGTCTTCTTCAACTTTCGATTGCCGCCATACCCATGTAGCTGCCGGCAGCTTTGGATAGGGCGGCGCATATGCCAGGGCGAGTCGTGCCCTTGATGACAACCTTACAACATCGGGTTGACCCCTCGACATTCGGCCGGGTATTTGCAGTGGGCCAGGTATATTTTTTCAGCGAAGAAGGCACATCTGCTGAAGATCGGTCTATACCCTACAGTTTACGCCTCGCTGTTCCAGTATTCTGCTCCTCCGACATGGTGGATTAAGGCGTTCATGGAGCAATGGAACATCCCCACCCATACTTTTCTTCTAATGGAAAGAGAAGTTTCCATCTCTCTAGAAGAATTTGCTGAGATTTCCGGTCTGCCGGTGAGGGGGGAGCACTATGAGGAGCTACTTCCTCCGGATGAATACGTTTTTGCCACCAAGCCAGTGGTGATGGACCTAACACCGGAGAACGCTATTCAGCACCAGTTTCCGAGTCTGATAAAGGTGCTGAATATGTATGAGAGTCTTTTCTTGGAATCGGGAGTTTGGGGAGTTAGTTTCGCAGACTTCATTGCCCGCTTTCTTCGACCGGAGATTCTATCGCAACGGGACGAAAAATTTGCCAAGCTCGACGATCCCTTCGGCTTTGGCTTAGATCGTCGACCAGTACTGGAAGATGATCAAAAAGGCTTTTATCTTCCTGATGCCGCAATCATCCCTTTGTCAGAAATCCCTGCTCCGGGCATCGACGAGGAGACTTTCTTTCTCGGGTTTCTGGGGCTATGGTTGTGCTGGTTCGTGCTACCCATGCATCCTCGCTATATGAGGCCGTCCGTCTTCTACCCAGCACATCGAATGGTGGCTGGCATACAATTGGCCATCGGGATTGCCGGGTTGGCCTACCTGTACCATGGTCTTAGCGTGGCAGCGGACACAACTGAACCAGGGGTGCAAGCCGCCAATTTCCCGATGCACTACTTTACTTCGTGGATCGAAATGCACGTGCTCGGGGTATTTGGTATTCATAAAAGACCCTCGTTTTACGAGAAGTACAGATTCCCGAGAATTATGCGGCTGATCGATGCTTCTATCGTGAATCCGCCTCAGTGGGAGGTTAGGGGGTTGCTTCTTCGTCCGCGCACGGTCGAAGCGGGTATATCTTTCACGGACAAGGTCCTGACAATCGGCCCGGAAACCTCCAAGGCGGTGCTGGCGTTGCGCGACAATTTCAAGGACGGGGCCTCCGTGTTGAAAGCCCGGGAGATTCTACATCTATACTCCATCAGGCCGGGCTTCCTCGTATTCAGGCAAAATGAGGCGGCGCTTTTTATGAGATACAACCCCCATCGTTTCGCCCAGCAGCTAAGTTATAACCAGGGGGTCCCACTGTAGGCGTTTTTGGAAGAGCCTGCGGCCACCAGAGAGGGAATACAGAGTGCACTGCATCACTTTATGCGGTTAAATACGGGCTCCCACTTCTTCATTAGCGAGCTGACTTGCATTCCAAGGGCCCTCAACGTATACGGGGCTTGGTATCAACACGCGATGGGCGCTGTCATCAGGGAAAAGAAGCGGCTGCTGCTCGATCGCAAGAGTGCGCCTCCCGCCAGCGATCGCAACGTCCCCTTAAAGTGAAAGACTCCTGTCCCTCCTCCACTAAGAGGAGATGCTGGAGTTAAGCCTCCACGTGTGCTAAGCCCCACGCGTGGATTGCCCCATGATCCTGTGGACGTGCCATCAGCGCCCCATGCTCCCGTGGAGATGGTAAACGTGGTTTCACCCGAATCCGGCGTGGGCTCGGATATCGGGACCCGCCATCCTAAGGTGCCCACGAAGCGTAAGCTGATTTTGGGTGCGACCGGAGTTCGTGCGCAGAAGAGGAAGAAGAAGTCGATCCTCTCTGCTGACGTTGTATTTGGTCAGGAACCTCATGCTCCTTATAGCGAGGACTTGAGTGAGTACGGGACCAATGACAGCCTATTCACGCCGCCAGATGACACTGATCTGGCGGCTGGCATCGCAGCTTCCGAGCGATTGGCAAGGCGCGGCGAGTGGTTGGCTAAGCTCGCGCAATCAGGTAATCATTAGTTGTATTTTTCGTCATTGCATCGTACCTCTATCGTTGTTTTTGACTAACGCTTTTCCTTCTTTAATAGGCATTTCTACCGAAGAAGCCCTCGCTGCTTCTCTCAAGACTTTCGAGGAGGAGGAACGACTTAGAGTATCCTTAGGCCTTGGTACATTTCGGTTCTCTATGTTTCTGCTTCCATTTCTTATGAGTAATCTGACCCTCTCTTTGTCTTATCGCAGAGACCACAAGACTTACCTCACAAGCCGATGCGGAAATTCTCCCCGGGCCAGCTACTGAAGTCCTGGCCACTTCGTCATTGCCGCAAGAGGCCCTACTTAAAAAACCGATGATGGAAGTCTTGACGGCTCTGGAGGTAACCCTGAATGCGGACGACGGTGCCTTACTGAAGGAGGCTTCTAAAAGGTCTGTTGTGACGGCCCGGGAGGAAAGGAAGCGCCTGAGGCGCGCAGCAAGGGAACGTAATGCTGCTTTGGTTGCGGGAGCAGGTTCAAGCGCCGTTACTCCCGCTGCTACTCCCTCGGAGGATCTCCCGGTCGCTTTGTCTACTGCTCATAGACGGGCGGCACGTGCAGCTCGGGAAGCCAACGGTAAATCAACCCCAGTTAATGTGTTTTGAGGCTTCGTTGTCAAAGCTTTAAACTATCAGTTCTTATATATCTTGTCCTCCAGGGTCGAGCCTTACTAAAGGAGTGGCGGCGACCGTTGAGCCTGAGGGGGCGGTGGAGGTGGTAGCTGCGGAACCCGAGGCAACGATAGGCGATGTAACCATAGTTGCCGGGATCGAGATAGTGGCTGACGAGACAGTCACGACTGCTATGCTCAAGATGGCTACCACTGCCGAGCCCGAGGTGGCGGAGGGTGAGAAGGCTGCTACGGCCGAGCCTGAGGCAGCAGTGGACGAAACGGCTGCTACGAACAAGCCTACGGTAGCGATGGACGAGACGGCTGCGACCACTGAGCCCGAGGTGGTAGCGGGCGAAACGGGTATGATCGCTGGGCACGAGATGACCGCTCTTTCTCAAGAGTCGGGCACCGCTCCGATTATCGCTCTCCCCACCTGTGGTTCCTTGTCGTCTCCTGGCGTCACGAGCGTGACGACAGCTCCTGTGGAGTTAGGGGATGAGGTGACGGGAGGTGAGACCACCCCAATGGAGAAGGGAGACGCCACCGTTGTGTCAAGTGACGCCCTCGTCACGGCTCCGGCTGGCGACTTATCAGGTAAATTTTGGGTCACCGCCCTTTTTTTTTTATTCTGCAATCTTTCCTAATAAGGTTTATCTTGTTTCTAATGCAGGTGCGGTTAGTGCTGATGTCGAGCTACTCGAGACAGCGCCGTCGGTTACCGCCCTGACGGTGACCACCCCTCTACCTTCTTTCATACCGTCGCAGATGCTGGAAGGTACGGATTCGTGACTCATCAGTCTTATTTTTAAGCTATATAACCTACGTACTGACGCTGCACTATTGCGTCTTTGCAGGAGTCCTTTTTGACCACCTGTACCAGGTGCTGCACCCACACTTCTCCTTCTTGTCAAAGATTAGTTCACCTGCCGGTATAAGTGAGTATTTTTCTAAATGACGTCCTTTTCTTCAACGGGCAGTCGCATTACTGCTAACTCTTCTTCATATTGCTTGTAGCCTTATGAATTGAAGAGGGAGACGATGTTGCCGTTGCGCCACCAGTACTCCCAGCTCTGCCCCCTGCTGCAGCCAATATAGTAGACTCTACTTTTTGCATGTTTTCTTTATTTCCTGAGCCGACATCTGATTATGATCTATTTTGCAGCAATCACATCGACTCCATCCCTATTCGAGTCTCGCATTATAATGCCGGCCGGGCCCTTTTCCAGGCGTCCATCATCCAACGGTGCTGTGACCAGTCTACGCATGCTGAGAGAGTATATCGAGGAGTTTGACATAAAGACTCCCACATCTGCTGCGGATTTTGCCGCAGAGGTTAACCCTATGCTGGCGACGCTCATGAACTTTCAGGGTGAGGGCGTCGTTGAGTCTTGGGTTAATCGCTGCCGGGAGATTGAGGCTTGCTTGCATGAGCTTGAGCTTAAGCGTCCCGCACCTAAGATTCTAGCTATGAGCACTCAACGGGCGGCATGGATCGAGCAGAGCGCTTCTTACTTCTGCCATCTTGAACAAGAAGTGGCTTTAAAGCGAAGGGAATATAAGGAAACTTCAAGCGAGTCTGCTCGACTGCATGCTGAGGTCGACACGAACGCTGCCCAGTTGAAAGTTATCTTCGAAGGCCTTCTGCGATGTATTTCTGATGGGTTAACATTGAGGCAGAAGCTCGATGTCATTGAGCGGGATGCACAAGATCGTGAAGCAGCTCAGCGGGCCGTCGAGGAACAACTCTCGTCTTACTTGCAGCAGCGAGCTTAGGTCGAAGCAGAGTTGGCCGCGGCAGCCGATCAGGAAGAGGGGCTGAGGGAAGTGCGCGAGCGGCTAACTGGATTATTGAAAGCGCTTTCCTCTCAATAAAATTTTTGTACCATTTGTAGTTTTGAATAAAATGTATTTGTACTTTTATTCTTTCATATAATGTATTTTGTACCCAATCGAATTCATGAATAAAAGATACACGTTCTTCGTAATGTCTTGTGTCATTTCTCTGCTTTCTTCTTTCTTTCTGTGTTGTTTGCCATGTGACTTTAGCAAGTGTGGTCTGTAGATAGCGTATAGTTGTTAGTCTTAGGCCCTTTGTAGAGTGGCGATGGCTTAGAAAACAGGGTTAGGATCTGTCACCTAAGACTTTCAACTTTATGAGTCGTGAGGGTCTCATAAAGAATTTTCTCCCTACCGGTCGAGAGGATCCTGTAGGTGTAATTTCTCCTTAAGAATCGTGAGGATTCCTAAGTGTGTTTTCTCTTGAAAGTCGTAAGGATCTCACAAGAGAATTTACTCCCTTACGAGTCGTGAGGACCCGCAAGTGATGGACGAAGTTGTCCTTATCCGCATTTCATGGAGTCAGGGGTTGCTCTGGATGCTTCCCACGGGTTCACTGCCATGTTTGGCGAGGACCAGGCCCTGCTCTGGACGTTTTTCAGGATACCGTAGTTTAAAGACATCGCGGTCAAGGTTAAGGACATAATAGTCCGTGAGTTTAAGGACCTCACAGTCCAATGTTAGTTTTAAGACATCACGGTCGAGGTTAAGGACATCATAGTCCGTGGATTTAAGGACTCCACAGTCCGACGTTAGTTTTAAGACATCACGGTCAAGATTAAGGACATCATAGTCCGTGGATTTAAGGACTCCACAGTCCAATGTTAGTTTTAAGACATCACAGTCGAGGTTAAGGACATCATAGTCCGTGGATTTAAGGACTCCACAGTCCAATGTTATGGGTGGTTGCCGGGACCCGTCACTTCTTTGAAGACGTTGAGGAACTACAACGACAAATATCAAAGGAGTGACGAGATGTACCCTTGAACCAAGGTAAAATTAGTTTAAAATCATTATGGTTGATTGTTAGTTTTAAGACATCACGGTCGAAGTTAAGGACATCATAGTCCGTGAGTTTAACGACCTCACAGTCCGATGTTAGTTTTAAGACATTACGGTCGAGGTTAAGGACGTCATAGTCCGTGGATTTAAGGACTCCACAGTCCGATGTTTGCTCTGGATGCTTCACACGGGTTCACTGCCGTGCTCGGCGAGGACCAGGCTCCGCTCTCGATGCTTCATATGGGTTCACTGCCGTGCTCTGCGAGGACCAGGATCCGCTCTGGACGTTTTCCACGGGGTCAGAAGTGACATAATCCGCGTTCCACGTAGCCAGGAATTTTGCTCTAGATGCTTCCCACGGGTTCACTGCCGTGTTCGGCGAGGACTAGGCTCTGCTCTGGATGCTTCACACGGGTTCACTGCCGTGCTCTGTGAGGACCAGGATCCGCTCTGGACGTTTTCCACGGGGTCATAAGTGACATAATCCGCGTTCCACGTAGCCAGGATTTTTGCTCTAGATGCTTCCCACGGGTTCACTGCCGTGTTCGGCGAGGACTAGGCTCCGCTCTGGATACTTCACACGGGTTCACTGCCGTGCTCTGCGAGGACCAGGATCCGCTCTGGACGTTTTCCACGGGGTCAGAAGTGACATAATCCGCATTCCACATAGCCAGGAATTTTGCTCTAGATGCTTCCCACGGGTTCACTGCCGTGTTCGGTGAGGACTAGGCTCCGCTCTAGATGCTTCACACGGGTTCACTGTCGTGCTCTGCGAGGACCAGGATCCGCTCTGGACGTTTTCCGCGGGGTCAGAAGTGATGTTATCCGTGTTCCACGTGACCAGGAATTTTTCTCTAGATGCTTCCCACGGGTTCACTGCCGTGTTCGGCGAGGACTAGGCTCCGCTCTGGATGCTTCACACGGGTTCACTGCCGTGCTCTGCAAGGACTAGGATCCGCTCTGGACGTTTTCCGCGGGGTCAGAAGTGACGTTATCCGTGTTCCACGTGACCAGGAATTTTGCTCTAGATGCTTCCCACGGGTTCACTGCCGTGTTCGGCGAGGACTAGGCTCCTCTCTGGATGCTTCACACGGGTTCACTGCCGTGCTCTGCGAGGACCAGGATCTGCTCTGGACGTTTTCCGCGGGGTCAGAAGTGACGTTATCCGCGTTCCATGTAACCAGGAATTTTTCTCTAGATGCTTCCCACGGGTTCACTGCTGTGTTCGGCGAGGACTAGGCTCCGCTCTGGATGCTTCACACGGGTTCACTGCCGTGCTCTACGAGGAACAGGATCCATTCTGGACGTTTCCCACGGGGTCAGAAGTGACATAATCCGCGTTCCACGTAGCCAGGAATTTTGCTCTAGATGCTTCCCACGGGTTCACTGCCGTGTTCGGCGAGGACTAGACTCCGCTCTGGATGCTTCACACGGGTTCACTACTGTGCTCTGCGAGGACAAGGATCCGCTCTGGACGTTTCCCACGGGGTCAGAAGTGACATAATCCGTGTTCCACGTAGCCAGGAATTTTTGACTTTATCCGTATTTCACGGAGTCGGAATTTGACTCTCGGTCGTCTGTACACCGCCGAGTCATGGAACTGGGAGTTGCCGCTGTTCCGCTTTGCTTGATGATGTGTCTGCTGCAATGAGACGAATGTTGAGATGATCTCTAGGCTATCTGTGAACTGTCAAGATATGGCTTCTTCTTCTGATGAAACCTGGGGAGGAAATGTGTGATTCCTTCTTTGTTTGTGCCCCTGGATTGTATATAGGGATTGATGTGATATCACCTGTAGGGCATGAATTTCATCATTTTTTTATTCTTTCCGCGATGCTCTATCATTTCAGCTTTTACATCGCAAAGGTCGCGATTGCCCAATCATTTCGGCTATTTTGCATGCATATATTTTTACTTGCTGATTTTGTTGCAAGTTGCCCCATCATTTCGGCTATTTCGTATGCATGTATGGCCCGCAAGATTATTGCTGCGAGCTTGGGATTAGACACCGATTTCGGCATCGGCACCGCTACAACTGGGATGTGGCCAGGAGCGAATCATCATTTGCCTCTGTCAATATCGAACAAAGGTGGCTTAGCGAACGGGGTTAGGATCCTGTTCACTAAGACTTTTGACTTCATGAGCCGTAAGGGTCTCATAAAGGTATTTCTCCCTACGAGTCGTGAGGATCTCGTAGGTGTGTTTTCTCCTTAGGAATCGTGAGGACTCCTAAGTGTATGGCTTCTTGTAAGTCGTAAGGATCTTACAAGAGAGTTTTCTCCTTATAAGTCGAGAGGACTCACAAGGGTTGTTCACCGTGCGAACATATCCCTAGTCACGGATGGGACTTTGTTAGGGAAATGTTTATTCGTGCCCGTGGATTGTATACAAGGGTCAGTGTTGCACCGCTTGTAGGGCAGTATCGGAGGTTGTGGGAGTTGCTTAAGAACAGGTTCAGGTCTCAGTAGCTTAAGACTTTCAAATCTTATGAGCCGTGAGGGTCTCATAAGAGGATTCTCCTTACGAGTCGTGAGGATCTCGCAAGTGTAATTTCTCCTTAGGAATCGTGGAGATCCCTAAGTGTGTTGCTCCCTTGTGAGTCGTAAGGATCTTGATCAGTCGAAAATACTGCATCTTTTAACCGGCAATTTCCCTATCATTTGCATTCATTTAGAAGTGTACGGTATTCATATTTCACATATTAGCAAATCAATCGTTAAATATCAGATTGCAGGTGTTAGACCCTAAAACCGGCACTATAAAGGAAATTGACCGCATTTCATGGCATCACATCATCCCTATATTGCGCAACACTTGTTTTGAGATCTGTGCAGGAAAACCCAAAAGAAAAGCCAAAAATTTACATGGTGCTGATCAAACATTACGCTAACTCAATGATTTCAGTTCTGGTAGAAATAAAAAAGGCAAAATACAAATCAACACATTAGATAAAGACCCAAATGTTAGCCCAAGACCACACCAGGAGTTACAACCCCTGAAGCCACAACATGGCTGCGGAACCGCGGCCGGATACGGCTTGTGCCGCGGTTCCGCGGCGGATTGGACACGTCAGCAGCTCATTTCAGCTTCATAACTTCCACCTCACTTCCAGAAGCTCTTCAAGTCACATCAAATTCCAGAAGATTCCAGAGGCTTCTGCCAGTTCAGCAAACTAGGGTTTCTAAGCTTAATTAATCCTAGCTTAAAGCCTAAGCTAGCTCCTAACAAACTCTTTCTAGAAACTCCTCAACAAACTTTTGGAGGGAATTGTAATTTCAAACCTAGACCTAGGGTTTGGTTGTCTATAAATAGGAACCTAGACCTAGGGTTGAGAATCGAATCATTGAATCTAGAATCTAGAATCTAGAACCATTCAATCTTTACTTTTTCATTTTTTACCCCTTTTCTCATCTTCTTCCACAAGTCTAGTGACAAGACTTGTATGAAACCCTAACCCTAATTCCAATCCAAAAGCCAAGATCCCGAGTACCAAATCAAGCAAGAAGCCCTTCAACCTTTTATGAGCGGAGCCGATCTTCAACAGAGCAAGTGGTCCAAGCCGATCCACGACTCACGGAGAAAAGCGAAGCCAATTCAACAATCGAGTTCTTCCTCTTGTAGTTCTTGAGCGTCTGTAATGAAATTGTTGATATAAATAAAAGGTGAAATTCTTTTATCTTGTTTTCTTTAAATTCTTGCATCATGATTCGATCTCAATTTATAATTGTAGTTCTTGTTGTGATGTTTGAGTAATACTCCGCTCGTCGAGGAGTCGAGACGATCAATAGAATGATGATGTAACATATCTTTAAACGATTCTTGATTCCTACGAGTTTTGTAAACCCTAGCAAGTTCAAGAACCGACAACCTAGTTTCGTTGCGATGCTTTCTTAATTGTTATCGCTCGAAATTGGGGTGTTACGATCGTTTCTTGAAATTGCTAGAGGCTAGAATGTGAATGATATCGACGGAAGAACAAGGGTTAAATGATGAAACTCTAGTTTCACGAGATAGCCCTAACTCTCGTCGATCATCATCGATCTAGTATCAATTCTTCGAAGGACAAGAACACGATATCTTGAGATTACATCACGTCTATAGATCCGATCGATTCCTGCGAGCCTCATTTAGATTCTTGACATTTGGTTGGAAATATCATCGAAAACCAATTCTCGATTGTTTATCATTTTCTTGATTCTTGATTAGACTAGTGACACCTGAATCAATCGATAAAATCTTGAATCATGTTTTCTTTTCTTTTCAATTAACTTTTCAATTCAAACAAATCAAACATAAAAACGAATCGCACAATCCCTGTGGACGATCCGCACTCGCTTACGATCTACAACTGACACCGTTATTGATTGCGGTCAAAATATTTTTGGTTGTGATTTCTATTCTATTTTCTCAAACATACACAATTGGAAATCGTTTCAATCAAATGGCGCCGTTGCCGGGGATCATTTGATTCGATAAACACAACAAAAATCATCAATCAAATGGCGCCGTTGCTGGGGATCATTTGATTCGATAAACACAACAAAAATCATCAATCAAATGGCGCCGTTGCCGGGGATAGTGCGCTAATTGTTCGTATTTTGAAATTTGAGATGAAACATTTATTCCATTACAATTTTTTAGATCTAAACTCGCACAAACCCTAATACGTGTGTTGTGATTTGATTGCGAGGAAATCTGGAATCATTGGAGCTTGGATAAAATTTTTGTGAATATTCCAGAGAGCTGAAGGAGTGAACATAAGTTCACTGTTAAAATTTTGCATAGAGATCAGCACAGAAGACCGCGGAACCGCGGTGGGAGCCTCCTATTGCGGCGGTTCCGCGGCGGCCTTGCTGCTTCAGTGTACCAAATTTTCAGGTATACATCTACACTTTCTTATCTCTTACCTCATCTGCTCCAATTAACATTTTGTACAGGTTTCTTTGCAAATAATCGCAGCGCGCAAATTGCAAAAAATTAAATTGTGCGTGTTTTGACTTTGTGGTTGTTTGCATAATTAATACGGACATTAAGGGGCAAAGACCAAATCCAGATTAGGTGGGGAGTTCATTACCCTTCCTAAGCCCCAAAAATCACAAAATTTGCATCCGCATTGACCCTCATTAATTAAAAAATATCTAGAGATGACTTTAAGGACCGTCGCGCTCACTTAGGACAGAAGAAGGCCGTAGGTAATTCATTGTTTATCCACGTTTTCTTGTGGTGTCTAAGGCAAGTGTGTCGAAAGCTAGTGGTTATTAATTAGGCCCACTACTTACGTAGTGGAGTACCTTCCCACTTACCTGGCACTTACCTGGCCACAGGGGGATAAAGAGGCAGTGGAGGATTTATCCTGCGACTTGTCTTTTGGCAGTTAGGAGCGGTCTAGAGCCTGACCTAGGTGACCAATAGAATTAGGGTTTTGTGTGTTGCATTTGTTGTGTTGCATCATTTTTTCAAAAATCCGTCCAATTTTTCAAAGCAAACACCATTCACATTCATTCTCTCCCCTAATTATAAATCTACGCTGCCACTTGTACTAACCCTTTTTAGTACAAGATAGGCTGGACAACGGGATTCTAGTGCCTGTTCAGTCCGCGTCCCCCGATCGACCCAAAAGTCGGTATTTCTACACTTACCTTTCTTTACCCACCACCACACCCACATCGATGGATCCGTCTCCATCGAACTTCTTTTCTACTACCCTGCCGTCGTCCGTTGGTGCGCAGAATCCATCTCGCATCTCTCTCCAAGAGAGGTGCTATCCTACACGAGGCCTACTTTCTACCTGTCTTTCCATACCACCAGCCAACGGGGAAAATTTTCAGATTAAACCCCAATACATCAACCTTCTACCAAAATTTCACGGTCTCGAGTCTAAAGACGCATATGCCTTTATTACGAAATTTGAAAATGTATGTGCAATGATGGGTACTTCACAGCTTTCTGTGGATACTTTACGTCTTCGTCTTCTCCCATTTACCTTATTTGATTTAGCCGAGAAGTGGCTATATAACACTACCGCACATTCCATTTCAAATTGGGAAGAATTCGTTAAAGCATTCCTTAAGAAATTCTACCCACATCAAAAGACAGCTCGAGTCCGTAGCGAAATCTATCAATTCACCCAGCTTCCAAATGAAACATTTTCACAATGTCTTGAACGCTTCAAGGATCTGTTAGTACAATGTCCACATCACGGCATCCCGAGATGGGAACTATGCCGAATCATTTATGAGGGCATTAATCCTAACACAAGACAGACCCTTGAATCCATGTGTCAAGGCAACTTCATGACTAAAGATGACAGGGAAGCCTGGAATTTTCTAGAAAATTTCGCTGAAAAATCTTTACAGTGGGAGGGTGTGAGTCAATCGTCTAGGGATGGCAATGATATTTCCATAGGAGTTAGAGTTGACATTGCAGCTTTACACAAGAAATTCGATGCTATGGAAAACAAATTTTTAGCCGCCACCCTAAGTCAAATGCCACTCTCCAAAACTGTATGTGGATGCTGTTCTGATCCATCACATCTCACGGAAGAATGTCCACTAAATTCTCCGTTTCAAGGTCATGGTCATATCAATTCTGCCTTTTAAAGACCTAGAAACGATCCATCTTCTTCCACATATAATCAGGGTTGGAGGAATCACCCTAATTTTGCTTGGAACCAATCCCAATCTCAAAACACGGTTCCAACCCAACACAATTTCCAAAGGGTCCTTTCTCCACAACAGCAGCCACCACTTCAATTGAGTCAGCATCCCTTCCAAGCACATAACTTCCAAAATCCGGCCAACACTTTTGCACCCCATGAAAACTTTTTGCAATTGACCGGTACAGATAACACCTCTGCACTAGCACAAACCTTGGATACTTTCATGAAACAATCCATCTAAGGGACGGCAAGTTTGCAATCTTCCATCGAGAATGTAATGAAGATCATTGTCTCTCAAAATGAGAATATCAAATCGATGGAAGAACAAATTGCACAACTAAAAGCCGAAATGAGTGCAAGAGAGAAAGGGAAACTTCCAGCTCAATCTTTACCCAATCCTGGCTATTCACATCTTGTGAATGCAACCACGTTGAGATCTGGAAGAGTGCTTGACAATCATGTTGGGGAAGAGTTTGATGACACTGATAGATCAATCAATAACACCCCGGCTGAGACCTTTCCTCACACACATACTTCTAATTCTAACCCCAGTTCTTCTACCCCACCACTTTCTTGCGAGCCTATTCTTCGTTTCCCAAAAGGCTCGCCACCTCAGCCAACCTCTTCTAGTTCTCCACAGACGATCCCCACTCCTCTTTTGGGATCACGTCTACCCCCACTTTCTTCTCCTATGATGGACCCAGCGCTTATTGCTAAAGCACCTTATCCTAATCGGTTAAGGGCAAACACACCGAGTCCACATATGGAGAAGATTATGAACATGTTTAAGCAAGTTAACACCAACATCCCTCTCCTAGATTCCATCCAACAAGTTCCGTCCTATGCGAAAACTCTTAAGAACTTATGCACTAGGAAGAGGAAGACTCAAGTGCCCAAGAAGATTTTCATGGAAAAAACAATAGACACGTCTTTCCCCCAACAATTACCGAGGAAACGTAAGGATCCTGGATATCCTACTATTTCCATTTCTATTGGGGAAAAACACATCAATCGTGCTCTACTTGACCTTGGCGCTAGTGTTAACTTGCTTCCATATTCAGTTTATGAGCAACTAGGTATCGGAGTGTTAAAGCCTTCGAGCATAACTCTCCAGATGGCTGACCAATCAATCACCAAACCTAGGGGTGAACTGGAGGATGTGTTAATAAAAATCGGGGAATTTATATTCCCTGTGGATTTTATTGTAATTGATACACAGCCTGTAGCGAACCCACGAAATCAAATTCCAGTGATTTTAGGTCGCCCCTTTTTGGCCACTTCCAATGCAATAATCAACTGTCGTAATGGTTCTATGACCCTATCTTTCGGGAATAGGTCAATAGAGTTGAACATTTATAAGTTGGGAAGTATACCCTCCGAACCTACTGCTCAGGTCTGTTCTATCGACTTAATGGATGTCGACAGCAGCGAATTTGATGATCCTCATGATACTGATCTAGACTCTTTTCATATGTTGGTGTTTGACCCAACTATGTATCTTACACATACGGACTCTTCCACCAAAATGTCCGGGTCAACAACCAACACTGATTATGAACTGTTCTTAGAGTCTGAAGATCACCCCGCACCTTGTAATGACATTATTCTTCGGGGTATAGATGAAACTTTTGAGGAGATCTTCGCTGATGAACTCGCATTTCTGAAAAGTACGGGTGTTGAGATGAATCATGTCCAAATCAATGAAATTGAACCTCCACCCTTTCATATGACTTGTAAGAAGAATGCGAGTAATCCATCACACTCACTGCATCGTCTCTCCAAAATGAGACGCACACACATTCTTTTCTACCCCTTTCCCTTTCCACACTTCTTCTTCCACCAACCAGAGCACTGCATTGATAAAATTTTCGAATGGTTGGTGTTGATATTCGGTCTTTGTAAAGCTTGGCATCGACCAATAATTCTTGACCCCCTCATGTGATTTTCAAAAGATTAACATTGCATAACTCAAGTTTGGGGGGGTATATTTTTCTGGCTCTTGAAAAGAAATTTTTTACAAAATGATGAGCCAAAAATAAGTTTGGGGAAGTTCTTCACTTAAATATTTTTCCCCCACTAATAAATTCCTCCCAAGCTTACAGGTTTTGTAGATTTAGCAGATGGCAACAGTGAGGACACTGTTGAAAACAAGTTTGGGGAAGGTTTGTGCTTATTTTTGCATCATTTGCATATCATTTGCATAAGCACAAAACATTTGTTTAAAAACTTATAAAAATTTAAAAATTTTCAAAATCCATAAAAATTTAAAATTTTCAAAATATAAATAATTTTAGCATTTAAACATTTTTTGTATATAAATAAGATAATAAAAGATTAGATAGTGAAAAATTACATCCATGAGATTAGAAAAATTTAAGAAAACCTAGAAAATTAGAAGTTTTCTTATACGAACTAGTAATAAGTAGTTATAAGCCGTTGTCCCAAGGGTTAGTAAGATGAAGGAAGTCATTATCTGAGGATAAAAATAAGTCTGAAAAATAGTTTATATTCTGGAAGCCAAATATTTTGAACGTTGATACCCTGCTATTCGCACTTACACACGTCTTGAAGCCCGGGATAGTAGAGGATACCTTGAAATGCTCTTGTCTTAAAGCCGATGTATGAAGGAAATAAAAAAAATGAAGAAAATATAAAGTGGTGAGAAAAATGGACACTGGTTTTGTTATCGCCAAGGTAACAAAAAAAAAATAAAGCGAGGGTGCCTCTTCACCTAGTGCCCTAAGGCCAACTGGTCTGCGAGTCACTGCTAAGCCTTAGGTGGTGCAAGACGAGGAAAATACACCAAGTAAGCAAGCACAGGAGTAATCGGTCGGTTAGTACCTCAAGAAGTATTAACGGTCACATGAAAGTGTGTGAGCAATCTCATCTAAATATTCATTAATTAAAAAGTACTGAGGCTGATGGGCAAGAGTATGATAGCTTGAATTGAATTCTCCGGGTGTAGGGATGTCCTTTACACACACGCAGGGTGATATGATCGATATTTGGAAGAAAGATAGGAATGAAGAATAAGACGATGTTTTATTGAGGGAGGACGTGATTTCTGACATCTTTTCATGACCATTAAGATAGGGCTCATGACAACCGAAAAGCTAGCTTAGTTGGAAACCCTAATTTTCAAGGCTTTTCTTTTACAATTCTTTTCTTTAAATGTAATATTCATGATCTTCCTTTTATTATTGGATTTTGTGGGTGCAATCCGCTGAAAACCCTCAGGAGACAACACTCCTCCTACTAGGGACACCTAGAGGTTTAAAGGCTTGTTGCACATGCTCAGTGCAATCGTGTTGCCTACGAAAGTGTGCTAGTTTGTTTTTCTCTTTCTTTATTTTTTCCTTCTCTTTTTAATAAAACAGTTCGCTCGAGACGATCGAAATTAAGTTTGGGGGAATTTGATCAGTCGAAAATACTGCATCTTTTAACCGGCAATTTCCCTATCATTTGCATTTATTTAGAAGTGTACGGTATTCATATTTCACATATTAGCAAATCAGTCGTTAAATATCAGATTGCATGTGTTAGATCCTAAAACCGGCACTATAAAGGAAATTGACCGCATTTCATGGCATCGCATCATCCCTATATTGCGCAACACTTGTTTTGAGATCTGTGCAGGAAAACCCAAAAGAAAAGACAAAAATTTACATGGTGCTGATCAAACATTACGCCAACTCAATAATTTCAGTTCTGGTAGCAATAAAAAAGGCAAAACACAAATCAACACATCAGATAAAGCCCCAAATGTTAGCCCAAGACCACACCAGGAGTTACAACCCCTGAAGCCACAACATGGCCGCGGAACCGCGGCCGGATCCGGCTTGTGCCGCGGTTCCGCGGCGGATTGGACACGTCAGCAGCTCATTTCAGCTTCATAACTTCCACCTCACTTCCAGAAGCTCTTCAAGTCACATCAAATTCCAGAAGATTCCAGAGGCTTCCGCCAGTTCAGCAAACTAGGGTTTCTAAGCTTAATTAATCCTATCTTAAAGCCTAAGCTAGCTCCTAACAAACTCTTTCTAGAAACTCCTCAACAAACTTTTGGAGGGAATTGTAATTTCAAACCTAGACCTAGGGTTTGGTTGTCTATAAATAGGAACCTAGACCTAGGGTTGAGAATCGAATCATTGAATCTAGAATCTAGAATCTAGAACCATTCAATCTTTACTTTTTCATTTTTTACCCCTTTTCTCATCTTCTTCCACAAGTCTAGTGACAAGACTTGTGTGAAACCCTAACCCTAATTCCAATCCAAAAGCCAAGATCCCGAGTACCAAATCAAGCAAGAAGCCCTTCAACCTTTTATGAGCGGAGCCGATCTTCAACAGAGCAAGTGGTCCAAGCCGATCCATGACTCACGGAGAAAAGCGAAACCAATTCAACAATCGAGTTCTTCCTCTTGTAGTTCTTGAGCGACTGTAATGAAATTGTTGATATAAATAAAAGGTGAAATTCTTTTATCTTGTTTTCTTTAAATTCTTGCATCATGATTCGATCTCAATTTATAATTGTAGTTCTTGTTGTGATGTTTGAGTAATACTCCGCTCGTCGAGGAGTCGAGACGATCAATAGAATGATGATGTAACATATCTTTAAACGATTCTTGATTCCTACGAGTTTTGTAAACCCTAGCAAGTTCAAGAACCGACAACCTAGTTTCGTTGCGATGCTTTCTTGATTGTTATCGCTCGAAATTGGGGAGTTACGATCGTTTCTTGAAATTGGTAGAGGCTAGAATGTGAATGATATCGACGGAAGAACAAGGGTTAAATGATGAAACTCTAGTTTCACGAGAAAGCCCTAACTCTCGTCGATCATCATCGATCTAGTATCAATTCTTCGAAGGACAAGAACACAATATCTTGAGATTACATCACGTCTATAGATCCGATCGATTCCTGCAAGCCTCATTTAGATTCTTGACATTTGGTTGGAAATATCATCGAAAACCAATTCTCGATTGTTTATCATTTTCTTGATTCTTGATTAGACTAGTGACACCTGAATCAATCGATAAAATCTTGAATCATGTTTTCTTTTCTTTTCGATTAACTTTTCAATTCAAATAAATCAAACATAAAAACGAATCGCACAATCCCTGTGGACGATCCGCACTCGCTTACGATCTACAACTGACACCGTTATTGATTGCGGTCAAAATATTTTTTGTTGTGATTTCTATTCTATTTTCTCAAACATACATAATCGGAAATCATTTCAATCAAATGGCGCCATTGCTGGGGATCATTTGATTCGATAAACACAACAAAAATCATCAATCAGATCTCACACGGGTGATTTCTCCTTACAAGGTCGAGAGGACCTTGCAAGTGTCTTTTAACGAGATTGCGCCCTTTTGGGTTTTCACAAACACCCACCGGTAGCCCTGCTGTTTTTACTCACAGAGCCCTTTCGGGTTTTCATCCGTGCCCATTTTGCTTATGGACATACCGTTTTCCTTTTTTGTTTTTCTCTCTTTTTTTTATATTCTAACGAGGTTGCGCCCTTTCGGGTTTTCACAATACTCGCTGGTAGACCTGCTGTTTTTACTCACGGAGCCTTTTCGGGTTTTCATCCGTGCCCATTTTGCTTATGGACATACCATTTTCTTTTCTTATTTTTTTTTGTATCAGCTTTGGGATGCTGCAATCCACCGTAGTTTATCGACATCTCGGTCAACAGCTAGTTTTAGGACATAGTGGTCCGTTGTTAGTTTAAGGACGTTTCGGTCCGCTGTTAGTTTAAGGACGTTTCGGTCCGCTGTTAGTTTAAGGACGTTTCGGTCCACTGTAAAGTAAGCCGGTTACTACTTATAGAGTTTGGGCTTAGGAAGATAGCGAGCGGACATAGTCGTCGTCATCTATCATTGACCTAGGCCGTGACTAGTCAAGCGTAGTACTTCTTCAGGAAGCGACCGTTTATTGGCCTGAAAGGTCTTTCACCATGCATGTCCATGAGTAGATAGGCTCTACCCTGGTAGACCTTGTCTATGATGTACGGGCCTTCATAGTTCGGCTCGAATTTTCCCCGCTTGGCGCGATTGGGGATCATAGGTCTTTTGACCACTAGCACGAGTTCGCCTTGGCGGAATGTTCTCGGCCTGATCAATCTTTCATATGAGCGCGTCATCTTTGCTTTATAAACCTCTAAATTTTGTTGCGCTATGAGACGGGTTTCATCAAGGGCATCGAGCTCCTCGAGGTGAAGGTGAGCGTTCTCTTCGTCCGTCAGCTCATAATGGACTGCCACTCGTAGAGAGGGTAGCTCTATCTCGACGGGGAGTACCGCTTCTGTACCGAATACCAACGTGTACGGCGTTGTGTTCGTGGCCGTCTTGAACGTAGTTCGATACGCCCAGAGAGCTTCTTGCAGTCTTTCGTGCCAGTCTTTCTTATTCCGGGACACCGTCTTCTTCACGATCTTCGTCAAGGTCTTGTTGAAAGCCCCCGCTAGACCGTTGGCTCGGGGATTATAAACTGAGGAGTATCTCCAGTCTATGTTGTGCTGTTGTGCGAAGCGGCTGATCTTGTGGCTTCTGTAGGCTAGCCCGTTATCGGAGATGATCCGTCGCGGAGTTCCAAACCGATAAATAATGTGCGTCTTGAAGAAGTAGAGGATATTCTCCATCTTCACTTCCCTCAGCGGTACTGCTTCTGCCCATTTGGAGAAGTAATCAGTCGTCGCCAAAATGAATCGATGTCTTATGGACGATGCTGGCTCGATGGGGCCGATTATGTCACTTCCCCACATTTCGAACGGCCAGCTAGATACTGTCGGGTGTAGTGGATTTGGATGCTGGTGGATAAAGTCTCTATGGATCTGGCATGAGTGGCATTGCTTTGCATACTCGAGGCAGTCCTGGATCATCGTGGGCCAATAATAACCCATCCGTTTGATCTTCAACTTCATCTTCGGGCCTGCTTGGTGAGAACCGCAGAGTCCGTCGTGAACTTCTTGGACGACTCTTTTCGCCTTTTCAGGTCCCAGGCATCTCAACCACAGAGAATCAAACGACCTCTTGTACAGAGTATCATTGACGAAGGCGAAAGATAGGGCTCGCTTCATGAGCTGATGTTTTGAGGACGCATCTTCAGGCGTTCGACGGGATTTGAAGTAGTCTATAAAGACTTCTCTCCAATCCTCAGCCTTTTCCTGGTCTTTTATTTGCAGGGCCGTCTGCTCAGTCGCTCCTTTTTCATTGGACAACCCCGGAGATATTTCTGCTGGTGCAAGAACCCGATGGCTTTGCACAACGATCCTCACGTCATCGAGGTTCTCGTCGGCCTGTTCTTTAGCGAGCTTGGCTAATGCATCCGCTTTTCTATTTTCCGCATGCGGTATGCTTTGCAGGGTGTAGGAAGGAATTTGAGTCAGCAGTTGCTGCACTCTTTCGCCATATTTCACCAGTTCTGGTTTGCACGTTTGGTAGTCGCCATTTACTTGACTGACGGCCAGTTGGGAATCTCCATATATGAGGAGGTTTTCAATTCCCATGTCGATGGTGATCTCAAGGCCTGCTATCAAAGCTTCGTATTCGGCTTCATTGTTCGTCCTCGGCTCTATCAAGGAGAAGGCGAAGTGCATTATCCCTCCTTGTGGGGTCACGAAGATAAGGCCTACCCCTGATTTGATTATAGGTGTGTTCTGTTTGCGCTTCTTCATAGAAGACGCTCCATCAAAATAAAGTTCCCACCGGATACTACCACCGTCGATCGCATCAAACGCATGTTCGTCTGGCAGTTCGCAATTCAAAAGGGAATCGGCCGGTATCGGATGTTCAGCGAGGAAGTCGGCGATGGCCTGGCCTTTCACTGCCTTAAGAGGCTGGTAAGTTATTGAGAACTCCTTCAAGAGCAAGGCACATTTAGCGAGCCGCCCTGTCAATATGGCCTTTTACATCAAATATTTGAGAGGGTCCACCTTCGATATGAGACGGACTTCATGCGCTAATGCATAGTGCCGGAGTTTCGTTATCGCGAAGATCAACGCCAGGCAGTGTTTTTCGATGGGAGAGTAATTGCTTTCTGCCCCCAGTAGAACTCGACTCAAATAGTAGAGGACTCTTTCCTTCCCTTGGTCGTTCTCTTGTGCCCATAATGCGCCTAAGGAACCTTCGAGGGTGGTTGTATAAAGAACGAGAGGCTTTCCCTTGACCGGAGCAGCCAGCACTGGCGGGTTCTGCAGATACTGCTTGATTTCGTCCAGTGCGCCTTGGCATTTGTGATCCCAGACGAACGGGGTTCCCTTCTTCATCAGGTGACTGTAAGGGCGGCACTTGCCAGAGAGATTGGCTATAAATCGCCGGATATATGCGAGCTTCCCTTGGAGAGACCGCAATTGTTTGAGAGTCCTTGGCGGAGGCATTTCCATGATCGCCTTAATCTTTGACGGATCTATCTCGATACCTCGGTGTCGGACAATGAATCCTAGGAATTTGCCCGAGGAGACTCCGAACGCGCATTTGAGAGGGTTCATCTTCAAGTTGTATTGCCGAAGGCGTTGAAATACGATCTTCAGATGTTCGAGATGTTCCTCGTATGATTTGCTTTTCACCACGAGGTCGTCGATATAGCATTCGACGATTTCATGTATGAGGTCATCGAAGATCTTCGTCATGGCCCTCTGATAGGTGGCACCAGCGTTCTTTAGACCGAAGGGCATCACCTTGTAACAGAATATACCCAAAGGGGTCCGAAAAGCGGTGTGCTTCTGGTTTTCGGGATGCATCTTTATCTGATTATATCCTGATGAGCCGTCCATGAAGGAGAAAACTTCGTGAGTGGACGTGTTGTCTATCATTAGCTCGGTGACCGGTACCGGGAAGTCATCCTTCGGGAAGGCTTTATTGAGATCCTGGAAGTCCACGCATATGCGTACTGTCCCATTTTTCTTCATCACCGGGACGATGTTGGCGATCCAGTCAGGATACTGTACTTCTTGGATGAAGCCAGAGTCGATCAGCTTCTTGACCTCAGCGTTGATGCTCATCTCAAGCTCGAGCCGCATTCTTCTCGGTGCTTGTTTGATTGGCTTGACGTCCGGGGATATCACCAATTTGTGGACCGCAACCTCTGAATCTAATCCTGGCATTTCGGAATAGTTCCATGCGAAGCAATCTCTATGCTGCATAAGCACGTCTTTTAGCGCATCCACCCTTTCTTCAGATAGCAGCTCACTGACGAATGTCGGTCGCGGGTCGCTTGCCGTCCCCAAATCTATTTTCTTGAGGTTATCTGCAGTGGTATGTATTCCATCTTCCAGCTCTTTCAGTGCCGGTGGAAACTCTGAGATCACCTCGTCATCATTGTTTTCGAAGCACCAGGGGAGGTTGTCCATACCCTCGGGCTCTTCTTTTGATAGTGTTATCATATGACAGGTACGAGCTCGCTTCCAAGACCGATGTTGATCTGGTTCTACTCTTGCTGTATGCGCGGCTTTTGGTTCGTGTCTCTGCGGCGGAGTTATCCTCCAACTGCTGGATAGAGCGAACTTACCGAGATGATATTGGTCTTCAACCCAGTTCTTGAAGGTGAAGCAGTCTTCGAGAGGATGCCCTATCGCTCGGTGATAAGAACAATATTTTGGATAAGAGACCTTGTTGGCTTGCTCGGGGTGTTTAGACTCCGGACGTATAATCATTTGATGTTTTATAGCGAGGTCAAGTATCTTCTTTGTCTTGTCTTGAGAAAAAGAGTATGCTCGACTCATCTTCTTCATAAGGGACAAATCCGGACCACTCAATTCCCGATCGCGTGACTTCTTGGTCCCGCTTTGTCGCTGTCGAACGCCTTTTCCGCTCTTTGACTTGTTTCAGTCTCTGCGTCGAGCCTTTTGTACAACAGGTTGACAGGGAGGGGCATTTTCATCCTTCGCAGCCTGTTGAAGAAGGCGTTGCATCCTGGCTTTCTCGTAGATGGCCATTTCGCGATTATGGTTGTCTCGAACCTTTTGACCCGCTTCCCTTATAAGCTTGTCCATTTTTTCCTCGAACGACGGACTGGGCATTTTTACGGCGGGAGCTTTTTCTGGTTCAGGGTTAGCATCCTCCCATTAAGCATCCCCTTCTTCATCAAAGTCATGTACGACGTAGCAGTCGCGGAGTAGCTCCCGTTTCTTGGACCGAACATATCCAAGCCCGATCTCTTCCATTCTCCCGTTGGGCAACTTGCGCTGAGTTCCGGGAACATTCCAGATCCTGTCATAGAACTTTGCTTTTCGAGCGGTCTGTTTGAAGGGTATCCCTTGGCGCTTCAACATCCTTTTCAAGACTTCTGTATAATATCTAGGCAGACGGATGGGCTGGAGCCTGTCAAGTGTAGAATCCGCGCCGTGCCAGATTTCTTCCTCCACTTTGGTTTCCCCGGGACGGTAGAATAGGATCGCCTTTTCTCCTTCTCGCCTGGGAGGGACATAGAACGTCTGCAGCTCTTCCACACTGTAGGTATCAAGCGCGTCTAGTTCTTTATGATGTCTGGGCGGAACCATGGCAACTTGCAAATTTTGCTCTTCATCAGTGAATGTTTGTATTGAAGGCCAAGCGGAGAATATAGTATGGACCTCATCTTCCGAGTCACTGCCAAAGATCAACATGGGAGCGGACAGTCCTGGCTTGTTGTACTGGGGTGGGCCTAAATAAACCATCTCTTCCTCTTCCTCAGTATCACTCCCAAAGACGGGAATGGTGGTGATAGCTTTGTTCTCCGGTTTGTGACATCTCTCCGTATCTTCGAAATCTGGCAAGAAATATTTTGCATCTTCATACTTATGGACTTCGTTTACGGAGAATGGATTCAGCTCTCCTGTTATGGTATACTCGAGACCATCCTTAAAGTATTTCATACACTGATGTTGTGTAGACGGGATGATGTTGTACTCGTGTAACCAAGGCCGGCCGAGTAAAGCGTTATAGCATGTCTTGGCGTCAATGACATGGAATTTAATATCCGTGACAAGTAGCCCGAATCGTAATGTCAATATCACAGACCCGAGAATCCGCGATGACTGGGAGTCAAAACCAGAGATGGTGATTTTATCACGAGCGAGATGCTGGATGCTCATGCAGATTTCCTTCAACACTCGCACGTTGAGGAGATTGATGGAAGACCCATTGTCGACCAGGATTTTGCTTATCTTTATATCATGGTAGTATCCTGAGACATAGAGGGGACGGTTGTGCTCACACGTCCCAAGGAGGAGGTCTTCATCGCCGAAAGTAATATCGGCTGTGTGTACTTCTTCCAGCTCGTCTTTCATCTTTTCTTCGGCGAGAAAAGCTTGGAACTGTCCTGGCTCTTGTAGCGCCTTGATCAGTGAATCTCTCGCTTCTTTGGATAGTAAAAGGGCATCGAGAAAACTGAGCTGCGAGGGTAACTTCCTCAAGTGCGCCAGAACGTTGTAGTTCACCTTCTTCTTCTTTTGTGGGTCCTTGGCAGTCAGCTCTTTCATGACTTGGTCATCCAGGGCGATATCCTCAGAGACCTTTTCTTTTCCCTTGTCTTTTCTACTCGTAGGTCCGAGATTCTTTTCTGGAAGCGTGCGAATGCGCAGCTGAATGTTTTCACAGGCCTTCGGTTCTTCCTCCTTCCCCAAGGTGGATTCTTTAAAGAGTGGGCCAAGAGCCATCTCTTCGTCAGAGTCGCTTCCGAAAGTGAGAATCTGCGATCCCCCGGTGTTGACCATGTGACAGTTACCGGTATTTCTTTTATGCTCCTCAGTCTCACTTCTTTGCTCCCGACGAGTTTTGCGTTTCATCCGCTTAAAATGTTGCCGGTGAGCAACATATCCCTGCCACCATCTTTTAAAAGCGTCGCATTCTTCGGTGGGGTGAGAAATCTTTCGATGATATGAGCAGTAGCTAGGATGCATCTCTGCTTCACCGGGAGTGTTTCCTTCGGAGGGTGGTAGCTTCATTCCCATTGATATGGCTTTAGCAAACCTTTTCCTCGTCTTGAACTTGTTTTTATCCGCGATGGATGTTCCTTGATTCGATGGGAGTGCCTCGACTCTTTCGTCCAGTCGTCGGCGTTTGCTCTTTCAAATATGGACATCTCACACTCCTGATTGGCTTTACTTTTCAGATGAATCTCATTCAGGAAGGCGTCGATCATTTCGTCTGGCGGCCATAGAGGTTCCAGCTCAGGACCTGCCCCTAGTCTCTCTGTGCAGGGAGCTTCTTCATTGTCTAGCGATGAATGAGAGATCACATGGCAACTTGCTACGTAATCCTCATATCCACCTGACGAGTCTTCTCCATCATCTTCGTCCTCAAGAACGTGGCTGAGGAACTCTTGGAGCATGATTGGAGTCTGCGCCTTCTGATTATACTCTTCTAGCGCGTCGATCTGTTTCTGCAGGTCCCTGTGCTTATCGCCAGGCTTCACGGGCTTTTTGGATTTCTTCCTCTTTTTCAAAGATTTCGACGGCTGAGCATGAACGCTTTGGCTATCACCACTAATCTTTGGAGTTGGGCGCGGCTTCAGCATCCCTTCGATGATCTGGGGTTCCGGCGGGTTCTTCCACCTGATCGCCGGGCATGTCTGGAGATCATTCAGCATCCTTTTGGTTTTGGCCGAAAGAACGACCTCCCATGGGGCTTCTTTAACAAAAGAGCACATTGTCCCCGGTGTGTCCGTCTTCTTAGGAGTGTGCGGTTGTGGTGGGTTTACTTTCCACTTCTCAGACAGCGCAAACTTGCCTTGTAGGTACTGATCTTCGATCCATCCTTTAAAGATGAAGCAATCCTCGATCGGATAGCTTACCGTTTGGTGGTAAGGGCAATAATTGGGATTATTCACTTCGCTGGGTTGCGGTGGTCGCCTTGGATTTGGCAGATTGATAAGCCTGCTGCGCATCGCCAGCTCAAACAGCCTCTTCGTTTTATCCCGCAGGAATGAGTAAGGACGCTTCATTTTCTTATTGCAATAGTGCCGTCTCTCCTCCAATTGATCCGCTAGCTTTGGGGCACTGGGCTGTTGTTGGGTGTTCGCAACGAAGGTCGCCTTCCCTTTACCCTTTTCATTCCGCGGTTCCGGCTTCGGGGGAGACGGTCTGTGACCCATCTGATCCATCTGGGCTAGCTTATCGATTAAAGCCTGGAACGTGATCGGTTTAAAGAATATCATGAACTGTGAAATAGTTGCATAAGGGTCTAGGGTGCCCACAAACATGCCCACCGCTGGTACTTCTTCGATGCGTTGTTCGCACTTCGACCACAAATTTCGCCATCGAATTGCATAATGAACCCAAGTTTCTCCCGGTTTTACTCTCGCATTGATCAATGCTGTTATCGGTGTGCGTTCACTTGCGCTCGCGAATCGCTGGGTGAACAATAACTCCATTTCTGTGAAAGTTTTTACGGAGTCGTTTGGAAGTTCGGAGTACCACTCAAATGCCGTTTCTGATAAGCTGCCAACGAATTGGCGGAGTAAAAGCTTGTCATCGCCCCCGGTGTTGCCGCACAGAGCTCTGAACTGGACGACGTGCTAGTGGGGATTGCCCGTCCCCTTGTACATGTGGAATTTCGGGATCGTATAGCCCGGCTGGTATTTTATCTGATCATACCAACCCGGATATGGTCGCCCAGTTTTGATGACTTGGCCGGCCGCTTCATTTTCCTAGTGAACCCGTATTTGTTGAGCAATATAATCATCCAGGACGGCCTTAGAAATAGTTTCCTCTTTGGCTGCTGAAAGAGCCGGAGGTGGATTTGATGTTTCTCCTCTGTTGTCTTCGAGGATAATTGGAGGATCTTCAGCTGGAGGGTCCTGCTGGATCATCATACCCACCATGTCTTGAAACAGAAGAGCCATTTGCTTTATATTGTCCGCTTGTTCCGCAGCCTCCTTGTCCTTCTTTTCGAGCATTCTCCGAAGGAATTCAGCATCAGTCTCGTGTTCATGACGTTGTTCCGATGATGCCTCCGGGCTTTCTTTTGGCCCTGTGAGTGCGGCCATGGCTGTCAGCATTTCCTGAAGCTTCTGCTGTTGCTGTTCCTGAGCTCTTGTGATGGATCGGGTGAGTGGTCGGTGGCCCGTAGAAGCGCGGCTGTCCTCTTTTCCGGATGCCATGTAAATAGTATGGACCACCATGCCCCCAGACTTAGGGCGTTTGGGCTCAGTGCCTTTGACATTTCTCGCAGGCACGGGGGTCTTCTCCAGCCTTCTCTTCTCATGAGCGGTCGAAGTTGAGGGGGCTGTCACGGGGGACACCCAGATAGCTTTCAGTGGCTTGGAAGGATGGCTTTCTTCTTGTTGGACCTTCGCCCTTTTCTACCGGCGAGGGTAATCTTGATCAACTACTGAGTTCCGAACCTGCCGCCAAACTTTGTAGATCTTGGAGGACAGCCGCTGAGGGGACTGTTCTGGCTTTGCTTCCGCAACATTCTCCACCGGAGGAGGAGTTCTTTTCAGTACGGCGGTAGGAGAATTCCTACGCACCTTATTCAGCAGCTCAAAACTGTTCCCAGTTGGAACATCAACATTAATTTCCGCCGTCGGGGCTGGTGGAGTTAGCCCAGAAGGGGAGTTGCCTCCGGCCTTCCTCACTCGGCACCAGTGGCGACGTTGAGCGTGTCGAGCTGATGGAGTTAGCTCGGTGACGGGGATGGCCTTGTCTTGCCCCCTGTTCAGGTGAGGGGCCGTTGCTGGCGTTAGCCTGTTGAAGACTGATGTCCTTTGAGTAGCAGGAGCGGGAGTTGGGATAGTCAGTCTTGTAAAGACTGACCCCTTAGCAGGAGAAGCCGCCTTGACGACTTCAGGAGTAGGGTTGGTTACTCTATTTGGAATAACCTTCTCTGGGATTGCAGGCTTCGTTGTGGGCCCACAGGAATTCTGGCCCAATCTGGAGAAGACCGAGGTGCCGGTGCTGGACAACCCGTTGAGTGGGGCCGCAGTAGCTGTAAGCCGATTGAAGACCGACTTCTTGGGAGCTTCTGGTACTGGCACGGGAACGGTGAACCTCGTTGGCGGGAGCATAGTCCCGAAAAATAGCCCTATGGTGGCTTGAGTGACCTGTTCCACGGGCATCGTGAACAGGGAAGCCGCTTGGGGCCCGTAGGTTATGCCCCTAGTTGAGGTAGGACGTGGGTTGCAGTTACATGTGGAACACTTTGAGCAGGTGAACGCCATTGATCCTTTGCTTTCTGCACCAAGCAAAATGCCAAATCTTAGTACCTTGAAACCCAAGGGCAACCATTAGCAAACCGCGATTGGTTCGCGAACACGACACACGAAGTGTGGAGTGGAAATAGGAAAATGTCCCACCGGGCGTGGCAGAATCTGTTCCCCGCCGAATACAGAGATGCGACCGTGCAGGTCTGTCTTGCCTGAAATTCGGGGCAGATGCTAATTGATGCTATCCGTCCACCTCTCCGAAGATGCCAAGTTGATTTATGGCACCATGTATCGAAGGTTTAAATGGATGCGGCCGATGTAGCTGACTTCGTCAGATTCCCCCTCGCTTGAGGGGTTTTTGATTGTGGGGACGCTCTTCCCTGCAGGCGCAAGCCCCTGTAGTTAATTACGCTACAGCATCGCGGTAGCAACTTTCTCCTTCTCCTTATGGTCACTTCGTGTCGTAGGTGTTTGTTTTGTGTTTGGTTGCCCATGAATTGTATACGGAGACTAAGTTATGTTGTCGCCCGTAGGGCATGGACTAGTCCAAATCCGTATCTTTCTTAGATTTGGGTTTGGGGGGGGTTTGTATTTAAGGATATGTTAGCCTTATTTGAGGCTAAGATCAAGTTAAACATTTGTTAATGACACGTTAGTCTAATTTTAGACTAAGATCAACTTAACGGGATTGTTTAGATCCGACAAGAGAGCAATTAGGCTCTATTGTTTAGTTTAATGACATTGCGGTCGAGATTAAGGACATCATAGTCCATGAGTTTAAGGACCCCACAGTCCGTAGTAATGTGTGGTCGCCGGGACTCGTCACCTCTCTGACGACGTTGAAGGATTACAACAATAGATGTCAGAGGATTAAAGAGATGTACCCTCGAACCGGGTGTAAATTTATTAGAAGAGCAGTTGTGTTCAGTTCAATTTAAATTGAGGACTTATGGCCATAATTGGGCTAAGTCCAGTTAAAAATGTTTAACATTTCATTTTTGTTCTGCCTGTTAGGCCTTTATTTGGGCTCTGCCCTTTTAATATTGCCAAGCATTGGGCTCTGACATTTTGTCTGGTATTAAGTGCATAGCATTTATCAGAACAAAGTATGTTCTGACAGCGCGCCACATGGCGCATCAAGCGCTTTGCGCCAATTAAAGAGCGCATTGCGCTAGCGCACATGAGGGTGACACGTGTCGCGCTTAGCGCTAGTTTGTTAGCGCACTGTGCTTTTAATTCATGAGCGCGCTGCGCTGGTTCGTGGGTGCGCCAGTGAATGACACGTGGCGTGCTTGGCGCTGAACGCCAACCCAAGAGCGCAGTGCTCTATTTTCAGGAGCGTAAAGCGCAGATCGTGTCTGTGGTTGACACGTGGCATGTTTTGGCACTGAGCGCCGGTCCCAGGAGCGCAAAGGCGCAGCTCAAGAGTGCAAAGCACTTTCTAGTAGCGCAAAGCGCATCAGATCAAATTTAAGATCAAAGAATAAGCTTTTGTTCTTCAAAAGAGGCCTTGCCTCAAGATCAAAGAACCAAAGTTCTTGTTTTTTATGAAAAGGCTCTGCCTTTGTAGATCAGAAGATCTGTGAAGTAAAAGTACTTCTTTTTTTTTATATTTTTATGATTAGGTCTTTTGATCTTTTATTTTTATTCAAAGACCTTGGTCCTTTTTATAGATCTAATATCTTTTTAGAAGACGTTTCTTCTTTTTACGAGATGTTTTCATCTCTGTTTTTGAAGAATCAATTCTTTACCTTTAAAGATGAAGAAATGATCTTCTTTCTTCAAAGGCTTGCCTTTCTTTCTCTTTGAGTTTTTTCTCAAAGTTTGCAAAGGGTTTTTTCTATCTGAGACTTGAAGTCTTGGGGCCTTTATATAGGGCCAATTGATTTGTTAAATTAGTTGAAGAGATCTTTCTCTGATTGATTTGGGGATGTTTCCCCACCGTTGGATTTTTGATCCTAGGGCTTCTTTTTTACAGAAGGCAATCTTCTTATTTTCAACAAGATTGGAAAGATCATTCCAGAACAGAATTTTAATTCTGATTAATTAATAATTTATTATTATTAGATCTTTTGATCTAACGGTAGGGAATTCTTTTAATTCCAGCGCAGAGCGCAGCGCAGCTGCGCTAGTGCGCCCGTGCTTGACACGTGGCGGGCAGCGCAACTGCGCTAGCGCGTCTGTGCTTGACACGTGGCGCGCAGCGCAGAGCGCTGGATCTGAAGCGTTGCTTCAACTTTTAAAATTTGAATTTTGAAACTGAGCTTTGCTCTGATTGGGGTGCGTTGCCTAGGGCGTAGCGCTCCTGGCGCTGGCGTGTCTGCTTTTAACACGTGGCGCGCAGCGCGCAGCGCATGGGATCTGAAGCGTTGCTTCAATTTTTGAATTTTGAAATTCAAAACAGAGCTTTGCTCTGATTTAGGGAAACACTGTCTATTCTACTTCTCTCTTTCTTTGGGACTTACCGAGCGATTGTTCGCTGACGACATTCCTTTTCTTCTTTTTTTGGAATGTTGTCAGGTGGATCCGACTCACTAGAGATCGAGCCCAGTACTGAGAACTTGGAGCAGTTTGCTATCAACCCAGAGTTGTAAGCACTTGTATATACTTTTCATTTCAGTTATGTCATTGTTTAGACATTGCTTTCTATTCCTGTATTTACATTTCCAGTTGTACTTGTAAAGAATTGTTAAATAAATAAAAGTTGCTATTCATTTATATTCATGTCTCTTGTGTACATTTTACTTTATATTTCTTAGATGCGTTTAGCGTGTTTACTTCTGAGTAAATACGTAGCGAGCCCAGTCGCGCCTCCTTACCGTACACCGAGAAGCGGGGCGTGACAGGTTTTGTTGGCGGGTCATGCAGGTCAATTCTGTATCGACATGCAGGTCAATTCTGCATGACGTCCTAAGAATATAACACAAGAACCAACAACTAAAAACATTATTTACATTTCATATTTCTTAAATCTTACAATTTCATATAGTTTGAATCTATCCTAACCCTATTTTTATTTCAAGGTTATGGATTCTCCAAAAAATACCAGCACCAACTTCAACAACACACCACCACCTCTACCGCTTACGCCTACCGTTGCTGCTCCGATCAATGAGCAGACGGTACTGCTTGAGGCAATCCGAAGCCTCCTGGAAGGACAACAGCAGCAGGCTGCTATATTACTGAACCGTCCAGAAACGGAAGCGTCCGGGGTAAAGCAATTCCGGGCATTGCACCCAAAGCAATTTTCCGGGAAAGGGAGCCTTCTGTAAGCGGAAGAATGGGCTCAGAGTATAGAGAATGATCTGGCAGCAGCACAAGTGCCAAAGATCACTTGGGTACGAGTTACGAAGCTGCAACTCACCGACAACGCTCGAGTTTGGTGGAAGGCGGAAGAAAGCCGTCTTGACCAACCGATCGAATGAAAAACCTTTCGCGACATGTTCGACGCGAATTACTTTCCAAAGACTGCCCGATTTAACACGGAGCAGCAATTCATCAATCTACAACAGGGTTCGATATGGACCAAATCTGTGGATAAGTATGATGCTGAGTTTACCATACCCAGTAGGTAAGATATGTCTCAATATTCGATTTTCTAATATCACATGCTACACAGCTAACACAAGACCTTAACAGGTTCGCGGCACACTTGATATCGACTGCTTAGATCAGGTTCAGACGATTTCAGTAAGGGTTAGATCCGGAGATCTAAGTTGCCTTAGCTACAGGGGATTTCCCAATTCACGAACTGGCCCTGAAAGCTGCCCGTCGATATGAGGTAGTGGTGAAGATGAAGGGTTGACCCTAATCTTTCGGAGTGAAGCGCCCTGCCATCCATATGGCAGGAGGAGCCTATTTAAGGCCACCTTTTGTGCCCAGAAGACCGGGAGTACCAATCAACCGACCCAGCACAGCCTTTTGCACCTACTGCAGGAGGGATGGACATTTAGCGAAGGACTGCCGGCATGCAAATCGCCTTTGTTTGGTCTATGGCTCAGCCACACATGATATTGGGTTTTGTCCTTGAAGACTCAAACCAAATGCTGCACCCAGACCAGCAATCACTTATCAGCAGCGACCGGCCATCCAGGCACCTGCTCCATGACTAGCTCTCCCAGCTCCACCACCTCGTAGACCGGCTGCACCTCCTCCTCGTCAGTTCTATCAAGCTTAAAGGAACTTATCTCAAGGACAACGGAATGGATAGAGGAATGCTCCTCCAGTAAGGAGGAATGTACCGAGGCGACAGGCTTTCACAATGACCGTGGAAGAAACTGAAGCCACTGGCCAAGTCATTACTGGTAACCTTTCAATTTTCAAAACCGTTCAATACTTGTTATATCCATATATTTTTTCTATACCTAAACCTATCCCACATAACTTAGGTACGATCTTAGTAGCCTCACTTCCTGCACTAGCACTCTTCGATACTGGAGCATCTTATTGCTTTATGTCGCAACGGTTCGTCCGAACTCATGCGATTCCAGTCAAACCTCTTGTATCCAGCTGGAATGTCTATTCAGAGAACGGCGTTCTAAAGGCAATAATAGGATAAGACCTGTGTCCAGTGGTCATCTGCAGCAGAGAATTCTATGCTGACTTCAAGGTGCTGGACATACCGAATTTTGATGTCGTTTTGGGTATGGATTGGCTTGGAACTTTTTACTCTACCATCGACTGTCGTCAAAGGAGGGTGGTGTTTGAAATTCCAGACCATCCGGTATTTTATTTCAAAAGTGGAGACCGTACCTTGGAGCCAAGAACATACAAGACAAAATCGAAGAAGGAAGTGATTGCAGCACTTCAAGCGAAGGAAGGATCGAAGCCAGAGATAGTTCGAGAGTTCGATGATGTATTTCCTGAAAACATATCAGGTTTGCCTCCCGATCGAGCTTTTGAATTTAGCATTGATTTAGTACCTGGAGCACAACCGGTGATCAAAGCACCATATCGGTTAAGCCCTGAAGGTTTGAAGGAGGTCCGTTGTAACAACCCTAATTTTCTTATACACTTTTTCTATACAAATTTTTAAATTAATTTTTTTTCAAAATCCATAAAAGGATATTTTAGCCTGAGCACAAGATATAAGTAATTATTTTGTTTTTAATTACAAGTTATAAGAATATAATAACTCCATTTTTAGTATACAAGAAATTACTTTAAATTTAATGTATACTTGGAGTATTTATTCTTGCTGTTATCATTTTAAGTAATTAAATAGCACCATAATTACAAGAAGGAGCTTGTAGCTCATTGGTAATATCTTGCACTGCTGAACTAAGCCACCAGAGTTCAAATCCCCTGCCCCATATTATTTTTATATTGTTTTTGTTTTAAATTCTTAGGAAGCCCAACGGTCCACACACCGTAACTTCCAAAACTTGAACTTCACCTGAAAAAGTAAATATACCAGAGCCTTCACCTGACAACCCCACACCCACCGACCACCTGACTCGGCCGGCGGACCGGCCGACTCGGGCCGGCGCCGCCGGCCGGACTCGGCCGGACGGCCGAGTCCCCAACACGAAAGTTGGGGCTCTTCGTCTTCTGTACACCCCTGCATACTTTAATTTTACAGATCGGTTTCAGAGAAGCCAGAAAGCCTCATTTACTACAATTTTTAATACATTTTCATATATTTTTACATTTTTTTAAAAACCCTTCACCTACCCTACCCTATAAATACACCCCTTACCCTCTACCCTCTCAACCCAAAACCCTAAGCTCACTCTCTCAAAATCTTCTTAAAAGTTGTGTAATTTGAAAACAAGTTCGCGGTGAAGCTCCGACGAAATTCCGGCGAAAATTCCGGTGACGTTTTTAGGAACAACCGGCGACGAAGCAACGCTTCGGCAACCCCTTTAGTCCCCCTTCACTCCTTTACTTAATCGAAACCCGTAAGTCCCATTCTATCCCTCCTTCTTATTCTCTGAAATACGAAATTACAAAACCCGACGGAATCGGAACAAATCCGATTTCCAATTCGGTTTTCTATAAAATTTCACTTCTCACCAATAAATTCATGCTTAAACATCTTTATGTTGACTATTAAACATTTAACAAATAATTTGAACAAGTTTCATCACATGAAATGATAGCCTTTCCAATTTATCGTATTTTTCACTTAAATACCACAATGTTTCGTTTTCACATTTAACCTCTTAATTTTGCTATACATTTAAAGTAGAGCACGAGGTAATGGCCTACCTCCACGCACACGCATATACAACCTAAAACGATATCATCAAAAACTTAGAATACGATAAAACAATACTTTCATTTAAATACCATATTCTTAATAAAATCATTTCTAAAAGTTTTAGCTTTGATGCACTTTTAAATAAATAGCTCTTATTAGGAAAACACGATAAGTTGTGGACATCGATCGTTTATCTAAACCTGACTTTGTAGTGTCTAGGCTAGGCAAGTGAGAAAAGATAATTTTAAAAGGCCCGTCTCACGGTGATTTGTGAGCGGATCCCTCCTTTCCTCATTTGTACTTACTTGGCCACAATTGGCGGTGAAGAGGCGATTTGAGGCATCTAACGACTTGTCGTTTAGATCATTTAGAAATAGGCTAGCTGACTTAAGAAACCCTAAAAACTAAAATACGGAAAATTTACACTTTTGCAAATAAATACCTTTTTCTTTATAAAACCGTTTTCTAAAGGATTAGTATTTTACAATCTTTGCAAAGCGCAGCTACAACCCATTTTTGGGGAACCCGTTCGGGATGGTGCAGATTATCGCACATTCTCGTGCTTAGTAGTGCGAGATTCAGACCTCCGCAAGGAGCATTCGGTCTCGAAAGGTTTAAAATACGACATCTTAAGAAAATGAGATTTTTGAAATATAAAATATTTATTAAAAGTATTTTTGTATAAATATATGTATATTTATCATTTAAATATCTATTTTATTATAATATAAATTTTCCACCTTTTTCTAAAAATCACAAGAATAAATTTTACACTAAAATACCATGAACTTCAAACAATCAATATTACAGATAAATACCCTTATTTATAAAACTAGGATATTTTCACTAGAAATGTCACAACATAAAATCCACCCTCATTACAACTCTAAAGACGAACAATAAATACTTGAGGTGTATTTTGAAAAGTATATAAAATTATTTTTACATAAAACCCCCTCAAGTTTTATAAATTACCCTAAGGACCCTAGCAATTATAAGACTTCGATTCACAGTTCTGATTGTCTGACTCGGGTTTGAGTCTGATTAATCTGACTTGAATATGATTCAAGTCAATCTATAATCTACAAGATTCCAATTCAATATGAACACATGAATTTATGAATCCAATTATCAATTTATACAACTTGACTGAACTGAACCATTGATATATTCCTTTTACATGATTCTCAGTTATTCCATTTACACGACCCTACGGTTACAACCGTTTACTGATATCATGGTTTCGGTCAGTCAACCAATCATACAACCAATAAAATTTACAAGATAATAATACAAATAAGACATCGCGGGGTTTAAGGGGTAGATTGGTACGGAAGGTGTTAAAGATGGCACGAGGTGGTCAGATTAAGACACCTAACCTATATTCCGTTGCTTTTGTACCATGGCTTAACGGTTCCTTGTACATTCCGTTTGCTCTGGTCTCTAGCATATAGAGACCCCCCTCATATACACTGGTATCCTTCTGTACCAAGCTACAAACAACAGTGTTAACACAACATTACAACAATAATATACAAGTTTAAAAGATATCTTCTTATTCTGTCTTTTCTACTTTCCTCTTATCTTTGGGACTTACCGAGCGACCTGTTCGCTGACGACATTCTATTTCTTTCTTCTTTGAATGTCGTCACGTGATTTGGACCCGGCAGAGATCGAGCCATCTGCAGAAGACTTGGAGCAGTTTGCCGAAGATCCAGCACTGTAGTTTCATTGTACACTTTTCCATTCAGTATTTTTCATTTCCTGTTATGCCACTGTTTATGTATCTTTTTATTTCAGTTGTATTTCCTTTTCATGCATTGTACAAAAAAATGTTAATAAATAAAAGTTGCTGTTTTTATTATCCCTTGTCTCTTGTGTAATTATTTTATATTGCTTAGATACGCTTATCGTATATACTTCTGAGTATATACGTAGCGGACCGGTCGCGTCCCCTTCGCCGTATACTAGGAAGCGGGGCGTGACAGGTTTTGTTGGTGGCCCATGCAGGTCAGAGCTGTATGGAACACTACCATGCAGTTCTGTTCTGCGTGAACAACCTAAGCAATATATAACACAAGAACCAGCAGCTAAAATATTCTTTACAATCATGTTCCTTGAATCCCATCATTTCATATTCCTTGAATCTTATCATTTGAATCTGTCCTAACCCAAATTTTTTTTCAAGGTTATGGATTCCCCGAACAACACCGGCACCAATGTCAACAACACACCTCCACCTCCAGCACTACCAATCACACCTGCCGTTCCTACTCCACCCAACAAGCAGACGGTTTTGCTTGAGGAAATTCGAACCCTCCTGGTTGGACTGCAGCAGCAGACTGCTATATTATTGAACCGACCAGAAGCAGAAGCAACCGTCAGGAAACGCTCTGCCACCCAGATGGCAAGAGGAACCTACACTACACAACCTGCAAAACCCAAGAGACAGAAGGAAACAATTAACCAGTCAAGTTCAAGATTTTGCTACTACTGCCATAGGAATGGACACTTGTTGAAGGACTGTAGGTGCGCAAAAGGCCAGTGCCTAGTTTGCGGCGCATCCGATCATAGAATTGGAGACTGTCCCTATAGACGCAACTCAGCCCACACACCCACTATCTACCCGCAGTAGCCAGCTATCCAGACTCCTGCACCTAGTCTTTCACTCCCAGCACCACCTCCATATGGACCATCCCTACCTAGTCAGGCATCGATGTATCGGCTTACACAGAAAAATGTGATGAGACGTCAAGCCTCCACCTTAACAGCCTTAGAACCTGAGACTAGGAACCAAGGTAACCCAGGTAACTCCCTCACTTTGACTAAAACATTTTGCAATATTTCTTTCTTCTAAATATTTTCATACACTACCAATAGTTCTGTCACAAAACTTTCTTTGAAACTGTTACACCTTCCTTTTACAAATTTCGAGGACGAAATTTTTATAAGGAGGGTAGAATGCAACAACCCTAATTTTCTTATACACTTTTTCTATACAAATTTTTAAATTAATTTTTTTTTTCAAAATCCATAAAGGGGTATTTTAGCCTGAGCACAAGATATAAGTAATTATTTTGTTTTTAATTACAAGTTACAAGAATGTAATAACTCTATTTTTAGTATACAAGAAATTACTTTAAATTTAATGTATACTTGGAGTATTTATTCTTGCTGCTATCATTTTAAGTAATTAAATAGCACCATAATTACAAGAAGGAGCTTGTAGCTCATTGGTAATACCTTGCACTGCTGAACCAAGCCACCAGAGTTCAAATCCCCTGCCCCACATTATTTTTATATTGTTTTTATTTTAAATTCTTAGGAAGCCCAACAGTCCACACACCGTAACTTCCAAAACTTGAACTTCACCTGAAAAAGTAAATATACCAGAGCTTTCACCTGACAACCCCACACCCACCGACCACCTGACTCGGCCAGGATCGGCCGAGTCGGCCGGCGGACCGTCCGACTCGGGTCGGCGCCGCCGGCCGGACTCGGCCGGACGGCCGAGTCCCCAACATGAAAGTTGGGACTCTTCGTCTTCTGTACACTCCTGCATACTTTATTTTTACAGATCAGTTTCAGAGAAGCCAGAAAGCCTCATTTACTACAATTTTTAATACATTTTCATATATTTTTACAATTTTTTAAAAACCCTTCATCTACCCTACCCCTAGCCTACCCTATAAATACACCCCTTACCCTGTACCCTCTCAACCCAAAACCATAAGCTCACTCTCTCAAAATCTTCTGAAGAGTTGTGTACTTTGAAAACAAGTTCGCGGCGAAGCTCCGACGAAATTCCGGCGAAAATTCCGGTGACGTTTTTAGGAACAACCGGCGACGAAGCAACGCTTCGGCAACCCCTTTAGTCCCCCCTTCACTCCATTGCTTAATCGAAACCTGTAAGTCCCATTCTATCCCTCCTTCTTATTCTCTAAAATACGAAATTACAAAACCCGACGGAATCGGAACAAATCCGATTTCCGATTCGGTTTTCTATAAAATTTCACTTCTCACCAATACATTCATGCTTAAACATCTTTATGTTGACTATTAAACATCTAACAAATAATTTGAACAAGTTTCATCATATGAAATGATAGCCTTTCCAATTTATCGTATTTTTCACTTAAATACCACAATGTTTCGTTTTCATATTTAACCCCTTAACTTTGCTATACATTTAAAGTAGAGCACGAGGTAATGACCTACCTCCACACACACGCATATACAATCTAAAACGATATCATCAAAAACTTAGAATACGATAAAACAATACTTTCATTTAAATACCATATTCTTAATAAAATCATTTCTAAAAGTTTTAGCTTTGATACACTTTTAAATAAATAGCTCTTATTAGGAAAACATGATAAGTTGTGGACATCGATCGTTTATCTAAACCTGACTTTGTGGTGTCTAGGTTAGGCAAGTGAGAAAAGGTAACTTTAAAAGGCCCGTCTCACGGTGATTTGTGAGCGGATCCCTCCTTTCCTCATTTGTACTTACCTGCCCACAATTGGCGGTGAAGAGACGATTTGAGGCATTTAACGACTTGTCATTTAGATTATTTAGAAATAGGCTAGCTGACTTAAGAAACCCTAGAAACTAAAATACGGAAAATTTACACTTTTGCAAATAAATACTTTTTTCTTTATAAAACCGTTTTCTAAAGGATTAGTATTTTACAATCTTTGCAAAGCGTCGCTACAACCCATTTTTGGGGAACCCGTTCGGGATGGTGCGGATTATCGCACATTCTCGTGCTTAGTAGTGCGAGATTCAGACCTCCGCAAGGAGCATTCGGTCTTGAAAGGTTTAAAATACGATATCTTAAGAAAATGAGATTTTTGGAATATAAAATATTTATTAAAAGTATTTTTGTATAAATATATGTATATTTAACATTTAAATATCTATTTTATTATAATATAAATTTTCCACCTTTTTCTAAAAATCACAAAAATAAATTTTACACTAAAATACCATGAACTTCAAACAATCAATATTACAGATAAATACCCTTATTTATAAAACTAGGATATTTTCACTAGAAATGTCACAACATAAAATCCACCCTCATTACAACTCTAAAGACGAACAATAAATACTTGAGGTGTATTTTGAAAAGTATATAAAAGTATTTTTACATAAAACCCCCTCAAGTTTTATAAATTACCCTAAGGACCCTAGCAATTATAAGACTTCGATTCACAGTTCTGATTGTCTGACTCGGATTTGAGTCTGATTAATCTGACTTGAATATGATTCAAGTCAATCTATAATCTACAAGATTCTAATTCAATATGAACACATGAATCCATGAATCCAATTATCAATTTATACAACTTGACTGAACCGAACCATTGATATATTCCTTTTACATGATTCTCAGTTATTCCATTTACATGACCCTACGGTTACAACCGTTTACTGATATCATGGTTTCGGTCAGTCAACCAATCATACAACCAATATAATTTACAAGATAACAATACAAACAAGATATCGCGGGGTTTAAGGGGTAGATTGGTACGGAAGGTGTTAAAGGTGGCGCGAGGTGGTCAGATTAAGACACCTAACCTATATTCCGTTGCTGTTGTATCGTGGCTTAACGGTTCTTTGTACATTCCGTTTTTCCTGGTCTCTAGCATATAGAGAGCCCCCTCGTATACATTGGCATCCTTTTGTACCAAGCTACAAACAACAGCGTTAACACAATATTACAACAATAGTATACAATTTTAAAAGATATCTTCTTATTCTGTCTTTTCTGCTTTCCTCTTATCTTTAGGACTTACCGAGCGACCTGTTCGCTGAAGACATTCTATTTCATTCTTCTTTGAATGTCGTCAGGTGATTTGGACCCAGCAGAGATCGAGCCATCTGCAGAAGATTTGGAACAGTTTGCCGAAGATCCAGCACTGTAGTTTCATTGTACACTTTTCCATTCAGTATTTTTCATTTCCTGTTATGCCACTGTTTAGGCATCTTTTTATTTCAGTTGTATTTCCTTTTCATGCATTGTACAAAAGAATGCTAATAAATAAAAGTTGCTGTTTTTATTATCCCTTGTCTCTTGTGTAATTATTTTATATTGCTTGGATACGATTAGCGTATATACTTCTGAGTATATACGTAGTGGACCGGTCGCGTCCCCTTCGCCGTATACTGGGAAGCGGGGCGTGACATCCGTACTCAGTTGGACGAATTATTAAAGAAATGATGGATTCGTCCCAGCACTTCAAGTTGGGGATCTCCAGTTCTACTTATGAAGAAGAAGGAAAGTTCATATCGAATGTGCATTGATTATACAGCTCTGAACGAAGTAACTATAAAGAACAAGTATTCACTTCCACGCATCGACGACCTATTAGATCTGCTAAGTGGTCCTTGCGTTTTCTCCAAGTTAGATCTTCGTTCGGGTTATCATCAGGTGAAGGTCAAAGAATCTGATATCTATAAAACGGTATTCATAACTCGCTATGGACATTACGAATTTCTTGTGATTCCATTTGGAGTGACCAACACACAAGATATATTCATGAATCTGATGAATCAATTTTTCTGAGAGTATCTAGATAGGTTTTTTTTTATCTTCATCGATGACATCCTGATATATTCTAAGAGTCGGAAAGAATATGTCGAACACCTACGAATTGTCCTGGAGACTTTACGATAGCATCAACTCTTTACCAAGTACAGCAAGTGCGAATTTTGGCTAAATCAAGTCGATTTCCTCGGACATATTGTATCAGGCGATGGAATCTCTGTAGATCCAGCTAAAATATCAGCAGTAAGCGAATGGCCGACACCGAAGCCAATGAAGGACATTCGAAGTTTCTTGAGATTAGCAGGATATTACAGAAGGTTTATTGAAGGATTTTCGAAGATTGCAATACCCCTGACCAAGCTCACACATAAAGATGAAGAATTCATGTGGTCAGAAGCATGCGAACGAGCTTTTGTAGAACTCAAGTCAAGATTGATATCGACACCTATCCTTGTCATACCGGATCAATCTGGAGGTTTTGAAGTGCATTGCGATGCATCCGTTAAGGGATTAGAATGTGTTCTACATCAACACGGTAAAGTCGTAGCTTATGCATCAAGACAGCTGAAGATTCATGAGCGCAACTATCCCACGTATGATTTGGAGTTGGCGGCCGTAATCTTTGCACTCAAGATTTGGTGTCATTATCTTCTTGGTGAACGAGTGGACATATACACAGATCACAAGAGTCTGAAATATGTGTTTACTCAGAAAGAGTTGAATATGCGGCAGAGAAGATGGTTAGAACTTATGACAGACTTCGACATCAACCTACAATATCATCCAGGGAAGGTAAATGTAGTACCTGATGCACTTAGTCGCCAACCATTAGCATTGAACCTCACTGCAGAGTGGAAGCTTCAACAAGATTTACATCGGATGGAGATAGAAGTGGTCATGCCAGGTAACGCTTCAAGTTTTATGAACTTAAAAATTCAATTTACCATTGTCAATCAGATCAAAGCAGCTCAAGCAAGTATAAAGTGGACTTAGAACAGACTTCATCATCCATGAAGACGGATCTTTGAGATACGGCAGTAGATTGTGTGTACCAAAAGGTTCTGTACGGGAAGAGTTGATGAAAGAAGCTCACAGCTCTCTTTATTCAGTACACCCTGGAGGCACAAAGATATATAAAGATCTGCGTCAAAATTACTGGTGGCATGGAATGAAGTGTGAAGTAGCCAGAAGCATCGCCAAATGCTTGGTGTGTCAGTAAGTAAAGGCTGAACATCACAGGACATCTGGTTTACTTCAACCGTTACCTATCCCAGAATGGAAGTGGCAACACATCACTATGGATTTCGTGACTGCACTTCCTCGCAGCACGAAAGGTAACGATGTGGTATGGTTTATTGTGGATCGACTCATAAAGTCGGCTCACTTTATCCCATTTCGAGTTGTCCAATCTACTGAGACACTAGCAAAGAAGTACATGGAGGTAAGAATCTAAGTAAGATTTAAACTCTTCAATGTGTACTATTTCTGATACCCATGAACTCATACAGGAAATCATGAGATTACATGGAGTATCGGTTTGCATTTTCTCCAATCGTGACACCAGATTCCGATCGCAATTTTGGCAGAGTCTGTAAGATAGCTTAGGAACAAGTCTGAACTTTAGCACCGCTTACCATACACAAACAGATGGACAGTCTGAGAGAACTATTCGGATACTTGAGGATATACTAAGAGCATGTATGCTAGACTTCGGAGGATCGTGGGAAAATCACCTACATCTTGTGGAGTTTTTATACAACAACAGCTACCAAGCAAGTATAAGAATGCCACCATTTGCAGCTCTATATGGAAGGATGTTTCGATCGCCATTAAGTTAGGACGACATCGGAGATGGAGAACTCCTTGGACCTGAGATGATAGTAGCAACAGTCGATATAGTTCGCACTATTAAGGAAAGAATGCGCATAACCCAAGATCGACAGAAGCACCGGGCTGATGCAAAGCGCCGTCACTCGGAGTTCCAACCGGGAGATCATGTCTTTTTGAAGATATCTCCAAACCGTAGAGTGATTCGTTTTGGAAGACGGGGTATGCTCAGTTCAAGATATATTGGACCGTTCGACATACTCGAACGAGTCGGAGAAGTGGCTTATCGCTTGGCACTTCCACCTTCATTGAAAGGAGTGCACAATGTGTTCCACATATCCCAACTCAGAAGGTATGTAAGTGACCCCATCCATATTCTTGATTACTCCGACTCACTATACAGCCAGATTTATCCTGTGAGCAACAACCTGTTGAAATTCTGGATAGAAAGGTGAAGTCACTTCGGAACAAAGCAGTAAATTTGGTTCTAGTGATGTGGAGAAAAGACTCACCAGGAGAATCAACATGAGAACGTAAGGTGACATGCGTGCAAGATACCCTCAATTGTTTGTAAACTAGTCCTTAAAATAATTTTTAAATTTCGAAGACAAAATTTTTGTAAGGAGGGTAGAATGTAACAACTCTGTTTCAGTGTATAAAAAATTTGATTAAATTTTAATGTACAAATGGAGTATCCTGTGTACACTATAAGTATTTGAATTGCTTTTGAACAGTAAAAAAGCACTTGTAGCTCATTGGTAAAGCCTTGCACTGCTGTGACGTAGCCCCTGTGTTCAAATCCCCCCAGCCACATTATTTTTAATTGATTTTTCTTTTAATCTTTTAGAATCCCAAAGGTTTACACGTGCACTACACGTAAAATAAAAGGTCACAAAGTAAACAAACATGTGCACTGAGATATACAAACAGACAGGGACACGTGGCGAAGATCCGAGCCTAAGCCACCAGTTTTGGACCGGAGAGATATGCGTGGGGGACCGGCGAAATAGTACTATTGAAGATTTAAACTCTTCAATGTGTACTATTTCTAATACCCATGAACTCATGCATGAAATCGTGAGATTACATGGAGTACCATTTTGCATTGTCTCCGATCGTGACACCAGATTTCAATCGCAATTTTGGCAGAGTCTGCAAGATAGCTTGGGAACAAGTCTGAACTTCAGCACCGCTTACTATCCACAAACAGATGGACAGTCTGAGAGAACTATTCAGATACTTGAGGATATGCTAAAAGCGTGTATTCTACACTTCGGAGGATCGTGGGAAGATCACCTACATCTTGTGGAGTTTTCATACAACAACAGCTACCAAGCAAGTATAGAAATGGTACCATTTGCAGCTCTATATGGAAGAAAGTGTCGATCGCCATTAAGTTGGGACGACATCGAAAATAGAGAACTCCTTGGACCTGAGATGATAGTAGCAACAGTCGATGTAGTTCGCACTATCAGGGAACGAATGCGCATAGTCCAAGATCGACAGAAGCACTAGGCTGATGAAAAGCGCTGTCACTTGGAGTTCCAACCGGGAGATCATGTCTTTTTGAAGATATCTCCAAACCGTGGAGTGATTCATTTTGGAAGATGGGTTAAGCTCAGTCTAAGATATATTGGACCGTTCGGCATACTCGAACGAGTCAGAGAAGTGGATTATCGCTTGACACTTCCACCTTCATTGGAAGGAGTGCACAATATGTTCCACATATCCCAACTCAGAAGGTATGTGAGTGAACCCAGCCATATTCTTGATCACTCCGAACTCACTGTACAGTCAGATTTATCCTGTGAGCAACAACCTGTTGAAATCTTGGATAGAAAGGTGAAGTCACTTTGGAACAAGGAGGTAAACTTGGTTCGAGTGATGTGGAGAAAAGACTCACCAGGAGAATCAACATGGGAACGTGAGGACGACAAGCGTGTAAGATACCCTCAATTGTTTGTAAACTAGTCCTTAAAATAATTTTTAAATTTTGAGGACACAATTTTTGTAAGGAGGGTATAATGTAACAACTCTGTTTTAGTGTACATGAAATTTGATTAAATTTTAATGTACAAATGGAGTATTTGAAATCCTGTATACACTATAAGTATTTGAATTACTTTTGAACAGCAAGAAAGCACTTGTAGCTCATTGGTAAAGCCTTGCACTGCTGTGACGTAGCTCCTGTGTTCAAATCCTCCCAGCCATATTATTTTTAATTGATTTTTCTTTTAATCTTTTTGAAGCCCAAAGGTTTACACGTGCACTATACGTAAAATGAAAAGTCACAAAATAAACAAACATGTGCACTGAGATATACCAATAGACAGGGACACGCGGCGAAGATCCGAGCCCAAGCCACCGGTTTTGGACCGGCGAGATATGTATGGGGGAACGGCACCGTCGGGCTAATCCGTAGGGGATGCCTCCAATTTTTAACCCCAGAACCCCTTGGCCTACCCCACTACCCCCATGCTGTTTGATTTCTCTGCACATTTCTAGAGAATTAAAAATGGGCATTTATCCACATTTTAATGCACATTTTAATTCTATCTCTCATTATTCTAAACCCTAATTTTCCCTATAAATACCACACTACATTTCAACCCTTCTCATTCAGAATTCCATTATAAAAACTCTCTAAAAATTTCCAAGTCCCAAGTTGTGCAAGTGGAATTAGCAAAGGGTAAGGTTCCGGCGAAGTTTCAAGAAGAATCCGGCGACGAAACGACTTCCAGGCGATCCCAAAGTCCTTCTCTACCTATTCTCTTTGATTCAAATCTGTAAGTCCCCACCCCCTTCCTCCATCTCTATTCTAAAACAATCTATTTTCAAAACTCGTCGGAAGCGGAGTTATTCCAACTTCCGATTCGTTTTTCTTTAAAGAATTCCATTTTTCTTAAACAATAAAATACCATATTCCCTCATAATGATCAAAAAACATAAACAAACACATTAGAATAAATTTCATCTCCAAAGAATCTATTATGCAACTTTTATCGTACTTTTACGGTTAAATACCATATACTTTACTTTCGACACAATTCAACATATTCCCTTGTATTACCTTTCGAAAACTTACGAGCTAATGACCTACCTCATCACAACACACATTTTTGACATAGCACGATAACTCTTGGGACATTAGTTTATGGGAAAATACGAGTTTACATTTAAATACCATGAACATTTAAAAACCGTTTTCTTTAAAAGTGTATTACTTAATTCCTTGCAAATACGCTTCTACAACCCATTTTGAGAAACCCCGATCGGGATGGTGCAGGTTTTCGCACATCCTCAGGCCTAGTAGAGCGAAATGCAGACCTCCGCAAGGAGCATTCGATCTCGATTGAATTTTTAATGCAATTTTTAAGAAAAATGTGATTTCTATTTAATAAATAAATTCTATTTTTTTAAAATATTAGATATATATAAATACTATCAAAATATCTACTTTAAGTATACAATATATATATTCCTTGTTTTCTAAATCAAATAAATCACAAATTTCATGAAACTATCTTTACAATTCAATACCATTCCTAAAATACCAAATACAATAAAAACTCGGTTATATCCACTAGAATATTTCAGTTTATAAAAAATTACAATTATGAAAACCCTAAAGACGGTAATTAAATACTTGAGGTATATTTTGAAAATAAATCAAAACTATTTTTCATAAACCCCCCCTCAAATTATATTAATTTACACTGAGGACCCTAGTAAACATAGGTTTAAACGGGACCAGTTCTCTTGAGCCTCAGAGAGCCGGAGAATATGGGTGCTTGCCTATCTAAGGTAGACAATCTAACAACGGTGTTATCAACACGGTAATTGTCATGGGAAAAGGCACAAATCCTGCCATCCATGTGCAGCAGTTACCGATAACATCAAAACTAATTTAGGACTTCAATTTCTTTTCAAAGTGTCTGACTCAGACAGAGCCTCCATCTAATATGAAATCAATCTGACCTGAATCCAATTCAAGTATAACTACAATACAACATGAATCCGTTTATACCAGAATTCCATCTATATCAACATGACTCGACTGAACCAAACCATGGATATACTCTGATTATATGACTTTCCATTTATATCCATTCCGTTTACATGATATCATGGTTTCGGCAAGTCATCCATCTATATAACAAAATAATACAATCAAAACAAATTATATTACGGGGTTTCTAAAGGGGTAGACTGGTACGGAATGTGTTAGAAGTGGCACGAGATGATCACTTTAATACACCTAATCTGAATATCCATTGTTGTTGTACCGTGGCTTAACGGTTTCTTGTGTTCCGTATAGCTTAGTCTCCGGAATAGTGGGACTCCTCTTATATACTCTGGCATATTCTGTACCAAGCTACAAACAATTGCGATAACAGAACAAAAGATAACATTATACAGTTATATTCTCTTTTCTGTCTATTCCACTTCTCTCTTTCTTTGGGACTTACCGAGCGATTGTTCGCTGATGACATTCCTTTTCTTCTTTCTTTGGAATATTGTCAGGTAGATCCGACTCACTAGAGATCGAGCCCAGTACTGAGGACTTGGAGCAGTTTGCTATCGACCCAGAGCTGTAGGCACTTGTATATACTTTTCATTTCAGTTATGCCATTATTTAGGCATTGGTTTCTATTCATGTATTTATATTTCCAGTTGTACTTATAAAGAATTGTTAAATAAATAAAAGTTGCTGTTCATTTATATTCATGTCTCTTGTGTACATTTTACTTTATATTGCTTAGATACGCTTAGCGTGTTTACTTCTGAGTAAATACGTAGTGTGCCAAGTCGCGCCTCCTTACCGTACACCGGAAAGCGGGGCGTGACAAACTCAATCATGAACATTTTTCAATAGGATATGAAAATAAATATAGGTAGAGAGAAGGACAAAAAGGGAAAGGCCAAATTAATGGTTTGACTTGCAAAAGAATTCTTGGCCAACCCAATTTTATATTAGAGTAATAGATAGATTCTTAAACCATTCAAAATTCCTCATTTTTCCATTTTACTCTCAACGCATATGATCTAATATATTTGTCAACTCTCCTCTTGCAACACTCACAGATATGCAGCTAGTAAATGCCAGAGTTAGAGAGCTAAGTTTCAACGTGTGAACATGATGCTTATTGCGAACTCTGAAGCAATCTAAGACATATCTTCACAAATGTTTTTGTTTGTTACCGTAGTGAGCGGCAATGCATTTATTGTATAGTCCAATGCTGCAAAGTGCAAAGTATTTGAGAAGATCCAGCTAATACTGTGGGAATTAATAATGTGTTTAAAATGTGGGCTTCCTCTAAAAGCCCACAATGCTAAAAAAGTGTGCAGCACATGACTACTCCATTCACACTCCACCGACCATCCTTCACTAATGTCACGTCCCGCTTCCCAAAACACGGTAATGGCACGTGACAAGTCCGAGATGTGTTTATTTCGAGATAGTCTCTTTCCGAAACAAATATGCTAAGCGTATGTAAGCAATATAAATGACAAGAATTAATCGAGAGAATAAAATTCAACATTAACTTTATTTACATTCCACATTGCCACATAGTTTGGATACAAGATAACTTAAAACAAAGTACGATAATAGGAAATGCCTAAATAAATGGCATACATAAAATGAATCTGGAAAGAGAAATTTAAGGATCGGCTTGTGAGCTGAGCCGGTCGTAGTCCTCTACCGTCTGTTCCACTTTCTCGGTCCCAAGATCACCTTATGAACATTCCATGAAACAAAGAGATGGGTGGAATGCTCGTCGGTGAACTTGCGCTCGGTAAGACCCAGAAATAGAATAATGATGAAAAGTGGTGATGTGTTGACGGCTATAAAAGGGTTATGATATGTCGGATAAACATGGCAACTATTTAAACATTGCAGGCTAATTAAACATGGCAGTTCAATTAATCATACAGTTGTTTAATCTAAGCATGCGATAAGTGTGTGTTGGTGAACATGAAGTAATGTGTCTTAAAAGTCTTTATAATGGTAAATTAATCTAACGTCAATTTAAGAGTGAATGTCAACCAATCTCAAGAGTGTTCTCGAACCCAACAGGCTATAATCCAAGGGTAAAGAACCACACGCCCGAATCAAGAGTTAGTAACGGGACTTCAAGCTATTGTTGAAGTATTCCAAATCCAATAGGCTATAATCCAGGAGTATGGAAACACGAGCCTTCATGATAGATTGCATATATCAATATGCATGTATTCATGAACTAGGGAGACTCTTGAAATTTTGTTGGATTCATATTTAAATGGCCTCAACACCCCACGTAATCCAATTTACAATTATAGTCACAAGTCTTGCCCGAATTAATCAATACATAAGAAGAGTACAAGTTCGTGTTTCAAGTCGAGTTCATGTATTCATGTCAAGTTTCAAGTATTTATGTCAAGTGTTCATATCAAGTCATTACATATTCATGATTCGGGTCAAGTCTAGTCAAGTATGTAATAGTTTGATCGAGTAACTCATGTTGATACAATTGAGTTCATGTCAAGATCAAGTAGTCATGTCAAGTGTAAGTATTCAAGTCAAGTCAATTATTCATCGGTTGGGTTATATTTAATTCAGTATTAAAGTAATTTGATTTTGGTGAATAAATGAATTTTATATCGGGAGATAAGCAAGTGATAACTTTAATTGTCTCCGGCTCCCCGAGCCTTAAGAGAGATATGCCATTTGTTCAGTCGAAAATATCGCACATTTAATATAACATTTTCCTTACTTTTCTTATATATTTAAAGGTGTTTATTATAAATATGAAACATATGAGGATTTATCTGTAAAATATCTATTATCATATGTTTATATATTATAATCAACATTATGAAGGAAAATGTATGCATATAGTATTTATATAATATTTTGATAATTTAAATATGCATATCATATCAAATATCCTTAATCAATATTCTTAAAATATAATATTATATAAAATGGTTAGGATAATATCTCAAAAATACCAAATATTACTAACATTATTCATTGAGATATTGTGCAAGGTTTAGCTCAGGTCAGGAGATCGAGATATTGAGATGTCAGGAATCAAAAATCTGCCGATAAACTTAAATAAAATCGAAGAATCAATACTGGAAGAGACTCAGAAAAGAAATGAAGATTCTAAACATCAAATAAATCTCCATCTGTCATAATGAAGCAGCCCCAGAATTCCGAAACTAAGATCCAACCAAAGAACCGCCCTTCCGCGGCCAAAACCTCCATATTGCGGCGGATCCGCGGTGGATTTACGGAATTAGGGTTTGGGATTTTCAGGTTAGATTTGCAACAACAAACCCTGATTTCTGGGATCTATAGTTTCTGGTTTTGGTGCTATATAAAGGACCAAGGGCTAAACCTAGAAATCATCAACCTTTTACACGAAGCAAATCACCGTCAAAGAACAAGTGATCCACGACAGGTCCACGATTTGACATAATAAGGCGATGTGAGATTCTTCGGAGCATCTACTTTCTATGAGGCAGAGATCGAGAGCAACTTCTTCTTTCTCTTATAATCTAAACTCGAAGGTTTTGTAATTGTAAAGTTGATTAATAAAGATAGATCATTAGATTAATTATTTAGTATTTAATTTTTGCATTATGATCTCATTCTCTATATGTTCTTCTTCTATCTTCATCATGCGCGAGTAATTCTCCGCTTTATAGGATTCGTAGGATTATGGTAGACCAATGGATGAGAAAATACTTTAACTTCTTTTACGTCTTATGAAATTTATAAAATTTAGCAAAAGAATCGTTAACATCTTTATCAGGTACGCTACCAATTTATTGCTAGTCTTGATCGCGATTTGAGATCAGATTAACAATTGTTTTGTTAAGGGCTAGACATGAATAGAGATCAATGAAGGGACAATGATCAATAGTGTGGAAACCCTAGTTTCTTCTAAGAACCCTAATCCTCATTCATCACTATCTATCTAGTTTTAAATCTATCAAAAGATAAAATGAGTCATCTTTATTAGTCATCCATGACTACTAAATCCGATAAACCCTACAAGCCCTCTTCTTATATATTTTATATCCGTATTTAAACTAAATCTATATTTTACATCAACATAGATCTAGAATCTATAACTATTCTTCACTATTCTCTATTCTTCCTCTTTTCTAATCAACACGTCTAAAGCAAGATTAAAAGTTCTACACATCTCCGCGGACGACCCGTACTCATCTCGGCTAGCTACACGCGACACCGTTATTGATTGCGGTTACTTACTATACACTTTACATATAAATAAATCAAATGGCGCTGTTGCCTGGCAACGGTGCCATTTGATTGATCTGTTTTAAAGAAGAGTTTGTAGAATAAACGCAATCAATAACGGTGTCGCGTGTAGCTAGCCGAGATGAGTACGGGTCGTTCTCAGGGAAACGTTGAATCTTTCAATCTTACTTTGGACGTGTTGAAAAAGAGGAAGAATAGAAGAATAAAGAATAGTGGAGAATAGTTTCTAGATCTACGTCAAAATACGGATGTAGAAAATAGATCTAGTTTAAATAAAGATATAGATTTTATATCAGAAGAGGGCTTATAGGGTTCGTTCGGATTTAGTAGTAATGGATGACTAATAAAGATAACTCATTTTATCTATTGATAGATTTAAAACTAGATTGATAATAATGAATGAGGATTAGGGTTCTTGGAAGAAACTAGGGTTCCCTATTATTGTCCCTTGTCCTTTCATTGATCTCTATTCATGTCTAGCCCTTAACAAAACAATTGTTAATCTAATCTCAAATCGCGGTCGAGAATAGAAATAAATTGGTAGCACGCCCAATTTGGATGTTAACGATTCTTTTCTAAAGTTTATAAACTTCATAAGACTTAAAAGAAGTTAAAACATTTTCTCATCCATTGTTCTACCCTAATCCTACGAACCCTATCAAGTGGAGAATTACTCGTGCATGATGGAGATAGAAGAAGAACGGATAGAGAATGGGATCATAATGCAGAAATTAAATACTAAATAATTAATCTAATAATCTACCTTTATTAATCAACTTCACAATTACAAAACCTTCGAGTTTAGATTACAAGAGGAAGAAGAAGTTGCTCTCGATCTCTACTTCGTAGGAAGTAGATGCTACGTCGAATATCACGTCGTTTTATCCCGTCGAATCGCGGACCTGTCGTAGATCACTTGTTCTTTGACGGTGATTTGCTTCGTGTAAAAGGTGATGATTTCTAAGTTTAGCCATCGGTCCTTTATATAGTCCCAAAACCAGATACTTTAGATCCCCAGTATTAGGGTTTGTTGTTGCAAATCAAGCCTAAAAATCCCAAACCCTAACTCGTTGGATCGGCCTCAGATCCGCCGCTTATTAGTGGTTTTAGCCGCGCAACCGCGGCCGTTTGGTGGATTTATGGTTTCAAACTTCTGGGGTTTCTTCATTGTGACACATGGAGATTTATTTGATGTCTGGAATTTGAAAATATTTCCTGAGTCTCTGCCAGTATTGATTCTTCGATTTTAATTAAAATTCATCGGCGGATTTTTGATTCCTGACATCTCGATATCCCGATCTCCTGACATGAGCCAAATCTTGCACAATATCTCCATGAATAATATTAGTAATATTTGTTATAGAGATATTATTCTAACCATTTGTATGATATTATATCTTTTAAAGAATTTTGATTAGAATATTTGATATGATATGCATAATAAAAAATATTATATGCATATATTTTCCTTTATAATATTAATTATAATATATAAACATATGACAATAGATATTTTTACAGATAAACCCAAATATTTTCTATATTTATAATAAACACTTTTAGATATTTAAGAAAAGTAAGGAAAATGTTATATCAAATGCGCGATATTTTCGACTGAACAAATACCCCCAAACTTAACTTTGATCATCCCGAGCAAACTATTTATTCAAGAGAAGGAGAAAAAGAAAAAGAAAAACCTAAGTAGCATACTTTCGTAGGCAACACGATTGCACTGAGCACATGCAACAAGCCATTAAACTTCTAGGTGTCCCCAATAGGAGGAGTGTTGTCTCCTGAGAGTTTTTAGTGGATTACACCCACAAAATTCTATAATAAAAGAAAAATTGTGAAAGTTACATATAAAGATAGGAACTATAAAAGAAAGAACTTGAAAAGAAGAGTTTCCAACTACACTAGTTTTTCAGTTGCTATGAGCCCTATCTTAATGGTCGTAAAAAGATGTTAGAAATCACATCATCCCTCAATAAAACATCACCATTAGTCTTCCTCCTTATCTTTCTTCTAAACATCGATTATATACCCCTACATGTGTATAAAAGACATCCCTACACTTAGAGAATTCAATTCAAGCTATCATACTCTTGTCCATCTTTCTTAGTACATTTTAGTCGGTGAATAATTTCGATAAAATTGCTCAAACATTCTTCATGCGACTGTTAATACTTCTTGAGGTACTAACCGACCGATTACCAAATTTGCTTTCTCATTTAGGCGTAATTCCTCGTCTTGCAACACCTAAGACTTAGCAGTGGCTCCCAAACCAGTTGCTCTAAGGCACAAGGTGATAAAGCACTCTCGCTATATTTTTTTTATGCTGCCTTGGTTATACCAGTGTTCATTTTTTTCATTTTTTTTCTTCACCATTTTTTTTTATTTTACTTCGTACTAAGGATTTTAGACAAGAGCATTTCAAGGTGTCCTTTACTATCCCAAGTTTCAAGATGTGTGAGAGTGCGTATAATAGGGTATCAACGTTCAAAAGTTTGGCTTCAAGAATAAGGACCATTTTTCAGACTTATTTTTATCCTCAGATTAGGAATTTCCTTCATCTTACTAACCTCTTGGGACAACGGCTCATAACTTCTTATTACTAGCTTCGTTTAAGAAAACATCTAATTTTCTTGCTTTTATCAAACTATTCCTATCTTTCATATGTAATTTTTCACTTTCTAATATTTCATTATCAAAAAAAATTTGTATAGTGCCTAGTGCCAAAAGATGATTCAGTGAATACAAACCTTCTCCCCAAACCTGTTTTCAGCAGTGTGCTCACTGATGTTGTTCTTTGAGCGCATAAACCTGTATACTTGGGGAGAGAAAATGATAGAGGTAAATAATAGTTAAATGAAAACTACCCCCAAACTTATGCTTTGGCATGCACGGATATTCAGTTAAGTCCTTTTTCACTCACCTCCATTCTTAAGATGAGATAATGTTACCGAGACATGGAGGTGAGGCGGAGGAAATTTAGTTAGGATAAAACGGCACCTGTAAAAACAGGAGCTCCTCCGCCGGGTCAGCAGAAAAATACGGTTTCAATCTATGTCCATTTACTTTAAAAGTTGAACCGTTTTTAATATTTTCAATTTCTACTGCCCCGTGCGGGTATATATACTGCACCACAAAAGGTCCCTTCCAACGAGATTTTAGCTTACCCGGATGAAGATGAAGACGGGAATCGTAAAGAAGGACTTGTTGTCCCGGTGTGAAGGTTTTTCTAAAAATGTTTTTATCGTGGAACAGTTTAGTCCGGTTCTTTACTATAACCGCATTATCGTAAGCTTCATCACGGAGTTCGCTTAGCTCATTTAATTGCAGCTTCCGATAGCTGCAGGCTTGATCAAAATCTAAGTTAAGCTCTTTAATAGCCTACATTGCTTTATGTTCAATCTCGACAGGAAGGTGGCAAGCCTTTCCAAACACTAGGCGGTATGGAGACATACCAAGATCAGTCTTATAAGCGGTACGAAATGCCCAAAGAGCATCCGTCAATTTGGTTGACCAATCTTTACGGTTTTTAGAAACTGTCTCCTCTAAAATTTGTTTGATCTGCCTATTGGAAATCTCAGTTTGACCGCTCGTTTGGGGATGATAGGGCGTAGAAAGTTTGTGGTTGATTGAATATTTCCGTATCAAAGTCTCAAAAGACCGATTACAAAAATGCGTCCTGTTGTCGCTAATTATAGCGCGTAGATGCCCGAATCGCGAAAAGATATTTTCTTTAAGGAACTTAATAACAACCTTGTTTTCATTAGTGCGACACGTTATTGCTTCCACCCATTTTGAGACATAATCAACCGATAACAAGATATATAAATTCCAAAAAGAGTTGGAAAAAGGGCCCATAAAATCAATTCCCCAAATATCGAATATCTCCACAACCAAGATAGGTTGGAGCGACATCTCATTTCTTCGTGAAATCTGAACCATGTGTTAACACCATAGACAAGTTTTGCAATGATCATATGCATCTTTAAATAATGTTGGCCAATAAAAGCCACATTGCAAAACTTTCTCCGCCGTTTTACGTGGACCAAAGTGACCGCCACATACCTGATCTTGATAAAAAGACAACACGCTCTTGAATTCATCGTTAGGGACACATCTGCGAATGATTTGATCGGAACAATACTTAAACAAATAAGGTTCATCCCAGTAAAAGTGTTTTACTTGGGATAGAAATCGAAGATTGTCTTGTTTCGACCAATTTCTAGGAATAAGTCCCGTCGCTAGATAATTCACAATATCCACGAACCAAGGTTCGCAGGATACGGTCAAGAGCTGTTCGTCAAGGAATGAGCATTTATTGGCATGGTCAACATTGGTGAAGAATTGATGCGTGAAAGATGGTCGGCTACAACGTTTTCACATCCACTCTTGTCTCGTATGACAAGATCAAATTCTTGTAATAACAGGATCCAACGTATTAGCCTGGCCTTAGCATCCTTCTTCGATAAAAGGTGTCGTAGGGCGGAGTGATCGGTGTAAACCACTATTGCCGAGCCAATCAAGTAGGGCCTAAATTTTTCTAATGCAAATACAATTGCCAAATGTTCTTTCTCGGTAGTTGTGTAATTAATTTGGGTATCGTTCAAGGTTCTACTTGCATAGTAAATTACATGTGGCATCTTATCAATGTGCTATCCTAAGACCGCATCAATAGAAAAATCTGATGCATCACACATAAGCTCGAACGGGTGGTTCCAATACGGAGATGATAAAATGGGAGCTGTAGTGAGAGATCTTTTAAGCGATTCAAAAGCAGCCTTGCAATCCGAATCCAAATGAAATGTTGTATCCTTGGCTAAGAGAAAAGTTAAGGGTCTAGCAATTTTGCTAAAGTCTTTAATGAATCTCCTATAAAATCCTGCATGACCAAGGAAGGATCGTATAGCTTTGACGCATTTGGGATGAGGAAGGTTATGAATGACATCAATTTTAGCTCTGTCTACCTTAATGCCTCATCGTGAAATAATATGTCCAAGGACAATACCTTCTTGGACCATGAAATGACATTTTTCCCAATTCAAAGTTAAGTTCTTATTCTTACAGCGGGTAAGAACCACGTCAATATGACATAGGCATTTCTCAAAGGAGTCCCCAAATATAGAGAAATCGTCCATAAATATCTCCAGAAAATTCTGGACCATGTTTGAGAATATCCCCATCATACACCGCTGAAATGTAGCAGGAGCGTTGCATAACCCAAAGGGCATGCGTCTATAAGCAAAAGTACCGAAAGGACAAGTAAATGTTGTTTTATCTTGATCCTTTTCAGCGATGGGCACCTGGTTATAGCCAGAGTATCTGTCCAAGAAACAGTAGTATTCATGTCCAGCTAATCGTTCTAATATCTGGTTAATGAAAGGTAGAAGGAAGTGATCTTTCCTCGTTGCGGCATTGAGTTTTCTGTAATCAATACATACGCGCCACCCAGTTTGGGTGCGTGTTTGGATCAACTCATTAGCCTCATTAGTTATGACCATGATGCCAGACTTTTTAGGGACCACATGAATAAGACTTACCCATTGGCTATCATATATTGGGTAAATTATACCACTATCTAGGCACTTGACTATTTCTTTCTTTACCGCCTCCTTCATAACGGGATTTAACCGTCTTTGTATGTCTAAGGTTGGTTTGTCTTCATCCATCAGATGTATATAATGTTCAACAATCAAGGGACTAATCCATTTGATGTCAGCCATTGTCCAACCAAATGCTTGCCGATTTGATCTCAATACTGCCAAAAGTGTGTTCTCTTGCTCTAAAGCTAGAGAAACGGATATGATCACAGATAAAGACTCATTCTCACCTAAATATGCGTATTTAAGATGAGAAGGTAGCGGTTTGAGATCTAGTGTCGGCGGAGAGATGATAGAAGGTGGGGGTAAAGGAATGATATTCGGACTCCTTAAGAGATTCATAACTTGCGTAGAATATTGACTCGGAAAGCGCTACTGACTTTTGCGACGAGTCAAAGGATTCAAACTCGGGGATGGACTCATCGTAGATATCCTCACTATAATAATTTTCCAGATCAAACAATATCGCACTAGTGTTGTCGAGATCATCATAGCAAAGTACTTCAGCTTTGCAGCTGTCGGAAGCTATCTCATTGATAGAACAGACATCGATTAAATGAGAAGAAGGTTCAGATGGTTGACTTCCTAGCTTGTAAATATTAAGCTTAATTGTTATCTTCCCGAAGGATAAGTTCATAGAACCGTTACGACAATTAATGACAGCGTTGGAAGTTGCTAGGAAAGGTCGACCGAGTATCACCGGGATTTGATCGCGTGGGTTCGCCATAGGATGTGTATCTAAAACAATAAAGTCCACAGGGAATATGAATTTCCCGACTTTGATTAACACATCCTCTAGCTCACCCCTAAGTTGGGCGATAGATCTGTCTGCTATCTGTAGAGTGCAGTGGGCAGGTTTCAACTCTCCTATACCTAGCTGCTTATAGACGGAATATGGAAGAAAGTTAACACTAGCGCCGAGGTCAAGTAGAGCAACGATTGATGCTTTTACCCCGAATAGCTATAGATATTGTAGGACAACCGGGGTCCTTACGTTTCTTAGGCAATTGTTGGGTAAAAGTCGTGCTCACGTTACTTGTCATGAATACCTTTTTCGGCACTTGAGTATTTCACTTCCAAATGCACAAGTCCTTAAGGATTTTTGCATAAGACGAAACTTATTGAATATCATCTAGGAGAGGGATATTTATGTTAACTTGCTTAAACATTTCCACAATTTTCTCCATTTGTGCATTAGGTTTGTTGGCCCTCAACCTGTTTGGAAATGGAGCTTTATCAATAAGTTTTGGGTCCAACATTTGTGGAGAAGTTTGTGGGGATGGAATCGATCCCAGAATTGGAGTGGGGATCGTTTTAGGTTAACTCAAGGAACTAGGTGAAGGGTTCGAACCTTGGGGAAAACGGAGAATAGGCTCGGAAGAAGATAGAAGACTAGACGAAATAGGGAAAGAAGTGGAAGCCGGGGTTTTAATTGATTCCTCATCATCAATCTGTTCACCCACTTGATTGTTCAACACTCTTCCCGATCTCAACGTGGTAACGGCACTCGCATTATGACTTTGTGAGTTTCCAGGATTCGGTAGGGGTTAAGATGGAAGTTTCCCTTTTTCTCTCGCACTGATCGCGGCATTTATTTGTGCAAGTTGTGCTTCTATCGATTTTATATTTTCACCGTGGGAGGTGGTGGTCTGTGTTAATGCTCAGATAGAAGACTTTATTTCATCCGTAGATTGCATGGAATGTTTAATAAACATATCCACGCTTCGTTCGAGTGCAGATGAGTTTTCGTTACCGGCCATTTGGAAAGAATTATTATAAGGTGCAGAATTGTCGGCCGAATTTTGAAAAGGTTGCGATTGAAAGGGGCGCTGACTTTGTGGGTGTGGTTGCTGCTGCTGTGGAGGAGGTCTTTGATAATTGCTTTGGAACTGGTTTTGATTTTGGGTTTTGTTTTGGTTCTAAGAAAAATTAGGATGATTCCTCCATCCCTAATTGTACGTGGAGGAATACGGATCGTTTCTAGGTCACTACTGAAAATTAGCATTAGTGTGTTCTTGACCTTGAAACGATGCATTCACAGGACATTCTTCCGTCAGATGTGATGGATCGGAATAGAAACCACACACAGTCTTGGGAAGCGTAACCTGGTTTAGGGAGATTGATGAGAATTTGTTCTCTATAGCGTCGAGTTTCTTTTGTATTGCTGCCATTTCGGCTTTTACTGTGATGGAAACATCGAGTTGATTGATACCTCCCTTAGATGATGGTCTAATACTTTCCTACTGCAAAGTGTGTTCAGCGAGATCATCCAGAAATTTCCAAGCTTCACCACCGTCTTTGGACATGAAATTGCATTGACACATGGTTTCAAGCATCTGCTTTGTCGTTAGAGTAATGCCCTCATATATAATTCGGAACAGATCCCATCTATTTATTCCGTGAAGAGGACATTGGATAAGTAGACCATTAAACCATTCAAAGCACTTCCAAAATGGTTCATTGGGAAGCTGGGTAAATTGGTTGATTTCGCTCCGAACACGTGCGGTCTTATGATTGGGGTAAAATTTCGTAAGGAATGCTATAACGAATTCATCCCAATTGGTAATAGAGTGTGCGACAGTGTTATAAAGCTATTTTTTTGCTAAATTGCACAAAGTGAAAGGGAGAAGACGCAATCTCATAGCATCCACAGAAAGTTGCGACGTACCCATTATTGCGCATACGTTTTCGAATTTGGTGATAAAAACGTATGCGTATTTAGACTCAAGCTTGTGAAATTTGGGAAACAGGTTGATGAAGTGGGGTTTAATTTCAAAATTATCCGCATTGGCTGGTGGAAGGGATAGACAGGTAGGAAGGGGACCGCGTATAGGATAACATCTTTCTTGGAGAGAGATGCACGATGGATTCTGCACACCGACGGGTGGTGGCAATCAATAACAGTGTCGCGTGTAGCTAGCCGAGATGAGTACGGGTCGTCCTCAGGGATTCGTGGAATCTTTTAATCTTGCTTTAGACGTGTTTATTAGAAAAAAGGAAGGAGAATAGGGAATAGTGAAGAATAGATTCCAGATCTATGGTAAATACGGATGTAGAATATATATAAAGAAGAGGCTTGTAGGGTTCGTTAGGATTTAGTAGTCATGGATGACTAATAAAGATTACTCCTTTTATCTATTGATAGATTTAAAACTAGATTGATAGTGATGAATGAAAATTAGGGTTCTTGGAAGAAACTAGGGTTTCCACACTATTGACCCTTGTCCTTTCATTGATCTCTATTCATGTCTAGCCCTTAACAAAACAATTTTTAATCTGATCTCAAATCGCGGTCGAGACTAGCAATAAATTGGTAGCGCACCCGATAAGGATGTTAACGATTCTTTGCTAAAGTTTATAAACTTCATAATACTTTAAAAATGTTAAAATATTTTCTCATCCATTGTTCTACCCTAATCCTACGAACTCTATGAAGCGGAGAATTACTCGCGCATGATGGAGATAAAAAAGAACGGATAGAGATCATGATGTAAATACAGAAAATAAATGCAAACTAATTAATCTAATGATCTACCTTTATTAATCAACTTCACAAGTACAATTCTTCGAGTTTAGATTACAAGAGGAAGAAGAATTACTCTCGATCTCTGCCTCCTACGAAGTAGATGCTCCGTCGAATCTCAGGTCGTCTTATCATGTCGAATCGCGGACCTATCGTGGATCACTTATTCTTTGACGGTGATTTGCTTCATGTAAAAGGTTGATGATTTCTAGGTTTAGCCCTCGGTCCTTTATATAGCCCCAAAACCAGAAACTATAGATCCCAGAAATTAGGGTTTGTTGTTGCAAATCTAACCTGAAAATCCCAAACCCTAATTATGTAAATCCACCGTGGATCCACCACAATATGGAGCTTCTGGCCGCGGAAGGATGGTTCTTTAGTGGGATCTTGGTTTCAGAATTCTGGGGCTGCATCATTATGACACATGGAGATTTATTTGATGTTTGGAATCTTCATATCTTTTCTGAGTCTCTGCCAGTATTGATTCTTCGATTTTATTTCACTTTATCGACAGATTTTTAATTCCCGACATCTCAATATCTCGATCTCCTGACCTGAGCTAAACCTTGCACAATATCTCAATGAATAATGTTAGTAATATTTGGTATTTTTGAGATATTATCCTAACCATTTTATATGATATTATATTTTAAGAATATTGATTAAGGATATTTGATATGATATGCATATTTAAATTATCAAAATATTATATAAATATTATATGCATACATTTTCCTTCATAATGTTGATTATAATATATAAACATATGATAATAGATATTTTACAGATAAATCCTCATATGTTTCATATTTATAACAAACACCTTTAAATATCTAAGAAAAGTAAGGAAAATGTTATATCAAATGCGCGATATTTTCGACTGAACAAATACCCCCAAACTTAATTTTGATCGTCCAGAGCAAACTATTTATTCAAGAGAGGGAGAAGAAAGAAGAAGAAAAAGAAAAACTAACCAGCACACTTTCGTAGGCAACACGATTGCACTGAGCACGTGCAGAAAGCCGTTAAACCTCTAGGTGTCTCTAGTAGGAAGTGTGTTGTCTCATGAGGATTTTCAGCGGATTACATCCATAAAATCCCAAAATAAAAGAAAGATGGTGAAAGTTACATACAAAGATAAGGACTATAAAAGAAATAACTGGAAAACAAGAGTTTCCAACTACTCTAGCTTTTCGGTTGCCATGAGCCATATCTTAATGGTCATGAAAAGATGTTAGAAATCACATCATCCCTCAATAAAACACCGCCTTTAGTTTTCCTCCCTATCTTTCTTCCAAATATCGATCATATACCCTTACGTGTGTGTAAAAGACATCCTTACACTTAGAGAATTGAATTCAAGCTATCATGTTCTTGTCCATCTTCCAAAGTACTTTATAGTCGGTGAATATTTTCGATGAAATTGCTCACACATCCTTCATGCGACCGTTAATATTTCTTGAGGTACTAACCAACCGATTACAAAATGTGCTCACGTATTTAGGCATAATTTCTCGTCTTGCAACACCTAAGGCTTTGCAGTAGTTCCCAAACCAGTTGGCCTAAGGCACTAGGTGATAAAGCACCCTCGCTATATTTTTTTTTATGCTGCCTTGGTAATTACAAAACCAATGTTCATTTTTTTCCTTCACCACTTATACTTTTTTTTCCATACTAAGGCTTTTAAACAATTGCATTTCAAGCTATCCTCTACTATCCCAAGTTTCAAGATGTGTGCAAGTATGTATAGTAGGGTATCAACGTTAAAATATTTGGCTTCAAGAATAAGGACTATTTTTTAGAATTATTTTTATCCTCAAATTAGTAATTTCCTTTATCTTACTAACCCTTGGGACAATGGCTCATAAGTACTTATTACTAGTTTCGTTTAAGAAAATATCTAACTTTCTTACTTTTCTCAAACTATTCCTATCTTTCATATGTAATTTTTCATTTTCTAATCTTTCATTATCAATTTTTTTTGTGCTTATATATAGTATAATGCAAAATAATGCGTGAATAAGCACAAAGCTCCCCCAAACCTGTTTGCAACAGTGTCCTCACTGATATCATCTGTTAAGCTTAAAAAAACTGTAGACTTGGGAGGAAAAGTTAGTAACGGGGACATGAAATACTGAAAGTGAAATTCTCCCCCAAACTTATTTTTAGCTCACAATTTTGTAAAAATTTTCTTTTCTTTCAAGAGCAAAAATATATCTCCCCCCCAAACTTGAGTAAAATAGTATTAAGCATTTAAAATTATGAGGGAGGGGGGTTAAAGTTATTAGTCTATGCAAAGCTTTACAAAGACCAAAAGTCAACACCAACCATTTAAATATTTTATCGGTGTAATGCACTGGTTGGTAGAAAAACATGTCACCTATCGACCTGAAGAAATGGGGAGGGATAAGGGGTGGAATAGAACGGGTTTACGTCTCGGTTTATAGAGATGAAACAGTGATGGTGGATTACTCGCATTCTTATTATTAAGAAGAAGAGGTGGCGGTCCAACTTCTTTAGGTTGCGGTTGATTCATCACAACTCTCATGTCTTCTAAGAATGCGAGTTCTTCAGCGAAGATTTCTTCAAACCTTTCATCGATATCCCGAATAATAATCTCATCAGAAAGAACGGGATGATACTCGGACTCCATAAGAGTTTCACATTTAGCGTTAGATGTTGACCCGGACAACAATAACGTAATAGCGGAGTCGAGATCAATATCGTGAAGCTGTTAAAATTCGCTGCTGTCAGAATTTATCGCTTCGACAGAAAATACTTGAGCATAGGGTTCAGAGAGTTCACTTCCCAACTTGTAAATGTTAAGCGCAATTGACAGCTTCCCGAAAGATAGGGTGATAGAGCCGTTTCGACAATTGATTATTGCATTGGAAGTCGCAAGAAAAGGTCGATCTAGAATTACCGGGATTTGGTTTCGTAGGTTTGCTACAGGCTGTGTATCAATAACGATAAAGTCTATAGGGAATATAAATTCCATGACCTTGATTAAAACATCCTCTAGCTCACCCCTAGGTTGGGTGATAGATCGATCGGCCATCTGAAGAGTGCAGTGCGCCGGTTTTAACTCTCCGATCCCTAATTACTCATAGACAGAATACGGAAGCAAGTTAACACTAGCGTCTAAATCGAGTAGAGCACGATTGATAGTTTTACCCCCAATAGAAATAGATATGGTAGGATTTCCGGGGTCCTTTCGTTTATTAGGTAGTTGTTGTGTAAAAACTGTGCTTACATTACTCGTTAAGAATACCTTTTTCGGCACTTGAATTTTTCTCTTCCTAGTGCACAAGTCCTTTAGGATTTTTGCATAAGACGGAACTTGTTGAATAGAATTTAGGAGAGGAATGTTTATGTTAACCTGCTTCAAAATTTCCACAATCTTCTCCATTTGTGGACTTGGTCTGTTGCCTCTTAACCTGTTTGGATAAGGAGCTCTATCAATAAAGGTTGGGTCCAACATTGGAGAAGTTTGTGGGGATGGAATCGATCCCAAAATTAGAGTGGGGATCGTTTTAGGTAGACTCGAGGAAGTGGACGGAGGGTTCGAGCCTTAAGGAAAACGGAGAATAGACTCGGAAGAAGGTGGGAGACTAGACGAATTAGGAGAAGAAGTAGAAGTCGGGGTATCATTAATATCACCAACGTCATCAACATGTTCACCTACTTGGTTGTCCACGACTCTTCCCGATCTCAATGTGTTAACGAAACTCATATTATAACTTTGTGAGTGGCTAGGATTTGGTATAGGTTGAGATGGAAGTTTCCCTTTCTCTCTTGCACTCATCGCGGAATTTAACTGTGCAAGTTGTGCTTCTATCGATTTTATGCTTTCATCTTAGGAAGCGATGTTCCGCATTAACGTTTGGATAGAAGATGTTAAAGTATCAGTCGTTTGCATGGAATGTTTAATGAACGTGTCGAGTACAGAGGGTTTATCGGTACCGGCAAAAGAATTATTATAAGGATCAAAGTTGTTGGCCAGGTTTTGCAAAGGTTGCGGTTGAAAGGGGTGCTGACTCGGTTTAATTTAAAAATTATCCCTATTGGCTGGTGGAATAGATATACAAGTAGGAAGGGGTCCACGCACGGATTAGCATCTTTCTTGGAGAGAGATGCACGGTGGATTCTGCGCACCTACGGGTGGTGGAAGGGCGGTGGTGGTAAAATCTGATGGAGAACCGTCCATCTCGGTCAATGTGGTGGGAGGAGGGGAAAAAGAAAATGAAGAAGTACCGACTTCGGAGTCGATAGCAGAAACGCGGACAAGACGGGCACTAGAATCCCGTGTCCAACCGAGCATGCACTAAGAGGGTTTAGCGCACGTGGCAGCGTGTGAGCGATTTAAAAAAAATGGTTTGTTTTAAAAAGTGTCGGACGTGAGACAAATCACAAAAAAATGCACAAACCCTAGAACTAACGTTACCTAGGTCAAGTCTCTAGACCGCTCTTAGACTTCTAAAGGACAAGCCGCATGATCAATTCTCTACCATCACTTTATCACTCTTGTGGCCAGCTAAGTGCCAGATAAGTGGGAGGTATCCTCTATACGAATCACCGAAAATAGCGGACCTAATTAAGTAACCACTTTCCTTAGACACACTTGTCTTAGACACCACGCAAGTAATGCAGATAAGCGATAGATTACTCAGGACCTTCCTCTGTCCAATTTGAGCATGACGGTCCTTAGAGTCTTGGTCTAGATATTTTTTTAATTAAAATAGGATGATACGGATACTCGTTTTGTGATTTGTGGGGCCTAGGAAGGGTGATGAAATCTCTACCTAATCTGAATTTTGGTCTTGCCCCTTAAAGTCCGTATTAAAAATATGCAAAAACAAACCAATTACAAAACACGCAAAAAGATTTTTGAGCGGCGATATTTTGCAAAGAATCTTGCAGAAAAATATATTATTGGATTTTCTAGAGGAGAGAGAAAGAGATAGGAAAGTTACCAGAGAAGTTTGGAACCCTAATTCCCCAACTATGTCGCGGTTCCGCCGCTAAAATGCACTTCTTGCCGCGGTTCCGACACGGAATTGAGAGATTGTTTAAAAAATTTTGCTACAGTGGCCTCCCTTGCTCCTCTGGGTCTTGATGAATGTCTCTGAAGACTCCAGAATCCCTCACAAAAATCGCACACTAATCGTTAGATATGTAAGATGCGGTTTTGTTTTATTTTTATGACATTAATCGAATAAGAATTCAACACGAATAGCAAGAAAAAAATATTACGCACGTATCCTCGGCAACGGCGCCATTTGATTGATCTCTGAAAGTGTAGTAGTAATAACCGCAATCAATAACGGTGTCGCGTGTAGTTAGCCGAGATGAGTACGAGTCGTCCTCAGGGATTCGTGGAATCTTTTAATCTTGCTTTAGACGCGTTGATTAGAAAAGAGGAAGGAGAATAGAGAATAGTGAAGAATATATTCTAGATCTATGCTAAACACGGATGTAGAATATATATAAAGAAGAGGCTTGTAGGGTTCGTTAGGATTTAGTAGTCATGGATGACCAATAAAGATTACTCCTTTTATCTATTGATAGATTTAAAACTAGATTGATAGTGATGAATGAGAATTAGGGTTCTTGGAAGAAACTAGGGTTTCCACACTATTGACCATTGTCCTTTCATTGATCTCTATTCATGTCTAGCCCTTAACAAAACAATTGTTAATCTGATCTCAAATCGCGATCGAGACTAGCAATAAATTGGTAGCGCGCCCGATAAGGATGTTAACGATTCTTTGCTAAAGTTTATAAACTTCATAAGACTTAAAGGAAATTAAAATATTTTCTCATCCATTATTCTACCATAATCCTACGAATCTTATCAAGCGGAGAATTACTCGTGCATGATGGTGATAGAAGAAGAACGGATAGAGACCATGATGTAAATAAAGAAAATAAATGCAAACTAATTAATCTAATGATCTACCTTTATTAATCAACTTCACAAGTACAATTCTTCGAGCTTAGATTACAAGAGGAAGAAGAAGTTGCTCTCGATCTCTGCCTCGTAGGAAATAGATGCTCCGTCGAATCTCAAGTCGCCTTATCACGTCGAATTGCAGATCTGTCGTGGACCACTTGTTCTTTGACGTTGATTTGCTTCGTGTCAAAGGTTGATGATTTCTAATTTTAGCCATCGGTCCTTTATATAGCCCCAAAACCAGAAAATATAGATCCCAGAAATTAGGGTTTGTTGTTGTAAATCTAACCTGAAAATCCTAAACCCTAATTCCGTAAATCCATCGCGGATCTGCCGCAATATAGAGCTTTTGGCCGTGGAAGGGCGGTTCTTTAGTGGGATCTTGGTTTCAGAATTCTGGGGCTGCTTCATTGTGACACATGGAGATTTATTTGATATTTGGAATCTTCATATCTTTTCTGAGTCTCCGCCAGTATCGATTCTTTGATTTTATTTAACTTTATCGGCTTATTTTTGATTCCCGACATCTTAATATCTCGATCTCCTGACCTAAGCTAAACTTTGCACAATATCTCAATGAATAATGTTAGTAATATTTGGTATTTTTAAGATATTATCCTAACCATTTTATATGTTATTATATTTTAAGAATATTGATTAAGGATATTTGATATGATATGCATATTTAAATTATCAAAATATTATATAAATATTATATGCATATATTTTCCTTCATAATGTTGATTATAATATATAAACATATGATAATAGATATTTTACAGATAAATCCTCATATGTTTCATATTTATAATAAACACCTTTAAATATCTAAGAAAAGTAATGAAAATGTTATATCAAATATGCGATATTTTCGACTGAACACCATTTAAACCCATCTACAATCTACATACTTGCTAGTTACTAGTTGTATAGTTCAAGGTATTTATGTTAGAATATATTCATTTGGAATTTTAAGTTATTTATTTAAATTAAAGCATTTGAAAGCTCGAGTGGGTTTTATGTAAAATATCTTATGTAAAAATAAACCCGAGAGTGTTTTTGATAAAAAAAAAAGTATGTTAATTAAATGTCGAGAGTTTTTAATAAAAATATATTTTAGATGTTGTGGTATTTTAGTGACAAAACCTTGCTCTTAAAAGTCTATGGTGTTTTAATGAAAAATCTATCTTTTATAAACATTAAGGTATTTAATTGGAATTAAATCTTTTCATTTTCTTTACGGTTATTTTTTTACAAATTTGTTTTCTTGAAGTTACAAATATATGATATTTAAGTTATTTTAAAATTGTTTAACTTTGTTTTAAAAACCCGTATTTTCTTTTCCTTCGAGAACGCGCACCGTGAAGAGCTCCGATCTCACCCACTAGACCCAAAATGTGCGATAATCCATACTATCTTTTAACAGGCCTCCCCTAAAGAGGGTTGTGAGGGGCGGAATTGCCAAGGAGAAGAAGTGTCGATTAAAATTTCCATTTGATAACTTGATGGTATTTTAGTGTGAAGAAAATTTTTTATTAGAAAACATTACAACCGCGGATTCGTGCTATGAACCAAAAGTGGGGGGGGGGGGGAAGGGGTAGGTCATTACCCCGTGAGTTATCTACATAAACATATCACAAAAACTAGTAAGCGATAAAATAAACGATCATGGTATTTATCCGTTATATTTTATTCTAGTATTTTTTTAACAATAGCAAATTCATTTTGAATTAATATAACATTTAGATGTGGCATGGCATACAAGGATGTTATGATGATAAGTGGTGCTCTCATTATAATGGATATGTTAATTTTGCGACAATAGTTTCAAAATAAAAATTAGTTTTCTAAAACATTATGATGTCGAAGGTGAGGAGAGAACAAAAGAAAGAGAGATCGAGGGGGAGACTTACGGTTTTGCGAACTTATTCGAAAGAGTTTAAAAGAGAGGAAGGAGAAGTCAAGACCGACGATGCAAGGAACAAGCTTGAGAGAGCGTGACTTCTATTGAGAGACTTAGCTTCTAGGAATTTGAGGGAATGTTCCTGAAGAGTAATCTTTTCAGAATATTATGAAGAGGGGGATGAGTTGGAATAGCCTAGTATATATAAGAGAAAAGAGAAGGGGTATGGTGAATTAAAATTGGAGTAAAAGACATTAAATAAGTTAAGTGGAGAGTTCAAAGTTCTGGATATTTCTGAAATGAATTAGGAGTTTTGGTGTGAAGAAATAAACAGACGGGAGGCTAAAGGTCATGCACTCATGGGCGGGGCCCGTTTGACTAAGGTTTGGTTGACCAAACTTGTGTTTGGGTGGGTCCGGGCGGCTCAAATTTGGGGTCTTGCCTCGATTTTCGAGTCGTGGGTCCGTGTTAGTGTAATTAGCCTATATTTATACATCTTTTCTGTTAAAACGTTTCGTAACCCCGTGCAATATTCATACAAACTCTTGGGCTCCCAAAACGTTAAAAGAAAAAATAATAAAATAATTGGGGCAGTAAGGATTTGAACATACGGGTTATAGGACAACAGTGTAGAGACTTAACCAATGGGTTATAAGGAATTTCAGGCGCTTATTTAACAGGAATTACTTATAACTCCTGATCATAACAGAAGTACACTCATTTATTAATATTGGATTAATAAAAGTGTAAAGAGATTTTAGGGCCGTTACTACTAATTTTCACCTCCCCTCTCACCAACTCCATCAATTTTCTATAGGTTTATACCATTAAAAAATTAATTGTTAAACTATACTCTTATGCTATAAATAAATATAGAACATATGTTTGTAAGTACGTCAAAGTGTGAGAGAAAACACAGCGTAGTTGAGTAAAAGTGTGTTGTATTCTATAGCAACATTATTATTAAATAAAGAGTACTTGAATTATTTTTTATATAAAAAGTGCAATTTATCCGCAATTTGCATTCTCTATCTTTTCTACTTCCATCAAATTGGTATCAGAGCCAGTCGATCAAACCGGACCAATCGAAATCGACGAAATGTCCAATATGATCCAGCCGTAAATTCCAAAGCTGATGAAAATAAACTACGACAAGTGGAGCATACAAATGAAAGTATTGCTCGTTTCACAAGATTATGAGAGCTCATCGAAAACGGTTATGTAGAAACTGAATCGCCGGTTGTAAAAGCGGCGCTTAGTAACACTCAAAAGAATAAGCTGAATGAGGCAAGAAAAAAGGACAAGAAAGCATTATTCTTAATTTATCAAGGTGTGGAGGAGTCTGCATTCGAGAAAATCTCAATTACAAAATTCTCCAAACAAGCATGGAATATTTTACAAAAGGCTTATAGAGGATCCGATAAAGCGAAAAAGGTATGCCTTTAAGTTTTGAGAGCAGAGTTCGAAACTCTAAAGATGAAAACTAGTGAAATAGTTTCGGACTATTTCAATAAAGTCTAAACCATTTCAAATCAAATGAAGAGAAATGGAGAGAAGGTTGATGATGTTAGAATTATCGAGAAAATTCTAAAATTATTAACTCCAAAATTTAATTACATAGTCTCTGCTATTGAAGAATCGAAAGATCTTTCTACACTTTCTATTGATGAAGTACAAGGTTCTTTGCAAGCATACAAGTGGAGAATGAGCAAAAAAAATCAAATTGAGAATCTTGTGCATTTTAGCTATAGCGCCCTCAAAGAAATTATTGTAATCATAGGCAGACGATTATAATGATTAAAGGAGGACCTATATGGGTAGAACAGTCTTATTCGAGATGATAGTATGCCATCTGGTTCATCTCTATCATCATGTACATGTATTATGCGGTATTATGGATCATTATTATATGTTGATAGAGCCCTTATGATTCATGCTTGACTACCAGGGTTGTTGTGGCAATCACACTTTATGAACTGGGTAGTCCATAAGCATATCTTTAAATGTCCCTAGTCGTGGGAATATCGAGACTGGGCATCGATATTCCAAAGCAAACTAGTGTATATGTTTCTTGACCCCGACGAGAGGTGACGGCCAATATCACAGCTATTGGTGTTAGTTAGTCACAAAAAATAGCATACATGTGCTCATTGGGTTATGAGTTACACTGGACGGACTCGTCGGGAACATGCTAGATGGTATTATACCTATTGTCAGGTAGCAGTTCTCTAGTGACATGAGTATAGATTAGTTTGTCGACCTGAGATCGTCATTTGTCTCATGTCAGTTCCCACTATGCTTTGATTACTACCCTACCATGGCTTTACTGAGTCATGTAAAAAGGCTTTAGTTGGGTACAGTCCCGAACCACATGGAGGCAGTGAGCGGATCGTAAGGGATTCGTCTCTCCCGGTATTTGGGGTAGATGTTGCACTGTGTACGGGTAGCCATCATCAGAAATCCCTGGCCAAGGTGGACGAGAATTACTGATTTGGATCAGTACTTTCTCAGCGGGTGATGGGCTTCACATTGACACGACTTATCGCAATATTAAGAGTCTGATTTTATCCAGCCCAAGACCCGATATGCGATACTCTTAGACGAACAGACCGGACTACACGGAGGCTGTCACTTTCAGGCTTAGTAAGGATACAGACAAGTTTGCTTGTCGGCCTTCTTTTCGTTCACTACCTGGGTAGTCGTTACGTACAACTAGTGCCGATGACGTGCTTGTGGTTAAACCCACTGCTAACGTATTGTCGAGTTTTTAGAGTCCCACACAGAGGGTTTTCCAGCTCGGGCGAAACGATGTAGTGTACGTATTTTTATATGTACTCGATTCTATTGAAACACGTGTTTTTGTACACATGCTTTTAATCGGACAATTTTGTTAATACTAGCCGGTTTGAAAGATAACCAGATTATCACATTTTGGATTAAATGTGAGATAGTATTATATATCTCTTTAAGTATCTTTCTTTTCGATATTCATATTTTGACAGAATACGGTATTTATAGGAATACGAGTATTTGTGTCTTGATAAAAATATAAGTTTTTGTATCTTAGTACAAATACAAGTATTCGTATTTTGATACGAATACGGTTGTATGTATTTGTAATATATACTTGTGTGTGTGTGTATTTATATATGTACATATACATATGTATATGTGTACAATGAGGTAGCCTCCCTTTTCTACTCCTCTTTTCTTGATTGTGTAAGAATGTTGTAGGTTTGTGACTCGCCATGGTGAGTCACAACCCCACTCATTTCAAACAGAAAAGGAAAGAGAATAGAAAAGAGTGAGATGAGAATTTTATTTCATTCTTTTAGCCATGCTTGTAAAACTACACCCAAGATTCTTTTTCTTTTCTCTTGATTTTTCTAAGTGGAGAATGGAAAAGAATCATGAGAGATCAATTAGAGATTAGTCGCTATTACATCCTAGTGATCAATTCTTAGCAAGATTTGATCACTAGATACTTCACTTAGATTTTTTGTGAAGCTAGAGCCTAAGTTAGGGTTCTTTCGAGGTGGATCATCTTTGGCAAGGAAGTCAGACTCCAAAATTCGTTCCCGGCGACCTAAGGAGCTAAGGAAGTGGAAAGAAGATGAAGGACACGACTGCAAAGGTTGTAATCACAAACCTAATAGTTAACTCCTTCTAGTTTGTTTATAGTTTAGTGTTTGGATTCGATTCTAAGTCGTAGAGTTCGTGCTCAAGTTTTGAAAATTTTCGTTTTGTGTTCCGCATTTACCGCTAGTTTGCGGCACGAGCACAGAGATCTACCTACAGAGCAAGCTTTACAAAGTAAGCTCACAATCAACGAATGTTTTAAAAAAATCCTCTACAGAGTTCGAGGAAGCAATAGTGGCGGCTTAAGTTATCAAAGAGATTGTGGCAGCAGCCCTATCAGAACAACTACGAAAACCAAAGTCGTGAAGGTATTCAAGAACGATCAACTAACTATGGAAGAGACCGTGGAGGATGAGGCTGATACTATCAAACATATCGTTCTCAGCTACAGTGCTACAACTGCGAAAAGTACGGTCACTTCAGTTATGACTGTACTTATAAGCCGGAAGAAAATGTTGCAGAGAAAAGTAATTTTGTTGAGAAGAATGAGTTTGAAAACTCAGCTATCCAATTAGCATACAAAACTGTGATAACAAGCACCAAAATATTTGGTATTTAAACTTCAGTACAAGTAACCATATGTGCAGTATCAAGAAGTTCTTTACCGAATTGAATGAATCGGTGAATGGAAAAGTAACATTTGATGATCAATCAAAAGTTTCCATCTAAAGCAAAGGAAACATAATAATCCAGACGAAAAATGGATATCACTGGTATATTTCTGATATTTACTATGTTCCTGCATTCCTTAACAATATTACAAGCCTAGAACAATTTTAGAGTGTTTCTCACCACTCTATTGAGATAGGACTGCGTTTGCTTGTCAGGTGTTGTACAGATTCTCCCTGCTTAAGGTAGGTGGGGGTTTATTGACTATGGGGATCCTAATCTTCGGCAAACGTGGACAAAATTGCGGTAATTACCCCTCGTTTTGAAATGAGAGAGCCTCCGATTACCAGGTCATGCAAATCATGCGAACTCAATATGGGATATGGGTATTTGCAAATGCGTTCAGTTCATTTATTTATGTTTGTTTCATTTATTTTATTTTTATTCATGTATTTATTTATATTTATATTTATTTTATTATTATTATATATTTTTTTATATAGAGGATTTTCCCCTTGAGGAAAATCTCCACTGGGGCTCGGGGACTTCCCATACCGGGGAGTCCTCGAGGGTCGGGGGCGGTTCCCCCTTCCTCCCCCCACAAGAAAAGGGGAGGTCCCCGAGGGGTGGGACCTTTCCCTGGATGGGGGAGGTCCATGAGGGCCGGGGGTTGTCCCTTTAAAGGGGAGGTCCCTGATGGGCTGGGACCCTTTCCCCTTGATGGGGAGGAGGCCCTCCTCCCACAGCTCCTGTTCATTCTCATTTCTTTTTAAAAATCTTTATTCCTTTTTTTATTTAATTATTTAATTATTTATTATTTTGTTTTATTATCATATTTTTTGTTTTGTTTAATTTTATAAACAGGACTAAGTGCGTGCATTTTGACAATATTTCGACTGTATGACTGCTAGATCCGTCAATTTATCGTACGAAAAGGTAATGTACGGAAAACTCCACACCCACCAAAAAAAGGAAATACGGACCAAAATCCGCATTCTAAAGGGAAATATGGATCGAAATCCAAATTCCTGAGGATTTCCCCAAGGGAAAGCTCGAAAGCTTTCCTTTTGATGGGGTCACTCTCCTCCGTTCCTATTGGGTTCTAAAATATGCTCTTGAATCTTCAAACCCTTTGATTTGATTTTTGAATGAAAAAGTCTCTTTTCTTCTTGCCAAGATCTGGATTTCAAGGAAGAAGAAGAGAGAGGATAACACAAATGTCCCTTTATGGGATTTGATGAGATCTTGATCATCTTTCTTTTCTTTATGGGTTTTGGGATCTTGATATGCTTTCTTCGTTGGGAAAGATAAAGGCTTTCTATGTTTTTTTTATTAAAAGAGGAGGGGGGGGGGGGGGGAGAGAGAGAGAGAGAGGGCTCCAAAACCCTAGAATTTTAGCGAAGAAGTATTCTTCATGATTTCATCATAGGGTTGGTTTTTTTAGCTTTTACACTTTTCATTTGGGCCCCTTGGGATTTACAATTTTGTCTTTTTTCCCGTTATTTTACATTTTTTCTTAAAAAATATATTAAATTTATTTATTGCGTAATCCTTTTCTTCTCTTGGTATGGGGCCGACTCCTTTCTTGAACTTGAACTTGACTCGGATTCAGGTTTGGGCTCACTTGTACGGGCGTTGATTTTGACTTTCAAGACAAAAGGTTGTAAATTTTGACATCAACAATTTGTTGAAAAATGCAATTTATTCGTCTTAAAAAAAGTTCTCTAACAATCAAGAATGGAAGTGAATTAATTGCAAATGTGGATATATCTAGAAATAGACTATTTATCTTAAACATTAATCATGATTCTGCGAAGTGCCTAAAATCTATTATAAAAGATGAGTCATAGCTCTGGCATCTACAATTCGGGCATCTGGCATTCAACGGCCTAAATCACCTTAAGAGACAGAAGATGGTGAAAGGTTTACCTCAAATTACTCAATCAAATCAGCTATACGAAGGCTGTATGAGAGGAAAACAACACAGACATAGTTTCAAGGTTGGAAAATCTCGAAGAGCAACACAATTGCTTGAATTGGTGCATACAGATGTTGTAGGACAGTTTGAGATGGTTTCACTCGGAGGTAACCGATACTTGATTACATTCATTGATAATTATAGCAGAAAAACGTGGATCTATTTTTTGAAGGAGAAATCAGAGACACTGGAGAAATTCAAAGCGATGGTAGAGAACCAAAGTAGGCACCATATCAAGATGCTTCGATTCGATTGAGGTGGCGAGTATAATTCAAAAGCGTTCGAAGAATTCAACAATCAGTATGGGATAATCCATCAATTCACTGCTGCCTACACTCTACAAAAAAAAAATGGAATAGAGGAGCAGAAGAACCGTACAATACTCAACATGGAGAGAAGCATGCTCAAGACTAAGTACCTTCCAAAGACTTTCTGGGCCGAACCCGTAGATTGTACAGTGTACCTTCTCAACCGCTGTCCAATAAAGAGTGTCAAGTTCATTACACCAATGAAGATATGGTGCAGTTTGAAGCCAAGTGCCAACCATCTAATGGTGTTTGGGTGCATCGTACATACACATATCCCGAAGCAACGGAGAAAGAAGCTCGATGATCGAGGAGAGAATGCATCTTTGTCGGTTACTACAAAAGAACCAAAGCATACAAACTCTACAATCTAATCTGTAACGTCTGATATTTTCCTATATGCAATAAAAAGCTCTTTACAATTTTCCTGTGTACAGAATAAATTATTTTAGCGCTTCTATTATTATAAAAAAATTTAAAAATATTTTTCTATAATCAACATTATTTTTAATAATTTTTAAAAAAAGGTTTAAAAAGGAAATTTTAAAAGGATGAAGTTTATCAAGTATTTTTAATACCCAAAGAAAAATCATTTTTTGACCAAATTTTATTAAAAATTGATGAAAACATTAAAATAGAATTTTTTGAAATTTTCCTAAATTTTATAGCGATTTTAACTATTTTAAAATAGTTTTTCTAAATTAAAATTCAATTATAAAAACCGCCGTTTTAAAAAAAATTCAAACCGCAGGGAAACAAGGATTGTTGGATCCAACAGCCCACCTTTCCCCGCGTGGGGGAAAGGGAAACGTGTGGAGCCACATGCTTGCGTGTGGCCCTAAATGGGCGATGCTCTCCTACGAGAGTGGGCGAGGGCCGTTGGATCTTTTGATCCAACTGCCAAGGCCAGCCCCTGCCAGTTCACGCGACAGTAGCGAGGTTTCAGGCGTACGTTTGGGCACGGGTTCGGGTCTGTCGGACGCCGGATCCTCTTCGAATTAATGCAGTTTTATTCTTTTAAACCATATATATAGAGCCTCATTTATTCTCATATTTCTCACAAACTATTTGTTTACCGCCGAAAACTGGACTGAGACGTTGGGATGTCTAACATGAATTTGGGGGTAGATACTATTTGGAACATATCCATCCACCTTTCCAAAAATACCAAGTTGATTTATGGTACCGTATATCGGAGGTTTGGACAGATGCGAATGTTGTAGCAGACTTTATCAGATTCCCCCTCGTTTATGAGGGATTTTTGATTGTGGGGACGCTCTTCACTGCAGGCGAAAGCCCCTGCAGTTAATTACGTTATCGCGTTGTGATAACCACTTTCTCCTGCTCTAATAGTTCATTTCGTGTCGTTTGTTTATTTTGTTTGTTATGGTTGCTTGTGGATTGTATACGGGGACTAATTTATGTCGTCGCCCATAAGGCGCGGATTAGTCCAAAGTCGTATATTTGTTGGATTTGAACTTATGATGTATGTATTTCATCAGTTCAAGGAGGTTTTATTTTTCTTAAGGATTGTTAATCCGTTTTTAGATTAAGATCAACTTACATATGTGTGTGTCTGTGTGTATGTGAGAATTTGGGCTCAGTTTATTTAACTAAGGATACGTTAGCCTTATTTGAGACTAAAATCAACTTAGAAATGTTTTAAGGATAATCTTATTTAGTTAGGATCCAACAGCAGAACATTTGGGCTCAGCTGCAAGTGACTCCAGAGACTTAACCAATTTGGGCTCAGTCTTAGGCCTTTTCTCTTTTATTCAAAAGTGCTAAGCACTTTGTGAAGTTGCTCTGACGCTTACGTGGGAAGTACGTGGGTGCTAAGACATGGGTGCTGCCCAATCAGTGCTAGGCTCTTAGTCATTTTTACTAAATTTATAGTGTTCAGCACTTTTATACAGCGTTCATGTGTGTTTCACGTGAGGCGTTGAGCGTTCTGTTTTGGGCGCCCACATGGGAAGCACATGAGGCACTGAGTTTTCTATTTTGGGCGCTCACGTGGGAAGCACATGAGGCGCTGAGCATTCTGCTTTGAGCGCTCACGTGGGAAGCACGTGAGGCACTGAGTCCCTTTTTATTTGGCGTTCACATGGGAAACACGTGAGGCGCTGAACTCTTTTCTTTTAGAGATTTAATCTCTTTTAATGGTGTTTTGGCCCTTAATGATCACCAAGATCTCTGTTTTGAAGATATGAGATCGTTTTTACTGGAGAACTAAGTTCTTCTGTTTTTGTGTATGGTTAAACCCTTGTTTTAGAGGAATTGAATTCCTAGAAAGTATTTTTTCCTCCCTTTTTCTTTTAATCTAGTTCTTTCTCCTAAATTCTAAGTCTAAAGAACAAAATCTCCTCGATGAGAATTAAATTCTCAACTTGTTGGGAGATCTGCTTTGCGGATCTCAGATCAGAGGAAGAACTAAGTTCTTTTTTTTTATGAAGGGTTAAACCCTTATTTTCTTGTTTATACTGGGCAAAGGAGATTATTAATCTCATCTTTTCTTTACCTAGGGTTTGGAACGATCGAGTATCTTCTTCTTTGAGAGGAGAATTGAATTCTCAGTTTTGTGGCTTCTGTTTTTTTTTTGGGCAGAAGCTTGGGGGGGGGTCAATCCTCTCTATAGATTTGATCTCTGTTCACCGCTGAAAGACGCGACTGGGACGTTGGGACGTCCGACCTAAATTTTGGGGGCATATGCTATTTGGATTTATTCGTCCACCTCTCCGAAGATGCCAATTTGATTTATGTCACCGTATATCAGAGGTTTGGACGGATGCGACCGTTGTTGCAGACTTCGTCAAATTCCCCCTCGTTTGTAAAGGTTTTTTTGATTGTGGGGACGCTCTTCCCTGCAGGCGCAAGCCCCTGCAGTTAATTACGTTACCGCATCGCGATAACCACTTTCTCCTGCTCCGGAAGTTCACTTCGTGTCATGTATGTTTTTATTTGTTTAGGTTGCCCGTGGATTGTATACGGAGACTAATTTATATTGTCGCCCGTAGGGCATGGATTAGTCTAAATCTGTATACCTTAGATTTGGTTTTGGGTTGATTTAAGGATCGTTGATTTGCTTTGAGATCAAGATCGACTTAAATGTATGTGATCATTTGGGGGCTCGATTTGTTTTCGTTAAGGATACGTTGGTCCAATTTGAGACTATGACCTACTTAACACGATTTTAGGATCATTTTTGTTTCAGATCCAACAAGAGAGCATTTGAGCTCCGTTTTTTTAGTTTAAGGACGTTTCGGTCCCTTATCGCCATTTTGGAGGCGAAGTTGTAGTTTGAGGACATTTCGATCTGTTGATCGCCATTTTTGAGGTGAGATTTTAGTTTAAAGACGTTACGGTCCGTTGTTGCCATTTTGGAGGCAACGTTTAGTTTAAGAACATTTCGGTCCGTTGTAGTTTAAGAACGTTACGGTCCGTTGTTAGTTTAGGGACATCTCGGTCCATTGTTAGTTTAAGGACGTTTCGATCCATTATCCATCTTGCGTGCACGTGTATTTATTACGTGGCAGGATGAGCAACGATGATATGGGGTGCATCCAGTCTGGGATGTGGTTTGATTTGGGATGTGCATGTCAATTCGGAAAGTGCACCAAAAAGCAGTTGGTTGTTAGGACCCGCCATCTCTCTGAAGACGCTGTGGAATTACAACGACATGTATCAGAGGTGTAGAGAGATGTACCCTTGAACCAATTCCCGTATTTGAGGGAAAAGATCATGGTGGATCATTTAAAAATCATTAGTCATTTTTGAGACTAAGATTAACTTAGGAGATGTGGGATGAACATCATTTTGAATATCATCAGTTGAAGGATCATTAGTCATGTTTGGGACTAAGATCAATTTGGGGAATGATGAGCGCAAAAGGGGCTCAGTTGATTGGAAGAACTTAGTCAATTTGGGCTAGATTTGGGTCTCCATAATTACCCAACGGAGCTAAGTGCTGAAGCATACAATAAGCACGCGCATTTTATGTGAGGCACCTGACTAGTGTTAAACACTAGAGCTTTGCGGCTCTCACGTGACACAGGTGAGGCACTGGATTAGTGTTAAACACTAGAGTTCTGTGGCGCTCACATGGCACACGTGAGGCATCGGATTAGTGTTAAACACTAGAGTTCTGCGGCGCTCGCATGACACACGTGAGGCACCGGATTATGGGCACTGCCCACTTATTTCCCCGCTTTTTATATAAGTGCTGAGCACTTGGTTCTTGTGGCGCTCACGTGTGAAACATGTGAGGCACCCCAAAATTGGGTTCTGCCTTTTGGGTTTTTATCCCCTCCTTTTGGGTGAGTGCGTGCAAAACACGTGATTTCCCTAAAAGGCACTTCACGTTCTTCCTTTAAGTGCTCACATGGGAAACACGTGCGGTCCTCGTTATAGTGCTTAAACACTGATGAATCATTAGTCTTTCCTTCTGGGTGTTTGGAGATTTTGATCTCATGCATGTTAATGACCCTAGAGTTTGGAGGATCTCATGCTTCTTGTTTTGTAAGAATTAAATTCTTTTTATAGGGTTAAATCCTAGTTTTCATGTGTTTTGTAAGAATCAAATTCTTTGAATTCAATTCTTTCCCCTAGGTTTTGAATCTTCATGACAGAATCTCCCCAATGAGAATTAAATTCTCAACTTGTGGGGAGATCTGCTTCCGCAGATCTCAATCAGAGAAAGAACTATGTTCTTGCATGAAGGGTTAAACCCTCAGAGAGGCAAAAGAAAGACAAGATGATCTCTGAGTTTTGTTTTCTTTTTACCTAGGGTTTTAATGAAACAAGTCTTCATTTGTGAGAATTAAATTCTTTGTTTCTTTTGAAACTTTTCTTTCTTCTTCTCTTAAGCTTCTCTCTTTTTTATAAGCTTCTGAGGGGATTCCTTTGTTTTCTCTCTCTATCTTCCTTCACTCTTTGTTCTCTTGAGACTGTAAGTCTCTGGTCCCTTATATAGTGGAGAGAAGTTTATTTAATTCTGAGAAAATCTCTCATTGAGAGATCCTAATTGATTTAATTGATTCCAGAGTTGACTTAGGGAATTTTGCCCACCATTGGATCTTTGATCCAAGGGTTTCTGTTTTACAGAACATATTTTTCTTGTTTGTAACAAGATTGGGGAAATATTTTTCCATATGCAGAATCTTATTCTTTAAATTAGTAATTTTTTTAAACCATCATTGGATTTTTAATCCAAAGGTGCTCGGCTTAACAGAGCACAATTTCTCTTTGTTTAGAAAGATATGAAAAATATTTTCCATCTAATGGGATCTTTGATCCGCCAACTTTCTGTTTAACAGAAAATATCACTCATCACTTAAAAAGATCAATAGAATTTAATTCTATGCTTAATCACCATTGGATATTTGATCCAACGGTTCCTTGTTGAGTAGAATTTAATTCTACGTAGGGAGGTGCTCTCACGTGTTTAACACATGAGCCTTATTTATTTTGTCAGCTGTTTGATTGCAGCGTTTATATGCTTTGTATATAGGCGCTCACGTGTTTAACACGTGAGGATTATTAACCTATAGTTTTTTTGCATTGCAGTGCCTATATGCGTTGCATATAGGCACTCACGTGTTAAACACGTGAGGCTTCATTAGCCTAGTAGTTGTTTTAATTGCAGTGCCTTTATGCGTCGCATATAGTTACTCACGTGTTAAAAACATAAGGTTTTTTTAGTTTATCAGTTGTTTTAATCGCAGTGCCTATATGCGTTGCATATAGGCACTCACGTGTTAAACACGTGAGGCTATTTTAGTTTAACAGTTGCTTTAATTGCAGTGCCTATATGCGTTGCATATGGTGCCCACGCGTTTAATACGTGAGGGTTTGAATAGTAAGGATCTTTCCCTTACCCATTTTTTATAAGGGAACAAATGCCCCCCAGCGTTGCTCTCACGTGGTTTGCACGTGAGTGCAACACTGTTTTCCCTTATAGCCGTTGGATTGCCTAAGGGAATGGGAAGATGAACCGCTCCCCATCATGTCTTATAAATGTGGGGGTTTTGGCCTCTGGGATGACCGCTATTCTTTCATCTTCTTCCTTGCTTATTTTCCTTGAGAATTTAGTTCTTTTCTTAAGAGCTTAGTTCTCTGCCCGCTGAAATTTCAGAGTTAAACTCTGTCAAAACTTTTTCTTTGGTAAGGATTATGAACGGAACTCTTTTTTGTTTTTGCCCTGGATTTTAAATCCATCGACAGAGCGTTGTTCTTTTCTTGAATTGATTTCTTAAAGATCCAAATCAAACGCATTTTTTTGTTTTTTTTGTTTTGTAGACTCTGAGGTCTTGAATCAATGGGGATTGTTAATCCTCCTTTTATGGTTTTACCCTGTCACCGATCTTTAAGGATCATTGGAATTTAATTCCATTTCCTTTGCCTCCTTTCCATGGGGGTTTTCTTGGATTTAATCCCTTTATTAAAGGAATTTTAATTCCGTATTTACAGAGCTTAGCCCTGAAAGAATCAGACACTTTTAGGAATTTTATTTTCTATTGTTCTCGAGTATTTTAGGGTTTTAATGCCCCTAATACAGATTTGAATCTGTCGTGCATTTCAACAGAACTCGTTTTAAGAGTCTTTTAAACTTCACTATTTACTTGATGAGAATCCTTTTTGATTCTCACAATGATTATTTTGCTTCATCATTGATGAGCCGCTATTTAGATTATGTGGGGTCCATTGGTTTTGCAGGCAGTGGTCCCGTGAAACACACATCACGTTTTTTAATTTTATTTTAACTTATTATCTTATTATTATTATTTTTTTAATCATTTTTATTTATTTATTTATTTATTTTTAATTTTTTTTAGGAACGATGGCCTCACTTCCCGACTTCCCCTACATTCGCTTAGAATTCGTTTTTCCGCAATCGTCATCGGACGACGAGGTTATGGAGATGATCAGGGCACATGACAGGGACCATACTAGTCTTCTCTTGTAGGGGACATGGTACAATCATATCATCAGGGGCCGCCGTAGTTTTACCTGCGAAGCGCCGACAGAACCCATCCGCCCTATATCATTGATGGAACGCCTACGGACTGCTTATGCGGTGGAGGCGACTAACTGGACTCCCGTGGGTCGACTCGAGCCGTCAACGACCGGGATACCCAACCAACCCATTATGGCCATTGATATTCTGGGGCGCCGAATATGTCAAGGTGAAGCTCGACCCTGGGGGCAGGTTTATAAGGTAGGTGTTACCCCCGCCACCCAGTGGGATCCTTCCCTGGGCTCGATACATTCTCTCCTCCCAACGCGCACGTCTGCAGAAGGTTGGTTTGTACCAAGCAGTGTATACTTTGTTATTTTATTATCACGCCCCTTACGTCTGGTGGGTTAAGGCTTTCTTGAATCAATGGAATCTTCCCACCAACACGTTCTTGCTAGGGGATCGTGAGGTCTCAATTTCACTGGAAGAGTTTTGCGAGATCTTCGGGTTGCCGATAAGGGGAGAGCACTATGAAGAGTTACTACCCCTGATGAGTATGTGTTTGATACGGTGCCCATTATGCTTGACGGCCTGACGACTGAAAACGTCGTTCGTCACAAGTAGACGAGTCTAATCAAGGCCCTGGGTGTCTTTGAAAAGCTGTTTGTGACATCAGAAGGGCAAGGTGTCACCATTGATGCTTTTATTGCTTACTTCCTTTGCAAGGATGTCTTATCCAAAAAGGCTTCAAAATTCGCGAAAATTGAAGACCCTTTTGGATTCAAGCTGAGGAAACTGCCGGCCAAAGAGGAAGAACTGCAGCAGTTCTATATTCCAAACTCGTCGACCGTAGCTTTCGATGCGATCGCGGCCCCTGGCATGGACGAAGAAACTTTCTTCGTCGTCTTTATTAGTCTTTGGCTCAGCTGGTTCGCCATGCCGATGCATCGCCACTTTATGAGAGTCTCCGTTTTTTATCCTGCTCATCACATAGCTGGAGGAGCATGATTAGCTGTTGGCGTCGCGGGGCTGTCACATCTATATCACGGGTTAAGCGTTGCTGCTAATACTTCGAACCCGGGTGCGGAGATCGTGAATTTCTCCTTCCACTACTTCATGTCGTGGATCGAGATGCACGTGCTAGGAGCGTTCGCTGCGCACAGGTGGCCGGATTTTTATGATTCGTATACCTTCCCGCGGATCATGAGGTTGGTTGATGCTTCCACTCCCGATCCGACCCAGCTAAGGGCTCTCCGCGTACTGCTCAACCTATACTCGAATGAAGGCGGAATGGTTTTTAGCGATCGAGTCCTTTCTGCTCCAGTAGGGCCCGTCCAGCAATTATTTGACTTATTAAAGAATGGTGTTCCATCTTTGAAACCAAAAGAGGTCATGCACCTATACTCAATTAGGCCAGGGTATCTGGTGTTCCGCCGGAATAATGTTGTCCTCTTTATGCGGTATAATCCGCATCGTATCACCCAGCAGTTAGGATACGACCAGGGCGTCCCTCTCGAGGCATTTTTAGTCGAGCCTGCTCTCTCCTTGGAGGTTACTCGCGATGTCATTCACCATTTCATGCGGTTAAACACTGGCTCCATCTTCATGATCCCGGAGTCCGACTATCTCCCGAGACCTGTAGAGTCTTTTAAGGGTTGGTATCGCCATCGGGTCGGCCTCGTCATTGCAGAAGAGAGACGGGCGCTTTTCGAGGGTAGAGCTTCCGTTCCAGCTCAGGCCACCAATGCCCCATTGCGGCCGCGGTCAGTGGTTCGCCCTCCACCGAGGGATAGCGGTTTGGTGCTTATCCCTAAAGCCACAGAAGTGGAATCAACCCCTTGCATTGCTGGTATGCCGGTGCGCACTAGAGCCGAGGCAAAGGTTTCTGATAAAGCACCAGCGGTGGTGTCACCAAAGGGCGATACCGAAGGTGAAGTTGGTCAGCATTGTGCCAAAGCACCAAAGGGGAGGAATCGCTCCTCTGCTAGTGTTAGCACAGGTTCCATGAGGAGAAAGAAATCGGTCGCCGGTCTACTCGACACTTTGCTTGAGTCCGAGCCTTTTATTCAGGACGAGCCGATATCTATGGAGGAGCTAGATGCCGGTCTTCTCTTTCCTAGTTCGTCTGCCGAAGAGGCCACGCAGTTGGCTATAGCTTTAAGGCGCTCACGAGATGAGACTGAAAACGTGCGCATCCCAAAGAAATCCTTCCCCCCGTTCTATTCTACGACGTTGACCCATCATTACGGAGGGTACACATAGGTCCTCTGTTAATGGAAGAAGAACGGGCCCTCAAACATCCCATCTCAGTTACTTCTGAAGACGAGCTTGCATTGAAGATGGGCAGTCATGTATTTGTGCTTGAAGCCTGGCGAGCGTATTTAATCAGAAAAGAACAACGGTTCGAAAAAGCCATACTTCAGGTTTCCTGGCGCATTGGTATGCATATTTTTCGTGTCCTTCTTTTAGCGAGTAATTTGTATTACTTTTACGTCTTGTTATTTTTGCGAAAACTTTGCAGGGACTTCTGCAGCTGAAGCGGATTTGAGTCCAGATCGGGCCATGGCTGCGGATTCTACGAATATCTCCCATGACACACCGGCGGGTGTAGAGGAGATTACCTAAGTGGCTACCCTTGTTGTGGAGTTCCCGGTGGTGCCTTTTTTCCCTTCAGCATCTACTCCTCTGGCAGAGGTGGCCTTGCTGGCTATAGGTCCCATGGCCATCTCTAGTAACGAACCGGAGGGTATAGAAGAAGTTGCCGAAGCTGTTATCCCTCCAGTTCTGGGCGGGCGAAGCATCGAAGGTAATCTTCCACACATACACATTTTGTTTAATGACCTCTCTTTTATCTGAACTTTCCCTTCCCTCAGAAGTGCGGGAGCTGGCGGCTTCCATTATGGATTTTCCCAAAGGAAAACCTTCCAGCGATTGCTTGACATGGCGGCCCATAAGCAATACCTCCACAAAGCATAGTACTCTCTTCTGGCCAAGGCCGGTATTCTTTTACCCTTTTTATTTTATATTTTTATAATGATGCTAATATGCCCTCCATTTTAAACCATAGTTCTGGAAGCCGACGATGAAGTCGAGATTCTTGATGGGCCTGGTGATCTCTCAAACCCCCCTTGCATGACTGTGGGTAAGTGACGCTTTATCTTTGGCATCGTTTTGTTTAATCTATGTTTGGAAATACAACTGACTGTACATAAATCTTCACAGCTTTTCCAGCCCTGATCCCATTAGAGTCTCGGATCCCTGTACCACCAGGCCCTTACACCCGACGTATATCCAAAAGTATGGCAAAACAGAGCGTTTACTCACTGCCGGCTCTTATTGAAGATCTTTGCACCGGTACCTCTGTCGCGGCCAAAGAATTTTATGCTGAAGCCAACGCTTCCTTGTCTGTTCTCGCCACCTATCATGACGAAGTATTGGTGCATGCCTGGGTTGAGTACTTTCGCCGAGTGGAGGCCTGCTTACATGGGCTTGAGTGCATACGCCTTCCCTCCGACATCTTAACTATAAAAGCGAGGCTGCGGGGATGGATCGAATGGTGTGCAGCCAATCTCCAGTCATGCGAGAAGAGGCTCAACTGGAAGTTTTCAGAGAGGGAGTTAGTTTCATATGCTTTGGGGGAACTTCAGACTCAGCCTACTGCCAAGACCACCTATGCGTACGAAATTTGGCGAGTGCTTCAAGAAGCCATTACAGAGGTGGTGGCTCTTGACAAAGCCGTTATTTTTACCCGTGAGATGATTGAAGCCCATAAGGTCGCCAAGAAGGAGCTCGAGAGTCGGTTTGCTTCATACCAGAATCAACAGACCCAGGCAAGGACTCGTCTTGCAGCACTGATGGAGCTTGAAGACGAAGTCCAGCGAAAGAACGACGAACTTGCTGGCCTCTTGAACCGTCCACCGATTAAAACATTTTTGTCGCTGTATATTCTCCCTCTTTTTTTGTCTTCATTCATAAATAAGAGTATCTTGTATTCATTTTGATTCATGAATAAAAGACATATTTCATTTCATACTAGCGATTTTCCTTCTTTTGCTGTCTTGACTTGGCATAAAGTAGTTTATATACTCATTGCGGAATTTGTAGTTTATTTACTCATTTCGGAGTCTCTAGTTTATGAACTCATTTCGGAGCTTGTAGTTTATTCACTCATCCCGGAGTCTCTAGTTTATGAACTCATTTCGGAGCTTGTAGTTTATGGACTCATTTCGGAGTTTGTTTAGTTTACCTCCCTTGGGCTTGTAGACAAACTTATCCAAACGTCATAGATAACCCCTGCTCTTTACGACAGAGGTCCGTTAGGCTTTGTGGTACTAGGATTTTAGTTTGTAATACCGTCGCGTTGGCTGATGCATTCCCCGATATGCAGAATTTACGCTGCTGTTCGAGTAGCCCCGCGACTGTCGTGTATCTGATCCTTTCGGGGGCTGGACAATACGTCTTCAAGTAATCCTCCTAGGTAATTTGACCGTCGGAAGAGCAAGCATTAGGAATTTTTCCATGCCGCTTTTTACTTGAGGTTAGGCTCAGTTTGGGAGCCCCGATGAGTCATAACCACTCCGCACTGGTGTGGGATGATCTCCGATAGTCTTTCGGGCTTTATTTGAGTTGCCATCAAGACCCTGAAGCTAGGAATTTGGCCTTCGCTTCCTTTTTCGACACTACGTCTGCTGTAATGAGATGAATGTCGAGGTGATCTCTATGTTGTTTTGTGAACCGTCGAGACTTCGAACTAGGGACTTTGCCATGGCTCCGTTTTGTTTTGACCCTGGGGTCATTTGTTGACGTTGCGTCTGCATCCTGCTGGAGTGAGAAGAAACGTCGTTGTTGACACTATTTCTGCTGTAATGAGACGAGTGTCAAGGTGGTCTTTAGGTTGTTTATGAACCGTTGAGATTTGGAACTCGGGACTTTGTCATGGCTCCATTTTGTTTTTGACCCTGGAGTCTTTGTTAACGTCGCGTCTGCATCCTGCTGGAGTGAGAAAGAACACCGTTGTTGACATTGCGTCTGCTGTGACGAGATGAGTGTCGAGGTGGTCTCTAGGTTTTTTGTGAACCGTCGAGACTTGGAACTAAGGACTTTGCCATGGCTCCGTTTTGTTTTTGACCCTGGAGTCTTTGTTGACTTCGCGTCTGCATCCTGCTAGAGTGAGAAGGAACGTCGTTGTTGATACTATGTCTGCTGTAACGATACGAATGTCGGGATAGTGTTTAGATTGTTTTGTGAACCGTCAAGACTTGTCTCTCCCTTTGAAGGAGCCTGGGGGGAAAATATGGTTCCCCTTTCGTTTGTGCCCATGGATTGTATACAGGGGTCGGTGTAGACTCACCTGCAGAGCAAAAGTTTCATTTTTTTTATTTCTTTCCGTGATGCTCTATCATTTCAGCTTTTTATATCGCGAAAGTCGCGCTTGCCCAATCATTTCGGTTTTTTATCGCGGTGCCCAATCATTTCGGCTATTTTTTTCTTTTTACTCGCTGTTTTTTATTGCGAGTTGCCCAAACATTTCGGCTGTTTTTGTATGCATATACTTTTGCTCACTGATTTTTATTGTGAGTTGCCCCATCATTCGGCTATTTCATATGCATTTTTTTGCTCGCTGATTTTTGTTGCGGGTATGGAACTTGAGATCTGATACCAATTCTGGCATCAGCATCGCTGGGACTGGAATATTTCCTGGAGCGAATCATCATTTGCCGTGAAAGTACTTAGAATTTGATACTAATTTAGGCATCAGTATCGCTACCATTAGGCTGTTGCCAGGAGTGAATCATCATTCGCCTTCGCTGATTTGAACAAAGGTGACTTAGCAAACAGGGTTAGGATCTTGCTGAGTAAGACTTTTTGACTTTATGAACCGTAAGGGTCTCATTAAGGTATTTATCCCTACGAGTCGTGAGGATCTCGTAGGTGTATGTTCTCCTTAGAAGTCGTGAGGACTTCTAAGTGGTGTCTTCTCTTATAACTCATAAAGATCTCATAAGAGTATTTTCTCCTTACAAGTTGAGAGGACTTATAAGTGTCGTTCACCATATGAGGACATTCCTCGTCATTGGTGGAACTTGGTGGGGGAAATCTTTTATTTGTGTCGTAGATTGTATATAAGGGCCAATATTGGACCGCCTGTAGGGCAACTTGGGGAACACGACGACTTAAGAACAGGTCCTGGTCCCCATAGCCTAATACTTTGAATCTTATGAGCCATGAGGGTCTCATAGAGGGAATTCTCCTTACGAGTCGAGAGGATCTCGTAAGTGAAAATTTTACAAGATTGTACCTTTTCATGTTTTCACAAGCTCGCCGGTAGCCCTGCTGTTTTTACTCACGGCGCCCTTTCGGGTTTTCATCCATGCCCATCTTGCTTGTGGACATACCTTTTTTTTACTTGGGCTGCAGTCTTTGCCATTGGAGCTTTGATTGCAACATAGATCCCAAGAGAAGATATCACCGTATTCGGAGCGATGCGCCATGTTTGTGGCGAAGACTAGTTTAGGGACATTCCAGTCCATTGCCAGTTTAAGGACGTAGTGGTCCATTATCACCATTTTTTTTGAGGTGAAGCGCTAGTTTAAGGACATTCCGGTCCATTTCCAGTTTAAGGACGTTATGGTCCATTGCCAGTTTAAAGAATTAGTGATCCATTATCACCATTTTTGGGGTAAAGCTTTTCCGAATACCACTTAGAGTTCTGACTCAGGAAGATAGAGAGCGGACATGAGCGTCGTCATCTATCATTGACCTAAGTCATAACTTGTCATGCGTGATATTTCTTCAGCCGTTTATTGGTCGGAAAGGACTTTTGCCATGCATATCCATGAGCAAATAGGCCCCACCTTGGTAGACCTTGTCTATGATGTATGGGCCTTCATAGTTTGGCTCGAATTTCTCCCATTTTGCATGATTGGGGATCATAGGTCTTTTGACGACTAGCACAAGTTCACCTTGGCGGAATGTTCTCAGCCTAGTCAGTCTTTCGTATGAGCTTGTCATCCTTGCCTTGTAAGCTTCTAGGTTTTGCTGTGCCATGAGGCGAGTTTCGTCGAGGGCGTCGAGCTCCTCAAGCTGAAAATGGGCATTTTCGTCATCTGTTAGCTCGTATCGAACCGCCACTCGGAGAGAATGGAGTTCTATTTCCAAAGGAAGGACTGCTTCAGTGCCGAATACCAACACGTATGGTATTGTATTCGTAGCCGTTTTGGACGTCGTTCGGTATGCCCAGAGAGCTTCGTGCAGTTTCTCGTGGCAGTCTTTTTTGTTTCTGGACACCATTTTCTTTATAATCTTGGTCAAGGTCTTGTTGAAAGCTTCAGCTAGACCGTTGGCACGAGGATTATAGACTGAAGAGTATCTCCAGTCTATTTTGTGCTGTTCTGCGAAGCAGCTGATTTTATGGCTCCTGTTGCCTGGCCCATTATCGGAGATTATCCGTCGTGGAGTACCAAACCGGTAGACGACATGTGTTTTGAAGAAATGGAGAATATTCTCCATCTTCACTTCCCTTAGTGGTACTGCTTCCGCCCACTTAGAAAAGTAGTCAATCGTTGCCAGTATGAACCGGTGTCCTTTGGATGATGCGGGCTTAATGGGGCCGATTATATCGGTTCCTCATATTTCGAACGGCTAGCTGGCTACCGTTGGGTGTAGCGGATTTGGATGTTGGTGGATGAAGTCCCCGTGAATTTGGCATGAGTAACACTGCTTCGCATATTCGAGGCAGTCCTGAATCATTGTAGGCTAATAGCAACCTATTCTTTTGATCTTCAGCTTCATTTTTGGCCCGGCTTGATGAGAACCGCAGAGTCCGTCGTGAGTTTCTTGGACGACCCTTTTTGCTTCTTCTGGCCCCAAGCACCTTAGCCACAGACAGTCGAGCGACCTCTTGTATAGAGTATTATTGATGAAGGTGAAAGACAGAGCCCGTTTCATGAGCTGATGTCTTGACGACGCGTTTTCGGGCGTTCGATGGGATTTGAAGTAGTCTATGAAGACTTCCCTCCAATCCTTGACCTTTTCTTCGTCTTCTATTCGGAGGACCGCTTGTTTGGTCGTTTCTTTGCCTTTAGATGGCTCCATTGAATCCTCTGAAGATATTTCTACTGGCGCGAGAACCCGGCGGCTTTGCACAATGATCCTTACGTCATCGAGGTTTTCATCGGCCAGTTCTTAGCGAGCTTGGCTAACGCATCTGCCTTGCTATTTTCCGCACGCGGTATGTTTTCCAGGATGTAGGAAGGAATTTGAGTCAGCAGTTGCTGTACTCTTTCGCCATATTTTACCAAATCTAGTTTGCATGTCTGATAGTCGCCATTAACTTGACTAACAACCAGCTGGGAGTCTCCATATATGAGGAGGTTTTCGACTCCCATATCGATGGCGATCTCATGACCCGCTATCAAAGCTTCATATTCATCCTCGTTGTTTGTTCTTGGCTTCGTTAAGGAAAGGGCGAAATGCATTATCCCCCCTTGCGGAGTCACGAAGATGAGTACCACCCCAACTTTGATTATAGGGGTGTTATGCTTCCGCTTCTTCATGGAAGATGCTCCATCGAAGTAGAGTTCCTATTGGACATTTTCAGAAAAGACTTGAGATTTTAAAAATGCGTACTTCGGCTTATGTTGTTAAACTTCTTGCTTTAAAATTGGTTTTTCCTTCACTCTACTACTTTACTTGGTTTGGATTTCTGGGTTTTGTCTTACTTAGATTACGTACGCCTCGAGACATTTCGTAGTTTATGTGCCGGTCATGTTCCGTACTTTTCGGGTCATGACAAAGTTGGTATCAGAGCATTAGGTTTTACCTTCTGAGTGTAGGATGACCCTTGATTGATGGAGTAGGTGACTAAAGTAGAGTGATGTACCTTGTGTATGTTCCGCGGCATACTTTCGATACACTACTCCGCTTAAGAAGCCTTAGGATGTACATTTCCTTGCTCAGCATTATATTCATTCATGATCTATTCTCATCGATATCGGTTTATGGTTTTGCTGCCACGATTACATGGGCAGAGAGTGCTACGGCTAGAGTTGCGGTCAGCACGAGCTCGTCACGGACGAGGACTGACCAGGGCGTGTTTCCAGGGACATACGATTGCATAGAGGCGTCGTTTAATTGTGTTTTCGTGCCATGAGCGTTTGATGGATTGCTTTTACTAGATTACTCGGACGTGCAGATCAGCACCAGAGGATTGAGCTACTGATAGAGGCCAGCCAGAATGTGATGACCACTGATGTATCGCTTATTCATGATGATTGAGGCACTGTTCAGCGTGCAGACGAATGAGCCAGTTGTTGCTGCGAATGACGAGATATCGCCCCGGATGTTGGAGCTGTTGCAGCACGAGTTTATACATAGATATGATAGAAGATCGCTAGTCACCAGAGATGAAAGACTAGGACATGTGATTCATTGCCTACCCCAATGCGAGGTCATTAGATTGATTGATTCCAGCTAGAGACGACTTCATGCTGATACGTTGAGAGTCGATATAGACGATCGAATGTCAGGAACCCATTTTCCAAGTTTAAAGTATTCAGAAAACAATGCAAGTAATTCTACGGACCCTCTAGAAGAATGAAACCCTAACACGACATAATGACCATGTGAAAGCCTTTGAACCTTAGGGTTTGCGGCAGTTCCGCGGTGCCATTAATGAGGCTTGGGTTTGCCCTTCTACGGTTGGTCCATAAGTGCTGTGGCATATATTCGATACTATTAAACTGTATCCAAGATGTTGAGCTCTTGGAGGGATTATGGAACCTTGACGAATCGATCGAAAAGTTCGACATCATTCGGATATCATGTGATGGGATACATTGCTTGGGAGACTCTAGATACGAGTATATCCGTTGGAGCGCAGCCCATGCAACCACGAGGAGACGAGTCCGAATCATTCGACATTAGAGAAAAATGGAGTAAGAGGTTCGTACGAGATCGTGACGAGATGATGTTCCACTCCGCTGCCATCAGAGATATGATACGCATGTAGAGGCGTTGTACATGGATATATCTTCAAGAGGGAGTCGTGATGAGTATGCATCCGTTCCGGAACCCGAAACAGATATAGTAAATGGTGATAACCTCCGGACAGTTTGGCAGAGACGGGATTTAGGAGAGACCTTGACAAGACCTTTCTGGAAATACTGTACGAGAAGACTTAGACCCAGGATCAGTCATATTGCACACGCTCAGCAGGCCAGAGTTTAGCATCGTCGATGAGACATGTTATGAGTGACCATAAGAGTTGGCCAGAGATCGTTAGAGGATGTGCCAGAGCGGACTACTTCCATTATCGTTTCCATATTGGACCGTTGAGCCGGGGAGCTATGTACTTAGCAATTCGCAGTAAGAGACGAGAGCCTAAGGGCACCAGGCGATAGGACATGATCAGGAGGCAAGTAGATATCTTGCTCTGCTAGCATTGGATGCACCGACACCTTCTCGACCTTGAAAGAAGGACATATCGACAACAGTATTTACGATTTGTGATTTCGTGAGTTGACTATCACATATCAGTCATTTTGGATTTCAGTATTTTGGGTGATTTATTGCATGATTGAGTTTTGATGACCGAGTTTCATGTAATTTGTTTTCGTGCACCATGGCTGCACCTACTGAGTATTTACGTTTTTTGCATAGTTATTGCACTTGAGAAATGCTTTATACACCGTTGTGTTGATTTATGATTTGTGCAGGTTTATTGCACTTGATTCAGTTTTGTGCCTTGGCAGCACATGTTTATGATTTCATGGATTGCATACAGCTGATTTGATTTTTGTGCAGGTGGTATGCACTCGATTTGGTTTTTGCACTCGGTCTAATTTACATGTGCTTGCAGTGCGTGGATACGTGTTTTGTGCACGTAGTTGCACGCGTTTATGATTTTATACACCTTGGCACACTCAGTGTTGCTTTTTATACGTATTTGAGTTATGGATGCATTTCCGTGCACTTGTTGCACCCGATTTGTATTTTGTGCAGTTGTTGCACTAGATTTTTACGCTGTGCATTGTTGCACCATATTGTAATTCGTGCACTGGATGCACTGTATTTGGTATTTCGTGCACTGGATGCACTGTATTTGGCATTTCGTGCACTGGATGCACTGTATTCAGCATTTCATGCACTGAATGCACTGTATTTGATATTTCGTGCACTGGATGCACTGGAGTTGGTATTTTGTGCACTTGATGCACCATATGTGTATTTTTGTGCGATTATTGCACTGTATTGTATTTCGTGCACTGGATGCACCGGATTCATATTTCGAGCATTTGTTGCACCAGCTAGGTATTTTGTGCATTGGTTGCACTGGAATTATACTCCGTACCCTGGCTGCACTCGATTTATGTCTTTGAGCATTTGTGTTACCATATTTGTGTTTTGTGCGTGTTTGCACTTGATGTTCGTTTTCATGCATGTTACTGCACTAGATACTTTTCACGGACCGACGCGCTTGGGTTGGATTTGCGCATATTAGCCGCTTAATGTTGGATTTTGTGCGCATCGGATGCACTTGATTTAGGTTTTATTCATGCATGTTCGATGCCCTTGATTTAGCCTTCATTGACGGATGTAACTGATTTGGATTTTCGCGCATGTTGAGCGCATGATATGAGATATGGTTTTGTGCACACCGGATGCACTCGATTGGGATTTCCATTCGTGCATGTTAGTTGCAATGGATTGAGATTTTGTGCACCACAGTTGCACTCGACTTCGATTGATGACATTCGAGATGTTGATTTTGATTCCATGCCTAATATTTTGAGCGATTTATTTGCATGATCGAGATTTTATGCACCAGAGTAGCACTTTACTTTGATTAGATATCATTCGAGATGTTGATTTGATTTCATGCCTATGATATGCATATGATTCGACTTGTGCTTTCGACTTAGTTTTTATGCACTTTTAGTGTTTTGATTTGGGTTGTGCACGTGGATGCACATGGTTGTGAGATTATATACCACGGTATACCTGATTGGGATTGAGGTTTATTGTATACCTTTGATTTCGATTGCGATATGAGATATTGTTCTCGTGCACCTTGTGCTCTGGAGTTGGATTCTTGCGCATATTTGAGAGCTTGATGCGATTTTGGTGCACACCAAATGCACTAAATCAAGATTTTCTTGCATATTTGATGCACCTGGTATTGCTGTCAGGTACACACCGTTGCCCTTGACAGGTATTTTCGTGCACACCTGTTACACTTAGATTTTGTTTCTGTGCACATGTATGGCACATTCATTGATTTCGATTTCAGTGCGCACCAGATGCACGTAGCAGTCTTATATACCTTTTAGGATTGATTTCCTTTGAGCAGTATGTTTATGATATTTACTATTTAATATAGTAGCTGAGCAGGACTAGTCAGAGGACAGTACCTGGATATATTTTGCATGCATTGATAGTTATCGAAGGGATTTCCAAAAAGAGAGCTATAGTCTCAGTATTTACCTATATGTCTGATATGACACGACATGTTTAAAACAAGTAAACCCTGCTAAATTATTTTCAAAAAACAGCGGGACGTACATATTAAACAAAGGATAAGTCTATATATAGCTATTTTCTTACAATAGACGTCCGTTACTGTGCCGTGATACGCGCATCACACAACAACATGAAAGGTTTGGCATGCATTTCCTTTTGATGTTTACATGTATAGTTTTGATGTATATCATGTTGGTTTTCGTATTGGATTTGACATTGTATCTTCACCATGACTCCGATGATTGCAGGATGCTTGACGGAGTTTTGATTTGGAGTTATCTTCTCATTGTTCATGCGCATATATTGCGCTATGATGCGTTTTATGTATTGATGATTTCGGAGCCCCGACGACCTGGACTTTTTTATTGAAATGTTTTAGTAATTGATGGGTTTAAATTTAAATTCGGGGACCGAATTTCTTTAAGGGGGGAAGATTTTAACATTTCAGAAAAATAAAATATTATTTTTGGGAATTTTTATAATTAAATAATGAATATATTGAATATTTTAATAAGGCGGTATAATTAAATACCGATAAATGGGGAAAGATTTGGAAAATTATAAAAATTACTAAAAAGAGGATGATTTATGTGAATTATGCAAATTATAAGTTTTTATTGTTAATTATACACTATTTAGTGCTAATCACGATTAAATATCGCTAATCGCACATTAAGCTTGTTTTGTGCAAAACATGCACCATGTCATTTTAACACTTGTTACATTTTATCATGGATTTACTTTATTTCTTCATGCTTGATTTGGGTTTCATTATGAGAAGAGAGAAGATAAGAAAAGAAAAAGAAAAAGAAAAAGATAAAGGATTAGAATATTAGGCATGGGCAAGAGTGTAAGTGCACGGCAGCGCCCCGGCCGTCATTCCGAGGCCAAAATGCGGAAACGAAACTTTTACAAAACTAGAAAACCGGTGCTACCGCGTACTAAATACCCGGATCGGGCCATTAACATAATGCTAGCAAATAAGAGAATGGGTAGAAACCTATACCGAGCGATCCGTGTCCTTCGGTCTTCGGTCTCCATCCCGATCTCCTCGCGGAATCTCCGGTCTTCATCTCCTCGTCGGAACGGGCACCATATCGCCGAATCCTTTTATAGGCTCCCACCTCTGGACCGAGGCAACTGGGACACAAAGTTGGCAAGCCGACGTGTCCAAGAATGCTGTACACTAAGTGTAGAAGCATTTGTCTCATGGGGGTATGAAGTTGCCATTTTTAGATGTGGAGGATGAGATGAACTTTTGGAGATGAGCAATGTAATTTTTAGCAAGCCAAATGAAATCAACACCAAAATGAAATTGCCTCTCTCCCTCTCTCTGTTGTGTGTGGCTGGCCTCATCAAAAGAGGAGGAGGGAAAAATACAAGTGGGGGGGGGAGCACAAGAGGAGTGGGAAGGTAACCATAAAAAATGTGATGATAATGAGGTTATTATGTCACACCAAATCCTTTCTCATTCCCATCACATTAATGCAAACCATGAGCACAAAATGGAATCAAATGTGCTAGAAAACTCATGAAGCCTCCATTTATAAATAACACCCTCCAAATTGCTAATTTGTATATTTGCAAATTAGCCCCTCAATCAGAAAAATCCGGCCATGAAGGAACAAAGGAAAACTGGCCGAAACGGAATACAAACTGGCAATTTCAAAAAGCTGATCCCGTAATAAATTACAGGAAAACCCCACGACCGTATATACAAACCCGCATTTGTATTCCGACCGAATACAAATGCAATGAGACAAAATCTACACTGTACAATACTAGGATCCGGCTTAAACCAAAGCCCGCTAGTATTATCCGTCCGATCATGATCCGTGCAATACCGCACGTATATGATCGAACCCTGCAATATATCCATACGGCCTCTACAGCGTTTCGCCCGAAACTTAAGAAACTGTCTGTGGGGGACTCTAAAGACTCGTCAATACTTTGGCTATGGATTTAACCACTAGCACGTCAGAGGTATTAGCCATACGTAACAGGCTACCGGGTATTGACCAAAAGGGACGTCGATGAACGAACTTATCCTGACACCCTACTGAGCATGTAAGTGACAATATCCGTACAGTCCGGTCCGTTCGTCTATGAGCATCGCATGGCAGGCCTAGGGGGTTGGTAAAAGTCAGACCCCCAAAAGCGGTACAAGTCGTGTCGGAGTGTAGCCCAGAACACCCTGAGATACTACTGGAATACCTACCGGTAAATCTCCTGCCTTGGCCAAGGACTTCGTGTAATGGCTCTTCTAGACACAGCGCGACCTCACCCCCAATACCGGGAGAGACGAACCCCTGCAGATCCGCTCACTGCCTCCATATGGCTCGGGACTGTACCCAACTAAAACCTGTTTGCACGACTCCTTTGAACCGTGGTAGGGTAGTAATCAAAGCACAGTGGGAACTCACACAAGACAAATGACGATCTCAGATCGATGAACTAACCTGTACACATGTCACCAGGAAACTGCTATCTGACGTCTGGTATAATCCCAACTAGCTGGTTCCCGGCGAGTCCTGTCCGGTGTACTCATAACCCAATGAGCACCTGTATACATTTTAGGTGATCCAACTGACACCAGTGGCTTGTGAGACCGGCCACCGTCCCTCGTCGGGGTCTCGACTGTATACACTAGTTTACTGTGGAGTATCGATGCCCTGTCTCGAAACTCCCACGACTAGGGACCTTTAAGGATGTGCTTATAAACCCCAGCTCCCACGTATATGATCGCCATCATACTGCTGGTCGTCAAGAAAGAATCCTAAGGGCTCTATCAACGTGCAATAGTGATCAGTAATGTCACCTAAAGCAGTACACGATGATAAAGATAAACCAGATAGCATACTATCATCTGGAGTAAGACTGTCCTACCGGCATAGGTCCTCCCTCAATCATTGCAATCACGTGCCTGTGATCCAATAATTGACTCTGAGGGCACTATATCCAACAATCTCCCACTTGCACTCAAGGCTAATTATTGCGATGTCGCATACTCACAGCCTGTGTGATACCGAACACCCAACTCCTCAACTAATCAGTCTCACAAAGCCCGTTTGCGAAACTATTGCGTTCGAGGAATAGCCTCAGTGAGTGGATCCGCCCTGATGTTTCTTTCTATGTCTCTCTTTATCTCAAGTTCGCGGAGAAAGCCATCTCCTGAAATGAGCAATACCTGTCTTAGAATATGTTTGGATGTCTGATGGGACCTAGTTCATAAATGAACTCCAAATCCAAACTTCTTAGACTGTATCGTCAACTGAAACCAATCAGTATCCTGCGCCATGCCTCCCTCAGTATCCGCTTGGACCACCTGTCCAAAATACCGCCCATCGTCAGAGGGAAAACTATAACTCTGACAGTCACTCTGTCATCCAGGTCACCTTGGAAGCCTGGAATGATAACCGTCTCCCGAATGAGGCTGTCGTTATCATATTCCTAGAACATCCACTTATGTTCTAAAACTGCTTCCGAATGTTTCTCCAGGATTGGATCAATAGCAACTTATTGCATCTAGTGCCAAAACAATGTCTGGTGTGGTACTTGACATCTCATGATTGACTTAATTGCCTAAGCAAGTGTTCCATCCCTCTCCCCTTTAGTCTGTAAGAAACCTTCAGAGAGGGTGACTCCATCACCTGCAGGTACACTACCGCGCTAGGAGTCGTCCATTCTAAAACACCTTTAGGATGCTGTCTAAGTACCCAGATTGGGACACTTCCCAAATCTAGATCTAAAACCATAGATCTAGTAACCAGAATGTCTGATATTATATTTATATCCTATGTGGAGAAACCACTGTGTGACAACCAAAGTATAACCGATCGTAGTATAGGAACTTCACTTCCTACTCTCTGTATGTCATCCAAATACCAGGACATCACACCCTACTACCTTCTTAACAGATCCATCCCCTATTCTGATGAAGTCAAACCTATGACTGTCACATCAGAAATAAATGATCTATCTCCGCTATATCTGCTTTAGTCCATAAATAGACATAAGTTACTTGTCCACTATGCTTCCGCTGCTCCCACTGTCTACGACAACCCTCTGGTAGAGTCATATACACGTGCACTTCTAAACCTAGTTTAGAACGACGCTATACTCATTCTCCTGCCGGGTCTCACAGTCTGGAACAACAGCAATGGTAAGTCTGGGTAAACAAGAACCTCCCTGCCATCGTCCTTGAGGCTACCGGAGTACCTCTCGGGTGCCTGAGGTTACCCACCATATCTGCGGAGTGGCCAATAGAATGTCAATCCAGATTGAATCTTTAGGTTCTTATCAAATTTTCAGTAATCGTTTGCGGTTCTGGAATCACTTCCAGTTCTACCATACTCCCACTACTGTTTTCTGAAAAATATCCATTTTATTAAAACTGTGGCGAGTCAAGAACAATATCACTATCAATCTTCCAGATGGTAGAAAATTGACCCTCGTCATAGCCCGGGTTAACCTACAAACATCCATTACAGAAACGTGCCTTGAGTTACCCGGAGTCTGGTTTTAAGCATAAGCCGGACAACTCCCCGTACCTTAACATCGTTAAGATATGAACCGTTCTATATCCAATATAGTAACAGAGGCACTGATTTAATTGGAACCAGATTCAAATCATGCAACAGTCTCCAGTGCATGTCAATTAAATGGAAAGAGGCCGATCAGCATTACTCAACTTAAGAGTGCTTCCAATTATGAGTAATCTGAAAGAGAAGCAAGTTCTCTTAATCATTACTATCAACTGAATACCATACACAAGTATCCACATCTTCGATCACCTTGAAGAATCCCGATACTTGCAACACCTGGTTCTCTACTTTATTCTTATACCTATAACTTCTCAAAACTTAGACCTTGTATTTCTATGAAACACTTGTCTAAGAACTAGAGAAGTCACAAGTAAACAGAATATAGTACGATGACCAACCCCTCTGTCCTCACGGACATTGGACAACATACAATACTCTGTACAAGTCCCCTGAGTCTAATAACTCAATGCCTGTGTGTCGTAGGTTGAAAACTGTACTATGGTTATGAAGAGTTACACCGCTGTTTAATGCTCCTTACCTAACCATCCACTGATATAGGTAAATGTCATAGACATAATTTCAAAAAGTTATATCTCACTTTATAAAAATAAACGTACAGATATATCAATTTGAAATTGATGTATAACAACGGATATTCAAAACCAAATATCTGCCGTCCGGCAAACAACCCAGGTGATTTCCTCAAATATCACCAATTACAACGAATCCCGATATAATGAGGATGATCACCTAATTCCCAATAACTTACTCCCACTCATTATCTGTAAAACCATACAGATGTGAGAATTATACCTGGTAAATACATACCTTGGAGCAAGTGTCTAATTGGGAAATTAGTTTTCTTTTAACAGTACACAATGAAACTGAAACATGTAAATGTTTCGAAAGGGTATCCGGGTATTCTTAGTAATGCCTCTTCCATTATCCAGATTCACAACTGTAACCGTATATTTCTTTGCCATCTCTCCAAATCCCTTCATATGTCTTTAGTCATTACCTTCTGCACACCCCTTTAGGCTAAATAATTTTTTTCCTTCCCTACCGTTCGGCACCAGCCTATGGTTTGGAAGAAGACTATCCAATAAGCATAATGGGTGTACTGTCCTAATCCTAGGATCACTCGCAATGCGAGAGAAGGTGAAGATAAAAGACACCTGAATAAACCTTATTCCTATTTCTCCTGAACCAGAATCCATCCCCGAACTGGAACAAGTTCCTTTCGAGTTCGTATATAACCATACGATGGAGTATCCAAATAACTGTGGATCTTCGTAGTGATATGGAGTGTTCTGGAGAAATACAAAGGTGAAGTGGGAGTGGTAATGAAATACTTGGCTTGGTCGTGAATAGCAGTCGCAATTTACTTTGCCCTCCTTCTAATCCCTTTATTTGTCTTAACTTATTACCTTCTGCACACCATCGTTAGGCTAATTGGTTTTCTTCATTCCCAACCATTCGACACCTGCCTATGGTTTGGAAGAAGACTATCCAATTTGCGTAATAGGTGTACCGTCCTAATCCAAGGAACACTCGTAACCTGAGAGAAGGTAAAAGGAAAAGACAACTGAATAAACCTATTCGTTTTCTCCAGAACCGGAAACCATCCTCGAATAAATTCCTTCGAGTTCGTATATAACCATACGATGGTTTTATCCAATGGAAGTGGATGTTCGTAGTAATACGGGGTGTTCTGGAGAAAAAGGTAAAAGAAGGAGTGGCAATGAGGTATGCAACTCTGACAATCCAAAAGCCAGAGTTTAAGAAGGTTCGGTTAATTTTGGTTACTGAGTCATAGTCTAGGGTCGGGCCATGGTCGCTGCCAAAGAGAGAGAGAAAAGAAACACTCAGCGTGCACTCTAACCTAGATCAGAATGGTTATCAATTTATCTAATCAGGAAACCTCCCACTGTAACCTCAAATTCTCCTCCAAACCTGAAAGAAGAATTAGTCGGGATCACCCGAGGAGTAAACTAACTCATCAGTGGGAATCGGGATCCAACTATCATCGCATGATAATGTGATGGAATCCACTCACGTTATCACACTCCAGAAGGTATGCGCATATCTGGCAAGTTTCAATTTCTTTAGAAACTCCCGATGTGATTTTTACCCCATACTATTATGACCTTGACTTTGGCCAACAAATCATAAGTCACATGTCAAGTTCTACCCGTCATTATCCAGGTTGATTTGAACCCACCCGTACCTACCCTTGACTTTGGCCAACAAGGCAGTACGACTGTCCCAAACCAACGCATTTATCTATGCTGCAGAAAAGTAACAAATAGCTACCATACACTATGCCTTGACTTTGGCCAACAAACATAGCATGAATACTACTTGCTACCCGTCTGAAATAACTGAGGGCTACGAATGGTTTTTGGCGAAAAACCTTTAACGTAATGAACTTGATATCGTTGAAGGAACCGGATAACTTTTTAAAAATATAGTGGTGAAAACCTTTGCTAAAGAAGTCACTCCCGGTGAAGGGATCTCGGCTCTTTCCCCGTAGAATGAGGTGCAGGATATTCCAACTGAATACCACGATGCAAAGCAAAAGTAATCGACTATAGTGAAGTTATTGCCCTGACGCAAACTTCTGTCCAAGGGGTCACTCCCGGTGATGGGATCTCGGCCCTTGCCTCATCGACTGAGATGCTGGATATTCATAACCGAATACCACTGTGCAAAACAAAAGAGAACGTCCTTGCAATAATAGCTTTTTGAAAATTGTTCCAACAATATCATAATAGGTTTGTTTAGCTTGCATTGATCCGAATCAATGCAGTCCCATCAATTGATCACACTAATAAAGAACGAAAATAATGATGTACGTATATGCCATCCGCATTCGCCACTGGGTCCCGTCATCACCCGTTAGGTTACTTAACTAACGACAGAGCGGGGACTGGACTAGCACGGATGCAAAACATATACAACATCTACTAGTATATATATTAATATATAATAATCGCTCAAGGCGTGATAAAATGCAACATCACAGAAATGTAATAAGCATCACAGAATAATACAGATATCTGGGATCCCCGGGTTTCATAGAGCCGCTACTGAAACCTGACGTTTCCCTGGTCGTGTAGATAGCCTGTGTAATGAAATCTTAGACCCCTACGGGCGCGGCAAGTTACCCGCCAAAACCTGAAGCGAGGCAGCCCCCTTCAACAACGTGAATGGACCACCCAACACTTCACGGAATCTGGTAACTTGGGCATCCTTCCTTGGGTCAACCTGTACCCCCTACGAGTGCAGCGAATAGCCCGCCAATTCTAGAGTGAAGCCCCCTCCGTCTCAACGCCATGAGATGCGGGCCCGTTGCCCTCTAGAACCCGGCTATCCGTGCACCCCTCTGCGGGGTAATCCTAGTACAGAAAATAAAATATATATACAACGGGTACATCGACCTCAGACCGGTCGTGCCCCAAAAGAATAATATACAAACAGGCAGTGACGGCAGTCCACATGTCGGACGCTCGTCCCGCAATATCAAATGTACATAATAATACCAAAACTGTACTAACAATTCATCCAGGCTATCCACTACGACAAATCCGCAATATCACAGCACAACACAGAACATCAACGTGAATGTCACGTTCGCAAATCCGTCTAAAAGGGCTATAGCAGTTAGACAGGACTTACCGATCAAGTGACATTCACGGTCGCAGATATAATGTAAATACTGTGAACTAACATGTTTAAAATTTTCGATCGACTAAATTTACCGAAGTGGGCCCCAAGCACTACTGTAGCACTCAAAATAAATTTGGGCCCAAAAAGAATATACCAGAAACCCTATTTCCATGACATAAATCCACTGTAGAAATTTGGTGCAGTTTGGCCACTGTACGGCGGCGGATCCGCGGCCAAAACGTGGTCTTGGCCGCTGACCTGCCGCGCTACAGTAATTTCAGCCGACCAAATTTTCACAGAATTCTTATAAAACCCTGCACGTATTTTTGCAATGTACCAAATAATTTTTTAAGCACAGCAAAAATTCGACAGAAACCTGGACTTGAAAATGGGGTTTTTGGAAAATCCGTTCGATCGAACTTGTAAACATGTTAGAGTAAGCTAGATTAGGTTAATGGCGTGGCTCTGATACCAATGTAAGTGCACGGCAGCGCTCCGGCCGTCATTCCGAGGCCAAAATGCGGAAACGAAACTTTTTCAAAACTAGAAAACCGGCGCTACCGCGTACTAAAAACCCGGATCGGGCCATTAACCTAATGCTAGCAAATAAGAGAATGGGTAGAAAGCTATACCGAGCGATCCGTGTCCTTCGGTCTTCGGCCTCCATCCCGATCTCCTCGCGGAATCTCCGGTCTTCATCTCCTCGTCGGAACGGGCACCACATCGCCGAATCCTTTTACGGGCTCTCACCTGTGGACCGAGGCAACTCAGACATGAAGTTGGCAAGCCGACGTGTCCAAGAATACTGTAGACTAAGTGTAGAAGCATTTGTCTCATGGGGGTATGAAGTTGCCATTTTTAGATGTGGAGGATGAGATGAACTTTTGGAGATGAGCAATGTAATTTTTAGCAAGCCAAATGAAATCAACACCAAAATGAAATTGCCTCTCTCCTTCTCTCTGTTGTGTGTGGCGGGACTCATCAAAAGAGGAGGAAGGAAAAATACAAGGGGGGTGAGCACAGAGGAGTGGGAAGGTAACCATAAAAAATGTGATGATAATGAGGTTATTATGTCACACCAAATCCTTTCTCATTCCCATCACATTAATGCAAACCATATGCACAAAATGGAATCAAATGTGCTAGAAAACTCATGAAGCCTCCATTTACAAATAACACCCTCTAAATTGCTAATTTGCATATTTGCAAATTAGCCCCTCCATCAGAAAAATCCGGCCATGAAGGAACAAAGGAAAACTGGCCGAAACGGAATGCAAACTGGCAACTTCAAAAAGCTGATCCCGTAATAAATTACAGGAAAACCCCGCGACCGTATATACATACCCGCATTTGTATTCCGACCGAATACAAATGCAATGAGACAAAATCTACACTGTACAACACTAGGATCCGGCTTAAACCAAAGACCGCTAGTATTATCCGTCCGATCATGATCCGTGCAATACCGCACGTATATGATCGAATCCTGCCATATATCCATACGGCCTCTACAGTGTTTCACCCGAAACTTGAGAAACTGTCTGTGGGGGACTCTAAAGACTCGTCAATACTTTAGCTGTGGATTTAACCACTAGCACGTCAGAGGTATTAGCCATACGTAACGGCTACCAGGTATTGACCGAAAGAGACTTCGATGAGCGAACTCATCCTGACACCCTACTGAGCCTGTCAGTGATAATATCCGTACAGTCCGGTCCGTTCGTCTATGAGCATCGCATGGCGGGCCTAGTGGGTTGGTAAAAGTCAGACCCCCAAAAGCGGTACAAGTCATGTCGGAGTGTAGCCCAGAACACCCTGATATACTACTGGAATACCTACCAGTAAATCTCCTGCCTTGACCAAGGACTTCGTGTAATGGCTTTCTTAGACACAGCGCGACCTCACCCCCAATACCGGGAGAGACGAACCCCTGCAGATCCGCTCACTGCCTCCATGTGGCTCGGGACTGTACCCAACTAAAATCTGTTTGCACGACTCCTTTGAGCCGTGGTAGGGTAGTAATCAAAGCACAGTGGGAATTCATACGAGATAAATGACGATCTCAGGTCGATGAACTAACCTGTACACATGTCACCAGGGAACTGCTATCTGACGTCTGGTATAATCCTAACTAGCAGGTTCCCGGCGAGTCCTGTCCAGTTTACTCATAACCCAATGAGCACCTGTATACATCTTAGGTGATCCAATTGACACCAGTGGCTTGTGAGACCGGCCAGCGCCCCTCGTCGGGGTATCGACTGTATACACTAGTCTACTCTGGTGTATCGATGCCCTGTCTCGAAACTCCCATGACTAGGGACCTTTTAAGGATATGCTTATAGACCCCAGCTCCCACGTATATGATCGCCATCATACTGCTGGTCGTCAAGCAAGAATCCTAAGGGCTCTATCAACGTGCAATAGTGATCAGTAATGTCACCTAAAGCAGTACACGATGATAAAGATAAACCAGATAGCATACTATCATCTCGAGTAAGACTTTCTTACCGGCATAGGTCCTCCGTCAATCATTGCAATTACGTGCCTGTTATCCAATAATTGACTCTGAGGGCACTATATCCAACAAAGAGAGAGAGAGAGGGTGAGGGGTCAAACCTTGGACCATGGATCTTTTCCCTTCACTTTTTTCCTCATCATTTTTTCCCTCTCCCTCAAGCTCAGCTGCTGCCCTCTCCCTCCACCTCCTCCCTCCTCAAACACCCCACTTCATCACCAAAAACACCTCAAAACTCTATCCCCACTTCATTAAAAATGTGCACAAGCCATCTAGCTACACTTTGGACCAAGAAAGTTTGCATTTTGGTGCTCTAGGGGATTCATGAGTGCCAAATGAGGTAATTTCTGAATCATTAGTGTAGTATTTAGTTTACTTTAGCTTGTATGCATGTTTATAAGTGATTAGGCGATGTTTAGTGAGGTTTGGAAATTTCTAGTTAGGGTTTGAGGAATTCTTGAATTGTGAAATGTGATTGAGCTTAGTGGAGGCCACACAACCCCCCTGGTGCTAGAATTCAGACCCAAACCTGAGACTTAACTTCCAAATACGAACTTTGAAATCTGCAGATAATGGAAATTGTGGGAAATGTGATTCTTTTTGGTAATCTGCTAACTCCCGGGTGACCTGAAAATTATTTAGCAAAGACAGTGATACATGCAGGCAACCTAGGACCCCCCACTGAAACCCTAGCCCCAATACCCTCTCCATGGCCGCAAATATATTCATTCTGGCCCCAATTTGCGGCCAGACCTGGTTCATTTTGCTTCTTCCTTCGTCTGTAGCTTCATCTCCTGTAAACTAGGCCCTGTACATATGAAAAATTGACTATTTGGCTTAGGGTAAAATCTGGGACCATTTCCTTGTGTTGCTGTTCTAATTCGGGGTTTTGTTTTGCGTATTTTGAATTATGGATTTTTTTGGAATTTGGTTTTAACTCGATGGTTTGACATTTGTACGATGATATCGAGAGTTGTTTGGTGGTTTTGAAGGCGTAGTCCGTAGGTTCGAACTTATAGGCTTTTAGCGTGTCGTTTTGGCTTTGATTTGGATTTTAATGCGATACGATACGTTATGATATGTAGGTACCTCACGTGGACTTCGAGATGACGAGGATGAGCGTGGCATCATCAATTCCAGAGAGCGAAGATAAAGGTGAGTAGATATATATCTACGGGGGAAGTCGGGTGGATGGCGTATAGCACCCCCGTAAAGTTGTGAGAAATGATGTGATGTGATATAGATATACTTTTATATGTTGTTGTGAGATATGAACACCTAGCAAGAAAAGGTTTAGGAGATTATGGGTTAGTGTTAACGAGAATTAAAGAAAGAATTTAGTTGGTTGCTTAGTCGCAAAACCCTAGAGTAAATATTTGCATACACGCACATATACCACTCGCATACAGTTACATTGTGGTGCGTATATGGGGATATGTATATATATATACACACACACACACACATGAGTATGGGACTATGTATATATATGTACGTATACCTATACTTGGATGATGAGGATATTATTTGGTATTTGGAGATGAGTCGGTGAGATTAGGCATAGTGCCATGGGATCGGTGATATGATTGGTTCGTATTATAAGGCACGATATGATATTAGCGGATTGATGGGCGATGTGTATTCACACACACGCGTACATATATGTTGATGATATTAGTATTGTACTAGACTTGGATCAGTACCCCCATGTTCACGATATGTGATGATGAGGATACCAGATGAATAATGAGATAAATGTGATACTTGACCAGTACCCTGATTTGGGATGCCGTACGATGGATTTTACCGTACGAGCTATAGATGATAGATCCGCACTCTTGACTCGAAGATGCCATATTAGATGGTGTATCGTATGGGATACTACTGAGGCGGGATCACCGACTATTATATATATATATATATATATCGACTCAGATGTAGGTGGTTTCCTTACCCTTTTTGATTAACCTGTTAGCTCAGTCCTGTAGTTTATTTGTAGATATTAGACTAGATTCGATTCATACCTATTTTCAAAGCTAACGAATCATGTGTATTTTAAAGACAGGACACGGGATTCTACGGATATTTCAAATGACGTATCTTTTCTTAAAAACACCGTAGCCCTTATTTTCAAAACAACGCGATTCGTATTATTTCAAATGGCAAACAGTATTACACATGTATGGCGATGTAGATTCCTTATTGTTACGTTATCATTCATGTACCGCATATTATTGTTGCATTTACTATTCATTTGCCATTTGTCATGTTGTTATCGTCTCATTGCATGTTTACGGTGTATTTAGTGATGTAACATTCTGAAGTTTTTGAAATATATAAAAGTAATTAATTAAATAATAAAAGGTTAAATTAAAAAGTTATTAAAACTAAATAAGACAATTTCTAAAGATGTATGTTAAAAAAATTAAACTAAAATTTTAGTTTGCAACATAAATAAATTATAAGGGTTTTAATGTAAAAATTAGCTTCATTTTTAAGTAAAATAGTGTTATATTATAGCATAGTTAGTGAAGGGTCTTTGTGTATAAAGTTAGGAAAGTTGTGCAAACTAATAAAGGTGGGGGTTGTAAATGAAAAATGGTAGATAAAGTTTAGTTCAGAATTTTATTAAGGGTAATTCATTTTAGAAATGATAAAGCATTGCCACCACCTCCTCTCATGCATAACACACTCCCCACACCTCCTCCTTGCATGAAACTACCACATCTTGCTTGATGACACCTCCTCCTTCACCTTATCCTTCCTTTTTATCACATATCTCCTGTGATCAGATCATTCATCTAGTTTAAAATTTAAAAATTTAAAAGATAGAAAAAAGAAAAAAAAAAGAAGAACTAAAGAAAAGAGAAGAGATGAACTAAGCCAAGGATTTCCTCACTATCAAGCTAAGAGCTAGGAGCTAAGGGTTTGGGTGTCTTGGAGGAAGCTTTTCAATTATCTTCAGTTGGTAAAATCCTAACTCGGTAGAATAGATTCTGGATTTTGTTTAAGTTTGAAATCATAGTGTCCATAATATCGTATTTTAGCAAAACAGAACTCTGTTAAAATCTGCTTTAGTTTAGATAAAAATCAAATTAACAAAACAGTGCCAGAATGATGTATGTAGGACCTAGAACAAACCATAGGATGACGGACCTAGGGGATCGGATTTTGGCCGGCGACACTAAGAGGAATTCCAGCGTCGCCAGATTAGTAGGAGTCTTGAGTGTTTTTGCTGGTTGGGTAGGTCTCTGTGTAGAAGTTTGGATCATTTAGTATTGTTTAAATGAGTTAGTTTAATTGTATATAAAATATGGGAGCAAATATCGGAAATAGGTATCTAAAAACCATAATACAACACGGGTAAAATGTGACGCGATCTGTTTTCTGTCGCGATGCAGAATTGGGTTGGATTCTAGTGAGGTCAAGTGCTGGATAGTTAAAATAGTCGTATGCAATATAACTAGAATGTACGACTTGTGTTTTCATGATTTTGTCATGTCGGAATAGCCGTTTCTTTATACAAGTTATTGCTATGATTAGATTCAAATACAGAGACTTTGGAGGCTGTGAGGAAAGGAAAAAGGATTGACTATTCCTGAAAAGATATGACGTATTTCCAGTGAGTAGATTTACATCTACGGGAGAAGTCGGGTGGATGGCGTACAGCACCCCCGCAACCTTATAATTATTATTATGATATCTACTTAGGTTTAGCTTTTCGTCAAAGCATTTATATGATATTGCATATTGTATACCTCCATGTGCATAAGTTTCATATGTAGTTTTAAATGAGATATACGTGATATTTCATCCATGCGATGTGGGTATGAATTGATAAGTTTGTACGAGAGATCATGCCGTACTTAAGATGATATGGATATAGCGATATGATGAGCTATAATACAAGGATTTATACGTATCGTAAATGATGAACTCTGTATGCCGAATAACGGCCAATTTATTCTTTGACTCGTAGAGATAGATTTGCTCTGTTTTAGGATATAATACTGATATGAGCTATATTATTTTAAAAACCCCGGTTCGTTGTCTTTTAAATAAACTACCAGGATGGGTGCCAATTTCTAAAACAAACATCTCTTTTAAATCTTAGGCAGCTTCCTTATTTTAAACTTAACGTTCCGATCAATTCTAAAGAAAATGGTATAGCTCATAACAAGTAATTATAATAAGTACGTTAGACTTCTTATAGGGTTGTATTAAGTATTCTATATTATATGTTTCCGCGTTACGCACACTCTGATAGAACACTGCACAAATACCAATGAGTACTATGCTGCACAAGCACTTAACTATATGTTACACTACACCTCATTGGTATTGCCATGTTACTGTAGAATCGTTCGGTTATATATGCGTTAATATGTAGATTGATACACCGTAGAACACTTGCACAAATACTAATGATTTTCCTGTTGCACGAGCACAGACGCGTATCCTACACTACACATCATTAGTAGTGACATGACACATTAGAATTGAATTCGTTATGTTATGTGATATGATTACGTAGTCTTTTCCTGTTCATGTTGTAATACTATAGATGATGTATTTGATTTATTGAGATTTTTTAGTATTCTACTCCTGATGATATATATATAGATATATATCGGTAGTATGGGACACTGTTATATATATACATATAGAGTATATCATCAATACAATCTATGCAAGTTTCTTGTTCCTCACTTGATATTTTTATGATTTGGTCTTATTCCAAACCGAGTCGGTGGATATACGGTTATGGATTTTTAGTTTTACTCCGAACCGACTCGGTGGATATACGGTTACGGATTTATAGTTTTATTCCGAACCGAGTCGGTGGATATACGGTTACGGAGTTACAGTTTTATCTAGACTGAGTCGGTGGGGAGTACAGTTGGATACATAGTGGACTTTGTTGATTTCAAGATCGTTCGAGAAATGATGCCTGGAAGAAATGGAAGTTTTGTGTCGATGCCGGACATGAGAGATTTCGTATTTCGATGTCGATGCTGGACATCTATATATATATATATATTGGTATATATTGATATGATCATTATCTTGAGGTACGCATTTAGATATTATTAGTGGATCCAACCAGGACTGATCCGGAGGACAGTACCTGCATATATTGGTATAGACATTCATATACAAATAAAAGGATTCAAGTACGAACTATAGATTCATGATTTTTACTCATATGATATTGGGATATTATACTTGGGATTGCATGATAGTTAGTATTGCACATATACATGTCATATAGCACATCAGTACAGATTATGATAGTACTATATTTATGACCTAGGTATCGTCATACATTTCGATTTCTACCTTTAGATGTACTTTTATTCATTGAGTTGGCAACTCATCCCCGTTGTGCCACAGTTTATTGCAGGTTTGACTGCTTGGATTATCAGCGGTTTGGGCACACATTCTTTTGGGGATTGATGAGTAAGTGAGTTATTATTGTAGCATACTCACTCTTGATTATTCATTTATTTTTGTATCTAGTGGAAACTCCATCAACTTAGAAATGATATACTATGGACTTAGAATCAAGACTTAGAGTTTATGGGTGGTGATGTCACACTCTTTAGAGTCGACATCTGTTATAAATTGTTTGGCTGTTCCGTCTTTTAGACGTGAAAGCTAGCTTCCATTGGGAGGCTATTTTATTTTGTTGTATCGGGTTTTTATAAAATTGCAAAGGAGGTGATGACTGTTTTCAAACGTCACAAAGGCTTTTCACCATACTTAGTTAAATTTAGATGTTAATTTAAATCGATATTATCGACTGATTATTTAAACCTCACCTCCAATATTTTTTTCAAAAAGGGTTTAGATTCCGGGTTTCGGCTTACTTAAACCGCGTCGATGTCTTGAGATGTCACGTGATTTAATTGTCGGTCACATGCCGCATTTAGGTCGTGACAAAGTTGGTATCAGAGCGTTTGGTTTAACCTTTGTTCGAGTCTAGGTTGACTATATGGAGTCTGGGGATACATTTTTACCTAGGCTTGACCTTATAGGACTTGGACTTGACTTTAGGGGTCTTATACCCGAACTTTCGTTATATAGGATGACCTTTGTTGATGGAGTAGGTACTATGTAGAGTGATGTACCGTACATATGTTCCGCGGCATATTTACGATATGATACTCCACCTAAGATACCTTAGGATTTATATCTTGAGATTTTCCTTCTATTCCTTCTGTTGATCTATCTTCGTCAGTGCATGATTGATTGTTTCGATCACCATGTTATGAGGGCCGAGAGGGCTACAGTTAGAGATACGATCAGAGCAGATTTTGTCTGGGATAAGGACTGACTGGGGTGCCTTTTCGATGATATAGAGACGTCATTTATTCATTTATGATCGAGTTCAAATGGTGGGGCAAGTTCTTCGGGATCCTCACCAGATGGTAGAGTCATTGTTAGAGCTCAGGCAGACTTGAGACGTGATGTTTTCCCCTCTCCGAAGATCATGGTATTGGGTACTGTTCAGACAGCAGTATCAATCTTTCCTAAGATTATCGAGATATTAATTCCGGAGTTCATGAAGTTAAAGATTGACGAGGTTATAAGTGTAGATGGACCAATAGGATTCATAGACGTTCAGAGGTGAGATGATTAGGATTTTAAATCCGTGGTGGCGTTTCGATACGAGATCGGTGAAATTGATGTATTTCTTCCGATGGAGTTTGTTCATACCAGAGGCAAGTAGTTTAAGAAGGAGATCGTGTAGTAAGATTTTCTCCGATAAATTGGGACGAGTATTCGAAGGTGAGATTAGCCAGATTACTCTACGGGGTATCAGAATTAAGGGATTTGCTAAATTCTCCAAGTATGATTTCTGGCTGGATAGTGTAGATTTCTTAGGTCACGTAGTTGTAAGAGATGGGATATGTGTGGACCCAAAGAAGATAGAAGCAGTACAGCACTAGCCCAGACCTGTTTCAGTTATAGAGGTTCGATGTTTCTTGGGTCTGGCCGGTTGTTACAGACGTTTTGTACAGGATTTTATCGAATCGCTGCACCGTTGACCGGACTGACTAGGAAGGAAGTTCCATTTCTTGGGACAGATGCATAGAGTTTCCAGCAGTTAGAGACTCGATTGACGAATGCACCTGTCTTATCGTTATCGTATGGGTCAGATGGTTTTGTTGTGTAGAGTGATGCATCTCGAGTGAGTTTAGGCTGTGTATTGATGCAGCACGACTGGGTTGTAGCTTATGCTTCTCGACAGTTGAAAAGGCATGAGCAGAACCACCTCATTCATGATTTGAAGATGGCTGCTGTAGTATTCGCGCTGAAGATTTGGAGGCATTACTTATACGGTGAGTCGTGTCAAATCTTCACAGGTCATAAGAGCTTAAAGTATATTTTTCAGCAGAGGGATATGAATCTAAGGCAGCGTAGATGGAAGGACTCGTGAAGAATTACGATTGTGAGATCTTATATCATCCAGGCAAAGCAAATGTTGTGGCAGATGCCTTGAGTCGGAAGCCTAGAGGTAGCTTATCTCATCTGCGCACCTTAAAGAGGCAGTCTTCTACAGAATGACAGATTTTATGTGATAGTCGTGTACAGTTCGAGTTCACATCGGCAGGAGGACAGTTAGCACATGTTTGCACCGTCCTCAGTTATTGGATCGTAATTTGGAGACACAGCCGCAGAGGCTCGTATGCTAGAGATTATGGCTTAGGTTAGGCAGGGCAGAGAGTCGGAGTTAGTGATTGATGATAATGGGGTATTACGTTTTGGGAACCATTTTTGTGTGACGGATTCGGATGGACTGAGATGTGAGATCTTAGCGGAGGCCCATAGATCAGCATACAGTATTCATCCTGGTTCCACCAGGATGTATCATGGTTTGAGGGATGTTACTGGTGGATAGGTATGAAGAGGGACATTATGGAGTTTGTTTCAAGATGCTTGAATTGTCAGCAAGTCAAGGCAGAGCATCAGAGGAAGGATGGAGAATTGCAGCCCTTACCCATTCCGGAGTGGAAATGGGAACAGATTTCCATGGATTTCCTTGTGGGTCTACCCAGGACTAGCAAAAGGTATGATTCCATTTGGGTGATTGTAGATAGATTGATAAAGGTAACTCACTTTCTTCCGGTGAAGAGGACGTATGGGTTGCACAGTATGCTCAGATTTATATAGATGAAATTGTACGTTTACATGGAGTTCCGATGTGCATAGTATCAGATCGGGGTACCCAGTTTACTAACAAGCCAGGGCAGAAACTTCAAGAAGTTCTTGGTACGCGATCGAGTTTTAGTACAGCTTTTCAACCACAGGCGGATGGTCAGTCAGAACGTACCTTTCCGACGTTAGAGGATATGCTTCGAGCTTGCAGCCTTGATTTCGGTGGAAGTTGGGATTGTCACTTACCTTTGATAGGATTTTCGTATAACAATAGTTTTCAGAGGACGATTCAGATGGCTCTCCTTGAAGCTTTGTATAGATGGAAATGTCGACCGCTTGTTTGCTGGACGGAACTGAGCGAGAGTAGTATTTTGGGACCGCAGATAGTACAAGAGACTACCGAAAAGATCTAATTGATACGAGACAGGATGAGAGCGGCCCAGTGCAGGCAGAGATTATATGCAGGTCGACGACGTCATAAACTCAAGTTGATGTGGGAGATCCTGTGGTTATTCGTGTATCCCCGATGAAAGGTGTGATGCGTTTCGGGAAAAAAAAAGGGGAAGCTCAACCCCAGATAGGTTGGACCTTACAAGATTCTGGAAAGAGTAGGTGCTGTAAATTATCGTTTAGCACTTCCACCGAGTTTTCCCGATGTGCATCCGGTGTTTCACGTTTCGATGCTTCGCAAGTATCTTCACGATCTTTCTCACGCGATCCAGCATCAGACCTTACAGCTTGAATCGGATTTATCCTACGCAGTGCAGCCTGTAGCTATTCTAGACAGGCAGGAAAGGAAATTTAGATCAAGGGTACTTCTATCTGTAAGGGTTCTTTGGCAAGGAAATAATCGCGAGGAGATTACTTGGGAAACCGAGGATGCGATGCGAAATGAGATTTCCACGTATTTAGAGGGTATGTCTAGTTAATTTTAAAATTCGGGAACCGAATTTTCTTAAGGGGGAATATTGTAACATTCTGAAGTTTTTGAAATATATAAAAGTAATTAATTAAATAATAAAAGGTTAAATTAAAATGTTATTAAAACCAAATAAGACAATTTCTAAAGATGTATGTTAAACAAATTAAATTAAAATTTTAGTATGCAACATAAATAAATTATAAGGGTTTTAATGTAAAAATTAGCTTCATTTTAAAGTAAAATAGTGTTATATAATAGCATAGTTAGTGAAGGGTCTTTGTGTATAAAGTTAGGAAAGTTGTGCAAACTAAGAAAGGTAGGGGTTGTAAGTGAAAAAGGGTAGATAAAGTTTAGTTCAGAATTTTATTAAGGGTAATTCATTTTAGAAATGATAAAGCATTGCCACCACCTCCTCTCATGCATAACACACTCCCCACACCTCCTCCTTGCATGAAACTACCACATCTTGCTTGATGACACCTCCTCCTTCACCTTATCCTTCCTTTTTATCACATATCTCCTGTGATCAGATCATTCATCTAGTTTAAAATCTAAAAATTTAAAAGATAGAAAAAAGAAAACAAAGAAGAACTAAAGAAAAGAGAAGAGATGAACTAAGCCTAGGATTTCCTCACCATCAAGCTAAGAGCTAGGAGCTAAGGGTTTGGGTGTCTTGTAGGAAGCTTTTCAATCATCTTCAGTTGGTAAAATCCTAACTCAGTAGAGTAGATTCTGGTTTTTGTTTAAGTTTGAAATCATAGTGTCCATAATATCGTATTTTAGCAAAACGGAACTCTGTTAAAATCTGCTTTAGTTTAGATAAAAATCAAATTAACAAAATAGTGCCAGAATGATGTATGTGGGACCTCGAACAAACCATAGGATGACGGACCCAGGGGATCGGATTTTGGCCGGCGACACTAAGAGGAATTCCGGCGTCGCCGGATTTGTAGGAGGCTTGAGTGTTTTGGCTGGTTGGGTAGGTCTCTGTGTAGAAGTTTGGATCATTTAGTATTGTTTAAATGAGTTAGTTTAATTGTATATAAAATCTGGGAGAAAATATCGGAAATAGGTATCTAAAAACCATAATACAACATGGGTAAAACGTGACGTGATCTGTTTTCTGTCGCGATGCAGAATTGGGTTAGATTCCAGTGAGGTCAAGTGCTGGATAGTTAAAATAGTCGTATGCAATATAATTAGAACGTACGACTTGTGTTTTCATGATTTTGTCGTGTCGGAATAGCCGTTTCCTTATACAAGTTATTGCTATGATTAGATTCAAATACGGAGACTTTGGAGGCTGCGAGGAAAGGAAAAAGGATTGGCGATTCCTGAAAAGATACGACGTATTTCCGGTGAGTAGATTTACATCTACGGAGGAAGTCGGGTGGATGGCGTATAGCACCCCCGCAACCTTATAATTATTATTATGATATCTACTTAGGTTTAGATTTTCGTCAAAGCATTTATATGATATTGCATATTGTATACCTCCATGTGAATAAGTTTCATATGTAGTTTTAAATGAGATATACATGATATTTGATCCATGCGCTGTGGGTATGAATTGATAAGTTTGTACGAGGGATCATGCCGTACTTAAGATGATATGGATATAGCGATATGATGAGCTATAATACAAGGATTTATACGTATCATAAATGATGAACTCTGTATGCCGAATAACGGCCAATTTATTCTTTAACTCGTAGAGATAGATTTTGCTCTGTTTTAGGATATAATACTGGTATGAGCTATATTATTTTAAAAACGCCGGTTCGTTGTCTTTTAAATAAACTACCAGGATGCGTTCCAATTTCTAAAACAAACATCTCTTTTAAATCTTAGGCAGTTTCCTTATTTTAAACTTAACGTTCTGATCAATTCTAAAGAAAATGGTATAGCTCATAACCAGTAATTATAATAAGTACGTTAGACTTCTTATAGGGTTGTATTATGTATTCTATATTATATGTTTCCGCGTTACGCACACTCTGATAGAACACTGCACAAATACCAATGAGTACTATGCTGCACAAGCACTTAACTATATGCTACACTACACCTCATTGGTATTGCCATTTCACTGTAGAATCGTTCGGTTATATATGCGTTAATATGTAGATTGATACACCGTAGAACACTTGCACAAATACTAATGATTTCCATGTTGCACGAGCACAGACGCGTATGCTACACTACACATCATTAGTAGTGACATGACACATTAGAATTGAATTTGTTATGTTATGTGATATGATTACGTAGTCTTTTCCTGTTTATGTTGTAATACTATAGATGATGTATTTGATTTCTTGAGATTTTTTAGTATTCTACTCCTGATGATATATATATAGATATATATCGGTGGTATGGGACACTGTTATATATATACATATAGAGTATATCATCAATACAATCTATGCAAGTTTCTTGTTCCTCACTTGATATTTTTATGATTTGGTCTTATTCCAAACCGAGTCGGTGGATATACGGTTATGGATTTTTAGTTTTACTCCGAACCGAGTCGGTGGATATACGGTTACGGATTTATAGTTTTATTCCGAACCGAGTCGGTGGATATACGGTAACGGATTTACAGTTTTATCCAGACTGAGTCGGTGGGGAGTACAGTTGGATACATAGTGGACTTTGTTGATTTCAAGATCGTTCGAGAAATGATGCCTGGGATAAATGGAAGTTTTGTGTCGATGCTGGACACGAGAGATTTCGTATTTCGATGCTGGACATCTATATATATATATATATTGGTATATATTGATATGATCATTATCATGAGGTACGCATTTAGATATTATTAGTGGATCCAACCAGGACTGATCCGGAGGACAGTACCTGCATATATTGGTATAGACATTCATATACAAATAAAAGGATTCATGTACGAACTATAGATTCATGATTTTTACTCATATGACATTGGGATATTATACTTGTGATTGCATGATAATTAGTATTGCACATATACATGTCATATAGCACATCAGTACAGATTATGATAGTACTATACTTATGACTTAGGTATCGTCATACATTTCGATTTCTACCTTTAGATGTACTTTTATTCACTGAGTTGGCAACTCATCCCCGTTGTGCCATAGTTTATTGCAGGTTTGACTGCTTGGATTATCAGCGGTTTGGGCACACATTCTTTTGGGGATTGATGGGTAAGTGAGTTATTATTGTAGCATACTCACTCTTGATTACTCATTTATTCTTGTATCTAGTGGAAACTCCATCAACTTAAAAATGATATACTATGGACTTAGAATCAAGATTTAGAGTTTATGGGTGGTGATGTCACACTCTTTAGAGTCGACATCTGTTATAAATTTGTTTGGCTGTTCTGCCTTTTAGACGTGAAAGTTAGTTTCCGTTGGGAGGTTATTTTATTTTGTTGTATCGGGTTTTTATAAAAATGCAAAGGAGGTGATGACTGTTTTCAAACGTCACAAAGGCTTTTCAACATACTTAGTTAAATTTAGATGTTAATTTAAATCGATATTATCGGCTGATTATTTAAACCTCACCTCCAATATTTTTTTCAAAAAGGGTTTAGATTCCGGGTTTCGGCTTACTTAAACCGCGTCGATGTCTTGAGATATCACGTGATTTAAGTGCCGGTCACCTGCCACATTTGGGTCGTGACAAGTAATTATGAGACCATGCTGTCAGGACACCAGCACCATTACCGATGATGCGTATGCTCCACATACACCTGCTTGCCGGCTCACACACATCATCATCGGTAATTTCCATGTCACGTACACTTTAGAAAATACTATTCATTGACATAGCTGCTAGTTGATAGTTGCAATATGTTATAGCTTTCATATGCTAGTTTAACTATTGCATTTATTGCATGATATCTAATGCATTCATATATTCATTGGTTATGCAGTACTATGGAGATTTATGCCGGTTTTCACTGTTTATTGATATGGTGATTTGATGATTTCGGATCCTTCTTGATATTTTCTGGATTTGGAAACCGCATATGAAAGTTTATTAAGCTGATGAATTGTTTTAAAGAGATAGATGCGGTTTTCCTTGATATGACGAGTATTGTCCACCATGATGTTTTCTTGGTTCTGAGATGGTTTTCGAGACCCGATTCGAGGAGTTGGATGAACCGTCTGCGGGTACATGGTGGACCCGGTATGGTACCCTGGGGCGAGAGTGATTTCATGGAGGATGATGAGCCTGGCAGGGGTAGACTGCCTACCGGTGATTTTACCTGGCTCGGCGGATATCCGGAGGATACCGCTCGTGGTCGTGTGATTGATGATATGGGCCGATCCGGACTGACGAAGCCCGAGACACTGAGATATTGAGATTTGATTATACATGCCAGTCCGGATAGCCGGAGCCTGAGATATTGAGATTCATGTTTTGTGTCGATACTTGACACTGATTTCTCTGTTGATTTCATTGATGATATTCGATTTATATACATACAGGAATCTCATTAAATAAAGAAAACAGTTGTCTCACTCATGATGTGTTCTGTTTCCATTCGTAATGCATTCATACATCATATATATGATATGTTGCTATCTGAGGCACTGATACGAGCACGTGGTATTGCACTTATGTGTAGTTGGATCAGGATATTTATTTGAGGATATTACTTGATATGACCTAGGATAGCGTCATGCATGTGATTTCTGCTCTGTGATGTTTTCTACTCACGAGTTGGCAACTCACCCCCGTTGTGCCACAGTTCCTTACAGGTTTTGCCGTACAGGTTGCGTTGCGGCTTTGCTGCCACACTGTTCCTTCCGGGTGATTGCTTTGGTAGGTGGGTTCTTTTACATCAGGACCGTCATTGTATATTTGTTATTTCAGTTGTATCTAGTAAAACTCCATCAACCAGATTTGTTTATCTGATAGAACTAGAAGGCCAGTGTATATTCTTTCGACCTTAGAGTCGCGCTTGTATTATTATGCTTTTCTGGTGGATATGGGCTTTCTTTTGAGTTTTGATCCTCGCCCTTCGGCGTTGTATATTATATTGCTTGCGTAGTTGTGACCGTCAATTGACGAAGAGCTAGCTCCCGCTTGGTGATGCCTTTATTCATTATATATGCTTTATCAGGTTTGTACCCGTTTGGGGTCAGTTTTTACAAAGGAAACTCTGCCGAAATTTTCAGAAAAGACTTGAGATTTTAAAAATGCGTACTTCGGCTTATGTTGTTAAACTTCTTGCTTTAAAATTGGTTCTTCCTTCACTCTACTGCTTTACATGGTTTAGATTTCTGGGTTTTGGCTTACTTAGATTACATACGCCTCGAGACGTTTCATAGTTTAAGTGCCGGTTATGTTCCGTACTTTTCGGGTCGTGACAAGTTTTTTTGTATTGCAGTGCCTATATGCGTTGCATATAGGCACTCACGTGTTAAAAACATGAGGCTCCATTAGCCCAGTTGTTGTTTTAGTTGCAGTGCCTATATGCGTCGCATATTGGTATTCACGTGTTAAACACGTGATGCAGTTTTAGTTTATCAGTTGTTTTAATCCCAGTGCCTATATACGTTGCATATAGGCACTCACGTGTTAAACACGTGAGGCTGTTTTAGTTTAATAACTGCTTTAATTGCAGTGCCTATATACGTTGCATATAGCTGCCCACGTGTTTAACACGTGAGGCTTTGAACAGTAGGGAACTTTCCCTTACCCTTTTTTTATAAGGGAACAATCTCTTTGCTTCTATTTATAAGAGAAGAGAAAAATCAATTTGTTAAGAAAATCTCTTATAGAGACATCATTATTGATTTCATAATTAACCAAAATGATTTTAAAGATCAACCGGTGAATTTTATTCACTGTTGGATTTTTAATCCAAAGGCTCTCTGTTTAATAGAGAAAATTCCTTGTTTGTTTTAATAAGATTAGGAAAATATTTTTCTAAGGTAGAATTTTATTCTATCAGATGAACATATTTTTGGTTTAACAAGATTAGAAAGATATTTTCTTAACATAGAATTTTATTCTATCATATGAATATCTTGTTACTTTAACTAGATTAGGAAGATATTTTCCTAACCATAGAATTTAATTCTGTTTAATAGAGAAGATCTTTCTTATTTTAGAAAGATCAAGAAAATATTTCCTAAATAGAATCTAATTCTATCACATAAAATTTAATTCTATTATATGTTTTAATTGGTGATTTTATAATCACCGTCGGATTTTGATCCATGGGTTTTCTAATTAATAGAGAGGATCTTTCTAGTTTGAAAAAGATCAGGGAAATATTCCCCCCGTAGAATTTAATTCTACCAAAAAGAACATTCACATGCATTGCACATGGAGCGCTGGCCTATAGCGCTCATATGGATATCACGTGAGGCATTGTCAAGAGACTGGCAAGTGCGCTCACATAGATATCACGTGAGACGCTACCAAGATGCTAGCAATAGTGCTCACGCGGATATCACATGAGACGCTCACGTGTTTAATACGTAGGAACCAATATAGGATTTGATCCTATTTGAAGTAGCACTTGAATGCTTTGCATGTGGGTGCGCATGTGTTTAACATGTGGGGGCTATTATAGGATTTAATCCTATCCGAATCCGATACTCACATGTTTTACACGTAGGGGTTGTCCTCTACTTTTATAAAAGGAACAACAAGTTTTGAACCAAAATTTTTGGCGGGAACACTATTCATCCTAAAATTCTGAGAAAAATACCTTAGTCTTCATTTTTTCATCGCCGACATCGTGGTGCCGACCGTTTTCCCAGAAAAAAATCCAAATAGAGAAGGGTTCGCATTATCGTACAAGGCGACGTACCGGTTTCAATAAATCGTATCTTAACACACGGTAGGATCCTCCTCTTACTACTTCACCCGTCACCTTCTTATCCTTACTGTTCATCTACAATAAAAATATTAAAATGAATATTCGTTTAATTTCTTTGTTAATGCTAGAATAAAAATACTACACGATTGAACCTTACACAAAAAAAATAATTGGTCTTTTACTTTTGATAAAATTATTCTTGCACACTAGCGTTCACAGGGTAATAACCTACCCCCTATTTAGTTTTTCTTGATTATACGTCTTTTTGTGACATGGTTTGATGTGGTAAAATATTCTTAACCCTTAAAGAAATAAAGTTTCATTAAAATACCATCAACTTTTAAGGGTAGTGTTTTCACTAAAAATACCATTATCTTTCTTAGAAGTGGAGTTTTAATAAATACCTTTAACCTTCGAAAACCAAGTTTTACCAAAATACCATTAACTATTCAAATGTTAGGGTTTCTTTAAAATAACTATAACCCTTCTAAAACCTGCTTTTTATGATAATACTTTGAAACATCAAAGGTTAAAACTATACCCTTAATTTGAAGGTTAAATTTTATGTTAAAATACCTCTTATTGTAAAGGTTGAGTTTTTAATAAAAATACATTGATCTTATTGAATCTAAGTCCAAATAAATATACCCTAATTACTATTTTACGTAAAACACTACGTGGTTATTGAGCAATCGTCCTAGAAAAAGATACAATTGCTAACTGCCTATATGCAGTGGTTGCCAACAAGGAAATGTTTTCTACAATATTATTTTCAAATAAATACCATGAAATTTCTTAACAACTGTCATATTAAAACTACCTCTAAATTTGAAAAAAGAACTTTTAACGTTAAACCCCCTCGATCTAAGATGGTACTAAGTTCTTTTGGATATTGCATCTCCCGCAACTCTTTATAAGGGCTCCTTTATAGATGTTGCGGATTATCGCACACCACGAGGATAACGGGGTTGATAGTGATGCCTTCACGGGAAAACCGATCAACAAAGAACTCTATGTAACCCTTAATCTCTATAATATTAGAATAATTGTTATGGAAAATTGTGTAATCTTAAAAAAATATTATGGTTCCTCGTATGATAATAAATACAACACGAATGTGTTTTTATAAAATATAAATACAATAAAATACCATGACCTTTAATAATAAGATATTTACGTTAAATTACCATGGTTTATGATAAAAGTCTAATCAGTTGAACGATATTATACTGAACACAACATATAACTTCTAAAACGGATTGGGTTAGACGCGCGAACTTAGATATGGAATACTTAAAGAAGATCCTAATACTACGGGTGGCTTTATTTAGAAGATCCCGATATTACGGGTGACCGATACATTGAGAAGATCCCGATATTACGGGTGACCTTATTTAGAAGATTCCTTTATTACAGGTGACCTGTACAACTGTTAAAATTCCATACTTAGATGAACTACGCGCTAACACTAATCCGTAATTATTGAATACAATTGAATGATCGTATAAACTGGGTATCCTTGTTTAATGAAATTGAAACAATTACAATACTTAGTAGATCTATTAAGGTTCACTCACATGACATAATGCACTGTATACACATATCTCCTTTACATATTTTCCTTATGAGAAAATTCTATTCGAGTGCAACTCGTTGACGGACTTTCTTTTCCTTTTCTCTACCCCTGGAATGTCCATTATATGAGGACGAGGTTCGAGAAGACAATGAAGGAGTGGAGCCTACCGACGATGATTTTGCGGTGCTCATGCCCGATTACTAGGATTAGTGATTTTACTTTTCCTGTTACCCACCTGTTTAAGGCTTTGCATTCCGTTCCTTGATGTAATAAACAATCTTTTTGTTTCAGTACCACTGATGTAATAAAGTTTGAAATTTTATTTGTTTTGGTACATTGTGTGTGTGTGTATAGACGTTTAACGTACTAGTATTGAATTAGACCACCCTCAATACAATTAGATTGCGGATCATGCCAACCTGTCACGCCCTGTTTCCCAAAAGGCAGAAACAGTGAAGTGACATGGTCCGTAACCTAACTATACTGAGCTTGGTCTAACTCAATACATTTATGTTAAGCGCATATATATATCATGCAGGTAATGTACCAAACAAATAATAAAAGCCAAAAGCATTTATTTCTATTAACTGATAACTTTATTACATCACTGGTACTGAAACAAAAAGATTATTTATTACATCAAGGAACGGAATGCAGAGCCCTAAATAGGTGGGAAAAATGAAAATTAAAATCGCTAATTCTAGTAATCGGGCGTCCACTCCTTCATCATCTTCTCGAATATTGTCCTCATCAAACGGACATCTCAGGGGTAGAGAAAAGAAAAAGGAAGAACTTCAGCGAGTTGCACTCGAGTAGGATTGCCACATAAGAAACATATGTAAAGAAGATATGTGTATACAATGCATTATGTCATGTGAGTGAACCTCAATAGGTATCTACTAAGTATTTTAATTGTTTCAATTTGATTAAACAAGGGTAACCAGTTCGTATGATCATTTTGTTGTATTCAGTAGTTACCGATTAGCGTTAGCGCGTAGTTCATCTAAGTATAGAATTTCAACAGTTGTACAGGTCACCCGTAATAACGGGATCTTCTAAATCAGTTCACCCGTAATATTGAGATCTTCTCACAATTAGGTCACCCGTATATCGGGATCTTCTAAAATAGGTCACCAGTAATAAAAGGATCTTCTTTACATATTCCATACCTATGTCCGTGTGTCTAACCCAATTCGTACTCGATGTCATAAGCTGTGTTCAATATAGTTCAAGTGATTGGACTTTTATCATATTCCATGGTAATTTAACGTAAATATCTTTTATTAAAGGTCATGGTATTATATTGTATTTATATATTTGAAAAACGCATTCGTGTTGTATTTATTGTCATATGAGGAACCATGATGTTTTATATAAGACTACACAATTTTCATAACATTTATTCTAATATTATAGTGATCAAGGGTTACTTAGAGTTCTTTGTTGATCAGTTTTCCCATAAGAACGCCACTATCAACCCCGCTATGATCGTGATGTACGATAATCCGCACCATCCATAAAGGAGCCCTCATAAAGAGTTGCGGGAGATATAATATCCAAAAGAACTTAGTACCATCTTAGATCGAGGGGGTTAAACGTTAAAAGTTCTCTTTTCAAAGGTAGGGATAGTTTTAATATAACAGTTGTTTAGAAAAGTTCATGGTATTTATTTGAAATTAATATTGCAGAAAACATTTCCATGTTGGCAACCGCTGGATATAGACGGTCATCATTTGTATCCTTTTCCAGGACAATTGCCTAATAGCCACGGAGCGTTTTACATAAAATATTAATTGGGGTATATTTATTAGGATTTAGATTTGATAAGATCAAGGTATTTTTATTAAAAACTCTACTTTTACAATAAAGGGTATTTTAACGTAAAATTTAACTTTCAGGTTAAGGGTATAGTTTTAACCTTTGATACTTCAAGGTATTATCATAAAAATCAGTTTTTAGAAGGGTTATTGTTATTTCAAAGAAACCCTAACCTTTGAAAATTTAATGGTATTTTGGTTAAACTTGGTTTTCGAGGGTTAAATGTATTTATTAAAACTCCACTTCTAACAAAGGTAATGGTATTTTTAGTGAAAACCTTACTCTTAATAGTTGATGGTATTTTAACCAAACTTTATTTCTTTAAGGGTTAAGAATATTTTACCATATCAAACCATGTCGCAAAAAGACGTATAATCAAGAAAAACTAAATAGAGGGTAGGTCGTTACCCTATGAACATAGTGTGCAAGAATAATTTTATCAAAAGTAATAGACCAATTATTTTTTGAGTCAAGGTTCCATCGTGTGGTATTTTTATTTTAGCATTAACAAAGAAATTAAATGAATATTTATTTTAATATTATTGGATATGAACGGTAAGGAGAAGAAGCTTACGGGTTAAGTAGTGAGAGGCGGATTCTACCGTGTGTTAAGATACGGATTATTGAAGCTGGTATGTCGTCTTGTACGGTAACGCGGGACCTTCTCTACTCCGATTTCTGCTGGGCAAACGGTCGGCACCATGGTGTCGGCGTCAAAAAAACGAAGACTAAGGTATTTTTCTCTGAATTTTAGGATGAATTGTTTGTGAGAAAAATGAGAATGAATGATGCTATATATATAAGGTTTAAAAGAATAAAACTCCATTAATTCGAAGCGGATCTGGCACCCGACAGACCCGAGCCCGTGCCCAAACCCACGCTGTTGTCGCGCGAACTGGTGGCGGCTGCCCTCGGTCGTTGGATCAAAAGATCCAACGGCCCTCACCGACTCTCGCAGGCGAGCGCCACCCACGTAGGGCCATCGGTAAGCGCGTGGCCCCACGCATTCCCCTTTCCCCTACGCGCCTGTTTACCTGCGGTTTGAATTTTTTTAAAAAGCAGAAACAGTTTCTAAAATTGAATTTTAATTTAGAAAAATTATTTTAAAATAGTTAATATTGCTGGAAAAATTAGGAAAAATTCCAAAAACCCTATTTTAATGTTTTCATTAATTTTAATAAAATTTGGTCAAAAAATGATTTTCTTTTCCGGTATTAAAAATACTTGATAAACTATATCCTTTTAAAAATTCATTTTAAAACTTTTTTAAAAATTATTAAAATTTATATTAATTATAGAAAAATATTTTGAAAGTGTTTTATAATAATAGAAGCACTAAAATAATTTATTTTGTACACAGGAAAATTGTAAAGAGCCTTTTATTACGTATAGAAAAATCTCAGACGGTACAATCTACCCTCCTTAAAATAATTCCGTCCTCAAAATTCCAGGAGTAGCAAGAAGAAGAAGTTACAAAGCGGGAGTTACATAAATATGGGGATAGCGCTCTCTCATCTCATCCTCTTTCTTCTACGTAGATTCACCCGGGGTGTCCTTCCTCTACATAACCCTAACCAGCTGAACTGTCGTGTTTTTCAGGGTCTTCTCTTTTTGATCCAAAATCATGACCGACTGTTGTTCATAAGTTAGGTCGGCCCCTACGGTGATTCTGAATGACCCACCACATGAATAGGGTCGCTGAAATACTTAGTTGCGGGATATGGAAAAAGTATGTACGCCTTCCAATGAAGGTGGTAAGGCCAGACAATAACCAACTTCACCAACTTGTTCAAGAATGTCGAACGAGCAAATGAATCGCGAGCTATTCTTTTCGCGCTTCCTAAAACGTATCACTGATCGATTCGGGGAAATCTCCAAAAACACATGATCACTCGGTTGAAATTCTATGTGCCTCCTCTTTGTATCTGCCCAGTATTTCTGTCGGCCTTAGGCTATTTGCCTGATTGTTCTCACCACCTCTACTGTCTCTATAATCACATCTGGCCCCAAAAGTTTCTCGATCTCGAACATCGTCCCAACTCAACAGAGATCATTACTTCCTCCCATAGAAAACTCCAATGGTGCCATGCCGATACTTTCTTGGTAGCTGTTGTTGTATGCGAACTCTACCAGGTGTAGGTGATCTTCCCATGACATCTTGAAGTCTATCATACCATCGCAAAGCGTATCTTCAAGATTCTGGATAACCCTCTCGGATTGGCCTTCAGTCTCAGGGTGATAGCCCATGCTGAAGCTCAGACTAGTGCCAAGACTCTCCTGCAGGTTTTGCTAGAACTGAAACCAAAATCCGATATCTCGGTCAGACACGTTATTTACCGGTACTCCATGCAGCCTGACAATATCCTCCATGTACTTCTTAGCTAAGTTCTCTATGGACTGGCCGACACGGAAGGAAAAGAAGTGAGCAAACTCGGTGAGTCGGTCCACTATAACCCACGGCGTCGTTTCCCTTCATGCTGCAAAGGAGCGTAGTAACGGTATCCGTCATAATGTTCTTCTACTTCCATGCTGGTATATGCAAGGGTTGAAGTAATCCCACGGCTCTATGATACTTAACCTTCCTTTTGGTATACCAAACACTTGGCCACCTCCTTAGTAACTTTTCTCATCATATCGTACCACTAGGAATTCTGTTGAAGGTCTTTGTACATCTTAGTTCCCCCAGGATGAATTAAGTATGGAGAGGTTTGGACATCAGCAAATCTTCCCTGCTTGTAGGCTAACAAATCCTGCTCACATATCTAAGAGACCCATCTTCATGAATGTCGAAATCCGCTCGTAGTCTGGCTACTACTTATTCCCTGATCTTTTGTAACCTGTCTTCACCGCACTTCCTTGATTCTGTCGACCAAAACGGACCGAATCTACAAGTTTATTAATAATGCGAGTACCCTTGGCACGATCACCTCAGTCTCTTAACTTGTTGAGGTCCTGTTGAGTCCTCTATTAGTTAGTGAGGCTCATAATTAATGGGTGGAGACTCAAAGCATTGGGGACTACGTTCACCTTCCTCAGATGGTACTATAGTTTGATATCATAGTTTGCCATCAGCTCCAATCATCTTCTCTGCCTCCTGCTGAACTCTTTCTGGACGAATATGTACTTTAACCATTTGTCCAGTGAATATCTCTATATCTTCTCCTCAAGGTGGTATCTCCATATCCTCACGATGTAGATCATAGCTTTCAATTTTAGATCGTGGGTAGGATAGTTGTGTTCATGAATTTTAGCTGTTTTGACACATATGCAACTACCTTGTCGTACTGTTGTAACATACAACCAAGTCCCTTCCTTGATGTTAAGCTTTCAGGCCTGGCAAGAATTAGTGCGATCGTTACAATCTACCATCCTTAGAAACATTTCATACTTGAAATTTTCAAAGGAGTAAGCCGCTACTAGGCATGGTAACTAGTAACGCTGTCGGGAATCTTCTTTGCACTCCATGTGTCGCTCTTGAGGGTTGGAGTATCATCCGATGCGTAAAATCAAAAATATTTTACGATTAGATAAAACTCGGAATTCAAAACAAGGTTACAGTGTTTCTAAGCTAGTGAAGAAGGTATTTTAGGTGCTTCCGGGAAAAACTTTGAGAGATACAAGAATAAAGATAACTAGTCGAAACTAAGGAATCAAGAAAGATCACGTGTGAGCTTAACTAAGAGTCGCAATGAAAGAAAATAAGTAAAGTACTAGAAAGGATGATTGATTCAAAATGAAAGGAGTACCTCTGATAACTTCTCCTGTGGCCTTAGACTTCTCGGCTGTCATGGTAAAGGCCAGGCACTTAGGACCATTGTGCTGGGCTTGTTGGAAAACGTGCTTCTGTGAAGGCAATGGTGGTCCCTTCGATGGTGCCCCCTGACCGGTTGGATTAGCTTCAGGGAGTGGTCGGGCCCCTTATTGCGGTGCTCCATTGTTGGCCGTCTTGTTGACAAAGCCAAGTTTTCTCCTCTTCTGAGGATAATTCCTAAGCTAGTGATCAGAAGACCCATAAGCTAGGCAAAGCTTGTTCAGTACACGACATTCTCACATGTAATTGTTGGCTATATTGCCCTCAATGCAATTATTGTAATTGAAAGTAGGACGTATACCGGTAAAACAATCTTACTCGAGATGATAGTATGCTATCTAGTTTGTCTTTATCATTGATGTGTATACATTTTACTGGTTATTACGTGTCGTTAATACATTATTATAAAGACGCTATGATCTTTGCTTGACTACCAGAATTATGACGGCAATCATACTAGTGAGAGCTGGGTAGTCTATAAACACATCCTTAAATTTCCCTAGTCGTGGGATTATCGAGACTGGGCATCGATATTCCAGAGTAGACTAGTGTTTACGTTTCTAGACCCCGAAGAGGGGCGGTGGCATGTCTCATAGCCATTGGTGTGTTGCACCTAAGATTGTATGCAGGTGTTTACTGGAGGTGAGTATACTGGACGGACTTGCCGAGAACTTCTAGATGGTAATATACCTATCGTCAGCTAGCAGTTCTCAGTTGACATGAGTAAAGATAGTCTGTTGACCTGAGATCATCATTTATCTTGTATGAGTTCCCACTGTACTTATATTACTACCCTACCACGACTCTACTGAGTCATACAAACAGATTTTAGTTGGATACATTCCCGATTCAGATGGAGGCAGTGAGCGATCGTCAAGGATTCGTCTCTTCCGGTATAGGGAGTCGATATTGTGCTGTGTCCGGTTGGTCATCACCATATGTCCTTGGCAAGGGCGGATGAGATTTATTGATTAGAGATCAGTGGTTTCTCAGTTGGTAATGGACTTAACACCGGCACAACTTATCGGGTTATTAGGGGTCTGACGTTAACCACCCCTAAATCCGATATGCAATATTCTTAGATGAATAGACCAGAATGTACGGAGATTTTCACTTACAGGCTTAGTAGGGGTACGGATGAGTTTGCTCGTCGCCCTTCCTTTCGTTCAATACCTGGGTAGCCGTTACGTACATCTAGTGTCGCTGACGTGCTTGTAGTTAAACCCACTGTCAGCGTATTGTCGAGTCTTTATAGTCCCACACATAGGATTTCCCGGTTCAGACGAAACGATATAGTGTGCGTATTTTAATAAGCATTCAGGTTCGATTAAATACGTATATTTAATGCACGTATTTTAATTGGACGTTTTGATAATACTAGCAGGTTTGAAAGATAGCCGTATCATTATGAGCTAGTATTAAATCTCTCATTATATCTATTTTGGGTATTCGTATTTTTATACGATTATGGGTATTTGTATTTTGATATGAATACGGTATTTATACAAATACAGGTATTCGTATCTGAATACGAATACAGGTATTTTTATCTCAATACGAATATGGGTATTCGTATTTTGATACGAATACGGTATTCGTATTTTGATACATATTTGGTAGTATGTATGTGTGTGTGTGAATTGTGTGCATGTGTACACATTCCTTTCTCTTCTTAGAAGCATTGTGAAGAGTGTGGACTTATAACTCATGCTCATGAGTCACAAATCCACTCACTCTTCACAAAGAGATAAGAAGAAGAAAAGATGAGGATTTGTTAGGAAAAAAATGATTCCACTCTCATCCTTCTTCTTCTCTTCTTCATTTTAGCTTCAAAAATGAGAAGGAAAATTATCAAAAAGAGATAAGATGAGTGTTTCTCCAATAAAAGAGCAAAGCTCTGTTTAAAAATCAATGAGGCAGCGCCTCACGTACTTCCCACGAGAGCGCTAGTGCCAAGACCAATCTGATAGGAATTAATCCTATGGTGGCGCCTCACGTGCTCCTCATACGGACGCCAATGTGAAAAGCACATGAATACCCATTATAAGAATTAAAACATTGAATAGAGCCCAAGTGCACAACACGTGAGCGCCAGCGCTCAGGTAGAATTAAATTCTACTCTCTGTTAAATAGAGTCATTGGATCAAAAATCCAACAGAGATGATAAATCATCAAAAATACAGAATTAAATTCTTTCGGGAGAAAACATCCCCTAAATTTGATTATGGAATAAAATTCTAGTTTGGGATATATTCCCTCAATTTTTCTAAAATAAGAAAGATTGCCCTCTGTAAAACAGATAATCGGTGGATTAAAAATACAACGGTGATTAAAAAATCACCATTTACAGAATAAATTCTGTGTAAGGGAAAATATTTCCCCAATCTTATTAGAAACTATAAAATGTGTTCTGTAAAACAGAAACCCTTGGATCAAAGATCCAATGGTGGGTAAAAATCCCCAAATCAATTGGGATCTCTTAATGAGAGATTTCTTCAAAACTAATTAACAAACTTGCCTCCACTATATAAAGGACCGAAGACTTCAAGTCTGATAGAGAGGAACCCCCCCATAAGCTTCTAAAAAACAAAGCAGAAAACTTCAAAAAGGAACAAAGAAGAAGATCTCCCTTCTAAATAAAACTCTAGGTAAATAAAAAGAAGAGAGATCAAAGCATCTCATTTACCCATTGAAGGGTTTAACCATTTTAAAAGAACTTAGTTCTTTCTCTGGATCTAAGATCCACAAGACAAGTCTCTCATAAATTGAGAATTTAATTCTCATCGGGAAGAACTTGTTCTTGAGAATCAAAGATTTAGAAAAGAACTAAGAATCGAATTCCTCAAAACAAAGCATATAAAGAAAAACCTAGCGCCCAGCGCCTCATGTGGACGCCACAGAAGAAAGAGTGCTTAGCACTCTGTTCATATCAGATTTTTGTATTATTATATCACCCATTCTTAATCACATTGCATATAAATAGGTACTATTGATCCATGTCTGCTAAATAGTTGCAGCTTACAGGTTCTCAGCTCTTTACAGTGAAATTCATGAAAAGTCACAACAAATGTGGGACTACGACCAACAAACAGAGAAATACGGGTTTCCGCACACTATCCATATGATGCCGCCTACCAGTTCAAGGAACAAATGGAAAATCATTGAGCATTTCAATGCACAAAGCACAAGGGTAGCACAAGATCTAAGACTTCAAACGCGAAGCTCAAGGCAAAAGCCCACATCATTCTGCACTGTTGGAAATCTGGAAGAAAATAGAAGAGATTCTGAGAAACCATGTGAAGAAAACAGAACATAAAAGCAACATGAAGCAACTTAGAAGAGATAAGCCCACGATTCCACCAATTGGTCACAGAACCGCGGCTAAACAGGCTATTCTGCAGCGGAACCGCGGCCGTGTGGTGCACGTGTCGGTGGAGGTGTCGGTGCTTTGACCCGGTTTTCTTAGGGTAGTTTGGTAAATTCATGTATAGATCAGAATATAACCTAGATTTTTTCTATCTATAAATAGGAAAGCCAAAAGCCTAATTAGGCATGCCTCTTTTTAATTTCTAGATCTAAAATTTTAATTTCCCTTTGTAATGAATCGTTGTGAGGTCATCAATAAAGTAAGTATTTTTCATTTCTATCTCGCATTCTTTTTTATCTGCAATTTATTACCTGCAATTTTTTATCCGTTCTTCTATTATCTGCAATTAGGTTTTCAATAAAAATACAAAAAGAAAAACTTTGTTTTCCTTTCTTTATAAGGAGTGAGTAATTCCTCACTTGTTAAGGTAGGAAAGAGAAGGTTTGAGAGAAGGAAATCTCTCTCACTCATTTCTTTGCCCAAATAATTTTAAAATATGGACTCTCTTTAAATCAACCATAATCTGCTCACTACGGCACCCTATCCTACATGATAGCAGTGATTCCCTAGTTAGACCGGTTGTGGTTGAATTAACCGGAGGTTAGGGCTAAGAGCCAAGAACGGACGGACAAGGACCAAAAGAAAGAAACTAAGTTTCTTCCTAGTCGTGCTAATCCCCGTTGTTGACTGTTACCCTAACACCTATATTCTTTATTAAGGCATTGAAAGAAGTGAAAAGATCCTTATTTTAAACTAACCTAATCCTAACCTTAGCAAGCCTTTATATCAACTTATTCTCATTCTTAGATATTAAAACAAAACCCAACTTAATTGGACTTAACTCTTTAGAACATAAAGAAAAGGATTCCTTCTCTGTGTGGATCTACTCGTACTCAACCGGCAAGCTACCAAGCGACACCGTCTTGATTGCAGTAAATTTAAACACAGAAAACCCCTACCAATCAAATGGCGCCATTGCCGGGGAGACGGTAGTTTAATTCTTAGTGTAATTTCGGGTTAATTAGAAAAATATAAAAATTGAAAAAATAAAAAATATTAAAAATATTAAAAAATTCACCTTGTTATTTTTGATTAGTTTTTGTGAAAATTGTGCAGGATTGGAAGACGGACTGATTCAGATCTGGAGCAAGCTCGGTGAACAAATCCAGAAACAGAGGATCTGAACAGACAGAGGAGAACCAAGTCAGCATAGAGAAAATTTTTGGAGATCTAAACCTACTGAACCGCAGCACAAGTGCACGTTTGACCGCGGAACCTCAGTAAACTGCTGACGTCAGCAGCCCACTTAGATCTGTAAGCATCCCATTTCTCATCTCATCTCCTCTGCACTCCACTAAAAAAATTTTCCTGCAGGCTTTTTTGCACAACAACCTCTTCTCCCTCTCTAATAAATTGTTTTTGTGCAGGATTCTTTGCGCCGCAAATAAAATAATTTTTTTTTGTGTGTTACTGCTTTGAATATTTAATACGGAATCTAAGGGGCTATAACACCAATTAAGATTGGGTGGGGATTTCATTACCCTTCCTAAGACCCCAGAAATCACTAAAAGCATATGCATCACCCTTGAGTTAATTAAAAAATATCTAGACTCAGCCAACTAAGGACTATCACGCTCATTAGGACAGAGGAAGGTTGTGGGCATTCAGTCGTTTATCTAAACCTGACTTTGTGGTGCCTAGGCTAGACAAGTGAGAAAGGTAACTTTAAAAGGCCCGTCTCACGGTGATTCATGAGCGGAACCCTCCTTTCTTCATTTGTGCTTACCTGGCCACAATTGGCGGTGAAGAAACGATTTGAGGGATATCTCACAACTTGCCGCTTTGGAACAGTTAGGAGCAGTCTAGTTGACTTTGGAGACCCTAGCTCTAGGTTTGATTGTGCATGTTTAAACTGTGGTTGCTTGAAATTGTGCCGTAGTTCCGTACAATTTTTTGCAAAACTCCCTAAAAAAAAATTAAAAAAAACACAAAACAAATTTTTTTTAAAAAACTTGCCCTTTGTCACTATAATCCCATTTCACCCACCTTCCATCCTTGCCTTTCTTCATTGACGTTTTTTTACCCTCACATTCTACGTTTTGACTACACTAAACTTGTTTAGTGTATGTCCGGTTGGACTCGGGACACTAGTGCCCGTTTAGTCCGTGTTTCGTTAGACGCTACCGACTACGCGATCGACTCCGACGTCGAAACTCCATCCACACCTCTTTCATCTTTACCTTTGCCGACCAACTCCAACGTTGACCGGAATTCTGTCCATTCATCATCTTCACATTCATCATCATCTAAAGAGATGTCAGGATTCAATCCTAACAACCCTTTACCTACCTCGGAACTGATTCTACCTCAACTGGGTGCGTATAACGCGCAACAACCTCCTGTTGAAGCGCCACAGCGAATCGCGCTCCAGGATCGTTTCTATCCTACCCGCTCCGCACTTTCTACCCATCTTTCACTACCGCAGGCAAATAGGGACAATTTTGAAATTAAACCCCACTTCATCAACATGTTGCCTAAATTTCACGGACTGGAATCCGAAAATGCTTATATCTTCATCAACAAATTCCAGAACGTCTGTGCAATGATGAAGAAGACCCAACTGTCCGATGATGCTATAAGGGTACGAGTCATTCCCTTCACTCTATGTGACCTAGCTGAAAAGTGGCTATACAGTACTGCATCACATTCCATAAACAGTTGGGAAGAGTTTGTTAAACCGTTTCTTATAAAGTTTTACCCAAATCACAAGACCGCGAGAATACGTAATGAAATTAACCAATTCTCCTAGCTTCTTTCCGAACCTTTTTGGAAGTGCTTTGACCGATACAAAGACCTTCTTGTTCAGTGCCCTCATCACGGTATTGAGAGATGGCAACTTTGCCAAACCTTATACGAAGGACTGAACCCAGTAACTAAGCAGTTGTTGGAAACCATTTGTCAAGGTCACTTCCTATCCAAATCTGATGAGGAAGCTTGGCAATTTCTCGACGATCTTGCTGAACAAACACTTCAGTGGGAATGCACTAGACCGAACACTTCGTCTACTTCTTCCGGTCCATCTAGGGCAGGCTTTCATCAACTTGATATGTCAATTGCAATGAAGGCCGGAATGGCAGCAATTACACGAAAACTAGAAGCAATTGAGAGCAAATTCTCATCGCCTTCTCCTGCCCCTGCTTTACCCCCTCGCACTATATGCGCTTGTTGTTCGGATCCGTCCCATTTGACCGAAGAGTGTCCTTACAACCTACTTGCTCAAGGATATGATTAAGTCAATGTTGCCTTTCAGCAGAGACAAAGAAATGATCCATACTCTTCAACTTACAATCCTGGTTGGAGGAACCACCCTAATTTCGCATGGAATCAAAATCAACAACAATTCCAAGGCAACAACAACTTCCAGAGGCCTCCTCCTCAACAACAAGCTTCTCAACAAACTCAATATCAGCAACCTTTCCAACCCCAACCTTACCAAAATCAAACGAACAATTTTGCACCCAACAACTCTTTTCCTTAGAACAATTTTGTTCCGCCAAATAACGATAAGGTTTCCACGTTAGAACGAAGTTTGGACGTGTTTTTAAAGCAATCAACTCAATCCTCCGAAAACATCCAGTCTTCCATTCAGTCTTTGGTGCAACACACTGCGTCATATGGGCAAAGCATCAAAACCATTGAAGCCCAGATTGCACAACTAAATGTAGTTTTAAGCGAGCGAGAGAAGGGAAAGCTTCCATCTCAACCACTCCCAAATCCTGGTCACCCACAAAATGCACATGTTGCTCTTGAACAACAAAACCATAATGTGAGTGCCGTGACTACATTGAGATATGGAAGGATGTTGCACAACAATGTTCGCACTGATGATGACACCCCGGCCGCCGCTTCTTCGTCTTCTTCTTCTTCGTCTTCAGAGCCTGTTCTCCATTCTTCACAAGGCTCCACTTCTTCTGCTGCTCCGAACGGACCCACTTCTCACTCCACGAAAACACCAGCACTGGGATCCGTTCCAACTCCACAATCTCCTCCACAAGCATTGGACTCAACCAATTTTCAAAATGTTCCATTTCCAAACCGATTGAGATCCAATAAACAAAATCTACAAATGGAGAAGATTGTGGAGTTGTTTAAACAGGTTAACATTAACATTCCCCTCTTAGATGCAATCCAACAAGTCCCTTTCTACGTAAAAATCTTGAAGGACTTATGCACTAAGAAGAGAAAATCTCAGGTACCTAAGAAAGTTTTTTTAGCTAGTGCCGTGAGTGATGCTCTTACCCAACCTTTACCCCAAAAACAAAAGGACCCTGGCTGTCCTACGATTTCAATAACTATTGGGGATAAGAACATCAACCGCGCACTTCTGGATCTTAGTGCCAGTGTTAACCTGCTTTCTTATTCGGTATGTGAGCAATTAGGTGTAGGAGAGTTGAAACCCACGCATTGTACTCTCCAAATGGCCGACCGATCTATCACCCATCCTAGGGGTGAGCTAGAGGATGTGTTAATAAGGGTAGGGGACTTCATATTCCCCGTTGATTTCATTGTTCTCGATACACAACCTGTAGCTAACCCCCGGAATCAAATTCCGGTAATACTCGATCGACCATTCCTTGCGACTTTGAATGTTGTGATCAATTGTCTAAATGGTTCGATGAACCTATCTTTTGGAAACACGACAATTGAACTCAACATTTTTAAGTTGGGGAATCAGCCCTCTGAACCTAATGCTAATATACCATACGTTTGCTCGATCCAAGAGATCGCTCCGGAGGACTGTGAATTAGAAAAAAAATTGTTCGATCATAGCAATCTTAACGCCACTAGTGCGTTCCTCCTTGAACCAGATACTTTTTTTTCTCCCGATAATGACTACGAGTGTTTCACTTTCTCGAACGAACTTGACCAGTCACCACCTGAGTTTGAATCCTTTGAGTTCTCGGATGAGTTAGCTGAACCATCCGACTCGGTTGCTTACACTCATTTTGAACCTCTGCTGGAATTCTTTGAGTTCGAGACAGTTTCATTGATTCTACCTTCAATCGTTTCACCTCCGACACTCAAACTCAAGCTGTTGCCGTCTCACCTTAAATACACTTACTTAGGTGAGAATGAGACTCTCCCTGTTATCATATCGACTTCTCTAGCATCAGAGCAAGAGAAAGCCCTTCTGACGGTCTTGCAGAACAATCGGCAAGCTTTTGGCTGGACTATGGCGGACATCAAGGGGATTAGTCCCCTGATAGTTGAACATCATATTCATATGATGGATGATGCCAAACCAGCCAGGGATCCACAGAGATGACTCAACCCAGTCATGAAGGAGGCTGTTAAAAAGGAGATCGTAAAGTGTCTTGATAGTGGTATCATTTACCCTATCTTTGATAGTCAGTGGGTTAGCCCCATTCACGTTGTCCCCAAGAAATCAGGCATAACGGTTATAACAAATGAGGCGAACGAGTTAATTCCTACTCGCACTCAAACTGGGTGCCGAGTATGCATTGATTATAGGAAACTCAACGCTGCGACACGGAAAGACCACTTTCCATTACCTTTCATTGACCAAATGCTTGAACGATTGGCTGGGCATGAATACTACTGCTTTTGGATGGCTACTCCGGCTATAATCAAATTCCCATCACCGAAAAAGACCAGGACAAGACCACATTCACTTGTCTTTTCGACACGTTTGCATATCGTCGCATGCCCTTTGGGTTATGCAATGCGCCCGCTACTTTCCAGCGGTGTATGATGGGAATTTTTTCAGACATGGTGGAAAAATTCTTGGAGATCTTCATGGATGATTTCTCCATTTTCGGCGACTCCTTTGATGAGTATTTGCTACATCTCGACTCAGTCCTTACCCGGTGTAAGGATAAGAACATTACTTTAAATTGGGAGAAGTGCCACTTCATGGTGCGTGAAGGTAATGTCTTAAGACATATCATCTCGCAAAATGGCATTGAGGTAGATAAAGCGAAGATTGAAGTCATTTCCAATCTCCCTCCTCCCAAATGCGTCCGAGACTTTCAAGCCTTTCTTGGCCATGCCGGTTTCTATAGACGGTTCATCAAGGACTTCAGCAAGATTGCTAAGCCCTTGACTCTTTTTCTGTCCAAGGACACTACATTCGATTTCGACTCGAGCTATATGAATGCGTTCGAGTCATTAAAAAACTCACTCGCTTCTGCTCCCGTTCTTTCTTCTCCTGACTGGACGCATCCATTTGAGATTATGTGCGATGCATCTGATTTTGCCATTGGTGCTTTCCTTGGACAGCATATCGATAAGATGCCGCATGTAATCTATTATTCTAGACGAACCTTGAACGATGCCCAATTGAACTACACAACAACCGAAAAGGAATTCTTGGCTGTTGTGTTTGCCTTAGAAAATTTCAAGCCCTACTTGATCGGCTCTCCAGTCATTGTATACACTGACCATTCAGCTCTTCGCCATCTTTTTGCGAAGAAGGACGCAAAATCTCGGCTGATCCGTTGGATCCTCTTGCTCCAAGAGTTTGACCTTGTCATCAAAGACAAAAGAGAATACGAAAACGTAGTCGCCGACCATCTTTCATGCCTCCCTTTTTCGCCGACGCTTCAATTTCCGATAAACGATGTTTTTCCGAATGAGTAGCTCTTGACAGTATCATACGAACCTTGGTTCGCAGATATTGTGAACTATCTAGCCACCGGACTACTGCCGAATGAATGGTCAAAACAGGACAGACACCGATTCCTATCCCAGATAAAACACTTTTACTGGGACGAACCTTATCTGTTTAAATACTGTTCGGAACAGATTATTCATCGGTGTGTCCCCGACAATGAATTCAAAAGCGTGCTGTCATTTTGCCACGATCAAGCGTGTGGCGAGCATTTTGGCCCTAGAAAGACAGCCGAAAAGATCTTGCAGTGTTGTTTCTACTGGCCGCAACTCTTTAAAGACGCACATGATTACCGCAAGACGTACTCCCGGTGCCAACACTTGGGCCGGATATCCAGGAGAAACGAAATGCCGCTCCAACCAATATTGGTTGTGGAAATTTTTGATGTTTGGGGGATTGATTTTATGGGGCCGTTTCCCAATTCTTTTGGGAACTTGTATATTCTCCTTGCTGTTGATTATGTTTCTAAGCGGGTCGAGGTTGTGCCCTGCCGGACTAATGACAAAAAGGTTGTCGTTAGATTCCTCAAAGAAAATATTTTCTCGCGGTTTGGGCACCCCCGAGCAATCATTAGCGACAATGGAACTCATTTCTGTAAAAGGACTTTCGAGCCTTTAGTGCGGAAGTATTCCATTAATCATAAGTTATCAACACCTTATCATCCCCAAACGTGTGGGCAAGCCGAGATTTCAAATCGGTAAATCAAGCATATATTGGAGAAGACGATTTCCAAGAACCGCAAGGATTGGTCTTTAAAACTTACTGATGCTCTTTGGGCATTTCCAACTGCCTATAAGACCGACCTTGGCATGTCTCCTTATCGGCTTATTTACGGAAAGGCTTGCCACCTTCCAGTAAAAATAGAGCATCGCGCATTTTGGGCGATAAAAGAGCTGAATCTATCTATCGAAGATGCGGGCAGCCATAGAAAGCTGCAGTTAAATGAATTGAATGAGCTTCGGGATGAAGCTTACGAGAACACGGTTGTCGTCAAAAACCGAATGAAGGTGTTCCACGATAAACACCTTATGCGCAAAACATTCAAACCTGGTCAACAAGTTTTACTACGACATCCGGCTACATTTCCATCCCGGCAAACTTAGATCTCGATGGAAAGTGCCATTTTTTGTACGTACCGTATATCCGCACGGTGCAGTCGACTTAGAGAATCCGGAGGACGGTTCACTATTTAAAGTGAACGGACACAAGCTTAAACCGTTCCTCACCGCGGACCCTTCGGAGGAGCTCCTGATATTACAGGAGCCGGTTTATATCGACTGATCTTCTTCCGCCTACCCCCAAATTTCGGTTATCCAGCCATAAACAGTGAAAACATTGTTTCAAATAAGTTTGGGGGTATGTCACACTTGTAATTATATAAAAATAATAAAAAAATTTAATAAATTTTTTTTTCAAATTTTTGGGGGTACTTTTGTAAATTTTTAGTTTTAATAAATAATAAATAAAAAAAATTTACAAATAAATTCCTCCTTTTAAGAGGTCCTTTTTGCAAATAACCAAAACACCCCTTATAAAACCACACCGACCCTTCCTCTGAATTTTCATAACCCTAATTTCTCATTTCCTCAAAACCCTAACCGCCGCTTCAATTTCTGCAGGAAGATCGCCTCCCGCCGTAGCATTTCCGCCGCCAATACCCTCTTCTGCCGCGCAACCGCCGCCTATTGGACTCCTCTCCCTCTGAAATCTTCAGAGGAGGTTTGCATTCTCTAATCCTGTCTGTTAAATTTTTTTATAAATATCTGCACTCTCTGTAATGGCACCAACTCTGCAGTTTGAAGGGGATTTTCCCGAAATGTTTGCACACACTGTTTATGGTAGCTACTTCGGTGATGATATCCGAAGGCGCGGATGGAACTTTTTACTATTTAACCATCCAAATTCCTTCGCGCTTCAAGATCTTGTCACCCGATTTTATGAATGCATGGATGAAGGTAGTCTCGCACAACATGGGTACCTTAGATTAATGTGGGAGGATAGGGAAATAATAATTGATAGGGACTTCATCCACGAAGTTACCCTAATTCCACGACTCCCCATTCATGACTAACCCCTCTATTTCGAGGAATCCCTACCCTTGATGGGTAATAATTGTTCAAGGGAGCCACAAAAAGGCATCCAGGCTAGAACCCTTTTTGCGAACGTCTTAACTGTGTGCCGTTGGGCATAAAATAATAATTTTGTTAGCTCGCACAACACTACATTTTTCACACTATCCCTTCATATAGTGCACACTTTGATGACACGAAACCCCAGCTATGATATGTGCATTGTATTGCTTCACTCAATTGGCACGGGCAAGAGGGCTGCCAACTATCCATGCCCTATATTGGTGACATAACTGTGTCGTCATTTCCTCCCTGTTGAGGAATTCGAATTTTATATGCATAGTGGGATTCCCATTAGACCTCTTCTTGAGGGCGTATCTACGTCCTATACACGCTTACATGATGTATGGTCGTGCACCGAGCCAGCCGAGGACGTGCCCGCAAAGACAGCCAACTCGAGCTCAACTGCGAGCGATGAAGAGCTTATCCCCGCTGCGCAAGCGCGCTTGATGCGACGAACAAATAAGGGGATAGAAAGATTGATAGGGATGATGACCAACCTTGATCAGCGAGTGACAGGTTTGGAGCAGGGCATGACCACCCTGCTAGCCAGAGAGGAACGATCCCGCTCACGATCGAGGGGACGGAGAGGCTATGAGCAGTGAGGACACGACTTTTGATAAGTTTGGGGGTGGAGGTTGATTGTAAACAGTTATCTTTGTATTGCATTTGCATATTTTTATTTTTGTACATATTTATTTTTTTTCTTTGCATATTTAATTCCGCATTGCATCTTTATAAAAAAAATATAAAAATAAAAAAATAAAAAAATTATAAAAATAAAATCAATAAAAATAATTGAAAAATTTTAAAAATTGTAAAAATTGAAAAGTTCGATTTTGGTCATATTTGACTTAATTTCAACATGACGGTTGACTAGTTAGGAAAAACTAGATGCTAAACCTGGTAAATTAAAATCCCTAAAAATAACCTTTCTTAAAATTTAATTATAGAAAATATATGTCCTTGCAGTTTATTTAGAAATAGGTAAATTTTGAGTTCAGTTCTTGGGCTAAGTCAAAATAAGAGAAGAGTATTGAAATTTTTATTTGAAGTGTAAGTCTGAAAAATAAATTCTGAACCTTTAGTCTAAATTCTGAAAGTATATACCCTTCTTACGCACTTACAAACATCTTGAAACTTGGAATAGTAGAGGATACCTTGAAATGCTCTTGTCTAAAAACCTTAGTATGAAGGAAAATAAAATAAAAGTATAAATGGTGAATAAAGAGATAAAAAAAATGAACACTGGTTTTGTAATTACTTAAGGCAACATAAATAAAAAAATATAGCGAGGGTGCTTTATCACCTAGTGCCTTAGATCAACTGGTTTGGGAGTCACTGCTAAGCCTTAGGTATTGCAAGATGAGGAATTACGCCTAAATGCGCAAGCACATTTTGTAATCGGTCGTTTAGTACCTCAAGAAGTATTAATGGTCGCATGAAGAATGTGTGAGCAATTTCATCACCAACTAAAAAGTACTTTGGACGATGGACAAGAGTATGATAGCTTGAATTGAATTTCTAAGTGTAGGGGTAAAAATTACACACACGTAGGGGTATATGATTGGGGTTCGGATGAGAGATAGGAATGAAAGATAGGCCTTATATCTTCAATAAAGATGATAAAAATTCTTGAGTTGAGATTGCATCTTAGAAGGAAAATTCAAAAGATGCTGAAATCTTAATAAATTTGCATAACATATACGATCTTAAAGTTAAATGAAAAGTTAGTGTGAAAAATACGGGTTGAGCATTTCTAAGTTGAAGATAATAGAATTTCTTGCTAGAATACTAAATTGAAGAATGAGAGTCAACATGCCAAATTGATCGGATTTTGTGGATAATATCCGCTGAAAACCCTCAGGAGACAACACTCCTCCTACTAGGGACACCTAGAGGTTTAATGGCTTGTTGCACGAGCTCAGTGCAATAGCGTTCCCTGTGAAAGTGAGGTTAGGAATTTTTGAGAATAAAATTAGCTTTGATCGAGACGAGCAAAAGATAAGTTTGGGGGTATTTATTTATATCAGATTTTTGCATTATTATATCACCCATTCTTAATCACATTGCATATAAGTAGGTACTTTTGATCCATGTCTGCTAAATAGTTGCAGGTTACAGGTTCTCGGCTCTTTACAGTGAAATTCATAAAAAGTCACAATAAATGTGGGACTATGAAAAACAAACAGAGAAATACGGGTTTCCGCACACTATCCATATGATGCCGCCTACCAGTTCAAGGAACAAATGAAAAATCATTAAGCATTTCAATGCACAAAGCACAAGGGCAGTACAAGATCCGATCAATCACACTCATTAGGCAGCGCTTAGCGCCCAACGCCTCACGTGTCCCTTACGTGGGCGCCACAAAAGAAAAGAGTGATTAGCTCTTATCGGGCAGCGCCTAGCACCCAGCACCTCACGTGTCCCTCATGTGGGCGCCACAGAAGAAAAGAGCGCTTAGCACTCATTGGGCAACGCCCGACGCCTAGCGCCTCACGTGCTCCCCACGTGGACGGCATAAAGAGCGTCTAGCACTCCATATAAAGACAAAAGGAGTAAAGTGTTTTACACTTATTGGGTAATTCCCCATGACTGAAAGCTTCACATGATCATATGTGGGCATCAGAACTTATATAAGTGCTCAGCACTGTTTGCATAAAAGGGGGACTGATTAAACAGAGCCCAAGCAAGTGCTTAGCACTTTTTCAATAAAAAAAATATTGTGCAGATCAAGCCCAAATTGGCTAGGTCCTCTGAGAATAGAAACTCCTTGATTCAAATCAACTGAGCCCATATGCTCATGATTCCCCAAATTGATCTTAGTCCCAAACATGACTAATGATCTTTCAACTGATGATATCCAAAATTATATTCATCCCACATCTCTTAAGATAATATTAGTCTCAAAATGACTAATGACTGTTAGGTCCTCAACAGCCTCCTTTCCCTCAAATACGGGATTTGGTTTAAGGGTACATCTATCCACACATTTGATATATGTCGTTGTAATTCTTCAACATTTTCAAAGAGGTGGCGGGTCCAGACAACCAACAATTCTTTGGTGTACTTCCAAATTGACGTGCACACCTCAAATCAAATCGTGCCCCAAATTGGGCACAATCCATATCTACATCGTTTACTTTGTCACGTAACAAATACACGTGCGCGCAAGTTGATAAGGGATTGGAATGTCCTTAAACTAATATTTGCCTCCAAAATAGCGACAGGGGACCGAAATGTCTTTAAACTAATATTTGGCTCCAAAATGGGGATAATGGACCAAAATGTCCTTAAACTAACCGTTGCCTCCAAAATGGCGACAACGGACCGAAATGTCCTTAAACTAAAACTTCACCTCAAAAATGGTGATCAATGGACCGAAATGTCCTTAAACTAACCGTTGCCTCCAAAATGGCGACAATGGACCGAGACGTTCTTAAATTAAAACTTCACCTCAAAAACGGTGATCAATGGACCGAAATGTCCTTAAACTAACCGTTGCCTCCAAAATGGCGACAACGGACCGAAACGTCCTTAAACTAAAATAATAGAGCCCAAATGCTCTTATGTTGGATCTGAAATAAAAATGATTCTAAAACCTTGTTAAGTGGATCTTAGTCTCAAATTGGACTAACGTATCCTTAACAAAAACCAACCGAACCCCAACTGCTCGCATACATTTAAGTCGATCTTAATTTCAAAACAGATTAACGGTCCTTAAATAAAAACCCCAAATCTGAAAATATACGAATTTAGACTAATCCACGCTCTACGGTCGACGACATAAATTAGTCTCCGTATACAATCCACGGGCAACCAAAAATAAAACAAACACACACGACACAAAGTGAACTTCTGGAGCAGGAGAAAATGGTTATCACAATGCGGTAACGTAATTAACTGCAGGGGCTTGCGCCTGCAGAGAAGAGTGTCCCCACAATCAGAAACCCCTCGCAAACGAGGGGGAATCTGACGAAGTCTGCTACAACGGCCGCATCCGTCCAAAACTCCGATATACGGTGCCATAAATCAACTTGGAATCTTTGGAGAGGTGGACCGATAAATCCAAATAGCATCTACCCCCAGAATTTAGGCAGGATGATCCGTCCCAGTTCATTCCCGTTTCCGGTGGTGACCAATGAGATTCACCACTACATCAACCTCATAATCTATTCCTAGCAAGTTTAGCTTGTGAGTTGCTTTAATTTGTTTATTTGGTGTGAAGCTAAAGCTTTATTCGGATTCTCTCGGGTGGATCATCTTCAACGAGGAAGATCGACGTGCAAGCTTGTTCCAGGCGACTACGGAGCTTTGCTAGATTCCTTAGAGTGGTGTAGGGGTCTTCCACTATTGCGCGGACACGCTACAAAGGTAGCTAGCCCCCTAAACTTGTATGTAATTATATCTAGTTTAGTGTTTGGAATCGATTTTAGGGTTTTGGTCGCTAATGCTCGTTTTAATGTTTTTGTTTTTGCTACCGTATTCACCGCGAGTCTTGCGGCGCGAGCACTAAGGTCCTACCACTGGTATCAGAGCCGTGCTAAACACTTTAACTAGTTATAGACGATGCTCACATTTCAAAACCGATATTTTTCTGTATTTCGATTCCTAAAACCAAGTTTCTATTGGGTTTTCAAAATGGTCTCTGAATTTTTTTTAAACAATGTTTGTGGACTAGTCTTTGAGTATGAAAACATGGTACGAAACCCGAGGACCTCAGTCAAATCTTTGGCCGCCCGAAAATTGTTTTTACCCGCTTCTGGTGGCCCAAAAGTTTTTTTAGGTCCCTGGGTTTTTACAGGGTCCTGGTTATAAGGAAACTTGATTTTTGATGAGATTTGTTTTTGCCCAGATTTCAGTATATGTTATCTTTGTATTCGTGCAAGTTCGAGAAACTTTTCGGTTAAAATAATAGCATAGTTTATGATCCGAATTTTTGTTTGTGTGTTGGATAACTTCGTCTAATTTCTATATGTTTGATTAGACGGGGTTGCACATTGGTTACTTGTTATGTTGTTTTGGATATATATCTTTTGATGATTTAGCTGGATTGTCGTGATGGATAGCCCCTCGTACGATGTGCTTGTACAGTTTTGATTTATGTATTCGTTTATTCAGGACGACCAGTCGGATTGTGGCCATCGTTGCTGCTTAATGTATATTATTTTATTGGGACATGTCCGGGTTGAGGTCGTTGTCACAATTGTATATATTTAATTACTTATACTAGGGTACCCCGCGATGGAGTACTCGGGTAGCCGGATTCGAGAATGCAGCGGGTGACCATCTCGTGGAGTCGAGACCAGGCCACCTCATTCTTGGATTGGCGGGTTGCTCGCCATGTTTATAGAGGGTGTAGCTCTGACCCACGGAGGAGTGCTCAAGTTACCGGATTCTAAGAAGTGCCGGATGGCCCACTCATGACAATGAGTGCAGGTTGCTTTACTTCTAGAATTGGCGTGTAACTTGCCGTGCTCATAGGGGTCTTGGTTCGAGTTTGTACAGGCTATCCACATGACCAGGGAATGTTGGTTTTCGTTTGCAGCTCAAACGAAACACGGGGCTCCTACCTTATTCGCTATTCCATCTTGTTTGTTATTTATCGAATGCCTGTGATGTTTATTACTTGCGTGATATATATATATATATTGTTCATCACAGAAAATTGCATTGTAATACCGCTCATTCATTATCAATTTTGCTATATATAGGTATTATTAACCGGTGTCTGCTCAGTAAATACAGATTACATGTATTCGTGACAAAATATTGGAAAACATACTCAAATTCATAGATATGACATTTGCGAGCCGACACTGCAATCAGAACAGAATATTGATCGTTATCTAAAGAGTTCTTTTGCGACAAATAAGTGTACACAATTTTGGTCCAACACATTATAAGTGTGCACATAGCTCTTGGGTACTTGGACCATGGTGGAGCTGCCTTGGCACACATAGGATGATGAATTATGAAAGTGGGCACATAAGAATTAAATGATATGAAAAGGTGTGATGTGATTTGGAGTTAGTTTCCCCCCTAAAAGTCCTGAGTTTAACCCAAGCTGATATAAAGAAATCAAACAATACCAGTAGACTTGTGGAGTGCACCCGAGATTGCCACACTAAGACGAACCCTACCCCTCAAAAGTAGACCGGCGACTTCATCATTTTTGCCGGCGACACCGGTCCAACCAAGTCCAAATTGCACCATATTTTATCGGGTCACTCATTGTTGTCCCATCATCCTGTTTTTATTATTTGTTTATTTTTTTTGAGCCTATAAATACAAGATCAGTGGGTAAGCTAAGATATACTTTTCGTGAGAGAAAACTTTTTATACATTGTAACTAGTTGATTTTGCAGCTCTTAAGCTGAGTTTTTTGCCTTCCTCTGGTCTTGCAGCTTCGTTCTTGAACTTGCAAGATTAGATTTTGGTATTGAATTCATTTTGCTTGTACTTGGAACCATTGCAATCAAAGCATCATTTACTTCAAGTTGATTCTTATATCTTTTCTCTTTTGTATTTTATTTTATATTTATTAAGTTGTGATCTCATTTCATGATGTGTGAGTAGTTTTGTGCTTGGGATATGGCAAGATAGTTTGTGGAATGGCTTGCTTTCCAACCCCTCTTTCTTGATTCTTGCATTTTGCACTTTTTCCCTTAATATATGCAATTTTATTATGTTTTTCTTGATAGGATATATATTTTTGAATGGTTGCAAATCAACCTTTAAGATATATCATATTCCTTCTTTACATTTTATTATTGTTATATTATGAATCGAAGTTGAAAGGAATATGAAATTTAGCTAAGTATCGGAAACTAGCTAGATAGAACATATAGCCATACAAGCACATGTTCTATGCTTGCTAACTCCACTTAACTCATTTCATGCTCATTTCATTCTAAAACCTTAAATTTTTCGTTTCTTTTTAACCTAATTTTGATATCGTATCCTAAACTGACACTTGTTATCGGGATAGATGCGACATGCTTTTTTAAGTCAATTAGAAACTAAAAATGGACCTTGAATCAAGATTGAGAGCTGGGGTAATGCCATATTTCAACTTACTAAACCTTAACCTAAGTTTTCCCTAATTATCACTTTATCTGTCCTTATTTCATTTTGTAAAAATATGACAATTCCAACTTCAAACCATTGTTTTCTACCTCAAAATGATGTCGTGATATCCACTCCCTGTGGATCAACCCGTACTTGCCGGCTTGCATCAACGCACCATGCACTTGCGGTATTTTTATAACTCGAGATTCACGTCGTGCACTATTTTCATCAAGACTGACAAAAAATCACGACACCATGAGTATCCAACACACACACACACATATGTGTGTGTGTGTGTTGGGTTATGCCAGTGCCCTTTCCATCTACCGTGACCGTTTACGGAACAAAAATTTTCAAAACTGGCGCTAGAACAACCCTATAACCCAGATCTACCATAAACTTAAAGCTAGCAAACTAAAGAGGAGTTTAGAATGGTTATACCGAATGATCCGAGGACTTCGGTCTTTTACCATCTTCCTAAGCTCCTAGAGGCCATCCTGATCAAGCTTGATCGCTGGTCTCTCTCCATCGAAGATGATCCACCTGAGGATTTGTAGTTCGAGCTCTAACCTCATAGCCGAGGTAACTAGGGTACTTAGTTCGCTAAACTAGATAGCCTAGAGGATGTAGAGTCTAATGATAGATTAATTTGTCTCCAAAAACCCAAAGTTTCTCAACACATGAGACTTTTAGGGTGGAGGTAAAAGAAGAAAGCATGAGGAGATAAGAGTGTTGTGAGTTTTTTTCCAACCAAAGAAAATGGCTAAGTGTTGTGAACTCAAGCAAAACTCAAGCCTCACAAAATATCTCAAAACACATATAAATCAAGCATGCTACAATAGTAAACCATGAGTCACCCCCGTGAGTCACCCCATGAGCCATGCTTCCATAAATGCAAAGAACATATCATCCTCCACCTCATTTAACCATTTAATAAAATGGTTAAAACAAAAATGAGGTGGCATCTTCTAGAAGTAATCTTGTAATAAATTACAAGAATACCCCTCATCCGTATATACATACCCGTATCCATATTCCGAAAAATACGAATACAAAGAGACGAAAATAATCCAATAATATAATACTAGAATCCGGCTTAAACCAAAGCCCATTAGTATTATCCGTCTGAATCATGATACGTGCACAAGTGCACGTATATGATCGAACCCTGCCATAAAACCATACGGCATCTACATCTTTTCGCCCGAAGCAGGAAAACCCTCTGTGTGGGACTCTAAAGACTCGTCAATACGCTGGCAGTGGGTTTAACCACAAGCACGTCAGCAGCACTAACTGTATATAACGGCTATCCAAGTATTGAGCGAAAGGAAGGCCGACGAGCAAACTCATCCAAACTCCTACTGAGCCTGTCCATGACAATCTTCGCACAGTCCGGTCTGTTTGTTTAAGAGTATCACATATCGAGTCTAGGGTGATGGATAAAGTCAGACCCCTAATAACACGATATTTCGTGTCGGTATGAAGACCATTACCAACTGAGAAACGACTGATCCAAATCAGTAATTCTCGTCTATCTTGTCCAAGAATTTCTGGTGATGGCCACCCATGCTCTACGCGATATCAATCCCCAATACCGGGAGAGATGGAACCCCGACGATCCGCTCACTGCCTCCGTGTGGCTCGGGACTGTACCCAACTAAATCCTGTTTGCACGACTCCTTTGAGCCGTGGTAGGGTAGTAATCAAAGCACAGTGGGAACTCATACGAGACAAATGACGATCTCAGGTCGATAGATTAACCTGTATACATGTCACCTGTGAACTGCTATCTGACAATAGGTATAATACCAACTAGCATGTTCCCGGCGAGTACGTCCAGTGTACTCAGAACCCAATGAGCACCTGCATACTATCTTAGGTGACTAACTGACACCAATAGCTTGTGAAACTGGCCACCGCCACTCGTCGGGGTCTCGATAAGTATACACTAGTCTATTCTGGAGTATCGATGCCTGATTGGTTTTAATTTGTCTCAAGTCTTCGATTTTTAAAGAAAAGATTTAGTCGAAAAGAAGCGATGAAATGTTTTAATCGTATAATAACCGCAATCAATAATGGTGTCGCTTATAGCTATCACGACCCGAAATGGCACGTGACTGGCACTTGAATCATATGAAGTCTATAGGACCCCATCTAATTCAAGTAAGCCCAAAAAATCCCAGAAATATAAACCATTTTAAGAAAGTGACTTATTAAAATCAACATGTTTAAAAGCAAGTGGTTTTAATAGCATAAGCCGAGTTATGCGTTTTTAAAACATCAAGTCTTTCCTGAAAATTTCAGCAGAGTTTCCTTTGTAAATACAGGCCCCAAAAAGAGATACAACATGAATAGTATATGAAAAGATAAAAGGTATCCCCAAGAGGGAGCTAGCTCTTCGTCAAACGACGGTCACAACCATGCAAGCAATATAATATACAACGCCGAAAGGCGAGGATCAAAACTCAAAAGAAAACTAAAAAAAATGCATGAAAGACATAATAATACAACACGCGACTCTAAGGTCGAAAGAATAATACAACTGGTCTCTAGTCTGAAATAAAAATACATGTCTGGTTGATGGAGTTTACTAGATACAACTGAAAATAAATGCACAATGGTGGTCATGATGTGAGTGAACCCACCTACCAAAAAAATGTGCACGGTTCTCAAATCCAGAAATCTTATGAAAACAGCATATCTTAATGCGTATAAACATAAAGCATAATGTATGCGACATATGATAGAAATGTAAGAATATCCGTATAACATGAAACATGGAACAGTGATATGCGCTTATTAAGGGAGGACCACTCTTTAAAATGAATCAAGTTTTAAAATATATTCTGCGGTTCCCAAATTCCTCCAAGTCAAATGCAATATAATATACAGGTGCATGCAACTATAGCAGACAATTCATGTAAGGTATCATATCAAAATGCAGCAATTCTACTGTGTAGTGACATAGCAATTATTGATGATGAAGTATGTGAGCCGGCAAGTAAGTGTACGTGAAGCATACGCATCATCGATAATGGTGCTGGTGTCCTGATAGCATGGGATTCATAATAACTGCAGAGATCACCAATAGCATGCAATGCGATGCGAATAGTAAGAATATGCGGAAAAATGAATAGATAACACAGCAATAAGAAATATGCTTTAAATATATGAGTCACACAGTTTTGGCTTTTGAAAATAACACGAATCGTGGTGTTTAGAAAAATAGGGGCTATGATGTTTTTAAGCAAAGGTACGTCTTTCGAAATATCCGTAGTATCCCTTGGTACGTCTTTAAAATTCTTACGATTCATTAGTTTTAGAAATAGGTATGACTCGGATCCAGTCTAACACCTACTAGGTAAACTATAGGTCTAACTAACAAACCAATCGAAAGGGATATGGAACCCACCTACATCTGAGTCGATGTATATACACATATATATAATAGTCGGTGATCCTGCCTCAAAAGTACCACGTACGATACAATATATCATATGACATCCTCGAGTCAAGAGTGCGGATCTATCATCATAGCTAGCTCGTACGGTACATCCGTCGTACGGCATCCCAAATCTGGGTACGGGTCAACTATCACATCTATCTCATCATTTATCTGGTATCCTTATCATCACATCATGAATTAGGGGTACTGATCTACAGTCTAGTACGATCTGATACCATCAACATATATATAAATGCGTGTGTATGAAAACACACCGCCTACCGATCCGCTATCATCACATGTCGTATCTCATAATACGATCCAAATCACATCACCGATCTCGTGGCATCATGCCCAATCTCATCGACTCATCTCCAACTATCATCCACTATCCTCATTATCCATGTGTGTATGTATGTATGCATGTATATATATATATATATATATATATATATATATATAGTCCCATACCTATGTGTGTGTGTGTATATATACGTATCCCCATATACGCACAAGTAATAATAATGATGCATGCAAGGGTGTGTGCGCGTGTGTGCAAAGCTATTCTATGGTTCGCGACTAAGAAATCAACCACGACACTATCATCCAAATTCACAACACATATGTAAATATATAACATATCATCAACTACACTACGAACTGCAGGGGTGCTATACGCCATCCACCCGACTTCCCCCGTAGATATAAATCTACTCACTTGATCCTCGCTTGCTGGAGTCGATGACGCCACGCTCTTCCTCGTCGTCTTGAAAACCATGAGGGGGTACCTACAACCAATACACAATCGCAAATGCGTATTAAAATCAAGTCGGAAAACCAAAACGGCACACGTTTCGCTCATAGGTTAAAACCTATAGCTTACGCCTGCAAAACCACCAAACAACCCCCGTCGCTAACGTACAAACATCAGACGACGGAACACAAAATCAACTACCAAATCCCAAATTAAAACGAAGTTGCAAAATAATGCAGAAACTCAAGAAAATGGTCCCAGATTTTACCCTAAGTGAAATTTGCCAATTTTGCATATATGGAGGGTCTAATTTACTGGAGATAATGCCCTGGACCAAACACGGATCATTTCCACTCTACCCAGGCCGCAATTTACGGCCAAAATGAGTAAATTTGCGGCCAGAACTTAGAGTGGGGGTCTCAGGCTTTGGGTATAGGTTCTAGGTTGCCTGCACATCTCTCAGTCTTCGCTAAATATTTTTCAGGTCACCCGGGTTATAACAGATCACCAAAACACATCACAATTCTCACAAGTTCCCGATATCGGGGTTTCTAAGTTTGGGAATTGGGGGTTTACTCTATGGTTTAGCCCATTATACAATCCCTACAGGGGCCGTAGTCCCTAATTACACCTCAATTGCATCTTTGGAATCAATTCCAACCCTAATTCCTAACTTGGAATTTCAAAGTTCGCTAAACTACACAATATCGATTCTAAACTTGTATGGATATTTAAGGAATTGAAATAATATTCTAATGGTGCAGAAAATATCTCATTTGGCAACTCAAGAATTTTCTTGAGTTTCCCCAAGTCTTCAAAATCCGATTTTTCTTGGTCCAAAGTGTTTATAGTGAGCTTGTGCATGCTTTTTGTGAAGTGGAGATGAACTTTTGAGTTGTTTTTGGTGTTGTAATGAAGAGGTAGAGGAGGGGGATAATGTGTGCTGCTATGGGGATGAAGAGAGAAGAGAGAATGAGAAAGATGATGAAGGGAATAAAGAGATATGGTCCAAGGTTGACCCCTCACCTCTCTCTCTCTCTCACCCATACCATATTGTTTATTCCATTTTCTTTTCTTTTCTTTTGTTATCTTTTCTCTTCTCTTCTCTTTTAAAATTAAAACCATGCATGATAAAGAGAAAGAACCAAGAAAGAAATGTAACAAGTGTGAAAAATGACACGGTGCATGTCATGTGCACAAATCCGGCTTAAAGCACGATTAGCGATATTTAATCGCGATTAGCATTAAAATAGTATAATTAATCATAAAATTTCATAATTTGCTTGAATCCATAAAGCACCCTCATTTCAGTAATTTCAATAATTTTCCAAATTTTTCCCCATTTATCGGTATTTAATTATACCGCACTAATAAAATATTCATAATATTTATTATTTAATTATAAAAATTCCCAAAATAATATTTTTATTTTTCTGAAATGTTACAGTAGTGATTGTTAGTGAGCATGGGTCGTCCACTGAGATACGAGGAATTCGTAAATTCTTGCTTTAATTGAGTCAAGAGAAATAGTAAAGAAAATTCAAGAAATAGTTCAAGATTGAGTGGAATTCATATTTTCAAGAAAATCAAGAAAATGTTTTCAAGAATTAGTAATCAAGAAAATTTCCAAAATAAATTTTAGTTATCAAGAAAATTTAAGAATAGCTTGTAGGATTCGATAGGAATTAGTAGTAATGGATGAATACTAAAAATGACTCATCTTATCTATTGATGAATTATAACTAGATTGATGGCAAGGAATGAAGATTAGGGATCTATTGAAGAAATTATGGTTTCTCCTTCACTATCCCTTGTCTTTTCATTGCTCACCATTCAAATTTAGCCTTTAGCAAAGAAAATCATCAATCATCTAATTCCCAAATTGCAACGAAATTATCAAAAACGGTGATCTCGCTCCCAATTTGGTCGTTAATGATTCTCTTTCTTAAAGTTCATAATTCTCTTTCTTAAAGTTCATAATTCTCATAAGACTTAAGATGAATATAGAATTCTATCACTATTTGATCTACCAAATTCCTTCGAATGCTTAGCAAGTGGAGATTTACTCACACATTATGAAGATAAAAGAATAAAAAAATAGAGATTTCATAATGCGAAAATTTTAAAGAAAGCAAGATTGAACAAATGATCACCTTTATTATTCAACTTCGAATTACACTTCTCAATTCGAGATTACAAGAAAGAATGCTCTCGATCACTCCCTTGAAGAGGTAATTTCTCCGTCGATCTTCGCTTTGCTCGATCACCGTGAGAGTTGGACCTGTCAAGGATCACGTGCTCTTTGATGAAGACCGGCTTCGTGTAAAGGATCTTGAATTTCGTCGCTCAATGTTGTTCTCAACGATTCTTGATCTTGAGATTTGATCTTGAATTGGAATTGAATTGGATTGAATTGGCTCTCAAATTATCTCCCCAAATTATGTAACCCCAAAAATGAAGGCTTATGTCCTTTATATAGCCCTTCACTAATCTTCCCCAAGAAGCTAGACCAATCTTCTCCAAGAAGCTAGGTAGTTTTAGAGAAGGTTCTAGAATAAGGTAGTTATCAAGCTTCCTCAAGAAGTTAGGTTGTTATCGAGAAGTTTTCAGAACAAGGTTGTTACAATGGAGCGTCCTCAGCAAGCTAAAAGGTTGTAGGGAAACTTCTGGAAAAGTATCGTCAACTGACTCCCCAACTCGGCCGCGGATCCGCGGCGGATCGGCCGGACTTGGCCGCGGATACGCGGCCGTTTGGTGAGATCAGAGCTTCAATTCTCTGTAGTATTCTCATGGTGGTCTCTGGGTTTATATTTGATATCTGGAATCTTTTTATCTCTTCTGAATCTCTGTCAAATTTTAACTCTTTGATTTCCTGTATTTTGTCGGCGAATTTGCGATTCCGATATCTGTCCTGAGATAATTTTCTGCACAAAATCTCAATGAAGAATGCTGGAGATATAAAATATCATGCGTGAAATAATAAACATACAATTTCCTTCCAAAATGTTGATTATAATGTATAACACGCGGTAATTGACATTTTCCAGACGAACTTATAATATGTGTTATATTTATAATAAACATCCTTAGATGATTAGAAAAGTGAGAAAATTGTTATGTTTAAGATTTCAATTATTTCGACTGAACAAATTCCCCCAAACTTGACTTTGATCATCCCGAGCAAACTTCTTTTATTCAGGAGAAGGAGAAAAACTAACTAGCACACTTTCGTAGGCAACACGATTGCACTGAGTACGTGCAACAAGCCTTTAAATTTCTAGGTGTCCCTAGTAGGAGGAGTGTTGTCTCCTGAGGGTTTTCAGCGGATTGCACCCACAAAATCCTATAATAAAAGAAAGACCGTGAAAGTTACATATAAAGATAAGAATTATAAAAGAAAGATCTTGAAAATCAGAGTTTCCAACTATTCTAGCTTTTCGGTTGTCATGAGCCCTATCTTAATAGTCATGAAAAGATGTTAGAAATTACATCATCCCTCAATAAAACATCGCCTTTATTCTTCATCCCTACCTTTCTTCCAAACATTGATCATATACCCTTACGTGTGTGTAAAAGACATCTCTACACTCGGAGAATTCAATTCAAGCTATCATACTCTTGTCCATCTACCTCAGTATTTTTTTAGTCGGTGAATATGGAATTGCTCACACATTTTTCATGTGACCGTTAATACTTCTTGAGATACTAACCGACTGATTACTAAACGTGATCACATATTAGGCGTAATTAGCAATTTCCTCGTCTTGCAACACCTAAAGCTTAGCAGTGACTCCCAAACCAGTTAGTCTAAGACACTAGGTGATGAAGCACCCTCGCTATAATTTTATGCTGCCTCGGTGATTACAAAACCAGTGTTTATTTTTCTTCACCATTTTATACTTTTATGCTTCATTTATTATTTATTTTCTTCGTACTTTGGTTTTTAGATAAGAGCATTTCAAGGTATCCTCTACTATCCGGAGTTTCAAGACGTGTGTAAGTGCGTATAGTAGGGTATCACCGTTCAGATGTTTGGCTTCCAGAATAGGAACTATTTTTCATACTTATTTTTATTCTCAGATTAGTGACTTCCTTTATCTTACTAACCCTTGGGACAACGGCTCAAACTACTTATTACTAGTTCCGTTTAAGAAAGCATCTAACTTTCTTGGTTTTCTTAAATTTTTCCAATCTTTTAAATGTAATTTTTCACTTTCTAATCTTTCATTATAAAAGAAAACTTAAAAATTTTGTGCTTATGCAAAGTGTAATGCAAAGTAATGCGTAAATAAGCACAAACCTCCCCCAAACCTGTTTACAGCAGTGTCCTCACTGTTGTCATCTTTTAAATCTAAAAAACCTGTAGACTTGGGAGGAAAAGTTATTAACGGGGATAAGAATAAATGAAAGTGAAAATATCCCCAAACTTATTTTTTATTACTCACCTCCATTCTTAGGATGAGATATTATTATCAAAACATGGAGGTGAGGCGGAGAAAATTTAGTTATAATAAGGCGGCTCCTGTAAAAACAGGAGCTCCTCCGTGGGGTCAGTGGAAAAATACGATTTTAATCTATGCCCATTCACTTTGAAAATTGAACCGTTTTTCATATTTTCAACTTCAACTGCCCCGTGCAGGTATACATACCGCACCACAAATGGTCCTTTCCAACGAGATTTTAGCTTACCCGCATGAAGATGGAGACGGGAATTGTAGAGAAGGACTTGTTGACCTGGGATAAAAGTTTTTCTCAAAATATTTTTATCGTGAAATACCTTAGTCCGGTTCTTTACTATCACCGCATTATCGTAAGCTTCATCGCGGAGTTCGCTTAGCTCATTTAATTGCAGCTTCCGAAAGTTGCATGCTTGATTTAAATCGAAATTAAGTTCTTTAATGGCCAACATTGCTTTATGTTCAATCTCGACAGGAAGGTGGCAAACCTTTCCAAACACTAAACGGTAGAGAGAGATACCAAGATCAGTCTTACAGGCGGTACGGAATGCCCAAAGAGTATCCGTCAATTTGATTGACCAATCTTTCCGGTTTTTAGAAACTGTTTTCTCCAAAATTTGTTTCATTTGCCTATTGGAAATCTCAGCTTGCCCGCTCGTTTAGGGATGATAGAGCATCGAAAGTTTGTGCTTGATTGCATATTTCCGTATCAAAGTCTCAAAAGACCGATTACAGAAATGTGTCCCGTTGTCGCTAATGATAGCGCGAGGGTGTCCAAATCGCGAAAAGATATTTTCTTTAAGAAACCTAATAACAACCTTGTTCTCATTAGTGTGACATGGTATTGCTTCCACCCATTTTGAGACGTAATCAACCGCTAACAAGATATACAAATTCCCAAAAGAGTTGAGAAAAAGACCCATAAAATCAATACCCCAAACGTCGAAAATTTCTACAACCAAGATAGGTTTTAGTGGCATCTCATTTCTTCGAGAAATCAGACCCGTGTGTTGACACCGTGGATAAGTTTTGCAATGATTAAATGCATCTTTGAATAATGTAGGCCAGTAAAAACTACATTGCAAAACTTTCTCCGCCGTCTTTCGTGGACCAAAGTGACCGCCACATGCCTGATCATGACAGAAAGATAAAACACTCTTGAACTCATCATTGGGGACACATCTGCGAATGATTTGGTCAGGAAAATACTTAAACAAATACGATTCATCCCATTAAAAATGCTTTACCCGGCATAGAGATTGATGATTGTCTTGTTTAGACCATTCGCTGGGGATAAGTCTCGTTGCTAGATAATTCACAATATCCACGAACCAAGGTTTGCAGGATACGTTCAAGAGCTGTTCGTCAAGGAAGCGTCATTTATTGGCAAGGTCACAATGGGTGAAGAAGTTATGCGTGAAAGATGGTCGGCTACTACATTTTCACATTCTTAATTATTTCGAATGACAAGATCAAATTCTTGTAATAATAGGATCCAACGTATTAACCTGCCCTTAGCATCCTTCTTAGATAAAAGATGTTTTAGGGCGGAGTGATCAGTGTAAACCACAATTGGTGAGCCGATCAAGTAAGGCCTGAATTTTTCTAATGCAAATACTACTGCCAAAATTTCTTTCTCGGTAGTTGTATAATTAATTTGGGCATCATTCAAGGTCTTACTTGCATAATAAATCGCATGTGGCATCTTATCAATGTGTTTTCCTAAGACTGCACCAATAGCAAAATCCGATGCATCACACATAATCTCAAACGGGTGGTTTTAATCAGGAGATGATAGAACAGGGGCTGTAGTGAGAGATCTTTTAAGTGATTCAAAAGCAGCCTCACAGTCCGAATCAAAGTAAAATGTTGTATCCTTGGCCAAGAGAAGAGTTAAGGGTCTAGCAATTTTGCTGAAATCCTTAATGAATCTCCTATAAAATCCTGCATGACCAAGGAAAGATCGAATATCTTTGACGCAATTGGGATGAGGAAGGTTATGAATGACATCTATTTTAGCTATGTCTACCTCAATGCCTTTTCGTGAAATGACATGTCCAAGCACGATACCTTCTTGGACCATAAAATGGCATTTTTCCTAATTCAATGTTAAGTTCTTATCCTTACAACGGGTAAGAACAGCGTCAAGATGAGATAGGCAATCCTTAAATGAGTCCCCGAATATAGAGAAATCTTCCATGAAAATCTCCAAAAAATTCTCGACCATGTCCGAGAATATCCCCATCATACACCGCTGAAATGTAGTGGGAGCATTGCATAACCCAAAGGGCATGCGTCTATAACCAAAGGTACCGAAAGGACGAGTAAATGTTGTTTTATCTTGATCCTTTTCGGCAATAGGGACCTGGTTATAACCAGAGTATCCGTCCATGAAACAATAATATTCATGTCCAGCTAATCGTTCCAACATCTGGTCAATGAAAGGTAGAAGGAAGTGGTCTTTCCTCGTTGCGGCATTGAGTTTTCTATAATCAATACATACGTGCCACCCAGTTTGAGTGCGTGTCTGAATCAACTCGTTAGCCTCATTAGTTATGACCGTGATGCCAGACTTCTTAGGGACCACATGAATAGGACTTACCCATTGACTATCAGAGATTGGGTAAATTATACCATTATCAAGGCATTTGAAAATTTCTTTCTTTACCGCCTCCTTCATGACGGGATTTAACCGTTTTTGTGGTTCTCAGGTTAGCTTGGCTTCATCCATCAAATATATATGATGTTTTACAATCAAGAGACTAATCCCTTTGATGTCTGCCATTGTCCAACCAAATGCTTACCGATTAGATCTTAAGACCATCATAAGAGCATCCTCTTGCTCTAAAGCTAGAGAAGCGGATATGATCACGGGCATAAACTCATTCTCACCTAAATATGTATATTTAAGATGAGAAGGTAAAAGTTGGAGATCTAATGTCGGCGGAGAGACAAGAGAAGTTTGGGTAAGAGAATGATATTCGGATTCTCGAAGAAGTTCATAACCTGTGTATGATAATGACTCGGAAAGTGCTACTGACTTTTGTGATGAGTCAGAAGGTTCAAACTCGGGGGTGGACTCGTCAAAAGTGTCCTCACTATGATACTGTGCAAGATCAAACAATGATGAGCTAATGTCGTCGAGATCATTAAAGCAAAGTTCATCAGCCTTGCAGCTTTCGGGAGCAATCTCGTGGACAGAACATACATCAAGAATATGAGTAGAATGTTCAGATGTTTGACTTCCTAGCTTGTAAATGTTAAGCTCAATTGTCATTTTCCCGAAGGATAAGTTCATAGAACCGTTACGGAAATTAATGACAGCATTGGAAGTGGCTAAAAAGGGTCGACCAAGAATCACCGGAATTTGGTTCTGTGGGTTCGCTACAGGTTGTGTATCTAAAACAATAAAGTTCACAGGGAATATAAATTCCCCGACTTTTATCAACACATCCTCAAGCTCTCCCCTAGGTTTGGTGATAGATCGATCTGCCATCTGGAGAGTGCAATGAGCAGGTTTCAACTCTCCAATACCTAACTGCAAGTAGACAGAGTATGGAAGCAGGTTAACACTAGCGCCAAGGTCGAGTAGAGTACGATTAATGTTTTTACCCCCAATAGAAATAGAGATTGTAGGACAACCGGGGTCCTTACTTTTCTTTGGTAATTGATGGGTAAAACCTGTGCTAACATTACTCGTCATGAAAACTTTTTTCGGCACTTGAGTCTTCCTCTTCCTAGTGCACAAGTCCTTAAGTATTTTCGCATAAGCCGGAACATGTTGTATATCATCCAGGAGAGCGATATTGATGTTAACATGTTTAAACATTTCCATAATCTTCTCCATTTGTGGACTTGGTTTGTTTCCCCTTAACCGATTTGAATAAGGAGCTTTAGCAATAAGAACTTAGTCCAACATTGGAGAAGGTCGTGTGGGTGGAAAAGATCCTAGAATTGGAGTGGAGATCGTATTATGTTGACAAGAAGGAGTGGGATGAGAGTCGAGCCTTGAGGAAAACGAAGAATAGGCTCGCAAGAAGGTGGAGTAGATGAAATAGGGTAAGAAGTAGAAGTGGAAGCCGGGGTGTCATTGATTAATTTATCATTATCAATCTGTTCACCGACTTGGTTATTCAGCACTCTTCCGGATCTCAACGTTGTAATGGCATTCACATTGTAGTGTTATGAGTACCCAGGATTCGGTAAGGGTTGAGATGGAAGTTTCCCTTTCTCTCTAGCACTGATTTCGGTATTTAATTTGGCAATTTGTGCTTCTATCAATTTAATACTCTCACCGTGGGAGGTGGAGTTCTTCTTTATAGTATCGACAGAATATTTTATCTCAGCCGAAACTTGCATGAAGTTTTTCCTGAACAAATCTAAGGTTCGTTCGAGTGAAAAGGAGTTTTCGGTACTGGTCAATTGCAAAGAATTATTATTCGGTGCAGAATTGTTGGCCGGGTTTTGGAAAGTTTGTAGTTGAAAGGGATGCTGACCCTGTGTTGGATGCTTTTGTTATGAAGGGACCCTTTGAAAGTTATTTTGGTTTGGAACCGTATTTTGAGTTTGGTGTTGGTTCCAAGAAAAATTTGGGTGATTCCTCCAACCTTAATTATATGTGGAAGAATAAGGATCGTTTCTAGGTCGTTACTGAAAAGCAGCATTAGTGTGTTCTTGACCTTGAAACGGAGAATTCAAAGGATATTCTTCCGTCAGATGTGATGGATCAGAACAGCATCTACATACGGTTTTAGGGAGAGTCACCTGGTTTAGGGAGGCTAATAAAAATTTGTTTTTCATAGCTTCGAATTTCTTTTGCATTGCTGCCATTTCGGCTTTGACTGCTATGGAAACATCAAGTTGATGAATACCACCCCTAGATGAATGACTAACGCTTTCCCATTGCAAAGTGTTTTCAGCGAAATTTTCCAAGAATTTCCAAGCTTCACCATCGTCTTTGGACATGAAATTTCCTTGACACATGGTTTCAAGCATCTGTTTTGTTATTGGATTAATGCCCTCGTATATGATTCGGCACAGATCCCATCTATGGATTCCGTGATTAGGACATTGGACAAGCAGATCCTTGAACCGTTCAAAACATTTCCAAAATGGTTCATTGGGAAGCTGGGAAAACTGGTTAATTTCACTCCTAACACGGGAGGTCTTTTGATTGGGATAAAATTTCTTAAGGAATACTATGACGAATTCATCTCAATTGGAAATAGAGTGTGCGGGTGTGTTATAAAGCCACTTCTCAGCTAAATCACACAAAGTAAACGGGAGAAGACGTAAACGCATAGGATCCACAGAAAATTGTGAAGTGCCCATCATAGCACATACGTTTTAGAATTTGGTGATAAAAACGTATGCGTCTTCAGACTCAAGACCGTGAAATTTAGGCAAAAGATTGATATAATATGGTTTGATTTCGAAATTATCCCCATTGGCTGGTGGGATAGAAAGACAAATAGAAAGAGGACCACGTATAGGGTAACATCTCTCTTGGAGAGATATACGCTGTAGATTCTGCGACCTGCGGTTGGTGGCAAAGTGGTGTTATTGAAATTCGATGGAGAACCATCCATCTCGGTGGATGTGGTGTGTGGTGAGGAAAAAGAAGATGAAGAAATACCGACTTCGAAGTCGATAGAAGAAACGCGGACAAGACGGGCACTAGAATCCCTTGTCCAGCCGAGTATGCACTAAAAGGATTTAACGCAAGTGGCAGCAGCGTATGTGATAATTAGAGAAAGTGGTTTGTTTTTTTGTTTTTCGTTTGTTTTGAAAAGGACGGATTTAGAAAAATCACACAAAAAATGCACAATCAACCCTAGATCTACGGCCACCTAGGTCAAGTCACTAGACCACTCTTAGACTTTTAGAAAATAAGTCGCAGGATAAATCCTCTACTACCTCTTTATCCCTTCTGTGGCCAGGTAAGTGGGAGGTATCCGTTATGTAAGTAGCGGGCCTAATTAAGTAACCACTTGCCTTAGACACACTTGCCTTAGACACCACAAAAGAAATGCGGATAAGAAATAGATTACCCACGACCTTCTTCTGTCCTAATTGAGCGCGACGGTCCTTAGAGTCTTATCTAGATATTTTTTATTAATGAAGGGTGATGCAGATGCTAGTTTTGTGATTTTTGGGCTTAGGAAGGGTAATGAAATCCCCACCTAATCTGAATTTAGTCTTTGCCCCTTAATTTCCGTATTAAAGTATGCAAAAACAACCAATATCAAAACAGGTAACAAGATTTTTTAAGCGCGGCGAATTTTTGCAAAGAATCCTGCAGAAAAGTTGTTATTGGACTAATCAGAGGAGAAAGAAGAATGAAGAGAATATACCAGAGAAACTTGGAACCCTAAATCGTTAATACTGTCGCGGTTCCGCCACCAATACCTGCTTCTTGCCGCGGTTCCGCGGTCAGTTGAATAGTTCTTTGAATAATTTTTGGTACTGATGCTCCCCTTGCTCCTCTGGTCCTGTTAAATACTTCAGAATCTTCATCTCTCTGCTCCAATAATTCCAGATTCCCTTGCAAATTCACACACTAATCGTTAAGGACATGATGTGATTTTGATTTGAATTTTTGATGGAATAATAATATTTCAACTCAAATAGCAAGAAAGAACGAATTACGTACGAATCCCCGGCAACGGCGCCATTTGATTGGTTTTAATTTGTCTCACTTCTTCGATTTTTAAAGAAAAGATTTAGTCGAAAAGAAGCGATGAAATGTTTTAATCGTATAATAACCGCAATCAATAACGGTGTTGCTTGTAGCGATTGTTAGTGAGCACGGGTCGTCCACTGAGATACGAGGAATTCGTAAATTCTTGCTTTAGTTGACTCAAAAGAAATAGTAAAGAAAATTCAAGAAATAGTTCAAGATTGAGTGGAATTCATATTTTCAAGAAAATTAAGAAAGTGTTTTCAAGAATTAGTAATCAAGAAAATGTCCGAGATCAATTTTAGTTATCAAGAAAATTGAAGAATAGCTTGTAGGATTCGATAGGAATTAGTAGTAATAGATGAATACTAAAATTGACTCATCTTATTTATTGATGAATTATAGCTAGATTGATGGCAAGGAATGAAGATTTGGGATCTATTGAAGAAACTAGGGTTTCTCCTTCACTATCCCTTGTCTTTTCATTGCTCACCATTCAAATCTAGCCTTTAGTAAAGAAAATCATCAATCATCTAATTCCTAAATTGCAACGAAATTATCAAGAACGGTGATCTTACTCCCAATTTGGTCGTTGATGATTATTTTTCCTAAAGTTCATAATTCTCATAAGATTTAAGATGAATATAGAATTCTATCACCATTTGATCTACCAAATTCCTTCGAATCCTTAGCAAGTGGAGATTTACTCACACATTATGAAGATAGAAGAATCAATAAATAGAGATTTAATAATGCGAAAATTTTAAAGAAAGTGAGATTGAACAAATGATCACCTTTATTATTCAACTTCGAATTACACTTCTCAATTCGAGATTACAAGAAAGAATGCTCTCGATCACTCCCTTGAAGAGGTAATTTCTCCGTCGATCTTCGCTTTGCTCGATCACCGTGAGACTTGGACCGGTTGAGGATCGCGTGCTCTTTGATGAAGATCGGCTTCGCGTAAAGGATCTTGAATTTCGTCGCTCGATGTTGTTCTCAACGATTTTTGATCTTGAGATTTGATCTTGAGATTTGATCTTGAATTGGAATTGAATTAGCTTTCAAATTATCTCCCCAAATTGTGTAACCCCAAAAATGAAGCTAGACCAATCTTCTCCAAGAAGCTAGACAAATCTTTTCCAAGAAGCTAGGTAGTTTTAGAGAAGCTTCTAGAATAAGCTAGTTATCAAAGCTTCCTCAAGAAGCTAGGTTGTTATCGAGAAGTCTCCAGAACAAGGTTGTTACAATGGAGCATCCTCAGCAAGCTAAAACGTTATAGGGAAGCTTCTAGAAAAGTATCGTCAACTGACTCCCCAACTCGGCCGCGGATCCGCGGCAGATCGGCCTGACTCGGCCTCGGATACACGGCCGTTTAGTGAGATCAGAGCTTCAATTCTCTGTGGTATTCTCATGGTGGTCTCTGGGTTTATATTTGATATCTGGAATATTTTTATCTCTTTTAAATCTCTACCATATTTTAAATCTTTGATTTCCTATAATTTTTCGGCGAATTTGCGATTCCGATATCTGTCCTGAGATAATTTTCTGCACAAAATCTCAATGAAGAATGGTGGAGATATAAAATATCATGCGTGAAATAATAAACATACAATTTCCTTCCAAAATGTTGATTATAATGTTTAACATGTGGTAATTGATATTTTCCAGACGACCTTATAATATGTGTTATATTTATACTAAACATCCTTAGATGATTAGAAAAGTGAGAAAATTGTTGTGTTTAAGATTGCAATTATTTCGACTGAACAATGCCCAGTCTCGATACTCCCTTGACTAGGGACAATTAAGGATGTGCTTATAGACCACCCATCTCCCACGTATATGATTTCCATCATAATGTTGGTATTCAAGTAAAAATCCTATGGGCTCTATCAATATGTAATAGTGATCTGTAATACCACATAATGCATGTATATGATGATAAAGACAAACTATATAGCATACTATCATTTTGAGTAAGACTGTTCTATCCATATAGGTCCTCCCTCAATCATCATAATCACCTACCTGCGATTACAATAATTGCTTTGAGGGCACTATAGCCAACAATCTCCCACTTGCACTTAAGGCTAATTATTGCGTTGTCGCGTACTTACAGCCCGTGTGATACCGAACACCAAACTTCTCTACTAATCGGTCTCGCAAAGCTCGTTTGTGAAACTATTGCGTTCAAGAAATAGCCTCAGTGAGTGGATCCGCTCCAGTGTTTCTATCTTTATCTCTTTTTATATCTCAACTTCATGGAGAAAGACTATCTCCCGAAAGCGCAATACCTGTCTTAGAATTTGTCTGGATATCTGATAGGACCTAGTTCATAAATGAACTCTAAATCCAACAAACTTCTTAGACTGTATCAGCCACCGAATTTAATCAGTATCCTGCGCCATGCCTTCCACAATATCCGTTTGGACCACTTGTCCAACATATTGTCCCTCAAAAGAGGGAAAACTATGATTCTGACAGACACTCTGTCATCTAGATCACCTTGGAAGCTTAAAATGATAACCTCCTCCCAAAGGAGGCTGCCGTTACCATATACCAAGAACATCCACTTATGTTCATAACTGCTTACCAATGTTTCTCCAGGATTGGATTAATATATACTTATTGCAGTCTATGCAAAATCAATATCTAGTGTTGTACTTGACATTTCATGATTGACTCAATTGCCTAAGCAAGTTATATGCCAATCATGCAAATCTCTCTCCTCGTCAGTCTAGAAGACATCTCTTTAGAGACGGTGACTCCATCACCTGCGGGTACACTACTACGTCAGGAGTCATCTATTCTAAAACACTTTAGAATAGTGTCAAAGTACCCAAATTGGGACACTTCCTAAATCTAGATCTAAAACCATATATATAGTCACCAGAATCCCTGATATTTTATCCATATCCTATGTGGAGAAACCACTTTGTGACAACCACAGTATAATCGATCGTAGTATAGGAAGATCTCTTCCTATTAAGTGCATGTCATCCAAATACCAGGACATCACTCCCTACTACCTTCTTACCAGATCCATATCTTATTCTGATGAAGTCAAACTCTATGACTGTCACATTAAAAATATATGATCTATCTCCGCAATACCTGCTTTAGTCTATAAATAGACATAAGCTCTTTGCCCACTATGCTTCCGCTGCTCTCACTGACTACAACAACCCTCTGGTAGAGTCATATACACGTGCACTTCTAAAGCTAATTTAGAACAACGTTATACTCATCCTCCTGCCAGATCTCATAGTCTACAACAGTAGTAGTGGCGAGTTTGGGTAATCAAAAACCTCCCTGTTACTGTCTTTGGGGAGACCGAAGTACCTCTCGGTGCCTGAGGTTACCCACCAAATCTGCGGAGTGGCTAATGGATCGTCGAAACCAATTGAATCCTCAGGTTCTACTAAATTTTCAGTAATCGTTTGTAGTTATGGAATCATTTCCAGTTCTACCATACTCCCACAATGTTTTCTAAAAAGAATCCATTTTACTAAAACTGTGGCGAGTCAAGAACAATATAACTATTGATCTTCCAGATGGTAGAATGTTATCCCTCGTCAAAGCCCGGGATAACCCGCAAACTGCCATTACTGAAACGTGCCTTGAGTTTGTCCAGATTCCGGTTTTAAGCATCAGCCGGACATCTCCATCTACCTTAACATCGTTAAGATATGAATCCATTCTATATATCCAATATAGAAACAAATGCACTAATTTAATTGGAACCAGATTCAAAAATCATGCAGCCGTTTCTAGTGCATATCAACCAAATGGAGGGAGGCCAAGCAGCATTACTCATCAAGGAATATATCCACATATGTGTAATCTGAAAGAGAAGCAAGTTCTCAAAACTATTGGTTACAACGGAATCCCTAACATAAGTATCTACATCTTCGATCATCTTGAAGAATCCTGATACTTGCAACATATGGTTCTCTACCTTATTCTTATATCTATAACTTCTCAAAACATGGACCTTCTATTTCATCGAAATACTTGTCTAAAACTAGAGAAGTTATGAGTAAACAGAATATAGTACGAGTACCAACCCCTTTGTCCTAACAGACATCGGACAACATACAATACTCTGTATAAGTCTTTGAATTTAATAACTCAAACCCTGTGCGTTGTAGCTTGAAAACTGTACTATGGTTAAGAAGAATTACACCGTTGTTGAATGCACCTTACCTAACCATCAACCGATATAGTAAATGTCATAGACATAATTTCAAAAAGTTATATCTCACTTTATAAAATAAACCTACAAATATATCAATTTGAAATTGGTGCATAAAAACGGATATTCAAAACCAAATATTTTCCGTTAGGCAAAACCCAGGTGATTTCCTCAAATATCACCAATTACAAAGAATTCCGATATATAGAGGATCTAATCACCTAATTTCCAATATCTTACTCCCACTCACCATCTGTAACGCCAAACAGATGTGAGAATCAAATCTGGTAAATACATACCCTGGAGTTAGAATCTAATTGGGAAAACAGTTTTCAATTAACATTGCACAGTAAAACTGAAACATGAAAATGTTTTGAAGGGGTGGCCGAGTATTCCTAGTAATGCCTCTTCCACTATCCAGATTCATGACAGTAACCGTATACTTCCTTGCCCTCACTCCAATCCCTTTATATGTCTCTATTTATTACCTTCTGTACACCACACTTAGGCTAATTGATTTTCTTCCTTCTCTACCTTTCGGCACTAACCTAAGGTTTGGAAGAAGACTATCCAATAAGCGCAATAGGTGTACTCTCCTAATACTGGGAGCCCTCGCAACCTGAGAGAAGGTAAAGGAAAAAGACAACTGAATAATCCTAATTCTATTTCTCCAGAACCAGAAACCATCCTCGAACTGGTATAAGTTCCTTCGAGTTCGTATGTAACTATACGATGGCGTACCCAAGCAATATGGATCTTCGTAGTGATACGGAGTGTTCCGGAGAAAATGCAAAGGTGATATAGGAGTGGCAGGGGTATACATTGTTTCGTCGTGAATGATAGCAGTCGCAATTTCGTTTGCCCTTAATCTAATTCTTTTATATGTCTATACTTATTACCTTTTGTATACCACACTTAGGCTAATTGGTTTTCTTCCTTCCCTACCTTTCGGCACCTACCTATGGTTTGGAAGAAGACTATCCAATAAGCGCAATAGGTGTACTCTCCTGATACCAAGAGCCCTCGCAACCCGAGAGAAGGTAAAGGAAAAGGACAACTGAATATTCCTATTCAATTTCTCCAAAACCGGAATCCATTCTCGAACTGGAATAAGTTCCTTCGTGTTCTTATGTAACTATACGATGGAATATCCATGAAATATGGATCTTCGTAGTGATATGGAGTGTTCTGGAGAAATGCAAAGGGGATGTAGGAGTGGCAATGATATATGTGACTAAATGACAATCTAAAAGCCAACGTGTTTTAAGAAGGTTCGGTTAACTTGGTTCATGAGTTTTTTAAGGTCAGGCCATGGTCGCTGCCAAAGAGAGAGAGATAAGAAACACTCAGCGTGCACTCTAACCTAGATTAGATTGGTTAATAACTTTATCTAATCAGGATAGTTCTCACTGTTTCCTCGAAATCTCATTCAAACCCAAAAAGAAGAATCAGTCAGGATCATCTAAAATCACCCGAGGAGTAACACCTACTCATCAGTGGGAATCGGGATCCAACTATCACCGCATGATAACTTAATGGAAGCCACTCAAGTCACTACACTTCAGAAGGTATGCGCATGCCTGGCAAGTTTCCTGTTTATTTGAAACTCCCGATGTGGTTTTTACCCAAAGCGTCATATGGTCTTGATAGAGACCAACGTACCATAAGACGGAAGTTAAGTTAAACCCATCATTATCCTGGATTAACTTAGACCCACCCGTATAAGCCCTTGATAGAGACCAAAGTGGCTATGCGACTGTCTTAATTAATTGCATCCTAAGATGCAACAGATAAGTAACATTTAGCTACCTGTTGGGGTCAAAATTTACACCCCGGTTGACCAAGTCAAAATCAAAGTCAACCCCAACCCAAGTGGGCACAAGCCCAGGTCATAACCGAGCATGGAAGGGACCGACCCCATGACAAAAGGAATGAAACCATAAATTAGTTTTAATATAATTCCTTTTTTAAGAAATAAATGTATGTAAATGGGAAGAAAGCCGAAATTTTGTAAAAACCCATGGCTTATGTGCAAAAAGAAACAAGCATATAAGGTATGGGGTGGCACAAGTGCCATTTGGTAAAGCCCAAGGGGCTATATGTAAAGTGTGTAGCCTATAAAGGAAAACATGATGAAAATATCTATAACAACTTTTCCATTCTCTAAAAATTCTAGGGTTTGTACCTCCTCCTTCCTCAAGTTTCTAAACCTTCTTATTTTCTTTTGAATTAAATCAAGAGTTTAACTCTTCCTGTTCCAAAAATAAATAGTTTTTCATCATAAAACCCTTGAAGGGGAGCTCGGATCTGCCATCAAATCCCTAAAATGGGAGATTTTAAATCTCACCCCCATTTCTCCAAGATCCGGCCAACCGAGAGGAAGAAGAAGGAGACCCGTCTCCAAAAATCCCCTTCCGGGGAGGATCCGAGGCTCAAAAGAAGATCCAAAGATTTCTAGGAGTTTAATTTCATTCAAGATTTGTTGGAGTTTAACTCTATAAATCAAACCGTTTTTAGGAGTTTAAATCCAAATCTATACATAATCCTTATTAGGAGTTCAACTCCAAAAACCCCTTGGAAGTTCAACTTCTAACCCAGGGGCTAAGCCCCTTTTCCGCTGGTGTTTCCAGCGGTTGCGTGCCGCAAACGTGACCCGCGGGCGCCCAGCGGTCGCATGCACGGCACGTGACCCGCGGTCATGTGCACAGTAGGTGACCCGCGGGCGCTAAGCGCCTACGTGCACGGCACGTGACCCGCGGGCGCTAAGTGCCCACGTGCGCCTCACATGACCCATGGGCGCTCAGCGCCCACGTGCGCCTCATGTGACCCACGGGCGCTCAGCACCTAGCGGTGGCGTGCCGCTCACGTGACCCGCTGGCGCCAGCGGTCACATGCTGTGCACATGACCCGTGGGCGCCAACCGACCACGTACCATGCACGTGTCTCTGAGACGCTCCTCACCCCTCATTTTCCATGCACTCCACACCCAAAACACGTTCCCCATTGGAAAAAAATTTCTAATGGGGCGGAGCCTAAACCACTCCTTTTGAAAACCATTCTAGTTCCTTCAACGTTATCAAGTTCATCACGTTAAAGGTTTTTCACCAAAAACCAGCTGTAACCTTCCGTCGTTTCAGGTTAGTAGTGCTTAATATTCATGCTACTCCAGCCCGCTATCCGGGTAGCGGGACCCCCGTAAACTCTGCGAGGCCCTCGATATATCCAAAACCCTTTCAAAACAGAACACACTAATACATCATATTGAGTTCGCATGACATGTTTGACCCTTCAATCGGAGGATCCCTCGCTCCAAAAGAGGGGTAATTAACGGCAGCTTAGTCCGTGGCTGCCGGAGATTTGGATCCCCACAATCAATAAACCCCCGCCTACCCTACGAAGGGGGAATCTGTAGTACGCCTGACAAGCTCGTGCGTATTCCCATCTCAATAGGGCGACGAAAAACACCCCACACTACCGTACGCTATACCTTGATAGAAACCAACGTACATAGCACGAATACTAACTGCCACTTATCTGAAATAATGAAGGGCTACGGCTGGCTTTTTGGCGAAAACCCCTTTAACATAATGAACTTGATATCATTGAAGGAACCGAGTGGTTTTTTATAAATATATAGTGGCGAAAACTTTTGCTAAAGAGGTCACTCCCTATGAAGGGATCTCGGCTCTTTCCTCGTCGAATGAGGTGCGGAATATTCTAAACTGAATACCACGATGCAAAGCAAAAGAGTCGACTATAGTGAAGTTATTACACTGACGTAAACTTTTGCCTAAGAGGTCACTCCCTATGAAGGGATCTCGGCTCTTGCCTCGTCGAATGAGGTGCTGGATATTCATAACCAAATACCACTGTGCAAAGCAAAAGGAAATGTCTGTAATGTCAGTTTTTAAAAACTTGGTTCCAATAACATCATATAGGTTTGTTTTCCTTGCATTAATCGGAATCAATGCAGTCCCATCAATTAATCTATATCACACAATAAAAGAACGAAAATACAATATACGTATAAGCCATCCGCATTTACCACGGGATCCCGTCATGCACCGTTAGGTTACTTGACCAACGGCAAAGCGGGGGCTGGACTAGCATGGATACAAAACATATTATAACATTCGTCCCAAGCATGATATAAGCAATATCACAGAATCTCAGCAAGCAACACAGAATGGTGGATAATCTTGGAGTCTCGGGTTTCATTTGATCCGCAAATGAGACCCGACGTTCCCTGTCGTGTGGATAGCCAGTGCAATGAAAACCTGGACCCCTACGAGCGTGGCAAGTTACCCTCCAATCCCAGAAGTGAGGCAACCCTAATCAACAAAATGAATAGGCTACCCAGCACTTCAAGGTATCCGGTAACTTGAGCACTCCACCGTGGGTCAACCTGTACCCCCTACGAATGCATCGAATAGCCCGCCAATTCTAGAGTGAGGCCCCCTCCGTCTCAACTCCATGAGACGCGAGCCCGTTTCCTTCTAGAATCCGGCTATTCGAGCACTACACCACGGGGTAATCCTAGTACAGAAAATGAAAATATATGTACAAGGGTAACATCGACCTCAATCCGGTCGTGTCCCAAACAAATAATATACAAACTGACAGAGACGGCAGTCCACATGTCAGACTCTCGCACCGCAATATCAAATGTACAAATGAATCTCAACTGTAATACTACCATTGCACTGCAAGCTATCCACCACGACAATCCAACCACAACCTCAACACAACACAGAACATCAACGTGAATGTTATGTTCGCAAACCCGTCTACAAGAACATATAGCAGTTAGAAGAGTTATACAGCTCTAATGATATTCACAGTCGCAGATAATAATGTATGCACTGATAAACACAAACTTAAAGTTTCAATCGACTAAACATTTCCAACATGGCCATAAAAGCAAACCAGCACTCAAACAAATCTGGGCCAAAACCAAATATCCCAAAAATCACAATTCCATGTAAAATAGTGCCAGGAAAAATTATGTGCACATTTACCACTAAACGACCGTGGAACCGCCGCAAATAGGCACCTAATGCCGTGGTTCCGCGGCGGTAACTGGAGATCATGTGCTCAAAAATTTTCCGTGCTTCTAAATATGCCTGTACGTATTTTTAAGACTCTCTAAAATATTTTTTGAACAACTTTGAAAATCGGCAGCAAACACATTAAAATGGAACCGTGATTCGGAAAAATTGGTCGATCGATATTTTAATCCTGTGCAAACTAGCTAGTAAGGTTTATGGGGTGTCTCTGATACCATGTTGGGTTATGCCAGCGCTCTGGCCATCTACCGTGACCGTTTGCGGAACAAAAATTTTCAAAACTGGCGCTAGAACAACCCTATAACCCGGATATACCATAAACCTAAAGCTAGGAAACTAAAGAGGAGTTTAGAATGGTCATACCGAATGATCCGAGTCCTTCGGTTTTCTACCATCTTCCTAAGCTCCTAGAGGCCAACATGATCAAGCTTGATCGACGATCTCCCTCCATCGAAGATGATCTACCTGAGGATTTGTAGTTCGAGCTCCAACCTCATAGCCGAGGTAATTAGGGTATCTTGTTCGCTAAACTAGATAGCCTAGAGGATGAAGAGTCTAATGATAGATTAATTTGTTTCCAAACACCCTAGGTTTCTCAACACATGACACTTTCAGGGTGGAGGTAGAAAAAGCAAGCATGAGGAGATGAGAGTGTTGTGAGCTTTTTTCCAACAAAAGAAAATGACTAAGTGTTGTGAACTCAAGCAAAACTCAAGCCTCACAAAATATCTCACAACGCATATAAATCAAGCATGCTACAATAGTAAACCATGAGTCACCCCTATGAGTCACCCCATGAGCCATGCTTCCATAAATGCAAAGAACATCTCATCCTCCACCTCATTTAACCATTTACCAAAATGGTTAAAACAAAAATGAGGTGGCATCTTTTAGAAGTAATCTTGTAATAAATTACAAGAATACCGCTCATCCGTATATACATACCCGTATACGTATTCCGAAAAATACGAATACAAAAAGACGAAAATAATCCAATAATATAATATTAGAATCCAGGTTAAACCAAAGTCCACTAGTATTAATCGTTCGAATCATGATACGTGCACAAGTGCACGTATATGATCGAACCCTGCCGTAAAACCATACGACCTCTACATTGTTTCGCCCGAAGCAAGGAAACCCTCTGTGTGGGACTCTAAAGACTTGTCAATATGCTGGCAGTGGGTTTAACCACAAGCACGTCAGGGGCAATAGCTGTACATAACGGCTACCCAGGTATTGAGCGAAAGAAAGGCCGATGAGCAAATTCATCCGAACCACTACTGAGCCTGTCCGTGACAATCTCCGTACAGTCCAGTCTGTTCGTCTAAGAGTATCGCATATCGAGTCTGTGGGGGTGGATAAAGTCAGACCCCTAATAACGCGATATTTCGTGTCGATATGAAGCCCATCACCAACTGAGAAACTACTTATCCAAATCAGTAATTCTCGACTACCTTGGCTAAGGATTTCTGGTGATGGCCACCCGTGCACTACGAGACATCAACCCCTAATACCGGGAGAGACAAAACCTCGACGATCCGCTCACTGCCTCCATATGGCTCGGGACTGTACCCAAATAAAATCTGTTTGCACGACTCCTTTGAGCCGTGGTAGGGTAGTAATCAAAGCACAGTGGGAACTCACACAAGACAAATGACGATCTCAGGTCGACAGACTAACCTCTACACATGTCACCTAGGAACTGCTATCTAACAATAGGTATAATACCAACTAGCATGTTTCCGGAGAGTCCGTCCAGTGTACTCATAACCCAATGAGCACCTGCATACTATCTTAGATGACTAACTGACTCTAATGGCTTGTGAGACCGGCCACCGCCACTCATCGGGGTCTCGATAAGTATACACTAGTCTACTCTGGAGTATCGATGCCAAGTCTCGATACTCCCGCGACTAGGGACATTTAAGGATGTGCTTATAGACCACCCAACTCCCACGTATATGATCGCGATCATAATGCCGGTAGTCAAGCAAGAATCCTATGGGCTCTTTCAACATGTAATAGTGATCTGTAATACCATATAATGCATGTACATTATGATAAAGATAAACTAGATAGCATACTATCATTTTGAGTAAAATTGTTCTATCCGTATGCAAGGGTGACATCGACCTCCAACCAAATATCCCAAAAATCACAATTCCATGTAATAGAGTGCCAGGAAAAATTATGTGCACATTTACCTCTAAACGACCGTGGAACCGCCGCAAATAGGCACCTAATGCCGTGGTTCCGCGGCGGTAACTGGAGATCATGTGCTCAAAAATTTTCCGTGCTTCTAAATATGCATGTACGTATTTTTAAGACTCTCTAAAATATTTTTTGAACAAGTTTGAAAATCGGCAGCAAACACATTAAAATAGAACCGTGATTCGGAAAAATTGGTCGATCGATATTTTAATCCTGTGCAAACTAGCTAGTAAGGTTTATGGGGTGTCTCTGATACCATGTTGGGTTATGCCAGCGCTCTGGCCATCTACCGTGACCGTTTGCGGAACAAAAATTTTCAAAACTGGCGTTAGAACAACCCTATAACCTGGATATACCATAAACCTAAAGCTAGGAAACTAAAGAGGAGTTTAGAATGGTCATACCGAATGATCTGAGTCCTTCGGTCTTCTACCATCTTCCTAAGCTCCTAGAGGCCAACATGATCAAGCTTGATCGACGATCTCCCTCCATCGAAGATGATCCACCTGAGGATTTGTAGTTCGAGCTCCAACCTCATAGCCGAGGTAACTAGGATACCTTGTTCGCTAAACTAGATAGCCTAGAGGATGAAGAGTCTAATGATGGATTAATTTGTTTTCAAACACCCTAGGTTTCTCAACACATGACACTTTCAGGGTGGAGGTAGAAAAAGCAAGCATGAGGAGATGAGAGTGTTGTGAGCTTTTTTCCAACCAAAGAAAATGACTAAGTGTTGTGAACTCAAGTAAAACTCAAGCCTCACAAAATATCTCACAACGCATATAAATCAAGCATGCTACAAAAATAAACCATGAGTCACCCCTATGAGTCACCCCATGAGCCATGCTTCCATAAATGCAAAGAACATCTCATCCTCCACCTCATTTAACCATTTACCAAAATGGTTAAAATAAAAATGAGGTGGCATCTTTTAGAAGTAATCTTGTAATAAATTATAAGAATACCTCTCATCCGTATATACATACCCGTATACGTATTCCGAAAAATACGAATACAAAAAGACGAAAATAATCCAATAATATAATATTAGAATCCAGGTTAAACCAAAGTCCACTAGTATTATCCGTCCGAATCATGATACGTGCACAAGTGCACGTATATGATCGAACCCTGCCGTAAAACCATACGACCTCTACATTGTTTCACCCGAAGCAGGGAAACCCTCTGTATGGGACTCTAAAGACTCGTCAATACGCTGGCAGTGGGTTTAACCACAAGCACGTCAGGGGCAATAGCTGTACGTAACGGCTACCCAGGTATTAAGCGAAAGAAAGGCCGATGAGCAAATTCATCCGAACCACTACTGAGTCTGTCCATGATAATCTCCGTACAGTCCAGTCTGTTCGTCTAAGAGTATCGCATATCGAGTCTGTAGGGGTGGATAAAGTCAGACCCCTAATAGCGCGATATTTCGTGTCGGTATGAAGCCCATCACCAACTGAGAAACTACTTATCCAAATCAATAATTCTCGACTACCTTGGCTAAGGATTTCTGGTGATGGCCACCCGTGCACTACGCGACATCAACCCCCAATACCGGGAGAGACAAAACCCCGACGATCCGCTCACTGCCTCCATATGGCTCGGGACTGTACCCAAATAAAATCTGTTTGCACGACTCCTTTGAGCCGTGGTAGGGTAGTAATCAAAGCACAGTGGGAACTCACACACGACAAATGACGATCTCAGGTCGACAGACTAACCTCTACACATGTCACCTAGGAACTGCTATCTAACAATAGGTATAATACCAACTAGCATATTCCCGGAGAGTCCGTCCAGTGTACTCATAACCCAATGAGCACCGGCATACTATCTTAGATGACTAACTGACACTAATGGCTTGTGAGACCGGCCACCACCACTCGTCGGGGTCTCGATAAGTATACACTAGTCTACTCTGGAGTATCGATTCCAAGTCTCGATACTCCCGCGACTAGGGACATTTAAGGATGTGTTTATAGACCACCCAACTCCCACGTATATGATCGCCATCATAATGCCGGTAGTCAAGCAGGAATCCTATGGGCTCTATCAACATGTAATAGTGATCTGTAATACCATATAATGCATGTACATTATGATAAAGACAAACCAGATAGCATACTATCATTTTGAGTAAAACTGTTCTATCCGTATAGGTCCTCCCTCAATCATCATAATCACCTGCCTACGATTACAATAATTGCTTTGAGGGCACTATAGCCAATAATATATATATATATATATATATATATATATATATATTTGATGCTTTAATATATTTTGCATTCACGCTAGTTATGTCCCAGCCCTGCCGTAAGTTAAGTAACCTTATGGTGAAGACCCGGAACCCCGTGGAGAATGAGGATGTCATATAAAAGCATGATATTTTGATTGTTTCTGGTGTGGCTTAGAAACATGGATTTATGGGATCACATTATAGGTTTAATGCAAAAAAAAAAAAAACCTAAATGATGTTGTCCGAACCATTTTTTTAAAAATTACTCGGTTTTTTACAAAACCAACCATTTAAAAGCGGAGCCTAAACCACTCCTTTTGAAAACCACTCTAGTTCCTTCAACGTTATCAAGTTCATCACGTTAAAGGTTTTTCTCCAAAAACCAACCGTAACCTTCCGTCGTTTCAGGTCAGTAGTGCTTAATATTCATGCTACTCCAGCCCGCTATCTGGGTAGCGGGACCCCCGTAAACTCTGCGAGGCCCCCGATATATCCAAAACCCTTTCAAAACACAACACACCAATGCATCACATTGAGTTCGCATGACCTGTTTGACCCTTCAATCAGAGGTTCCCTCGCTCCAAAGGCGAGGGGTAATTAACGACAGTTTAGTCCGCAGCTGCAGGAGATTTGCATCCCCATAATCAATAAACCCCCGCCTACCGTAGACAGGGGGAATCTGTAGTACACCTGACAAGCGCGCCCGTATTCCCATGTCAATGGGGTGACGAAAACCACCCTACAGATTCTGGCACGCCCGGTGGGACGGTTCTCTTCTCCCATATCTCGGGTCAAGTGTTCCTGCGAACTCATTTAGCATATATACTGATGTTTGTTCTAAAGTAGTTTTCTTTTCATGCAGCAATCAACTTTCAACGACGATGTCTCCTAAGATGGATTCAGCTTCCGACGCGAACCCAATCTCGTACGTGGTCAAGAGCAATGCCCGCATGGTTCTCCCTTCTGGTCTCAGCCGGGAATGGGAGGAGCCACCCTGTCAATTTGGTTCTGTCATCATCTACCCTGCTCGAAGCGCTCATCTAGCAGAGGTCCCGACAAACCAAGCAGCCAAACCGACCTCAAGGGGCAGGAGGCCGAACGTTTTGATCGCCAAAGCATCCCACCCCAAATGCAAATCTGTGTTTGAACGGCTCTCCGCTGTCCCGACTAGGGGCAAGGCCGTCAACACCAATGGATCCACAAAGCATCTCCAGCAAGCTCAGACGACTCCAACAAGTGCACAATAAGGCGTATCTCCAAAGCCCTCCATCGCCCGGTCTATGGCGGCTTCCCGAAGAGCCGTAACTAGACAAGTGCTCAAAACAGAAAGGCTGAGACAGAAGCGGCTCAGGTATCGTGCCAATAGGACGGCCAGGACTCTGGCCAAGCGGAATCTTGTGAGATTCCAAGAGCAGATTCATCCTGCGACAATGGCTGAGTCGACCGTAAAAGTCAGCAATTCTTTCGAACCTCTGAAGTGGGTTCAGAAAAATGCCATGACCGCCAGAATTAAGAAGACGGCAGTCCGAACGATGTTGCAAAGAGACGTGTCGCAGTCTCGTCAGAGAAAGCATGACAACATCTCTTCAAGTGTCTATCAGGCGCTCTGTGCCGTGCGAAAGCAGCGGGGTAAACCGAGAAAAGAAGCACCAGCATTATTCAAGAACCCGGTCAGGCCAGCTGCTTTCAGTTGATTGCCCGTTACCAAAAAAGGAGGGCCACGACAGCGATTCATGAAATCAGCTGCCGGTAATAAAAAGATAGTGGGGTATGTTATCCATATGGTTTATATGGCGGGCGCGCGTCCCAATGACAACTTGCACAGCAAAAGCAAGGATGGGGCCATCACATCCCAAGCCCAATCTGGCTTGAATGTGTTTGTCGCTTCCCAAGATCAGCCGCCTCCATTGGATGAGGAAAACCCTCTCGATGAGGCCGATAGGTAGATAGACCCCTCAGTCTATGTAGAGTCAAGCTCAAACAGTGAGGAAGAGCCGACTTTCCTCCCCAGGAAAGCAGAGCAAGAGCTGCTTTAAGAGCTTCAAAAACAGCTCAGGAGCAATGATAAAGAAATGGCCAACCTTTACTCCAAAATCGACGAACTGACGAATGTTGTGATGCAGCTCACGGCTCAAATTGCTCGAGCACCTTCCAATTAGGAACATGTCTCTACTCATGAGCCGGGTGATGGCAACCCGAAGCAACCGATGCATGTTCCCTTAGGTCCAAGATCGGGTGAGCCGCACGAAAGCCAGCCACATTCCGCTTCTGGGGACGCCTTGGACCCAGATAGCACTATCCCGCTAACACGAGATCGGATAATGGATTTGGTCACTAGCAAGGTTAGAACATTTGTAGCTGAAGCCGAAGTTCAGAAAGAAATTGGAAGTAGTGGACAGCCGTATCCCGCACAGTACGATCTGACCGGGTTCCCAAGCGGCTACTTTATTCCTAAGTTCGGAAGATTTGACGGGACGGGAAACGCAAATCAGCATATTGTACACTTTAAACCATCGTGCGGAAACACAGGGGGCAATGACGCGCTCCTTCTTCGTCAGTTTGTCAACAGCCTGATCGGTGTCTCTTTCGACTGGTACGCGAATATACCAGACGAGTCCGTCATTATCTTTGCCCAAATGGAGTCTTTGTTTCGGCAAAGGTTCATGAGTTTCAGTGATAAAATCTCTATTGCAGACCTTGTGAGGACCAAGCCGGGGAAGAATGAAAGCAACACCGACTTTATCGCCCGATGGCGTAATCTCACAGTCAAGTGTGAACCGCCGCTGGAGCAGGACCAGTCCGTCAGCCTTCTCATTGGGAACCTCAGCAATTGGATGGTCCCATTCTTGTGTACAGCAGGCCTCAAGACGTTTCAAGAGCTAACCAAGAAAGTCCAAATGCTGGAACGCTCGAAGCAAGAGTCTACCCCAGACTCTCCTAGAGACAAGACTTGGAAAAGCAAGAGGGACGGCAACCGTAGAAGCGGGAATTCCAGCAACACCAATGTCTTCAATGCGTCCGACAATAAAGACAAGCGAAAGGCGGGCGATTCTAAAAGCAGCCGGTCTCGAAAGCTATTGCTGGGAGGAGAAGGTCCTGCCCTAGAGGAGAAAAAGAACAAGGTTTCCTCTTTCAGAAAGGACAAGGTCCGCAAAATATTCAAAGATGCCTTGAAAAATGGTCTACAATTGCCGGAGTCGAAGAGACCCCACGAAGCAAAAAAGACTGACAATCCCCTGTATTGTCCGTACCACAGAGTAGTGAGCCATGCGATCGAGGATTACTATATCTTCAAAGACTGGGTCGAGAAGCAGTACAAGACTGAAGAGATCAAGATGTCCAAGAGTGTGTTGGTGAACAATCAAGTTGCAACTACCAACTTTATACAGACAGAAGCTGAAGCCTTCTGAGATCAGACAGCCGAACCCGCTGCCCTGAGAAATGAAACTGACTCACCGCAGCCTCTGTAGAGTATGCACATACCTAATAAGATGAAGAAGATGCTAAAGTTACTTCGGAAAGAGCCCAAAATAGAATGGGAAGGGCAGAAGAAGCCCACCATTCCAGCTGCCAATTTGGCTCAATCAGGCTCAAAATCCAAAAAGCTCAAGAAGAAGAAAAGTGCAGCTCGACGTGAAAAAGAGTCTGCAGGGAGATCGACCATTCAAAAATATATCGATTCTCTCGAAGACTATGAACAAAAGGAAAGAACTCTAATTCAATTGAAGGAGTTCTTTCCTGTAGAAGTAGCTGAGATTCTGGAGGAGCTAGAAGAAGACTCCAGTGAAGAGATCCCGACCTGCTACGCCATCCATCTGGGCAGCGACTCTGAGGAGCAGCTCTGTTTTCCCGAAGAGGACGAGGAGCTCGCCACAAAGGCCAACCAAATCCAGCTCAGAAGCGGTAGGGATCTACCGCCGAATCAAGGCAATGCCCCAAAAGGGAAGGAAAAACAAGTCGCTAATGAAGAAGATGGCGGAAAGACGGCTAATGAAAATTCGAGTACTTCCTCGGTGGACTATAATGTCTTGGCTCATCTCCGAAAGCTTCCGTCTCTCCCGAGCATCTATGATGCCTTGGTTCTATCTAAAGATCTTAGAGATGTTCTCATTCACGCTTTGCAAAACCCCGAGCGGTACTAGACTCGCTTTGAGGAAATTAATATGAAAGAAGCCCAGTACACCCTGCATACTTCCACAGTCACGTTTAAGGACAAAGACCTGCTACTGGGAACAGCTGAGCATAACCGGCCGCTTTACATGACAGGGTACAGCGACGAAGATCGGATTAATCGGATATTGATTGATCCAGGATCCTCAGTGAACATCATGAACTTGCGAAAACTGAAGAGTCTGTTAATGGACGTCCGACACTTGTCAAGAGAAAGGATTGTCATTCAAGACTTCAACAAAAATTGCCAGCAAGTTCTGGGATCCATAGCTCTGCCAATCAAATTTGGGGATCTGCAAACCGAAGCTAAGTTATACATGATCAACGCTGATACGTCTTATAAAATTCTCTTGGTATGGCCGTGGCTCCACGATTACGGCATCGTTCCGTCAACTCTCCATCAATGCATGAAGTATACTAAAAATGGCGAAGAAAGACGCATTGACGGAGACATCCAGCCGTTCGGTGTGCATGAAGTCCAATATGACGATTCTCGGTACTTTATGAAGCCCCAAAATACTAAGCCACAGCTGACCAAAGACAGAACGGTCCCAAAACTCAAAGGCAAATCTGAGCCGGCTGTCACTTTCAAAAGCAAGGACCCCCAAGTGCGTCCGCGTTTCAGCAGTGACACTGATGAGTCCGACGCTGGAAGTCCGTCCTTCCGTAAACCCCGCCCTCATTTCGGTAGCGATACGGACGAATCTGATACTGAAGGCCCATCCGGCAGGAAAATTCTCCCTCGTATAGGCAGTGACACTGAAGAATCAGAAGAAGAGGATCTGTCTTGCAACAGCTGTGCAAATCGGGTCCCCATGCAACAAGAAAAGCTATGAGAGACCTTCGAAGTTACAGAAGGGTCCCTAGCCGTCACAAGGGTGCCGGAGCAGATGTGCAAAGAGCTCGATGCATTGTCAGTCTCCACCGTGGACCAACTGAAAACTTTCTACGTTCCCGGAAGGAAAAGTGGACAGAAGGGCATCCTGTTTTATGGGTCAAATCCTGTTATGCACCCGGACGATTTGTCTATTGAGTGCCTTCCCTATGAGGAGGCATAAGAGCCGTCCTCAATTCCAGATACTATCCGCCCGAGATGCAAGAATATTTCAAAAGGTGCAGATGCCGGTTATATCAAACGGAGTCCGAAGCCAAGTTTTATGAAGGGCTATGACATCCGCCTCAGGTCCGATCACTCATTGATGGACGAATTCCAGATAGACGGGGCATAGGTTTCATCCAGCCTGATTCTAAAGCATGCTATATGATCCATATTGGTGAAGCAGGCGAAGAGTCAAATGATGAAGACGAGCTAGCCGAGACAGAAGAAGCCCCTCAAGAGCTCGAAGATGGCGGACAAGCAACCTTCGATGAACTAACTGAGATCGATTTGGGAACGCCTGATAATCCAAGGCCGACCTACATCAGCTCACTCTTATCAGAGGAAATGAAAGAGCAGATAATTGTCCTGCTGCATGAGTTCGCCGACTGCTTCGCGTGGACGTACAAATAAATGCCCGACCTTTCCCCTGAAGTGGCCGTGCATAAGCTGGCTATATCTCATGATGCTAAGCCAGTCAAACAAGCTCCTCGAAGAATGAGAAGGAAACTGGAAGAAAAGGTCATCGAGAAAACTAAGAAACTCATCGATGCCAGATTCATCAGGGAAGAGAAATATGCGGACTGGATTACGTGCACCGTCCCAGCGAAAAAGAAGAACGGGCATATACGAGTTTGCGTCGATTTCAGGGATCTCAATAAGGCATGCCCTAAAGACGATTTCCCGCTTCCGGTCATGGAAATGATGGTCGATGATATCTCAAATTATGAGCTGTTCACTTTCATGGATGGCTCGTCTGGATATAATCAAATCAAGATGTCGCCCGAGGATGAAAAATGCACAGCATTTTGAACCCCGATCGGGATATACTGCTACAAGATGATACCATTCGGATTAAAGAACGCAAGTGCTACATAGCAAAGGTCAATGACCAATATTTTTGATGACTTAATCCATAAATTCGTCGAATGTTATGTTGATGATTTGGTCGTCAAGACTAAAACCAAGGCCGATCACATCCAAGATCTCAGGATCGTTTTCACTAGACTGAGAGAATACGATCTGAAGATGAATCCTCTGAAGGGCGCTTTTGGGATGTCATCGGGAAAATTCCTAGGCTTTATAGTCCGACATCGGGGGATCGAAATTGACCCATCCAAGATAAAGGCCATCATGGAGATACCCCTTCCAAAGAGTCTGACGCAGCTAAGATCTTTTCAAGGAAAGCATGCTTATATACGAAGGTTTATCTCAAATTTATCGGGGAGATGTAGGTCCTTCTCAAAGCTCATGAAGAAAGGAGCTCCTTTTGTCTGGGATGCCAAATGTCAAGAAGTGTTCGAAAGCATCAAACAGTACCTGTTGCACCCTCCAGTTCTTGCTGCCCCTATTCTAAATAAACCATTGATTCTATATACTGCCGCGCTAGATAAGTCACTCAGTGCGCTCCTTGCCTAGAACAACGAGGAGAGAAAGGAAAATGCCCTCTACTACCTCAGTCGAACTCTAGTCGGGGCGGAACACAACTATTCCCCGATCGAAAAGCAATGCCTGGCTCTGATATTCGCTATGAAGAAGCTGAGGCACTATTTGCTTGCTCATCGAGTTATGCCGATCTCCAAGGTCGACCCGCTCAAACATTTGATAACCAAAGCGAGCCTAGCCGGTAGAATGGCGAGATGGACTGTCATACTGCTTGAATTTGACATAATTTATACTCCTCAGAAAGCAATAAAAGGGCAAGCCCTCGCCGACTTCCTTGCTGCTCATCCCATACTAAAAGGGTCGCCGCTCAATTGTCAGTTACGCGACGAACAAGTGCTGCAACTCGAGCATGATGAGCCATGTTAGGAGCTCTATTTCAATGGAGCCTCATCAATGAGGAGCTCCGGCAAATCAAGCATCCCGGAGATAAAAGCGGCGATAGGATTAGTTTTCGTCATGCCATCGGGAGGAACCCTACGACGTTCTTTTGCTCTCACCGAGCCTCGCAAAAACAACGAGGCTGAGTACGAAGCTCTGATAGCTGGTCTGGAGCTCACCATAGAAATGGGAACCCTTCAGCTACGGGTTTACGGTGATTCTCAGCTTGTAGTCAACCAAGTAAGTGGCGACTATAAGATATACAAAACCGAGTTGGCTCGGTACAGAAGACGGGTGGTGGATCTCATGAAACAGTTCACCGGCATTGAACTAATGAGAGTCCCTAGGGCGTTGAATGGAAAAGCTGACATACTCGCTGGCCTAGCTAAAGAGCTAGTTGATTCTGACATGGACAAAATTCTAATCACAGTCAGAAGCCGGCAAATTCTGCCTCCAGTCTCTTTGCGTGAAGAAGAAAGCGTGGAACAAGAGAACAATCATGCCGATGAACTTCGATTATTCAAGGCGAGCCCGATTGGAGAGAACCCTTCATGGAGTACCTCCGATACGACAAGCTACCCGAAGAAAAATCTGCGAGGATTCAGCTGAAGAAGAGAGCTCTCTGATACATGTTTATAAATAATACGCTATACCGCAGATCATATGACCAACTATAGCTCAGGTGCATGTCATCGGCCGAAGCCCAAAAAGTCATGAAAGAAGTTCACTCAGGCGTCTGCAAAGCTCACCAATCTGGCCCCAAAATGCGGCTTCAAATTAAACGGCTTGGGTATTACTGGTTTACCATGATAAGGGATTGCGAAGAGTGTGCGAAGAGGTGTCATCTCTGCCAAATTCATGGTGACTTCATTCATAAGCATCCCAATCCGCTGCATCCTACGGTGGCGTCATGGACATTCGAAGTTTAGGGCACCGACATAGTTGGTCCAATTGATCCTCCGTCATCCAAAGGCCACCGGATCATATTGGCTGCAACAGACTACTTCTCCAGATGGGCTGAATTGTCCCGCTAAAAAAAGTCAAGACAGAAGATATTCTAACATTCTTCCGGCATAATATTCTATACCGCTTCGGTACACCAAGAAGAATCATTTCTGACAACGGGCCTTCTTTCAAGAGCTTCAAAGTCTCAAGATTCGCTACTCAGCACAAGATAGACTGGAGATATTCCTCCAATTATAATCCAAGAGCCAATGCGCTAGCCGAAGCCTTCAATAAGACTCTATGCAAGCTCCTGAGGAAAAATGCTTCAGCCAACAAGAGAGACTGGAATCTCAAGCTTCACGAGACGTTGTGGGCATATCGTACCACGCACCGTACTCCAACTCAGTCCACTCCATACTCATTACTCTTCAGAGTGGAGTCGATCCTCCCCCTCGAAGTCGAAGTTCCAAGCTTAAGAATGGCCGTTCAGCATGAGTTGATGGAGGAGGAAAACGTGCTCCTTCGGCTCGAAGAGCTCGACGCCCTCGAAGAAAAGAGGCTTGCAGTGCAGAAAAATCTGGATCTGTACCGAGCCCAAATGTCACGGGCCTATGATAAGATGACTCGTCTTCGCGCTTTCAAGAAAGGCAAATTGGTGTTGGTCCTCAAAAGACCGATCATCCCCAATCGACATGCCAAGGGAAAATTCGAGCCAAACTGGGAAGGACCATACGCCATCGAGAAAGTGTTTGATGGAGGATCCTACCAGCCGATAAATGCCGAGGGAGAAAGGCCCATGACACCCATCAATGACCGATATCTCAAGAAATACTACGTGTGAATGCTCCAAGTCGCAGGTGAATTGAGCACACCGGCCCTACGGTCTGGATCATACAGCCTGTAAAACCGTATACAATCCATGGTCATAAACGACCCTTATCTCTCCCAAGTCCTACCAGCGATACTACATTTAAAGTCCCACCGGCAATGAAGATTCGCCAAAAAGAAAAAAAGAGGTATGTCCACAAGCAAAACGGGCACGGATGAAAACCCGAAAGGGCTCCGTGAGTAAGAAAAGCAGGACTGCCGGCGAGTTTGTGAAAACCCGAAAGGGCGCAAACTCATAAAAAAGAGATGAAATACACTCGTAAAGTCCTCTAAACCTTGTGAGGAGAAAATCCACGTGTGAGATCCTTACGACTCACAAAAGAGCAACACGCTTAGGAATCCACACGATTCCTAGGGAGAAATACACCTACGAGATCCTCTCGACTCGTAAGGAGAAAATGCTTTTATGAGACTCTTACGGCTCATAAAATTGAAAAGCCTTAGGTGATAGAGATCTAAACCTGTCTCCTAAACCATCGCTCCCCAACGGGCAACGGAAAATGATGAGTCGCTCCTGGCATTACTTCAGTGTTAGCGGTGTTGATGCCAACTCAAAACCTAAATCCCAATTTTTCCCAACGGCAAATGATGAGTCGCTCCGGGCACTACGCTTCAGTGTTAGCGGTGCTGATGCCGACCCAAAAGCCGAATCCCAAATCTTCCCAAGGTAAATGATGAGTTGCTCCTGGTATTATTCTATTGCAGCAATGCTGATGCCAAACAAGATCCAAATTCCAAGTCTCCAAACGGCGAATGATGAATCGCTCCTGATACCATATTCCAGTGGAGCGATGCAGATGCCAACAAAAATCCAATTTTCCAAAATTCTCCCAGCGCTACGGTTGGTCCCTAAGTTGACTACCGTATACAATCCACGGGCTCAAATAATTCTCATCATACCCATGCCCCGCCGCAATCACCAGTTACGTGGCCGGTCTCCGCCCTTGGAATTATGCTCCATTTGGGAAGACCCACTCATGTGCCCTCATGATACATGAGGAGAACAAACTTACGGGATCCTCACGACTCGTAAGAAAACACCTTCATGGGATCCTTACGACTCACAAAGGAAAAACACACTTGGGATTCCATACGACTCCTAAGGAGAAAGTACACCTACGAGATCTTTTCGACTCGTAGGGAGAAAATGCTTTTATGGGACCCTTACGGCTCATAAAATTGAAAAGCCTTAGGTGATATGGACCTAAACTTGTCTCCTAAGCCATCGCTCCCCAACAGGCAAAGGCAAATGATGAATTGCTCCTGGCACATGTGCTTCAGTGTTAGCAACGATGATGCGTACCCAAACCCCAAAATTCCAAACTCTAATCCAATAAACCCCTAAGTCTTTAAACTAGGAGCAGATGACCTCTAAGTCGTTAAACTGGGAACAGATGACCCTTAAGTCATTAAACTAGGAATGAGGGAACCCCCCCAACGGAAAATGATGATTCGCTCCTGGTACCATATTCCGGTGTAGCCGTACTGATGTTAACCTAAATCACATCAAATCAGCAAGACAACCAACGACCTCCCAGGCGGAATCAAGCTCCACCTCGGAAACAAATCGAATTGCAAGCCAACTTCAAACCCGACACCGCAGAAAGCGGAGCAAGTCAAATCAAATCCCAACACTGCAAGAAGCGGAGCAAGCACCGACCATCCAAGTTGCAAAAAGGGCAGCACCGACCGTCCATGTCGCTAAAAAGGCAGCACCGACCGTCCAAGTCGCTAAAAGGGCAGCACCGACCGTCCACGTCGCTAAAATGGAAGTATCGACCGTCCACGTCACTAAAATGGTAGAACCGACCATCCAAATGGCAAAAAGGGCAGCACCGACCGTCCAAGACGCTAAAAGGGCGGCACCGACCGTCCAAGTCACAAAAAAGGTAGAACTGACCGTCCACGTCACAAAAATGGCAGCACCGACCATCCAAGTCTCTAAAAGGGCAGCACCGATCGTCCACGTCGCTAAAATGGCAGCATCGACCGTCCACGTCGCTAAAATGGTAGAACCGACCGTCCAAATCACAAAAAGGGCAGCACCAACTGTCCAAGTCACTAAAAGGGCAACACCGACTGTCCAAGTCGCAAAAAGGTCAGAACCGACCGTCCACGTCGCTAAAATGGAAACACCGACTGTCCACATCGCTAAAATGGCAGAACCGACCGCCCAAGTCGCATAAAGGGCAGCACCGACCTTCCACATCGCAAAAAAGGCAGCATCGACCTCCACGTCATCAAAACGGGAACCAGATTAAAAAAACCTCCACGCGAAAGAAGATCCATCAATTTCATGCACATAACCCACATATGTAGTGTGCATTTATTGATGGGGGGCAATTTGTTAGGGTCAAAATTTACACCCCGGTTGACCAAGTCAAAATCAAAGTCAACCCCAACCCAAGTGGGCACAAGCCCAGGTCCGAACCGAGCATGGAAGGGATCGGCCCCATGAAAAAAGGAATGAAACCATAAATTAGTTTTAATGTAATTCCTTTTTTAGAAATAAATGTATGTAAATGGGAAGAAAGCCGAAATTTTGTAAAAACCCATGGCTTATGTGCAAAAAGAAACAAGCATATAAGGTATGGGGTGGCACAAGTGCTATTTGGTAAAGCCCAAGGGGCTATATATAAAGTGTGTAGCCTATAAAGGCAAACATGATGAAAATATCTATGAAAAATTTTCCATTCTCTAAAAATTCTAGGGTTTGTACCTCCTCCTTCCTCAAGGTTCTAAACCTTCTTATTTTCATTTGAATTAAATCAAGAGTTTAACTCTTCCTGTTCCAAAAATAAATAGTTTTTCACCAAAAAAAACCCTTAAAGGGGAGCTCGGATCTGCCATCAAATCCCTAAAAGTGGAGATTTTAAATCTCACCCCCTTTTCTCCCAGACCCGGCCAATCGAGAGGAAGAAGAAGTAGACCCGTCTCTAAAAATCCCCTTCCGGTAAGGATCCGAGGCTCAAAAGAAGATCCAAAGATTTCTAGAAGTTTAACTCCATTCAAGATCTGTTGGAGTTTAACTCCATAAATCAAACCCATTTTTAGGACTCTAACTCCAAATCTATACATAATCCTTGTTAGGAGTTCAACTCCAAAAACCCCTTGGATGTTCAACTTCTAACCCAGGGGCTAAGCCCCTTTTCCGCTGGTGTATCCAGCGGTCGCGTGCTGCGCACGTGACCCGCGGGCGCCCAGCGGTCGCGTGCACGGCAGGTGACCCACGGGCGCCAAGTGCCCACGTGCACGGCACGTGACCCGCGGGCGCTAAGTGCCCATGTGCGCCTCACGTGACCCGCGGGCGCTCAGCGCCTAGAGGTCGCATGCCACTCACGTGACCCACAGGCGACCAGTGCCCACGCGCCGCTCACGTGACCCGCTGGCGCCCAGCGGTCTCCTGCTAACCACGTGACCCGCGGGCGACCAGCGCCCACACATGGCGCAAGTGACCCGCGGGCGCCCAGCGCCCATGCACTGCGCAAGTGACCCTCGGGCGCCCAGCACCTACCCGCCAGGCACGTGTCTTTGAGACGCTCCTCACCCCTCATTTTCCATGCACTCCACACCTAAAACACGTCCCCCATTGGAAAAATTTTTCTAACGGGACTCTGCCCCGCACCCCGCAAGGGGGCTGCTAGCCCGCTTAGCCTCCAGCACGCTATCCGGGTAGAGGGACCCCGTAAACTCTGCGAGGCCCCCGATATATCCAAAACCCTTTCAAAACACAACACACCAATACATCATATTGAGTTCGCATGACCTGTTTGACCCTTCAATTGGAGGTTCTCTCGCTCCAAAGGCGAGGGGTAATTAACGACAGCTTAGTCCGCGGCTGCCGGAGATTTGGATCCCCACAATTAATGAACCCCCGCGTTCCCTAGGCAGGGGGAATCTGTAGTACGCCTGACAAGCGCGCGTATTCCCATCTCAATGGGATGACGAAAAAAACCCTACACTACCGTTCGCTATGCTTTGATAGAGACCAACGTACATAGCACGAATACTAACTGCCACTTATCTGAAATGACGAAGGGCTACGGCTGGGTTTTTGGCGAAAAACCCTTTAAAGTAATGAACTTGATATCGTTGAAGGAACCGAGCGGTTTTTTACCAATATATAGTGGCGAAAAATTTTACTAAAGAGGTCACTCCCAATGAAGGGATCTCGGCTCTTTCCTTGTCGAATGAGGTGCAGGATATTCCAAACTGAATACCACGATGCAAAGCAAAAGAATCGACTATAATGAAGTTATTACACTGACGTAAACTTTTGCCCAAGAGGTCACTCCCTATGAAGGGATCTCGGTTCTTGCCTCGTCGAATGAGGTACTGGATATTCATAACCAAATACCACTGTGCAAAGCAAAAGGAAATGTCTGTAATGTCAGTTTTTAAAAACTTGGTTCCAACAACATCATATAGGTTTGTTTTCCTTGCATTAATAAGAATCAATGCAGTCCAATCAATTAATCTATATCACACCAGAAAAGAACGAAAATACAATGTACGTATATGCCATCTGCATTCACCACGAGGTCCCGTCATGCACCGTTAGGTTACTTAACTAACGGCAGAGCTGGGGCTGGACTAGCGCGGATGCAAAACATATACAACATCTAGTAGTATATATATAAACATAAATATATATATATAACATTCGTCCCAGGCATGATATAAGAAACATCACAGAATCTAAGCAAGCAACACAGAATGGTGGATAATTTTGGAGTCTCGGGTTTCATTTGAGCCGCAAATGAGACCCGACTTTCCCTGTCGTGTAGATAGCCTGTGCAATGAAAACATGGACCCCTACGAGTGTGGCAAGTTACCCGCCAATCTCAGAAGTGAGGCAACCCCAATCAACAAAGTGAATGGCCACCCAACACTTCACGGTATCCGGTAACTTGAGCACCCCACCGTGTGTCAACTTGTACCCCCTACGAATGCATCGAATAGACCGCCAATTTTAGAGTGAGGCCCCCTCCGTCTCAACGCCATGAGACGTGAGCCCGTTGCCTTCTAGAATCCGGCTATTCTAGCACTCCACCGCGGGGTAATTCTAGTACAGAAAATGAAAATATATGTACAAGGGTGACATCGACCTCAACCCGGTCGTGCCCCAAACAAATAATATACAAACTGAGAGAAACTGCAGTCCACATGTCGGACACTCGCCCCGCAATATCAAATGTACAAATGAATCTCAACTGTAATACTACCATTGCACCGCAAGCTATCCACCATGACAATCCAACCACAACCTCAGCACAACACAGAACATCAACGTGAATGTTATGTTCGCAAACCCGTCTACAAGAACATATAGCAGTTAGATGAGTTATACCGCTCTAATGACATTCACGGTCACAGATAGTAATGTATGCACTGATAAACACAAACTTAAAATTTCGATCGACTAAACATTTCCAACCTGGTCCCAAATGCAAACCAGCACGCAAACAAATCTGGGCCAAAACCAAATATCCTAAAAATCACAATTCCATGTAATAGAGTGCCAGGAAAAATTATGTGCACATTTACCACTAAATGACCGTGGAACCACCGCAAATAGGCACCTAATGCCACGGTTCCGCGGCGGTAACTGAAGATCATGTGCTCAAAAAATTTTCGTGCTTCTAAATATGCCTGCACGTATTTTTAAGACTCTCTGAAATATTTTTTGAACAAGTTTGAAAATCTGCAGCAAACACATTAAAATGGAATCGTGATTCGGAAAAATTGGTCGATCGATATTTTAATCTTGTGAAAACTAGCTAGTATGGTTTATGGGGTGTCTCTGATACCATGTTGAGTTATGCCAACGCTCTGGCCATCTACCGTAACCGTTTGCGGTAGAAAAATTTTCAAAATTGGCGCTAGAATAATCCTATAACCCGGATATACCATAAACCTAAAGCTAGCAAACTAAAGAGGAGTTTAGAATGGTCATACCGAATGATCCGAGTCTTTCGGTCTTCTACCATCTTCCTAAGCTCCTAGAGGCCAACATGATCAAGCTTGATCGCCGATCTCCCTCTATCGAAGATGATCCACCTGAGGATTTGTAGTTCGAGCTCCAATCTCATAGCCGAGATAACTAGGGTACCTAGTTCGCTAAACTAGATAGCCTAGAGGATGTAGATTCTAAAGATGGATTAATTTGTCTCCAAACACTCTAGGTTTCTCAACACATGAGACTTTCAGGGTGGAGGTAGAAGAAGCAAGCATGAGGAGATGAGAGTGTTGTGAGCTTTTTTCCAACCAAAGAAAATGGCTAAGTGTTGTGAACTCAAGAAAAACTCAAGCCTCACAAAATATCTCACAACACATATAAATCAAGCATGCTACAATAGTAAACCATGAGTCACCCCATGAGCCATGCATCCATAAATGCAAATAACATGTCATCCTCCACCTCATTTAACCATTTACCATAATGGTTAAAACAAAAAGAGGTGGCATCTTCTAGAAGTAATCTTGTAATAAATTTCAAGAATACCTCTCATCCGTATATACATATCCATATCCGTATTCCGAAAAATACGAATACAAAAAGAAGAAAATAATCCAATAATATAATATTAGAATCCAGGTTAAACTAAAGTCCACTAGTATTATCCGTCTGAATCATGATACGTGCACAAGTGCACGTATATGATCAAACCCTGCCGTAAAACCATACGGCCTCTACATCATTTTTCCCAAAGCAGGGAAACCCTCTGTGTGGGACTCTAAAGACACATCGATACGCTGGCAGTGGGTTTAACCACAAGCACGTCAGCGGCAATAGCTGTACGTAACGGCTACCCAGGTATTGAGCGAAAGAAAGGCCGATGAGCAAACTCATCCGAACCCCTACAGAGCCTGTCGGTGTCAATCTCCGTACTGTCCGGTCTGTTCGTCTAAGAGTATCGCATATCGAGTCTATGGATGTGGATAAAGTCAGACCCCTAATAACGCGATATTTCGTGTCGGTATGAAGCCCATCACCAACTGAGAAACTACTTATCCAAACCAGTAATTCTCGTCTATCTTGGCCAAGGATTTCTGGTAATGGCCACCCGTGCACTACGCGACATCAACCCCCAATACTGGGAGAGACAAAACCCCGACGATCCGCTCACTGCCTCCATATGGCTCGGGACTGTACCCAACTAAAATCTGTTTGCATGACTCCTTTGAGCCGTGGTAGTGTAGTAATCAAAACACAGTGGGAACTCACACAAGACAAATGACGATCTCAGGTCGATAGACTAACCTCTACACATGTCACCTGGGAACTGCTATCTGACAATAGGTATAATACCAACTAGCATGTTCCCGGCGAGTCCATCCAGTGTACTCATAACCCAATGAGCACCTGCATACTATCTTAGATGACTAACTGACACCAATGGCTTATGAGACCGGCCACCGCCACTCGTCGGGGTCTCGATAAGTATACACTAGTCTATTCTGGAGTATCGATGCCCAGTATTGATACTCCCGCGACTAGGGACATTAAAGTTTGTGCTTATAGACCACCCAGCTCCCACGTATATGATCGCCATCATAATGCTGGTAGTCAAGCACGAATCCTATGGGCTCTATCAACATATAATAGTGATATGTAATACCATATAATGCATGTACATGATGACAAAGATAAACTAGATAGCATACTATCATTTTGAGTAAAACTGTTCTATCCGTATATGTCCTCCCTCAATCATCATAATCACCTGCCTGCGATTACAATAATTACTTTGAGGGCACTATAGCCAACAATATATATTTATATATATATATATATATATATTAGATGCTTTAATATATTTTGCATCAGCGCTAGTTATGTCCCAGCCTTACCGTCAGTTAAGTAACCTTATGGTGATGACCCGGAACCCCATGGCGAATGCGGATGGCATATAAAAGCATGATATTTTAATTGTTTCTGGTATGGCTTAGAAACATAGATTTATGGGATCACATTATAGGTTTAATGCAAAAAACCAAACCTAAATGATGTTGTCCGAACCATTTTTTTAAAAACTACTCGGTTTTTTTACAAAACCAACCGTTTTAAAAGCAGAGCCTAAACCACTCCTTTTGAAAACCACTCTAGTTCCTTCAACGTTATCAGGTTCATCACGTTAAATGTTTTTCACCAAAAACCAGCTGTAACCTTCCGTCGTTTTAGGTCAGTTGTGCTTAATATTCATGCTACGTATGTCGACCTTTGCCGAGGCATAGTGTTCAGTAGTTTTATAGTGCTTTTCTGCTGCATGGTGATGTTATTAGTTAGGACAATCATATGGTCATTTTGACCTCTGTCAAGAGCTTGTACGGGTGGGTCTAATTAATCCAGGACAATGACGGGTAGAACTTGACTTGTGACTTATGGTATGTTGACCTCTGTCAAGGCCATAAGCCGCTAGGGGAAAAACCATATCGGGAGTTTCAAATATAAGGAAAACTTGCCAAGTATGCGCATATTTTCTGAAGTGTGGTGATTTTGGTCGGCGTCCGTCAATATTATCACACAATGATAGTTGGGTGCCGATTCCTATTGATGAGTAGGTATTATTCCTGGAGATTTTCATTTCACAACTAGCTAACCCATTAGGTATCTAGAATGGTGTTAACGGGGTTATGCATCTGCAGAAATGGGGTTATTTAATTAGGTCTGTGTAAAAGAACGGGAAGCCTCCATTGGGGTACCAACACCGGCCTGGCTGAACGGTTAGAAAACTTGTAAAGTGTATATGATCCTGACTAGTTCTCCTTTTAGGGTTTGAAGGAGAATTCAAGGAAACGGTGGGTGTCTGATTAGATAAAGTAATTAAACAATCTAATTTTGATAGAGTGTATGTTGAGTGTTTCTTTTCTCTCTCTCTTAGGCAGCGAAAATGACTGACCTTAAACTAAAACTTGTAAACCAAGTTAACCGAACCTTTTTAAACCTAGCTTTGGATTTTCATAATTCATGACAAAGTCGCATATATCCCTGCCACCTAGTATCACGACAAAGTCGCATAACTCCTACTTTACCTTTTGCCTTCTCTAGAACACTCCGTATCACTACAAATATCCATATTGCTCGGAATGGTCATTTCATATAGTTATATACGAACTCGAAAAAGTTGCTTCAGTCGAGAATGGCCACGGGTTCTGGAGAAATTGAATTGTATAATTCGGTTGTCTCCCTTTCTTCACCTTGTCTTAAGTTGAGATCTTCTTTTATTAGGAGAGTACACTTGTTACGCTTGTTGGATATTTTTCTTCCAAATTTTAGGCAGGTGTCGAAAGGTAGGGAAGGAAGAAAACCAACTAGCCCAAGTTGGTGTACAGAAGGTAAGATATAGAGACATATAAAGAGATTGAAGTGAGGCCAAAAGAAATTGCAACTACTGTTGTAAATCTGGGCATTGGAAAAGGCATTACTAGGAATACTCGGCCACCCCCTTAGAACATTTTTAATGTTTCGGTTTTTCCTGTGTAGTTTTAATTGAAAACTGTTTTTCCCAACTAATTCTGACTCTAGGGTATGTATATACTAGATTTGAATCTCACATCTGTACGGTGTTACAGATACTAAGAAGGAGTAGATTATTGGGAATGGGTGACTTTATCCTTAATATTAGAATTTGTAGAAATTGATGATATTGGATTAAATCACCTGATTTTTCCTTATGACAAATATTGGGTTTTGAATAACCGTTGATATGAATCAAGTTTTAAAATAATATATCCGTATTTTTATTTTATAAAGTGGGATATATTTTTTAAATTTTTTTCTAGACATTTAGCTTTATCTGTTGAGAATAAGATAAGGTGCATTGAATAACGGTATCAACGTTCTTAACCAAAATACAGTTTTCAATTTACAATACACGGAGTTTGAGTTAGTAAACTTAATAGGGACTTATACAAACTACTGTATGTTGTCCAGTGTCTATTTGTACAATGGTTGGTACTCGTACTATATTCAATTTACTTATGACTTCTCTAATTTTAGACACGTATTTCGTTGAAATGCAAGGTTCAAAGATTTTGAGAAGTTCATAGGTATAAGAATAAAGTAGAGAACCAGACATTGGAAGTATGAAGATTCGTCGAAGTAATCGAAGATGTAGAAACTTATGCTAGGTATTCCGTCATAATAATAATGAGAGTATTATCTCTCACATGTTACTTATCAGTGTGTGCGCTCCTTGATGAGTAATGATGTATGGCTTTTTTCCATTTAGGGGATATGCACTGGATACAGTTGCATAATTTTTTGAATCTAGTTTCATCTAAATTAGTGCCTTTAATTCTATATGGACATAGAATGGTAGCATATCTTTTGGTTGTTAAGATATAGAGTTGTCCGGTTTTTGTTTAAAAGAAGAATCCGAAAGAACCCAAAGAACGCTTCAGTAATGACAGTTTGAGGGTTATCCCAAGCTTTCGCAAGTGATTAACTTTTACCATTTGCAAGATCAATAGTTGTATTGTTCTTGACTCGTCATCGTTTTATAAAAAGGACTTCTTTTTGCAAAAGAAATTAGTGGGAGTATAGTAGAACTAGAAGGTATTCCATAACTACAAATGATTACCGAATATTTAGTAGAACCTAAAGATTCAATTGGACCTAACACACCTTAGCCTCTCCGCAGATTTTAGTGGGTAATCTCAACCACCCGAGAGGTACTTCGATTTTCTCGTAGACGGTGACAGGATCATGGTTATGATGGCCCTACTAGTTATCAGCTAGCCATTGGGAAGTGGTGACTTCCGGATGATGGCTAGATGCCAGATATCCAAGTTGGAGTCCACGCACTTCAGCAAATTATGGAATTTGCTGGGTGTTCCTGAAGGGGAAAAACCCATTAGGAGCAAGTAGATCTTTCTAAATCAGTACATGTGGAAAGATAGTAACCTAATAAGGCTAGACTTATAGTAAAGAGTTTTCATCAAATACCCGCTGTGGATTGTGATAAAATTTTTCCTTCAATATCTGTTTTGAAGTACATACGGATTACTTGCCACTGCTGCTATTCATGACTATAAGATTCGGCAGGTGGATGACTATAATGTCTTTCTAAATGGGAATTTAGAAGTGCATGTGTATATGAATCTGCCAGAGGGTTGTCATAGTCAGTGGGAGCAGCGGAAGGTGTGCAAGTTGCTTATGTCTATTTATTGACTAAAGCGGGCATAGCGGAGACAGATCATATATTTTGATGTGAAAATCAAGGTGTCTTATTTCATCAAAAGAATAGATGAACCTAATAAAAAAAATTTTGGGAGTACTGTCCTGGGATTTGGATGATATACTCTAGATAGGAAATATTATTCCTATATTATAATCGGTTAAACCGTGGTTGTCATAAGAGTTTCTCCATATAAAATCTGGATAATATATCAGGGATTCTGGTAACTAGATCTAGATTTGGGAAGTGTCCCAATTTGGGTATTTAGACACCATTCTAAAGGTTTTAGAATGACGGACTTCTGACGTGGTAATGTACCCGCAGGTGATGGAGTCACCCTCTCTAAAGAGATGTCTTCTAGACTGATGAGAAGAGGGAATCGCATGAACGGCATACCAATTGGTTTACTAATTGGGTCAATCATGCAATGTCAAGTACCAGATCAGAAGTTGCTTTTGCACTTAGTGTGGTAAGCAGATATTAATCCTGCAGAAACAAAAGGAAGTGGTGAAGAACATATCAGGATGTTCTTAGGATGTGGTAATGGCCGCCTCTTTCTAGAGGCGATTACCGGTTCTAGCCTTCAAGGTGACCTGGATGACAGAGTGGCTGTCATAATTATAAGTTTATGCTTTTCTAAGGAGCAGTATGTTGGACGGAGTTCCAAGCAAGATATTGAGATAGACATGGTGCGAGTTGCTGATTATGATCAGCGGATGATACATCATAAGAAGTTTGTTGGATAAAGTTTTTCATTTATGAACTTGGTCCCAACAGGTATCTAGACAAATTCAAAAGCAGGGAATCACTCAGTTCGGAAGATATTTGATCTCCGCGAAATTGAGATATAGAGCGAGAAAGTTAGAAGCATTGTAGTGGATCCACTTACTGAGGCTATTTCTCGAACACACGAGCTGTTATTAAAGAAGTTAAGTATTCGGTAGCACACGAGCTGTGGGTATGTGAAACCGCAATAATTTTCCTTAAATGCAAGTGTGAGATTGTTAGCTATAGTGCCCTCAAGGAAGTTATTGTAATCGAAAGTAGGCGATTATAATAATTTAAGGAGGACCTATACAGGTAAAACGGTCTTACTCGAGATGATAGTATGCTATCTGGTTTGTCTTTATCATTGATGTGTATATGTTTAACTGGTTATTACGTGTCGTTAATACATAATGATAAAGCCCGTGGGATCTTTGCTTCGCTATCAGAGTTATGATGGCAATCATAATAGTAAGAGCTGGGTAATCTATAAGCACATCCTTAAATGTCCCTAATCGTGGGAGTATCAAGACTAGGCATCAATAATCCGGAGTAGACTAGTGTATATGTTTCTAGACCCCAATGAGGGACGGTGGCAGGTCTTATAGCCATTGGTGTGTTGCACCTAAGATTGTATACATGTGCTCACTGGAGGTGAGTATACTGGACGGACTCGCTGAGAACTTCTATATGGTAATATTCCTATTGTCAGATAGCAGTTCTCAGTTGACATGAATACAAGTAGTTTGTTGATCTAAGATCGTCATTTGTCTCGTGTGAGTTCCCACTATACTTAGATTACTACCCTACCATGGCTCTACTGAGTCATGCAAACATGTTTTAATTGGGTATAGTATCGAGCCATATGGAGGCAGTGAGCGATTGTCAGGGATTCGTTTCTCCCGGTATAAGGAGTCGAAGTCGCGCTATGTCTGGTTGGATATCACTATAAGTCCCTGACCAGGGCGGATGAGATTTAATGATCGGAGATCAGTAGTGTCTTGGTTGATAATGGCTTAACATCGGCATGACTTATCGGATTATTAGGGATCTGACGTTAACCACCCCTACACCCAGTATGCGATACTCTTAGATGAAGAGACCGGACTGTACGGAGATTGTCATTTACAGGCTCAGTAGGGGTACAGATGAGTTTCCTCGTTGACCTTCCTTTCATTCAATACTAGGGTATCTGTTACGTACAACTAGTGCCGCTGACGTGCTTGTGGTTAAACTCACAGCCAGCGTATTGTCAAGTGTTTAGAGTCCCACACAGAAGGTTTCCTAGTTCAAGCGAAATGATGTAATGTGCGTATTTTAATATACACTTAGGTTTGATTAAATGCGTATATTTATTGCACGTATTTTAATCGGACGTTTTGATAATACTAGCAGGTTTGAAGATAGCCGGATCATTGTGAGCTAGTATTAAATCTCTCATTATCTCTCTTTTGGGTATTTGTATTTATATACGAATACAATATTTATATGAATACGAGTATTTGTATAAATACGGGTATTTGTATCTTAATACGAATACGGGTATTTTTATTTCAATATGAATATAGGTATTCGTATTTTTATACAAATACAGTATTCGTATTTTGATATGAATATGGATATATGTATTTTGATACTGATTGGTGCAACTTATTGTATATTTTAATATCACATTTATATTTTATTATGTCACATTTAATACTGCACGTAGGTATTTTATGATGTTTGCAGGTGACAGGGACTAAAGTACAAAAGAGAAGAAAAATGGCTAACACGTGCGTTTTACTTGCAAAACCATTTCATACGGAGCAGAAACGTAAAAGATATCAAATTGTACAAAATATATTTGAATGGAGTCAAAATAATATAAAAGATCTAAGCCCAATTCGGCATAATGGCCCGATATTAGAGCAAATTTAAAATAATCATATCTCGAAGACCGTAACTCCGATTTCAAAGTTATTGGATGTTTTGGAATTCTCTAAACAAGAAGAATCATCATGCAAAATTTTGTAACGACTTTGAACTTTCTGTACAGAAATTTCTTGTTATTGTACAAAAAAAGGGTATTACAACCTGTGTAAGAGTTATAAGTTAAATTTGTTTAATAAAAGAAAGAAGAAACTTGTAGCTTACTGGTAAATCCTCTACACTGCTGCGATATAGCATGTGCGTTTGAATCCCATCAAACCCAATTATTTTTTTTAGGATTTTTCTTTTTAATTTTTCGGAAGCCCAAGAGTTTCACGTGCAATTCACGGAGAAACGAAAAGTTTCAGAAAAATCAAACTGGCACAATGAGGTGAACACATCAAACTTGACACGTGGCATGAATCTCGAGGCAAGACCTTGAGATCCGACCACCCGTTTCATCAAAAGGGCCGGCGCCGACGGTTTGATTGAGCACAAATGCCCCCGTGCTTAGCACACTCTTCTCTTCAACTCCCCTGCACTGTTTGATTTTCCTGCAATCAAACAGAGACTCTTCAATTCACTATTTAACACCATTTTAATTCATTTAATTCAAATTTTTAATTCCCAAACCCTAATTCTTCACTATAAACACCACATGCCCTAACTCTTCTCCATTCTGAAATTTCTGTCAAAAAAATTCTCTCAAACTTTCTAAGTATCAAGTGGAGTTAAGCACCCAAGTGGAGTAGCAAACCAAACTCGACGACCGAAGCCGTTTCGACGACACCACGACACCCGAAGGCTTCTTCTCTCTCTCGTTAACCATCTAAACACATAAGTCCCTTCATCTCTCTCCCTTCCCATCTCAATTTTTTTTTTAAAACAAGTCGACAAAAGTGGAGTTATCTCCGATATAATCTTCTTTTTAATATTTGTAACCCACGTGACAAGAAAATTAAATCAAACTAACATCCTATATTAATCTTAACCTTATTCACATCATTAGCTATTAGTTTAATAAAAAAAATCATGTGAAACAAACATATAACGGACTTTTTCATTAAAATACCATGAACTTTAGTATAATCTTTCTCGATAACTAATTTATCTACCTTTAGGAAAACTTCACGGGGTAACGATCTACCCCATACGCACACTATGGTTTCATAGCACGGTATTTTAAACATAAGGTTCATTTAAAGAATAACTTTTTCATTAAAATACTACACCTTTTCAAAACGGATTTCTTTTAATCGGTATTTTGTAATTCTTGACAATTATGCCTCTACAACTCTCGTTAGGGGACCCGATAATGGATGATGCGGATTATCGCACATCCTTGGGCAGTTGAACGAGATGCAGAACTCATAACGGAGTATTCGGTCTCAAAAGGAAATTTAAAAAATACAGTTTTTAAGAAATATGATTTTTCTAAATAAATATTAAATTTTGGAAAATTATATAAAACTATGAATTCGTATTTTAAATAAAAACATATTATGAAACTAATTTTTTTAAAATGAAAACTTAGAATTCTTAATAAAATACGACGAAGTTTCCAAAAGTAGTAGTTTTCACAAAAAGTACCATAAACTTTCAAGAAGTTAGGTTTCATCACTAAAACTCCACAACAATTAAAATACATGTTCATGAAAACCCTAAATATTATAAATCACCCTCGAGATTTATTCTTAAATGATATTAAAGTATTTTTCATAAAACCCCTCGAGATACGCAAACAACATTTTAAGGACTCTAAAATTAATATAGGTTTAAGCGGTATCATTTCTCTTGAGCCTTAGGAAGCCGGAGAAAGTGAGTGCTTGCCTATTCAGGTTAGACAACTTAACCGATTTATCAATGGCAATATTCTTGGAAAAAGACACAAATCCTGTCGTCCATGTGCAGCATTTGTCGATTTCTCCCAAGCATAAGATTTTAACAGATTAAATCAATTCCTACGAAAAACACATGAACTTGAATCTAAACTTGAACTCAAACTCCAACATAAACTCGAACTCTAACCCAACTCGAATCTAAATCTGAACATGAACTCGAACCCAATCGACTCAAACTAACTTGACTCGAACCAAGATTGCAATTGTCATGACTCGCTTATTACTCGGCTCACTCGACCCACTCAACTTCACTCTACACCTTTTGCAATCTATGGATTCGATAAAGACATGTTATAATCAATCAATCAAATTTAATTAAGTATACTATACAGTTATAATATATATTATACTCGGGGTGTTTGGGATAGTTTCTTATGTGAATCCAACGGAGCTTCAAGAGTCCCGTATTACGCTCTTTTTTTTATTCTACTCGAATATCAGTCGGGTTGACTCATCCACAGCCTAGAGCCCTGATGCTAACACATGAAATGGGCTCGTGTTTTCTTACTCCTGGGGTCCCACTCTTGAGCTTGTGAATACTTTAACGGCTGCATTGACATTCACACTTAGTACTTAACGTTAACATAGTGACCATATAGAGACCTATAGAACATATTTACCCATGATCATATACTCCTACTCGTCATATAAATATTTTACAATTGTCATTTTCTATTCTTACTTATCCTTGGGTCTTACCGAGTGCTAGTTCGCTGACGGGCATTCCACCTACTTTTCTTCTCTTGGAATGTTCATCGAATACGGTCGAGACGGAGGAAGTGGAAGCCACAGAGGAGGACTACAACTAGATCGTTACTCAGTGCTAGCTCAGCTTCACTTTTCTTCAGTTTATGTATGCCACTTGTTTAGGCATTTTCTTTATTGTACTTACTTTCCAGCATAAACTCATGTATTTGTAAATATTGGAAGTTGAATGTAAATAAAGATGTTTGTTGAAAAAAATTTATAGTCTCCATTTATTTTTGTATTGTGTATTATTTTTTCAATACGTTTTATATATTTATTCAGGGAATGACCTTCTCTGGATAAATATATCGTAGGCTTGCCACGTCATTGTTTCCGTCTACTGGGAACCGGGGCGTAACAAATTTGAAGCCAAAATTCCACAAAAGTTTGGCCAATATTGGCAGTATGATAGACTCAACCAAAAATTTTTACAATTAGGAGACGGGAGTTTTTGGGAAAAATTGATTTCTTTATTTATTTCAGAAAGTTTGTTACAATTTTATCTAAGTCCTATAAAAGGCTCTGTATAGCATTACGTTTTCATATCTCTCCTTAGACTTTAAAATTAGGGTTTTTATTTAGAGAGATCAACAATTTTTTTATGTTTTTATTTTATTTAATGAAATTTAATTTATTTAATTTTGTCTTTCAATTACGCATAGCTAAATTTCTTTCTTAGGGTTTGAGTTGTTGTCTAGTATGGTTGGATAATTTCTTTCTTTCTTCTTCTTCTTCTTATTGTTTGCATGTGAATTTCTAGTGATCTAAAAGTTCTAGCTTTGTGTCTTCATCTAAAAAAAACTAAACTTTATTATGATAGTTGACAACTTGAATAGGTTTAGAGAAATGATGATACATTTAAAAACTATTTAGATTAATGATAGATTGACACCTTAGAAATCTAATTAGGGAAGATAAGATGAGATCATTGATCCATAGAATTCAACCTAATTAATCTAGGGTAATTTAGATTTGTCCGATAAAACAAGTTAATTCATAAATTGATGGTTTAATTTGTACAGGGATAAATTAAGTATTGTTAGGTTAATTCGAACAACATGTTTAATTTCATTGCTAGATATGTTCATGTGATTGATAGGGCAGATCTTTAAATGTATGATTTATGCTTTCATTGATTGATATTTCTTTGCGAAACTAGATTACTTTATGCTTTTTATATATTTAATAGTTTTGAATTTAAACCTGAGATTTAGAGAAGAAGAAGAATCATATAAACCAACCATAGTGTAAGTCGATGTCACACACCCCGCGGGTTCGCGGGGAGGCGGAATACGCAAAAAACAATTTTTACGGGCTTCGTAACACCGACTAATCTTCAGGATCGATACTAAACCCTAACTAGCTAAACTACCATGAGGTTTAACTACTATGTAAGAAATTTATACCTCCGTGTACTAAGTCCTTCGGTTCTTGTACTCCTCCTCCTCTTCTTGAGCTCCTTAAAGAGTGTATGGATCGTGCCTCCTCATCGGCCTCCCCGAGTCAAAGATGATCCACCCGAGAGTGTCTACCTTGAGCTCCTACCTCTAAAATGAGGTAACTAGGGTACGTAGTGTGCTAATCTAAGTAGTCTAAAGGATGTAGAGAGTGATTATGGATTGTTTAGTCTCAAGAACCCTAGGTTTCTCAACATATGAGACAATTAGGGTTTGAGAAAGAAGAAGAAAGCTCTTGAGGAGAGAGAGTGTTGAAGATAATAATGAAATGAAGATTGCGAAGTCTTGTGATGAATGAAGCATACAATAATTTACAAATGAAAATATCAAGCATGCTTCAATAGTCACAAGATAAGTCACCCCATGAGTCACCCCAAGTAGCCATGCTTCATTTAATGAAAATCTACACCCCATACTCTGCCTCATTAACCATTTAACATAAATGGTAATACAAGAATGATGTGTCCTCTTCTAGAAGAATTCTTGTACAAATTACAAGAATACCCCTCACCGTATATACATACCCGTATCCGTATTTCGAAAAATACGAATACAAAGAGACGAAACTAATCCAATAATCTAATACTAGGATCCGGCTTAAACCAAAGCCCATTAGTATTATCCATCCGAACATGATCCGTGCACAAGTACATGTATATGTTCGAACCCTGTCATAAAACCATACGACCTCTACATCGTTTCGGCTGAAGCAGGGAAACCCTCTGTATGGGACTCTGAAGACTCAATAATACGCTGGCAGTGGGTTTAACCACAAGCACGTCAGCGGTACTAGCTACACGTAACGGCTGCCCAGGTATCTGTCGATAAGAAGGCAGATGAGCAAACTCATCCGAACTCCTACTGAGCATATCTGTGACAATCTCCGTACAGTCCAGTCTGTTCGTCTTAGAGTATCGCATATCGGGCCTAGGGACGGTAGCCGTCAGACCCCTAATAGCGCAATAAGTCATGCCGGAGTAGAGCCCAAAACACCCTGAGAAACTACTAAAGTGCCTACCAGTAAATCTCGCTTGCCCTGGTCAGGGACTTTGTGTAATGGCATTCCGAACACAGTGCGATATCAATCCCATACCATGAGAGACGAATCATGTCTAACCTCTACTGCCTCCAAGTGCTTCGGGTCTTCACCCAACTACTACCTGTTTGCACGACTCCTATGAGCCATGGTAGGGTAGTAATCTAAGAACAGTGGGAACACACTCGAGGCGAAGTAGCGGTATCAAGTCAACGGTCTATGCTGTACTCATGTCACCTGGGAACTGCTACCTGAAGATAGGTATAGTACCAACCAGCAGTTCCCCATGAGTCCTTTCCAGTGTACTCATAACCTAATGAGCATCTGCATACTATCTCCAGTACAACGTACTAATGGCTGAAGGACAGACCATCTCTCCTGTTGGGATGAGAAGCGTATACACTAGTCTATTCTGGAGTATCGATGCCCTGTCTCGATAATCCTATGACTAGGGACATGTAAAAAGATGTGCTTATAGACTACCCAGCCCCTACTAGTGTGACTGCCATCACAATACTGGTAGTCAAGCAAAGATCCTAAGGGCTCTATCAATATGTATTAGTGATACGTTAAAAAGAAACATATGTATATATTAAGATAGAATTAAACCAAGTAGCATACTACCATTTTGAGCAAGACTGTTATTATATCTGTGTATATCCCAAGCTTCCAAAATGTAATATACAAACCAGTATGATACAATAATGGCCTCTAGAGCATATATCACTAATACATAGTAGTTTAAATAATTCAAAAGCCTAGGATTTCCTTGCTTTTATTTAATCTATCATTTAATTAATTGCTTTTATTTGCTTGCACTTTTAAATTCTTTTCATTTAATTTTAGTATTAAATCAACTCTTTTTTGTTACTTGTTTTAAAAACTAACTAAATTCATACATCTCTTTGGATCGACCCGTAAACGCATAATGTAACAACTGTGCGCTTGTGGTATTTAAAATTTATCACGAACAAGTTTTTGGCGCCGTTGCCGAAGGCGTAGTATTTTAATTAGTTTTAATTTAATTTAATTTAGTTTAGCTTTATTAGATTTGATTCTACAGAATTCTCTGTTTAATTTCAGGAATCGAGACAAACATCAATGGAGATCGGATCGTGACGAACAGAAGGCAAATCAACTAGGGACCCAAATAAAAAAAATTCGGCCGTTTCTGCTTATTATACTATTTGATTAGTCTGAAATATTGCACATTTGAATGATTATTTTCCCCAATATTATTAAGTTCTAAAAGGTGTTTATTGTAATTATAGAACATATAAGGGTTTATGTGTAAAAAGTTTATTATCATATATTTCTACATTATAATTAACATAATGAGAGAAAATACATGCATATAATATTTATATAAAATATTAGTACTTAAAATATACATATCATATCAAATAATTCTAATCAATATTCTTAAAATATTGTATCATACAAATGTTATGATAATATTTCAAAATAATAACAAATAATACTAACACTATGACTTGAGATATTGTGCAGATATTAGCTCAGATCTGGAGATCAAAAGATCAGAGATGTCGGAATCAAATCTGCCGAAATATTAAGGAAAAATATAAGATCCAGCAACGGCAGAGACTCAGAGTAAAATTTCCAAAATCCAGACATCAAAGAGATTTCCACATGTCAACACCAGAGACCACAAGAAATTCTAAGCCATGATTCCACGAAACCGCCGTTGTTTAGCGGCCAAATGGGTTATTTGCGGCGGATCCGCGGCATTATTATGGCCGTAGGATGAGATCTTTGGTAGATATGAATGTAACAACATATGATCACATCTGGTAATTAGGGTTTCTAGTCTCTGTGACTATTTAAAGGACCGATAGCTTCAGATGAAAAATCATCAAACCGAAGAGATCAAGAGGTCCAAAGTGATCCACCCATCTAAGTGATCATCAGCTAGTCATCTACCTCCAACAAGATAGAGAGCGTGAGCAAAAACTAGGGTTCTTGTAATCTACCTTTAAAGGATTTCTAAATGCAATAGTTGATTAATAAAGGTAGTGTTTTTATTAGTCTTTTTGCTAATTAATTTCCGTACTTACTATCTGCACTTGCTTTCTGCATCTTAATCATGTTTTCCCTCTTCTTCATCCTTTCTTCTACTTTAAACATGAGCGAGTAATTCCTAGCTTGCTAGGGTTCGTAGGCTAGGGTAGATCAATGGATGATAAAATCATTTAACCACTTTTATATAGTTTGAAGTCTATAAACTTTAGCAAAATAAATTTTAACATTCTTATCTGACGTGCTACCAATCTATTGCTCGTCATGACCATGATTCGATATCTGTTCAACACTTGTTTTGTTAAGGGCTAGACATGAATAGACATCAATGCAAGGACAAGAATTAAGAGTGGGGAAACCCTAGTTTCTACCAAAAGAACCCCAATCCACATTCATCACTATCGATCTAGTTTTAAACAATTAAAAGATAAAAGGAGTCATTTTTAATTATTCATCCATTACTACTAAGTCTTATGAACCCTACAAGTCTCTTCTTTATAAATCTTATATCCGTAGTATATCCGTAATTACAACCAATCACCCATCTTCTATTAACTCGTCTAAAGCAAGAAAAGGGTTCACGTTTCCCTGCGGACGACCCGTACTCATTGCGGCTAGCTACTAGCGACACCGTCTTGATTGCGGTTACTTTACAACACTTTTTATACGACCAATCAAATTGTGCCGTTGCCGGGAAAACAGCTGTAATTTTTTTCTTGTTATTCGGGTTGAATTCTTATAAAATCCGGTAAACATATTATAAACGAGAACCAAAACCGCATCTTGTGTATTTAACGATTATTGTGCGAGTTTTGTAAGGGAATCTGGAGTAACTGAAGCAAGCGAAAAGAGAGTTAGGAGATTTCGACGAAGCCCATAGGAGCATAGGGGTGCTCTGAAGAAAACTCGGCAGGAGAAGACTCTATTGTGCGGCGGAGCTGTGGCAGAAGTAAGCTATTGGCGGCGGAACCGCGGCTCTCTGGAGGAGTTGGGCCCCCAAAATCCTCAGGTAATTTCTTCATATCTTTCTCTCGCCTATAAACCTCCAATAATATGATTTTGACTGCAGGATTCTTTGCAAAAAGTGCCGCTCAAAAATATTTTTGCGTGTTTTGATATTGGTTTGTTTGTGCATATCTTAACCGGACATTAAGAGGCAATAACCCAAATCCAGTTAGGTAGGGATTTCATCACCCTTCCTAAGACCCACAAATCACAAACCGAGCATATTTTCATCCTACATTAAATAAAAAATATCCAGACCAAGTCTCTAAGGACCGTCGCGCTCAATTAGGATAGAGGAGAGTCGTGGGTAATCTATCGCTTATCCGCATCTCTCTTGTGGTGTCTAGGAAAGTGTGACTAAGGAAAGTAGTTACTTAATTAGGCTCTTGATTAGTCGAAAATAATGCATATTTTAGCCGGCAATTTCCTCATCATTTGCATCCATATAGAAGTGTTCGGCATTCATATTTTACATATTAGCAAAACTGTCACAAAATATCAGATTACATGTATTAGACTCTAAAACCGACACTATGAAGGAAATTGACTGCATTTCATGGCATCGCATTATCTCTATATTGCGCAACACTTGTTTTGAGATCTATGCAGGAAAATCCAGCAGAAAGGCCAAAACTTACAGGGTACAGCTAAAACATTACGCCAACTCAATGATTTCAGATCTGGTACCAATCAAAAGGGACAAATACAAATCAACATATCAGATAAAGGCCCAAATATCAACCCAAGACCACAACAGAAGTTTGAAGCCATCAAGCCACCACTTGGCCGCGGAACCGCGGCCGGAGCCGGCTTGAGCCGCGGTTCCGCGGCGTCCCTGCCACATCATCAATCCAATTTTGCTGCACAACTCTTACCTCACTTCCAGAAGCTCAGAAAGACATGACAAATTCCAGAAGACTCCAGAGATTTCTGCCAGATCAGCAAACTAGGGTTTCCAAGCTTAATTAATTCTAGCTTAAAGCCTAAGCTAGCTCCTAACAAACTACCTTCTAGAAGACTCAACAAACTTTTGGAGGGAACTACAATTTCAAACCTAGACCTAGGGTTTGGGAGATCTATAAATAAGACCCTAGGCTCACTTGTTAAAGGAGATACTTGATACTTGGATCCATTATCCAAACTTAGATACTTCTTCATTTTACCCCCTTCATCATCTTCTTCCACAAATCTAGTGAGAGGATTTGTGTGAAACCCTAACCCTAATTCCAATCAAAAGCCAAGATCCCGAGTGCCCATTAAGCAAGAAGCCCTACATCCTTTAGGAGCGGAGCCGATCTCCAACGGAGCAAGCTATCCGAGCTGATCCACGACTCACGGAGCCGAGCGACGCCCGATCAACAATTTAGATTCTTCCTCTTGTAGTTCTTGAAGCGAATGTAATCAAAATTGTTGAGATAAATAAAGGTGATATTCTTTTATCTTGTTTTCTTTAAATTCTGCATCATGATATCTTTACAATTCATGAATATTTTCTGTGTGGTGATGTGTGAATAAAACTCCGCTCGTCGAGGAGTCGAGATGGTCAATAGAATGATGATGTAACATAGCTTTAATCGATTCTTGAATCCCACGAGTCTTGTAAACCCTAGCAAGTTCAAGAACCGACGACCCAATTCGTTGCGATACTTTCTTGATTGATATCGCTCGAGATTGGGGAGTTATGATCGTTTGTTGAATTTTGTAGAGGCTAGAAAAGGAATGATATCGACGAAAGAACAAGGGTTAAAAGATGAAACCCTAGTTTCATCAAGAAAGCCCTAACTCTCATCGATGATCATCGATCTAGTATCAATCCTTCGAAGGACAAGAACACGAAATCTTAAGATTACATCACGTCTATAAATCCGATCGATTCCTACGAACCTCTTTTAGATTCTTGACTGTTGATTGGAAATATCATCGAAACCCCGATTCTTGATTGTTTATCATTTTCTTGATTCTTGAATAGAATAGTGACACTTGAAAATCAAAATTCTTGAATCATGTTTTCGTTTATCTTCACTTAACTTTTCGATTCAAACAACTTACATATCAACACGAATCGTGCAATCCCTGTGGACGATCCGCACTCACTCACGAACTACAGCTGACACCGTAGTTTGATTGCGGTCAAAATATTTTTTTGGTTGTGAAAGTTCTTTATAAATTTTCTCAATACTACACAACACGAAAAACGTTGACAATCAAAATGGCGCCGTTGCCGGGGATCGCGCGCTAATTCGTTTCATATTATAGTTTGAATTGAAAGAATTATTCCATTGTTGTTTTTGAGATCAAAATTCGTGCAAACCCTAAACGATTTGCTGTTGTTCATTGCAAGGAAATCTGGAGCTGTTTGGAAATTGAAGAAAATTTTTGGAATATACCAGAGAGCTGAGGGAGTCTACAGAAGCTCCCTGAAAATTTTTGGTGGGGTGATCTCATTAGAAGACCGCTGAAGCGCGGCCTAAGTGCCCAAACGCGGCGGAAACGCGGCCCTTTGGAGGGTTCTCTGTACAATTTTTCTTCAGGTGATTTCTTACCTCCTTCTCTCTCCTCTTTTTAGCTCCAACTAACACTTTGCTGCAGGATTCTTTGCAAATAATCGCAGCGCCGCAAAAGCAAAATTAAATTTATGCGTGATTTTGATTTCTTGGTTGTTTGCATTCTAAATACGGAAATTAAGGGGCACGGCCAAATCCAAATTAGGTGGGGATTTCATTACCCTTCCTAGGCCCCGAAAACCACAAAACTTGCATCCGCATTGACCCACATTAACTAAAAGAAATCTAGAGAAGACTCTAAGGACTGTCGCGCTCAATTAGGACAAGAGAAGGCCGTGGGTAATTCATTGCTTATCCACGTTTTCTTGTGGTGCCTAAGGCGAGTGTGTCTAAGGCTAGTGGTTTTTAATTAGGTCCACTACTTACGTAGTGGAGTACCTTCCCACTTACCTGGCACTTATCCGGCCACAGGGGGACAAAGAGGCAGTGGAGGATTCTATCCTGCGACTTGTCTTTTGGCAGTTAGGAGCGGTCTAGAGCCGGACATAGGTGACCACTAGATTCTAGGGTTTGTGTGCTGCATTTGTTTTGTCACATCATTTTTTCAAAAATCCGTCCCTTTTTCAAAAGCAAACACCGCATTCATTACCCCTAATTATAAGTCAACGCTGCCACTTGTACTAACCCTTTTTAGTGCAAGATAGGCTGGACACGGGATTCTAGTGCCCGTTTAGTCCGCATACCTCCTATCGACTTCGAAGTCGATATTTCTCCATTTACCTTTTCTTTACCCACTACCACACCCACACCGATGGATCCGAATCCATCAAACTTCTTTAACCCTAATCTGCCGCCGTCCGTTGGTGCGCAGAATCCACCCCGCATCTCCCTCCAGAAGAGGTGCTACCCTATTCGAGGTCCTCTTTCGACCTGCTTATCCACACCACCAGCCAACGGGGATAACTTTGAAATTAAGCCCCAGTATATCAATCTTTTACCCAAATTCCACGGACTCGAGACTGAGGACGCTTACGTTTTCATTACCAAATTTGAAAACGTATGCGCAATGATGGGTACGTCACAACTTTCAGTGGATGCTATGCGTCTACGACTTCTTCCATTTACATTGTGCGATATAGCCGAGAAGTGGCTATATAACACTACCGCACACTCTATTACGAATTGGGAAGAATTCGTCGCTGCATTCCTTAAGAAATTTTACCCAATACAAAAGACAGCTCGAATCCGTAGCGAACTGAATCAATTTGCCCAGCTCCCTGCTGAACTATTTTCAAAATGCTTTGAACGTTTCAAGGATCTATTGGTTCAGTGTCCTCATCACGGCATCCCGAGATGGGAGCTTTGCCGAATCATTTATGAGGGCATTAACCCAAGCACTAAACAGAGCCTTGAAAATATGTGTCAAGGTACTTTTATGACCAAAGATGATGGGGAAGCTTGGAAGTATTTAGAAGAGTTCGCTGAAAAATCACTACAGTGGGAGAGTGGAACCCAACCATTGAATAGGGGTGGCGTACACCAAATAGATGTGTCCATAGGTGTTCGAGCTGAAATGGCAGCAATGCAAAAGAAGCTCGACGCTATGGAACACAAATTTGCAGCAGCCTCCCTAAACCCAATGTCGCTCCCCAAAACTGTTTGTGGGTGCTATTCTGATCCGTCTCATTTAACGGAAGAATGTCCATTAAACTCTGCGTTTCAAGGTCACGAGCATTCTAATGCCGCATTTCAAAGACCTCGAAACGATCCATATTCTTCCACGTACAATCAGGGTTGGAGGAATCACCCGAATTTTGCTTGGAACCAAAACCAATCTCAAAACACGGTTCCTAACACAAATCAATTTCAAAGTGTTCTTCCTCCACCACAACAGCAACCCCTTCAACTCACTCAGCACCCCTATCAGTCACAAAATTTCCAAAACCAGGGCAATACTCCAGCACAGTCTAATCCTATGCAGTCCTGTTCTGACGAGTTCTCTCAATTCACTCAAACCATGAAATCACTTTTGTCAAATTTCATAGAGGTTTCGGCTGAGGTTAGATCTTCCGTCGGTGAGATAAAGAAAAACTCAGCGTCCCAAGTTGAGAGTATTAGAACGATGGAAGCTGAAATCGCACGACTTAAAGCCGAAATGAGTGCGAGAGAAAAAGGGAAACTTCCCTCTCAACCCCTACAGAATCCTGGGCATTACAATGTAAATGCCATCACAACGTTGAGATCGGGAAGAGTGCTGAACAATCATGTCGGGGAAGGTATTGATGATACTGAAAATCATATCAACACCCCGGCTGAGACCTTTCCACACACACACACTTCTCCTTCTGATCCTTCTTCTTCTACCACATCACTTTCTCACGAGCCTATTCTCCATTTCCCACTAGGCTCGACACCTTCTCCCAACCCTTATAGTTCTCCACAGACGGTCCCCACACCTCTTTTGGGACCGCGTCTACCTCCTCTTCCTTCTCCTGTGATGGACCCTGCGCTTATTACAAAAGCACCTTACCCGAACCGGTTAAGGGCTAATAAAACGAGTCCTCATATGGAGAAAATAATGGAAATGTTCAAACAGGTTAACATCAATATCCCTCTCCTAGATGCGATTCAGCAAGTCCCCGCATATGCGAAAATTCTTAAGGACTTGTGCACTAGGAAGAGGAAGACTCAAGTGCCGAAGAAGGTCTTCATGTCTAATAATATTAGCACTGCTTTTATACCCCAGCTACCAAAGAAACGAAAGGACCCAGGATGTCCTACAATATCGATTTCGATTGGGGGTAAAAACATAAATCATGCTTTTTTAGACCTTGGCGCAAGTGTTAACTTACTCCCTTATTCTGTCTATGAGCAATTAGGGATTGGAGAGCTGAAACCTGCTCACTGCACTCTCCAGATGGCAGACCGATCTATCACCAAACCAAGGGGTGAATTAGAGGATGTATTAATAAAGGTCGGGGAATTTGTTTTCCCTGTAGACTTCATTGTGCTCGACACACATCCTGTAGCAAACCCCCGGGGCCAAATTCCGGTGATTCTGGGTCGTCCTTTCCTTGCCACTTCCAACGCTGTTATCAACTGTAGAAACGGTTCAATGAACTTATCCTTTGGAAATATGACTATTGAACTGAACATCTACAAAGTTGGAAGTCAGCCATCAGAACCCTCTGCTCATATTTTAGATGTGTGCTCTGTCCATGAGATCGCTCCCGATAGTTGTGGAGCCGAGGAACTTTGCTTTACTAATCTCGATGACATTACCAAATCTCTGTTTGATTTCACACATGATCTTAGTGAGGACACTTTCTCTACACTTGAGTCCTGCACTTCTGACTTTTCTCCACCCGAGTCTGTATCTTACACAGGCTACGAGCTTCTACTTGACTCCGAGAATCACTCAATGATCCCTCCTTCTATCATTTCTCCGCCCGAATTAGATCTCAAAATTTTACCTTCTCACCTGAAATATGCATATCTAGGAGAGAATGAGTCTTTACCGGTTATCATATCCGCTTCTCTTGCATCAGAGCAAGAAAATGCACTTTTATCGGTATTGAGATCTAACAAAGAGGCGTTTGGTTGGAGTATGGCGGACATCAAAGGGATTAGTCCCCTGATAGTTGAACATCATATACATGTGATGGATGATGCCAGACCAACCCGAGAACCACAGAGATGGTTGAATCCCGTCATGAAAGAAGCTGTCATGAAAGAGATCGTCAAATGCTTAGATAATGGTATTATATACCCCATCTCCGATAGCCAGTGGGTGAGTCCTATACATGTCGTTCCTAAGAAATCCGGCATCACTGTTATAACCAATGAGGCAAATGAGTTGATTCAGACACGCGCCCAAACTGGGTGGCGTGTATGTATTGATTATAGAAAACTCAACGCCGCTACGAGGAAAGACCATTTTCCTCTACCATTCATTAATCAGATGCTAGAACGCTTAGCCGGACGAGAGTATTATTGTTTTATGGACGGATACTCAGGCTATAATAAGGTCCCCATCGCCAAAAAGGATCAAGATAAAACCACTTTCACTTGTCCTTTTGGTACCTTTGCTTACAGTCGCATGCCCTTTGGGTTATGCAATGCTCCCGCTACCTTTCAGCGGTGTATGATGGGGATATTCTCTGATATGGTAGAGAATTTTTTGGAGATCTTTATGGACGATTTCTCGATTTTTGGAGACTCTTTTTCTGATTGCCTAGCAAATCTTGACGCTGTTCTTACTCGTTGCAAAGAAAAGAACTTGACTTTGAACTGGGAAAAATGCCATTTTATGGTCCAAGAAGGAATAGTACTTGGACATGTCATTTCACAGAAAGGCATTGAGGTTGACAGAGCTAAGATAGATTTCATTCAAAACCTACCTCATCCCAAAAGCGTCAAAGATATTCGATCATTTCTTGGCCATGCATGCTTTTATAGGAGATTCATAAAGGACTTTAGCAAAATTGCTAGACCTTTAACCTTACTCCTGGCCAAAGATACGACCTTCCACTTTGACTCGGATTGCGAGACAGCTTTCGACTCATTAAAACACTCACTCACCACAGCCCCCGTGTTATCATCACCAAACTGGGACTACCCCTTTGAGCTGATGTGTGACGCATCTGATTTTGCAGTAGATGCAGTCTTAGGACAGCACATCGAAAAGATGCCACACGTGATATACTATGCTAGTAAGACCCTGAATGATGCGCAAATCAATTATACAACCACAGAAAAAGAACTTTTAGCGGTTGTATTTGCATTAGAAAAATTCAGGCCTTACTTAATTGGCTCACCTATAGTTGTGTATACTGACCATTCCGCTTTAAAACATCTTCTGGCAAAGAAAGATGCAAAAGGTCGACTAATACGTTGGATCCTACTGTTACAAGAATTTGATCTTGTTATTAAAGATAAGAAAGGATGTGAAAACGTAGTAGCTGACCATCTTTCACGCATCATTTCTTCCCCTGTGACCCAGCCGATCAATGATTCGTTCCCTGACGAACAACTCTTGAGCATATCCGCTGAACCTTGGTTCAGGGATATTATGAACTATCATGCCACGGGACTGATACCCAGCGATTGGTCAAAACAGGACAAATATCTTTTTTTATCCCAAGTAAAACACTTTTACTGGGATGAACCCTATTTGTTTAAATATTGTCCTGATCAGATCATTCGCCGGTGTGTCCCGAATGAAGAGTTCAAGAGTGTTCTTTCATTCTGTCATGATCAGGCCTGTGGGGGTCACTTTGGTCCTAGAAAGACAGCGGAAAAGGTTTTGCAAAGTGGATTTTATTGGCCGACCTTATTCAAGGACGCATTTGAGCATTGCAAAACCTGTACACAATGTCAGTATACAGGTAGAATATCCCGGAGAAATGAAATGCCTCAACAACCCATCTTGGTTGTTGAAATCTTCGATGTTTGGGGCATTGATTTTATGGGTCCTTTTCCCAACTCCTTTGGGAATTTGTATATTTTGCTGGCGGTTGATTATGTGTCAAAATGGGTAGAAGCCATTCCATGTCGCACTAATGACAAGAAAGTTGTCATTAAGTTCTTAAAAGAGAATATATTTTCGCGATTTGGACACCCACGCGCTATCATTAGCGATAATGGGACACATTTCTGCAACAGATCTTTCGAGACTCTGATGCGAAAATACGGAATCAACCACCGACTTTCTACACCCTATCATCCCCAAACGAGCGGGCAGGCTGAAATTTCAAACAGACAAATCAAACTTATCCTGGAGAAAACTGTTGCTAAGAATAGAAAAGACTGGTCGACCAAACTGACGGATGCTCTTTGGGCATTCAGAACTGCATTTAAAACCGACCTAGGAATGTCTCCATATAGGATAGTGTTTGGAAAAGCATGTCATTTACCCGTCGAGATAGAGCATAAAGCATTGTGGGCTATAAAAGAAATAAATTTTGATCTAAACCTTGCTTGCAACTTTCGGAAGCTGCAAATTAATGAGCTAAGCGAACTCCGCGATGAAGCTTATGATAACGCTGTAATCACAAAGAATAAGGCTAAAGTTTTTCACGATAAAAACATTTTGAGGAAAACATTTTCACCTGGTCAACAAGTCCTTCTTTATGATTCACGATTACACCTTCATGCGGGTAAGCTCCGATCTCGTTGGAAGGGACCTTTTATGGTGCGGTCTGTATACCCGCACGGGGCAGTAGAAGTAGAAAATGTTAAAAACGGCACCTTTTTCAAAGTAAATGGACATAGACTAAAGCCGTATTTTTCCACTGACCCCACGGAGGAGCTCTTGTTCTTACAAGAGCCAGTTTATTTTGATTAAAATTCCTCCGTCTCACCTTCATATCCAGTATATCATTGCATCATCTTTTTGAATGAAGGTGAGTGAAAAGAGTAAGTTTGGGGGAAGTTCTTCACTTATATATTTTGCCCCCACTAATAATTCCCCCCAGGCTTACAGATTTTGTAGGTATAGCGATTGGCAACAGTGAGGACACTGTTGAAAACAAGTTTGGGGGAGGTTTGTGCTTATTTTTGCATCATTTGCATATCATCTGCATAAGCACAAAATATTTTTGTAAAAAATCTATAAAAATTGAAAAAAAATTTCAAAACCCATAAAAATTTAAAAAAATTTCCATGTATAAAAATAATTTTAATATTTACACTTTTTGTACATAAATAAGATAATGAAAGTTTAGATAGTGAACAATTACATCCATGAGATTAGAAAAATTTAAGAAAACCAAGAAAATTAGAAGTTTTCTTATACGAACTAGTAATAAGTAGTTATGAGCCGTTGTCCCAAGGGTTAGTAAGATGAAGGACGTCACTAATCTGAGGATAAAAATAAGTCTGAAAAATAGTTTCTATTCTGGAAGCCAAACATTTTGAACGTTGATACCCTGCTATTCGCACTTACACACGTCTTAAAGCCTGGGATAGTAGAGGATACCTTGAAATGCTCTTGTCTTAAAGCCGATGTATGAAGGAAATAAAAGAAAAAAGTGAATAAAATATATATATATATATATATATATATATATAAAGTGGTGAGAAAAATGGACACTGGTTTTGTTATCACCAAGGGCAATAAAAATATATAGCGAGGGTGCTTCTTCACCTAGTGCCCTAAGGCCAACTGGTCTGGGAGTCACTGCTATGCCTGAGGTGGTGCAAGACGAGGAAAATACACCAAATAAGCAAGCACATGAGTAATCGGTCGGTTGGTACCTCAAGAAGTATTAACGGTCGCATGAAACTGTGTGAGCAATCTCATCTAAATATTCATTAATTAAAAAAGTACTGAGGCTGATGGACAAGAGTATGATAGCTTGAATTGAATTCTCCGGGTGTAGGGATGTCTTTACACACACGCAGGGTGATATGATCGATGTTTGGAAGAAAGATAGGAATGAAGAATAAGACGATGTTTTATTGAGGGAGGACGTGATTTCTGACATCTTTTCATGACTATTAAGATAGGGCTCATGACAACCGAAAAGCTAGCTTAGTTGGAAACCCTAATTTTCAAAGCTTTTCTTTTACAATTCTTTTCTTTAAATGTAATATTCATGATCTTTCTTTTATTATTGGATTTTGTGGGTGCAATCCGCTGAAAACCCTCAGGAGACAACACTCCTCCTACTAGGGACACCTAGAGGTTTAAAGGCTTATTGCACATGCTCAGTGCAATCGTGTTGCCTACGAAAGTGTGCTAGTTAGTTTTTCTCTTTCTTTATTTTCTCCTTCTCTTTTTAATAAAACATTCGCTCGAGACGATCGAAATTAAGTTTGGGGGAATTTGATTAGTCGAAAATAATGCATATTTTAGCCGGCAATTTCCTCATCATTTGCATCCATATAGAAGTATTCGGCATTCATATTTTACATATTAGCAAAACTGTCACAAAATATCAGATTACATGTATTAGACTCTAAAACCGACACTATGAAGGAAATTGACTGCATTTCATGGCATCGCATTATCTCTATATTGCGCAACACTTGTTTTGAGATCTATGCAGGAAAATCCAGCAGAAAGGCCAAAACTTACAGGGTACAGCTAAAACATTACGCCAACTCAATGATTTCAGATCTGGTACCAATCAAAAGGGACAAATACAAATCAACATATCAGATAAAGGCCCAAATATCAACCCAAGACCACAACAGAAGTTTGAAGCCATCAAGCCACCACTTGGTCGCGGAACCGCGGCCGGAGCCGGCTTGAGCCGCGGTTCCGCGGCGTCCCTGCCACATCATCAATCCAATTTTGCTGCACAACTCTTACCTCACTTCCAGAAGCTCAGAAAGACATGACAAATTCCAGAAGACTCCAGAGATTTCTGCCAGATCAGCAAACTAGGGTTTCCAAGCTTAATTAATTCTAGCTTAAAGCCTAAGCTAGCTCCTAACAAACTACCTTCTAGAAAACTCAACAAACTTTTGGAGGGAACTACAATTTCAAACCTAGACCTAGGGTTTGGGAGATCTATAAATAAGACCCTAGGCTCACTTGTTAAAGGAGATACTTGATACTTGGATCCATTATCCAAACTTAGATACTTCTTCATTTTACCCCCTTCATCATCTTCTTCCACAAATCTAGTGAGAGGATTTGTGTGAAACCCTAACCCTAATTCCAATCAAAAGCCAAGATCCCGAGTGCCCATTAAGCAAGAAGCCCTACATCCTTTAGGAGCGGAGCCGATCTCCAACGGAACAAGCTATCCGAGCCGATCCACGACTCACGGAGCCGAGCGACGCCCGATCAACAATTTAGATTCTTCCTCTTGTAGTTCTTGAAGCGAATGTAATCAAAATTGTTGAGATAAATAAAGGTGATATTCTTTTATCTTGTTTTCTTTAAATTCTGCATCATGATATCTTTACAATTCATGAATATTTTCTGTGTGGTGATGTGTGAATAAAACTCCGCTCGTCGAGGAGTCGAGACGGTCAATAGAATGATAATGTAACATAGCTTTAATCGATTCTTGAATCCCACGAGTCTTGTAAACCCTAGCAAGTTCAAGAACCGACGACCCAATTCGTTGCGATACTTTCTTGATTGATATCGCTCGAGATTGGAGAGTTATGATCGTTTCTTGAATTTGGTAGAGGCTAGAAAAGGAATGATATCGACGAAAGAACAAGGGTTAAAAGATGAAACCCTAGTTTCATCAAGAAAACCCTAACTCTCATCGATGATCATCGATTTAGTATCAATCCTTCGAAGGACAAGAACACGAAATCTTGAGATTACATCACGTCTATAAATCCGATCGATTCCTACGAGCCTCTTTTAGATTCTTGGCTGTTGATTGGAAATATCATCGAAACCCCGATTCTTGATTGTTTATCATTTTCTTGATTCTTGAATAGAATAGTGACACTTGAAAATCAAATTCTTGAATCATTTTTTCGTTTATCTTCACTTAACTTTTCGATTCAAACAACTTACATATCAACACGAATCGTGCAATCCCTGTGGACGATCCGCACTCACTCACGAACTACAGCTGACACCGTAGTTTGATTGCGGTCAAAATATTTTTTTGGTTGTGAAAGTTCTTTATAAATTTTCTCAATACTACACAACACGAAAAACGTTGACAATCAGCTCTCTATTTTCGGTGATTCGTATAGTGGATACCTCCTACTTACCTAGCACTTACCTAGACACAAGAGTGAAAAAGAGGTGGTAGAGAATTGATCCCGCGGCTTGTCCTTTGGATGTTTAGGAGCGGTCTAGTGACTTGACCTAGATGACCCTAGTTCTAAGGTTTGATTGTGCATGTTTGTGATTTGTTGAGTCAAGCCTTAAGTTCGACACTTTTTCAAAAACAAACATTTTTAAAAAATCATTCTCACACACGCTGCCACGTGCGTTAAACCCGCTTATTGCATGATCAGCTGGATACGGGATTCTGGTTCCCGTCTTGACCGCGTCTTTGCTATCGACTCCGAAATCAGTACTTCTTCATCTTTTATTTCCCCTCCACCCAACACATCTCCTGAAATGGACGGATCTCCATCGGGATTTCGCAATACCACCCTGCTGCCACCCGTAGGTGCGTAAAATCCACTGCGCATCTCTCTCCAAGAAAGATGCTACCCTGTGCGTGGACCCTTTCCTACCTATCTGTCCTTTCCACCGGCCAATTGGGATAATTTCAAAATTAAACCTCACTTCACCAACTTGTTGTCCAAATTTCACGGGCTTGAATCCGAAGACGCATACCTTTCTATCACCAAACTTGAAAACGTATGCGCAATGATGGGCACAACCCAACTTTCAGGGGATGCTATGAGATTACGTCTTCTCCCTTTTACCTTATGCGACCAAGAAGAAAAATGGCTTTATAGTACTGCCGCACATTCTATCTCCAAATGGGATGAATTCTTTATAGCATTCCTTAAGAAATTTTATCCCAATCACAAAATCGCCCGTGTTTGAAGCGAGATTAACACAAGTTTACCTAACTTCCTAACGAACCATTCTGAAAATGCTTTGAGCGGTTTAAGGATCTTTTTCTACAATGCCCCCATCACGGAATTGATAAATGACAACTTTGACGAATTATATATGAGGGTGTTAATCCTGCCACGAAATAGATGCTTGAAACCATTTGTCAATGCCATTTCATGTGAAAAGACGATGGGGAAGCTTGGCAATTCCTTGAAGATGTCGCCGAACAAACCTTATAGTGGGAAAGCGTTAGACCAACTTCATATAGGGCAAGTATTCATCTGCTCGATGTTTCTATCGCAATGAAAGCCGAAATGGCCGCGATGCAAAAGAAACTCGAAGCAATGGAAAACAAATTCTCATAACCAACCTAAACCAAGTTATGCTCCCAAAAACCGTGTGTGGTTGTTTTTCTGACCCATCACATTTAATGGAAGAATGTCCTTTAAATCCACCGTTTCAAGATCAAGAACAAACTAATGCTGCTTTTCAGCAGCGATCTAGAAACGATTCTTATTCTTCCACATACAATCAGGGATGGAGGAATCATCTTAATTTTTCTTGGAACCAAAACCAAACTCAAAATCAAAATCAGTTCCCAAGCAACTATCAAAGGCCTCTCCTATAGCAACAGCAGCCACCACAACAAAATCAGCACCCATTTCAACCGCAATCTTTTCAAAACCCGGCCAACAACTTTGATCCTTATAGTAATATTTCAACGGCCGGTACCGATAAAACCTCTGCGTTCGAACATAACTTAGAAACGTTCATTAAACAATCCACGCAAACGACGGCTAATTTAACGTTTTCTATCCAAATATTAGTGCAACACACTGCTTCCCACGGTGAAAGCAGAAAATCGATAGAAGCACAACTTGCACAGTTAAATGTCGCGATGAGCGAGAGAGAGAAAGGGAAACTTCCATCTCAACCTCTACCAAATCCCGGCCACTCATAAAGTGTGAATATCATCCTTCAAAATCATAATGTGAGTGCCGTAACCACGTTGAGATCAGGAAGAGTGTGGAATAATATGTTGGTAAACAAGTTGTTGAGGATGAATTAGATGAAACCCCGGCTACTAGTTCTAATCCTACTTCGTCCAGTCCACCATCTTCTTCCGAGCCTATTCTCTGTTTCCCACAAGGCTCGAACTCTCATCCCAATTCCTTGAAGGAATTACCATCTACAACCATCCCAAATCCAATTTTGGGATCCATTCCATCCCCACAAACTTCTTCTCAAAAGTTGGACCCAACCCTTATTGATAAAGCTCCTTTTCCACATAGGTTGAGGGCCAACAAACCAAGTCCCCAAATGGAGAAGATTGTTGACATTTTTAAGCAAGTTAACATAAATATCTCTCTCCTAGATACTATCAAACAATTTCCGTATTATGCGAAAATTTGAAAGGACTTGTGCACTAGGAAAAGAAAAACTCAAGTACCTAAAAAGGTTTTCTTAGCGAGTAATATGAGCAATTCTATTACCCAATTGGTGCCCACGAAACGTAAGGACCCCGGTTGACCTACAATATCTATAACCATTGAGAGTAAAAATATCAATCGTGCTCTACTCGATTTAGGTGCTAGTTTTAACTTGCTTCCATATTCTGTTTATGAGTAATTAGGGAAAGGAGAGTTGAAACCTACGTATTGCACTCTTCAGATGGTCAATCGATCTATCACCCAAGCTCGGGATGAGCTAGAGGACGTGTTAATCAAAGTCGGGGAATTTATATTCCCTGTGGACTTTATAGTTATAGATATACTGCCTGTAGAGAACCCACGGAACCAAATTCCGGTGAATATAGGTCGACCTTTCCTAGCAACTTCAAATGCGATAATCAATTTTCGTAATGGTTCAATGAACCTATCCTTTGGGAAGATGACAATTGAGCTTTATATCTACAAACTAGAAAGTCAACCATCAGAACCCTATGCTCATATTTGTTCTATCGAAAAGATAGCTTCCGACAGTTGCGAATTTGAGGTGCTTCACGATTCTGATTTAGTCGAGCTATCCGAGTTTCATAACTCCTTTTCCAATGAGGTTATCATTCGGAATCTTGATAAAAGTTTTGAAGATATTTTTGCTGAAGAACTCGCATTCCTAGAAGACCTGGGAGTTGTGATGAATCAACCATCCAAAGAAGTCGAACCGCCGCCCCTTCTTCTTCTCAAGAATGAGAATGCGAGTAGTGCACCATCACCATTTCGTCTCTACCAACCGAGACGTAAACCCGATCGATTCCACCTGCTATCTCCCCACTTTTGCACATCTATGATCTTCCACCAACCATGGTATTATATTGATAAAATATTTGAATGGTTGGTGTTGACTTTTGGTCTCTGTAGAGCTTTGCATGGACCAATAACTTTACCCTCCTCATAATTTTAAATGCTTAATACTATTTTACTCAAGTTTGGGGGCGAGAAAATATTTTAGCTCTTGAAAAAAAACATTTTTTTATAAAATTGTGAGCCAAAAATAAGTTTGGGGGAGGATTTCATTGTCTTTAATTCTTGTCCCCGTTACTAACTTTTACTCCCAAGCTTACAGGTTTTAAGCTTAACAGATGACATCAGTAAGGACACAGCTGCAAATAGGTTTGGGGGAGGTTTGTGCTTATTCACGCATCATTTTTTGCATTATACTAAATAAAAGCACATTTTTTAATAATGAAAATTAGAAAGTGAAAAATACATATGATAGGAAGGAAAAGTTTAAGAAAAGCAAGAAAATTAGATATTTTATAACGAAACTAGTAATAGATAGTCATGAGCTGTTGTCCCAAGGGTTAATAAGATGAAGGGAATCACTAATTTGAGGATAGAATTGAGTATGAAAAATAGTCTCTATTCTTGAGTCCAAACATATGAATGTTGATACCCTACTATATGCACTTGCATAAATCTTGAAATTTGGGACAGTAGAGGATACGTTGAAATACTCTTATCTAAAAGCCTTAGTATGAAGGAAAATAAATATGCAAACAAAAATATAAATGAAATAAAATGGTGAAGAAAAATGAACACTAGTTTTGTAATTGCTTAAGGCAGTATAAATAAAATATAGCTAGGGTGCTTTATTACCTAGTACCTTAGACCAACTGGTTTGGGAGCCACTGCTAAGCCTTAGGTGTTGCAAGACGAGAAAATTGCTAATTACGCCTAAATGAGTGAGCACAATTGGTAATCGGTCGGTTATTATCTCAAGAAGTATTAACGGTCGCATGATGAATGTGTGAGCAATTCCATCTATAAAATATTCACCAACTAAAAAGTACTAAGAAAGATGGACAAGAGTATGATAGTTTGAATTGAATTCTTTAAGTGTAGGAATGTCTTTTACACACACGTAGGGGTATATAATCGATATTTGGAAGAAAGAGAGGGAGGAAGACTAAATGGGATGTTTTATTGAGGGATGATATGATTTCTATCTTTTCATGACTATCAAGATAGGACTCATGGCAACTAAAAAGCTAGTGTAGTTTGAAACTCTTATTTTCAAGTTCTTTTATTTATATGTTCCTTATCATTGTATGTAACTTTTATCTTCTCTCTTTTATTATGGATTTTGTGGGTGTAATCCGCTGAAAACCCTCAGGAGACAACACTCCTCCTACTAGGGACACCTAGAGGTTTAAAGGCTTCTTGCACGCGCTCAGTGCAACCGTGTTGCCTACGAAAGTGTGCTAGGTTTTCTTTTTTCTTTTTCTTCTTCTTCTCTTTAATAATTATTTTGTTCGGGACGATCAAAGTTAAGTTTGGAGGTATTTGATTAGTCTGAAATATTGCACATTTGAATGATTATTTTCCCCACTATTGTTAAGTTCTAAAAGGTGTTTATTGTAATTATACAACATGTGAGGGTTTATGTGTAAAAAGTTTATTATCATATGTTTCTACATTATAATTAACATAATGAGGGAAAATACATGCATATAATATTTATATAAAATATAAGTACTTAAAATATGCATATCATATCAAATAATTCTAGTCAATATTCTTAAAATATTGTATCATACCAATGGTTAGGATAATATTTCAAAATAATAACAAATATTACTAATACTATGACTTGAGATATTGTGCAGATTTAGCTCGGATCTAGAAATTAAAAGATCCGAGATGTCGGAATCAAATCTGCCGAAATATTAAGGGAAAATATAAGATCTAGCAACGGCAGAGACTCAGAGTAAGATTTCCAAAATCCAGACATCGAAGAGATCTCCACATGTAAACACCAGAGACCACAAGAAATCCTAAGCCATGATTCCACTAAATCGCCGCAGTTTAGCGGCCAAATGCGTTATTTGCGACGTATCTACGGCATTATTATGGCCGTAGGATGAAATCTTTGGTAGATATGATTGTAACAGCATAGCATATGATCACATCTGGTAACTAGGGTTTCTAGTCTCTACTACTATTTAAAAGACCGAGAGCTTCACATGCAAAATCATCAAACCGATGAGATTAAGAGGTCCAAGTGATCCACGCATCCAAGTGATGATCATCTAGTCATCTACCTCCCACAAGATAGAGAGCGAGAGCAAAAATTAGGGTTCTTGTAATCTACCTTCAAAGGATTTGTAAATACAATAGTTGATTAAAAAAGTTAGTGTTTTTATTAGTCCTTTTGCTAATTAATTTCCACACTTACTTTCTGCGCTTTCTTTCTGCATCTTAATCATGTTTTCCCTCTTCTTCATCCTTTCTTCTACTTTAAACATGAGCGGGTAATTCCTAGCTTGCTAGGGTTCGTATTCTAGGGTAGATCTATAGATGATAAAATCATTTAATCTCTTTTATATATTTTAAAGTCTATAAACCTTAGTAAAATAAATGTTCACATCCTTATCGGGCGCACTACCAATCTATTGCTAGTCACTACCACGATTCGAGATCTGTTCAACACTTGTTTTGTTAAGGGCTAGACATGAATAGAGATCAATGCAAGGATAAGAGTTAAGAGTGGGGAAATCCTAGTTTCTTCCAAAAGAACCCTGATCCACATTCATCACTATCGATCTAGTTTTAAACTATTAAAAAATAAACTGAGTCATTTTTAATTATTCATCCAATACTACTAAGTCTTATGAACCCTACAAGCATCTTCTTTATAAATCTTACATCCGTAGTATATCCGTAATTACAACCAATCGCCCATCTTCTATCAACTTGTCTAAAGTAAGAAAAAAGGTTCACGTTTCCCTGCGGACGACCCGTACTCATCGCAGATAGCTACTAGCAACACCGTCTTGATTGCGGTTACTTTACAAAACTTTTTATACGACCAATCACTATTTCAGCCGAAATTTATTTTCTCATCCAGATACCGTTTGTTGCAGGTTGGAGCACTTATCTGGTACTTCCCAGAAGTTTGTTCTGATTTTGATGAAGTGTTAAGTTTGCAACACAAACGAGGTAAATCTCTATACTTTAGGTACGATTTTATTCTTCCCTAATCTTTTGTTTCCAACTAACAGTTTTTGCAGAATTCTTTGCGCCACTAAAAAATTTAGTTTTAGATATTTTTTTTGATTGTTTTAGATTTTGTATGATTTTATTTTGCATATTTAAAAAGATTTTAAGGGTAAAGAAACCCAAAAAAAAACATTAGGTGGATATTTCATCACCCTTCCTAGGCCCCACAATTCAGAAACCTAGCATGCGCATTCACCTACGTTAATTAAAAAATATCTAGACTCAGCCTCTAAGGACATTCGTGCTCACATAGGACAAGAGAAGGTTGTGGGTAATATATTGTTTATCCGATTCTTTCTAATGGTGTCTAAGACAAGTGTGTCTAAGACAAGTGGTTTACTTAATTAGGCCGGCTATTTTGGTAATTCGTATAGCGGATACCTCCCGCTTATTTGGCTGCAAGATTGGTAAAGAGGCAATAAAGGATTTATCTTACAACTTGTCCCTTAGAAGTCTAGAAGCGAGTCTAGTAACTTGACCTAGGTGACCGTAATTCTAAGGTTTGCTTGTGCGTTGTTTGTGTTTGTGATTTGATAGAGTCATTAGTTTATTTTCCGCATTTAAAAAAATAGGTGATGAACATGCTAAACCTATTTTATAGGAACTTTGCTATCCAATTAACACAACACTTTCTGATTGCATTCGAATGAATAAATATAGGAGCGGTTACAATTCATCTTATACATCCACAACCAACACAAATTTCAATCCGTCCAATTTTATAGACCAACAACAATTCCCATCAGATCCATATTATTATGATGTTGACCCTCCATACGACAATACCCAATCAAATTATTATTACCTATACCTGTCACGCCCCGCTTCCCAGAGTACGCAAGATTGGGCACGTGACATAGCCAACCATGCTACCTATGGGTAGGAAGTATCCATCCACAGTCACATTACGGTTGTAAGGATATCAAGAACAAGATAATAAGCTAATCTAATACATGTCCAAATCCATAATAACAAGAATCAATAAACAATAAGTGCGGAAGCTAATGATCCAATACAATGAATAAACAGTACGTCCCATAATGCGGGCTCACATCTGGAAATGAAATGAAAATAAATAAACTAAACCCTAAAGAACTCACAGTTCAGCCTGCTGGCTGAAGTACTCCTGCTCGGTCGTCGACAGTGGTACGGAATCTGGGCCATGCAAAACCCAGACGTCAGCGCGTCAAGACATCAAGTATATAATGTAAACATGATGATAAGCAATGCAAATATGAACATGAATGAAGCAGTACTAAGAAATAACAGAGCAGGGTAATGTGCAATGGTGACTAAACTATCCTGTCAGGTTTCTACTCTATAGTCTTTGAAACCAATTGATGAATCGTCGATGTAACTCAATAGTATCCCGTGCGTGCCCGGGACCACGGTCAAAACCCTCGGGGCTGAATCCGAGACGTGCCGCTAAGCAGTAAAAGGTAGTAGGATGGACGAGTGATGTCAGCATCAACACTCCGGAGCTGGCCAAGCCCGTAAGACTGATCAGATCAATGTATCGAACTGTTGAGTTACAAGTCGGTTTCACCTTTGATTTCCCCATACCCCCAAGCTATGTATGTCAGGTCAGGTATTCAGTAGTCAAGGACTAATGCCAACACAAAATCCGGTAAGAGTAGGTCTGTCTGGATAGACAGCAGGGATGGTCGGGTTTGTCGGCATTAGGCATGAAATCATGAAACAAGTCGTGTCATGGTACAACAGGATGAGTCGGTATGTATGTATATGTCATGTGTAGCAGGGTCAGGCCAATATGTAGTGCAATCGGGTATGTGCTCACAACAGGTATACAATCAATAATGAACAGCAGCAGGAAACACTAAATAACCATAATATTCCATGTAACCGCAGTGATGTTTGTATTCTCTTATTAACAGGTTCACGCACCTTTAGGGTGCAATAGCCACAAGGTGAAGCAATATCCACAATCATGAAGTAATGAAGCTACAGAAATTTACAGTAAGTATAATAATTGTCTCGTGAATGATTTAACAGTTAAAGCAGATATGATCCAGTCGTTTTATTTAGTTGAAATATGGATTGATGTTGGGTTGACTAATTACGAGAACTATTATAACGATTCCATGTTAAAGATAACCGCAACTGTCAATTCTAACTTATAACATTTTATCAATTACCATTATTAAGTTGTCTTATAATATGAATTCAATTGCGTGGCAAGACTAGATCTCGCACGCTAGCATGTTAGAGCAAGTATTCAGATACTTGCCTCGACGGTTTTGCAAACCGGAACACGGATGCGCTGTCGGCAGAAAACACGATATGATAGCACGGGCCACGGATTGAGTCCCAACAGAGAACAACGGGATCACACGGACCAGGGGCTTCGCTGGAGCGTCGGGTTCGCCAAGACGGCACGGTCGGATTCCGGCAAAACACGGCAACGAGTTAGCAACACACGATAAACTTAATGCGATCAGCGGGGGGGGGGTTTACTGCACAAAGGAAAGGTGAGGAAGGCTTACCGGGAGATACCAGGGGTAACCCCGGCGAGCTCGACGGCGCTGGAACGCCTGCGAGGCAGCGACGGCGAACAACGATGGCTGGAAATCCTGAGTTCGCTGGAAAGAGGGTGCTGCAGTGAGTCGAAGGGTGCTGGCCTGCTCTGGTGGTCGAGGGGGAGACGGAGGTGGCTCTGGTGACGACAGCGAGGATCGCCGGCGCGTTCTCCGGCGAACAGCGGAGGGTAGGTGATGGGGTTATGGGCTCGGGTTGGTGGTCCGGCGAGGGGAGGAAGGAAGCGACGACGAGGTCGGGACGAGGATGGTGAGAGGGAGTCGCGGGAGTCGTCGGCGACGGGAGGTGGCGTCGACGGCGAGGTCTGCAGGGGTTGGAGGCGTTGTCGGGGTTGGGTGCAGGTGCGGGAGAGGCGAAGGAGGGAGGAAGAGGGTGCGGCTGGGCTGGTGGTGGCGAGGGCGGCGACGGCGAGGTCGCGGGGAGGCCGGCGGCGCGAGTGCAGGGCTAGGGTTAGGGTTACGAGACGTTCTCGTGGTGAAGAGGGAGAGGGGGAGGCGGCTGCATGAGAGGTTAATATAGGAGAGAGAGAGAGATTAAGAGGCGGGGCCCACGAGAATTTAGCCTCGTGATTGGCTGCCAACAGAGAAAGAAATGATTTAGCAAAGATTTGGAAATATTCGTGAATAATTTAACAGTTAAGGAAAATTATATAATCGAATATATATAGTTTTAAGATATTAAATTAAATGGGCCTTTTTGGCGCGAAATGAAACATTTCCAAATCGCGTCCGGGCTGCGCCCAAATGTTCCAAATTCAAATTATAGGATTTTAAGCGGGTTCCAAATTTTGAAAAGAGGTGTTTAATGATTAAAATGCATGCCCCCAAGTCGGACACTTGCACGCGCGCGTAGTCGTCCAAACTTGCCCGTTTAGCCAAACGGGACAGAATCTCGACACGCGGACGCTACCACGCGACTAGTGGCGACGAGTAGGCCAACATGGATATTTTAAATTTCATTTTAGGGATTAAAATTTGTTATGTGCCAAAATGACTTAACCGGTTAAAATTTAGCAATAAACAAAAGAAAATCAGTATAATTGGAAATGAGCAATATATAACCCTCAACTAGTAATATAAATAGTATTATTGGGCTCGGGTGTTACATCATACCCAACTACAAAAAGAATTTCGTCTTCGAAATTCCAAGAATACAAGATAGCCATCTACTGGAAAAGGTGAGGGAATTTCTGCCGGATCTCGTCTTCTCGCTCCCAAGTGGATTCTCCATGCGATCGATTACCCCAAGAAACTAGCACAAGAGGGATAACGTAGTCCTTAAGAACCCTTTCTCTTCGATCCTTGATTTCAACTGGTCGCTCTTCAAAAGTCAGGTCCTCCCGTACGGTCAACTCCGAATGATCCAAGACATGGGTCTCATCGCGAACATACCTCCGTAGTTGAGACACATGAAACGCATCGTGAACTCCTGCTAATGACGGTGGTAACGCCAACCGGTACGATATCTCTCCAACACGCTCCAAAATCTCGAAGGGTCCAACGAATCGAGGACTAAGCTTTCTCCGACTTCCAAAGCGAATCACCCCTCTATTCGGTGATATCTTCAGGAATACCAAATCACCCACGGCGAACTCTAGAGGTCTTCTTGACGTGTCGGCCCAACTCTTCTGTCTGTCTTGAGCTGCCTTCATATGCTTCCTGATTGTATTCACCTTCTCGACTGTCTGTACCACCAAATCTGGTCCTAGTAACCTTCGTTCACCAACATCATCCCAACAAACAGGTGAACGGCACTTACGCCCATACAGTGCTTCAAACGGAGCCATCTGAATAGTTGCTTGGAAGTTATTGTTGTACGAAAACTCCACCAGGTGTAGATGATCCTTCCAAGAACCTTTGAAGTTCAACACGCAAGCTCCCAACATATCTTCATGGGTCTGGATCGTTCTCTCCGATTGTCCATCAGTCTGAGGATGATAAGCTGTGCAAAACTTCAATCGAGTCCCCAAACTTTCTTGTAAACTCCTCCAAAAGTGCGACAAGAATCGAGTGTCCCGATCGGACACGATGCTTACCGGCACTCCATGCAATCTGACAATCTCCTGCATGTATCGCTCTGCCAAAGTCTCTGTCGATTGACCAACCCGAAAAGGAACAAAGTGAGCTGCCTTAGTCAACCGATCGACAATCACCCATACGGCATTGTTGCCCTTTGGACTCCGCGGTAAAGCCGTCACGAAATCCATGGTTATATGTTCCCACTTCCACTGAGGAATCGGAAGTGGTTGCAACAAACCAGCAACCCTTTGGTGTTCAGCCTTGACTTGCTGACACACCAAGCACTTAACCACGAAGCGAGCAATTTCCCGTTTCATACCTTCCCACCAGAAATGCTGTCGAAAATCTCGGTACATCTTTGTCCCTCCTGGATGTATAGAGTAAGCTGAACTGTGTGCCTCCCTCATAAGCTCTTCACGCACATCTCCTTTTGGCACACACACACGGCTACCATATCTCAACGAACCGTCTTCATGGATCAGTCAATCGGTTCGTAGTCCGGCTCCAACCTGCTCTCGAAACTTTTGCAGTCTAGGATCCTGCGATTGCGCCACTTTAATCTTCTCAACTGCATCAACTGTCCTGTAGCATGTGGTAGCACAACCTCCAAGTCAAATCTCCGAAAATCCGCAATGATCTCTCTCTGTGCAGTCAATATCTGAATTGCTGGTAACCGACTCAGCGCATCCGGCACGACGTTGACTTTTCCCGGATGGTACTTAAGATCAAGGTCATAGTCGGCCATCAGCTCCAACCATCTGCGTTGCCTCATGTTCAACTCCTTCTGAGTGAACACATACTTTAAACTCTTGTGATCTGTAAAGACTTCAACTCTCTCGCCCAAAAGGTAGTGTCTCCAAATCTTCAGGGCGAAGATCACGGCTGCAAGCTCTAAGTCGTGAGTCGGATAATTCTTCTCATGAGTCTTCAGCGGTCTCAAAGGCCAAAGCACATCCATCCGTCCAAACAAACGGTACCTCCTTACGCGTAAGCTTGGTTAACGGCTCAGCTAACCGAGCGAAGTTCTCCACAAATCTTCTGTAGTAACCGGCGAGTCCAAGAAAACTTCTTATCTCCGCAACATTCTTTGGAATAGGCCAATCTCGAACTGCTGCAATCTTCTCGGGATCAACGGCGATTCCATCGCCCGACACAACATGCCCAAGAAAATTCACTTCTTCCAGCCAGAATTCACACTTACTCATCTTCGCAAATAACTTCTCTTGTCTCAGCGTCTGCAGTGCGATCCTTAAATGCTCAGCATGCTCCTCCGGACTCTTCGAGTACACCAGAATATCGTCAATGAATACCACAATAAACTGGTCCAAGAACGGTGAAAAGATCCTGTTCATCAAATCCATAAATATTGCTGGCGCATTAGTCACTCCGAAGGGCATCACTAGATACTCGAAATGTCCATATCGAGTCCGAAACGCCGTCTTGCAAATGTCTTCTGCTTTCACTCGGACTTGATGATATCCTGATCGCAAGTCCAGTTTCGAGAATACCCTCGCGCCACTAAGCTGCTCAAAAAGTTCTCCAATGCGAGGGATCGGGTACTTGTTCTTACTGGTCACCCGGTTCAATTCTCGATGATCAATGCACATCCTTCTCGTGCCATCCTTCTTCTTTACTAAAAGAACTGGAGCTCCCCAAGGTGAGTTGCTGCTTCGAATCCATCCCTTCTCGAGTAATTCACCAACTTGTTTCTTAACTTCTTCCAATTCCACCGGTGCCATCGGATAAAAGATTTTGATACTGGCGCTGCACCAGGAATAAGGTCAAACGCAAACTCCACATCTCGCTTCGGCGGTAAGCCCGAAATATCTTCAAACACATCCATAAAGTCGCGAACAACTGCCGGCTCTTCATTACTATTCACTTCCATAGTCGCAAGAACACTGTTTGTCGGCCTAGCCCTAAACTCGACTGGCCCGACAGAACTACTTCCTTACCGCAACTGCTGTCTGCATCGTTGGCCGTGAAAGGTCCAGCGAGACTACTGAGTCTCGTCTACTCCGCTGCATGCACGTCCACGGTTGCTCCATTCTGCCTTAGTCCGATAAATTTCTTCCCTTTCCTCCGCGCAGTCTGCGGGAAGAACTTCTCCAGGGGGTTCTTAGAAAAACTTCGCCCAACTGATCGGCTTGGGCAAGCGGGTTTCCTCCACAAGCCATCACTCTCGGGCGTAATCCACTAACTGAATGCGCACCACATAAACTCCTCTGTCCTCTGGAATCTGTGTCGCAATCAGCAAATTCTCCGTGTCACTAGCCACGGCTCGGCTGGCAACGGCTCCTCTAGAGCAGTGAAAATAGTAGGACCCAACGTCTGAAATCTGCCACGGTCCCTACTCGGCTAACTGGTCTAGTTCCATCGTTGTTTACAGACTGCTGAACGATCTGCAAACCCTCCTGAAACGAATCTGCTATTGCTGGATCAGCTCAGTCTGTCTCTTTGATTTCCAACATTTCTCTTATCACTCCAAGCATGGAGGCTTTGTTCACATGCCTCCGGTACGTCTTCAACCTCTTACCTGTCATAATCCTGAACTCAAAATACCCAACATTTGCATGATGATAGATTCTGAACGTGGATCAAGGCTAGAACTCCAAGATACTTAAATAGAGTACTGCATTGTAGCTATGCCGCGGTATCATAGCCGCAATTACTTAACTCCACCCAAGTCGCCCAAGTCCTAGGGATAACAAGAAATCAGGTTTTCGAGTTGACAATGCAAAGTAAGTTTGCATGTCGACATGATCCAGAAGAATGATTCAAGGATGGTAAAACGGTCAAGGTGGCTGGACATGTTTCCTAATCACGGGTATTATGATTCGTGTATCGGGTGCAATACCCAACTACAAAGAATCAACCCAATTAACCTATGGCTCTGATACCAAAAGAACCATGTCACGCCCCGCTTCCCAGAGTACGCAAGATTGGGCACGTGACATAGCCAACCATGCTACCTGTGGGTAGGAAGTATCCATCCACAGTCACATTACGGTTGTAAGGATATCAAGAACAAGATAATAAGCTAATCTAATACATGTCCAAATCCATAATAACAAGAATCAATAAACAATAAGTGCGGAAGCTAATGATCCAATACAATGAATAAACAGTACGTCCCATAATGCGGGCTCACATCTGGAAATGAAATGAAAATAAATAAACTAAACCCTAAAGAACTCACAGTTCAGCCTGCTAGCTGAAGTACTCCTGCTCGGTCGTCGACAGTGGTACGGAATCTGGGCCATGCAAAACCCAGACGTCAGCGCGTCAAGACATCAAGTATATAATGTAAACATGATGATAAGCAATGCAAATATGAACATGAATGAAGCAGTACTAAGAAATAACAGAGCAGGGTAATGTGCAATGGTGACTAAACTATCCTGTCAGGTTTCTACTCTATAGTCTTTGAAACCAATTGATGAATCGTCGATGTAACTCAATAGTATCCCGTGCGTGCCCGGGACCACGGTCAAAACCCTCGGGGCTGAATCCGAGACGTGCCGCTAAGCAGTAAAAGGTAGTAGGATGGACGAGTGATGTCAGCATCAACACTCCGGAGCTGGCCAAGCCCGTAAGACTGATCAGATCAATGTATCGAACTGTTGAGTTACAAGTCGGTTTCACCTTTGATTTCCCCATACCCCCAAGCTATGTATGTCAGGTCAGGTATTCAGTAGTCAAGGACTAATGCCAACACAAAATCCGGTAAGAGTAGGTCTGTCTGGATAGATAGCAGGGATGGTCGGGTTTGTCGGCATTAGGCATGAAATCATGAAACAAGTCGTGTCATGGTACAACAGGATGAGTCGGTATGTATGTATATGTCATGTGTAGCAGGGTCAGGCCAATATGTAGTGCAATCGGGTATGTGCTCACAACAGGTATACAATCAATAATGAACAGCAGCAGGAAACAGTAAATAACCATAATATTCCATGTAACCGCAGTGATGTTTGTATTCTCTTATTAACAGGTTCACGCACCTTTAGGGTGCAATAGCCACAAGGTGAAGCAATATCCACAATCATGAAGTAATGAAGCTACAGAAATTTACAGTAAGTATAATAATTGTCTCATGAATGATTTAACAGTTAAAGCAGATATGATCCAGTCGTTTTATTTAGTTGAAATATGGATTGATGTTGAGTTGACTAATTACGAGAACTATTATAACGATTCCATGTTAAAGATAACCGCAACTGTCAATTCTAACTTATAACATTTTATCAATTACCATTATTAAGTTGTCTTATAGTATGAATTCAATTGCGTGGCAAGACTAGATCTCGCACGCTAGCATGTTAGAGCAAGTATTCAGATACTTGCCTCGACGGTTTTGCAAACCGGAACACGGATGCGCTGTCGGCAGAAAACACGATATGATAGCACGGGCCACGGATCGAGTCCCAACAGAGAACAACGGGATCACACGGACCAGGGGCTTCGCTGGAGCGTCGGGTTCGCCAAGACGGCACGGTCGGATTCCGGCAAAACACGGCAACGAGTTAGCAACACACGATAAACTTAATGCGATCAGCGGGGGGGTTTACTGCACAAAGGAAAGGTGAGGAAGGCTTACCGGGAGATACCAGGGGTAACCCCGGCGAGCTCGACGGCGCTGGAACGCCGGCGAGGCAGCGACGGCGAACAACGATGGCTGGAAATCCTGAGTTCGCTGGAAAGAGGGTGCTGCAGTGAGTCGAAGGGTGCTGGCCTGCTCTGGTGGTCGAGGGGGAGACGGAGGTGGCTCTGGTGACGACAGCGAGGATCGCCGGCGCGTTCTCCGGCGAACAGCGGAGGGTAGGTGATGGGGTTATGGGCTCGGGTTGGTGGTCCGGCGAGGGGAGGAAGGAAGCGACGACGAGGTCGGGACGAGGATGGTGAGAGGGAGTCGCGGGAGTCGTCGGCGACGGGAGGTGGCGTCGATGGCGAGGTCTGCAGGGGTTGGAGGCGTTGTCGGGGTTGGGTGCAGGTGCGGGAGAGGCGAAGGAGGGAGGAAGAGGGTGCGGCTGGGCTGGAGGTGGCGAGGGCGGCGACGGCGAGGTCGCGGGGAGGCCGGCGGCGCGAGTGCAGGGCTAGGGTTAGGGTTACGAGACGTTCTCGTGGTGAAGAGGGAGAGGGGGAGGCGGCTGCATGAGAGGTTAATATAGGAGAGAGAGAGAGATTAAGAGGCGGGGCCCACGAGAATTTAGCCTCGTGATTGGCTGCCAACAGAGAGAGAAATGATTTAGCAAAGATTTGGAAATATTCGTGAATAATTTAACAGTTAAGGAAAATTATATAATCGAATATATATAGTTTTAAGATATTAAATTAAATGGGCCTTTTTGGCGCGAAATGAAACATTTCCAAATCGCGCCCGGGCTGGGCCCAAATATTCCAAATTCAAATTATAGGATTTTAAGCGGGTTCCAAATTTTGAAAAGAGGTGTTTAATGATTAAAATGCATGCCCCCAAGTCGGACACTTGCACGCGCGCGTAGTCGTCCAAACTTGCCCGTTTAGCCAAACGGGACAGAATCTCGACACGCGGACGCTACCACGCGACTAGTGGCGACGAGTAGGCCAACATGGATATTTTAAATTTCATTTTAGGGATTAAAATTTGTTATGTGCCAAAATGACTTAACCGGTTAAAATTTAGCAATAAACACCAGAAAATCAGGATAATTGGAAATGAGCAATATATAACCCTCAACTAGTAATATAAATAGTATTATTGGGTTCGGGTGTTACAATACCAAACTTTTTCACCTTCATTAGACGTTGATAATGATGAGGAGACGAGACTTGCTTATGTTGAAACGTGGTTGGCCACTTTTAAGAAAAACGCTAATGCTACCAAGCAATCAATGACTAATATTGAAATTATTCTTGGCCAGATAACCGCTGCAGTCACTAACAGGAAGAGCAAGAGATCATTCCAATGTAAACCCACCAAACCCGATTGTTTCCAACACCTTAGAAATTCATGATCAACCTATTGAGGATGTGTTTGAGAATTACCATGATTTGGAATGTATAAATGAGGAAAGTGAGGATGAGCCTATTTCAAGTCAGTTTGACACCTACCCTCAGAATTTTGAATTTCCATTTTAGCCTCCAACATCAAATTTATATGAAGATTATTTAATTGATGATACGTTTGAGATTAAGATATTTGATTTAACTAATTATAAAAATTTTGAGGAGGATGTTTCTGCCGAATTAACAGTCGCGAATATAACTTTTGAGAAAATTTTGGATATTGAAGCCGCATCTGTAAAGGATGCTTGTGATTTTAATGAGCTTGATATAGATAGAATATTTAAGAAAACCATTTATAGGGAACTCACACCTTTAGTTTGAATGAACAATGAAATTTTTGAGGACACTTTAGAATGGGATCCCACATTTTTGGATGATAAAAGTCAACCCATGAGTCAATTTACGGAGGAGAAAAAAATTGTTGGCTTACAATAATGTTAGTGTATTTGCACGGTTAGATGATATTTTGCATAAAATTAAGGATAAATATATGGTTCCGAGTAATCCAACTTTTCAAACTTTTTGCACTAACTGTGAAGATCCCTCTCATGTTTATGAAGATTGTCCGTTTAGTGGTGGATTTGGTGAATGGAGGGAATGGCAAAATTTAGGCTGAAAATTTCAACCAAACCGTTACGACGATGTAGGTCATCTATCCACTCTAATTCAAATAAGCACAACCTTAACTTGTTATCTTAATACTCTTCTTGAGGTCCCAACAAAGAATGTATATAAAGATGATTTTATTGATGTTATGATTGAGGTCGAAACGATTGATTTATCTGATGGTTATGAGAAAACTTTTGAGGAGGAAGATATGAATTTAAGAGATGTGATACAAGAAGAAATGTATGAGGAGAAGGAGGTTAATTTTGAAGAAGACTTGTATGAAAAGGGTGGGTTTGAGGAATGTATGATTTTAGATGAGCCTTTAACGGTTGAACATATGCATCAAACACTTTCTTACCTCATTGAGACCAATCCTAGAAAAAAGCAAGAAGAAGTAGTGACTTTAATTCCTATGACTGGATATTTTATACTGCATGTTCAAGTTGAAGACTTTGATCCATTTAGCCAATACAGTGTCAAGGTAGCGCAACTGTATAATTCCATTAAACTTAAATATTTTATTACTGCGCTAGTTTATTCGGCTAAGCTTGGATCACAATTCTGTTTACCCAGCTATAAAGACCATATTCATATTGTATATATTAATTTTAGGGTGTTTATTAATGCTTATCGCTATAATTTGTTTTACTACTCTTGCATGATTAAAGAAAAAATTTTTGAGTGGTTAATACTAACATATGGGTTAGCAAAAGTATCGTGTAAATTAGATTTCCTTTTTCTTACTAACTTTTCTTCTATTTTGTAGGATTTACTTGCTAATTTTTATGGACTTTTGTGCAAAATTACTTAACCCCTTATACGTAGTCAAATTGAGCCTCATTCCACAAAACCAAGAGCAGTTTGGAAACCCTAACAGAGAGAGAAGACGACCACAGCCCCCAGATTTCTAGGGGAGGTAAAATTTTCATTTCTCTTTATAATTCCAGTATTTATTTTTGGCTAATTTGATCTGCTAATCATGGATATGCCTGAATTAATCATCACACGTAATTTCATGAATGTAACGACTCTGAAATCCCTGTACAAAATTAAATGTATAGAAAATGGTATTTCAGCCTTTGTAAGAGTTATAAGTTATTTTTGTTCAGTAAAAGTAAGAAGCAACTTGTAGCTCACTGGTAAAGTCTTTACACTGCTGTGACATAACCTGTGCGTTCGAATCCTCTCAGTCCCAATTATTTTTAAGATTTTTCTTTTTAATTTTTTGAAAGCCCAAGAGTTGCACGTACAATTCACGGAGAATCGAAAGGTTTCAGAAAAATCAAACATGCGCAAAGAGGAGTAAACACAGAATATAATACGTGACACGAATCTCGAGGCAAATGGATTAAATCCAACCGGCTAAATCCTCGTTTTGGACGCCACCGACGATCCAAGTAGCCCCAATCGCCTTCATTCTTTGCCCGTGCATCCCTTTTGTTGGCTATAGTGCCCTAAAGTCAATTATTGTGATCGCAGGCACACGATTGTGATAATTGAGTGAGGACCTATACGTGTAGAACAATCTTACTCAAAATGATAATATGCTATCTGGTTTGCCTTTATCATCATGCACATGCTTTATGTGGTATTACATATCACTATTACATGTTGATAGAGCCCATATGATTCTTACTTGACTACTAGCATTATGATGGCGATCATATACGTGGGAGCTGGGTAGTCTATAAGCACATCCTTAAACGTCCTTAGTCGAGGGAGTATCGAGACTGGGCATGGATACTCCGGAGTAGACTAGTGTATACTTATCGAGACCCCGACAAGGGGCGGTGGCCAGTCTCACAAGCCATTGGTGTCAGTTAGTCACCTAAGATAGTATACAGATGCTCATTGGGTTATGAGTACACTGGACGGATTCGCCGGGAACATGCTAGTTGGTATTATACCGATTGTCAGATAGCAGTTCCCAGGTGACATGAGTACAGGTTAGTCTATCGACCTGAGATCATTATTTGTCTCGTGTGAGTTCCCACTGTGCTTTGATTACTACCATACCACAGCTCAAATGAGTCGTGCAAATAGGTTTTAGTTGGGTACAGTCCCGAGCCATATGGAGGCAGAGAGCAGATCGTCGGGGATTCATCTTTTCCGGTATTGGGGGTTGATGCCGCATTATGCACGGGTAACCATCACTAGAAATCCTTGGCCAAGGTAGCCGAGAATTACTGATTTCGATCAGTAGTTTCTCAGTAGGTGATGGGCTTCATACCGATACGAAATATCACATTATTAGGGGTCTGACTTTATCCACCCCTCTAGACCCGATATGCGATACTCTTAGATGAACAGACCGAACTATATGGAGATTGTCACAGATAGGCTCAATAGGGGTTCGGATGAGTTTGTTCGTCGGCCTTCCTCTCGCTCAATACCTGGGTAGCCGTTACGTACAGCTAGTGCCGCTGACGTGCTTTTGGTTAAACCCACTGCCAGCATATTGGCGAGTCTTTAGAGTCCTACACAGAAGGTTTTCCTGGTTCTGGCGTAATGATGTAGTAGCCGTATTGGATACGTGCAGGGTACCGATCGATTGATTGTACTATATACCCGGACTTTCGATCAGACAGTTGATAATACTAGCATGCTCGGGTTTGAGCCGGAATATTAAATCAGGTATTGATTTAATAATTTACGTATATGTATTTCGATATATATATTCTAGTATTATATTCTTTGTGTTATTCTATCTTTTTGGATATTCGTATTTCGGTATGAATACAGGTATATATATACAGTAGAATGTAATCCGTATTTATTCGGAAAATATTCTAGAAGGTGGACACCTCATTTTAGATTATCCATTTATTATTAAATGTTAAATGAGGTGTAAAGTAAGAGAGGGGGTATGGTGAGAACCATGCTTCAATAGTTGCACAAATGAATTATTTATTCATTTGTGCAAACTATTCAAGCATGGTGTGAATTTAAAATTGGGAAAATGGTTTTTATTAAACATGGCTTCATTTTCTTTTGATGACTTAATGAAAACTTGATGGTTAATTTTTCCACTTGATGAGTTCCTTCCCTCACCATCAAGGTTCACTTCCCTCTCTAGATTCTTGAGTTCCTCCACTTTCACCTTCAACCCCCTCTCTACAATCTCATGTGTTGAGAATTAAGAGAGGAGGTGAGGTAGAGATACACTTAGAACACTCCATTACATCCTAGGCATTCTAGACTACCCATCTAGAATCCCTAGTTGCTTCACTTGATCTTTTATGTGGAGCTAGAGCCATGAGCTACATTTCTCGGGTGGATCATCTTCAACGGAGGAAGACCGGCGGCCAACCTCGATCCAAAGGACCTCAGGGAGCAAAGGGAGATGGTGGAAGACCGAAGGACATGGTTCGTTCGGTATAACACTCGATCACAGTAGATAGATTCTTTTAGATTACTAGTTTCATATTTGGATTCGATTCTAAGTAGTTGTTTCTAGCACCAAGTTCTTTAAAAGCCAAAAATTTTGTTCCGCAATCGGCCACGGTAGATGGCCAGGGCGCTAGAAACCCCAACACCTTTGACTCCCCACTACTCCCGTGTAGTGTTTGATTTCTCTGCAATTGACCAGAGACTCTTCAAATTCCCTATTAATATCATTTTAATTCTTTTTAATTCTTTTATTTAATTCCCATAATCTCAAATTTCACAATAAATACCACTCCATCTCCTAGCTCTCTACCATTCTGAAATTTCTATAAAAAATTCTGTCAAACTCTCTGAGTACCAAGTGGAGTTAAGCACCCAAGTGGAGTAACAAGCCAATCTCGACGACCGAAGCCCTTCCGACGAAACCACGACCCCTGAAGTCTTCCACTCTATCTTGTTAACAATCTAAACCAGCAAGTCTCTTCTCTTTCTAATTCCTTTCAACCTAAATCACATTTTAAAATCCTACCGACAAATTGGAGTTAACATATAACAATCTTCTCTTTTAAATATTTTATCATACTTTATAGGTCTATATGTCGCATAATCACCCTAATATCTTTTTAAAATAAAATTCATATCTTTTGCCTTTTTGTGTAATCAAAATTTCATGTGAAACAATCATATAACAAACTTTTCATTAAAATACCATGAATTTTAGTATAACCGTTATTTCGATAACTAGTGCCTACCTATAGAATTTTCACGGGGTAACGACCTACCCTACACGCATACTATGGTTTCATAGCACGGGGTCCTAAATATATGGTTTATTTAAAGAATATTTTTACATTAAAATACCACATTTTCAAAAAGGGTTTCTTTTAAACGATATTTTGATTCCTTGGCAATTGCGCCTCTACAACCCTCGTTAGGGTACCCGCAAATGGATGGTGCAGATTATCGCATATCTTTGGGATAGTAGAGCGAGATGCAGAACTCCCCACGGAGTATTCGTTTTCGAAAGGAAATAAAAATACGTTTTAAGAAATACGACTTTTATAAACAAAACTAAACTTTGGAAAATTATATAAAACTATGAATCCGTATTTTCAATAATTTTTTTTTTTGAAACTATACTTTTTAAAATGGAATATTAGAATTTTTTAATAAAATACCACCAGGTTTCCAAAAGTGGTAGTTTTCAAAAAAATACCATAAACTTTCAAAAACTAGGTTTCATCACAAAAATACCACAACAATTAAAATACATGTACATGAAAGCCCTAAATATTATAAATCACCCTCAAGATTTATTTTAAAACCATATTAAAGTATTTTTCACAAAACCCCCTCGAGAAATGCAAATAATATAAATACAAAGTAAGTAACGATAGTAAATATTAATGACTCTAGATTAATATAGGCTTAAGCGGTATCAATTCTTTTGAGCACCGGGGAGCCGGAGAAAGTGGGTGCTTGTCTATTCAGATTAGACAACTTAACGGAGTTATTAATGGCAATTGACTTGGAAAAAGACACAAATCATGCTATCCATATGCAGCAATTGCCGATCTCTTCCGAACATAAGATCTTTAACAGTTAAATCAATTCATATGAAAAAGACCTGAACTCGAATCCAAAACCCGCAAACTCGAACTTGAATTCGAATCCAAACTCGAATCTAAACCTGAACATGAACTCGAACCCAGTCTACTCGAACTAACTTGACTCGAATAAGATTGCAATTCACATGACTCGCATTTTACTCGACTGACTCGATTTCATTCTACCCCTTTTGCAATCTATGGTTTCGATCAAGACATGTTATAACTAATCAATCAATTTAATTAAGTATACTATACAGTTATAAACTATTTATACTCAGGATGTTTGGGAGAGTTTCTTGTGTGAATCCAACAGAGCTTCAGGAGTCCCGTATTAACCTCTTTTTTATTTAACTCGAATATCAGTCGGGTCAACTCTGTTCACCGCCGGAAGACGGACCGGGACGTTGGGATGTCTGGCCTGAATCCTGGGGGCAGATGCTATTTGGGTTTATCCGTCCACCTCTCCGAAGATTCCAAGTTGATTTATGGCACCGTATATCGGAGGTTTGGATAGATGCGACCATTGTAGCAGACTTTATCAGATTCCCCCTCATTTGCGAGGGGTTTTTGATTATGGGGATGCTCTTTCCTGCAGGCACAAGCCCCTGCAGTTAATTACGTTACCGCATCGCGATAACCACTTTCTCCTGCTCCGGAGGTTCACTCGTGTGGTGTGTATGTTTGTTTTATTTTGGTTGCCCGTGAATTGTATACGGAGACTAATTTATGTCGTCGCATGTAGGACGTGGATTAGTCCAAATCCGTATATTTTTAGATTTGGGTTTGGGTTAATTTAAGGATCGTTAATCTGGTTTAAGATTACGATCAGCTTAAACATATGAGCATTTTGGCTCGATTATTTTAGTTTAAGGACATCACGGTCCATTATCGCCATGTTTGAAGCGAGGTGTCAGTTTAATGACGTTTTGGTCCTTTATCGCCATTTTGGAGGCAAATATTAGTTTAAGGACATTTCGGTCCATTATTCATCATGCGCGCACGTGTATTTGTTACGTGACGAAGTGAACAATGGAGATATGGAATGTGCCCAATTTGGGGCACGATCCGATTTGAGGCATGCACGACAATTTGGAAGTGTATCGGCGAAAAAAGTTGTTTGTCATCGGGACCCGCCACCTTTCTGAAGACGTTGAGGAATTACAACGACATATATCAGAGGTATAGACAGATGTACCCCTTTGAAACAAATATCGTATTTGAGAGAAAAAAGGTTATTGTGGACCTAAGAATCATTAGTCGTATTTGAGACTAAGATTACATTAGGAGACGTTGGATGAATATCATTTTGGATATCATCAATGGCGTTATGGAATGTGCCCAATTTGGGGCACGATTCGATTTGAGGCATGCACGTCAATTTGGAAGTGCATCAGCGAATGAAGTTGTTGGTCATCGGGACCCGCCACCTCTCTGAAAATGTTGAGGAATTACAACGGCATGTATCAGAAGTGTGGAGAGATGTACCCTTTTGAACCAAATTGCGTATTTGAGGGAAAAAGGGTTGTTTTGGACCTAAGAATCATTAGTCGTATTTGAGACTAAGATTACTTTAGGAGACATAGGATGAATATCATTTTGGATATCATCAATGAGAGATCATTAGTCATTTTTGACACTAAGATCAGTTTGGGAAAACATGAGCCATATGAGATCGATTGATTTTAAAATCAAAGAGGATTACCCTCGGGAAACTTAGCCGATTTGGGCTGAGATATAATTACTCCACAGTGCTAAGCACTGAGACATACAGTGCTCACGTGCGTTTCACGTGTGCACTTGATTAGTGCTAAACAATAGAGTTCTGTGGCGCTCACGTGTGAAACACATGAGGCCCCCATATATGGGATGTTGCCCCCTCTCTTACTGAAGTGCTAAGCAATTGATTAGATCCCTCATGCAAAACACGTGGCTGCTTTCTTTTCGGACGGCTGCTTAATTGACAAAGGAGTTTTTCTTTGCTTTTTAGGCACCCACGTGAGAATCACGTGAGACAGCTTTGGCTTTTCTTTTGCTTGTTTCCCTTTTTTTAAGCACTCATGTGGGAAACACGTGAGACAATTTTGGTTGTTCTTTTGTTCGTTTGAAGCACTCACGTGGGAAACACATGAGGCTTCAGAATAGTGCTAAGCACTAACGAGTCACCAAGCTATTCTTGTATTTTCTTAGAGATATCAATCTTCTGTTAATGACATTTTTAGTCATTGATGATCATCAAGATTTCGGTTTTGAGGATCTTGGATCATCATCATTTTTTGAAGAACTAAGTTCTTTATATATGGTTAAAACCTAATTTTTGGAAGAATTAAATTCCCATATGCTCCTGTTATTTCTTTTTCTTTTATGTCCTAGTTCTTTTCCCCTAAGTTTTGAATCTGCAAAACAGAATCTCCCCGATGAGAATTAAATTCTCAACTTGTGGGGAGATCTGCTTCTGCAAATCTCAATCAGAGGAAGAACTAAGTTCTTATATAAAGAATTAAACCCTTAGATAGGCAAAGAAGAGACACTATGATCTTTGTGTGTGTGTTTTTACCTAGGGTTTCAGTGAGGCAAGTCTTCTTTTTCTTTTGAGAATTAAATTATTTCTCTTTTTCAAGAGCTCAATGTATATTTTTTTGCAGAAGCTTGTGAGGAGTTCTGTGTGTCTCTTCTCTCTCTTCTTTTTTTTCTTTTGTTTTTTCTCTTTTATTTATAAGATAAGAGAAAAGATCAACTTGTTAGGAAAATTTCTGATTGAGAGATCATGATTGATTTCATAATCAATCCAAAATGATCTCTTGGATCACTTGGTGAATTTTATTCACCATTGGATTTTTAATTCAAAGGCTCTCTGTTTAACATAGAAATTTTCTTGTTTATTTAACAAGATTAGGAAATATCTTTTCCTAAGATAGAATTTTTATTCTATCAGATGATCGGTGGGTGATTTTATAATCACCGTTGTATTTTTGATCCAAGGGTCCTCTATTTAACAGAGAAGATCTTTTTAGTTTGAGAAAAATCAAGGATATATTTCCCACATAGAATTTAATTCTATCTGGTGGTTTGATTGGTGATATTTTATCACAATTGGATTTTAAATCCAAAACTCTCTGTTAGAGATGAATTTTTCCGTATCAGAAAGATCAGGGAAAATATTTCCCAGATGGAATTTAATTCTATCTTGCCAAAGAGTGCAGCAGAAGTACTCACGTGTTTAACACGTCACCCCTAGAATGGGTTTCAGCATGCTTTATTTTCAGCGCTCATTTGCTTTGCATATGATCGCTTACGTGTTTAACACGTGAGACCTGTTTGACCATTGGTTATTTATATTCAGCGCTCATATTCTTTGCTTATGAGCGCTCACGTGTTTAACACGTGAGGCCAGTTTGACCCTTAGTTATTTGTTTTCAGCGCTTATATGCTTTGCATATGAGCGCTCACGTGTTTAACACGTGAGGCCAGTTTGGCCTTTAAGTTTATTTTATTCAGCGCTCATATGCTTTGCATACGAGCGCTCACGTGTTTAACAAGTGAGGCCAATTTGACCCTTAGTTATTTGTTTTCAGCGCTTATATGCTTTGCATATAAGCGCCCACGTATTTAACACGTGATGCCAAACTATGAGGATTATTTTTCTCTTCCTTTTTTTTATAAGGGAACAAATAGCTCTTTGCCAAATATTTTGACGGGAACAAATACCTCCCACTACTTTGCCCACGTAAGTATGTATGTGGGTGAAGTAGTGCAGAGTTATGCATAGCCTTACAATTGATGGCTTAGGAGACAAGTTCAGGATCTCATGAGCCATAAGGGTCTCATAAAGGCTTTTTTTTTATCTTCATGAGCCATAAGGGTCTCATAAAGGTTTTTTTTCCTATGAGTTTTGAGGATCTCACAGGTGTGTATTCTCCCTAGAAATCATGAGGATTTCTAAGTATTCATCGCCTCCGTGAGTCGTAAGGATCTCACTCGGGTATTTTTTTTCCTTACGAGTCGTGAGGTCCCGTAAGTAACTACTTCATTTCATTGGCGAATGTGGCCTGTGGATAGTATACAAGAGTCGGTTTGGACCTCCTTGTAAGGCAGCGATGGCTCAGGAAACAGGTTTAGATTTGTCGCCTAAGACTTTTCAATTTTATGAGCCGTGAGGGCCACATAAAGACTTTTCTCCCTACGAGTTGAGACGATCTCGTAGATGTATTTTCTCCTTAGAAGTCGTGAGGACTCCTAAGTGCGTTTTCTCTTGAGAGTCGTAAGGATATCATAAGAGAATTTTCTCCTTATGAGTCAAGAGGACTCGTAAGTGGATTCTTCTCCTCATCGGTATTCGAATTTGGAGAATGTGGCTCGTGGATAGTATACAAGAGTCAGTTTGGACCTACTTGTAAGGCCACAGTGCTTTGAAAACAAGTTGATATCCCCGTCGCCTAAGGCTTTTCACCTTCATGAGCCATGAGGGTTTCATAAAGATGTTTTTCCTTACGAGACGAGATGAGTCGAGAGGATCTCGCAGGTGTATCCTAACGTGAAATATAGATAACCCATATTCTTTATGACAACGGTCCGTCAGGTTTGTGGTACTAGAGTTTTAGTCCGTAGTACCGTCCCGTTGGCTGATATATTCCTTGATATGTAGTCTTTAAGCTTTTGTTCGAGTAGCCCCGCGATTATCGTGTCTCTGATCCCTTCGGAGGCTGGAAAAGACGTCTTCAAGTAATCTCCTTAGGTCAAATTATCGTCGGAAGAGCAAACGTTAGGAATTTGCAGTGACGCTTTTTAGTTTAGGTTAGGCTCAGGTTGCAGCCCCAATGAGTCATAACCACTCCGCACTTGAGTGGAAGATCTTCGATATTCTTTTAGGCTTTATATGAGTTGTCGTCAAGACCCGAAGCTAGGGATATGTCGTCACTTCATTTTTGTGTTGACAATGTCGTGCCATTTCTTTGCTGAAGTAAGGTAAACATCTGTAGGACCTCTATGCTGTATGTATTGCAGTTGAATTCCGGAGCTAGGAATATGCCATTGCACCAATTTCATTTGATAGTTGTGTCTGCATCCTGTTGCAATGAGGAGGGAAACGCTGAGGTAGTCTCTAGGTTGTATATACGCCGTCGAGACTTAGAGCTAGGATTTTGTCATGGCTCCATTTTTGTTTTAACCCTTGGGTCTTTGTTAACGTTGCGTCTGCATCGAGAAGGAATGTCGAGCTGGAGCTAGGATTTTGCCGTCACTCTATTTTTGATTTGACCCTTGGGTCTTTGTTAACGTTACGTATGCATCCTGAGAAGGAACATTGAGCTGGAGCTAAGAATATGCCATTGCTCCACTTTTGTTCGACCCTTGGGTCTTTGTTGACATTGCGTCTGCGCCGAGAAGGAACGTCGAGCTGATCTCTAGGCTGTACATGTTGCCATCGAGATCTGGAGCTCGGTATATGTCGTTGCTCCAGTTTTATTTTGGTGATGTCATACCGATTCTTTGCTGAAGTTGGGTAGATATCCAAATGACCTTCATACTATATGTATCTCCATCGAGGTCTGGAGCTAGGAATATGCCATTACTCCAATTTCATTTGACAGTTACGCCTGCACCCTGCTGGAATGAGGAGAATGTCGAGCTGGAGGTAGGGTTTTTGCCATCACTCCACTTTTATTTGACCCTTGGGTCTTTGTTGATGTTGTGTCTACACCCTATCGGAATGTGAAGGTACATCGGGGTGATCTCTAGGCTGTAAATGTTGTCGTCAAGGTCTGGCTCTCCCTTTGACGGAGCCTGGTGGGAAAATATGGTTCCCTTTTCATTTGCACCCATGGATTGTATACATGGTTCAGTGTAGACTCACCTGCAGGGCAGAGGAAATTTTATTTTATTTTATTTTGTATTGCCCCGATGCTCTATCTTTTCAGCTTTTCATATCACGAAACTCGCGATTGCCCAATCATTTCGACTTTTTATCCGCGGTGCCCAATCATTTCGGCTATTTTTTTTTTTACTCGCTTCTTTTTATTGCGAGCTACCCAAAAATTCCGGCTGTTTTCATATGCATTTTTTTTACTCACTGCTGTTTTTATTGCGAGTTTGGAATTTGAAACCAATCTTGGCATCAGCATCGCTACGACTGGAATATTTCCAAGAGAGAATCATCATTTGCCATGAAAGGACTTGGAGTTTGACACCTGTTTAGGGATCAGCATCACTGCAACTGAAATATTGCCATGAGCGACTCATCATTTTCCTTTTAGAGGACTTGAAGTTTGATACCCTTCTAAGCATCAGCATCGCTGCAACTGGAATATTGCCAGGAGTGATTCATCATTTGTCTTTGTTGATTTGAACAAAGGTGGCTTAGCAAACAGGGTTAGGATCCTGTCGACTAAGGCTTTTTGATTTTATGAGCCGTAAGGGTCTCATAAAGGTATTTCTCCCTATGAGTCGTGAGGATCTCGTAGGCATATTTTCTTCTTAGGAATCGTGCGGATTTCTAAGTGTGTGTTCTCTTATAAGTCATAAGGACCGTATAAGAGTATTTTCTTCTTATAAGTCGAGAGGACTTACAAGTGTCGTTCACCATATGAGGACATTTCTCGTCATTGGTGGAACTTGGCGGGAAAATCATTTATTTGTTCCCGTGGATTGTATACAAGGGCCAATATTAGACCACCTGTAGGGCAACTTAGGGGATACGACGGTTTAAGAACAGGTTCAGATCCCTGTAGCTTAAGGCTTTTGAATCCTATGAGCCGTGAGGGTCTCATAGGGGAGTTCTCCTTACGAGTCGAGAGGATCTCGTAAGTGAAAAAGAATTTACGAGATTGCGCCCTTTCGGGTTTTCACAAGCTCGCCGGTAATCCTGCTGTTATTACTCACGGAGCCCTTTCGGGTTTTCATCCGTGCTCATTTTTCTTGTGGATATACCGTTTTTTTTTTGTTTTTTTAATGACCCATCTGTTTGCTAGTGGGACTTGGGGGTGACTTCACCGCTGGAGTAACTGTGTAGCCAGTGGGACTTGAGTTGCAGTCTTCGCCGTTGGGGCTTCAATTGCAATATAGATCTCAAAAGAGCATATCGTCGTCCATTGTCGCCATGTTTGAGGTGAATAATTAGTTTAAGGACTTCTCGGTCCGCTGTTGCTTTGTTTGAAGTGAACAATTAGTTTAAGGACTTCTCGGTCCGGTATCACCGTTTTTGAGACGAAGTTTTAGTTTAAGGTCATCTTGGTCCGATGTCGCCATATTTGAGGCGAATTTTTAGTTTAAGGACATTTCGGTCCGGTGTCGCCGTGTTTGAGGCGAACGCCTAGTTTAAGGACTTCTCGGTCCGTTGTCGCAACGTTTGAAGCGCCGTTTTGTTTAAGGACATCTCGGTCCGTCATTCCTCTTTTGGGGACGAGTATTAGTTTAGGGACATCTCGGTCCATTGCCGCCATATTTGAGACGAACAATTAGTTTAAGGACATTTCGGTCCGGTGTCGTCGTGTTTGAGGCGAATGCCTAGTTTAAGGACTTCTCGGTCCGTTGTCGCCCTGTTTGAGGCGAATGCCTAGTTTAAGGACTTCTCGGTCCGTTGTCGCCATGTTTGAGGCGCCGTTTAGTTTAAGAAAATCTCGGTCCGTCATTCCCTTTTTGGGAACGAGTATTAGTTTAGGGACATCTCGGTCCATTATCGCCATGTTTGAGGCGAAGTTTTCTTGAACACTGCTTTCAAAGTTTTGACTTAGAAAGATAGCGAGCGGACACAAGCGTCATCGTCTATCATTGACCTAGGTCATGACTCGTTAGGCGTAAAATTTTTTGAAGAATCGACAGTTAATTGGCCGGAAGGGTCTTTCGCCATTCATATCCATGAGCAGGTAGGCTCCACCTTAGTAGACTTTGTCTATGATGTATGTACCTTCATAGTTTGGCTCAAGTTTCCCCCGTTTTGCACGATTGGGGATCATCGTTCTTTTAACGACTAGCATGAGCTCGTCTTGATGGAATGTTCTCGGCCTAGTTAGTCTTTCGTATGACCGTGACATCCTTGCCTTATAAGTCATCAGGTTTTGCTGTACTATAAGGCGAGTTTCGTCGAGGGCAATTTCCTCAGGGATTTTTTCTTTCCCTTTGTCTTTTTTGCTCGAACCCTTGTTTATAGGTCTGAGGTTCTTTTCAGGTAGTGTGCGGCTATGCTGGTGAATGTCCTCACAGTTTTTCTCCCCCTCTTCTTTTTCGGAGGTGGAGTCTTTGAAAAGAGGGTTATGGGTCATTTTGTCCTCAGAATCGCTCCCGAAGGTAAGAACTTGGGGTTTCTTCCTTTCCGGAATGGTATCAACCATATGACAGTTGCCAGTCGATTTTTCACGCATACTTGTCGCACCTTTTTGCTGTCGACGAGCTTCGCGCTTCATCCTCTTGAATTATTTTTAATGGGCAACATATCCCTGCCACCACTTCTCGAAGGCACTGCACTCTTCGGTGGAGTGAGTGACCCTCCGATGATATAGGTAGTAATTTGGATGTGAATCCTTTCCGTCGAGGCATATGACCCTGGGAGTGTTTCCTACGAGAGGTGGCAGCATCATTCCCATTGACAGGGCTTTGGCGAATTGCTTCTCTGCCTTGATCCTGCTCTTATTTGTGGCAAGTGTGCTTCGATTTGGTTGGAGTACTTTACGACTCATCCTTTCCGCAGCTTCTTCATCCTGACGCTGACGCTTATCCTTTTCGTAAATGGTTGTTTCGCGTTCTCGGTCAGCTTTGCTTTTTCGAAAGGCTTCATTCAACAGCCTATCGATCGGGTCTTCTAGCAGTTCCAGGGATTTTAGCGCCGATTCTTCCCCTAGTTCCTCTGTGTTGTTTTCTGACGTTGAGGGAGCTTCTTCGCCATTTAATGATGAATGAGAGACCATGTGGCAACTTGCTACATAGTTTTCGGTTTCTTCTGATGAGTCATTTTCCTCATCGTTGTCACTATTTTCGTTCTCAAAAATATTCTTGAGAAACTCTTCGAGGGTGGCCGGTGTCCGCGCCTTCTGGTTGTACTCCTCCAACTCGTCGATGTACTTTTGTAGGTTTGTGCACTTTTCGTCATACTTGACAGGCTGCACAGGCTTCTTAGTCTTCTTCTTTTTCTTCGAAGACTTTGAAGACTTGACTTAGGGGTTTTGTCCTTTGTCAACAACGTTCGGTATGGGACGCGGTTTCAACATCCCTTCGATGATTTCGGGTTCAAGTGGGATTTTCCACCTGACTGCTGGACATGCATGTAGATCCTTCAGCATTCTTTTGGTATTTGCTGAAAGAACAACTTCCCATGGAGTTACTTCCATGAGCGAGCATGATGCCCCCGGTGCATCCACCTTTTTGGGAATGTACTTCTATGGTGGGTTCACCTTCCAGTTCTCAGAAAGCGTGAACTTCCCCTGTTGATATTGATCCTCGACCCAGTTCTTGAAGACGTAGCAATCCTCAATTGAGTGGCTCACCATTCTGTGATAGGAGCAGTAGTTGGGGTTGTTGACGTCACCGAGTTGCGGTGGACGCCATAGGTCTGGCAATGTGATGAGTTTGTTATGCATTGCCAACTCAAATAGTCTCCTCGTCTTATCGCGGGGAAACCAGTAAGCGCGTCCTAGCCTTTCTTCTAGGGATAGACGTGGGCGTGCATTATTTTGGCGAGCCACTGGTTTTGGGTCGCTTGGTTGTTTTTGAGTGTTGACGACGAAGGCCGCTTTCCCTTTACCCTTGGCATTTCGAGGGTCCTTATCTGAGGAGGAAGGCCCATGGCCTATCTGGTCCATTTAGGCCAGTTTTTCGATCAGAGCCTGGAAGGTAGTCGTCTTGAAGAACGTCATGAACTGGGACACAGTCGTCTGAGGATCAAAGGTCCCGATGAACATGCCTACGGCGGGGGATTCTTCGATGCGTTGTTCACACTTTGTCCATAGGTTCCACCACCGGATCGCGTATTGGACCCTGGTTTCTCCCGGCTTTACCCTGGCATTAATTAATGCCGTGATCGGAGTGCGCTCGCTTGCGCTGGCGAACCGCCATGTGAACAGCAGCTCCATCTCTGTGAATGTCCTCATGGAGTCATTTGGGAGCTCCGAGTACCATTCAAAGGCTGTTTCTAACAAGCTGCCAACGAACTAGCAAAGCAACAGTTTGTCGTCGCCTCCAGTGTTGCCGTACAGAGCTCTAAAATGCGCGACATGCTGGTGTGGGTTGCCTGTCCCCTTGTACACATGGAACTCGGGGATCGTATATCCCGGCGGGTACTTGATTTGGTCATACCAGCCTGGATACGGTCACCTAGTTCTGATAGTTTGGCTGGCCGCTTCATTCGCTTGATGAGCTGATATTTGTTGAGCGATGTAATCATCAAGAGCATCCTTAGAGATCGTTTCCTTCCCTGGCCACTGATAGAGCCGGAAGAGGGTTTGATGTTTCCCCTCTGTCATCCTCGATGATTATCGGCGGATCTTCGGCTGGGGGTTCTGGCTGGATCATTATTCCAATCATGTCCTGGAACAAGAGAGCCATCTGTTTTATGTTAGCAACCTGCTCAGCAACTTTCTTGTCCTTTCTTTCAAGCACCTTTCACAGAAACTCTGTATCGGTCTCTTTCTCCTGGCGTTGTTCGGCTATTGTGTCCGGGCTTTCTTTCTGCCCAGTAAGTGCTGCCATTTTGGTCACCATCTCCTGGAGGTTTTGTTGTTGCTCCTGAGCTTTTGTCAGTGACCGAGTTTGCAGTCGATGACCTACGGAAGCATGACTTTCTACTTTCCCCGAAGCTATGTAGATCGTATATACGATCATGCCCCTAGACTTGGGGCGTTTGGGTCCATCGCCTTTGGAGTTTGCCACCGGCGGTGAGATTTTCTCTGGCCTCATCCTTTTGTGGGAGGTTAGAGTTAAAGGAGCCATTGTAACAGGCACCTGTACAGAAGAAGTCCTTCGCTATATGACGAAGGGACAGTCTTTCTTTTGCCGAGCCTTTGATTTCTTCGGTCGACGAGAGTAGTTTTGATCAATCACTGAGTCCTGGACTTTTCGCCAGACGCTGTGAATTTACGAGGAGAGCCGTTGATGGGGGCGCTCCGGCTTTGCCTGCACTGTGGTTTCTACAGGCGGGGGTGACTTCTTTAGCACAGCCGTTAGAGAGTTCTTTCGCACCTTCCTGAGTAGATCAAAGCTATTCCCGGTTGGAACAGCAGCATCAATTTCCACCATTGGAGCTGGCGGAGTAAGTCCAGAGGGGGAGTTGCCCCCAGATTTCCTCACTCGGCGCCAGTGGAGACGTCGAGCGTGTCTTCCAGAGGGGACCGCCTCAGTTTTGGAAGCGGCTTCTTCATGTCCTTAGCTTTGGTGAGGGACTGTTGCTGGTGTCAGTCTATTGAAGACTGACGTCTTTGGTAGGGTTTGCGGAGGAACGGTCAATCTTCCAAAGACCGATCTTCTGGTAGGGGAAGCACTTTTGACGACATCACCTGCAGAAGAAGTTGGGAGGGCTATTCGTTTTGGGGCAGCCCTTTCAGGTATGACGAGCCTCTTTGGGAGCCCGTTTTAGTTCTGGCTCAGCCTGTTGAAGACTGAGACGTCTGAGCTTTGGCTCAGCCTATTGAAGACTAAGGCATCGGATTTGGATGGCCTGTTGAGAGGAGCTATAGTGGTTCCAAGTCGATCGAAGACAGACTTCTTGGGAGTTTCATCTTGCGGCGCTGGGGCGCTAAAACTCGTTGGTGGGAGCATGGTCCCGAAGAACAATCCGGTAGTAGCTTGAGTTACTTGCCCCACCGACATTGAAAAGATAGAGGCCGCATTGGGCCCGTAAGTCACTCCTCCAGTTGGGGCGGAACGGGAGTTGCTGTTACAAGTTATGCAGCTGGAAGTCATCGATATTCTCTTCTTCTACACAGGAACAAGACACCAAATCTTAGTGCCTCGAATCCAAGGGCAACCATAGAAAACCTCAATTTTGTTCGCGAGCACGACACACGAACTGTGGAGTGGAAAGAGGAAAAGGTCCCACCGGACGTGCTAGAATCTGTTCACCGTCGGAAGACAGACCGAGACGTCAGGACGTCTGGCCTGAATCTTGGGGGCTGATGCTATTTGGATTTATCCGTCCACCTCTCCGAAGATACCAAGTTGATTTATAGCACTGTATATCGGAGTTTTGGACGGATGTAACCATTATAACAGACTTTATCGGATTTCCCTCGTTTGCGAGGGGTTTTTGGTTATGGGGACGCTCTTCCTTACAGACGCAAGCCCCTGCAGTTAATTACTTTACTGCATCGCGATAACCACTTTCTCATGCTCCGGAGGTTCACTTCGTGTCGTGTGTATGTTTGTTTTATTTTGGTTGCTCGTGGATTGTATAAGGAGACTAATTTATATCGTCGCCCGTAGGGCGTGGATTAGTCCAAATCCGTATATTTTTAGATTTGGGTTTGGGTTGATTTAAGGATCGTTAATCTGGATTGAGATTAAGATCAGCTTAAACATCTGAGCATTTAGGCTCGATTATTTTAGTTTAAGGACATCGCGGTCCATTATCGCCATGTTTGAGGCGAGGTGTTAGTTTAAGGACGTTTCGGTCCTTTATCGCCATTTTGAAGGCGAATATTAGTTTAAGGACATTTTGGTCCATTAATCATCTTGCGTGCGCATGTATTTGTTACGTGATGAAGTGAACAATGGAGATATGGAATGTGCCCAATTTAGGACATGATCCGATTTGAGGCATGCACGACAATTTGGAAGTGCATCAGCGAAAGAAGTTGTTGGTCATCGGGACTCGCCACCTCTCTGAGGACGTTGAGGAATTACAACGACATATATCAGAGGTGTAGAGAGATGTACCCTTTTGAACCAAATCCCGTATTTGAGGGAAAAATGGTTGTTGTGGACTTAAGAATCATTAGTCGTATTTGAGACTAAGATTATTTTAAGAGACGTGGGATGAATATCATTTTGGATATCATCAATGGTGATATGGAATGTGCCCAATTTGGGGCACGATCCGATTTGAGGCATGCACGTCAATTTGGAAGTGTATCAGTGAAAGAAGTTGTTGGTCATCGAGACCCGCCACCTCTCTGAAGACGTTAAGGAATTACAACATGTATCAGAAGTGTGGAGAGATATACCCTTTTGAACCAAATCCCGTATTTGAGGGAAAAAGGGTTGTTGTGGACCTAAGAATCATTAGTCGTATTTGAGACTAAGATTACTTTAGGAGACATAGGATGAATATCATTTTGGATATCATCAATGAGAGATCATTAGTCATTTTTGAGACTAAGATCGGTTTGGGAAACCATGAGCCATATGAGCTCGATTGATTTTAAAATCAAAGAGGTTTAACCACAGGAAACTTAGCCGATTTGGGCTAAGATATAATTACTCCACAGTGCTAAGCACTGAAACATACAGTGCTCACGTGCGTTTCACGTGGGCATTTGATTAGTGCTAAACACTAGAGTTCTGTGGCGCTCACGTGTGAAACACATTAGGCCCTCAAATATAGTGTGCTGCCCCTCTTTTACAGAAGTGCTAAGAACTTGATTAGATCCCTCGTGCAAAACACATAGCTGCTTTCTTTTGGGATGGCTGCCTAATTGACAAAGGAGTTTTTCTTTACTTTTTAGACGTCCACGTGAGAATCATGTGAGGCGGTTTTGGCTTTTCTTTTGCTTGTTTCACTTTTTTTAAGCACTCACGTGGGAAACACGTGAGGCTTCAGAATAGTGCTAAGCACTAACGAGTCACCAAGCTATTCTTGTGTTTTCATAGAGATATCGATCTCCTATTAATGACATTTTTAGTCATTGATAATCATCAAGATTTCGGTTTTGAGGATCTTGGATCATCATCATTTTTTGAAGAACTAAGTTCTTTATATAGGGTTAAACCCTGATATTTAGAGGAATTAAATTCCAATATGCTCCTGTTATTTCTTTTTCTTTTATGACCTAGTTATTTTCCCCTAAGTTTTGAATCTGCAGAACATAATCTCCACGATGAGAATTAAATTATCAACTTGTGGGGAGATCTGCTTCTGTAAATCTCAACCAGAGGAAGAACTAAGTTCTTATATGAAGGGTTAAACCCTTAGATATGTAAAGAAGAGACACTATGATTTTTGTGTGCTTTTTTTACCTACGGTTTCAATGAAGAAAGTCTTCTTCTTCTTTTGAGAATTAAATTCTCTTTCCTTTTCAAGAGCTCACTATATATTTTTTTGCAGAAGCTTGTGGGGAGTTCTGTGTGTCTCTTCTCTCTCTTCTTTTTTTTTTCTTTTGTTTTTTCTCTTCTATTTATAGGATAAGAGAAAAGATCAACTTGTTAGGAAAATCTCTGATTGAGAAACCATGATTGATTTCATAATCAATAAAAATGATCTCTCGGATCACTTGGTGAATTTTATTCACCATTGGATTTTTAATCCAAAGGCTCTCTGTTTAACAGAGAATTTTTTTTGTTTATTTAATAAGATTAGGAAATATCTTTTCCTAAGATAGAATTTTTATTCTATCAGATGATCGGTGGGTGATTTTATAATCACCGTTGGATCTTTGATCCAAGGGTCCTCTGTTTAACAGAGAAGATCTTTCTAGTTTGAGAAACATCAAGGAAATATTTCCCACATAGAACTTAATTCTATCAGGTAGTTTGATTGGTGATATTTTATCACAATTGGATTTTAAATCTAAAATTCTCTGTTAGAGAAGAATATTTCCGTATCAGAAAGATCAGGGAAAATATTTCCCAAATAAAATTTAATTCTATCTTGCCAAAGAGTGCAGCAGAAGAACTCACGTGTTTAACACGTGACCCCTAGCATGGGTTTCAGCATGCTTTATTTCCAGCGCTCATATGCTTTGCATATGAGCACTCACGTGTTTAACACGTAAGGCCTATTTGGCCATTGGTTATTTATGTTCAGCGCTCATAAGTTTTGCATATGATCGCTCACGTGTTTAACACGTGAGGCCAGTTTGACCCTTAGTTATTTGTTTTCAGCGCTTATATGCTTTGCATATGAGTGCTCACGTGTTTAACACGTGAGGCCAGTTTGGCCTTTAAGTTTATTTTAAACATATGAGCGCTCACGTGTTTAACACGTGATGCAAATTTGACCCTTAGTTATTTGTTTTCAACGCTTATACGCTTTGCATATAAGCGCCCACGTGTTTAACACGTGATGCCAAACTATGAGGATTCTTTTCCTCTTCCCTTTTTTATGATGGAACAAATAGCTCTTTGCCAAAAAATTTGGCGGGAATAGACTCATCCACAGCCTAGAGCCCCGATACTAACTCATGAAATGGGCCCGTGTTTCCTTGCTCATGGGGCCCCACTCTTGAGCTCGTGAATATTTCTACGGCTGCATTGAAATTTATACTTGGAACTTAACGTTAATATAGTGACCATATTGAGACCGATAGTACATATATACTCATAAATCAAATACTTTTATTCGTCATATATATTCTATACTTGTCATTTTTTACCCTTGTTACATCCTTGGGACTTACCGAGTGCTAGTTCGCTGACGGGCATTCCATCACTTTTGTTTTCTGAGAATGTTCGTCAGATACGGTCGATACGGAGGAAGTGGAGGCCACAGAGGAGGACTACAACCAGATTGCTACTCAGGATTAGCTTAGCTTCATTTTTTTCCTTCTCTCTTTCGTATGCTACATGTTTAAGCATTTTATTTTATCGTATTTACTTTTCAGTTGAAACTCGTGTACTTGTAAATATTTGAAGTTGAATGTAAATAAAGATATTTGTTGAAAATTTTACGGTCTCCAATTATTCTTTCATTGTTTATTATTGTTTCAATATGCTTAGTATATTTATTTAGGGAATGACCTTCTCTGGATAAATATGCCGCGGGGTTGCCACGTTATCGTTTCCATCTACTGGGAAGCGAGGCGTGACAGGTTTTATTGGTGGCCCATGCAGGTCAGTTCTGCATGAAGTCATAAACAATATACCACAAGAATTAAGTAATTCAACAAACATTTACATTCCTTGCATTTCAAATTTCTTGAATCTATCATAACCTATCTTTTATATCAAGGTGATGAACTTTCTGAACAATACCAGTACAAATGTCAACGGTAATACTCCGCCACCTACACTACCACCACCACCTACTATTGCAGCTCCTATCAATGAGCAAACGGTATTTCTTGAGGCTATCAAGAGCCTATTAAAAGGTCAGCAGCAGCAGACTGCTATCCTTATGAACCGCCCCAAATCCGAAACACCCGGAGTTAAGCAGTTTCGGGCACTGCACCCAAAGAACTTCTCGGGTAAGAAGAGCCTGCATGAAGCAGAAGAATGGGCTCAAGCGATCGAGGATAATCTGGCAGCGGCTTAAGTGCCAGATATAGCTTGAGTAAGAGTTGCTAAGCTGCTGTTCATATCATAATTTTGCATTATTTTATTCCCCATTCTTAGTCATTTTACAAATAAAACATGTGCTTTTGATCCATGTCTGCTACATAGTTGCAGGTTACAGGTTCTCAGAACAAAAACAGTGAAAAAGATGAAAAGACGATACAAAAGTGAAACTACGACCAACAAATGGAAGAATCTTGATCAAGTCTACAGTTGGAGAATAAACGAAGATCAATGAACATGTTCATAAAGTACAAAGGCAGCGCAAGGTTCAAGAATTCGACACGAAGCAAACGGTAAAATCCACGACATTATTCACTGTGGAAATCTGGAAGAAATCTAGTAGACAGTCTGAGAAACCAAGTGAAGAAACAAGAAGACAAATGTAACCAGAAGCATCCCAGAGAAACTCAGCCAATAAGACTACTATATGGCCGCGGATCCGCGGCCAAACAGGGCTTTTGGCCGCGGTTCCGCGGCCATAGGGAGCGCGTGTCGGTGCTAAAAAATGTCAGTGTGGCGGTGCATTGACTAGGCTTGTTAGGGTATATTTGTAAATGCAGATGTGAATCGATTGTAATCCTAGGGTTTCTATGCTCTATAAATAGAAATCCTAAACCTCTCTTTGAGGTATCCCTCTTTTCATTGATCAAAAATTCAGAAATCAATTGTAATGTTTTGAGAGCATCAATAAAGTAAGTAGATTTCTTTTCATTGCCCTAGTTCTAAATTTTCTTTCTGCCTTAGTATAGTTTTTATTCTCTGCCCTAGTTAATTAGTTAGCACTTTTATTAATCTGCCGTAGTTTAGATAGTTAGTCTTTTTAATTTGAAAACTCATAAAAAACATGTCTTTTATCAATCCCCTTGTGAGTGAGTAGTTCCTCACTTGTTAGAGTTAGGTATAGGAAAGGTTTGAGAGATAAAAATTTCTCACCCCTTTCTTGCCCATCACATATTAATTAATAGGACTCCATGCATACATACACATACCGCTCCCTACGGCACCCTACCTACGAGGTAACGGTGATACCGTAGTTTAAAAGACCGGTTGTGCATGTTTTCTATGGAGGTTAGATTAAGAATTAAGAAAGGACGGACAAGGACCTAGAGGAAGAAACATCTTTTCTTCCCAATCGTCCTAATCCCCTTTATTAATTATTACCATAACACCTAAAAAGATCTAAATTAGGGCATTGAAAGCGGTAGGAAATCTTAAATTTCCAAACTTAACCTAAACCTAACCCTAGCAAGATTCTAATCCTAGTCTAAATCAACTTAGATTTTAGTGATAATCATCCTAACACCATTTGGAATTAACTCGTTAGAACAATTTGAGAATACAAAAAATCCCTGTGGACCGAACCGTACACACCGGCTAGCTACCAAGCGAGGCCGTTCTTGATTGCGGTAATTAATTCTTTGATCACAAAACTTAGCACTAAATCAAATGGCGCCGTTGCCGGGGATGGCGTAGTATTTTCTTTCTGCAATTTCGGGTTAATATAAAATCATAAAACTCATAAAAACCGAAAAATTAAAAATATAAAAATTTTATCATGTTATTTTTTGAAGGATGTTTTGTTTGAATTGTGCAGGATTGAAGAACAAGTTCGGATCTGGAAAAATCCAGAGAGCAAAACAGAAAACCCTAGATCTGAACAACAGAGAAAAATCAGACCAAAGGAGCAGAAAAAAACCTCGGGAACCGAGCCACAGAGAACACCGCGGAACAGCGGCGGGAAGCACGTTTTGGCGGCGGAACCGCGGCAGGAAGGTGACGTCAGCTCGTTGAAAAATCGCTGTAAGCTTTCTCTTGTTCTCTGCAACCCCAATATCTCCTTTGTAAAATTTGCCTGCAGGATTCTTTGTGCCAAAAATTTCTCCCCTTCTCCAATAATTGATCTTGTGCAGGATTCTTTGCGCCGCGCTAAAAAAAAATTGTTTGCAAGTGATTGTGTTTACTGCTTTGCATATTTAAATTGACTTTAAGGGGCTTGAACACCAATCCAGATTGGATGGGGATTTCATCACCCTTCCCAGGACCCCAAAAATCACATAAGGCATATTGCATTGACCATCAATCTAATTAAATAAGATTAGACTCAGCCCTAAAGACTTCGCGCTCAATAGGACAAAGGAATAGTTGTAGACATCGACCGTTGATCCTAACCTGATTTTGTGGTGCCTAGGCTAGACAGGTAGTGAAAGGTAACTTTAAAAGGCCCGTCTCACGGTGATTCATGAGCGGATCCCTCCTTTCTCTACTTGTGCTTACCTGGCCATAATTGGCGGTGAAGAGGCAGTTTGAGGTCCTACTTCTTGCCCTTTGGAACAGTTAGGAGCTGTCTAGCTGACGTAGGTGACCCTAGATCTAGGCTTGATTATGCATTTGTGATTGAACGTGTGTCTAAGCCTTTTATCGAAAATCTTTTTTGCAAAAAGCTCCACATAAAAAAAACACAAAAAGAGAAAAGGAAAATTTTTTACAAAAACTTGCAATTTGTCGCTAAGAAATCCGTGCACCCCACTTACACCCACTTTCCTTCCATTGACGTTTTCTTACCCCCCCCACATTCTGTTTTTCACCTTTTTGACTTCACTACCTCTTTAGTGTATGTCCGGTTGGACTAGAGACACTAGTGCCCGATTAGTCCGTGTCTCGTTGGTACCGACTGACGACGCTTTCGATTCCGAAGTCGAAATTCTTTCCACTTCCTTACCTTCACCTTCAAATTCTTCATCTTCTAAGGAGATGTCGGGATTTAATCCTAACAACCCCTTACCCGCGGGACTGATTCCACCTCCACTAGGTGCGAATAACCCATAACACCCGCCTGTTGAAGCGCCCCAATGAATCGTGCTCCAGGATCTTTTCTACCCTATCTGCACCGCCTTACCTACTTTTCTTTCACTCCCACCGGCAAATGGGGACAACTTTGAGATCAAACCCCACTTCATCATGTTGCCAAAATTTCACGGACTGGAATCCGAAGATGCCTATATCTTCATAAACAAATTCCAAAACGTTTGCGCAATGATGAAGACAGCCCAACTTTCTGATGATACTATAAGGCTACGGGTTATTCCTTTCACCTTATGTGACTTAGCCGAGAAATGGTTATACAGCACAGCATCACACTCAATTAAAAATTGGGAAGAGTTTGTTAAAGCTTTTCTTAAAAAGTTTTATCCACATCACAAGACCGCGAGAATTCGCAATGAGATCATTCAATTTTCCCAGCTTCCTTCCGAACCGTTTTGGAAGTGTTTTGAAAGATTTAAAGACTTACTTGTTCAATGCCCTCACCATGGTATCGAAAATTGGCAATTTTGCCAAACTTTATATGAAGGATTGAACCCAGCAACGAAACAGTTGTTGGAAACCATTTGTCAATGTCACTTTCTAACAAAATCTAGTGAGGAAGCTTGGCAGTTTCTCGACGATCTTGCTGAACAAACACTTCAGTGGGAAAGCACCAAGACCACCTCAACTTCTTCTGTTGGTCAGTCTAGGGCAGGCATACATCAATTAGATATGTCGATTGCAATGAAGGCCGAGATGGCCGCACTTACGAAAAAGCTAGAACCGATTGAGACCAAAATCTTATCGCCTTCTCCTCCCCCTGCTTAACCCCCACGAACTGTTTGTGCTTGTTGTTCGGATCCATCACATCTTACCGAAGAGTGTCCTTACAATCCACCTGCTCAAGGACAAGATCACGTCAATGCTGCCTTTCAGCAAAGACAAAGAAATGATCCATACTCTTCGACTTATAATCCGGGTTGGAGGAGTCACCCAAATTTTGCTTGGAATAAAAATCAACAATTCCCAGGCAACAACAACTTTCAAAGGCCTCCTCTTCCACAACAACAAGCACCTCCACAAACTCAATACCAGCAACCTTTCCAACAGCAACCTTACTCAAACCAAATGAACAATTTTGTACCCAACAATTCTTACCCTCAAAACAATTTTGTTCAACCGAATAATGATAAGGTTACCTCGCTAGAAAGAAGTCTAGATGCGTTTCTAAAGCAATCTACACAATCCGCAGTAAGGTTAGAGACTTCCATTCAATCTTTGGTGTAAAACAGTGCCTCACACGATCAAAGCATCAAATCTATTGAGGCCCAAATTGCACAACTAAATGCTACGTTGAGCGAGCGAGAAAAGGGAAAGCTTCCATCTCAACCATTGCCAAATCCCGGTCACACACACAACGCACATGTTGCATATGATCAAAAAAATCATAATGTAAATGCTGTGACCACGTTGAGATCTGGAAAAGTGTTGCACAATAACGTGGGTATTAGTAATGATACCCCTGCCGGTGGCTCCTCTTCATCTTCTTCTTCTTCTACTTCTTCATCTTCTTCGTTAGAGTCTATTCTTCATCCTGCACAAGGCTCTACTTCTTCTAGCTCGAACGGACCCACATCTCACTTTACAAACACACCAACACTGGGATCCGCTCTAACTCAGCAATCTACTCCATAGAAATTGGACTCAACAAATTTTCAAAATGTCCCTTTTCCAAACAGGTTGATATCCAATAAACCAACTCCATAAATGGAGAAGATTGTAGAGTTGTTCAAACAGGTTAGCATAAACATACCTTTCTTGGATGCAATCTAACAAGTCCCTTCTTACGCGAAAATTTTAAAGGATTTATGCACCAAGAAGAAGAAGTCACAAGTACCAAAGAAAGTTTTCGTGGGTAGTGCTGTTAGTGATGCTCTTGTCCAATCTTTACCCCAAAAACATAAGGACCCCAGCTGTCCTACAATTTCAATAACAATTGGGGACAAGAACATCAATAGAGAACTATTAGATCTTGGTGCTAGTGTCAATTTGCTACCCTATTCAGTGTACGAACAATTAGGCGTTGGAGAGCTTAAACCCACTCATTGTACTCTCTAAATGGCCGACCGATCCATCACCCATCCTAGGGGTGAGTAAGAGGATGTGTTAATTAAAGTAGGGGACTTCATTTTCCCCGTTGACTTCATTGTTATGGATACACAACCTGTAGCTAACCCCCGGAGTCAAATTCCGGTGATACTTGGTCGACCATTTCTTGCGACTTCTAATGCGGTGATCAATTGTCGTAATGGTTCAATGAATCTATCTTTTGGAAATATGACAATTGAACTCAACATTTTTAAGTTGGGGAATAAGCTCTCCGAGCCTAATGCTAATATACTTGATGTTTGCTCGATCCATGAGATCACACAGGAGGACTGTGGGCTCAAAAAAATTTTGTTCGATCATAGCAGTGTTGACACCTCTAGTGCGTTCCTCCTAGAATCTGACACGGCTTTCACGCCGGAAAACGATTACGAGTGTTTCATTTTTTTGGACGATTTTGAAGACTCACCACCCGAGTTTGAGTCTTTTGATTTTTCGGATGAGTTTGTTGAACCATCAGACTCGGTTGCTTACACTCGATTTGAACCATTGATGGAATCTTTCGAGTTTGAAACAGTTTCACCAATGTTACCTTCAATTGTTTTACCTCCGAAACTCGAACTAAAGCTTTTGCCGTCTCACCTTAAATATGCTTACCTAGGTGAGAATGAGACCCTTCCCGTTATCATATCGGCCTCTCTAGCTCTCGAGCAAGAGAAAGCCCTTTTTAATGGTCTTACAGAACAACCGGCAAGCTTTTGGCTGGACTATGGTAGACATCAAGGGGATTAGTCCCATCATAGTTGAACATCATATACACATGATGGATGATGCCAAGCCAGTAAGGGATCCACAAAGACGCCTCAACCCCATAATGAAAAAGGCTGTCAAGAAAGAGATTGTAAAATGTCTTGATAGTGGTATCATTTACCCTATCTCCGATAGTCAGTGGGTTAGCCCCATTCATGTTGTCCCAAAGAAATCGGGCATTATGGTCATAACAAATGAGGCAAATGAGTTAATACCTACTCGCACCCAAACTGGGTGGCGAGTTTGCATGGACTATAGAAAACTCAATGCCGCAACAAGGAAAGACCACTTTCCTTTACATTTCATTGACCAAATGCTAGAACAATTGGCTGGGCATGAATTTTATTGCTTTTTGGATGGCTATTCCGGCTATAATCAAGTCCCCATCACCGAAAAGGATCAAGATAAGACCACATTTACTTGTCCTTTCGGTACTTTCGCTTACCGTCGCATGCCCTTTGGGTTATGCAATGCACCCGCTACATTTCAGCGGTGTATGACGGAGATCTTTTATGGCATGGTGGAGAAATTTTTGGAGATCTTTATGGATGATTTCTCCATTTTCGGTGACTCCTTCGATGAGTGTTTGCTACACCTTGACGCAATTCTTACCCGCTGTAAGGATAAGAACCTCACTTTAAATTAGGAGAAGTGCCACTTTATGGTACGAGAGGGTATTGTCTTAGGACATGTCATCTCGCAAAATGGCATAGAGGTTGATAAAGCCAAGATTGAAGTCATTTCCAATCTTCCTCCTCCTAAATGCGTCAAAGACATCCGAACCTTCCTTGGCCATGCCGGTTTTTATAGACGGTTCATCAAGGATTTTAGCAAGATAGCTAGACCCTTGACTCTCTTATTGGCCAAGGAAACAACATTTGATTTTGACTCAACTTGCATGGAAGCGTTCGAGTCATTGAAACACTCACTCTCTGCGCCTATTCTTTCATCTCCCGACTGGACGCATCAATTCGAAATTATGTGCGATGCATCCGATTTTGCCATTGGTGCTGTTCTTGGACAGCACATTAATAAGATGCCACACGTAATTTATTACGCTAGCCGAATATTAAATGAGGCCCAACTGAACTACACAACAACAGAAAAAGAATTTTTAGCCGTTGTGTTTGCACTTGAAAAATTCCGGCCTTATTTAATCGGCTCTCCTGTGATTGTGTATACGGACCATTCAGCTCTTCTCCACCTTTTTGCGAAGAAGGGTGCTAAATCGCGGCTAATACGTTGGATCCTCTTGCTTCAAGAGTTTGACCTTGTCATAAGGGACAAAAGAGGATGTGAAAATGTAGTGGTCGATCACCTTTCATGACTTCCTTCTTCGCCTACACTTGAAATTCCAATTAAAGATGTTTTTCCCGATGAGCAACTCTTAACCGTGTCATGCGAACCTTGGTTCGCTGATATAGTAAACTACTTGGCCACCGGCTTGGTACCTAAAGATTGGTCGAAACAGGATAAACTCCGATTCTTGTCCCAAGTAAAACATTTTTACTGGGATGAGCCGTATCTCTTTAAATACTGTTCTGACCAAATCATTCGTCGGTGTGTACCTGAAAATGAGTTTAAGAGTGTGCTGTCACGATCAAGCGTGTGGCGGGCACTTTGGCCCAAGAAGATAGCAGAGAAAATCTTGCAGTGTGGCTTCTACTGGCCACGACTCTTTAAAGATGCATATGAATACTGCAAGATATGCTCCCGGTGCCAACACTTGAGCCGGATATCGCGGAGAAATAAAATGCCACTCCAACCAATTTTGGTTGTAGACATTTTTGATGTTTGGGGAATAGACTTCATGGGACTATTTCCCAATTCCTTTGGGAATATGTATATTCTTTTGACTGTTGACTATGTATCAAAATGGGTCGAGACTGTGCCTAGCCGAACGAACGATAACAAGGTTGTTTTTCGATTTCTTAAAGAAAATATCTTTTCTCGGTTTGGGCACCCTCGAGCAATTATAAGTGATAATGGATCTCACTTATGCAATAGGACTTTTGAGTCCTTAATGCGCAAATATTCCATTACTCACAAACTGTCAGCGCCATACCATCCCCAAACTTGTGGGCAAGCCGAGGTTTCGAATCGGTAAATTAAACAAATTTTGGAGAAAACGGTTTCTAAAAACCGTAAAGATTGGTCACACAAACTGATTGATGCACTATGGGCATTCCGTACTGCATACAAGACCGATCTTGGTATGTCTTCATACCGGCTTGTTTATGGGAAGGCTTGCCACCTCCCACTTGAAATTGAGCACAAAGAATTTTGGGTGATTAAGGAGTTGAACTTATCGATGGGAGATGCGGCCAGCAATCGAAAGCTGCAATTAAATGAACTAGAAGAGCTGCAGGATAAGGCTTATGATAATGCTGTAATTGTTAAAAACCGAACTAAGGTGTTCCATGACAAACACCTTATGTGCAAAACGTTTAAACCTGGTCAACAGGTTTTGCTTTATGGCACTCGGTTACACTTTCACCCCGGTAAGCTCAAACCGAGGTGGAAAGGGTCGTTTTTGGTACGCACCGTATATCTGCACGGTGCGGTAGATCTTGAAAACCCAGAGGACGGTACTCTGTTTAAAGTAAACGGATATCGACTCAAACCGTTCCTCACTGTGGACCCGTCGGAGGAGCTCCTGTTTTTGCAGGAACCCATTTACACTGATTGATCTTCCTCCATTTTACCCCCAAATTTTCGATCATCTTGCCAACACTTTGTTTCATACAAATTTGGGGGTGTGTATCATTTGTAAATATATAAATATAAAATAACATAAAAAAATATTTAAAAATTTTGAAAATAAAAATTTTTTGGGAATTTTTGTAATTTTGCAGATTAAATAAATCTTTATTTGCAAATAAATTCCTCTTTTTGGAAGGGTTTATTTGCAAATATCCATCATTTCCCCCTATTTAAAGGACCCGACCCCCCTCTCTGATCTTAACCTTAATTTTCATTTCTACAAAACCCTAGCGCCGCCGCAAGCAATTTCTGCAGCAGGAACCTTCTGTGTCGCCGCGGAACCGCCGCCCGACCTCTGCTCCCGCCGCGCAACCGCCGCCATCTACAGTCTTCGCCCCCTGAATTTTTCAGGGGAGGTACGATCTATCCATACCCTCTCTGTTCTTATATTTTTAGATCTGTAGAACACCCAATGGCACACAGCATGCAGCTTAAATACGATTTTTCACAAGTATTTTCACACGAGCTGTACGGTAGTTATATTGCAAACGAAATAGCGCGTAGGGGTTGGAACTTTCTGATTTATAATCACCCTAATGCGTATGCTTTGCCGGAATTAGTCACTCGTTTTTACGAGTGTATGGAGGATGGGTGCCTCAACCAATTTGGGTTTATTAAATTGCAATGGGGTGATCGAGAAATTATCATTGATAGGGATATCATACACGAAGTCACACTAATCCCTCGCATACCTGCACATGACCAACCCTTGCAATTTGAGTATTACATGTCCTTGATGGGTAACGATTGCTCAAGGGAGCCGCGTAAGGGTATCCAAGCGAGAACCCTTTTCGCGAATGTTTTGACTGTGTGCCGGTGGGAACAAAATAATATTTTCGGTAGCTCCCATAACACAACATTTTTTACACCCTCCTTACATATTGTGCATACTCTTATGACAAAGAACCCTTGTTTCCACATGTGCACCGTATTGCTAAACTCATTAGGTGCGAGTAAACGAGCCGCAAATTACCCTTGTCTCATGCTGGTTACACAACTATGTCGATATTTCCTTCCCGTAGAGGAGTTCGAATTTTATATGCATGGAGGCATTCCGGTCAGACCTCTTATTGAGGGCGTTACTACGTCCTATTCTCGATTGACAGATGTGTGGTCTAGAACCTAACCGGCGGAGAATGTATTCGCCAGCACACCTAGCTCTAGCTCGGCCGCGAGCGAAGGAGAAATGACCCCCCTAGAACATGCACAATTGATGCGGAGAGCAGTTAGGGGCATTGATGAGTTGAGGGAGCAATTTAGGGTGACAGCGAGGGAGCACGACCGTCGTTTGACGAAGGTAGAGCAGGGGATTCGAACCCTGCTGGATAGGGAGGAGCGTTCACGTTCACGCTCGAGAGCTCGGCATAGGACCGAGCAGTGAGGGCACTGCTTTGGATAAGTTTGCGGGAGTTGGTGGTTGTATATAGTTATCTTTTGCATTGCATACTTTTTTTTTTAAAAAAAATTTGTATATAATTTTTCTTTTTCTTTTGCATGTTTAAATTCTGCATTGCATCCTTATATAAAAATCATAGAAATTGAAAATTTTGAAAATAAAAAAATTAGAAAAATATAAAAATAAAAAAAAAACTGAAAAATTTTAAAAATTATAAAAATTAAAACATTCGATTTTGGCCTTAATTGACTTGAGTTTGACAAAAATATTAACTAGTTAGGAACAGCTAGACCTTAGACTTAGTAAATTAAAAACCCTAAAAATAATCTTTCTTAAAATTTAACGGTAGAAAGTATATGTCTTTGTAGTTTATTTGGAAATAGGCAAATTTCGAGTTCACTTCTTGGGCTAAGTTAAAACAAAGGAAAAGTATTGATATTTTTATTAAAAAAATAATTCCTAAACTTAAGTCTAAATTCTGAAAATATATACCCTACAAATTGCATAAACACGAACCTTGAAACTTGGAATAGTAGAAGAGACCTTGAAATGCTCTTGCCTAAAGTCCTTAGTACGAAGAAAAATAAAATAAAAATACAAGTGTGAATAAAGAGATAAAAATAATGAATACTGGTTTTTGTAATTACTTAAGGCTGCATTAATAGAAAAAAATATTTAGCGAGGGTGCTTCATCACCTAGTGCCTTAGACCAACTGGTTTGGGAGTCACTGCTATAAGCCTTAGGTATTACAAGACTAGGAATTACGCATTAATATGCAAGCACATTTTGTAATCGGTCGTTGGTACCTCAAGAAGTATTAACGGTCGTATGAAGAATGTGTGAGCAATTTCATCTAAAAATTCACCAATTGAAAAGTACTTTAGACGATGGACAAGAGTATAATAGCTTGATTTGAATTTCCAAGTGTAGGGGTGATATATACACACACGTAGGGGTATGTAATTGGGGTTTACATAAGAGATAGGAATGAAAAATATGACTTATATTTTTAATAGAGATGATAAAAATTCCTAAGTTGAGATAGAACCCTAGAAGGAAAACTTAAAAGATGCTAAAAGCTAAGTAAGTCTACATAACATATATAATCTTAAGTTAAATAATAAGGAAGCGTGAAAAACACGGGTGGATAATTTCTGAGTCGAAGATAATAGAGTTCTTGTTAGAAAACCTAATTGGAGAATAAAAGTCCATAAGCCGAATTGATAGGATTTTGTGGGTAGTATCCGCTGAAAACCCTCAGGAGACAACACTCCTCCTACTAGGGACACCTAGAGATTTAACGGCTTGTTGCTCGAGCTCAGTGCAATCGCATTTCCCTACGAAAGTGAGGCTAGGTCTTTTTCAAGAATAAAACTAGGTTTGCTCGAGGACGAGCAAAAGATAAGTTTGGGGGTATTTGTTCTTATCATAATTTTGCATTATTTTATTCACCATTCTTAGTCATTTTATAAATAAAATAGGTGCTTTTGATCCATATCTGCTACATAGTTGCAGCTTACAGGTTCTCGGAACAAAAACAGTGAAAAAGATGAAAAGACGATACAAAAGTGAGACTGCGAACAACAAATAGAAGAATCTTGATCAAGCCTACAGTTGGAGAATAAACGAAGATCAATGAACAAGTTCACAAAGTACAAAGGCAGCGCAAGGTTCAAGACTTCGACATGAAGCAAACGGTAAAGTCCACGACATTATTCACTGTGGAAATCTGGAAGAAATCTAGAAGACAATCTGAGAAACCAAGTGAAGAAACAAGAAGACAAATGTAACCAGAAGCATCCCAGAGAAACTCAGCCAACAAGACCACTATATGGCCGCGGATCCGCGGCCAAACAGGGCTTTTGGCCGCGGTTCCGCGGCCATAGGGAGCACGTGTCGGTGCTAAAAAATATCGGTGTGGTGGTGCGTTGACTAGGATTCTTATGGTATATTTGTAAATGCAGATGTGAATCGATTGTAACCCTAGGGTTTCTATGCTCTATAAATAGAAATCCTAAACCTCTCTTTGAGGTATGCCTCTTTTCATTGATAAAAAATTCAGAAATCAATTGTAATGTTTTGAGAGCATCAATAAAGTAAGTAGATTTCTTTTCATTGCCCTGGTTCTAAATTTTCTTTCTGCCTTAGTATAGTTTTTATTCTCTGCCCTGGTTAATTAGTTAGCACTTTTATTAATCTGCCGTAGTTTAGATAGTTAGTCTTTTTAATTTGAAAACTCATAAAAACATGTCTTTTATCAATCCCCTAGTGAGTGAGTAGTTCCTCACTTGTTAGGGTTAGGTATAGGAAAGGTTTGAGAGATAAAAATTTCTCACCCCTTTCTTGCCCATCACATATTAATTAATAGGACTCCATGCATACATACACATACCGCTCCCTACGGCATCCTACCCACGAGGTAACAGTGATACCGTAGTTTAAAAGACCGGTTGTGCATGTTTTCCATGGAGGTTAGGGTAAGAATTAAGAAAGGACGGACAAGGACCTAGAGGAAGAAATATCGTTTCTTCCCAATCGTCCTAATCCCCTTTATTAATTATTACCATAACACCTAAAGAGATCTAAATTAGGATATTGAAAGCGGTGGGAAATCTTAAATTTCCAAACTTAACCTAAACCTAACCCTAGCAAGATTCTAATCCTAGTCTAAATCAACTTAGTTTTTAGTAATAATCTTCCCAACACCGTTTGGAATTAACTCGTTAGAACGATTTGAGAATACACAAAATCCCTGTGGACCGACCCGTACTCACCGTCTAGCTACCAAGCGACGCCATTCTTGATTGCGGTAATTAATTCTTTGATCACAAAACTTAGCACTAAATCAGCTGCAACTGACCGATAATACCAGAGTTTGATGGAAGGTTAAGGAGAGCTGTCTCACACAACCGATAGAATGGAGAACATTCCGAGATCTCTTCGATACCAAGTACTTCCCAGAGACTGCCCGCTTTGATATGGAGCAACAATTCATCCATCTACATCAAGGCTTGATGTGGGCCAGGTCTATGGATGAATATGATGATGAGTTTATCATGCTCGGCAGGTAAGTTATATTCTCAAGTTGGATTTTCATACCTCATTTAATACACTGCTAACACAAGGTCGTAACAGGTTCTCTGCGCACCTCATTCCCACTGCTGAGATCCGGGCACAACGATTCCAGCAAGGGTTGGACCTTGAAATCCAAGCTGCACTCGCTATAGGGGATTTCCCAACCCATGAGCTTGCTTTGAAGGCTTCCCGACGCTATGAGGCAGTTGTGAAGAAGAAGGGCGGGCCACAGACTACCGGTGTGAAACGCCATGTGCACCAGATCACGGGAGGAGCCTCATCCAGGCCAGTTTTCAATGGACCATCTCGGAGGCCAGTAGGTTCGTTCGCCAACAGCTGGCTAGACTTTTTCATTTACTGCAAAAGAACAGGGCACCTTGTAAAGAACTGTCGCAGGGTGAACAACTTGAGCATGATCTGTGGGTCTTCTACTCATGCTATCGGAGCATGCCCTCAGAACCGAGGACCCAACAACCCACAAGCTAGACCGACGATCCAAGCTCCTCCTACCTGGTTAGTTTTACCATCTCCAGCTCTCCGCACCCTGATCGCTCAACCCCAACGTCGAGTGTTTAACCAAGCACAGAGGAAAGTGCCTTGACGCCAAGCATTCACTATGTCGGTCGAAGAGGCCGAAGCTACGGGTCAGGTTATCACTGGTAAATCCTTGCCCTATTCCCTTTCAAGTCCTTTCAATTCATAACCATCTTATATTTTTTATACCTAAATATATCCCACGCGACTTAGCTATAATCTTAGTCTCCTTACCTGCACTCGCGCTATTCGACATTGGGGCATCGCATTGCATTATGTCGCAACAGTTTGTAAGAACTCATGCGATCCCAGTTAAGTCGCTCGTATCCAGCTGGAATGTCGGTTCAAGGAATGGCGTTCTAAAAGCAACTTTGGGATATGATCTGTATCCAGTGGTCGTCTGCAGTCAAGAATTCTATGCAGACTTCAATGTGCTGGATATTTCGAACTTCGATGTAGTCTTAGGAATGGACTAGTTGGGAACTTTCTTCGCTACCATCGACTTTCGTAAAAGGAGGGTAGTGTTTGAAATACCAGATCACCCAGTGTTCTACTTCAAAAGTGGAGACCGGTCCTTTAAGCCTAGAATCTATAGAGCAAAACCAAATAAGGCAGAGATTGTAGCGTTGCAAGCGGAAGGATCGAAACCAAAGGTAGTTCAAGAGTTCGAGGATGTATTCCCGGAAGATATTTAGGTTTGCCTCCCGATCAAGCTCTTGAATTTAGTATTGATTTGCAACCTGGCGCAAAACCAGTAATAAAAGCTCCGTATCGATTAAGTCCAGATGGATTGAAGGAGATCTATATTCAGTTGGACGAACTTCTGAAGAAAGGTTGGAACCGACCCAGTACTTCAAGTTGGGGATCTTCGGTGCTACTGGTGAAGAAGAAAAAAGGTACCTACAGGATGTGCGTGGTTATCGAGCCCTGAATAAGGTGACAATTAAAAACAAGTATCTGCTACCTCGCATCGATGACCTTTTCGATCAGTTAAGTGGATCTTGTGTCTTTTCAAAGTTAGATCTTCGTTCAAGATATCATCAGGTGAAGGTCAAGAAGTCCGACATTCTGAAGACGGCATTTAGGACTCGTTATTGCCATTATGAATATCTCGTAATGCCATTTAGAGTGACCAATGCACATCCTGGAGTATTCAATGAAGATAATAACAAAAATGCCATCTTTATGAACTTGATGAACCAAGTTTTCCGAGAATACTTAGATATATTTGTTGTTATCTTCATCGATGACATTCTGGAGTATTCAAAGAATCAGAAAGAGCACGCCAAGCACTTATGGATTGTCCTGGAGATATTACGACAACATCAGCTCTACGCCAAGTACAGCAAGTGTGAATTTTGGCTAGATGAAATCGGATTTCTCGGACACATCATTTCTGGTAAAGGAATCTCTGTAGATCCAGCTAAGGTGTCAGCTGTCAGCGAGTGGCCGACACCAAAGACGGTGAAAAATATAAGAAGTTTCTTGGGCTTAGCAGGATACTACCAATGATTCATTGAAGGATTCTCAAAGATCGCAGCACCCCTGACCAAGCTCACACGTAAAGATGAAGCATTCGTGTGATCAGAAGCATGTGAGAAGGCTTTTGTAGAACTCAAGTCGAGATTAACCTCTGCTCCTATTCTCATAATATCGGATCAATCTGGCGGATTCGATGTGCATTGTGATGCATTCTACACCAGCATGGAAAAGTTGTGGCTATTGCATCACGACAGTTAAAGGTCCATGAGCGCAACTATCCAACACATGATCTGGAACTGGCAGCAGTGGTCTTCGCACTTAAGATTTGGCGCCACTATCTTTTGGGAGAACGAGTGGATATATACACTGACCACAAGAGTTTGAAGTATGTATTTACTCAGAAGCAACTCAACATGCGGCAGAGAAGATGGCTAGAACTTATGGCGGACTTCGACATCAACCTACAGTATCATCCTGGAAAGGTGAATGTAGTTCTTAATGAACTTAGTTGCCAACAATTAGCAATGAACCTCACCGCTCAATGGAAGCTACAATAAGAATTGCCCGGATTGGAGATCGAAGTAGTTATGCCAATAACACTTCATATTTGATGAACTTACACATTCAGTCCACTCTTGTAAATCAGATCAAGGTAGTTCAAGAAAATGATGCCAAGCTACAAAAGATCCGAGAACAAGTAGAAAATGGAATTCGAACTGACTTCATCATCCACGAAGATGGATCCTTGCGATATGGAAGCCGTTTATGTGTGTCAGTCAGCCCCGTTCAAGAAGAGTTGATGAAAGAAGCCCATAACTCTCCGTATTCGGTACACCCCGGCGAAACAATGATATACAAGGATCTATGGCAACACTACTGGTAGCATGGAATGAGGCGAGAAGTAGCGAGGAGCGTAGCCAAGTGTTTGGTGTGTCGGCAAGTGAAGGCTGAACATCACAGAACTGCTGGTCTACTTCAGCCATTACCAATCCCAGAATGGAAATGACAGCATATTACCATGGACTTCGTGACTGCTCTCCTTCGCAGCACGAAGGGTAACGACGCAATTTGGGTTATTGTGGATCGACTCACCAAGTCGGCTCACTTTATTCCATTCAAAATTGACCAGTCAACTGAGACGTTAGCAAGGAAGTACATGGAGGTGAGGAAAAATCTAAAGTAAGATTTATACCTTCAAGATGTACCATACTTGTCTTGATACCCATAAACTCATGCAGAAGATCGTGGGATTATATGGGGTACTTATTTGCATCGTCTTCGATCATGATACGAGATTCCGATCACAGTTCTGGAAGAGTCTGCAAGCTAGCCTAGGAACGAGTCTAAATTTCAGTACGGCATATCATCCACAAACGGACGGACAGTCCGAGTGAACAATTCAGATAATAGAAGATATGCTGAGAGCCTGTATGTTAGACTTCGAATATTCAAGGGAAGATCACCTACATCTTGTGGAGTTCTCATATAACAACAGCTACCAAGCAAGTATTGGGATGGCACCATTCGCGGCACTCTACAGACGGAAGTATCGTTCCCCGCTGAGTTGGGACGACGTTGGAGATCGTGAACTCCTTGGACCATAGATGATCGTGGAAACTGTAGATGTGGTTCGCAAGATCAGGGAAAAGATGCGCATAGCCCAGGACCGACAGAAGCATTGGGCAGATGCAAAACATCGACATCTGGAGTTTCAACCCGGAGAGCATGTATTCCTGAAGATCTCTCCAAACAGAAGAGTGATACGTTTTGGCAAGAGAGGTAAATTAAGTCCAAGCTATATAGGAAAATTTGACATACTCAAACAAGTTGAAGAAATGGCATACCATTTAGCACTACCATCCTCATTGGAAGGAGTGCACAACTTGTTCCATATATCCCAGCAACGACGATATGTGAGTGACCCCAGCCATATACTTGATCACTCAGAGCTCACAGTACAGACTGATCTAACCTGCGAGCAGCAATCAGTTGAGATCCTGGATCAAAAGGTGAAAACATTGCGGAACAAGGAAGTGAATGTTCCCGCCAAAAAAATTTCTGTGCAAAAGAGCCCAAAGTATCAAATGGCAGTGATACGTATAAGAAAATGTGAACCAGTATTTTCTGGGCTGTATTTTGACAAACTCCCGAATGTGAAACAGCTAAATTCTGATGGCATCGAAAGTGTCTTGAAAAAGCCTTCGATTTGATATATTATGGGCCTCATATTTCATTCGGGATCAAAAGTTATAAGGCATCACGTGCCCACACGTGACCGGGCATCACGTGCAGACACGTGACCATTTACAGGCAAATCCTGTAGGCACTGAATAAAATAAATAATTGGAAATAATCAATCAGTGGAGTCATATGTCCACACGTGATGGGCCTTTAAACCCACTGGAAAAGGTATAATAAAACAACAGGAAAAAACCCCAATGGGGCATCACGTGCCCACATGTGACCAAGGGTCACGTGTTGACACGTGATAATTCCTGAGCTCTTTAAAAACAACAGAATTAAATTCTAGTTAGAATACTTAATCAGGGGGTCACGTGTCAACACGTGATGGGATCCTAACATCTCTGAAATAATAGAATTAAATTCTAATTAAATGGTCAATCAGAAGGCCACGTGCCAACACGTGGCAGGCTCTTAAGCTTTCTGAACTAATAGAATTAAATTCTAATTAAGGGAAATCAAAAACCCTAACTGGAAAAATATTTTTCTAAATCTTTCCAAACAAAAAAGATGGTGCTCTGTAAATGGAGCACCGTTGGATTAAAAATCCAATGGTGCTTAAAGATCACCAATTTATAGAAAGATTCTATACAAAGAAAGATTTCCCTGAGATTCACCAAGAATAACAGACAGAATATCTTTTGGATTAAAAATCCAATGGTGAATAAAACTCACTAAAAGATCTAAAAGATCATGTTGGTTACAAAAACAACCAAAATCTTTCAATGAAAGATTGACTAAACAGATTGATTCCTTTCTTTATCCTATAAATAGGAGCCAAGAAGAGAAGAGGGGAGATAATAACAACAGAGAGAAAAAAGAAGATAATTTAGTTCTCCAAAGAGAAAAGAAGGTCTCTGGAAAAAAGAAAGAAACCCTAGGTGAGAAAAGGAAAGAGATCATAAGCTCCACAAAACAAAAAGAGAATTTAATTCTCAAATTAAGAGTTTAACTCTTCTGAATAAGAACTTAGTTCTTCTTTTGGTTGAAAATCTGCAGAAGCAGATCTCCCCACAAGTTGAGAATTTAATTCTCATCGGGGAGATTCTGACATGCAGATCCAAAACTTAGAGGGAGAATTGAGTTTAGGGAATTTAATTCCCCCAAATTCATAGGAATTTAATTCCTCGCAATGAAACTAGGGTTTAACCCTACATAAGAATTTAATTCTTCCAAATATATAGGAATTTAATTTCTCTAAATGAAACTAGGGTTTAACCCTACAAAAGAATTTAATTCTTAAAACAAGAGACTTGAAGCTCTCCATGCACGTAAAGATCAAGTATCCAACATGATCACATGGTAACACGTGACCCTTCATCCCAACGAACAAAAAGAAATGAATAAGGCATGCTCACGTGCCCCCATGTGACCCTTTAATGGACTCCTAAAAATAAGAAGGAATTAGCCCAGAGGCAATGCCTCACGCGCTCCCACATGACCCTCAAAATAAAAGAGAACAAAGCCAAAGGCAGTACTGATCTAGGGCGCCTCACGTGTCCCCACGTGACCCCTGACAAACACCTCTTTAAAAAAGAGAAGATGGAAAGAACTGAAGGATTAAAATCCAATGCATGTGTGCCCTCACGTGTCCCCACGTGACCCCTAGCAAATCCTTTTAACATCCAGTGCATGGATGCCCATCATGTGCCCACACGTGATGTCCTTGAAGACTAAAAGTGTTTAACACTTATTATGAGAATAAAATAAGGGAAGCTTGACCCAATCCTAGGGTGCCTCACGTGTCTTCACGTGAGCGCTTCATTTTCTAGTGTTTAACACTATTTTAAGCATTTCATCCTTAGTGTTTAATACTTCTGTGAATATTCTGAGGATAAATAACAGAGGCAAGGCCCAATCATCAGGCGCCTCACATGACCCCACGTGAGCGTTTCAATCTTAGTGTTTAACACTATATTTTTTATGCATCACGTGAGAGCACGTGAGAGCCGAATATACTCTAATAGTTAACACTATATCCAAGCCAATCTTAGCTTGAACTAGACAAGTTTTCCAGAGACAAGACTCCCCTTTTGACTGAGCTTCAAATACATTCTTGTCTTCCAAGATTGATCATCTCATATGGTATATAAGTGCTCAGCACTCAATAAAAGATAAAAATATAATCAGAACCCAGATTCATGTTTAGCATTGCTAAATAATGGGGGGGTTGAACCCAGACAAATGTTTAACGGTCCAACAAAGGGCCAACACTTCAAACTTAATTGGACCTAGCCCAAGTTGGCCATAAGTCCTCAATTCAGATTTAAATGAGCTAATGTGCTCATAATCTAATTGATTGATCTTAATTCCAAATTAGAATACAGATTTCCCAATCAACTTTGGTTCAAGGGTACATCTCTTCACTCCTTTGAGATTTGTCATTGTAATCCCTCAACGTCTTCAAAGAGGTGACGGGTCCCTATAACCAATTATTCCACGGACTTTGGGGTCCTTAAACTCATGGACTATGATGTCCTTAAACTTTATAGACTATGACGTCTTTAAACTATGGACTGTGTGGTCCTTAAACCCATGGACTATGATGTCCTTAACTTCGGACTGTGGAGTCCTTAAGCCCATGGACTATGATGACCTTAACATTGGACCTTAATGTCCTTAAACTAACATTGGACCGTAATGTCCTTAAACTAACATTGGACCGTAATGTCCTTAAACTGGTAGTGGACAGCAACGTTCCTAAACTAAACAATAGAGCCCAAATGCTCTTTTAATGGATCTAAATGATCCTGTTTAGTTGATCTTAGTCTAAATTTAGACTAACGTATCCTTAAAAAACGTTTAAGTTGATCTTAGTCTCAAATGAGACTAACTTATCCTTAAACCCAATCCCAAACCCAAATCTAAGAAAATACGGATTTGGACTAATCCATGCCCTACGGGCGACAACATAAATTAGTCTCCGTATACAATCCACGGGCAACCAAAAACAAAACGAACACACACGACACGAAGTGACCATCTGAAGAAGGAGAAAGTGGTTATCGCGACGCGGTAGCGTAATTAACTGCAGGGGTTTGCGCCTGCAGGGAAGAGCATCCCCACAATAAAAAACCGCTCAAATGAGGGGGAATCTGACGAAGTCTGCTATATCGGCCGCATCCGTTTAAACCTTCGATACACGGTGTCATAAATCAACTTGGCATCTTCGGAGAAGTGGACGGATAGCACCAAATAGCATCTGCCCCCAAATTCAGGCAAGACGAACCTACGCGGTCGCGTCTCTGTGTTTCGGAGGAGAACAGTGAACTTAGTCCGAGTGGTGTGGAGAAAGAATTCGTCGGGAGAATCAACTTGGAAAAGAAAAGAAGATATGCGTGCATGATACCCTTACCTTTCTTTGAAAAATTAGTCTCTATGTAAATATAAATTTCGAGGACGAAATTTCTATAAGGAGGGTAGAATGTAACGACTCTGAAATCGTTGTACAAAATTAAATGTATAGAAATGAGTATTTCAGCCTGTGTAGGAGTTATAAGTTATTTTTGTTCAATAAAAAAAGAAGTAACTTGTAACTCACTGGTAAAGCCTCTACACTGCTGTGACATAACCTGTGTGTTTGAATCCCCTAAGTCCCAATTATTTTAAAGATTTTTCTTTTTAATTTTTCGGAAGCCCAAGAGTTATACATACAATTCACGGAGGATCGAAAGGTTTCAGAAAAATTAAACAGGCGCAACGAGTAGTAAATACGGAATATAATACGTGGCACGAATCTCGAGGCAGAAGGATTAAATCCAACCACCCAAATCGTCATTTTGGCCACCACCAATGGTCCAAGTAGCCCCAATCGCCTCCATTCTTTGCCCGTGCGTCGCTTTGACTCCCCACTACTCCCCTATAGTGTTTGATTTCTGTGCAATTGACCAAAACCTCTTCAAATCCCCCATTAACATCATTTTAATTCTTTTTAATTCATTTTTTAATTGCCATAATATCAAATTAGACTATAAATACCACCCTATCCCCTAGCTCTCTACCATTCTGAAATTTCTATAAAAAATTCTCTCAAACTCTCTAACTACCAAATGGAGTTAAGCACCCAAGTGGAGTAGCAAGCCAAGCTCGATGACCAAAGCCTTTCCAATGAAACCACGACCCCCGAAGGCTTCCTCTCTCTCTCTCTCTTGTTAACAATCTAAACCAGTAAGTCCATTCTCTTTCTAAATCCTTTCAACCAAAATCACATTTTAAAATCCTACTGACAAATTCGAGTTAACATGTAACAATCTTTTCTTTTAAATATTTTGTCATACTTGATAGGTCTATATGTCACATAATCACCCTAATATCTTTTTCAAACAAAATTCATCTCTTTTGCCTTTTTGTGTAACCACAATTTCATGTGAAGCAATCATATAACAAACTTTCCATTAAAATACCATGAACTTTAGTATAACCGTTATTTCGATAAATAGTACCTACCTATAGAACTTTCACGGGGTAACGATCTACCCTACACGCACAATGATTTCATAACACGAGGTCCTAAATATATAGTTTATTTAAAGAATATGTTTTACATTAAAATACCATATTTTTCAAAAAGGGTTTCTTTTAAATGATATTTTGATTCCTTGGCAATTGCGCATCTACAACCCTCATTAGGAGACCCGCAAATGAATGGTGTGGATTATCGTATATTCTTAGTACAGTAAAGCGAGATGCAGAACTCCTCACGGAGTATTCGGTCTCGAAAGGAAATAAAAATACGTTTTAAGAAATACGACTTTTATAAATAAAACAAAACTTTAGAAAATTATATAAAACTATGAATCCGTATTTTAAATAAAAAAAATTTGAAACTATATTTTTTTAACTAGAAGATTAGAATTTTTTAATAAAATACCACCAAATTTCCAAAAGTAGTAGTTTTTAAAAAAATACCATAAACTTTCAAAAGCTAGGTTTTATCACTAAAATACCACAAAAATTAAATTACATGTTCATGAAAACCCTAAATATTATAAATCACCCTCGAGGTTTATTTTTAAAACCATATTAAAGTATTTTTCATAAAAACCCCTCGAGAAATGTAAATAATATAAATACAAATTAAGTAACGATAGTAAATATTAAGAACTCTAGATTAATATAGGCTTAAGCGGTATCATTTCTCTTAAGCCCCGGGGAGCCGGAGAAAGTGAGTACTTGTCTATTCAGGTTAGACAACTTAACGGAATTATCAATGACAATTGTCTTGGAAAAAGACACAAATCCTGTCGTCCATGTGCAGCAGTTGCCAATCTCTCCCGAACATAAGATCTTTAACAGTTAAATCAATTCATATGAAAAAGACCTGAACTCGAATCCAAAATCCGAATCTAAACTTGAACTTGAACTCGAATCTAAACCTGAACATGAACTCGAACCCAGTCTACTCAAACTAACTTGACTCGAACCAAGATTGCAACTGACATGACTCGCATTTTACTCGACTCACTCGATTTCATTCTACACCTTTTGCAATCTATGGTTTCGATCAAGATATGTATAAACAATCAATCTATTTAATTAAGTATACTATACAGTTATAAACTACTTATACTCGGGGTGTTTGGGATAGTTTCTTGTGTGAATCCAACGGAGCTATAGGAGTCTCGTATTAACCTCTTTTTTATTTTACTCGAATATCAATCGGTTCGACTCATCCACAGCCTAGAGCCCCGATACTAACTCATGAAATGGGCCTGTGTTTCCTTGCTCCTGGGGCCCCACTCTTGAGCTCGTGAATACTTCTATGGCTGCATTGAAATTCACACTTGGAACTTAACGTTAACATAGTGACCATATTGAGACCGATAGTACATATATACTCATGAATCGTATACTTTTATTCGTCATATATATTCTACACTTGTCATTTTTCTACTCTTGTTACATCCTTGGGACTTACCGAGCGCTAATTCGCTGACGAGCATTCCACCACTTTTGTTTTCTTAGAATGTTCGTCAGATACGGTCGAGACGGAGGAAGTGGAGGCCACAGAGGAGAACTACAACCAGATTTCTACTCAGGATTAGCTTAGCTTCATTTTTTCCTTCCTGCTTTTGTATGCTACATGTTTAGGCATTTTCTTTTATCGTATATACTTTTCAGTTGAAACTCGTGTACTTGTAAATATTTGAAGAATGTAGATAAAGATGTTTGTTGAAAATTTTAGGTACTCCATTTATTCTTGTATTGGGTATTATTGTTTCAATACGCTTAATATATTTATTTAGAGAATGACCTTCTCTGGATAAATATGCCGCGGGCTTGCCACGTCATCGTTTCCATCTGTTGGGAAGCGGGGCGTGACTATGAATATTGAGAGAGAGGCCGCAGTAGAAGACAGTGATGACACCATCAAAATCAAGTGTTGGGGGTGGTTTGGTTTTGTACAAATTTTTTAGGGTCTTTTTCATCTTTATTTCTTTTTTGAAAAAATAATTTATTAGAAAATTTTGAAAATGGAAATGAAAAGGTGAAAAATGTATATAAAAGATAGAAAGAGAATTTAAGAAAAATAAGAAAAGAGATGTGTTTGAATTAAGTTAGTTATAAGTAGTCATGAGCCCGTTCCCAAAAGTCGAGTGATATGAAGGAGTTGCTGGGTTTGAGGAAAGAAATAAAACTGAAGCCTATTCTTGAGTCCAACTTAGTGAACATACACCCTACAAACTTCACATATACACATCCTTAAGCTCGGGATAGTAGAGAATACCATGACATATCATTGTTTGAAAACCTTTATATGAAAGAAAAAACGGTATTTGAAGCTAACCACGCAAAAAAAAAGCATCGCTGAATATATATATATATATATATATATATATATATATATATATATAAGTTTGGGTTGTAACTTACTAGGGCTATAAAAAAAGATAGCATAAAAAATATATAGTGAGGTGCTTTATCACCCAGTGCTTTAGACCAACTGGTCTGGGAGTCACTGCTGAGCCCGAGGTAGTTACAAAACTAGGCTTATATGTATAAAGCTATTTACACCTTAAGCTCACATATTCGGTAATCGGTTGATTAATGCCTAAGCAAGCATTGGTGGTCGCATGAAAGATGTGTGAGAAAATCAATCCAACCTTAATAAAAAGTAGTACTGAGCTAATTAGGGTAATGGTATGATTGCTTGAATTTAATTCTTGGAGTGTAGGAATGACATTTTTCCACACACATAGGGGTATAGGATCGATGTGTGAAGGAGAGATAGGTAGGAAAGATTAGAATGGTATGGAGGAAGTAACTTTCAAATTTGATCCAGATTATTAAGATGTGGTTCATGAACACTGAAAAGCTAGTGAAGTTTAAAACTCTACATTTTCATATTTTCTTGATCTGTTACTATATTTGTATGTAGTTTTCACATTTTTATTTTTGTTCCCTTTTTTTTCATTTTTTGGATTTTGTGGGTAGAATCCGCTGAAGTCACTCAGGAGACAACCCATCCTAATAGAGACACCTAGAGGTTTAAAAGCTTATTACATATGCTAAACGCAATCGCACTCCCGTGAAAAGTGCATATGAGTAGGAGTAGGTTTTAGTTAGATTGTAGTTTAGCGTTAGAATTTAGTTTTTACTATAGAGTTTGATATCCTAGATTTGCTCGAGGACTAGAAAAATATAAGTGTGGGGATAAATAATTGGTGCAACTTATTGCATATTTTTATATCACATTTATATTTTATTATGTCACATTTAATGCAGCATGTAGGTATTTTATGATATTTGCGGATGACAGGGATTACAGTGCAAAAGAGAAGAAAAGTGACTAACACGGGTGTTTTACGTACAAAAAAATTTCATAAGGAGCAGAAGTGCAAAAGATATCAAATTATACAAAATATATTTGAATAGAATCAAAATAATATAAAATATTCAAACCTAATTCAGCATAAAGACCCGATATCAAAGAAAACTTAAAACAATCATATCTCGAAGAACGTGACTCGGATTTCAAAGTTATTGGATGTTTTGGAAAGCTCTCAACGATAAGAATTATCACACAAAATTTGAGGCCCAAATTCTACAAAAGTTTAGCCGATATTGGTAGTATGATAGATTCGGCCGAAAATTTTTAGAATCAGGAGACGGGATAATCCGGGAAAATTTGATTTCTCTGTTTATTTTAAAAAGTTTGTTCCAATTTTCTCTAATTTCTATAAAAGGCTCTGTATAGCATTAGGGTTCCATAAGGCTTTAAAATTAGGGTTTTTATTTGGAGAGATCAACAATTTTTGTAAGTTTTTATTTTATTTAATGAAATTTTGTTTATTTAATTTTGTCTTTTCAATTATGCATAGCTAAATTTTTTTCTTAGGGTTTGAATTATTTTCTAGTATGGTTGGATAATTTCTTTTTTGTTCCTCTTTCTCTTGTTTGCATATGAATTTCTAGTGATATAAAAGTTCTACCTTTGTGTTTTCATCTAATAAAACTGAACTTTATTATGATAATTGACACCTTAAATAGGATTAAAGAAAAGATGATATGCCTAAAAACTATTTAGATTAATGATAGATTAACGCCTTAGAAATCTAATTAGGGAAGGTAAGATGAGATCTTTGATCTATAGAATTCAACCTAATTAATCTAAAGTAATTTAGATTAGTCCGATAAAACAAGTTAATTCATAAATTGACAACTTATGGTTTAATTTGTATAAGGGTAAATCTAGTTATTGTTAGGTTAATTAGAACAGCATGTTTAATTTTCTTGTTAGATAATTTCATGTGATTAATAAGGTAGATCTTTAAACGTATGATTTATGCTTTCATTGCGAAACTAGATTACTTTATGCTTTTATATAATTAATAGTTTTGAATTTAAACATGAGATTTAGAGAACAAGAAGAACCATATAAACCAACCATAGTAGTTTAAACAATTTGAAACTCTAGGATTTCCTTTCTTTTATTTAATCTATCTTTTAATTAATTGCTTTTACTTGCACTTTTAAATTCTTTACATTTAATTTTAGTATTAAATCAACTCTTTTTTGTTACTTGTCTTTAAAACTAATTAAAATCACACCTCTCTATGGATCGACTCGTAAACGCATACTATAACAACTGTACGTTTACGGTATTTAAATTTATCACGAACAAACACATATTTGGTAGTTTGTGTATGTGTGCGCACACATTCCTTTCTCTTCTTAGAAGCTTTGTGAAAAGTGTGGACTTGTGACTCATGCTCATGAGTTATAAATCCACTCACTCGTCACAAAGAGATAAGAAGAAGCAAAGATGAGGATTTGTTTGAAAAAATGATTACACTCTCATCCTTCTTCTTCTCTTCTTCTTTTTAGCTTCAAAAATGAGAAGGAAAATTATCAAAGTGAGATAACATGAGATTCACCACTAAATCAACCTCACAATCTATTCATAACAAGTTTAGATTGTGAGTTGCTTCACTTTGTTTACTTGGTGTGGAGCTAAACCTTGATTCGGATTCTCTCAGTTGGATCATCTTCGACGGGGAGGGAAGATCGGCATGCAAGCTTGTTCCAGGCGACTACGGAGCTTTTTTAGAGTTCTTGGAGCGGTGTAATGGTCTTCCTCAATTGTGCGGGCTCTCTATAAAGGTAGCCAGCCCCCTAACCTTGTATGTAATTATATCTAGTTTAGTGTTTGGAATCGATTCTAGGGTTTTGGTCGCTGGTGCTCGTTTTAAAGTTTTTGTTTTCGCTTCCACCTTCGTTTCGAATCTTGCAGCGCGAGCACTAGAGTCCTAACAGTAATGCACGGCCTTTTCGCAGTGGTTGGAAATTAAGGCAGGCAGTCGTAAAAAAGCAGGCCTTGTTAGCCTCCCGAACAATTGATTCCCATAGAACCTGAAAGATACTCCCTCGGATATCTGACTCACAGGGCGTTTGATCCCTGCATGATGATACCTTCTTAGTTGTTTTGCGGTTGCTTTATGACTTCAAGCCTCTCCCAACATCTCACTTAAAAACCTCTGTAATATAGCGGCCTACTGTTGCTGATTCTCCAGCATGCCCTGCATGAATTGCATCATCGCTGCCTGCTGAGCAGTGGCATCATTGTTCTGGTTTCTCCGACTTTTTTAGTTTAAATGACGTCCTGCCATAGCTTATCTGGAAAGAGGGCGGTTGTTAAGTTACCAACAAGTTCAAGAATGGGATGAGATAGTAACCGGTAAGAAGGAATAAGAATTATTGTAAGGGAAAAGAACAACTGATATAAATAAAAGTAAGGAATGCTATGGATTAGAGACACGAGAATATTTGTTCAAGACTGAAATTTTATTATTCATAATTTTCAAACAGGGTACAACTAAAGGATAAACGTGGCCATAAGGCTACACATTTTTTTTTTATGGCCGAAAAGAAAAACAAGTCTCGTCAACCCCGATTATAGAATTTCAACATGTTACGATAAACTCGCACGCTAACATAAGGGCATCCATTCCCATAGTGCATTGCAGGAACTGCTGCTTGAGGTTCTTCAGACTTGAGTTCCTCCTCACTCGAACCTTCATACTTTGACACCTCCTCGGCTGGAGCCTCGTTTTTGGACTCCTCTTCCATGGGGTTTTCTTCTCCGGAACCTTCTTCTTCTGCGGAAGCCTCCTTTTCGAGATCCTCTTTTATCAGATCCTCCTCTTCCGGATCCTCTTTTGGGTCCTCTTCTACTAGGACTTCCTCGGGATTCTCCTCTTCAAGATCTCCTTCTGGATCCTCTTCTATTGGATATTCCTCTGGATCCTCCTCTTTAGGTTCTTCTTCTGGATCCTCTTCCATAAGTTCTTTTTTGTCTTCAGAGTCATCGGCTATCATGTGCTCTAGTGCTCCGACTTCTTCCCTGAGATTGTTGTCAGCAAAAATGACCTGTGGACCTTCGACCTCATTGTCGGAGCTCACAAGTATGACGTCAAACGTAATGACCGATTAGGTATCGAATGGGTGCTGCTACGGGGTTGGCCATGGCCTGAAAAAGAAAGGCCATGATCAAATGTGGAATTCGATGGGGAAATAAAAAGTAGATTTGATTCAAAGACATGATAAAGTTTAGTTAATGTCTTTGTTTTAGTACAATTTTGGACCTGCATGGGCCACCACTAAAACCTGTTACACCACGCTTCCCAAAGGACAGAAACGGTGACGTGGCATGGTTCGCAACCTAACTGTATGGAGCATGGTCTAACTCAATACAGTTACGCTAAGCGTGTGTGTATCATGCAGGAAATGTACCAAAAATATAATACAAGCCAAAAGCATTTATTTCCATTAATTGATAACTTTATTACATCACTGGTACATGAATAAAAAGGTTGTTTATTACATCAAAGAACGGAATGCAAAGCCCTAAACAGGTGGGCAACAGGAAAATAAAAATTGCTAATCCTAATAATCGGGCGTCAGCTCCGCAAAATCATCTTCTCTGCCTCCTGTTGAGGTCCTTATGGACGAATATGTACTTTAACCATTTGTCCACTAAATATCTCCATATCTTCTCCCCAAGGTTGTATCTCTAATCCTTACGATGTAGATCATAGCTGTCAGTTCTAGATCGTGGGTAAGATAGTTGTGTTCATGAGTTTTAGTTGTCCTGACACATACGCAACTACCTTACCGTACTGTTGCAACACACAACCAAGTCCCTTACCTGAATCATCATACAGGATGTTAAGCTTCCGGGCCCAGCAAGGATTGGTGTGATCATTACAATCTACCCATCTTAAAATAATTTCATCCTCAAAATTATAGGGGTAGCAAGAAGAAGAAGTTGCAAAGAGGTAGTTACAAAAAGATGGGGATAACGCTCTCTCATCTCATCCTCTCTCTCTCCCACGTAGATTCGCCCGGGGAGTCCTTCCTCCATATAACCCTAACCAGCTGAACTGTCTTGTTCCTCAGGGTCTTCTCCTTTCGATCCAAAATCTTGACCGACTGCTGTTCATAAATTAGGTCGGCCCCTACGGTGATTCTGAATGATCCACCACGTGACTAGGGTCGCAGACATACTTTCTTAGTTGCGGGATATGAAAAACGTATGTACGTCTTCCAATGAATGTGGTAAGGCTAGGCGATAAGCAACTTCACCGAATAGTTCGAGGATGTCGAACGGGCCGATGAGTCACGGGCTAAGCTTTCCACGCTTCCCGAAACGTATCACTTCTCGATTCGGGAAAATCTTCAGAAACACATGATCACCCGGTTGAAATTCTAGGTGCCTCCTCTTTGTATCTGCACATTGTTTTTATCGATCTTGGGCTATTTGCATATGATCCATGATTTTTCTCAACACCTCCACTGTCTCTATAATCACATCTAGCCTCAAAAGTTTCTCGATCTTCAACATAGTCCTTTCCCCCCAATATTTAAACATATTAAAATAGCAAAGCTCTGTTGAAATTTAAAAGGGCAACGCCTCACGTGCTTCTCACGAGGGCGCCAGCGCCAATGTGCAAAGAACAGAAACGCTGTTTGAATAAGAATTAAATTCTTATACGGCTGCGCACATGCTCATCACGCTGACGCCAATGCGCAAAGCATAGAAACGCTTTCTGAGTAAGAATTAAATTCTTATATGGCGCCGCACGTGCTTATCACGCGGACGCCAATGTACAAAGCACAGAAGTACCCATCATAAAAATTAAATTCTTAAGTGGCGTCCACGTGCACAACACATTAGCGCTGGCACCCAGGTAGAATTAAATTCTACTCTTTGTTAAACAGAGCCGTTGGATCAAAGATCCAACGGAGATGATAAATCATCAAAATATAGAATTAAATTCTATTAGGAGAAAATAACTCCCAAATCTTTCTAAATAACATACACTTGGTTGGATCAATGATCCAATAATAGAATAAAATTCTATTTCAGGAATATATTCCCTCAATATTTCCAAACAAAAATATTGCTCTCTGTAAAATAGAGAACCCTTGAATTAAAAATTCAATGGTGATTAAAAATCACCACTTGACAGAATAAATTCTGTATATGGGAAAATATTTCCCCAATCTTGTTAAAAAACATGAACAACATATTCCATAAAACCAGAAATCCTTGAATCAAAGATCCAACGGTGGGTAAAGTTCCCCAAATCAATTTTGAGACCAATTAAATCAATTGGAATCTCTCAATGAGAGATTTTCTCAAAATCAATTAACAATCTACCTTCACTATATAAAGGACCTGAGACTTCAAGTCTCACACACACAGGGAGATAGAAGGAACCCCCTATAAGCTTCTGCAGAAATACAGTGATCTCTAAAAAAAAAGAACAGAGAATTCAATTCTCAAAGAAGAAGATCTTCCTTCCCAAAACCCTAGGTAAAGAAAAGTGACCAAAATATCTCTATCACATCTAAGGGTTTAACCCTTTTAAAAGAACTTAGTTCTTCCTCTGGATCTGAGATCCACAAGAAAAGTCTCCCATAAGTTGAGAATTTAATTCTCATCGGGAAGATCTTGTTCTTGAGAATCAAACATTCAAGGAAGAACAAACTTAAAAAGGAAGAAAATAAAGTCCATAATACTTCAGGAACTCAGTTCCTTCAAATCGAGAACTTAGTTCTTTAAAAACTCAACCCGAAATTCTCAAAAATAGTGATTTTGGTGAGCGTTAATGGTCAAAATACCATTGACAGAGGTTTAACCTCTGTGAAAACATCGACAGAGATTGAATCTTCAAGAACAAAAAAAACTAGCGCCTCACGTGCTTCCCGCGTGGGCGCCCCTTTTAACAGCAGCTAGCGCCTCACGTGAAAAACACGCGGGCGCCCAAAACAGAAGACCAGCATCTCATGTGAAACACACGTGGGCGCTGAATAAAAGTGATCAGCACTCCATATATAGCCGAAGACAGCTAAGTGCTTAGCACTGATTGGGCAGTGCCCAGCGCCGCACGTGCTCCTCACGTAGGTGCCATATAAAAAGTGCTTAGCACTTCATATGCAGCCAAAACGGCTTAGTGCTTAGCACTAATTGGGCAGCGCCCAGCGCCACACATGCACCTCACTGGACGCCATAGAAGTGCTTAGCACTTCACATTTAGTCAAAATGACTAAAGTGTTCAACATTCATTGGGCAGAGCCCATGACTGAATACTTCACATGACATATATGTGAGCATTAGAGCTCAAATAAGTGCTTATCACTTTTACATAAAGAGAAAGGGCTGAACAAACAGAGCCCAAATAAGTGCTTAACACTTTTGAATAAAAAAAAAGACTAAGTAGAATAAGCCCAAATTGGCTGAGTCTCTGAAGTTTTCTTGCAGCTGAGCCCAAATGCTCTTTTGCTGGATCTCAAGTAAAATTGATCCTAAAATGTTGTTAAGTTGATCTTATTCTCAAACAAGACTAACGTATCCTTAGCGAAAACAAACTAAGCCCAAATGCTCACTTATAGATTTAAGTTGATCTTAATCTCAAACTAGATTAATGGTCCTTAAATCAAACAAAAATATTTCTGAACTGTAGGAATATACAACCTAAGTTCAAAACCCCGTCAAGCAAATCCTTGACCCAAACCCAAATCATAAAATATATGGATTTGGACTGATCCGCGCCCTACAGGCGACGACATTAACTAGCCTCCATATACAATCCACGGGCAACCAAAACAAACAAAACACACACACGAAACGAAGTGAACTGCCAGAACTGGAGAAAGTGGTTATCGCAATGCAGTAACGTAATTAACTATAGTGGCTTGCGCCTGTAGGAAAGAGCGTCCCCACAATCAAAAAACCCCTCATAAAATGAGGGGGAATGATTGATCTGTATTTAAATAAGTGTGTGTAGTAACCACAATCAATAACGGTATCGCGTGTAGCTAGATCGAGATGAGTACGGGTCGTCCTCAGGGATATGTGGAATCTTACAATCTTACTTTAAACATGTTGAAAAAGAGGAAGAATAGAGGAATAAAGAATAGTGTAAATAGTTTCTAGATCTACGTCAAAATATGGATGTCGAATACAGATCTAGTTTTAATACGGATATAGATTTTATAAGAAGAATGCTTGTAGGGTTCGTTCGGATTTAGTAGTCATGGATGACTAATAAAGATTGCTCCTTTTATCTATTGATAGATTTAATACTAAATAGATAGCGATGAATGAGGATTAGGGTTCTTGGAAGAAACTAGGGTTTCCCCACTATTGACCCCTGTCCTTTCATTGATCTCTATTCATGTCTAGCCTTTAACAAAACAATTGTTAATTTGATCTCAAATCGTGGTCGAGACTAGCAATAAATTGGTATCGCGCCCGATAAAGATGTTAACATTTATTTTGCTAAAGTTTATAAACTTCATAAGACTTAAAAGAAGTTAAAACATTTTTTCATCCATTGATCTACCCTAATCTTACGAACCCTATCAAGCGGAGAATTACTCGCCCATGATGGAGATAGTAGAGGAACGGATAGAGAAAGAATTCATAATGTAAATGCAGAAAATAAATGCTAAATAATGATCTACCTTTATTAATCAACTTCACAATTACAAAACCTTCAAGTTCAGATTACAAGAGGAAGAATAAGTTGCTCTCGATCTTTACCTTGTAGGAAGTAGATACTCCGTCAAATCTCATATCACTCTATCACATCGAATCGTGGACCTGTCATGGATCTCGTGTTTTTTGACGGTGATTTGCTTCTTGTAAAAGGTTGATGAATTCTAACTTTAGCCTTCGGTCTTTTATATAGCCCCAAAGAAGAAAACCTAGTTACCATATATGGTGATTTCCTAATATGGTGACTTTCCATATATGGTGACTTTCTAATATGGTGACTTTCCATATTTGGTGACTTTCCATATATGGTAATTTTCTAATATGGTGATTTTCCATGCTTGAATTCTTCAAATATTTACTGAGTCTCTGCCAGTATTGATTTTACGATTTTGGCAGATTTTATGATCCTAACATCTTGAAAATCTTGATCTCTTGACCTGAGCTAAATTTGCACAATATCTCCATGAATAATGTTAGTAATATTTAAATTAGAGAGAGAGATATTATCCTAACCATTTTATACGATACAATATTTTAAGAATCTTGATTAGAATATTTGATATGATATGCATATTTAAATTACTAAAATATTATATAAATATCATATGCATATATTTTCCTTCATGATGTTAATTATAATATAGAAACATATGATAATAGATATTTTGCAGATAAACCTGCATATGTTTCATATTTATAATAAACACCTTTAAATATTTATCAAGAGTAAGGAAAATGCCATATCAAATGTGCAATATTTTCGACTGAGCAAATACCCCAAACTTAACTTTGATCATCCCGAGCAAACTAGTTATTCAAGAGAGGGAGAAAGAAGAAAAGAAAAACTAAACAGCACAATTTCGTAGGCAAAACGATTGCACTGAGCACGTGCAACAAGCCGTTAAACCTCTAGATGTCCCTGGTAGGAGGAGTGTTGTCTCTTAAGGGTTTTCAACGGATTACACCCACAAAATCCCATAATAAAAGAAAGAAGATGAAAGTTACATATAAAGATAAGGATTTATAAAAGAAAGAACTTGAAAATAAGTGTTTCCAACTACACCAGCTTTTCGGTTGCCATGAGCCCTATCTTAATGGTCATGAAAAGATGTCAGAAATCACATCATCCATCAATAAAACATCGCCTTTATTCTTCCTCCCTACCTTTTATCCAAACATCGATCAAATACCCCTACGTATGTGTAAAAGACATCCCTACACTCGGAGAATTCAATTCAAGTCATCATACTCTTGTCCATCCGCCTTAGTACTTTTTAGTCGGTGAATTTTTTTGATGAAATTGCTCACATATCCTTCATACGACCATTAATACTTCTTGAGGTACTAACCGACTGATTATAAAATGTTCTTGCATTATTAAGGCGTAATTCCTCGTCTTGCAACACCTAAGTCTTAGCAGTGCCTCCCAAACCAGTTGGTCCAAGGCACTAGGTGATAAAGCACCCTCGCTATATTTTTTTATGCTGCCATTGTAATTACAAAACCAGTGTTCATTTTTTTCTTCACCACTTATAATTAATTTTTTTTCTTCATACCAAGACTTTTAGACAAGAGCATTGCAAGGTATTCTCTACTATCCCAAGTTTCAAGATGTGTGCAAGTGCGTATAGTAGGGTATCAACGTTCAAATGTTTAGCCTTAAGAATAGGGATTATTTTTCAGGCTTATTTTTATCCTCAGATTAGTAATTTCCTTCATCTTACTAACCCTTGGGACAACGGCTCATAATTACTTATTACTAGTTTCGTTTAAGAAAATATCTAACTTTCTTGCTTTTCTGAAACTATTCCTATCTTTTATATATAAATTTTCACTTTTTAACTTCCATTATCAAAGAAAAAAATTTGTGCTTATGCAAAGTGTAATGCAAAGTAATGCGTAAATAAGCACAAACCTCCCCCAAACCTGTTTATAGCAGTGTTCTCACTGATGTCATCAGTTAATCCTAAAAAACCTGTAGACTTGGGAGGAAAAGTTATCAAAGGGGACAAGAAATAATGAAAGTGAAATTCTCCCCCAAACTTATTTTTGGCTCGTAATTTTGTAAAAACTTATTTTCAAGAGCCAAAATATTTTTCTCCCCCCCCCCCCCCCCAAACTTGAGTTAAATAATATTAAGCATTTTAAAAATTATAAGAGGGGGGTAAAGTTATTGGTCAATATAAAACTTTACAAAGACCAAAAGTTAATACCAACCATTCAAGCCAATATAAAGCACTTAAAGTCAATATGCAAAGTTATTTGTTCAGTCGAAAATATTCACATTTGATATAACATTTTCCTTACTTTTGTTAAGTACTTAAAAGTGCTTATTTTAAATATAGAACATATGAGGGTTTATTTGCAAAATATCTATTGTCATATGTTCTATATATTATAATTAACATTATGAAGGAAAATATATGCATATTATATTTATACAATAATTTGATAATTAAAATATGCATATCATATCAAATATCCCTAATCAATATTCTTACAATATAATATCATATAAAATGGTTAGGATAATATCTTAATAAAAACAAATATTACTAACATTATTCATTGAGATATTGTGTAAGGTTTAGCTCAGGTCAGGAGATCGAGATATCGAGTGTCGGGAATCAAAAATATGCCGATGAAGTTAAATAAATCAAAGAATTAATACTGGCAAAGACTCAGAAAAGATATGAAGATTCCAGACATCAAATAAATCTCTATGTGTCACTATGAAGCAACCCAAGAATTTTGAAGCAATGATCACACCAAACGGCCGCGGTTCCACGGCCAAAACAAGCCATATGCGGCAGATCCACGGCCGTAATAGGGAATTGGGGTTTTGGATTTTTTGGGTAGGATCCTAAAGACAAGTCACCATATATGAAAAGTCACCATATTAGGAAATAACCATATATGGAAAGTCACCATATATGGAAAGTCACCATATTAGGAAATCACCATATATAGAAAGTCGCCATATTAGGAAATCACCATATATGGAAATTCACCATAGATGGTAACTAGGTTTTTCTTCTTTGAGGGCTATATAAAGGACCGAAGGCTAAAGTTAGAATTCATCACCTTTTACACAAAATAAATCACCGTCAAAGAACACGAGATCCATGACAGGTCCATAATTCTACGTGATAGAGCGACGTGAGATTCGACGGAGCATCTACTTCCAACAAGGTAGAGATCGAAAGCAACTTCTTCTTCCTCTTGTAATCTAAACTTGAAAGCTTTGTAATTGTGAAGTTGATTAATAAAGTTAGATCGTTATTTAGCATTTATTTTCTGCATTTACATTATGAATTCTTTCTCTATCTGTTCTTCTTCTATCTCTATCATGCGCGTGTAATTCTCCGTTTGATAGGGTTCGTAAGATTAGGGTAGATCAATGAATGAAAAAATATTTTAATTTCTTTTAATTCTTATGAAGTTTATAAACTTTGGCAAAATAAATGTTAACATCCTTATCGGGCGCGCTACCAATTTATTGCTAGTCTCGACCGCAATTTGAGATCAGATTAACAATTGTTTTGTTGAGGGCTAGATATGAATAGAGATCAATGAAAGGACAAGGGTCAATAGTGGGGAAACTCTAGTTTCTTCCAAGAACCCTAATTCTCATTCATCACTATCTATCTAGTATTAAATTTATTAATAGATAAAAGGAGTAATCTTTATTATTCATCAATGACTACTAAATCCGAACGAATCGTACAAGTATTCTTCTTATAAAATCTATATCCGTATTCAAACTAGATCTGTATTCTACATCCGTATTTTGACGTAGATCTAGAAACTATTTCCACTATTCTTTATTTCTCTATTCTTCCTTTTATTCAACACGTCTAAAGTAAGATTGAAAGATTCTACATATCCCTGAGGACGACCCGTACTCATCTCGATCTAGCTACACGCGACACCGTTATTGATTGCGGTTATTCTGCAAACACTTCTTTAAATACAGAACCAATCAAATGGCGCCGTTGCCGGGAATACGTGTATAATTTTTTTATTCTTACTATTTGTGTTGCATTCTTATTCGATCTATATCATAAAAATAAAACAAAACCACATCTTGCATATTTAACGATTAGCGTGCGATTTTTTTTTTTGCGAGGGAATCTGGAGCCACTTTAGCGAGGAGAAAAAGATTCAGAGACTTTCATCAAGACCAAGAGGAGTAAAGGAAGACACAGTGAAAAAAATTAAATAAAGAACCCCCTAAAGCACGGCGGAACCGCGGTTATTGTGTGCAAACGGCGGCGGAACCGCTGCTGTCTTGGGGAGTTAGGCCCTCTAACTTTTTCTGGTAACTTTCCTACATCTTTCTCTCTCCTCTGAAAAATCCAATAATATATTTTCTGCAGGATTCTTTGCACAATATCGCCGCTCAAAAATCTTTTTGCGTGTTTTGTTTTGCGGGTTGTTTTTGCATATTTTAATACGGACTTTAAGGGGCAAGACCACAATTCAGATTAGGTGAGGATTTCATCACCCTTCCTAGGCCCCACAAATCACAAACGTGCATGCGCATAAACCTACATTAATAAAAAAATATCTAGACCAAACCCTAAGGACCGTCGCGCTCAAATAGGACAGAGGAAGGTCGTGGGTAATCTATCGCTTATCCGCATTACTTTTATGGTGTCTAGGCAAGTGTGTCTAAGGCAAGTGGTTACTTAATTAGGCCCGCTATTTTCGGTGATTCGTATAGCGGATACCTCCTACTTACCTGGCACTTACCTGGCCACAAGAGCGATAAAGAGGTGGTAAAGGATTAATTCTACGGCTTGTCCTTTGGAAGTTTAGGAGCGGTCTAGTGCTTGACCTAGGTAACCTTAGTTCTAGGGTTTGCTTTTGAATTTTGTGATTTGTGTGTAAACCCCCAAGTCCACATTCAAAGCAAAACAATCCAAATAGAGGTTAAATCTTTTCACCCTCTTTTCTTTTCACCTTCTTATAATGGGTAACCTAAATAGACGAACTCTTGCCTAGTTTTGCTATCCAGAACCAGATATTTCTTGTTATCGTAATCTCTTCGGTAAACCATCCGACTCTACCATGTCTTTAAGAGATCGGATAGAGCAAACGGAAAGAAACAGTTGGCCACCTCACTCCAGGTCCTGTCAACCGCATCCAAATTCTACATCTTCTTATGTTGATACTCCGAGTGAAGGAACTCCTAAATGCATGTCCATCGCTGAGCATATAACGAGGGCTAACGGCCAAAGTTTTAATCCAGTCAAACATCAGGACAACAAACACCACCACTTTCTAAAGAAGATTTTCATACTCGGTTTGTGGCGTATATGATGTCTATTGAAAATCACCAACCAACCAACCAATATCAATATTCTTCTTATCACAATGTTGATCTTACTTCTGCCCAATTTTCACAACCATTCAATTCCTATCAATCCTACCCGACTTTTACACCTTCTCTAGACAATCCTTCTAATCAATCATTTGGGAGTTTTACTTATCCACAAGAATTTCAATCTTATGCTGAAACCCCTTACCGATCCATGTCTAGTCTTGAGCGGACACTAGAATAATATGTGATAGCGTCACGCCGCACCATAGAGGAATTGAAAGAGTGCATGGCCGTCCTCAATAAACAAAACAAACGAATAACTAATTTCGAACCAGCTCAAAAAATTTCAATGTATGATACAACCATAGGACAAATTGAGAATTTGGGTAGTGAGAGAGAGAGCGGTACACCCCTCCTAATCAAATCTCCCCATCCCAAATTGAAATCCACAACTTTAGTTTCACTAATCTATCAAGTACACCAAATTATTCACCAATTGAAAATAAAATGTCTGATGAGTTGTGTGACTTTGTAGTGTTTGATTTACACGATTGTGAAGGGTCCATTTCAAGTGAAGCCATACCCAATCCTTATGATCTCAACACCTCCACTCTAGAACCACAATTGATTAAGAACCCTCCTTTTGATAAGGTGTCTGAGAATTTTAACCTTCACTTGATTGAGGAGATTAACATTGGGGATATATTGAATGATGAACCCGAAATTTTGGATGAGTTTTTCCCACCAACTCATCAAGTCATTTCACTCCCGTGTGGTCATCATCTCGAGCCTCTAACTATTCTTCCCGAACCCCATACGCGTCTTAAAGTTGATGATAAATGTATAACCGAAAAGCAGAACGAAATTCAGCCTTCATTTCCCACATCTAGTTCAGCAATACTCGACACACTAATATGTTTACCCATTTCATCTTCCACTTTCTCTGATTCTTCTTCTAATCTTCTTTTAATGATAGCGAGTGTTGATGAATCACAATTCGATATTTCGAGTTCGATAATTCTAGAAAGATCACTTGATTTAGACCCCTTTTAGAATGAGGTAGATTGGTTTTTCAAGACTCTTACCTCCATAATTTTTAACAAATCAAGTGTGTTGAATTCTGTCGTGACCCTTATTAACATTGAAACATTCAATCGGACCATCGATGAAAGTTTCGAAGATATTTTCGCCGATGAACTCGCATTCTTAAACGACATGGATTATGTGATTAATCAACCTCCACCTAAAGATGTTGAACCGCCACCCTTTCTTCTTATAAAATACGAGAATGCAAATATTCCACTCATTCCTAATCATTCACATTCTCGTTTTTATCCATCATCACGGTTTCGTCTCTACCAGCCGAGACGTAAACCAGATCGATTTCTCCTCCTATCACCCCACTAATTCACATTTATAATCTTCCACCAACCAGTGCGATACATCGATAAAATTTTTGAATGGTTGATATTGACTTTTGGTCTTTGTAAAACTTTATATTGACCAATAACATTACCCCCCTCTTATAATTTTTAAAATTCTTAATATTATTTAACTCAAGTTTGGGGGAGGGGAGAAAAATATTTTGGCTCTTGAAAATAAGTTTTTACAAAATTATGAACCAAAAATAAGTTTAGGGGAGGATTTCACTTTCAATATTTCTTGTCCCCGTTACTAACTTTTCCTCCCAAATCTACAGTTTTTTTTTAGTTTGACAGATGACATCAGTGAGGACGCTGCTGTAAGCAGGTTTGGGGGAGGTTTGTGCTTATTCATGCATTATTTTGCATCATACTATATATAAGCACAAAAAAAAATTGATAATGAAAGTTTGAAAGTGAAAATTTACATATGAAAAATAGGAATAGTTTGAGAAAAGCAAGAAACTTAGGTGTTTCTTAAACAAAACTAGTAATAAGTAGTTATGAGCCGTTGTCCCAAGGGTTTGTAAGATGAAGGAAATTACTAATCTGAGGATAAAAAAGGACTGAAAAATAGTCCCTATTCTTGAGGCCAAACTTTTGAACGTTGATACCCTACTATATGCACTGTCACACATCTTGAAATTTGAGATAGTAGAGAATACCTTGAAATGCTTTTGTCTAAAAGCCTTAGTAGGAAATAAAAAATAAAAAATATATATATAAGTGGTGAAGAAAAAAATGAACACCAGTTTTGTAATTGCTTAAGGCAGCATAAAAAAAATATAGCAAGGGTGCTTTATCACCTAGTGCCTTAGACCAACTGGTTTGGGAGCCACTGCTAAGCCTTAGGTGTTGCAAGCCAAGGAATTACGCCTTAATACACAAGCACATTTTGTAATCGGTGGGTTAGTATCTTAATAAGTATTAACGGTCGCATGAAGAATGTGTGAGCAATTCCATCTAAAATATTTACCAACTAAAAAATACTAAGGAAGATGGACAAGAGTATGATAGCTTGAATTGAATTCTCTAAGTGTAGGGATGTGTTTTACACCCACGTAGGGGTATATGATCAATATTTGGAGGAAAGATAGGGAGAAAAACTAAAGACGATGTTTTATTGAGGGATGATATGATTTCTAATATCTTTTCACGACCAATAAGATAGGGCTCATGGCAACCGAAAACTGGTATAGTTGGAAATTCTTATTTTCATGTTCTTTCTTTTATAATTCATATCCTTGCATGTAACTTTCACCATCTTTCTTTTATTATGGGATTTTGTGGGTGTAATCCGCTGAAAACCCTCAGGAGACAACACTCCTCCTACTAGGGACACCTAGAGGTTGAACAGCTTGTTGCACGTGCTCAGTGCAATCGTGTAGCTTATGAAAGTGTGCTACTTAGGTTATTCTTTTTCTCCTTCTCTTGAATAAATAATTTTCTCGGAACGATCAAAGTTAAGTTTGGGGGTATTTATTCAGTCGAAAATATTGCACGTTTGATATAACATTTTCCTTACTTTTGTTAAGTACTTAAAAGTGTTTATTATAAATATAGAACATATGAGGGTTTATCTGCAAAATATCTATTGTCATATGTTCTATATATTATAATTAACATTATGAAGGAAAATATATGCATATTATATTTATACAATATTTTGATAATTAAAATATGCATATCATATCTAATATCCCTAATCAATATTCTTACAATATAATATCATATAAAATGGTTAGAATAATATCTCAATAAAAACAAATATTACTAACATTATTCATTGAGATATTGTGCAAGGTTTAGCTCAGGTCAGAAGATCGAGATATCGAGTGTCGGGAATCAAAAATCTGCCGATGAAGTTAAATAAATCGAAAAATCAATACTGGCAGAGACTCAGAAAAGATATGAAGATTCCAGATATCAAATAAATCTCTATGTGTCACTATAAAGCATCCCAAGAATTTTGAAGCAATGATCACACCAAACGGCCGCGGTTCCATGGCCAAAACAAGCCATATGCGGCAGATCCGTGGCCGTTATAGGGAATTGGGGTTCTGAATTTTTTGGGTAGGATCCTAAAGACAAGTCGCCATATATGGAAAGTTGCCATATTAGAAAATCACCATATATGAAAAGTCGCCATATATGGAAAGTCACCATGTATGGTAACTAGGTTTTCTTCTTTGAGGGCTATATAAAGGACCGAAGGCTAAAGTTAGAATTCATCACCTTTTACATGAAGCAAATCACCGTCAAAGAACACGAGATCCACGACAGGTCCACGATATGACGTGATAGAGCGACGTGATATTCGACGGAGCATCTACTTCCTACAAGGTAGAGATCGAGAGCAACTTCTTCTTTCTCTTGTTATCTAAACTTGAAGGCTTTGTAATTGTGAAGTTGATTAATAAAGGTAGATCATTATTTAGCATTTATTTTCTGCATTTACATTATGAATTCTTTCTCTATCTGTTCTTCTTCTATCTCCATCATGCGTGAGTAATTCTCCGCTTGATAGGGTTCGTAAGATTAGGGTAGATCAATGGATGGAAAAATGTTTTAACTTCTTTTAAGTCTTATGAAGTTTATAAACTTTAGCAAAATAAATGTTAACATTCTTACCGGGTACGCTACCAATTTATTGCTACTCTCGACCGCGATTTGAGATCAGATTAACAATTGTTTTGTTAAGGGCTAGACATGAATAGAGATCAATTAAAGGACAAGGGTCAATAGTGGGGAAACTCTAGTTTCTACCAAGAACCCTAATTCTCATTCATCACTATCTATCTAGTATTAAATCTATTAATAGATAAAAGGAGTAATCTTTATTAGTCATCCATGACCACTAAATCTGAACGAACCCTACAAGCATTCTTCTTATAAAATCTATATCCGTATTCAAACTAGATCTGTATTCTATATCCGTATTTTAACGTAGATCTAGAAACTATTTCCACTATTCTTTATTCCTCTATTCTTCCTCTTTTTCAACACGTCTATACTAAGATTGAAAGATTCCACATATCCCTGAGGACGGCCTGTACTCATATCGGTCTAGCTACACGCGATACCGTTATTGATTGCGGTTATTCTTCAAACACTTCTTTAAATACAGAACCAATCAAATGGCGCCGTTGCCGGGGAGAATTTCACTTTCATTATTTCTTGTCCCCTTTGATAACTTTTACTCCCAAGTCTACAGGTTTTTTTAGGCCTAACTGATGACATCAGTGAGGACACTGCTGTAAACAGGTTTGGGGGAGGTTTGTGCTTATGCAAAGTGTAATGCAAAGTAATGCGTAAATAAGCACAAACCTCCCCCAAACCTCCCCCAAACCTGTTTACAGCAGTGTCCTCACTGATGTCATCAGTTAGGCCTAAAAAAACCTGTAGACTTGGGAGGAAAAGTTATCAAAGGGGACAAAAAATAATGAAAGTGAAATTCTCCCCCAAACTTATTTTTGGCTCGTAATTTTGTAAAAGCTTATTTTCAAGAGCCAAAATATTTTTCTCTCCCCCCCCCCCTTACAAACTTGAGTTAAATAATATTAAGCATTTTAAAAATTTTAAGAGGGGAGGGTAAAGTTATTGGTCAATATAAAGTTTTACAAAGACCAAAAGTTAATACCAACCATTCAAAGATTTTATCAATGTAATGCACTGGTTGGTAGAAGAACACGTCACCTATCGACGTGAAGAAGTGGGGAAGAGATAAGTGGTGGTATCGAAAGGGTTTGCATCTCTGTTTGTAGAGACGACTTAATGATGATGGATTACTTGCATTCTTGTTTTTGATAAGAAGAAGAGGTGGTGTTTCTTTGATTTGGGGTTGATTCATCACAACTCCCGTAATTACTAAGAATGCAAGTTCATCAGTGAAAATTTCTTCGAAACTTTCATCGATACCCCGAATAATAATCTCATCGGAAAAAATGGGATGATACTCGGACTCCATAAAAGGTTCACATTTAGCGTTAGATTTTGACCCGGACAACAACGTAATAGTGGAGTCGAGATCAGTATCGTGAATCTCTTCAATTTCGCTGCTGTCAGAATCTATTATTTCGACAGAACATACTTGAGCATAGGGTTCGGAGAGTTCACTTCCCAACTTGTAAATGTTAAGCTCAATCGATATCTTCCCAAAGGATAAGGTTATAGAGCCGTTTCGACAATTGATTATTGCGTTGGAAGGCGTAAGAAAAGGTCGACCTAAAATCACCGGAATTTGGTTTCGTGGGTTCGCTACAGGTTGTGTATTTATAACGATAAAGTCCATAGGAAATATAAATTCCCCGACTTTGATTAACACATCCTCTAGCTCATCCCTAAGTTGGGTGATAGATCGATCGGCCATCTGAAGAGTGCAATGCGCCGGTTTTAACTCTCCGATCCCTAATTGCTCATAAATAGAATACGGAAGCAAGTTAACACTAGCACCTAAATCGAGTATAGCACGATTGATATTTTTACCCCTAATACAAAAAGAAATTGTAGGACTTCCGGGGTCCTTTCGTTTCTTGGGGAGTTGTTGTGTAAAAGCAGTGCTCACATTACTCGCAAGGAAAACTTTTTTAGGTACTTGAACTTTTCTCTTCCTAGTGCACAAGTCCTTTAGGATTTTCGCATAAGACGGAACTTGTTAAATAGTATCTAGGAGAGGAATGTTTATGTTAACTTGCTTAAAAATTTCCAAAATCTTCTCCATTTGTGGACTTGGTCTGTTGCCCCTTAAGCTGTTTTGATAAGGTGCTTTATCAATAAGGGTGGGTCCAACATTAGAGAGGATTGTGGGGATGGAATGGATCCCAGAATTGGAGTGGGGATCATTTTAGGTAGATTCGAGGAAATGGGCGAAGTGTTCGAGCCTTAGGGAAAACGGAGAATAGGCTCGGACAAAGGTGGGAGACTAAACGAATTAGGGAAAGAAGTAGAAGCCGGGGTTTCAATTGATTCCTCATCATCAATCTGTTCACCCACTTGATTGTTCAACACTTTTCCTGATCTCAACGTGGTAACGGCACTCACATTATGACTTTGTGAGTCGACAGGATTCGGTAGGGGTTGAGACGGAAGTTTCCCTCTCTCTCTAGCACTCATCTCGGCGTTTAATCGTGCAATTTGTGCTTCTATCGATTTAATACTCTCACCGTGGGAGGCGGAGCCTTTTTTTATATTATCGATAGAAGACTTTAACTCAGCCGAAACTTGCATGAAATTTTTCAGAAACAAAATCATGGTTTGTTCGAGTGAAGAGGAATTATCAGTACCGGCCAATTGCAAAGAATTATTATACGGTGCAGAAGTGTTGGCTGGATTTTGAAAAGGCTGCGATTGAAAGGAGTGTTGATTCTGTGGTGGTGGTTGCTGTTGCTGTGGAGGAGGTCTTTGGTAATTGCTTTGGAACTGGTTTTGATTTTGGTTTTGATTTTGGTTCCAAGCAAAATTAGGATGATTCCTCCACCCCTGATTGTATGTGGAAGAATAAGGATTATTTCTAGGTCGCTGCTGAAAAGTAAAATTAGTTTGCTCGTGACCTTAAAACGGTGCATTCATCGGACATTCTTCCGTCAAGTGTGATGGATCGGAACAGCAACAACACACGGTCTTGGGGAGCGTTACCTGGTTTAAGGAGACTGATGAGAATTTGTTTTCAATAGCGTCGAGTTTCTTTTGCATCGCTGCCATTTCAGTTTTTGCTGCGATGGAAATATCGAGCTGATGAATACCTCCCCTAGATGAAGGTGGTCTAACGCTTTCCCACTGCAAAGTGTTTTCAGCGAGATCTTCCAAATATTTCCACGCTTCACCATCGTCTTTGGACATGAAATTGCATTGACACATGGTTTCAAGCATCTGCTTTGTCGCTGGATTTATGCCCTCATATATAATTCGGCACAGATCCCATCTATGTATTCCATGATGAGGACATTGAACAAGCATATCCTTGAACCGTTCAAAGCACTTCCAAAATGGTTCATTGGCAAGCTGGGTAAACTGGCTGATTTCGCTCCGATCACGGGCGGTCTTATGATTTGGGTAAAATTTCTTAAGGAATGCTATCACGAACTCATCCCAATTGGTAATAGAGTGTGCGGCAGTATTATAAAGCCATTTTTATTCCAAGTCACACAGAGTGAATGAGAGAAGACGCAAGCGCATAGCATCCACGGACAGTTGTGAAGTACCATCATTGTGCATACGTTTTCGAATTTGGTGATAAAAACGTATGCGTCTTCAGACTCGAGCCCATGAAATTTGGGCAACAGGTTGATGTAGTGGGGTTTAATTTCAAAATTATCCGCGTTGGCTGGTGGAATAGATAAACAGGTAGGAAGGGGACCGTATATAAGATAACATCTCTCTTAGAGAGAGATGCGTGGTGGATTCTGCTCACCTACGGACGATGGCAGGGTTGTATTATAATTTGATGGAGTACCGTCCATCTCGGTCGATATGGTGGGTGGTAGGGGAAAAGAAGATGAAGAAGCACCGAATTCGGAGTCGATAGCAGGAACGCGGACAAGACGGGCACTAGAATCCCGTGTCCAGACGGGCATGCACTAAGCGGGTTTAGCACAAGTGGCAGCGTGTGTGTTATTTAAAATTGGTTTGTTTTGAAAAATGTCGGACGTGAGACAAATAACACAAAATGCACAATCAACCCTAGAACAAAGGTTACCTGGGTCATATCTCTAGACCGCTCCTAAACTTCCAGAGGACAAGCCGCAGGATCAATCCTCTACCACCTCTTTATCACTCTTGTGGCCAGGTAAGTGCCAGGAAAGTGGGAGGTATCCGCTATACGAATCACCAAAAATAGCGGGCCTAATTAAGTAACCACTTGCCTTAGACACACTCGCTTAGACACCACAAAAGTAATGCGGATAAGCGATAGATTACCCACGACCTTCCTCTGTCCTTATTGAGCGCGACGGTCCTTAGAGTCTCGGTCTAGATATTTTTTTATTAATGTAGGGTGATGCTGATACTTGTTTTATGATTTATAGGGCATAGGAAGGGTGATAAAATCCCCACCTAATCTGAATTTGGTCTTTGCCCCTTAATACCCGTATTAAAATATGCAAAATCAAACAGCAAAACAAAACTCGCAAAAAGATTTTTGAGCGGCGATATTTTGCAAAGAATTCTGTAGAAAATATATTATTGGATTTTTCAGAGGAGAGAGAAAGTGATAGAAAAGATACCAGAAAAGTTTGAGGGCACAACTCCACAAGATTGTCGCGGTTCCGCCGCCGTTTGCACACAATAACCGCGGTTCCGCCACGCTTTAAGGGGTTCTTTATTTAAATTTTTTTCACTGTTGCTTCCTTTGCTCCTCTGGTTCTTGATGAATGTCTCTGAATCTTTATCTCCTCGCTAAAGTGACTCCAGATTCTCTCGCAAAAATCGCACACTAATTGTTAAATATGCAAGATGTGGTTTTGTTTTATTTTTATGATATATATCGAATAAGAATTCAACACAAATAGTAAGAATAAAAAAATTACGCACGTATCCCCGGCAACGGCGCCATTTGATTGATCTGTATTTAAAGAAGTGTGTGTGGTAACCGCAATCAATAACGGTGTCGCATGTAGCTAGACCGAGATGAGTACGGGTTGTCCTCTGGGATATGTGGAATCTTTCAATCTTATTTTAAACGTGTTGAAAAAGAGGAAGAATAGAGGAATAAAGAATAGTGAAAATAGTTTCTAGATCTACGTCAAAATACGGATGTAGAATACAGATCTAGTTTGAATACGGATATAGATTTTCTAAGAAGAATGCTTGTAGGGTTCGTTCGGATTTAGTAGTCATGGATGACTAATAAAAATTACTCCTTTTATCTATTGATAGATTTAATACTAGATAGATAGTGATGAATGAGAATTAGGGTTCTTGGAAGAAACTAGGGTTTCCGCACTATTGACCCTTGTCCTTTCATTGATCTATATTCATGTCTAGCCCTTAAGAAAATAATTGTTAATCTGATCTCAAATCGCGGTCGAGACTAGCAATAAATTGTTAGCGCACCCGATAAGGATGTTAACATTTATTTTGCTAAAATTTATAAACTTCATAAGACTTAAAAGAAGTTAAAACATTTTTTCATCCGTTGATCTACCATAATCTTACGAACCCTATCAAGCGGAGAATTACTCGCGCATGATAGAGATAGAAGAGGAACAGATAGAGAAATAATTCATAATGTAAATGCAGAAAATAAATACTAAATAATGATCTACCTTTATTAATCAACTTCACAATTACAAAGCCTTCAAGTTTAGATACAAGAGAAAGAAGAAGTTGCTCTCGATCTCTGCCTTGTAGGAAGTAGATGCTCCGTCGAATCTCACGTCGCTCTATCACGTCGAATCGTGAACCTGTCGTGGATCTCGTGTTCTTTGACGGTGATTTGCTTCGTGTAAAAGGTTAATGAATTCTAACTTTAGCCCTCGATCCTTTATATAGCCCTCAAAGAAGAAAACCTAGTTACCATATATGGTGATTTCCTAATATGGTGACTTTCCATATATGGTGATTTCCTAATATTGTGACTTTCCATATTTGGTGACTTTCCATATTTGGTGACTTTCCATATATGGTAATTTCCTAATATGGTGATTTTCCATGCCTGGATTCTTCAAATATTTACTGAGTCTCTTTCAGTATTGATTTTACGATTTTGGCAGATTTTTTTATCCTAACATCTTGAAAATCTTGATCTCTTGACCTGAGCTAAATTTGCACAATATCACCATGAATAATGTTGGTAATATTTAAATTAGAGAGAGATATATTATCCTAACCATTTTATATGATACGATATTTTAAGAATCTTGATTAGAATATTTGATATGATATGCATATTTAAATTACTAAAATATTATATAAATATCATATGCATATATTTTCCTTCATAATGTTAATTATAATATAGAAACATATGATAATAGATATTCTGCAGATAAACCCTCATATGTTTCATAAATATAATAAACACCTTTAAATATTTATCAAGAGTAAGGAAAATGTCATATCAAATGTGCAATATTTTCGACTGAACAGGGAATCTGATGAAGTCTGCTATAACGGCCGCATCTATCTAAACTTCCGATATATGGTGCCATAAATCAACTTGGTATTTTTGGAGAGGTGGATGAATAAATCCAAATAGCATCTGCCCTTAAACTCAGGCAAGACGATCTATCCCAGTTCGTCTCTATTTTCGGCAGTGAACAGATTTTGGCACGTCCGGTGGAACCTTTTTCTCTTTCCACTCCACACTTCTTGTGTCGTGTTTCACGAACAAAATCGTGGTTCACTATGGTTTCCCTTGGATTCGAGGTACTAAAATTTGATTTCTTTCTCCTGTGCAGAAAAAATCGATGGCTTCTAACTGCACAACATGCAACTGCAACACTCGCTCCACCCCAACTGGAGGAGTGACCTACGGGCCCAACGCGGTCTCTATCTTTTCAATGCCGATGGGGCAAGTAACACAAGCCACTACTGGACTATACTTCGGGACCATATTCCAACCAGTGAGTTTCGGTGCCTCAGCGCCGCAAAAGGAAGCTCCCAAGAGGTCGGTCTTCGATCGACTTGCAACCACAATGGCCCCTCTCAACGGACCGTCTGAATCTGGTGTCTCAGTCTTCAACAGGGTGAGCAAAAGCTCGAACGGGCCCGCAAAGAGGCTCGTAATACCTGAAAGGGCTACCCCAAAATGGATAGCCCTCCCAACTCCTCTTATGGGCGAAACCATCAAAAGAGCTTCCCCCATCAGAATATCGGTCTTTGAAAGATTGGTCGTTCCTCCACAAACCCTGCCAAGGACGTCAGTCTTCAACAGGTTGACGCCAACAGTAGCCCCTCAGCAAAGCCGGGGGCATGAAGAAGCTGCTTCTAAATCTAAAGTAGTCCCGTCTGCAAGACACGCTCAACGTCGCCACTGGCGCCGAGTAAGAAAAGCTGGGGGGCAACTCCCCTTCTGGACTTACCCCACCAGCTCCAATGGTGGAGGTTGAGGCTGCTGTTCTAACCGGAAAAAGTTTTGATCTGCTCAGGAGGGTATGTAAGAACTCTCCAACGACGGTGCTAAAGAAATCTCCCCCGCCTGCAGAAGCTACAGTGCAGGAAAAGACAGAGCAGCCCCATCAGTGGCTCTCCTCGCAAATTCACAGGGTCTGGCGGAAAGTCCAGGACTCTGTGATCAACAAAGATTACTCTCCTCGGTCGAAGAAATCGAAGACTCGGAAAGAAAATGACCATCCCTCCGTAATATAGCAAGGGACTTATTCTACACAGGTGCCTGTCATAACGGCTCCTTCAACTTCGACCTTCCACAAAAGGATGAGGCCAGAGAAAATCCCACCGTCGGCAGCAAATTCCAAAGGCGACGGATCCAAACGCCCTAAGTCTGGGGGCATGATCGTACATACGGTCCACATGGTTTCTGGGAGAGAAGAAAGCCATGCTTCCGTAAGTCATCGACCGCAAACTCGGCCGCTGACAAAAGCTCAGGAGAAACAACAAAAGCTCCAGGAAATGCTGACCAAAATGGCAGCACTTAGCGGGCAGAAAGAATGCCCGGACACAATAGCCGAACAGCGCCATGAGTAGGAGACCGATACAGAGTTCCTGCGAAGGGTGCTTGAAAGAAAAGATAAAGAGGCCGCTGAACAAGCTGCTAACATAAAAGCAGATGGCGCTCTTGTTTCAGGATATGGTTGGAATGATGATCCAGCCAGACCCCTAGTTGAGGATCCGTTGATAATCATCGAGGATGACAAAGGGAAAGCATCAACCGCTCGCCCGGCTTTATCAACAGCCAAGGAGGAGGCGATCTCCAAGGCTGCTCTTGATGATTATATTGCTCAACAAATAAGAGCTCATCAAGCTAAAGAAGCGGCTGGCCAAATCGTCAGAACGGCGCGACCGTATCCAGGCTGGTATGATCAAATCAAGTACCCGCCGAGATATATGATCCCTAAGTTCCATGTATACAAAGGGACATGCAACCTCCATCAGCACGTCGTGCAGTTCAGAGCTCTATGCAGCAACACTGGAGGCGACGACAAACAGTTGCGTCACCAGTTCATTGGCAGCCTGTCGAAAACGGCCTTTGAATGGTACTTAGAGCTCCTAAATGACTCCGTAAAGACATTCTCTGAGATGGAACTGCTTTTCACACACCGGTTCGCCAGCACGAGCGAGCGCACGCCAATCACGGCACAGGATAAGGCCGGGAGAAACCTGGGTCCAATACACGATCCGATGGCGGAACCTATGGTCTAAATACAAACAACGCATCAAAGAATCCCCTGCCGTGAGCATGTTCATCAGGACCCTAGATCCTCAAACGAATATGTCCCAGTTCATGACATTCTTCAAGCCGACCACCTTTCAGGCTCTGATAGATAAACTAGCCCAAATGAACCAGATGGGCCACGGGCCTTCCTCCTCAAATAAGGACCCTCGAAATAACAAGGGTAAAGGGAAAGCGGCCTTCGTTGCCAACACGCAACAACAACCCAGTGGCCCAAAACCAGCTGTTAGCCAAAAAAATGCGCGTCCGCGTCCGTCCTTGGAGGAAAGACTAGGATGAGCTTATTCCTTTCCCCGCGATAAGATGAAGAGATTGTTTGAATTGGCAGTGCGCAACAAACTCATCATATTGCCAGACCCATGGCGTCCACCGCAACCCACCGACATCAATAACCCCAATTACTGCTCCTATCACAGAATGGTGAGCCACCTAATTGAGGATTGCTACGTCTTTAAGAACTAGGTCGAGGACCAGTATCAATAGGAGAAGTTCGCGCTGTCTAAGAACTGAAGGGTGAACCCGCCCTAGAAGAACACTCCCAAAAAGGTGGATGCACCAGGGGCATCATGCTCGCTCGTAGAAGAAACTCCATGGGAAGTCGTTCTTTCAGCTAAAACCAAAAGAATGCTGAAGGATCTACAGGCATGTCTGACAGTCAAGTGGAAAAGCCCACTTGAACCCGAAATCATAGAAGGGATGCTGAAACTACGTCTCGTACCGAAAGCTGTTGACAAAGGGCAAAACCCCCAAGTCAAGCCTTCAAAGTCTTCGAAAAAAAAAGAAGAAGACCAAGAAGCCTGTGCAGCTTGCCGAGTATGATAACAAGCGCACAGACCTACAAAAGTACATTGACGCGCTGGAGGAGTACAACCAGAAGGTGCTGACATCAGTCATGCTCGAAGAGTTTCTCAAGCATATTCTTAAAAACGAAGATAGTGACAACAATAAATAAAATGACTCATCAGAAGAAACCGAAGACTATGTAGCAAGTTGCCACATGGTCTCCTATTCGTCGTCAAATGATGAAGAACTCCCTTGGCGTCAGAAAACAACACAAAAGAACTAGGGGCAGGATCGGCTCTAAAATCCCTGGAACTGCCAGAAGACCCGATCGATAGTCTATTAAACGAAACCTTTCGAAAAAGCAAAACTGACCGAGAACGCGAAACAGGCATATACGAAAAAGCTAAGCGTCAGCATCGAGATGAAAAAGCCGCGTCAAGGATGAGTCGTAAAGTACTCCAACCAAACCAAAGAATACCTACAGCAAATAAGAGCAGGATCAAGGAAAAGAAGCGGTTCGCCAAAGCCCTAACAATGGGGATGAAGCCGCCACCTCTAGTAGGAAACACTCCAGGGGTCATATGCTTCAACGGAGAGGATTCATATCCAAACTGCTGCCTATATCATCGGAGGGTTACCCACCCCACTGAAGAATGCAGTATCTTCAAGAAGTGGTGGAAAGGATACGTTGCCCATCAAAAACACTTCAAGAGGATGAAGCGCGAAGCTCGTCGACGGCAAAAAAGTGCGACAGATGCGCGTGAAAAAACGACTGGCAACTGTCATATGGTTGATACCAGTTTGGAAGGGGGGAAACCCTAAGTTCTTACTTTCGGAGCGATTCTGAGGACGAAATACCCCTCAACGCTCTCTTCAAAAACTCCACCTCTGAAAAAGAAGAGGAGGAGAAGAACCACGAGAATATTCAGCTGCGTAACCGCACGCTATTTGAAAAGAGCCTCGGACCTACAAACAAAGGTTCGAGCAAAAAAGACAAAAGGAAAGAGAAAATCTCTGAGGAAATCGCCCTCGATGATGGAGTTGTCAAAGAGCTCGCAGTGAGGGACCCGCCTAGGAAAAACAAGGTGGATTACAATGTTCTAGCACATCTGAGGAAAATACCCTGACAACTGAGCATATTGAATGCTCTCCTCCTATCCAAAGAAGCACGAGATTCTCTGATCAATGCATTACAAGAGCCTGATCAGTTCCAAGCTTTTCTCAAAGAAGAGAAGATAAAGGATGAGCTAGCAAAGGTTTACTCAGCTGACATTACATTCAGCGATGAAGATCTCCTCCTTGGTATGTGCGAACATAATCGCCCGTTATACGTCACCGGGTACTGCCACGACATCAAGATCGGTAAAATCCTCATTGACAACCGATCCTCCGTCAACCTTCTCAACGTGAGAGTGCTGAGGGAGATTTGCATGAACGTTAAGCACCTGGCCCGAGACAAAATTACCATCTCCGGGTTCGACTCACAGTCATCACGGACGCTCGGGTCCGTAATACTGACGTTACGCTTTGGGCTGCTCGTCACTAACATCAAATTTCATGTCATTGACGCCAAGACTTGCTATAACGCTCTGCTCAGCTGGCCTTAGTTACACGAGTACAACATCATCCCTTCTACAGAACATCATTGTATGAATTATTTCAAAAACGGCCTGGAGTACACCGTCACAGGGGAGCTAAATCCGTTCTCCATAAACGAGGTCTGAAAATGAAGACGCAAAGTACTTCCTACTAGACTTCGAAGATACGAAGTGGTGTCATAAGCTGGAGGATAAACAGAAGTCCGACGCCACTATCCTAATCTTTAGGAGCGATTCCGAGGAAGATGAAAAAATAGTCTACTCGGGGAAACCACAAAAAGAAAACAACAGGCCCAAACCATCTACTCCTATTTTGGTCTGAACAACAGGCAGCGACTCTGAGGACGAGGCCAACGCAGTGTTCTCCATCCGCCCGTCAGTGCAAACCCTCGCCAGAGGCGATCGGAGTCTACAAATCACAATGGCTCCGTCTCGGCATTATAAGGAACTTGATGTGCTCGATACATATAGCGTACAAGAACTACAGACTTTCTACTTTCCTCCCAGGTGAAGAGGTGAAATGAGATCCTTTTCTACCAATCTACAGAGACCAAATTAAAAAGTCTGGCATGGTGTCGATTTTGCACTTGACAGGCTTCAGCCAATCTATCTGCCAAGATACTACGTAGAGGGAAAAGGCTGTTGAGATGCCAAGCTGTACCCCTCGAACAAACGGTTCGGCGAGCCCAATTCTACAAAAAGATTTGGGATATTACCGGGACTCAACGAAAAATGCCCAACGGGAAGATGGAAACAACCGGGCTCGGATACGTTCGGTTCAATAAACGGGAGCATTTCCATAGCTGCGCATCATAAACAGCTCCAGCGAAGAGGAAAATTCTCTTCCAAATGGCCGTGACGTTGAAACAGAGCGAAATCCCGCTCTAAGAACGTTAAGTCCGTCGCTCGAAGAACAAATAGATAAGCTAATAAAAGAAACTTGTCAAAAGAGCTGAGACAATCACAGCCGCAAAATGGCCAATTATGAAAAAGCCAGGACGCAGCGCCTCAATCAGCAATCTACGGAGAAGGAAGACTATAATGCTCTTCATCCCCGGCCCGCTGTATGTCCTCGCGAAAGGGGAAAATCCTGAAATAGAGGCAAAAACAGGGCAAAGAATGCAAACAACGTTCGAAAACAACAAAGCGGATCCAAAAAGCCACGCGATCGAGAAAAACTCGATTGGAACCCGTCGTTTATAAAGAAGATGGGTCGGGAATACTCTTTCCTCCAAGACAAGACGAGGAAAATATTCAACTTTGTCATGAAGCACCAAATGATGACGCTTCCGGAATCTCGGCATCCCGAATAAATAAACGAGGTCCATCATCCGGATTATTGCTCCTACCACCGAGCAATAGGTCATCCCCTCAAAGACTGCTTCACTTTCAAAGATTGGGTAGAAGACCAGTATCAACAAGGCAGGTTCGCTTTATCCGACAGCTGGAAGGTAACCCCGCCGCAAAAGCATGAGCCAAAGATGACCTATACCATGAGGATAGGACTAGCTCAACATCAAGAATAGAAGCGAACTCGTACCAGCCATATGATAACGCTCTCAAAAGAGGGAAGGCGCGAGACTATTGATGACCTCCTCATGTGCTTCGCAAATGAAGATGAGGACGAGGTAATCTCCGGGTTTCCACCAGCACCAAAGGAGCTGGAAGATGGGATACACACCATGGTGGACAACCTAAGAAAAATTGACTTAGGGATGGAAAATGATTCGAGGCCAACGTTCGTTAGTGAGCTACTATCTGAAAAACAGGTAGCCACATTAAAGGACGTGCTCATGCAATATAAAGACTGCTTCGCATGGAACTATTCCGAGATATCGGGTTTAGATCCAAAGGTGACAGTATATAAATTGGCCATATCGCCGGACATAAAGCCAGTCAAACAGGCACCGAGAAGGATGTGACTCGAACTTGAGACAGGTATCAACTAATCGACTCAAACAGGCACCGAGAAGGATGCGACTCGCCGGACATAAAGCCATATGCGACTCGAAACTAATCGACTCTGGCTTCATCCAAGAAGTTCAATATCCCGACTAGATTGCTAACTGTTGGATATAGTTCCCTCAAGTCAATTATTGTAATTGCAGGGACGCGATTGCGATGATTGAGGGAGGACCAATACGGGTAGAACAGTCTTACTCAAAATGATAGTATGCTATCTGGTTTGTTTCTATCATCATGTACATGTATTATGTGGTATTACATATCACTATTACATGTTGATGGAGCCCTTAGGATTCTTTCTTGACTACCAGTATTATGATGGCGATCATATACGTAGAAGTTGGGTTGTCTATAAGCACATCCTTAAATATCCCTAGTCGAGAGAGTATCGAGAGTAGGCATCGATACTCCGGAGTAGACTAAGGTATACTTTTTGAGACCCTGACGAGGGGCGGTGGCCGGTCTCACAAGCATTTGGTGTCAGCTAGTCACCTAAGATAGTATACAGGTGCTTATTGGGTTATGAATTACACTGGACGGACTCGCCGGGAACATGCTAGATGGTATTATACCTATTGTCAGATAGCAGTTCTCAGGTGATATGAGTACAGGTTATTCTGTCGACCATAGATCGTCATTTGTCTTGTGTGAGTTCCACTGTGCTTTGATTACTACCCTACCACGGCTCAACGGAGTCGTGCAAACAGGTTTTAGTTGGGTACAGTCCCGAGCCACATGGAGGCAGTGAGCGGATCGTCGGGGATTCGTCTCTTCCGGTATTGGGGGTTGATGTCGCGCTGTGCACGGATGACCATCACCAGAAATCCTTGGCCAAGATAGACGAGAATTACTGATTTGGATTAGTAGTTTCTCAGTTAGTGATGGGCTTCACACTGACACGATATATCACATTATTAGGGGTCTGACTTTATCCACCTCCCTAGACCCGATATGCGATACTCTTAGACGAACAGACCGGACCGTATGGAGATTGTCACAGACAGGCTCAATAGGGGGTTCGAATGAGTTTTCTCATCGGCCTTCCTTTTGCTCAATACCTGGGTAGCCATTACGTACAGCTAGTGCCGCTGACAAGCTTGTGGTTAAACCCACCACCAATGTATTGACGAGTCTTTATAGTCTCATACAGAGGGTTTCCCTGGTTCAGGCGAAATGATGTAGTAGCCGTATTTTCATACGTGCAGAGCTCCGATCGAATGATTGTACTAGTTACCCAGACTTTCGATCGGACGGTTGATAATACTAGCCGGCTCGGGTTTGAGCCGGATTTTTAAATCAGATATTGATTTAATAATTTATGTATATATATTTTGATATGTATATTCTAGTATTATGTTTTTTGTGTAATACTATCTCTTTGGGTATTCGTATTTTGATACGAATACGGGTATGTATATACAGTTGAGTGTATTCCGTATTTATACGGAAAATATTCTAGAAGGTGGACACCTTATTTTGGTCTATCCATTTATTAATTTAAATGGAAATGAGGTGTAAAGGTTGTGAAGAGAGAATGGTGAGAACCATGCTTGAATAGTGTTGAAAAATAAATTGAAAATTCATTTGTGCAAACCATTCAAGTATGGTTGCTATATTTTATTTGGAAAATGGTTTTTACAAAACCATGCTTCATATCATACTCTTATTTTGGATGTGGGATGAACACTTGGTTATTTTTTATGAAAACACTCTCACCATTTGTCTCGTCTCTCCTCACTAGCCTTTCTTAAGATCCTCTTCCTTCTTTTTGATCTTCCACCCTACCATCTCATGAGTTGAGAATCAAGGGTGGAAGAAAGATAGATATACACTTAGAACAACTCACTACATCCCTAGACACTCTAGATTAGCAACCTAGAGTCCCTAGTTGCTCCACTAGGATTTTAGTATGGAGCTAGAGCCATGAACCACATCTCTTTGGTGGATTATCTTTGACGGAGGAAGACCGGTGGTCAAGCTCGATCAAGGAGATCTCAAGGAGCTAAGGAAGAGGGTAGAAGACTGAAAGAAACGGATATTTTGGTAAAATATTCTATCACGGTAGCTAGAACCTCTTTTAGCTTGCTAGTTTCATATTTGGTTTCGATTCTAGGTAGTTGTTTCTAGCGCCAAGTTTTTTAAACCCCAAAATTTTTCGTTCTGCAACGGCCGCGGTCGATGGCCAGGGAGCTAGGAACCCCAACATATCGTTCCGCTGATGAAGAAAAATGGGACAGTGCGCATCTGCGTGGACTTTCAGGACCTCAACAAAACTTTCCCGAAGGATGATTTCCCAGTACCTGTTACCAAGCTAATGATCAATAACACGTCAACCCATATGGTCTTCTCCTTCATGGATGGATCTTCAGGATACAATCATATAAAAATGCATCTAGAAGACCAAAATCATACCGCCTTTCAGACCCCACTAGGCATATTCTGTTATAAGGTGATGCCTTTCGGTTTAAAGAACGTTGGTGCTACCTACCAGAGGGCATGAAAAAGATCTTCGATGACCTCATCCATGAGATTGTCGAATGCTACATCGAAGACCTTGTGGTAAAGAGCAGATCTCATGAGCAACATTTGGAACATCTAAAAATAGTGTTCCGACATCTTCGGAAGTATAATCTGAATCTCTAAAATGTGCATTTGGAGTCTCCTCAGGCAAATTCCTAGGATTCATCATACGGCGCCGGGGTATCGAAATCGACCTTTCAAAGATCAAGGAAATTATGGAAATGCCCAAGCCGAGAACCCTCAAACAACTACGGCCTCTTCAAGGAAAGCTCGCTTATATCCGGCGTTTCATAACTAATTTCTCCGGAAAATGCAGTCCCTACAGTCATTTGATGAAAAAGGGGACCCCGTTCATCTGGGATCAAAAGTGCCAAATGCACTAGAAGAAATCAAGCAATACCTGCAAAATCCGCCGGTATTGACTGCTCCGGTTAAGGGAAAACCCCTTATCCTATATACAACAACCTTTGAGAGTTCTCTAGGAACGCTATGGGCACAAGAGAACGATCAGGGAAAGGAGAGAGCTTTGTACTATCTGAGTTGAGTTCTCCTGGGGGCAGAAAACAACTACTCCCCCATCGAAAAGCATTGCCTGACACTGATCTTCGCAATAACGAAGCTCAGACATTACGCCTTGGCACATGAGGTCATCTCATATCAAAGGTGGACCCACTCAAATATCTAATGTCTAGGGCCATGTTAACAGGAAGTCTTGTCAAATGGGCTCTCCTCCTGTTGGAGTTCTCGATAACGTATCGACCCCTTAAAGCAGTGAAAGGCCAGGCCATTGCCAACTTTCTCACGGAGCATCCGATACCAGCCGACTCCCCCTTAAATTGTGAGTTGCCGGATGAACATGCGTTGGACACAATCGAAGGAGAGAAGGAAGAAAATGATTCCCAATGGGAACTCTGCTTCGATGGAGCATCTTCCATGAAGAGGCGAAAGCAAAACACCCCCATAATCAAAGCCGGAGTGGGCCTTATCTTCATGACTCCGAAAGGAGCGATATTGCGTTACGCCCTCTCCTTAACGGAGCCAAGGACTGATAACGAAGCTGAATATGAAGATTTGATAGCAGGTCTCAAGATCGCTGTCGATATGGGAATCAAAGACCTCCTCATATATGGAGACTCCCAGCTGATCGTTAGCCAAGTAAATGGCGACTATCAGACGTGCAAGCCAGAGCTGATAAAGTATGGCGAAAGTGTGCAGCAACTGCTGACACAAATCCCTTCCTATATACTGGAAAATATACCGCGAGCGGAAAATAGCAAAGAGGATGCATTGGCCAAATTGGCTAAGGAATTGGCCGATGAAGACCTCGATGACGTAAGGATCATTGTGCAAAGCTGCAAGATTCTCGCACCAACGGATATATCTTCGGAAGACCTAATAGAGCCATCAGAAATAAAAGAAGTGACCGAACAAGTAGCCTTCAAATGAAGTACGAAGAAAAGGTCAAGGATTGGTGGGAAGTCTTTATAGACTACTTCGAATCCCAACGAACGCCCAAAAATGCGTCATTTAGACATCAGCTCATGAAATGAGCTCTGTCCTTCGCCTTCGTCAATGATACTCGATATAAGAGATCGTTCGACTGTCCGTGGCTAAGATGCCTGGGACCAGAAGAAGCGAAGAAAGTGGTCCAAGAAACTCATGACGGACTCGGCGGTTCTCATCAAGCTGGGCCAAAGATGAAGCTGAAGATAAAAACAATGGGCTACTATTGGCCCGCAATGATTCAGGACTGCTTCGAATATGCGAAGCAGTGTCACTCGTGCCAAATTCATGGAGATTTCATTCACCAACATCCAAATCCGCTACACCCAACAGTAACTAGCTGGCCGTTCGAAATGTGGGGAACCGATATAATTGGCCCCATTGAACCGGCATCGTCCAAATGACATCGGTTCATACTGGCAAAGACCGACTACTTTTCTAAGTAGGCAGAAGCAGTACCACTAAGGGAGGTGAAGACGGAGAATATCCTCCATTTCTTCAGGACACATTTCATCTATCAGTTCGGCACTCCGCGACGAATTATCTCGGCTAATGACCAGCTTATAGAAGCCATAAAATAAGCCACTTCACATAACAGCATAAAATAGATTGGAGATACTCTTGAGTCTATAATCCTCATGCCAACGGTCTGTTGAAGCCTTCAATAAGACCTTGACAAAGATTATAAAGAAAACAGTGTCCAGAAACAAAAGAGACTGCCACGAAAGGCTGCACGAAACTCTCTGGGCGTACCGAACAATGTTCAAAACGGCTACGAATACAACACCATACGCTTTGGTATTTGGCATGGAACCAGCGCTTTCCTTGGAAATAGAACTCCCTTCTCTGCGAGTAGCGTCCGATACGAGCTGACAGATGAAGAAAATGCTCATCTTCGGCTTAAGGAGCTTGATACCCTCGACGAAACTCGCCTTATAGCACAGCAAAATCTGGAAGCTTACAAGGCGAGGATGACGTGGTCATACAAAAAACTGACCAGGCCGAGAACATTCCGCCAAGGCGAACTCGTGCTAATCGTTAAAAGACCCATGATCACTAATTGTGCAAAACGGGGGAAATTCGATCCGAACTATGAAGGCCCGTACATCATAGACAAAGTCTACCTAGGTGGAGCCTACCTGCTCATTGATATGCATGGCAAAAGACCCTTCCGGCCAATAAACGGCCGATTCCTCAAAAAATACTACGCTTGACAAGTCAAGACTTAGGTCAATGATAGATGACGACGCTCGTGTCCGCTCGCTATCTTTTTGAGTCAGAGCCCTGAGAGTAGTATACGAAAAAGATTAAAAAAACTTTGTCCACCCTACAAAACGGTGACAATGGACCGAGAAGTTCTTAAACTAATTATTCGCCTCAAACATGGCGACAACGGACCGAGAAATCCTTACACTAATTATCTGCCTCAAACATGGCGATATCGGACCGAGAAGTCCTTAAACTAATTATCCGCCTCAAATATAGTGATATCGGACCGAGAAGTCCTTAAACTATTTGTACGCCCCAAAACGGCAACAACGGACCGAGAAGTCCTTAAACTAACAATCTGCCTCAAACATGGCGATAATGGACCGAAAATTCCTTAAACTAGAAAATCGCCTCAAACATGGTGATAATGGACCGGAACGTCCCTAAACTAGTGCATCGCTCCAAATACGGCGATATACTCCCTTGAGATCTTTATTACAACCGATGTCCCGGAGGCAAAGGTTACAACTCAAGTCCCATTGACTACACAGCTACTCCAGCGATGAAGCCACCCCCAATTTCCACCAGCAAACAGATGGGTCATCTGCGACGAATGTACTTTTGAGAGTTTCACCGTTCACAAAAAAACTGTATGTCCACAAGCGGAATGGGTACGGATGAAAACCCGAAAGGGCGCCATGAGTAAAAACAGCAGGACTACCGGCGAGCTTGTGAAAACCCGGAAGGGCGCAATCTCTTTAAAAAAACGGTATGCCCACAAGCGAAATGGGCACGGATGAAAACCCAGAAGGGCGCAATTTCGTTAAAAAAACGGTATGTCCACAAGAGAAATGGGCACGGATGAAAACCCGAAAGGGCGCCATGAGTAAAAAAAGCAGGACTACCGGCGAGCTTGTGAAAACCCGAAAGGACGCAATCTCGTAAGAAAAAATAATACAGTTACAAGATCCTCACGGCTCGCAAAGAAAATCCCCCCCATGAGACCTTCATGGCTCATAGGATTCAAAAGCCTTAAGCTACAGGGATCTAAACATGTTCTTAAGCCGTCATATTCTCCTAATATGCCCTACAGGCGGTCCCATATTGACCCACGGGCATAAATAAATATATCCCCCAACGAGTTCCACCTATGGTGAGAAATATTCCCATATGGTGAACAACACTTATGAGTCCTCTCAACTTGTAAGCAGAAAATACTCTTGTAAGATCCTTATGACTTATAAGAGAAAACACACTTAGGAATCCCCACGATTCCTAAGAAGAAAATATACCTACGGGATCCTCACGACTCGTAGGGAGAAACACCTTTATGAGATTCATATGGCTCATAAAGGCAAAATCCTTAGTCAACGGGATCTTAACCCTGTTTGCTAAGTCATCTTTGTTCAAATCAACAAAAGTAAATGATAATTCGCTCTTGGCAATATCCCAGTTGCAGCGATATTGATGCCTAAATTGGTGCCAAACTTCAAGTCATCTCATGGCAAATGATGATTCGCCCCTAGTAATATTCCAGTTGCAGCGATGCTAATGCTAAGATTGGTATCAGATCTCAGATTCCTAACTCGTAATAAAACTCAGCGAGTCGCAAAAAATGCGTATGAGAAAGTCGAAATGATTGGGCAACTCTCAATAAAAAACAGCGAATAAAAATAAAAAAATACATAACCGAAATGATTGGGCACCATGAAAAATAGCCGAAATGATTGGGCAATCGCGACTTTCGTGATATGAAAAACTGAAAAGATAGAGCATCGCGGAAAAAAATAAAAAATATATATATAAAATGAAATTTCCTCTACCCTGCAGATGAGTCCACACCGACCCCTGTATACAATCCATGGGCACAAATAAAAAGGGAACCATATTTTCCCACCAGGCTCTGTCAAAGGGAGAGCCAGATCTCGACGGCAATATCTATAGCCTAGAAATCAGCTAGACGTTCTTCTCATTCCAACAGGGTGCAGACGTAACGTCAACAAAGCTCCAAGGAGCCAAATCAAAACGAAGTAATGGCAAAATCCTAGCTCCAACCCGGCATTCCTTCTCATTCCAGTAGGATGCAGACACAACGTCAATAAAAGACCCAAGGGTCAAAATCAAAAATAGAGCCATGGCAAAATCCTATCTCCAAGTCTTGACGGTACATATACAAACTAAAGACTATCCCAGTGTTCTTTCTCATTCCAGCAGGATGCAAATGCAATGTCACCATCAAACAAGAAAGACCCAAAGGTCAAAGAAAAAAAAAGGGGAGTAATGGTAAAATCCTAGCTCTAAGTCTTGACGGTACATATACAACCTAGAGACTATCCCGACGTTCCCCCTCATTTCAGCAAGATACGGATGAAACTATCAAATGAAAATAGAGAAATGGCATATTCCTTACTCCGGACTTCAACTGCGATACATACAACATGGAGGTCCTACAGATATCTACCCTACTTCAGCAAAGAATCGGCGTGACATCGTCAAAGCAAAAAAACGAAGTGACGGAATATTCCCAACTTCGGGTCTTGACGGCAACTCATATAAAGCCTAAAAGACCATTGCAGATCATCCCACCCCAGAAGGATGCTGTTATGACTCATCGGGGTTCCAAATTGAGCCTAACCTCAAGTAAAAGGTGTCATGGCAAATTCCTAACGCTTACTCTTCCGACGGTAATATAATCTAAAAAGGTTACTTGAAGACGTCTAGTCCAGCCCCCGAAGGGAACAGAGACACGACAGTCGCGGGGCTACTTGAACAACAGCTTAAAGACTGCATATCGAGGAATAAATCAACCAACGTGACAGTACCACAGACTAAAACCCTAGTACCACAAACCTACTGAACCACTGTCGTAAAGAATAGGGGTTATCTACATACAACGTTAGGACAAGTTTGCATGTAAACCTAAGGGAGGTAAACTAAAGAAACTCCGAAATGAGTACATAAACTAGAGATTCCGAAACGAGTGAATAAACTATAAACTCTGAAATGAGTACATAAACTAGAGACTCCAAAATGAGTGAATAAACCAGAGACTCCGAAAGAGTGAATAAACTAGAGACTCCGAGATGGGTGAATAAACTAATTGTCGCTAAATTAAGACATCAAGAAACAGAAAGGCGCAACTCATAGGCCTCGGGGCTCAGAATTACGTTTCTTAAGGATCGAGACCTGAGTTAATCATGGATGACGACGCTTGTGTCCGTCCGCTTTCAAAATTTTAAATGACATGCCAGCCCGAAACCGGTCATATACTATACTTCACTCACGGGTATACCACCGTGAGCAAGGTGGTAGGGCGAAGCATTTGTTCACATCAGTCCAGTACTCACCTATGTCTAGATGCATGCATCAGAAACTTCTAAGATTAAAATACAAAGTATACGTGCAGAGGCAAGATGCCCACATAGATAGGTGCTGGGGGTGAAACATTTAGCGGTCAACAAATTTTTTATTTATTTATTCCACAGAAAAAAGATCACCAAATATGAGATCAGAGATATAGGATTAGAAAAACAATAAACAAAATTCTCTAACTCCCTCTCTACCTTCTCTACCATGTCGATGCGGCGATCTTCGCGAGGGGTCGATCCCCATCGGTCAGCGTCGTGCCCATCAGTGAAGGCGGACATGACGGCCCGCTGAACCCGCATCTGACTTAGCAACTGAACAGAATGGTCCTTCAGAGGCTGGGTAATAAAATATTCCTCATAAAAACACTCGATCTTGTCCTCCACTGTATCGAGTATCGCCGGAGTCATCTCCACTGGATGAGGGGGATGTCAGCAAGCACGGACAGGAAGATCATCTGGAGCCAAATGGAGCCGATAGGAAGAGGAGAGCCCCTGCAAGCCAAAAGCTCGTACATCACTGTGTCACACTGGTCATCCATGAGAACGGGATCCACTAATCGCGCAGAAAAACGAGGAACAATTCCCTCGATAGGTACCTCCCATATTTGCCGACGAGCATGTGGACGATTGCAAACCATAACTCTTGGTCTGTTAAAAAATTGGCTCTCTTCTTGTGAAGAAGAAGAAGATCATCACTTCAGAATATAAAGAGAAGCATTTAAATTTAGGCACAGAAAATGTTGTGCATGGTGGAACTCTTTCCAAGGCCTGACAAAAAGGGCATGGGAAAAGAAAGAGTTGACTCATGGAAATCAGAGTAAGAAGGTGAAATGATTCCCTCAGCGGCGCCCCACGTGCATGACACGTAAGCATCGGCGCTGATTCTTTCAGGGATTAGAGCAGTGCCTCACGTGCAACATGTGAGCACTAGCGCTAGTTCTTTTTAGGATTAAATCCTGCAACAACGCCTCACGTGCATGACATGTGGGCGCCGGCACTAGTTTTTTATATATATAACAATACCTCACGTGAGGCACATTCGAGCATTGGCATAAAGAAAAGATGAGCTTTGTCGTTCATACTTCAAAGAAATTTATACATTGGTGGTAAGGGTGATAAAAAAAGAAGAAAGAAAGAAACATCATCAAAATGTTTACAATGGCAGAATGCTAAACTTCGGGCACAGATTCTCAAACTCAAAAGCAAGTTTGAGCAGTGCGCATTCAGTTTCATCGACCATCTTTTTGTGCATCTTCTCTCGGATGCAAGCGTCAGGATCACCACCGATGTCCTCCATCCTTTGATAGGCTGATACTATTGCTTTCTGCTGAAAAAACGCGGTGTAAGATGGTAACGAGATTATCTCTCCATTTTTTTTAGATCAACCCCATAAAGTACACTGAGTGTACCATATCCTCAGCATCATCAAGCACTTGAAGCGGCATAACCTCAAAACACCCGGGTATAACTTCCCAAATCGACCCAATAACGATCTTCAAAAGGGCAGAACGGTGGAGGAGAAATTGACCATTATAATCATCAAATCGACGCATCACCTCATCGCATTGGGCGTCAGTAAACTCTTGGCCTTGGCAGCGGCCTTGGATGCGAATCTCCTCGTAAGAGATAATCTCTTCAAGATCGTACAGATGACCAGCTATGGTACCTAAAAAAATAATAATAATAATAAAAGGGGGATTAAAAACTTAAAAATAAAAGTAATAATAATAAAGCATACAAGAACGAAAAAGGGAATAAAATTCCCAAAGTTCTTAAGATCTAAATCAGAGCCAAGCTCTGTAAAAGAAATGGAATTAAATTCCCCTAAACAGTAGGATCGAATCCCAGAACAATCCTCATGGGTTAATTGATGGAATAAATTCCAGAACAAGTGTCAAGACTGACAATAGGGTAAAACCGTAAGAGAATTAAAGATTCTCAAGTCTTGGACGAGAACATTAAGATCCATGATCTGTAAAAAGAAAGTTTTTTTAGATCTTCAAGGGTTTGATTCAAAAAAAAGAGCTAAGCTCTATCGAAACTGATAATGGACTTAAAATCCAGAACAAAGAAAATATATACGCTCAAAAGGAGTTAAGAGCTAAGCTCTGTTCATGATTCATACCAAGAAATCTGGCAGAATATACTCTGTTCAAAAGAGTTCTGAAAGACAGAGATCTAAGCTCTGAGAAAAGAGAATTAAATTCTCAAAAGAAAGGAAACTCAAGAAATAAGATGAAGAGATAGCAGTCATCTCAAGGGCCAAAGGCCCTATTTATAAGATGTGATGGGACGGTTCAACTCCCTAGAAGATCCAACGGTGGAAAAAGGTGACACCATTGCACCCACACGAAACCCACATGAGAGCAACAGTGGGGGGCATTTGTTCCCCCCGATATTTAAACATATTAAAAGAGCAAAGCTCTGTTAAAATTTAATGGGACAGCACCTCACGTGCTTCTCACGAAGGCGCCAACACCAATGTGCAAAGCACGGAAACGCTATCTGAACGGCGGCGCACGTGCTCATCACACGGACGCCAATGTGCAAAGCAAAAAAATGCATTCTGAGTAAGAAATAAATTCTTATATGCCGCCGCACGTGCTCATCACACAGGCGCCGATGTGCAAGGCACAGAAGTACCTACCATAAGAATTAAATTCTTAAGTGGCGCCCACGTGCACAACACCTGAGCGCCGGCGCTCAGGTAGAATTAATTTCTACTCTCTGTTGAACAGAGCCGTTGGATCAAAAATCCAACGGAGATGACAAATCATCAAAATATAGAATTAAATTCTATTAGGAGAGAATATCTCCCAAATATTTCTAAATAAGAAAGACACTCTCGGTTGGACCAATGATCTAATAATAGAATAAAATTCTATTTTGGGAATATATTCTCTCAATCTTTCCAAAAAAAAGATTGCTCTCTCTGTAAAACAGAGAACCCATAGATTAAAAAATCCAATGGTGATTAAAAATCACCACTTGACAGAATAAATTATGTATATAAGAAAATATTTCCCCAATCTTGTTAAAAACAAGAACAACATATTCTGTAAAAACAGAAGTCCTTAGATCAATGATCCAACGGTGGGTAAAATTCCCCAAATCAATTTTGAGACCAATAAATCAATTGGAATCTCTCAATGAGATATTTTCTCAAAACCAATTAACAATCTGCCTTCACTATTTAAAGGATCCGAGACTTCAAGTCTCTCACACACAGGGACATAGAAGGAACCCCCTATAAGTTTCTACAGAAATACAGTGAGCTCTAAAAAAAAAGAACAGAGAATTCAATTCTCAAAGAAGAAGACCTTCCTTCCCAAAACCCTAAGTAAAGAAAAGAGACCAAAATATCTCTATCACATCTAAGGGTTTAACCCTTTTAAAAGAACTTAGTTCTTTCTCTGGATCTGAGATCCACAAGTCAAGTCTCCCATAAGTTGAGAATTTAATTCTCATCGGGAAGATTTTGTTCTTGAGAATCAAAAATTCAGGAAAGAACAAATTTAAAAAGGAACAAGATGGAGTTCATAATACTCCAGGAACTCAGTTCCTTCAAATAAAGAACTTAGTTCTTTAAAAAATCAACCCGAAATCCTCAAAAATAGTGATTTTGGTGAGCGTTAATGGTCAAAATACCATTGACAGAGATTTAACCTCTCTGAAAATATCGACAGAGATTGAATCTCCAAGAACAAAAAAAACCAGCGCCTCACGTGCTTCCCGCATGAGCGCCCCTTTTAAAATCGTCTAGCGCCTCACGTGAAAAACACACGGGCGCCCAAAACAGAAGGCCGGCGTATCACGTGAAACACACGTAGGCACTGAATAAAAGTGCTCAGCACTCCAAATACAGCCGAAGAAAGCTAAGTGCTTAGCACTGATTGGGCAGCGCCGCATGTGCTCCTCACGTGGGCGCCATATAAAAAGTGCTTAGCACTTCATATGCAACCAAAAAGGCTGAATGCTTAGCACTAATTGGGCAGCGTCCAGCGCCGCACGTGCACCTCACGTGGACGCCATATAAGTGCTTAGCACTTTTACATAAAGAGACTAAAGTGTTCAATATTCATTATTCATTAGGCAGCGTTAATGGTCAAAATGACTAAAGTGTTCAATATTCATTAGGCAGCGCCCATGACTGAATGTTTCACATGACATATATGTGAGCATCAGAGCTCAAATAAGTGCTTAGCACTTTTACATAAAGAGAAAGGGCTGAACAAACAGAGCCAAAATAAGTGCTTAGCACTTTTGAATTAAAAAAAGACTAAGTGGACTAAGCCTAAATTGGCTGAGTCTCTGAAGTTTTCTTACAGCTGAGCCCAAATGCTCTTTTACTGGATCTTAAGTAAAAATGATCCTAAAATATTGTTAAGTTGATCTTATTCTCAAACAAAACTAACGTATCCTTAGCGAAAACAAGCTGAGCCCAAATGCTCACTTATAGATTTAAGTTGATCTTAATCTCAAACTGGATTAATGGTCCTTAAATCAAATAAAAATATTTCTGAACTGTAGGAATATACAACCTAAGTTCAAAACCCCGTCAAGAAAATCCTTGACCCAAACCCAAATCTTAAAATATATGGATTTGGACTGATCTGCGCCCTATGCGCAACGACATGAACTAGTCGCCGTATACAATCCACGGGCAACCAAAACAAACAAAACACACACACGACACGAAGTGAACTTCCGGAGCAGGAGAAAGTAATTATCACAATGCGGTAACATAATTAACTACAGAGGCTTGTGCCTGCAGAGAAGAGCGTCCCCACTATCAAAAAACCCCTCATAAATTGAGGGGGAATCTGATGAAGTCTGCTACAATGGCCGCATCTATCCAAACCTCCGATATATGGTGCCATAAATCAACTTGGTATCTTCGGAGATGTGGATGGATAAATTCAAATAGCATCTGCCCCCAAACTCAGGCAAGACGATCTATCCCAGTTCGTCTCTGTTTTCAGCGGTGAACATCCCAATTTAACAGAGATCATCACTTCCTCCCATAGAAAACTCCAACGGTGCCATGTTGATACTTGCCTGGTAGCAGTTGTTGTATGCGAACTCTACCAGGTGTATGTAATCTTCCCATGATATCTTGAAGTCCATCATACCAGCTCGAAACATATCTTCGAGATTCTGGATAACCCTCTCGGATTGGCCTTCGGTCTGAGGGTGATAGGTCATGATGAAGCTTATACTAGTGCCAAGACTCTCCTACAGGCTTTTGCCAGAACTAAGACCTAAATCCGGTATCTCGGTCGGACATGTTATTTACCGCTACTCCATGCAGCCTGACAATCTCCTCTATGTACTTCTTAGCAAAGTTCTCTGTGGACTGTCCAACGCGGAAGGAAAAGAAGCGGGCAGACTCGGTGAGTCGGTCCACTATAACCCACGACGTCGTTTCTTGGCTCCTTTGTGGATGTGGTGGATTATCGCACACCACGAGAATAGCGAAGTTGATAGTGACGCTCTCACAGGAAATCCGATTAACAAAGAACTCTAAGTAACCCTTGATCTTTATAATATTAGAATAACTATTATGAAAATTATGTAATCTTAAATAAAACATCATGGTTCCTCGTATGACAATAAATACAACACTGATGTGTTTTTCTAAAATATAAGTACAACAAACTACCATGACCTTTAATAATAAGATATTTACGTTAAATTACTATGGTTTATGATAAAAGTCCAATCACTTGAACGATACTATACTGAACACAATTTATAACATCTAGAATGGATTGGGTTAGAGGCGTGAACCTAAGTAAGGAATACTTAAAGAAGATCCCGATACCACGGATGGCCTAATTTAGAAGATCCCGATATTACGGGTGACCAGTATGTTGAGAGCATCCCGATATTACGGGTGACCTAATTTAGAAGATCCCGATATTATGAGTGACCTATAAAATTATTGAAATTCCATACTTAAATGAACTACGCGCTAATACTAATCTGTTATTATTGAATACAACAGAATGATCATACGAACTGGGTCTCTTATTTAATCAAATTAAAACAATTACAATACTTAGTAGATACCTATTGAGATTCACTCACATGACATAATGTACTGTATACACATATCTCCTTTACATATTTTTCTTATGAGGCAATCCTACTCGAGTGCAACTCGCTGACAAACTTCCTTTTTCTTTTCTCTACCCCTAGGATATCCATTAGATGAGGATGAGGTTCGAGAAGACGATGAAGGAGAGGAGCCTACCGAAGCTGATTTTGAGGAGCTGGCGCCCGATTACTAGGATTAGCGATTTTACTTTTCCTATTGCCCACCTGTTTAGGGCTTGGCATTCCGTTCCTTGATGTAATAAACAATCTTTTTGTTTCAGTACCAGTGATATAATAAAGTTATCAGTTAATGGAAAAAATGCTTTTGAGTTTTATTATTTGTTTTGATACATTACCTGCATGATATATATATATATATATGCGCTTAACGTAACTGTATTAAGTTAGACCATCATCAATGCAGTTAGGTTGCAGTTAGGTTGCGGAGCATGCCACATCACCGTTTCTATTCTTTGGGAAGCGGGGCATGACGAGTTTTAGTGGTGACCCATGCAGGTCCAAAAATGTATTAAAACAAAGACATTACCTAACTTTATCATGTCTTTGAATCATATCTACCTTATTTTCCCCATCGAATTCCGCGTCTGATCATGGCCTTTCTTTTTCAGGCCATGGCCAACCCCGCAACAACGCCCATTCTTGAAGAAGATACCCAATCAGTCATTACATTTGACGTCATACGTGTGAGCTCCGATGATGAGGTCGAAGGTCTATAGGTCATTTGTGCCGACAGCGATCACGAGGAAGAAGCCGCAGCACTATAGCACATGATAGTTGATAACTCTGAAGACGAAGAAGAATAACCTATGGAAAAGGATCCAGCAGAAGATCCTGAAGAGAAGGATCCAGAGGAAGATCCAATAGAAGAGGATCCTGAAAGAGATCCTAAAGAGGAGAATCATAAGGAAGACCCAGTAGAAGAGGATCCAAAAGAGGAGGATCCGATGGAGGAGGATCTCGAAGAGCAGGATTCCGCAAAAGAAGAAGGTCAGGGAGAAGAAAACCCCATGGAAGAGGAGTCCGAAAACGATGCTCCAACTGAGGAGGCATCAGAGGATGAAGCTTCGAGTGAGGAGGAATTCGAGGCTGAAGAATCTCAGGCAGCAGTTCCTGTAAGGCACTATGAGAATGGACGCCCTTATCATATTGTGAGAACTTATCGTAACATGTTGAACATCTATAATCGGGGTTGACGAGACTTGTTTTCCTTTTTGGCCAAATAAAAGCAATGTATAGCCTTAGGGCCACATTTATCCTTCAGTTGTACCCTGTTTGAGAATTATGAATAATACAATTTTAGTCTCAAAAAAATCTTCTTGTGTCTCTTGTCCATAGCATCCCTTACCTTTATATACATCAGTTGTTCTTTTCCCTTAAAATAATTCTCATTCCTTTTTTCAAGTTACTATCCCATCCCATTCTTGAACTCATTAGTAACCTAACTACCATCTCTTTCCAGATATGCTATGGCAGAACGTCATTTAAACCAAAACAGACAGGGAAACCGGAACAATGACGCTGCAGCTCAGCAGGAAGCGATGATGCAATTGATGCAGGTCCTGTTAGAGAATCAACAACGGTAGATCGCTATACTGCAAAGGTTCTTAAATGAGATGTTAGGAGAGGCTCGAATTCATGAAGCAACCATGAAACAGAGAAGAAGGTATCATCTTCCAAGGATCAAACACCCCGTGAGTCAGATTTCCATGGGAGTATCTTGTAGGCTCTATAAGAATCAGCTATTCAGGAGGCCAACAAGACCATCTTTTTCACGACTGCCTGCCTTAATTTACAACCACTACGACAAGGCCGGGCATTATATGCGAGAATGTCGTGTACAGAATAATCTCTGCCTAGCTTGTAAATCTTCCGATCACAAGCTTGGGAATTGTCCTCAGAAGAGGAGATAATTTGGCTCTGTCAACAAGCCGACCAACAATTGAGCACCGCAACATGGGACCCAAGCACTCCCCACAGATAAGACAGCCGGTCAGGGAGCACCATCGAGGGGACCACCTTTGCCTTCACAGAAGCGCGTTGTCTAGCAAGCTCAGCGCAATGGTCCCAAGCGCCAGGCTTTTACCATGACAACCGAGAAGGCTGAGGCCACAGGGAAAGTTATTAGAGGTACTCCTTTCTTTTTGAATCAATCTTCCTTTCCAGTACTTTACTTATTTTCTTTCATTGCGACTTTTAGTTAAGCTCACTCATGATCCTTCTTGATTCCTTGGTTTCGACTTGTTATCTTTATTCTTGTATCTCTCAAAGTTTTTCCTGCATGCACCCATAATACCTTCTTCGCTAGAGTAGAAACATGTTTAACCTTGTTTCGACTTCCGATTTTCATCTAATCATAAACATTTCCTAATTTTACGCATCGAATGATACGCCAACTCTCAAGAGCGACACATGGAATGCAAAGAGAATTCCCGACAGCGTTACTAGTTACCATGCCCAGTAGCGGCTTACTCCTCTGAAAATTTCAAGTATGAAATTTTTCTAAGGAGGGTAGGTCGTAATGATCGTACCAATCCTTGCCAGGCCCGGAAGCTTAACATCTTTTATGATGCTTCAGGGAAGGGACTTGGTTGTGTGTTGCAACAGTACGGTAAGGTAGTTGCGTATGTGTCAAGACAACTAAAACTCATGAACTCAACTATCCTACCCACAATCTAGGACTGACTGCTATGATCTACATTGTGAGGATATCGAGATACCACCTTAAGAAGAAGATATGGAGATATTTATTGGACAAATGGTTGAAGTACAAATTCTTCAAGAAGGACCTCAGCAGGAGGCAGAGAAGATAGTTGGAGCTGATGGTAGACTATAATATCAAACTATAGTACCATCCAAGGAAGGTCAACGTAGTCCCCAACGCTTTGAATCTCCATCCGTTAATTATGAGCCTTACTAACTAATAAAGGACTCAACGGGACCTCAACAAGTTAAGGACTGAGGTGATCATACCAAGGGTACTCGCGTTATTAATAAACCTGCAGATTCAGTTCGTTTTGGTCAACAGAATCAAGGAAAGGCAGTGATGCCAGGTTACAAAAGATCAGGGAATAAGTGGTAGCCGGACTACGAGCGGATTTCGTCATTCATGAAGATGGGTCTCTTAGATTTGTGTGCAGGATTTTTTAGCCCACAAGAAGGAAAGAGTTGCTGAAAGAAATCCAAAGCTCTCCGTACTTAATTCATCCTGGGGGAACTAAGATGTACAAAGACCTCCGACAGGATTACTAGTGGTAAGATATGATGAGAAAAGTTGCAAAGGAAGTGGTCAAGTGTTGGTATGCCAACAGGAAGGTTGAGTATCATAGAGCCGCGAGATTACTGTAGGGTTCCCTAGGCGGCCGCTGGGTTTCGGAAGGCATCGTCCATGTCGTTTTTAAATTTTTGTCGTACTAAAGAACCCTAACCCTAGAATCTTAACTCGAGATTTAGACGAACTAGCAGTGCAAACAACTTTACATCTCAGTGTATGAGGAATACAACCTTTGTAGACCGGTCCTTCACTTCTAAAGCTCCGTATAGTAGTCCCTTCGCTCCAAGTAGTGAACACCCGAACTCTAGTAAGGGTTCACATGAAGAAATGAACAAGCTTGCTCGAAGTCTTCGAGGCCGAAAATGATATACGTCGAGAAGACTCAAGCTCATGCTACGTCTTCACTAATGGTAGATTAGTGAAGCAAACACCCTAAACTAAATGGCTAATATAGTAGAGGATGATGAAGTAGGAATTGGGCTCACTTTAGATTTATTTTTCTCATAATATTTCTTCACCATTTCAAAATCTAGCAAGCTTTTTTCATGAGGAAGAAGAAGATAAAGTGGAATGAGAATGAAACTCATGAGGTGAGAATAGCAACCATGGGTGAGTTAGTGTCATACACTAACTCATGTAGAGAATAAACCATGGCTAAAAAAATAATGGTTAGGTTAATAAATATCTTAAGTAAAACAAATGAGTGGACTTAGTCAATGGTTCCACAAGCTTCTCCAAGCTTCAACCATTAATCCAATTTCCACCAATTTATGAATTACTAAAATAAATATAAACCCTTCATTATTTCAAGCATGGTGTGAGTCTCATACACCCATGAAGCATGTGGCATCAAGCATGACACAAATAAAATGTACATTAATATATATCACATATATACTATATGCACACAAGTGAGAAAAAGAAATGTTAAGTGAGCAAATATTAATTAATGTAAATTAAAATATCATATATATAATTATACATCAAATTATTAAATCAACACTTGATTTTACAATCCGTCTATATCACATACAACCGGCTAATATCAAATGTAACTACTTATCGAATCAACACTTGATCCGATAACCCGGCTATATCACGTATAACCGGCCGATATCACATATCGCGGGAATAGAATGCAGTATCACATACGCGCATTAATCTCGGTCCCGCACATATCACATATGTGCTCCTACTTTGTTTCGCATGAACCAGGATACCTCTGTGTAGGACTCTAAAGACTCGTCAATACGCCGGCAGTAGGTGATGATCATATCAAACACCCACAAGCTGCAAGCGGTCTGCTAAACGTAACGGCCACCGGGTATTGAGCGATCAGAAGATCAACAAGTAAGCCTGCTGATACTCCTATGAATCCAATCAGTAACACTATCGTACAGTTCGGTCTCTTCGTCAGATATGTCGCATATCACAGCCTGGGGATGGTATAACATAAGACCCCAATAGCCTGATAAATCATGCCGATGCAAGGTCCATAACGGTTCAAGAAACTACTGATAACACTAACCAGTAGATCTCAGCAACCCTGACCAGGGATTTCCTGTTATGGTCAATCAAGCATAGCGCAACATCAACCCCCAATACCGAGAGAGACGAATCCTCTCCTATCGCTCATTACCTCCATGTGACTCGGGACTGTACCCAAAAACTACCTTTTTGCACGATCTCTCGAATGTGGTATGGTGGAAATCAAAGCACAGTGGGAATCACACAAGACTCTATGACGATCTCGGGTCGACAGGCTAACCTGTACCAGTGTCACCAGAGAACTGCTATCTGACGATAGGTATAATACCATTTAGGAGTTCTCGGCGAGTCTGTTCAGTGTACCCAGTCTCCACTGAGCACCCGTATACCTTCTCTGATGTCAAACACCAATGGATGTGGGATCATCTATCGCCCATCATATGGGTCAGGAAGCACATACGCTAGTCTACTCTAGAATATCGATGCCCTGTCTCGATACTCCTACGACTAGGAACATTTGAAGGATGTACTTACCGACTACCCATGTCCCCACTAGTATGATCTGCATCATAATCCTGGTAGTCAAGTACTCATCCTAAGGTTATTATCAACATGTAATAGAGAGACAATAAGTGTACATGTTAAGATAAAGAGCAACCAGATAGCATACTATCATGTCGAGCAAGAAAGTCCTCCCTATATATGTCCAAGCATCCACTACAATATATATCGCATGTACAGTAATGGCCTCTAGGGCATACATATAAATAACAATCCCCCACTTGCACTAAGGCCATTTGTTGTAGTATCTCATACTCAACGTCTTATAGAAGTCTCTCTAGGGAAATACCTTTGTGAGTGGATCCGCCGTATTATCCTCTGCGTTAACTCTCCTTACCTCGATCCCTTGGAGATCAACCATCTCCCTGATCATGTGATACTTGCCTCAGAATATGTCTGGATCGCTGATGGGACCTGCGTTCTTAGGCCCAAGCCATAACTCTATTATTGTCACAATAACAGTTATTGGATGTTCAATGGTAGGAACCTTGTTCATCTCATGAACAAGAAATGTCCAGACAGCCACTTTTGTAGTATCGTTGGTAGGGATATATCCAGCATTTATCGTCTAGTATGTCACGGTATCTATCTTTGAACTCTTCCAACATACCGTCCCTTCACTGAAGGTAAAGACAATGCATGTGACTGACTCTCATTCGACCTTATCACTCTGGAAGCTCGAACCAAGAACATTCATTTAGTGCTTCTCAAATACTTAAGAATGTCTTCCACAGCTTTCCAGTGATTCTCCCAAGATCCGATTGATTCCTGATCACTACGCCTAGTGAGTTAGCTGCATCTGATCTGGTACATAACATCGCACACATGATAGAGCCTACTGCCAAAGCATAGGATATCCCTTGCACGCGAGCTCTCTCCAAATCAGTCTTGGGAGACATCTTTTTGGAGAGAGTGATCCATGAGTAAGTGGGCGAACCACCACACTTAGAATCTTCCATATTAAACCCCTTTAGTACGGTGTTAATGTACCTGGATTTAGGACACTCCCAATATCCGCTTAGATCTATCACCATAGATCATAATCCACAAGATGTGGTAGGTATCATCCAGATCTTCCTTGGAGAATCCTTGTGATAAGAGGAGCTTGACCGAGTGTAGCATAGGAAACCATTTCCTATCAAGAGTATGTCATCTACGTACAATACGTGGAAGACAGCCTTAATCTCTACTACCTTCTTGCATATACAAGGTTCATCTTCCTTTTTGATGAAGTCAAACTCTTTGACTGCCACATCAAAACAGATGTTCCAACTCCGCGATGCCTGCTTTAATCCTGATGGACTTAAGCATAGCTTTGGAAAGTCTTAACTTTTCCATCTACCCCGAGAATCTTCTCAAGATTCATTTGCTCATGATGGGTTTTACCCCTTTAGGTGCAACATTCAAAGTCATACTTTGTTGGTGTACATAGATTCCATCTTTGATCGCATAGCATCCATCCATTTCACAAAGTCTCCACTTGTGATGGCCTGTATGAACCTAGTTGGGCCATCATCTACCATGATGCAATCCTCGCTCCTACTGTCACCGAGAAGATCATAGTATCTCTCAAGTGGATGAGGAATCCTACCAGATTCGTGGAGAGGCTGAGGTTCGTTGGAGACTATTGAATCCTTTGGTTTCACCAAATCATCAGCTGTTAGTTTGTCTAGCAGGAACTCCTTCCAGTTCTACCTCATGACCAAAAATTTCTTCATAAGAAATTCCTTTTCTAAAAAGGTGGCATGCTGGGAAACAAAACACCTTTTCCTCCTCAGAATGGTAGAAGATATACCCTCGCAAATGTTTGGGTTATCCTAAAAAACGTATACAGTACTGACCTTGCCTCGAGTTTGTCTGGATTCTTCCTTTCAACATAGGCCGAACAACCGCATATCTTAACTCGTTTAAGACATGGTCTCTTCCCATTCCATATCTCATATGTAGTGGTAGGCACTGAATTGGATAGAACACCATTCAATAGGTATGCAGCTTCTCAAGTGCATAACTCCAAAAGGAAACAGGTAATTCAGCAATACTCATCATAGAGCGCGCCATATCTCATAGGGTGCGATACCTCCGCCCCGATACACCGTTGTACTGTGGTGTATACGAAAGAGTAAGCCGAGGGAGAATCACATTCTCCTTTAAATAATCCAGGAACTCCATGCCCAAGTATTCTCCTTCTCGATCACATCGAAGGACTTAATACTTTTACCCGTCTGGTTCTTAATCTTCAAGCTTATATTCCTTGAATTTCTCAAAACTTTCAGACTCATGTTTCAACAAGAACACATGTCCGAATCTTGAGAGATAATCGATGAATGTAATGAAGTACCAAGAACCAGCCCTGGCATTTGTAGACATAGGACCGTATACATCATCATGTATCTGTCCTGAGAGTTCAGTAACTCTTTCTCTATTTCCAGTAAACGGAGTATTGGTCATTTTACCTTTGAGACAAGACTGGCAAGTATCATAAGATGAAAATTTGAACAGATTCTCATATTCATCGTTATGTAACTTAGCTGGTCGTGTCACATTGATATGACCTAGTCTACAATGCCTCAAGAAGGATTCGTTCATTTCTGAACTGCTCCTCTTGTGTGTGTTCTATATACTTTGAACTGTGGTTTGATTTAGAACGTATATGCTATTATATAACGTGCTTGATCCAATCAACTCTTGATTCAGGAAAATGTTCACAACATTATCCTCCAATACATAATTATATCCTTTTTGAACTGAATAAAGAAACCGATGTAATGTTGTATATCAGGTTCGGTATGTAATAACATTCGTTCAGAATCAATGTATTAATACAAGGTGATATTTGTCAACTTATTTGGCTGCAACAATTGCACCGTTCTCTACACTAGAGAACAATCACCTATTCTCAGTTCTCTACCTGTCTGTAGCCCATATAACAGATTACATTTGTGGGATCCTAATCCGGTATCTCATACCTAGGACGTAGAGAATACTGAGAAACAGTTCTTGGTAATGAACACACCTGAAGAATATGCATCAACATGCTAATTCCTCGATTGGGTCGTGTGGAAATTCGGATATTCCTCTATTTCCTGCTCGGACTAATAACAGTTATTAAATAGAGCGGAACCAACGTTTCCTAGCTCGGTATAATAAGCAGGTTCGGTTAATGCGTCCATATTATTATCTTGATTAAGGCGTGACATGGTCGCTACCAGGAGAGAGAGAGAGAGAAGAAAACACTCTGCGTGCGCTCTTGCAAGATCAGATTGGTTATTATTTTATCTAATCAGGATGGCTCCCACTGTTTTTATCAAATCTTCCTTCAAACCCTAAAAGGTAAGACTAGCTGGGATTAATTACACCCTACAAATTTGCCAATCTTTCGGTCAGATTAGTGTCGGTACTTTGAGGGAGGTTTCCCGTGCTTTCGCACGGACCTAATTAAAATAAATCTCGTTTTCACAGGGGCGTAACCCCGTTAATACCTTTCTAGACACCTACTTGATCGGCTAATTGTAATGTGTAAAACTCTCCCAGGAGTAACTCTACTCGCAGTGGGTATCGGGATCCAACTATGTCATAGAAGGTATGCAATCTCATTGTAAATTTCAACACTTGAAATTCCCGATAATAGTTTTTACCCCTAACATCCTATGACCATGACGGTGGCCAAACTATCCATAGGGCGCTAGTTAAGTTCAATCCGTTCATTTCTTGATTGAATTAGACCCACCCGCACGACCCTTGACGGAGGCCAAACTACGCCGCATGAATACCCTAATCTAATCTCATCTAATGCTGCAGATAAATACTAATCAGCTACCGTACACTACGCCTTGACGGAGGACAAACTACCGTAACACGAATACTAAATACTACTTATCTGAAATGACGGAAGGCTACGACAGGTTTTTAAGAAAACCTTTTGCGTAATGAACTTGATATCGTTGTAGAATCGAGTGAATTTTAAAAGGAGTGTTTTTTAGGCTTTTACTAGTTTTGCTAAAGAGGTCACTCCCGGTGAAGGGATCTCGGCTCTTTCTTTATCGAATAAAGTGTAGGATATTTCATAAATACCGCTATGCAAAGCAAAAACTATAGAAGCAATCAAAAGACAAACCGAGTGGGTTATGGCATCTGCCAGTTTCGCTAAAGAGGCCACTCCCGGTGAAGAGATCTTGGCTCTTTCCTTATCGAATAAGGTGCTGGATATTCTACAAGGAATACCGCTATGCAAAGCAAGAACTAAAGCTACCAGTTTTTAAAACAAGATTCTGCAACATCATTTAGGTTTCTTTTATTTCATTAATCTCATTAATGAAGTCCCATCAATTATGCTTCCTAGGCATCACAGAAGAAACGAAAGTATCAATATTTAGTATATATCATATATATATAATATAAGCATTCGTCTCATAATATCAAGTGATCACATAACAGAATATCAGCAGCAGAAGAACACAAATGAAATATTGGATATTCTAGGAATTTCGTGTTTTATTTAAGCCAATAAAAAACGCGGATTCCACAGTCGCGATGAATAGCCAAACCCACATCCCTAGACCCCTACGAGAGCGGCAAGCAACCATACCAATTCTAGAGTTAGGAGACCCGGTCTCGACTCCATGAGATGGTCACCCACTGGACCCTAGAACCCGGTTACTTGTGCTCCCCTCCTTAGGTCTATCCTAATGCGGAAAAGTAAATAATATACATCAATGGTGCCATCATCCTCAACCCGGAAGTTCCCCAATAAAAGAATATTACATATAAGCTTTTACATGAATGAAAATGAAAAAATCTCATCTCACATAAAAAAAACCCGGCTATTCAAAACACGACGATCCAATATAACATATCACAGCAACACATAACATCACAAGTCATCAACATAAGTAAATATGCGTATCCAAATTTTCGTTGACGTATAGCAAAGAAAACAGAGATACACCACATATTACACTTACGGTCGTAGAAAAAAAAGTGAAAAACTACAACAATTGGAATCCGCAACCACCTTAGACATCATAAACCTAATGTATCACATACTTTGGATTTCATGCCCAACTAAATGAATTCCTTAGACATCACATGCCTAACAATTATAAACCGCGCATTTTAGTCTCGATATTGAAAACACTTTTCAATAACCTTTCGGGTAATTCAACAAGATTACCGATAACCTGATCGAATGCTCGTCGGAAACTTTAATAGACGGCCGCACCCCCGATGCCGTCGACGAAGTGCACTTAGGCGGAACACCGCGGCCGCGAGCACCCTAACGGATGCTTTTGGCGATGGGGTTCTCCTACAGTCACTTCGTCGGGGCTATGGGGCGTGGCTATCTAGTAAGGTTACCCAGCGAGTATCCGCATACACTACGTAATTACGACGAGCTTTTGATCCACATCAAAATTCCATGGCAACCGATCAAATAAGACTAAATTTCTAAATTTATAAAATTCAAACTAGTTATCTCATAACTAATTATGTGGATTCCAAATATTGTATCACAATCACAGATAACTAGACGATGTTAAACTTTTCGATCGAATAAACAAACACCCAAAATTTCCCAAAGAGCTCAACTCTTAAGCGGAGTTTAAAAAGTACCCAGAACATGCCACAGCTCCTATGAACCATCCGTAGAAGGGCCGACCCATGCCTCACTCATGTCGCCACGGAACTGCCGCAAACCCTTAGGTATGACCGCGGTTCCGCGATCCAAAAAGTCGAGTTTGGGTATCGTTCTTCTAGAGGGTCCACAGAATCGCTTGCATGATTTTCTGAAGATTTTAAAATTGGAAAAAATCCAACTCTTGGAAAATTTCCAGCGAGGGAAAATATGAGTTATTGATATCTGTTTGAACTTTTTAACGCCGTCTAAATAACCCGAATAGATGTTAGAATTACGATTATGAAACACTCTGAACTGCCTTTGCAGAAAGTTAACATCCTATGCAAATTTAGCAAAAACAAGCAACACCTGAAATACCAAAACGCAGAGACTGGAACACCATAAAAATTTGAAGCCAGAATCCCACCATTGAACCGGTGAGATCGGAATTTTAGCATATGTGGCCGGCCACTTTCACACCAATTTGCTTCAAATTTCTATGGTGTTCATGTTATATCACATACAACATTCTGCAGTTGCTAAAAAAAATTTTAGAGGCCATTTAAAATTCGACAGAAACTAGATCTTTATATCAGGTGTTTCGGAGTTGTTTCGGTTTCGTAATCTAACAAATATCGTCTAATACTCTAGCATGATTCTAATACCACTGTAGGGTTCCTTAGGCGGCCGCTGGGTTTCGGGAGGTATCATCCATGCCGTTTTTAAATTTTTTCCATACTAAAGAACCCTAACACTAGAATCTTAACTAGAGATTTAGACGAATTAGCAATGCAAACAACTTTACATATCAATGAATGAGGAAAACAGCCTTTGTAGACCGGTCATTTACTTCGAAAGCTCCATGTAGTAGTCCCTTCGCTCCAAGTAGTGAACACCCGAACTCTAGTAAGGGTTCACATGAAAAAATGAAAAAGCTTGCTCGAAGTCTTCGAGGCCGAAAATGATCTACGTCGAGGAGACTCAAGCTCATGCTATCTCTTCACTAATGGTAGATTAGTGAAGCAAACACCCTAAACTAAATGGCTAATATAGTAGAGGATGATGAAGTAGGAATTAGGCTCACTTTAGATTTATTTTTCTCACAATATTTCTTCACCATTTCAAAAGCTAGTAAGCTTTTTTCATGAAAAAGAAGAAGATGAAGTGGAAATGAGAATGAAACTCATGAGGTGAGAATAGAAACCATAGGTGAGTTAGTGTCATACACTAACTCATGTAGAGAATAAACCATGGCTAAAAGAATAATGGTTAGGTTAATAAATATCTTAAGTAAAACAAATGAATGGACTTAGTCAATGGTTCCACAAGCTTCTCCAAGCTTCAACCATTAATCCAATTTCCACCAATTTATGAATTACTAAAATAAATATAAACCCTTCATTATTTCAAGCATGGTGTGAGTCTCATACACCCATGAAGCATGTGGCATCAAGCATGACACAAATAAAATGTACATTAATATATCACATATATACTATATGGACACAAGTGAGAAAAAGAAATGTTAAGTGAGCAAATATTAGCTAATGTAAATTAATATATCATATATATAATTATACATCAAATTATTAAATCAACACTTGATTTTACAATCCGTCTATATCACATACAACCGGCTAATATCAAATGTAACAACTTATCGAATCAACACTTGATCCGATAACCCGGCTATATCACGTATAACCGACCGATATTACATATCGCGGGAATAGAATGCGGTATCACATACGCGCATTAATCTCGGTCCCGCACATATCACATATGTGCTCCTACTTTGTTTCGCATGAATTAGGAAACCTCTGTGTAGGACTCTAAAGACTCGTCAATACGCCGGCAGTAGGTGATGATCATATCAAACACCCACAAGCCGCAAGCAGTCTGCTAAACGTAATGGCCACCCGGGTATTGAAAGATCAGAAGATTAACAACCAACCTTGCTCATAATCCTGCGAATCCAATCAGTAACACTACCGTACAGTCCGGTCTCTTCGTCAGATATGTCGCATATCACAGCCTAGGGGTGGTATAACGTAAGACCCCAATATCCTGATAAGTCATGCAGATGAAAGGTCCATAACGGTTCGAGAAACTACTGATAACACTTACCAGTAGATCTCAGCAACCCTGGCCAGGGATTTTCTGTTATGGTCAATCAAGCATAGCGCAACATCAACCCCCAATACCGGGAGAGACGAATCCCCTCCTATCGCTCATTGCCTCCATGTGACTCGGGATTGTACACAAAAACCACCTTTTTGCACGACCTCTTGAACGTGGTATAATGGAAATCAAAGTACAGTGAGAATCACACAAGACTCTATGACGATCTCGGGTCAACATACTAACCTGTACCAGTGTCACCAAAGAACCGCTATCTGACGATAGGTATAATACTATCTAAGAGTTCTCGGTGAGTCCGTTCAGTGCACTCAGTCTCCACTGAGCACCCGTATACCTTCTCTGATGTCAAACACCAATGGATGTGGGATCATCGATCGCCCATCATATGGGTCAAGAAGTGCATACGCTAGTCTACTCTGGAGTATCGATGCCCTGTCTCGATACTCCCACGACTAGGAATATTTGAAGAATGTACTTACCGACTACCCATGTCCCCACTAGTATGATCTGCATCATAATCCTGGTAGTCAATTACTCATCCTAAGGGCTTTATCAATATGTAATAGAGAGACAATAAGTGTACATGTTAAGATAAAGAGCAACCAGATAGCATACTATTATGTCGAGCAAGAAAGTCCTCCCTATATATGTCCAAGCATCCACTACAATATACATCTCATGTACAGTAATGGCCTCTATGGCATACATATAACTAACAATTACTTCAACCCTTAGATATACCTACATGGAAGTAGAAGAACATCACAACGGATACCGTGATTGCGCTCCTTTACAGCACGAAGGGCAACGACACCATAGGTTATAGTGGACCGACTCAACGGGTCTTCCCACTTCTTTTCCTTCTGCGGTGGCCAGTCCACAGAGAACTTAGCTAAGAAGTACATGGAGGAGATTTCAGGCTGCACGGAGTACCGATAAATAACGTGTCCAACGAAGATACCGGTTTTCGGTCTCAGTTCTGGCAAAGCTTGCAGGAGAGTCTTGGCACTAGTCTGAGCTTCAGCATGTCCTATCACCCACAGACTGAAGGCTAATCCGAGAGGATTATATAGAATCTTGAAGATACGCTTCGAGCTGGTATGATGGACTTCAAGATGTCATGTGAAGATCACCTACACCTGGTAGAGTTCGCATACAACAACAGTTATTAGGCAAGTATCGGCATAGCACCGTTGGAGTTTTCTATGGGAGGAAGTGACGATCTCTGTTGAATTGGGACGATATTGGAAATCGAGAAACTTTTGGAGCCGGATGTGATTGTAGAGACAGTGGAGGAGGTGAGAACAATCAGGGAACACCTGCAAATAGCTCAAGACTGACAGAAACATTGAGCAGATACAAAGAAGAGGCACCTAGAATTTCAACTGGGTGATCATGTGTTTCTGAAAATTTTCCCGAATCGAGAAGTGATACATTTGGGAAGCGCGGAAAGATTAGCCAGCGATTCATCGGCCCGTTCGACATCCTCGAACGAGTCGGTAAAGTTGCTTATCGCCTGGTCTTACCACCTTCATAGGAAGGCACACATACGTTTTCCATATCCCGCAACTTAGGAAGCATGTCAGCGGCTCTAGTCACGTAGTGGGTCATTCAGAATCACCATAGAGGCCGACCTAACTTATGAACAACAGGCGGTTGATATTTTGGATCGAAAGGAGAAGACCTTGAGGAACAAGATAGTTCAGCCAGTTAGGGTTATGTGGAAGAAAGACTCCCCAGGCGAATCTACTTATAACTCCCCCTTTGTAACTTCTTCTTCTTGCTATCCCTGTAATTTCAAGGAAAAAATTATTTTAAAGAAGGTAGATTGTAACGTCTAAGACTTTCTTATACACAATCAAAGGCTCTTTACAATTTTCTTGTGTACAAAATAAATTATTTTTGCGTCTCTATTATTATAAAACACTTTAAAAATATTTTTCTATAATTAATAAAAATTTAATAATTTTAAAAAGGAATTTTTTAAAAAAGTTTAAAAAGGAATTTTTAAAAGGATAAAGTTTATCATGTATTTTTAATACCGGAAAAGAAAATCATTTTTTCACCAAATTTTATTAAAAACTAATGAAAACATTAAAATAGAATTTTTGGAATTTTTCCTAATTTTTCAAGCAATTTTAACTATTTTAAAATAATTTTTCTAAATTAAAATTCAATTCTAGAAACTGTTTCTGTTTTTAAAGAAATTCAAACCGTAGGGAAACAGGGACCGTTGGATCTATGATCCAACGGCCCCCATTTCCTGACGTGGGGAAAGGGGAATGCGTGGGGCCACACGCTTGCCCGTGGCTCCAAGTGAGCGGCGCTCGCCCATGAGAGTGGATGAGGGCCGTTGGATCTTTTGATCCAACGGCCAAGGGCAACCCCTGTCTGTTCAGACGACAACAGCGTGGGTTCGGGAGTAGGTTTGGACATGGGTTCGGGTCTGTCGGGTGCCGGATCCGCTTCGATTTAATGGAGTTTTATTCTTTTAAACCATATATATAGAGCCTCATTCATTCTCATTTTTCTCACAAACTATTCATCCCAAAATTTTGAGAAAAATACCTTGGTCTTCGTTTTATTGATGCCGACGCCGAGGTGCAGACCGTTTGCCCATAAATAATCCAAGTAGAGAAGGGCTCGCATTACCGTACAAAACGACGTACTGGCTTCAATAATCCGTATCTTAACACATGGTAGGATCCGCCTCTCACTACTTAACCCGTAACCTTCTTCTCCTTACTGTTCATCTCCAATAAGAATATTAAAATAAATATCCATTTAATTTCTTTGTTAATGCCAAAATAAAAATACCACACGATGAAATCTTGACACAAAAAAATAATTGGTTTTGATAAAATTATTCATGCACGCTATGTTCACAAGGTAACGACCTACCCTATATTTAGTTTTTCTTGATTATACATCTTTTTGTGACTTGGTTTGATGTAGTAAGATATTCTTAATCCTTAAAGAAATAAAGTTTCATTAAAATACTATCAACTATTAAGAGTTTTAATAAATACCTTTAACCCTCGAAAACCAGGTTTCACCAAAATATCATTAAATTTTCAAAGGTTAGAGTTTCTTTGAAATAACTACAACCCTTCTAAAAACTGGTTTTTATGATAATAACTTGAAGTATCAAAGGTTGAAACTATACCCTTAACTTGAAAGTTAAATTTTACGTTAAAATGCCCCTTACTGTAAAGGTTGATTTTTTAATAAAAATACCTTGAGCTTATCGAATCTAAGTCCTAATAAATATACCCTAATTAATACTTTACATAAAACGCTCCGTGGTTGTTAGGCAATCGTCCTGGAAAAGGATACAAATGGTAACCGCCCATGTGCAGTGGTTACTAATATGAAAATATTCTCTACAATATTAATTTCAAATAAATACCATGAATTTTCCTAAACAACTGTTATATTAAAACCACCCCTAACTTCGAAAAGAGAACTTTTAACATTAAACCCCCTCAATCTAAGAGGGTACTAAGTTCTTTTGGATATTGCATCTCCCGCAACTCTTTATGAGGGCACTTTTATGGATGTTGCGGATTATCGCACACCACAGGTATAGCAGGGTTGATAGTGATGCTCTTACGAGAAAACCGATCAACAAAGAACTTGTAACACCCTAGTTCATTTATACCAGTTCCAGTTATCGTATTTGCTTATTTGCTTGATTTATCGTGTTTTGGGTACGAATGGTATTTTACATTTTACATTGCATTCGACCCGACCCGCTTGCTTGAAACTTGTTTGATTCATATTTATGAATTATCTTAACTTGTTACATAGACAGGTGCACTTTCATAAATACTGCATACTGGTATTTTATCTGGTATTGCATCTTTTACCATATAACATTTTAAGTCACGTAAAATATTTTTAAAAAAATACATTGCATGGCCTGCTTGATACCCCTAACCCTGTGGTAGCATCCGCGCATCTTGTTTCTGTCCCGTTCAGTGAAACGGACTTGTTTCGATGGCTACGCACACATACGTGCATCCGTTCTTGGGGGTATACATTTTCGTTACCCAGACATTCATTTTAAATTTGGTCATCGCATATATTTTTCGTATTTTAAAACCGAATTTTCGACCCGATCCGGGCGTATTTTGGACTAAATTTGTATTTACCTGAAAATCTAATTTTAATTAATATAATATTTATTTTTAAAATCAACCGATTAAAATTTATTTAACTAACCTAAATCTTTTTAAACTAAAATCCTAACCTATTAACAACTTCTCTCTCTCCTTCTCTTTCTTCTCTCTCCTGGCCCCCACCATCACAGAACTCTCTCTCTCTCTCTGACTCTGGCCCCCACCACCGCACTCTCTTTCTCGCCCAGCCTCTTTCCTCTCTCTTCTCTCTCTTTCTTTCTCTCTCCCATCCTTCTCTCTCTCTCTCTCTCTTCACTACGAGACGATTTTATCTCTCCTCCCCTCTCTCTCTCCTCTCGGAATTCCTGTAGCGATCTTGAATCGCGTCACCGCTCGAGGATCCCGTCACCTCCCTTCTTCACATCTTCTCTTCTCCATTATAAAACCCCACGAGAACCCATACTGCCGCCACGAGAAAGCCTTAGCCCCACCGCGCTCGCCTCGTCGCCGTCATTGCCCTCTCACCCTCGTCTCCACGTCTTCTCCGACTCACCTTCTCCTCTCCTCCTCACCCTCGTACTCACCTCCACGCATCCCTCTCTTCTCCCGAGCCTGCACACCCACTCGCAAGAACCCTAACTCTGCCGACCGACCATCTCGTCGGCCTTTCCTCGTCGACTTCGTCTCCCTCCGTTCATCTCCTCTCTCTTTCCTCTTCCCTTCTCCCCTGCACCCATCTCGAACCCAACCGAGCTATCTCCCCAACTCCATCAACACCAAGAACCCCCACTGCACACACCCATCACTTCCTTACCATCGTCGCCTCCCGCCGACGACCTCCCTCACCACCTTCTCATCTCCTCCGCTCATCCCTTCGACCCCCTTCAGTCCCAACGGGAAGAACCCAACCGAGCAAACCCCTACAACCCATAACCCTAACCTCCCCTGCACACGCTTTGCCTCATCGTGAAACCCATCACCGGCACCCCCTCGCCAGAGACCTTCACCTCGCAATCACCCCCTCGTCTTCCTCTCTGAATCCAGTGCACACCAATCCCTAGCTCTTCTTCTTTTTCTTCTTCTTTCTTCTTCTTCTTTCTTCTCTTGGATTCTTGTTTCCGATCGCCAACGCCGGAGCTCCGACCCCGTCGCCTCCGTGCAGTCGTCATCACGTCACCCCCCTTGCAGCTTCCTCTGACCCCAGAACACCACAACAAAAAACCCCACTCTCCTTCTTCTTCTTCCTCTTCTTCTTTTCTTTTCTTTTCTTGAAATCTTGTTTTCCAGCAATCGCCAGAACCGTGACGACACCGACGATCTAGACGATCCAGTGAACGTATCTTGCTTGTGTGATCACCCTCTTGCCTTGCCTGGACCCTTTCCGCATGCCGCGTATGCATTGCGACGATTTACCGACGTCGGACGTGCTATGCGTATCTGTTTCGTGATCCTTCGAGGAAAGTTTATCTTGCTACATGCTACATTACTTTATATATATCTATTTTAATAAATATAATACTGGTGTTTCAAATTATGCACCTCATGTTTACTTTTACCGTTTTTCGACATCCGTCTGCATCCGTACGTGTTACTTTACATCTAGCGCATGCAAACTTATCTTGTTACATACTATACTACAATATACTGCATCCAATAGAATATTTACATCTCATATTGCTTATTCGTACATCTCACATTACCATTTTACAGTTTTACTGTTTTCGGATACCCATTTGCATCCATCTCATTTAAAATATATATAACTGTATCTATAGATCATATTAATACATAATAGTGTGATATTAACACCCCATATTTAATAAAGTGCATCCTAATTAGTATTGGAACTATAAATGTAACCCTAATCGATAATCGTGCATCCATATCATTGATTTTATATCTATTTGCATACCATGTCACATTATTTCATTTTATTGTTATATTAGTACTCCATACTTGATTTTGTGCACCCATACTTATTACAGTTTGATTATGAGCACCCACTTGATACTTGTACACTACCTGACATGACCTGATACTCTACTACTGACATGACTTGATGCATGTACACCACCTGACATGACCTGATGTACCACAGCTTGACATGTTACCTGATCTTCTTACTAATGCCGATAATCTTGACCTGTTGTCCCTACGGACATTTCTTGTTGTCTATACAGACAAACCTATACCCACTTGATCCTGTGTTGGCATTAGCTCCAGATTTATCAAAACCTGACTTACACACATAACCTTGGGGGTATGGGGATATTAAGAATGTAGCCGAACGTAACTCAAAGGGCTATTACATCATGTTACCGTGGTCCCGTGGGGTTGAACGGGACATAGACTCACAGTCTATCATATCTTGTTACCGTGGTCCCGTGGGGTTGAACGGGACATAGACCGATGGGTTACGATGAAGATTACATTAATTGATTTCGAATAACTTTAGAGTAGATAACCCTATAGCACAGTTTAGACTACTCACTGCACTTCACCTGTTTAGATCCTGTTCACTGATCTATATTTATATTACTGTTTACTTGTTACTGATAACTTGTTATTGTTTATATTTCATGCCTGCATATTTCATTATATCCTACTTGATTAGAATTATTGATATTGTGACGCACCGACGTCTGGGTTTTGCATTGGCCCTGATCCCTTATCCTTATCGCAGGCTGTCCAGGAGTATTTTGATCAACAGGCCGAGCAGTGAGGACCTGTTATTAGTTTACTTTAGTTTTGTAGGGTTACTAGGCACTGTTACAAGGTTCTACAAGGCATCATCCATGCCCGATTTAAAATTTAGACGTGCCGAACAACCCTAACCAAGATCTTAGACTAGAGATTAGGCGAAAACATAAGCAAGTAAACAACTTTACTTCTAAGAGTTTGGGATTACAACCTTTGTAGTCCGGTCCTTCACTTCATAAGCTCCGTGTTGTGGTCCCTTCGCTGCAATCATCAAGTTCCCGAACTCTAGAGAGGCTCCACGAAGAGAAAGATGCAAGCTTGCTTCCGATCTTCGATAACAAAGATGATCTACCTTGAAGTTTCTTTAACTCAATCTCTCACTCACTAATCAAGTATTAATGATGTGAACACCCTAATCTAATTGGTTAGATTAGATGAGGATGATGAAGTAGGAATTTAGCTCTCATTTATTTTCATAATCTCACACTAATTCATCACAAAACTCAAAGCTAGAAAGCTTTGCAAGTAAGGAAGAAGAAGAAGAAATGAATAATCCTTTTGTGATGATTAATGAAAAGATATTATCATTATAATTGCAACCATGGTTAAGTCAAGAAGGACTTAACCATTGTAGAGATTTGACTAGGGTTAAAGGGTGTGGGTTGGGTTAGGAAATATCAAGCAAAATATCTAAACAAAATATCTTTGCAAGAAACAAAATAAAAGCTTCTAAAAAAGATTAACCCAAATCAAACACTAACCATATTTAATCTCCACTAATCATGTTGCATTTGTAATCATAACATGTTACAATATTATATATCACATATATAATATATTTTTGTAACAAAAGAAAATAATACAATTAACATATATCGCATATATATCAATGTATTACCCGGTGAGAAAATGAATCAATAAAGCGAGCCAATATTAGATAATATAATGCAATATATCACATATATAATTATACATTAAATTATCGAATCAACACTTGATCCGACAATCCGGTTATATCGCATATAACCGACTAATATATCATGTACCGATTCATCGAATCAACACTTGATCCGATGACCCGGCTCATATCAAAATATCGCGAGAATATAATACGGTATCTCATATCGTATTATCCTCGATCCTGCACATATCACATATGTGCTCCTACTCCGTTTTGCCTGAGTCAAGAAACCTCTGTGTAGGACTCTAAAGAATCGTCAATACGCCGGTAGCAGGTGATGATCATATCAAACACCCACAAGCTGCAAGAGGTCAGCTAAATATAACTGCCACCCAGGTATTGAGCGATCAGTAGATCAAGAAGCAAGCCTGTACATTCTCCTCCGAATCCAATCAGTAACAATCCCGTACAGTCCGGTCTCTTCGTCTGATATGTCGCATATCTCGCTTAGGGGTGGTAAACGCCAGACCCCAGTAGCTTGATAAGTCGTGTCGATATGAGGTCTATAACAGTTCGAGAAACTACCGATAACACTTACCAGTAAATCTCAGCAACCCTGGCCAGGGATTTCCAGTTATAGCCAATCGAACACAGCGCAACATCAACTCCCTATACCGGGAGAGACGAATCCCCTTCTATCGCTCATTGCCTCCATGTGATTCGGGACTGTACCCAAAAGCCACCTTTTTGCACGCCCTCTTGGACGTGGTATGATGGAAATCAAAGCACAGTGGGAATCACACAAGACTCTATGACGATCTCGGGTCTACAGACTAACCTGTACCAGTGTCACCAGAGAACTTCCATCTGACGTGAGGTATAATACCATCTGGGAGTTCTTGGCGAGTCCGTCCAGTGTACCCAGTCTCCACTGAGCACCTGTATACCTTCTCTGATGTCAAACACCAATGGATATGGGATCATCCATCGCCCATCATATGGGTCGAGAAGCGCATACGCTAGTCTACTCTGGAGTATCGATGCCCTGTCTCGGTACTCCCACGACTAGGAACATTTGATGGATGTACTTGGTGACTACTCTGTCCCCACTAGTATGATCCGCATCATTGTCCCGGTAGTCAAGTACTCATCCTAAGGGCTTTATCCACATGTAACATAGAGACAATCAGAGTACATGTTAAGATAAAGTGCAACCAGATAGCATACTATCATGTCGAGCAAGAAAGTCCTCCCTATATATGTCCAAGCATCCACTACAATATACATCATATGTACAGTAAAGGCCTCTAGGGCATAAATATGACTAACAATCTCCCACTTGCACTAGGGCCATCTGTTATGGTATCGCATACCCAACAATTAGCTGTGGTTGAAGTATCTCATACTCAACCATCCCATAAAAGTCTCTACTGGGAAAAAGGCCTTTGTGAGTGGATCCGCGCTGTTGTCCTCTGTGTCTACTCTCCTAACCTCGATCTCCCTGGAGATCAACCATCTCCATGATCAGGTGATACTGCCTAAGAATTATATCTGGATTTCTGATGGGACGGGGGTTCCTAGGCCAAAACCATAACTCCATTGTCACACAATGGTTGGAACGAAGTTCATCTCATGAACTTATATATATCCAGACTGCCTCTTTGGTAGCATCCTTGGTAACGATGTATCTTGCCTTTAATCGTCTAGTAAGTCACGGTATCTAGTTTGGAACTCTTCCAACATACCGTCCCTCCACTGAGGGTAAAGACAATGCCTGCGACTGTCATTCAGTCGATCTTACCACCCTGGAACCATTCCAGTGATTCTCCCTAGGATCAATTGATACCATCTCACTACAACTAGTGAGAATCCTAACATCCAATTAGATCTATCTCATAGATCCAAAACCTAGAATTTAGTAGGTATCAACTTGATCATTTATGGAGAATCCTTGTGATAAGAGGAGATTGACCGAGCGTGGCATAGGAAACTCCTTCCCTATCAAGGTATGCCATTCACATACAATACGAGGATCACCACCATACTCTCTACTACCTTTTTGTATATACAAGGTTCATCTACCATTTTGATGAAGTCAAACTCTTTGACTACCACATCAAAACAGACGTGCAAACTCCGTGATGCCTGTTTTATCGCATAAAACAACTTGCACACAATTCCGCTGCTCCCACTATCTATGAAGCTCTCTGGCTATGTACTTATAGACGCTCTCTTCCAAAACATCATTTTAGAAAAGCAGTCATGACACCCAACCACCAAATATCGTAGTCATGGTATGTAGCAGTGGCAAGTAGGATCTGGATGGACTTAAGCATAGCTTTGAAAGTCTCAACTTTTCCATGTACACCAAGTAATCTTCTCAAGATATATTTGCTCCTGATGGGGATTTAACCCTTCAGATAAAGCAACCAAAGTCCATACTTTGTTGGTGTATAAGGATTCCATCTCAGATCGGTAAGCATCCAGCCATTCTTACAGAGTCCCATTCCTGATGGCCTGCTCGAAACTAGTTAGGTCATCATCTCATGATGTAATCCTCGCTCCTACTGTCATAGAGAAACCGAAGTATCTCTCAGGTGGGTGAGGAACCCTACTAGATCGGCGGAGAGGCTGAGGTTCGTTGGTTACTATTGAATCCTTTGGTTCTACCAAATCATCAGCTGCAGTTTGTATAGCTAGAACTCTTTCCAGTTCTACCTCATGACCACTAATTTCTTCACAAGAAATTCCCTTTCACAAAGGTGGGATACTGAGAAACAAAACATCTTTTGTTCCTTGGTTTGGTAGAAGATATTCCTTTGCGAATGCTTGGGATATCCAATAAACTTCTACAGAACTGACTTTGCCTCGAACTTGTTCGGATTATGCTTTTAGACATAGGCTGGACAACCCCAAATCATAACATACTTAAGATAAGGGCTCTTCCCATTCCATATCATATATGAAGTGGTGGGCAACTGATTTGATTAGAACCCTATTCAATAGGTATGCAGCTTCTCAAGTGCATAACTCCCAAAAGGAAATAGGAAACTCAATAGTACTCATCATAGAGCGCACCATATCAAATAGGGTGTGATTGCTCCATCCCGATACACCGACGTGCTGTGGTGTATACAGAGGAGTAATGCTGAGAGAGAATCTTGTTCTCCTTTAGAATAGTCCAGGAATCTTCGTGCTCAAGTATTCTCCTCCCTGATCACATCAAAGGATATAATACTTATACCCGTTTTGGTTCTCTACTTCTAACTCATATTCATTGAATTTCTCAAAAGGTTCAGACTTGTGTTTCAACAGGAACACATGTGCGAATCTTGAGAGACCATCAGTGAATATAATGAAGTACAAAGAACCGGTCCTGGCATGTGTAGACAGTGGACCTTACATACATCATCATGTATCAATCCCAAGAGTTCACTAACTCTTTCTCTATTTCCAATAAACGGAGCTATGGTCATCTTATCTTTGTGACATGACTGGCAAGTTTTTACAAGATGTAAATCCAAACTAATTTAAATATGCATCTTTATGTAACTTCAGCTAGTCGGGTCGCATTGATATGACCTAGTCTACAATGCCTCAAGTAGGATTCGTTCATATCTGAACTCTTCCTCTTGTGTGTGTTCTGTACGTTAAGAACTGTGGTTTGATTTTGAACGTCTATGCTTTTAGATAACGTGCCTGAACCGATCAAATCTTGATATAGGAAATATTTAAAACATTATCCAACAATACAAAATTATATCCTTCTTTACTTAATAAAGAGACTGATATGATGTTGTATATCAGGTTCGGTATCTAATAACATTCGTTCCGAATCAATGTATTCTGGTAATACAGGGTGATAACTACCTACTCACTTGGCGTGCAACAATTGCACCATTTCCATCTCTTGAAACATATCACCCGTTCTCAGTCATCTATCTTTCTGTAGCCCATGTAACAAATTCTATTTGCGGGATCCTGATCGGGTATCACTTACCCAGGACATAAAGGATATTGAGAAACAGTTCTCGGTGATGAACATACCCGAAGAAAATGCATCAATATGTACTTTTTTCGTTTTGGGCGGCACGGGAATTCTGGTAATCCCCTATTTCCTGCTCTGTCTTATAACAATTATAATTTGGAGTGGGACCAACGTTCCCTAGCGCAGTATAACAAGTGGGTTCGGTCCATACATCTGTATTATTATCTTGATTAAGGCGTGATATGGTCGCTACCTGGAGAGAGAGAAGAAAACACTCAGCGTATGCTCTTGCAAGATTTAGATTGGTTATTAATATATCTAATCAGGATGTCTCCCACTGTTTTAGTCAAATCTTCCTTCAAACCCTAAAAGGAAAGACTAGTCGGGATTAATTACACGCTACAAGTTCGCCAATCTTTCAGCCAGGCCAGTGTCGGTACTTTGAGGGAGGTTCCCCGTGCTTTCACACGGACCTAATTAAAGTAAACCTCGTTTTCCCAGGGGCGTAACCCCGTTAACACCTTTCTAGACACCTACTTGAACGGCTAATTGTAATGTGTAAAACTCTCCGAGGAGTAACTCTTACTCACAGCGGGTATCGGGATCCAACTATCTCATAGAAGGTATGCAATCTCATTGCAAATTTCAACACTTGAAATTCCATAATATTTTGCCCCTAGCATCCTATGACCTTGACGAAAGCCAACAAACCATAGACTACTAGTCAAGTTCAACCCGTCATTTCCCGATTGAATTAAACCCACCCGCACGACCCTTGACGAAAGCCAATAAAGTCGTACGACTACCCTAACTCAATCACATCATATGCTTATACAGATAAGCATAAATAGCTACCGCACACTACACCTTAACGAAAGCCAACAAACGTATCCCGAATACTATAAAGTACTTATCTGAAATGACGGAGGGCTACGACAGGTTTTTAAGAAAACCCTTTGCGTAATGAACTTGATATCGTTGTAGAATCGAGTGATTTTAAATGGAGTTTTTTTTAGGCTTTTCTAGTTTTGCTAAAGAGGTCACTCCCGGTGAAGGGATCTCGGCTCTTTCCTCATCGAATAAGGTGCAGGATATTTCACAAATATCACTATGCAAAGCAAAAACTATAGAAGCAATCAAAAGACAAACCGAGTATGCAGCATCTGCTAGTTTCGCTAAAGAGGTCACTCCCGGTGAAGGGATCTTGGCTCTTTCCTTATCGAATAAGGTGCTGGATGTTCTACAAGGAACACCGCTATGCAAAGCAGGAACTAGAGCTACCAGTTTTTAAACAAGTTTCTACAACATCTTTAGGTTTCTTTTATTTCATTAATCTCATTAATGAAGTCCCATTTTAATTATGCTTCACAAGTATCAGATATGAAACGAAATCAACAATATATAATATATATCTCATATATATAATATAAACATTCGTCTCAGGCAGTAATATGATCTCATCACTGAACATTGCAGCAGAAGAACATATATGAAATATTGGATATAATAGGAGGTCCGTGTTTTTAATACGAGCCTGTATAAAACACGAATTCAACGGTCGTGATGAATATCCAATCCCACACCCTTAGACCCCTACGAGAGCGGCAAGCAACACTGCCAATTCTAGGGTTAGGAGACCCGGTCTCGACTCCTCGAGATGGTCTCCCACTGGACCCTAGAACCCGGTTACTTGTTCTCCCCGCCTTGGGTCTAACCTAATGCGGAAAAGTAAATAATATACAATGGTGACATCATCCTCAGCCCGGAAGTGCCCTAATAAAAGAATATTACATACAATGAATTTTACATGAATGAAAAAGAAAAACTCTCATCTCACATAAAAACCCCGGCTATTCAAACATGACGATCCAATATAACATATCACAGCAACACATAATATCACATATCATCAACGTAAGTAAATATGCGTATCCCAATTGTCGTTGATGTATATCAACGAAACCGGCGATACCCACATATTACACTTACGGTCGCAGAAAAGAAAGTGTAAAACTACAACAGTTGGAATCCGCAACCTCCTTAGACATCGCATGTAACCAAATGAATTCCTTAGACATCTCATGCCTAACAATTATAAACCCCGCATTTTAGTCTCAATATCGAAAACACTATTCAATATCTAGTCGGGTAATTCAACAAGATTCCCGAAAACCTGATCGAATGCTCGTCGAAAACTTTAGTAGACGGCCGCACCCCCGATGCCATCGACGAAGTGCACTAAGGCGGAACACCGCTGCCGCGAGCACCCGAACGGATGCTTTTGGCGACGGGGTTCTCCTATAGTCACTTGGTCGGGGTTATGGGGCGTGGCTGTCTATTAAGTTTACCCGGTGAGTATCCGCGTACGCTACGTGATTGTGACGGACTTTTGATCGCATCAAAATCCCGTGGCAACCGATCATCTGAGACTAAACTGCTAGATTTATAGCATTCAAATTAGTTATCTCATAACTGCTTGTAGATTCCAAATATTGTATCACAATCCAGATAAATAGACAATGTTAAACTTTCCGATCGAATAAACAAACACCCAAAATTTCCCAAATGGCTAAACACTTGAGCGGAGTTTAAAAGCATCCATCACATGCCACAACACCAATGTTCCAGCCGTAGAAGGGTCAAACCAACGCCTCATATGTGGCAACGCCGTACTGCCCCAAACCCTAAGGTTTAGAGGCAGTTCAGACGGTCACATAATCGAGTTAAGGTTTGTGTTCTTCTAGAGGGTCCACCGCGTTACTTGCACGAATCAACGAATACAAAGGATCTCCAGAAAACTCAACACTTGAGTAATATTAAAAATTCCCAGAAGTATTTAAAAATACCTACGGATATACCCTTCAAATACGTGTCCCCAATTCTCACTTATGGCCGCGGAACCGCCGCGACAAGCATATTTATGCCGCGGTTCCGCGGCGCTTTGAGGGACTTGGGGGCTCGTATTTCACAGTTATCCTTAGAATTGCCAGCTGAATTTTCTGAGTATTTTTAATACGGAAAAAATCACATTTTTAAAAAATTTCCAGAGAGGGGTCAAAATACGACGTTTCGGGGTTCGATCGGACTTTTAACTTCGTATACACGTCGCCTAATACTCTAGCTTAGCTCTGATACCACTGTAGGGTTACTAGGTACTGTCACAAAGTTCTACAAGGCATCAACCATACCCGATTTAAAATTTAGACGTGCCGAACAACCCTAACCAAGATCTTAGACTAGAGATTAGGCGAAAACATAAGCAAGTAAACAACTTTACTTCTAAGAGTTTGGGATTACAACCTTTGTTGTCCGGTCCTTCACTTCATAAGCTCCGTGTTGTAGTCCCTTCGCTGCGATCATCAAGTTCCCAGACTCTAGAGAGGCTCCACGAAGAGAAAGATGCAAGCTTGCTTCCGATCTTCGATAACAAAGATGATCTACCTTGAAGTTTCTTTAACTCAAGCTCTCACTCACTAATCAAGTATTAATGATGTGAACACCCTAATCTAATTGGCTAGATTAGATGAGGATGATGAAGTAGGAATTTAGCTCTCATTTATTTTCATAATCTCACACTAATTCATCACAAAACTCAAAGCTAAAAAGCTTTGCAAGCAAGGAAGAAGAAGAAGAAATGAATAATCCTTTTGTGATGAATAATGAAAAGATATTATCATTACAATTGCACCATGGTTAAGTCAAGAAGGACTTAACCATTGTAGAGATTTGACTAGGGTTAAAGGGTGTGGGTTGGGTTAGGAAATATCAAACAAAATATCTAAACAAAATATCTTTGCAAGAAACAAAATAAAAGCTTCTAGAAAAGATTACCCAAATCAAACCCTAACCATGTTTAATCTCCACTAATCATGTTGCATTTGTAATCATAACATGTTACAATATTATATATCACATATATAATATATTTTTGTAACAAAAGAAAATAATACAATTAACATATATCGCATATATATCAATGTATTACCCGGTGAGAAAATGAATCAATAAAGCGATCCAATATTAGATAATGTAATGCAATATATCACATATATAATTATACATTAAATTATCGAATCAACACTTGATCCGACAATCCGGTTATATCGCATATAACCGACTAATATATCATGTACCGATTCATCGAATCAACACTTGATCCGATGACCCGGCTCATATCAAAATATCGCGAGAATATAATACGGTATCTCATATCGTATTATCCTCGGTTCTGCACATATCACATATGTGCTCCTACTCCGTTTTGCCTGAGTCAAGAAACCTCTGTGTAGGACTCTAAAGAATCGTCAATACGCCGGTAGCAGGTGATGATCATATCAAACACCTACAAGATGCAAGCGGTCAGCTAAACGTAACAGCCACCCAGGTATTGAGCGATCAGAAGATCAACAAGCAAGCCTGTACATTCTCCTGCGAATCCAATCAGTAACACTCCCGTACAGTCCGGTCTCTTCATCTGATATGTATCCGCATCATAGTCCTGGTAGTCAAGTACTCATCCTAAGGGCTTTATCAACATGTAACATAGAGACAATCAGAGTACATGTTAAGATAAAGTGCAACCAGATTGCATACTATCATGTCGAGCAAGAAAGTCCTCCCTATATATGTCCAAGCATCCACTACAATATACATCATATGTACAGTAATGGCCTCTAGGGCATACATATAACTAACAAGTTTTCCTTTCAGTATTTTCATTCCTGATGTGAGCCCGCATTATGGGACGTACATTCTAGTTTATTATTGTATTGGATCTTTTGCTTCCGCATTATTTTATTTCATGACTCGTTTATTCGGGCTTATAGACATGTGTTAGATAGTTTATTACTGTTCTTGATATCTCTACAGCCATAATGTGACTGTGGAAGGATGTTTCCTATCCACGGGTAGCATGGTTGGCTCTGTCACGTGCCTACCTTAGCGCACTCTGGGAAGCAGGACGTGACAGGGTTTGTTTGGTATCAGAGCCATAGGATTTAGGTTAATCGGGTTTGATTCTTTTTTGTAGTTAAGTATTGGACCCAATACACGAATCAGAATACTCCTGATTAAGAACATGTCCTGCCACATTGTTATCATGGTTCTTGAATCATATCTTTCTCTTGATCATTTGCCTTGACGATATGCAAACCACTTTGTATCTTGACTTGAAAACCTTTTGGTTTCCTATTGTTTCTCTCTGTTCCTTTGATTCTGATACTAGGATTTTGGCGACTTGAACGAAGTTATGTGATTGTAACTATGAACTGCAGCATGGTTACAATGCGGTACTCTATTTAAGTAACTTGGAGTCCTGGCCTTGATTCATTTCCTTGATTCATGGTCGTGAAATTTCCTTGGTTCTCTCAGTTTCATTGCTTACCAGTTCATGTTTTGCAGATTTCTTGGTGTTTGATACCGGCAGTTATGAAGTTGTCTTGGGAATGGATTTTCTCAGCACTTTCCACGCTAACATTGATTGTTGGCCAAAGAAAGTGATTTTCCAAATTCCCGGGCATCCGGAGTTTTTTTTTGCTGGAGGTAGTAGTTCTGTCGGGCCAGTCGAGTTTAGGGCTAGGCCAATAAACAATGTTCTTTCGTCGATGGAAGTTGATAAGGAGGAAACTCCAGCTGTAGTTCGAGAGTTCATGGATGTGTTCGAGGACATCTCGGGTTTACCGCCAAAACGAGATGTGGAGTTTGCAATTGATCTTGTTCCTAGTACAGCGCCAATCTCAAAGGCGTACTATCCGATGGCATCAGTGGAGTTGGAAGAAGTCAAGAAGCAGGTTACTGAATTATTTGAGAAGGGTTGGATTCACAGCAGCAATTCACCTTGGGGAGCTCCAGTTCTTCTAGCCAAGAAGAAAGATGGCACAAGGAGGATGTGCATCGATGATCGAGAATTAAACCGGGTGACTATTAAGAACAAGTACCCGATCCCTCGCATTTGGCGAATTATTCGAGCAGCTTAGTGGTGAGAGAGTATTCTCGAAGCTGGATTTGCGATCTGGATATCATCAGGTCCGAGTTAAATCTTAAGATATTTGCAAGACTGCGTTCTGAACTCGGTATGGACATTACGAGTATTTAGTGATGCCATTCGGAGTCCCAAATGCACCGGCAATATTTATGGACTTGATAAACCGAATCTTTTCACCGTTCTTGGACCAGTTTATAGTGGTGTTCATCGATGATATTCTGGTTTACTCGAGGAGCCTTGAAGAGCATGCAGAACACTTGAAGATCGCACTGCAGACATTGAGGAATGAAAGATTATATGCAAAGATGAGCAAGTGCGAGTTTTGGTTTGAAGAAGTGAAGTTTTGGGGCATGTCGTATCCGGAGATGGAATCGCCATTGACCCTGAGAAGATTATAGCAGTTCGAGATTGTACGATTCCGAAGAACGTAGCAGAGATCAGAAGTTTTCTTGGACTTTCCGGATATTACAGAAGGTTCGTGGAGAATTTTGCTCATTTGGCTAAGATTTAACCAAGCATAAGCGTAAGGAAGTACCGTTCGTATGGACGGATAAATGTGCCTCAGCTTTTGAGGCGTTGAAACAGAGATTGATAACCGCTCCTATTTTGACCGTACCAGACAGTTCCGGAGGATTGGTAATTCACAGCGACGCATCTGGGAAAGGTTTGGGATGTGTTTTGATGCAGCATGGAAAGGTTATAGCTTATGCATCAAGACAGTTGAAGACCCATGAGAAGAATTACCCAACTCATGATTTGGAACTAGCAGCAGTAATTTTCGCTTTGAAGATTTGGAGACACTACTTATTGGGCGAAAGGGTTGAAGTATTCACCGATCACAAAAGCCTAAAGTTTGTGTTCATACAGAAAGAGCTTAACATGAGGTAGCACAGATGGTTGGAGCTGATGGCTGACTACGATCTTGACCTTAAGTACCATCAGGGGAAAATTAATGTTGTGCCGGATGCGCTTAGTCGATTGCCAGCAATTCAGATGTTGACTGCAAAGAAGGAACTTATCGAAGACTTTCGAAGATTCGAGTTGGAGATCGTGCTACCACATTCTTCGGGACAGTTAACGCAGCTGCAAGTACAATCGTCATTGATCGAGAGAATTAAAGCAGCGCAGTGGCAGGACCCAAGATTGCAGAAGTTTCGAGAGCAGGTTGAAGCTGGACTTCGAACGGACTTGTTGATTCATGAAGATGGTTCGTTGCGATATGGTAGCCGTTTGTGTGTGCCAAAAGGAGATATTCGCGAAGAAGTTCTGAAGAAGGCGCACAGTTCCGCATATTCCGTACATCCAGGAGGCACGAAGATGTATCATGATCTACGACAACATTTCTGATGGGAAGGTATGAAAAGGGAGATTGCTCGTTTTGTGGCAAAGTGCTTGGTGTGTCAGCAAGTTAAGGCTAAACATCAAAGGGTTGCTGGTTTATTGCAACCACTTCCGATTCCTCAATGGAAGTGGGAACATATAACCATGGATTTCGTGACGGCTTTACCGCAGAGTCCAAAGGGCAACAATGCAGTTTGGGTGTGTTTACCGCCGGAAGCCGGGAAGACTGAACGTCTTGCCTGAATATGGAGGCAGATGCTAATTGGTGCTATCCGTCCACCTCTCCGAAGATGCCAAGTTGATTTATGGCACCATGTATCGAAGGTTTAAACGGATGCGGCCGATATAGCAGACTTCGTCAGATTCCCCCTCGTTTGAGGGGGTTTTGATTGTGGGGACGCTCTTCCCTGCAGGCGCAAGCCCCTGCAGTTAATTACGCTACCGCATCGCGGTAACAACTTTCTCCTTCTCCATATGGTCACTTCGTGTCGTGGGTGTTTGTTTTGTGTTTGGTTGCCCGTGGATTGTATACGGAGACTAAGTTATGTTGTCGCCCGTAGGGTATGGACTAGTCCAAATCCGTATCTTTCTTAGATTTGGGTTTGGGGGGGTTGTGTTTAAGGATACGTTAGCCTTATTTGAGGCTAAGATCAACTTAAACGTTTGTTAAGGATACGTTAGTCTAATTCTAGACTAAGATCAACTTAACGGGATCGTTTGGATCCGACAAGAGAGCAATTGGGCTCTAATGCTTAGTTTAGTGACATTGCGGTCGATAATTAGTTTAAGGACATTATGGTCCATTTTTAGTTTTAAGACATCGCGGTCGAGATTAAGGACATCATAGTCCGTGAGTTTAAGGACCTCACAGTCCGGTGTTAGTTTTAAGACATCACGGTCGAGGTTAAGGACATCATAGTCCGTTAGTTTAAGGACCTCACAGTCCGATGTTAGTTTTAAGACATCACGGTCGAGATTAAGGACATCATAGTCCGTGGATTTAAGGACTCCATGGTCCGACGTTAGTTTTAAGACATCACGGTTAAGGTTAAGGACATCATAGTCCGTGGATTTAAGGACTCCACAGTCCGATATTAGTTTTAAGACATCACGGTCGATGTTAAGGACATCATAGTCCATGAGTTTAAGGACCTCACAGTCCGTAAAATGTGTGGTCGTCGGGACCCGTCACCTCTTTGAAGACGTTGAGGAATTACAACGACAAATATCAAAGGAGTGAAAAGATATACCCTTGAACCGGGGTGATTTGGTTGAAAGATCAGATGTGCTCAGTTCAAAATAAGTTGAGGACTTATGGCCAGAATTGGGCAAAGTCCAATTAAAATGTTTTGACATTTTATTTCTGTTCTGGCTATTAAGCCTTTATTTAGGCTCGGCCCTTTCTAATAATGCCAAGCATTGGGCACTGTCATTTTTTCTGGTATTAAATGCATAGAATTTATCAGGAACAAAGTGGTATTCTGACAGTGCGCCACGTGGCACGTCAAGCGCTTTGTGCCAATTAAAGAGCGCAATGCGCTAGCGCACGCGAAGGTGACACGTGTCGTGCTCAGCGCTAAGCGCCGGTTCATTAGCGCACTTGCGCTTTCCATCTATAGGCGCTTTGCGCTAGTCTGTTGGCGCGCCAACGAGCAACACGTGGCACGCTTGACGCTGAGCGCCAGTCTATGAGCGCAGCGCTCTGTTTCAGGAGCGCAAAGCGCAGATTGTGTCTCTGGTTGACACGTGGCAAGTTCTGGCACCGTGCGCCGGTCCAATGAGCGCAAGGGCACAGTTCATGAGTGCAAGGCACTTTTCAATAGCGCAAAGCGCATCTGATCGATTTTAAGCTCATAGAACAACTTTTACGTTCTTCTAAGGAGGCTTTGCCTCAAGATCCAAGAATAAAGGTTCTTGTTTTGATAAAAGGCTCTGCCTTTATAGATCAAAACATCTGTTAGTGAAGTATTTTACTTCTTTTATTTTTTTTATAATTAGATCTTTTGATCTTTCTTCTTATCATCAAAGACCTTGGTCTTTTTTCAGATCTATGATCTTTTTAGAAGAGGGTTCTTCTTTTTATGAGATGATTTCATCTCTGTTTTTCAAGAACATAGTTCTTTTTTTTTAAATTGAATATGAAGAACACACTTCTTTTTCTTAAGAGCTCGCTCTTTTTTGCAGAGGGTTTTTCTCTCTGTTCTTCTGTATTCTCTCTCTATTTCGACTTGAAGTCTAAGGTCCTATATATAGGGCCAAATGATTTGTTAAATCAGTTTTGAGAGATCTTTCTCTTATTGATTTGGGAATATTTCCTACCGTTGGATCTTTGATCCTAAGGCTTCTGTTTTTCAGAAGATAAACTTCTTGTTTTAATAAGATTAAGAAATTTTTCCATGCAGAATTTGTTCTGTTTTTGGTAATTCATTATTTACCATTGGATCATTGATCCAGCGGTGCTTAAAACACAATCTTGTTGTTTGGCAAGATTTTGAGAAATCTTTGCTTAACAGAATTTAATTCTGGTTAATTAATGATTTATCATTATTACTAGATCCTTTGATCTAACGGCGGGAATTTTTTAATTCCAGCGTTGGCGCACCTACGTTCGACACATGGCGCGCAGCACGGAGCACAGCGCAACTGCGCTAGCGCGCCCGTGCTTGACACGTGGCGCGCAGCGCAGAGCGCTGGATCTGAAGCGTTGCTTCAACAGAGCACTGGATTTGAAGCGTTGCTTCAACAGAGGTGTCTTTTCGCCTTTCTTTTTAAGTCAAACTTGTATTCCCTAGAATCTTTCATTTCCCGAATCTTGGATATAGTTCCATTGTACACAAAATTTTCTGTGCCTAGTCTTTATAACTCGAAGCAAAACTTCTTTCTTTTCTCATCTCCAAAGAACCCTTTCAACTATGGCTTGTAACCGCCCCCATGCTTGTAAACAGCCGTGGGAAGTGCCCATTAAGGACATTGTTCCTCGGTTTGCTGCGCGCTTGGTGGATCCTTCTCTCACGGATGCCGAGTGTGATGCGATGAAGTATGAACTTGTGATCCGTAAGGGGTCCCCTCTTACAATGGGATCCATTTGGCTCCGGATAATTATTCTTGCCGTGTTCGATGACATCCCCCTTCACCCAGCGGAGATGACCCTGGCGATGCTCGATGCGGCTGAAGACAAGCTCAAGTGTTTCCATGAGGCGTGCCTGATTACTCAGGCTCTGAAAGACTGCTCGATTCACCTGTTGAGCCAAATAAGAGCCCGGCGGGCTATCATTTCTGCTTTTGCAGATGAACACGGAGCCAATCGGTGGGGAGCCACTCCTCGTGAAAATCGTCGTTTTGATGTGCTGGAGAAGGCGGCGAGGGAGTTAGAAAATTTTGTTTATTATTTTGTTCACCCTTGTGCCACTGATCCCTTGTTTGGTGATCTTTTTTAAATGTAATAATAAATAAATGTATTAATTAAGTATTTTATTATCTGTTAGGTGTTTCTTTGCTTTTTAATTCTTCGTTATGGCTATGCGCTGCATAATTTGATTTGCTATAATAAGGTGCAGGTAATTCTCATAAGGGTGAAGCGCTTCTGTGCTTTGCACGTGAGCGCTGCTTCAGAGTCTTTGACTCTTTTTGTAGGCACATCTGATGTTAGTACCTTTCATGAAGCGTTGCTTCGCTTTCCAATCTTGGAAACAGAGCTTTGCTCTAATTTAAGATTCGTAGCGCAGAGTGCAGCGCAATTGCGCTAGCGTTGGCACACTCGCGCTTTGACACATGGCGCGCGGTACGCCTGGCGCTAGCGCACTCGTGCTTGGCACGTGACGCGCCGTGCGCCTGGCGCGGAACCTGAAGCATTGCTTCAATTTTTCCCTTTAGAATTTAATACAGAGCCTTGCTCCTCTGAATTATATGTAGATTTCTTAATCTTTGATGAAGAACTCTTAAGAGTTTCCTCATGGATCTTGAAGATCCCAGAATTCATTAATTGATTTTAATTTTCTTTTCTGATGGGTTTTTCCATCGTCATTACAGAGCCAGGCATCTTGGCCTTGAGCGTGGCGCAACTGCGCTAGCGCACCTGTGTTTGACACGTAGCGCGCAGCACAACGCAACTGCGCTAGCGCACCTGTGTTAGACACGTGGCGCGCAGCGCAGAGCGCCGAATCTGAAGCGTTGCTTCAATTTTCCCATCTTGAATTTTTAAACAGAGCTTTGCTCTGATTGGGGAAGCAGAAGCGTCGCTTAATTTCAAACCTTGGAATTTGAACAGAGCTCTGCTCTGATTGAGGGAAGCAGAAGCGTCGCTTCATTTCCAATCTTGGAATTTAAATAGAGCTTTGCTCTGATAGGGGAAACAAATGCCCCCCCACCGTTGTGCTTGCGTGGCCCATGCGTGAGCGCAGCGGTGGCAATATCTGAGCCCTTGGATCAACTCAGAAGTTGAAGAGACGTTTTAACGCCTATAAATAGGACATTTGGTCCTCTAGATGATTATCATCCTCTTTGAGAATTTTGTTCAGAGCACAGCTCTTCTGTTTGAGAATTTCTCAGAAGTAGAAAAAGAACTCTTTCCAAACTTAGGTAAAATCTTAACAAATCTTAATGAGTTAGGGTTTTACCTATTAACAGAGCCTTGCTCTTAATAGATCTTTGATCTTCAGAAAACCCATTTAGGGTTTCACTAGCAGAGCTTTGCTCCATAGGTCTAAAGAGATCTAAAGAGAACCCTATTAGTGTTCCATTAATAGAGCTCTGCCCTCTAAAAGGATTTTACTTATGATTTCTTAATTCATTAATGGAGCTTTGCTCCTTTCAAATCATATAGAAGAACTTTTAAGAGTTTTTTTTTTGAAGATTAAAGATGGAATTTTATTTTTTGATGAATTATATCATCTTCTCAGAGCTAAGCTCTCAATGTTCTCGGGGGATTTCTTTAATTTCCCCTCATAATTGATTTTGACGGGTGTCACTCCTGTCTGCAGAGCATTGCTCTCGAGGAGTTTACTTCCCTGTGCCTGTTTTGAATGAGAAATTACTTAATCAATCTGTCTGCTAATTTTGTTGATTTTCTTTTACAGGAGCAATGGACGCTCACATGTATGATCTCGACGAGATTATCTCTTACGGAGACATCCGCTCACTCGGCCGTTCTCAGAATCGAGAATTCACAAATGCCGAGTGTGCCGAAATTATGAGTCGCTTTGACGCATACAATGGTCAACTGCTTCCTCGGCATTCCCTTCTCCTGATGCTTATTGTGGGAGCGATCTGGGAAGCGCTTCCTCTATTCTGTACCGGCGTGCCGCTTAGGGCATTGAAAGCCGCTGAGGATAAGGTGCACTCGGTGTATCTGATGAGCCTAATCTCAAAGAGAAGGCGAGACAATCTTGTCGATCTCCTGCACCAGGCTTTTCAACAGTCGGCCATACTTGCTGCCTATCGGAGGGTGGAGGACATCCGTGGGGACCCCAACGCTTGTGATCGCGAAAGAAAGCACACTAAGATGGTTCGCCAGGCCTGGAAAATTCTGGACAAAGTCACTTTTGAGTTCCTCAATCCATGCCCTGGATCAGAGGTTTTGCCATTGTAATTATTTAGATAATGTCTTTGTTTGTTGTTTTTATAATTGTAAGAACCTTTTTGCAATATGAATGGCAAATTTCTCATTTTAGCGTGTTTTATTTCATGTTCTGAATCTTTTGCACATGCATGAATGGGTGTGCCTCGAACGCTTAATTAAATACAGATCAGTTGTTCTCCTTGTTGCTTTCTTCTCTTTACTGTGTTGTTGCCATGTGATTTTAGCGAGTGCGATCTGTAGGTAGCATATAGCTGTCAATCTTGGATTCTTTGTAGGACGGTGGTGGCTTAGAAAACAGGGTTAGAATCTGTCAACTAAGACTTTTCAACTTTATGAGCCGTAAGGGTCTCATAAAGAATTTTCTCCCTACCGGTCGAGAGGATCCCATAGGTGTAATTTCTCCTTAAGAATCGTGAGGATTCCTAAGGGCATTTTCTCTTGAAAGTCGTAAGGATCTCACAAGAGAATTTACTTCCTCACGAGTCGTGAGGACCCGCAAGTGATGGTGAAGTTGTCCTTATCCGCATTTCACGGAGTTAAGGGTTGCTCTGGATACTTCCCACGGGTTCACTGCCGTGTTTGGCGAGGACCAGGCTCCGCTCTGGACGTTTTCCAGGATACCGTAGTTTAAAGACATCGCGGTCGAGGTTAAGGACATCATAGTCCGTAGATTTAAGGACTCCACAGTCCGTTATTCATTTTAAGACATCACGGTCGAGGTTTAGGACATCATAGTCCATGAGTTTAAGGACCTCACAGTCCAATGTTAGTTTTAAGACATTACGGTCGAGGTTAAGGACATCATAGTCCATGAGTTTAAGGACCTCACAGTCCGATATTAGTTTTAAGACATCACGGTCGAGGTTAAGGACATCATAGTCCGTGGATTTAAGGACTCCACGGTCCAATGTTAATTTTAAGACATCACAGTCGAGGTTAAGGACATCATAGTCCAGGGATTTAAGGACTCCACAGTCCAATGTTAGTTTTAAGACATCACGGTCGAGGTTAAGGACATCATAGTCTATGAGTTTAAGGACCTCACAGTCCAATGTTAGTTTTAAGACATCACGGTCGAGGTTAAGGACATCATAGTCCATGAGTTTAAGGACCTCACAGTCCGATGTTAGTTTTAAGACATTACGGTCGAGGTTAAGGACATCATAGTCCATGGGTTTAAGAACCCCACAGTCCGTGAAATGTGTGGTTGTCGGGACCCGTCACCTCTTTGAAGACGTTGAGGAATTACAACGACAAATATCAAAGGAGTGAAGAGATGTACCCTTGAACCAAGGTAAAATTAGTTTAAGGACATTACGATCCATTGTTAGTTTTAAGACATCACGGTCGAGGTTAAGGACATCATAGTCCGTGAGTTTAAGGACCTCACAGTCCGATATTAGTTTTGAGACATCACGGTCGAGGTTAAGGACATCATAGTCCGTGGATTTAAGGACTCCACGGCCCGATGTTTGCTCTGGATGCTTCCCACGGGTTCACTGCCGTGTTCGGCGAGGACCAGGCTACGCTCTGGACGTTTTCCACGGGGTCAGAAGTGACATAATCCGCGTTCCACGTAGCCAGGAATTTTGCTCGGGATGCTTCCCACGGGTTCACTGCTGTGTTCGGAGAGGACCAGGCTCCGCTCTGGATGCTTCACACTGGTTCACTGCCGTACTCTACGAGGACCAGGATCCGCTCTGGACGTTTTCTATGGGGTCAGAAGTGACATAATCCGCGTTCCACGTAGCCAGGAATTTTGCTCTAGATGCTTCACACGGGTTCACTGCCATGTTCAGTGAGGACCAGGCTCCGCTCTGGATGCTTCACACGGGTTCACTGCCGTGCTCTGTGAGGACCAGGATCCGCTCTGGACGTTTTCCACGGGGTCAGAAGTGACATAATCCGCATTCCACGTAGCCAGGAATTTGCTCTGAATGCTTCCCACGGGTTCACTGCCGTGTTCGGCGAGGACCAGGCTCCGCTCTGGATGCTTCAAACGGGTTCACTGCCGTGCTCTGCGAGGACCAGGATCCGCTCTGGACGTTTTCCACGGGGTCAGAAGTGACATAATCCGCGTTCCACGTAGCCAGGAATTTTGCTCTGGATGCTTCCCACGGGTTCACTGCCGTGTTCGGCGAGGACCAGGCTCCGCTCTAGATGCTTCACACGGGTTCACTGCCGTGCTCTGCGAGGACCAGGATCCGCTCTGGACGTTTTCCACGGGGTCAGAAGTGGCATGATCCGCGTTCCACGTAGCTAGGAATTTTGCTCTGGATGCTTCCCACGGGTTCACTGCCGTGTTCGTGTAGGGTTCCTAGGCACTCTAGTTAAGTCTCACAAGTGATCAAACATGCACAAATAAAAATTTACGGGTGCCTACAAACCCGACTACGGATCGTTTACTAGATATTTAGGCGAAGTATGCAAGTAAACGGAAATATATCTAAAGGGAATGGGCTACAACCTTTGTAGATCCGGTCCACCACCTCCTAGGTTCCGTGAAGAAGTCTCTCCGCTGTCCAAAACGGACCCATGACTCTTGCATCGGTATCATCGAAGAATGGGCGAGCTTGATCGTCGGTTCAATGCCGAAGATGATCTACGTCGAGATATCGCAAGAACAAGCTCCAACTTCATCAAGCTTGGAAAACTTGTGAAGGAAACACCCTATACTACTTGGCAAGAGGTAGAGGATGAAGAAATAGGAGTTGGGTTCACTTTAGATTTGGATTTCTCACACTTTTTTAACACTTTCCATTGGAGTAGCAAGCTACATCCATGGAAGAAGAAGATGAAGAAGAAGAAGATGATATGATAACTTAATTATAAAAAGAAAAGAAAATCCAATACTTATCATATCTTTGACCATGGTTTAGTGTAGAGACTTAACTTAGGTTAGATGGTGGTTAGGATTAGATAAAAGACAAGAATGGTGGACTAAGTTCAAAGCTTCAAGAAGCTTTCAAATAAAAACAAAACTAGCAACCATTCTTATCTCTTTATCTTTTCTTTTTCCAAAATAAATAAAAGGAATAAATAAATGATTAAGTAAATGAAAAAGAAACCCTAATCACTAATTAACCATGGTTTAACACTTTACACAAAACCAAGTTAGATTGTATCATCAAACATGATACAATCATGTGCACAAAACTATATCGAATATACAATGTGCACATCCGCGCGAGAAAATCCATTTAAAGTGAACCGATACTAGTTAATGCAAAGCAATATATCAAATATATATAATTATGTATTAAATCATTAAATCAACACTTGATTTAACGATCCGGTCATATCGCATATAACCGGCTAGTATCCAATGTGTCGGCTTATCGAATCAATCCTTGATTCGATAACTAGGTTATATCGCATATAACCATTCGATACATTGATCGCGAGAATCAAATACGGTATCACATACACGCATTATTCTCGGTCCCGCACATATCTCATATGCACTCCTATTTCGTTTCGCTTGAACCAGGAAACCTCTGTGTAGGACTCTAAAGACTCGTCAATACGCCGGTAGCAGATGATGATCATATCATGCACCCACAAGCCGCAAGCGGTCTGCTAAACGTAACGGCCACCCGGGTATTGAGCGATCAGAAGATCGACGAGCTAGCCCGCTCACACTCCTGCGAATCCGACCAGTAACACTACCGTATAGTCCGGTCTGTTCGTCTGATATGTCGCATATCTCGCCTAGGGGTGGTAAACGTCAGACCCCAATAGCTCGATAAGTCATGCCGACGTAGGGTCCATAACATTCGTGAAACTACTGATAACACTTACCAGTATATCACTGCAACCCTGGCCAGGGATTTCCTGTTATGGCCAGTCGAGCATAGCACAACATCAACCCCCAATACCGGGAGAGACGAATCCCCTCCTATCGCTCATTGCCTCCATGTGAATCGGGACTGTACCCAAAAACCACCTGTTTGCACAACTCAGTAGAGCCGTGGTAGGGTGGAAATCAAAGCACAGTGGGAGACACACAAGACTCTATGATGATCTCGGGTCTACAGACTAAGCTGTACCAGTGTCACCAGAGAACTGCCATCTGACGTGAGGTATAATACCATCTGGGAGTTCTCGGCGAGTCCGTTCAGTGTACCCAGTCTCCACTGAGCACCCGCATACCATCTTCGATGTCAAACACCAATGGATATGGGATCATCCATCGCCCATCGCATGGGTCGAGAAGATATGCGCTAGTCTACTCTGGAATATCGATGCCCCGTCTCGATATTCCCTCGACTAGGAACTTTTCAAGGATGTACTCATGGACTACTCAGGCCCCATTAGTATGATCTACATCATAGCCCTGGAAGTCGAGCACACATCCTAAGGGCTTTATCAACATGTAATCAGAGAGACAGAAAGTATACATGTTAAGATAAAGTGCAACCAGATAGCGTACTATCATGTCGAGCAAGAAAGTCCTTCCTATATATGTCCCAGCATCCACTACAATATACATCCAATGTACAGTAATGGCCTCTAGGGCATACATATAACTAACAATCTCCCACTTGCACTAGGGCCATTTGTAGCAGTGGTTGCAGTATCACATACTCAACCATCCCCTAAAAGTCTCTCTTTGGGAAAAAGGCCTTCGTGAGTGGATCCGCCGTGTTGTCCTCTGAGTCTACTCCCCTAACCTCGATCACCCTGGAGATCAACTATCTCCATGATCAGGTGATGCTGCCTCAGAATTTGTCTGGGTCACTGATGGGACCAGGGTTCCAGGGCCAAAGCTACATTTCCATTGTCATACAATGGCAGGAACCTAATTCATTTTATGAACCAATATACACCCAAACTTCCTCTTTGGTAGTACCTTCAATAGCGATGTTACCAGCCTTTATCGTCTAGTTTGCCACGGTATTGAGCTTGGAACTCTTCCAACATACCGTCCCTTTACTGAGGGTAAAGACAGTGCCTGTGACTGACATTCAGTCGTCTTTATCACCCTGGAACACTTCCAGTGATTCTCCCCAGGATCGATTGATACCATCTCACTACATCTAGTGAGAATCCAAACATCCAATTACATCTATCTCATAGATGAAAACTCAGGATTTAGGAGGTATCACTTTGATCCTATTTGGGGAATCCTAATGATAAAAGGAGATTGACCGATCGTAGTATAGGAAACTCTTTTCCTATCAAGAGTATGTTGTCTACGTACAATACGAAGATGACCACCTTACTCTCTACTACCCTTTTGTATATACAAGGTTCGTCTACCATTTTGATGAAGTCAAACACTTTGACTATCACATCAAAACAGACGTTCCAACTCTGCGATGCCTGCTTTATTATGTAAAGCAACTTGCACACGTTTCCGCTGCTCCTACTGTTTACGAAGACCTCTGGCTGTGTTCTTATAGACGTTCTCTTCTAAATCAGTATTTAGAACAACAGTCATGGCACCCAACCACCAGATATCGTAGTCATGGTATGTAGCCATGGTAAGTAGGATCTGGATAGACTTAAGCATAGCTACTGGAAAAAGGTCTCATCATTATCCATGCCTGGTCGATGACGAAAACCTTTAACAAGTCTAGCTTTGAAAGTCTCAACTTCTCCATCTACACCAAGTAATCTTTTCAAGATATACTTGCTCCTGATGGGGATTTAACCCTTCAGATATAGCAGCTAAAGTCCATACTTTGCTGGTGTATGTGGATTCCATCTCAGATCGCTAAGCATCCAGCCATTCTTACAGAGTCCCTACTCTCGATGGCCTGCTCTAAACTAGTTGGGTCATCATCTCATGATGCAATCCTTGCTCCCACTGTCATCGAGAAACCGAGGTATCTCTCAGGTGGGTGAGGAACCCTACTAGATCGGCGGAGAGGCTGAGTTTCGTCGGAAAATATTGAATCCTTTGGTTCTACCAAATTATCTGCAGTTTTGTACAGCTGGAACCTTTCCAGTTCTACAGAACTGATCTTACCTCGATCTTGTCCGGATTTTGCTTTTGACATAGGCCGTACAATCCCAAATCTTAACTCGCTTAAGAGATGGGTTCTTCCCATACCATATCTTATATGGAGTGGTAGGCAGTGGTTTGATTCGAACCCAATTCAATAGGTATGCAGCTTCTCAAGTGCATAACACCCCAAAAGGAAATAGGTCACTCAGTAATACTCATCATAGAGCACACCATCTCATATAGGGTGTGATTGCTCCGCCCTGATACACCGTTGTGCTGTGGTGTAATCAGAGGAGTAGTACGGAGAGAGAATCTCATTCTCTTTTAGAATGGTCCAGGAATGCCATGCACAAGTATTCTCCTCCCTGATCTCATCATAGGACATAATACTTATACCCGGTTATTGGTTCTCTACTTCTAACTTATATTCTGTGAATACCTCAAAAGGTTCGGACTTATGTTTCAACAGGAACATATGACTGAATCTTGAGAGATTATCAGAGAATATAATGAAGTATAAAGAACCAGTCCTGGCATTTGTAGACAGGAGACTTTACATACATCATCATGTATCAGTCCCAAGAGTTTACTAACTCTTTCTCTGTTTCTAATAAACAGAGCTATGGTCATTTAATCTTTATGACATGACTGGCAAGTTTCATAAGATGTAAATTCAAACTGATTTAAATATGCATCTAAAATGTAACTTCAGCCAGTCGGGTCGCATTGATATGACCTAGTCTGCAATGCCTCAAGAATGATTCGTTCATTTCTGAACTCTTCCTCTTGTGTGTGTTCTGTATACTAGGAACTGGAGTTTGATTTAGAACTTCAATGCTTTTAGATAACGTGCCTGAATCGATCAACTTTTGATATAGGAAATGTTCAAAACATTATCCATCAATACAAAATTATATCCTTTCTTTAGTAATAAAGAGACTGATATGATTTTGTATATCAGGTTCGGTATCTAATAGCATTTGTTCAGAATCAATGTATTCGTAATACAGGGTGACAGTGACCGACAGACTTGGCTGCAACACTTGCCCCGTTTTCTGTCTCATGAAACTTATCATCCGTTCTCAGTTTTTCTACCTTTTTGTAGCCCTATGTAACAGATTACATATCTGGGATCCTGATCCGGTATCATATACCCAGGATGCAGAGGATACTGAGAAACAGTTCTTTGTAATGAACACACCCGAAGGAGATGCATCATATGCACTTTCTTCGTTTGGGCGGCATAGGAATTCTGGTATTTCCCTATTTCCTGCTCTGTCTTATAACAATTATAAGTTAGAGCGGGACCAACGTTCCCCAGCTCTGTATAACAAGCGGGTTCGGTCAATAATCCGTATTATTATCTTGATTAAGGCGTGATATGGTCGCTACCAGGAGAGAGAGAGAAGAAAACACTCAGCGTGCGCTCTTTCAAGAATAGATTGGTTATATATTTTATCTAATCAGGATGGCTCCCACTGTTTTTATCAAATCTTCCTTCAAACCCTAAAAGGAAAGATTAGCCGGGATTAATTACACACTACAAGTTCGCCAATCTTTCAGCCAGGCCAGTGTCGGTACTTTGAGGGAGGTCCCCCGTGCTTTCGCACGAACCTAATTAATGTAAACCTCGTTTTCCCAGAGGCGTAACCCCGTTGACACCTTTCTAGACACCTACTTGATCGGCTAATTGTAATGTATAAAACTCTCCCAGGAGTAACACTTACTCGCAGTGGGTATCGGGATCCAACTATCACATAGAAGGTATGCAATCTCATTGCAAGTTTCAACACTTGAAACTCCCGATAATGGTTTCTACCCCTAGCACCTATGACCTTAACTATGGTCAACAAATCATAAGTACTAGTCAAGTTCTACCCGTCATTTCATGATTAATTAGACCCACCCACATGACCCTTAACTAAGGTCAACAAAGTCACGCGACTGTCCTAACTAATCGCATCATATGCGGTGTAGGAAGACATCACTTAGCTACCGTACACTGTGCCTTGACTATGGTCAACAAACACAGCACGAATACTAAGTACTCTACTTCCTAAAATGACGGAGGGTTGCGGCTGGTTTTTGTGAAAACCTTTAACGCTTTGAACTTGATCTCGTTGCGGAATCAAATGGTTTTTAAATGGAATGTTTTCGAGGCTTTTCTAGTTTTGCTAAAGGGGTCACTCCCGGTGAAGGGATCGTCGGCCCTTTCCTCGTCGAATGAGGTGCGGGATATATCATATATATCATTGTGCAAAGCGGAAACTATAGAAGCGATCAAAGACAAACCGAGAGTTGTAGCATCTGCCAGTTATTGCTAAAGGAGTCACTCCCGGTGAAGGGATCTCGGTCCTTTCCTCATCGAATAAGGTGCTGGATGTTCTATAATGAACACCACAATGCAAAGCAAGAACTGTAGCTACCTGTTTTTATTTTGAAATTCGATTCCACAACATCAATTAGGTTTATTTTTCTTTCATTAATCTCATTAATGAATATCCCATCATTTAATTCCACCTAACCATCACAGATAAATATAACGTACGCTTATGCCATCCGCATTCGCCTCGATATCCCGTCTGCACCGTTAGGTTAGGTAACTAACGCCAGAGCGAGGCAGGGCTAGCGCGGGTGTAAAACATAAGCAACGTCTATATAATATATCATATATACTATAATATCTCTCACAGAGCACAGAACATCGCATGATCACAGATAAAACACAGCAGAAGAAACATATGAAATATTGGATATACTAGGACGTCCGTGTTTTCAATACGAGCCAGTATAAAACACGGATTCCACGGTCGTGATGAATAGCCAATCCCACACCCCTAGACCCCTACGAGAGCGGCAAGCAACCCTGCCAATTCTAGGGTTAGGAAACCCGGACTCGACTCCTCGAGTTGGTCTCCCACTGGACCCCAGAACCCGGTTACTTGTGCTCCCCTCCTTGGGTCTATCCTAGTGCAGAAAAGTAAATAATATACAACGGGCGACGACTTCCGCAACCTGGAAGTGCCCCAATAAAAGAATATTACATACAAGTTTTTACATGAATGAAAAAAATGAAAAACACTCATCTCACATAAAAAACCCCGGCTATTCAAACACGACGATCCAATATAACATATCCAGCAACACATAACATCACATGTCATCAACGTAAGTAAATATGTCCATCCCAATTGTCGTTGACATATAGCAACGAAACCGGCGATATCACATATTACACTTACGGTCACAGAAAAGAAAGTGTAAAACTACAACAGTTGGAATCCGCAATCTCTTCAGACATCGCATGCCTGACCAAATGAATTCTTTAGACATCGCATGCCTAACAATTATAAACCCCGCATTTTAGTCTCATTATCGAAAACACTTTTCAATATCAAGTCGGGCTATTCAACAAGATTCCCGAGATGCTGATCGAATGCTCGTCGCAAACTTCAGTAGACGGCCGCACCCCCGATACCGTCGACGAAGTGTACCAAGGCGGAACACCGCTACCGCGAGCACCCGAACGGATGCTTTCGGCGACGGGGTTCTCCTACAGTCACTTGGTCGGGGCTATGGAGCGAGGCTGTCTATTAAGTTTATCGGCGAGTATCCGCGTACGCTACGTGATTGCGACGGACTTTTGAACACATCAAAATTCCGTAGCAACCGATCAAGTGAGACTAAACTGCTATGTTTATAATATTCATTTAGTTATCTCATAACTCTTTGTGAATTCCAATTATTGTATCCCATTTCGGATAAATAGAAAATGTTAAACTTTCCGATCGAACAATCGAACACCCAACTTTTCCCGATACAGATCAACACATGAAATAAGTCTAACAACATTCAGTTCGTACCTCAGTACCAACGGTCCAGCCGTAGAAGGGTCAAGCCAACGCCTCACATATGGCACGCCGTACTGCCCCAAACCCGAAGGTTCAAAGGGCAGTTCAAGACGGTCACATAATCGAGTTAAGGTTTGTGTCTTCTAGAGGGACCATCGCGTTACTTGCACTACTTAGAACGTCGTCAAACTACGGAAAAATCCAACACTTGGAAATTTCCCGACAGGGGAAAAATTGGGTATTTATATCCGGTCGAACTTTTAAACATATTCTAAAATTTATCCGGAAAGCCACACAGACAAAATTTGATACTCCGATCGAAACACCGAATCCCCAAAACAACTGCAGAAAAATCAACTCTTGAAAAATTATTAAAAATTCCCAGAAAACCCATCTAATAAAAATAGGAATTACTGTGCAGAAATTGGGAGGTGACGTCATCACCGAGCCGCGGAACCGCCGCAGAAGCTGGGCTTCTGCCGCGGTTCCGCGCTCTGTTTAACGAATTATTCACCTGAGTTTCAACAGTAATTCTTATAATTATTTATTGAATTTTTTAGGCATTTTTAATACACAAAAATCCGCATTCTCGGAAAAAGTACAGAGAGCATATTTGTTCCGGGGTTCCGGGTTCGTTCGGACTTCGAATTCCGTCTGGACTTCGCCTAAGGCTCTAGCTAGGCTCTGATACCACTGTAGGGTTCCTAAGCACTCTAGTTAAGTCTCACAAGTGATCAAACATGCACAAATAAAAATTTACGGGTGCCTACAAACCCGACTACGGATCGTTTACTAGATATTTAGGCGAAGTATGCAAGTAAACGGAAATATATCTAAAGGGAATGGGCTACAACCTTTGTAGATCCGGTCCACCACCTCCTAGGTTCCGTGAAGAAGTCTCTCCGCTGTCCAAAACGGACCCATGACTCTTGCATCGGTATCATCGAAGAATGGACGAGCTTGATCGTCGGTTCAATGCCGAAGATGATCTACGTCGAGATATCGCAAGAACAAGCTCCAACTTCATCAAGCTTGGAAAACTTGTGAAGGAAACACCCTATACTACTTGGCAAGAGGTAGAGGATGAAGAAATAGGAGTTGGGTTCACTTTAGATTTGGATTTCTCACACTTTTTTAACACTTGCCATTGGAGTAGCAAGCTACATCCATGGAAGAAGAAGATGAAGAAGAAGAAGATGATATGATAACTTAATTATAAAAAGAAAAGAAAATCCAATACTTATCATATCTTTGACCATGGTTTAGTGTAGAGACTTAACTTAGGTTAGATGGTGGTTAGGGTTAGATAAAAGACAAGAATGGTGGACTAAGTTCAAAGCTTCAAGAAGCTTTCAAATAAAAACAAAACTAGCAACCATTCTTATCTCTTTATCTTTTCTTTTTCCAAAATAAATAAAAGGAATAAATAAATGATTAAGTAAATGAAAAAGAAACCCTAATCACTAATTAACCATGGTTTAACACTTTACACAAAACCAAGTTAGAATGTATCATCAAACATGATACAATCATGTGCACAAAACTATATCGAATATACAATGTGCACATCCGCGCGAGAAAATCCATTTAAAGTGAACCGATACTAGTTAATGCAAAGCAATATATCAAATATATATAATTATGTATTAAATCATTAAATCAACACTTGATTTAACGATCCGGTCATATCGCATATAACCGGCTAGTATCCAATGTGTCGGCTTATCGAATCAATCCTTGATTCGATAACTAGGTTATATCGCATATAACCATTCGATACATTGATCGCGAGAATCAAATACGGTATCACATACACGCATTATTCTCGGTCCCGCACATATCTCATATGCACTCCTATTTCGTTTCGCTTGAACCAGGAAACCTCTGTGTAGGACTCTAAAGACTCGTCAATACGCCGGTAGCAGATGATGATCATATCATGCACCCACAAGCCGCAAGCGGTCTGCTAAACGTAACGGCCATCCGGGTATTGAGCGATCAGAAGATCGACGAGCTAGCCCGCTCACACTTCTGCGAATCCGACCAGTAACACTACCGTATAGTCCGGTCTGTTCGTCTGATATGTCGCATATCTCGCCTAGGGGTGGTAAACGTCAGACCCCAATAGCTCGATAAGTCATGCCGACGTAGGGTCCATAACATTCGTGAAACTACTGATAACACTTACCAGTATATCACTGCAACCCTGGCCAGGGATTTCCTGTTATGGCCAGTCGAGCATAGCACAACATCAACCCCCAATACCGGGAGAGACGAATCCTCTCCTATCGCTCATTGCCTCCATGTGAATCGGGACTGTACCCAAAAACCACCTGTTTGCACAACTCAGTAGAGCCGTGGTAGGGTGGAAATCAAAGCACAGTGGGAGACACACAAGACTCTATGACGATCTCGGGTCTACAGACTAAGCTGTACCAGTGTCACCAGAGAATTGCCATCTGACGTGAGGTATAATACCATCTGGGAGTTCTCGGCGAGTCCGTTCAGTGTACCCAGTCTCCACTGAGCACCCGCATACCATCTTCGATGTCAAACACCAATGGATATGGGATCATCCATCGCCCATCGCATGGGTCGAGAAGATATGCGCTAGTCTACTCTGGAATATCGATGCCCCGTCTCAATATTCCCTCGACTAGGAACTTTTCAAGGATGTACTCATGGACTACTCAGGCCCCATTAGTATGATCTACATCATAGCCCTGGAAGTCGAGCACACATCCTAAGGGCTTTATCAACATGTAATCAGAGAGACAGAAAGTATACATGTTAAGATAAAGTGCAACCAGATAGCGTACTATCATGTCGAGCAAGAAAGTCCTTCCTATATATGTCCCAGCATCCACTACAATATACATCCAATGTACAGTAATGGCCTCTAGGGCATACATATAACTAACAGTTCGGCGAGGACTAGGCTCCGCTCTGGATGCTTCACACGGGTTCACTGCCGTGCTCTGCGAGGACCAGGATCGGCTCTGGACGTTTTCCACGGGGTCAGAAGTGATATAATCCGCGTTCCACGTAGCCAGGAATTTTGCTCTGGATGCTTCCCACGGGTTCACTTCCGTGTTCGGCGAGGACCAGGCTCCGCTCTGGATGCTTCACACGGGTTCACTGCAGTGCTCTGCGAGGACCAGGATCCGCTCTGGACGTTTTCCACGAGGTCAGAAGTGACATAATCCGTGTTCCACGTAGCCAGACATTTTGCTCTGGATGCTTCCCACGGGTTCACTGCCGTGTTCGGCGAGGACCAGGCTCCGCTCTGGATGCTTCACACGGGTTCACTGCAATGCTCTGCGAGGACCAGGATCCGCTCTGGACGTTTTCCACGGGGTCAGAAGTGACATAATCCGCGTTCCACGTAGCCAGGAAGGGTTGACTTTATCCGCATTTCACGGAGTCGGAATTTGACTCTCGGTCATCTGTACACCGCCGAGTCATGGAACTGGGAGTTGCCACTGTTCCGCTTTACTTGATGTTGTGTGTGTTGTAATGAGACGAATGTTGAGATGCTCTCCAGGATATCTGAGAACCGTCGAGGTTTAGCTTCTTCTTCTGATGAAACCTGGGGAGGAGGAGTATGATTCTTTCTTTGTTTGCGCCCCTGGATTGTATACAGGGACTGTTGTGATATCACCTGTAGGGCATAAATTTCATTTTTATTTTTCAATTCTTTCCGCGATGCTCTATCATTTCAGCTTTTATATCGTGAAGGTCGCGATTGCCCAATCATTTCGGCTATTTTTCGCGGTGCCCAATCATTTCGGCTATTTATTTTAATTTTACCCGCTGCTTTTTATTGCGAGTTGCCCAATCATTTCGGCTATTTTGCATGCATACATTTTTTACTTGCTGCTTCTGCTGCAAGTTTCCCCATCATTTCGGCTATTTCGTATGCATGTGTGGCTTGCTAGCTTTTCGCTGCAAGCTTGGGATTAGACACCGATTTCGACATCAGCACCGCTACAACTGGAATATTGCCAGGAGCGAATCATCATTTTCCTCTGTCGATATCGAACAAAGGTGGCTAACCGAACAGGGTTAGGATCCTGTCGACTAAGGCTTTTGACTTCATGAGCCGTAAGGATCTCACAAAGGTATTTCTCCCTGCGAGTCGTGAGGATCTCGTAGGTGTGTTTTCTCCTTAGGAATCGTGAGGACTCCTAAGTGTATGTTCTCTTATAAGTTGTAAGGATCTTACAAGAGAGTTTTCCCCTTATAAGTCGAGAGGACTCACAAGGGTTGCTCACCGTGCGAACATATCCCTAGTCACGGATGGGACTTGGTTAGGGAAATGTTTATTCGCGCCCGTGGATTGTATACAAGGGTGAGCATTGAGCCGCTTGTAGGGCAGTATTGGATGTTGTGGGGGCTGCTTAAGAACAGGTTCAGGTCCCTGTAGTTTAAGACTTTTGAATCTTATGAGCCGTGAGGGTCTCATAAGAGCATTCTCCTTACGAGTCGTGAGGATCTCGCAAGTGTAATTTCTCCTTAGGAATCATGGGGATCCCTAAGTGTGTTGCTCCCTTATGAGTCGTAAGGATCTCACGCGGGTGATTTCTCCTTACAAGGTCGAAAGGACCTTGCAATTGTATTTTAACGAGGTTGCCCTTTCGGGTTTTCACAAACACTCGCCGGTAGCCCTGCTGTTTTTACTCACGGAGCCCTTTCGGGTTTTCATCCGTGCCCACTTTGCTTATGGGCATACCGTTTTCCCTTTTTTTTCTTCTTTTCTTCTTCTTTTTTTTCAAACGATGTTGTGCCCTTTCGGGTTTTCACAAGACTCGCCGGTAGCCCTGCTGTTTTTACTCACGGAGCCCTTTCGGATTTTCATCCGTGCCCACTTTGCTTATGGACGTATCGTTTTCCTTCTTTTTTTATTCTTTTTTTATTCTTTTTTTTTGCAATTCACCGTAGTTTCTCGACATCTCGGTCAACAGCTAGTTTTAGGACATAGTGGTCTGTCGTTAGTTTAAGGACGTTTCGGTCCGCTGTTAGTTTAAGGACGTTTCGGTCCGCTGTTAGTTTAAGGACGTTTCGGTCCGCTGTCAGTTTAAGCCGGTTACTACTTATAGAGTTTGGGCTTAGGAAGATAGCGAGCGGACATAGTCATCGTCATCTATCATTGAACTAGACTGTGACTCGTTAGGCGTAGTATTTCTTCACGAAGCGACCATTTATTGGCCTGAAGGGCCTTTCGCCATGCATGTCCATGAATAGATAGGCTCCACCCTGGTAGACCTTGTCTATGATGTACGGGCCTTCATAGTCCGTCTCGAACTTCCCTCGTTTATCACGATTGGGGATCATAGGTCTTTTGACTACTAGCACGAGTTCGCCTTGGCAAAATGTCCTCGGCCTGGTTAATCTTTCATATAAGCGCGTCATCTTTGCTTTATAAGCTTCCAGATTTTGCTGCGCCAGGAGCCGGGTTTCATTAAGGGCATCGAGCTCCTCAAGCCGAAGGTGAGCATTCTCTTCGTCCGTTAGCTCATAATGGACTGCCACTCGTAGAGAGGGTAACTCTATCTCAAGGGGGAGTACCACTTCTGTACCGAATACCAACGTGTACGGCGTTGTGTTCGTGGCCGTCTTGAACGTAGTTCGATATACCCAGAGAGCTTCATGCAGTCTCTCGTGCCAGTCCTTCTTATTTCGGGACACCGTCTTTTTCACGATCTTTGTCAAGGTCTTGTTGAAAGCTTCAGCTAGACCGTTAGCTCGGGGATTATAGGCTGATGAATATCTCCAGTCTATGTTATGTTGTTGTGCGAAACGGCTGATTTTGTGGCTTCTGTAGGCTGGCCCGTTATCGGATATGATCCGTCTCGGAGTTCCAAACCGATAAATGACGTGTGTCTTTAAGAAATGGAGAATATTCTCCGTCTTCACTTCCCTCAACGGTACTGCTTCTGCCTATTTGGAGAAGTAATTAGTTGTCGCCAAAATGAATCGATGTCCTCTGGACGATACTGGCTCGATGCGGCCGATTATGTCAGTTCCCTACATTTCGAATGGCCAGCTAGCCACTGTCGGGTGTAGTGGGTTTGGATGCTGGTGGATGAAGTCCCCATGGATCTGGCATGAGTGGCATTGCTTCACATATTCGAGGCAGTCCTGAATCATCGTGGGCCAATAGTAACCCATCCGTTTGATCTTCAACTTCATCTTCGGCCCAGCTTGGTGAGAACCGCAGAGTCCGTCGTGAGTTTCCTGAACGACTCTCTTCGCCTCTTCAAGTCCCAGACATCTCAACCACAGAGAATCAAATGACCTCTTGTACAGAGTATCGTTGACGAAGGCAAAAGATAGGGCTCGCTTCATGAGCTGATGTTTTGAAGACGCGTCTTCAGGTGTTCGACGGGATTTAAAGTAGTCTATAAAGACTTCTCTCCGGTCCTCGACCTTTTCTTGGTCGTTTACTTGTAGAGCCATTTGCTCGGTCTCTCCCTTTTCCTTGAATGATTCCGGAGATATTTCTGCCGGTGCAAGGCCCCAACGGCTTTGCACAACGATCCTTATGTCATCGAGGTTCTCGTCGGCTAGTTCTTTAGCGAGCTTGGCTAATGCATCCGCTTTACTATTTTCCGCACGCGGTATGCTTTCGAGGGTGTAGGAAGAAATTTGGGTTAGCATTTGCTGCACTCTCTCGCCGTACTTCACCAACTCTGGTTTGCATGTTTGGTAGTCGCCATTTACTTGACTGACGACCAGTTGGGAGTCTCCGTATATAAGCAGGTTTTCGATTCCCATGTCGATAGCGATCTCGAGACCTGCTATCAAAGCTTCGTATTCGGCTTCATTGTTCGTCCTCGGATCTGTCAAGGAGAAGGCGAAGCGCATTATCCCTCCTTGTGGAGTTACGAAGATAAGGCCTACCCCGGATTTGATTATAGGGGTACTTTGTTTGCGCTTCTTCATGAAAGACGCTCCATCAAAGTAAAGTTCCCATCGGGTGCCACTACCGTCGATCGTGTCAAACGCATGCTCGTTTGGCAGTTCACAATTCAAAGGAGAATCGGCAGGTATTGGATGCTCAGCGAGGAAGTCGGTGATGGCTTGGCCTTTCACTGCCTTAAGAGGCTGATAAGTTATTGGGAACTCCATCAAGAGAAAGGCCCATTTAGCGAGCCGTCCCGTCAATATGGCCTTAGACATCAAATACTTGAGAGGATCCACCTTCGATATGAGACAGACTTCATGCACCAAAGCATAGTGCTTGAGTTTCGTTATTGCGAAGATCAACGCCAGGCAGTGTTTTTTGATAGGAGAATAATTGCTTTCTGCCCCCAGGAGAACTCGACTCAAGTAGTAGAGAGCTCTTTCTTTCCCTTGGTCATTCTCTTGTGCCCATAATATGCCTAAGGAACCTTCAAGGGCGGTTATATACAGAATGAGAGGCTTTCCCTTGATCGGAGCAGCAAGCACTGGCGGGTTCTGCAGATACTGCTTGATTTCGTCCAGTGCGCCTTGGCATTTGTGATCCCAGACGAACGGGGTTCCTTTCTTCATCAAGTGACTGTACGGGCGGCACTTGCCAGAGAGATTGGCTATAAATCACCGGATATACGCGAGTTTCCCTTGGAGAGACCGCAATTGCTTGAGAGTCCTTGGCGGGGGCATCTCCATAATTGCTTTAATCTTTGACGGATCTATCTCGATGCCTCGGTGTTGGACAATGAATCCTAGGAATTTTCCCGAGGAAACTCCGAATGCGCATTTGAGAGGGTTCATCTTCAAGTTGTATTGCCGAAGGCGTTGAAATACGATCTTCAGATGCTCGAGATGTTCCTCGTATGATTTGCTTTTAACCACGAGGTCATCGATATAGCATTCGACGATTTCATGCATGAGGTCATCGAAGATCTTCGTCATGGCCCTCTGATAGGTGGCACCGGCGTTCTTTAGACCGAAGGGCATCACCTTGTAGCAGAATATACCTAGAGTGGTCCGGAAACGCGGTGTGCTTCTGGTCCTCGGGATGCATCTTTATCTGATTATATCCTGATGAGCCGTCCATGAAGAAGAAGACTTCGTGAGTGGACGTATTGTCTATCATCAGCTCGGTGACCGGTACTGGGAAGTCATCCTTCGGGCAGGATTTATTGAGATCCCAGAAGTCCACACATATGCGCACCGTCCCATTTTTCTTCATCAGTGGGACGATGTTGGCGATCCAGTCAGGGTACTGAACCTCTTGGATGAAGCCAGAATCGATTAGCTTCTTGACCTCGGCGTTGATGCTCATCTCAAGCTCGAGCCGCATTCTTCTCGGTGCTTGTTTGATTGGCCTGACGTCCGGGGATATGGCCAATTTGTGGACCGCAATCTCTGGATCTAATCCTGGCATTTTGGAATAGTTCTATGCGAAGCAAACTCTATGTCGCATAAGCACGTCTTTTAGTGCGGCCACCCTTTCTTCAGATAGCAGCTCACTAACGAATGTCAGTCGCGGGTCATTTGCCGTCCCCAAATCAATCTTTTTGAGGTTATCTGCAGTAGTATGTACTCCATCTTCCAGTTCTTTTGGCGTCGGTGGAAACTCTAAGATCACCTCGTCATCATTGTTTTCGAAGCACCAGGGGAGGTCATCCACATCTCAGGTTCTTTTTTCGATAGTGTTATCATATGACAAGTACGAGCTCGCTACCACAACCGATGTTGATCTGGTTCTACTCTCGCAGATTTGCGTTCATGCTTCTGCGGCGGTATTACCCTCCAACTGCTGGATAGAGCGAACTTGCCGATCTGATATTGGTCTTCGACCCAGTTCTTGAATGTGAAGCAGTCTTCGAGAGGGTGTCCTATTGCTCGGTGATAAGAGCAATAGTCTGGATGAGAGACCTCGTTAGCTTGCTCGGGGTGCTTGGACTCCGGGAGTGTAAGCATTTGATGTATTATGGCAAGATCAAGTATCTTCGCTGTCTTGTCTTGAGGAAAAGAGTATGCTCGACTCATCTTCTTCATAAGGGACAAATCCGGACCGCTCGATTACCGATCGCGTGACTTCTTGGTCCCGCTTTGTCGCTGTCGAACGCCTTTTCCTCTCTTTGCCTTGTTTTTGCCTCTGTGTCGAGCCTTTTGTACAACAGGTTGACAGGGAGGGGCATTTTCATCTTTCGCGGCCTGTTGAAGAAGGCGTTGCGTCCTGGCTTTCTCGTAGATGGCCATTTCGCGATTATGGTCGTCTCGAACTTTTTGACCAGCTTCCCTTATAAGCTTGTCCCTTTGTTCTTCGAACAACGGACTGGGCATTTTCACGTCAGGGGCTCTTTCTGGTTCAGGGTTAGCATTCTCCCATTAAGCATCTCCTTCTTCATCAAAGTCATGTACGACATAGCAGTCGCGGAGTAGCTCCCGTTTCTTGGACCGAACATATCCAAGCCCGATCGCTTCCATTCTCCCGTTGGGCAACTTGCGCTGAGTTCCGGGAACGTTCCAGATCCTGTCATAGAACTTATCTTTTCGAGCGGTCTGTTTGAAGGGTATCCCTTGGCGCTTCAATAGCTTTTTCAAGCCTTCTGTGTAATATCTAGGCAGACGGATGGGCTGGGGCCTGTCAAGTGTAGAATCCGTGCCATGCCAAATTCTTTCTCCGCTCTTGTTTCCGTGGATCGGTAGAATAGGATTTCCCGTTCACCTTTTCGCCTGGGAGGGACGTAAAATGTTTGTATCTCTTGCACGCTATAAGCTTCAAGTGCGTCGAGATCTTTATAGTGCTCCCGCGGAATCATGGTAATTTGCAAACTCTGATTATCACCAGCGAATGCTTGTATTGGTGGCCGAGCGGAGAATATAGCATGGACCTCATCTTCCGAGTCGCTGCCAAAGATCAACATAGGACGGACGGTCACGGCTTGTTGTACTGGGGTGGACCTGAATAAATTATCTCTTCCTCTTCCTCGGTATCACTCCCGAAGACAGGAATGGTGGTGATAGCTTTGTTCTCCGGTTTGCAACATCTCTCTGTGTCCTCGAAATCTGGCAAAATGTATTTTGCATCTTCGTACTTGCGGACTTCGTTCACGGAGAATGGGTTCAGCTCTCCTGTTACAGTATACTCGAGACCATCCTTAAAGTATTTCATACACTGATGTTGTGTAGAAGGGATGATATTGTACTCGTGTAACCAAGGCCAGCCAAGCAAAGCGTTATAGCATGTCTTGGCGTCAATGACATAAAATTTAATATCCGTGACAAGTAGCCCGAATCGTAATGTCAATATCACAGACCTGAGAGTCCGCGATGACTGGGAGTCAAAACCGGAGATGGTGATGTTATCACGAGCGAGATGCTGGACGCTCATACAGATTTCCTTCAACACTCGCACGTTGAGGAGATTGACGGAAGACCCATTGTCGACCAGGATTTTGCCTATTTTTATATCGTGGCAGTACCCTGAGACATAGAGGGGACGATTGTGCTCGCACGTCCCAAGGAGGAGGTCTTCGTCGCCGAAGGTGATATCGGCTGTGTGTACTTCCTCTAGCTCGTCCTTCATCTTTTCTTCAGCGAGAAAATCTTGGAATTGCTCTGGTTCTTGTAGCGCCTTGATCAATGAATCTCTCGCTTCTTTGGATAGTAAAAGGGCGTCGAGAACGCTGAGCTGCGAAGGTAACTTCCTCAAGTGTGCCAGAACGTTGTAGTCCACCTTGTTCTTCTTTGGCGGGTCCTTGGCAGTCAGCTCTTTCATGACTTGGTCATCCAGGGCGATATCCTCAGAGACCTTTTCTTTTCCCTTATCTTTTCTACTCGTGGGTCCGAGATTCTTTTCTGGAAGCGTGCGATTGCGCAGCTGAATGTTTTCACAGGCCTTCGGTTCTTCCTCCTTCCCCAAGGTGGATTCTTTAAAGAGAGGGCCAAGAGCCATCTCTTCGTCAGAGTCGCTTCCGAAAGTGAGAACCTGCAATCCCCCGGTGTTGACCATGCGACAGTTACCGGTAGTTCTTTTATGCTCCTCGGTCGCACTTCTTTGCTCCCAACGAGTATTGCGTTTCATCCGCTTAAAATGTTGCCGGTGAGCAACATATCCCTGCCACCATCTTTTAAAAGCGTCACACTCTTCGGTAAGGTGCGAAATCTTTCGATGATATAAGCAGTAGCTAGGATGTGTTTCTGCTTCACCGGGAGTGTTTCCTTCAGAGGGTGGTAGTTTCATTCCCATTGATATGGCTTTAGCGAACCTTTTCCTCGTCTTGAACTTGTTTTTATCCGCGCCGGATGTCTCTTGATTTGGCGGGAGTGTCTCGACTCTTTCGTCTAGTCGCCGACGTTTGGCTCTTTCAAATATGGCCATCTCACGCTCCCGATCAGCTTTACTTTTCAGATGAATCTCATTCAGGAAGGCGTCGATCATTTCGTCTGACGGCCATAGAAGTCCCGGCTTGGGACCTACCCCCGGTCTCTCTGTGCAAGGAGCCTCTTCATTGTCTAGCGATGAATGAGAGATCACATGACAACTTGCTAAGTAATCCTCAGATTCGTCCGACGATTCTTCTCCATCATCTCCGTCTTCAAGAACGTGGCTGAGGAACTCTTGGAACGTGATTGGAGTCCGTGCCTTCTGGTTATATTCTTCCAGCGCGTCAATCTGTTTCTGTAGGTCCGTGCGCTTGTCTCCAAGCTTCACGGACTTTTTGGATTTCTTCTTCTTTTTCGAATATTTCGACGGCTGGGTGTGAGCACTTTGGCTATCACCACCAATCTTTGGAGTTGGGCGCGGCTTCAGCATCCCTTCGATAATCTGGGGTTCCAGCGGGTTCTTCCACCTGATCGCCAGGCATGTCTGGAGATCATTCAGCATCCTTTTGGTTTTGTCCGAAAGAGCCACCTCCCATGGAGCTTCTTCAACAAAAGAGCACATTGCCCCCTGTGTGTCCGTCTTCTTAGGAGTGTGCGGTTGTGGTGGGTTTACTTTCCACTTCTCAGACAGCGCGAACTTGCCTTGTAGGTACTGATCCTCGATCCATCCCTTAAAGACGAAGCAATCTTCGATTGGATAGCTTACCGTTTGGTGGTAAGGGCAATAATTGGGATTATTCACTTCGCTGGGTTGCGGTGGTCGCCTTGGATTCGGCAAATTGATAAGCCTGTTGCGCACCGCCAGCTCGAACAGCCTCTTCGTTTTATCCTGCGGGAATGAGTAAGGGCGCTTCATTTTCTCATTGTAATAACGCCGTCTCTCTTCCAACTGATCCGTTAGTCTTGGAGCACTGGGCTGTTGTTGGGTGTTCACAACGAAGGTCGCCTTCCCTTTGCCCTTTTCGTTCGGCGGTTCCGGTTTCGGAGGAGACGGTCTGTGACCCATCTGATCCATCTGGGCTAACTTGTCGATTAAAGCCTGGAATGTGGTCGGTTTGAAGAACATCATGAACTGTGAAATAGTTGCATGAGGGTCTAAGGTGCCCACGAACATGCTCACCGCCGGTGCCTCTTCGATGCGTTGTTCGCACTTTGACCACAGATTTCGCCATCGGATTGCGTACTGAACCCACGTCTCACCCGGCTTCACCCTGGCATTGATCAATGCTGTTATTGGGGTGCGTTCACTGGCACTTGCGAATCGCTGGGTGAACAATAACTCCATTTCTGCGAAAGTCTTGACGGAGTCGTTTGGAAGTTCGGAGTACCACTCAAATGCCGTCTCCGACAAGCTGCCGACGAATTGGCGAAGCAAAAGCTTGTCATCGCCCCCCGGTGTTACCACATAGAGCCCTGAACTGGGCGACATGATGGTGCGGATTGCCTGTCCCTTATATACATGAAACTTAGGGATGGTATATCCCAGCGGGTATTTTATCTGGTCATACCAGCCTGGATATGGTCGCCCAGTTTTGACGACTTGGCCGGCCGCTTCATTTGCCTGGTGAACTCTTATTTGCTGAGCAATATTGTCATCCAGGACAGGTTTAGAGATTGTCTCCTCCTTGGCAGTTGACAGAGCCGGCAGAGGATTCGATGTTTCTCCTCTGTCATCTTCAATTATTACTGGAGGATCTTCGGCTGGGGGATCCAGCTGGATCATCATGCCCACCATATCTTGGAATAGAAGTGCCATTCGCTTTATGTTCGCCGCTTGCTCTGCGGCTTCTTTGTCCATCTTTTCAAGGACTTTGCGAAGGAAGTCAGCATCAGTTTCTTGTTCGTGACGCTGTTCTGATGATGCCTCCGGGCTTTCTTTTGGCCAGGTGAGTGCGGCCATCGCAGTCAGCATCTCCTGAAGCTTCTGCTACTGTTGTTCCTGAGCTCTTGTGATGGATCGGGTGAGTGGTCGGTGGCCCGTAAAAGCGCGGCTATCCCCTTTCCCGGATGCCATATAAATAGTATGAACCGTTATGCCCCTAGACTTGGGGCGTTTAGTCTCGGCGTCTTTGCGATCTGCCATAGTTATAGGGGCTTTCTCTGGCCTCCTTCTTTTCTGAGTGTTTGACGTTGAGGGTGCCGCTGCAGTGGGCACCTAAGTAGTCGTCATCTTTTATGGCTTAACAGGACGGTTTTCTTCCTGTCGGACCTTCAGTTTCTTCTGCTGGCGGGAGAAATTTGGATCAATCACCGAGTCTTGGATTTGATGCCAGACCTTGTAGATTTTAGAGGACAGCCGCTGAGGGGACTGTTCTGGCTTTTCTTCCGCAACATTCTCCACTGGAGGAGGAGATCTTTTCAGTACGGCGGTAGGAGAATTCCTGCGCACCTTATTCAGCAGCTCGAAGCTGTTCCCGGTTGGAACAGCAGCATTAATTTCCGCCGTTGGGGCTGGTGGAGTTACCCCAGAGGGGGAGTTGCCCCCGTCCTTCCTTACCCGGCGCTAGTGGCGACGTCGAGCACGTCGAGCTGATGGAGTTGGTTCGGTGACGGGAATGGCTTTGTCTTGCCCCCTGCTCAGGTGAGGGGCTGCTGCTAGCGTCAACCTGTTGAAAACTGATGTCCTTTGAGAAGCAGTATCCAATCGGTTGAAAACAGACTTCTGAGCAGGGACAGGAGCCGTAGCGGGAGCCGGAACAGTCAGTCTTGTAAAAACTGACCCTTTGGTAGGAGAAGCCGCCTTGACGACTTTGGGAGCAGGGTTGGTCACTCTTTTTGGAATAACCTTTTCTTGAGTTGCAGGCTTCATCATGGACTCATAGGAACTCTGGCCCAATCTGGCGAAGACTGAAGTGTTGGAGCTGGACGACCCGCTGAGAGGGGCCGCATTAGCTGTTAGCCGATCAAAGACCGACTTCTTGGGAGCTTCCGGTGTCGGCATAGGAGCGGTGAAGCTCGTTGGCGGGAGCATGGTCCCAAAAAACAACCCTGTGGTGGCTTGAGTGACCTGTTCCACGGGCATCGTGAACAGGGAAGCCGCTTGGGGCCCGTAGGCTATGCCCCCTGTTGAGGCAGGACGTGGGTTGCAGTTGCATGTGGAACACTTTGAGCAGGTGAACGCCATTGATCCTTTGGTTTCTTGCACCAAGCAAAATGCCAAACCTTAGTACCTCGAGACCCGAGGGAAACCATTAGCAAACTGCGATTGGTTCGCAAACACGACACACGAAGTGTGGAGTGGAAAGAGGAAAAGGTCCCACCGGGTGTGCCAGAATCTGTTTACCGTCGGAAGCCGGGAAGACTGAACGTCTTGCCTGAATATGGGGGCAGATGCTAATTGGTGCTATCCGTCCACCTCTCCGAAGATGCTAAGTTGATTTATGGCACCATGTATCCAAGGTTTAAACGGATGTGGCCGATGTAGCAGACTTCGTCAGATTCCCTCTCGTTTGAGGGGGTTTTGATTGTGGGGACGCTCTTCCCTGCAGGCACAAGCCCCTGCAGTTAATTACGCTACCGCATCGCGGTAACAACTTTCTCCTTCTCTATATGGTCACTTCGTGTCGTGGGTGTTTGTTTTGTGTTTGGTTTCCCGTGGATTGTATACGGAGACTAAGTTATGTTGTCGCCCGTAGGGTGTGGACTAGTCCAAATCCGTATCTTTCTTAGATTTGGGTTTGGGGGGTTGTGTTTAAGGATACGTTAGCCTTATTTGAGACTAAAATCAACTTAAACGTTTGTTAAGGATACGTTAGTCTAATTCTAGACTAAGATCAACTTAACGGGATCGTTTGGATCCGACAAGAGAGCAATTGGGCTCTATTGCTTAGTTTAGTGACATTGCGGTCGATAATTAGTTTAAGGACATTACGGTCCATTGTTAGTTTTAAGACATCACGGTCAAGGTTAAGGACATCATAGTCCGTGAGTTTAAGGACCTCACAATCCAGTGTTAGTTTTAAGACATCACGGTCGAGGTTAAGGACATCATAGTTCGTGAGTTTAAGGACCTCACAGTCCGATGTTAGTTTTAAGACATCACGGTCGAGGTTAAGGACATCATAGTCCGTGGATTTAAGGACTCCACAGTCCGACGTTAGTTTTAAGACATCACAGTTAAGGTTAAGGACATCATAGTCCGTGGATTTAAGGACTCCACAGTCTGATATTAGTTTTAAGACATCACGGTCGAGGTTAAGGACATCATAGTCCATGAGTTTAAGGACCTCACAGTCCGTAAAATGTGTGGTCGTCAGGACCCGTCACCTCTTTGAAGACGTTGAGGAATTACAACGACAATTATCAAAGGAGTGAATAAATGTACCCTTGAACCGGGGTGATTTGGTTGAAAGAGCAGATGTGCTCAGTTCAAAATAAGTTGAGGACTTATGGCCAGAATTGGGCTAAGTCCAATTAAAATATTTTGACATTTTATTTTTGTTCTGACTATTAAGCCTTTATTTGGGCTCGGCCCTTTCTAATAATGCCAAGCATTGGGCTCTGTCATTTTGTCTGGTATTAAATGCATAGCATTTATCAGGAACAAAGTGGTGTTCTGACAGTGCGCCACGTGGCGCGTCAGGCGCTTTGCGCCAATTAAAGAGCGCATTGCGCTAACGCACGCGAAGGTGACACGTGTCGCGCTCAGCGCTAAGCGCCGGTCCATTAGCGCACTTGCGCTTTCCATCTATGAGCACTTTGCGCTAGTCTGTTGGCGCGCCAGCGAGCGACACGTGACGCGCTTGGTGCTGAGCGCCAGTCTATGAGCGCAGCGCTCTGTTTCAGGAGCGCAAAGCGCAGATTGTGTCTCTTGTTGACACGTGGTAAGTTCTGGCGCCGTGCGCCGGTCCAATGAGCGCAAGGGCGCAGTTCATGAGTGCAAGGCACTTTTCAATAGCGCAAAGCGCATCTGATCGATTTTAAGCTCATAGAACAACTTTTACGTTCTTCTAAGGAGGCTTTGCCTCAAGATCCAAGAACAAAGGTTCTTGTTTTGATAAAAGGCTCTGTCTTTATAGATCAAAAGATCTGTTAGTGAAGTATTTTACTTCTTTTATTTTTTTATAATTAGATCTTTTGGTCTTTCTTCTTATCATCAAAGACCTTGGTCTTTTTTCAGATCTATGATCTTTTTAGAAGAGGGTTCTTCTTTTTATGAGATGATTTCATCTCTGTTTTTCAAGAACATAGTTCTTTTTTTTTACCTTGAATATGAAGAACACTCTACTTTTTCTTAAGAGCTCGCTCTTTTTTGTAGAGGGTTTTTCTCTCTGTTCTTCTGTATTCTCTCTCTATTTCGACTTGAAGTCTAGGGTCCTTTATATAGGGCCAAATGATTTGTTAAATCAGTTTTGAGAGATCTTTCTCTTATTGATTTGGGAATATTTCCTACCGTTGGATATTTGATCCTAAGGCTTCTGTTTTTTAGAAGATAAACTTCTTGTTTTAATAAGATTGAGAAATCTTTCCATGCAGAATTTGTTCTGTTTTTAGTAATTCATTATTTACCATTAGATCATTGATCCAGCGGTGCTTAAAACACAATCTTTTTGTTTGGCAAGATTTTGAGAAATTTTTCCTTAACAGAATTTAATTCTGGTTAATTAATGATTTATCATTATTACTAGATCTTTTGATCTAACAGCGGGAATTTTTTAATTCCAGCGTTGGCGCACCTACGTTCGACACGTAGCGCGCAGCGTAGAGCGCAGTGCAACTGTGCTAGTGCGCCCGTGCTTGACACGTGGCGCGCAGCGCAGAGCGCTGGATCTGAAGAGTTGATTTAACAGAGCACTGGATCTGAAGCGTTGCTTCAACAGAGGTGTCTTTTCACCTTTCTTTTTAAGTCAAATTTGTATTCCCTAGAATCTTTCATTTCCCAAATCTTGGATATAGTTCCATTGTGCACAAAATTTTCTGTGCCTAGTCTTTATAACTCGAAGCAAAGCTTCTTTCTTTTCTCATCTCCAAAGAACCCTCTCAACTATGGCTTGTAACCGCCCCCATGCTCGTAAACAGCCGTGGGAAGTGCCCATTGAGGACATTGTTCCTCGGTTTGCTGTGCTTGGTGGATCCTTCTCTCACGGATGCCGAGTGTGATGCGATGAAGTATGAACTTGTGATCCGTAAGGGGTCCTCTCTTCCAATGGGATCCATTTGGCTCCGGATGATTCTTCTTGCCGTTCTCGATGACATCCCCCCTCACCCAGCGGAGATGACCCTGGCGATGCTCGATGCGGCTGAAGACAAGCTCGAGTGTTTCCATGAGGCGTGCCTGATTACTCAGGCTCTGAAAGACTGCTCGGTTCACCTGTTGAACCAAATAAGAGCCCGGCGGGCTATCATATCTACTTTTGCGGATGAACACGGCGCCAATCGGTGGGGAGCCACTCCTCATGAAAATCGTCGTTTTGATGTGCTGGAGAAGGCGGCGAGGGAGTTAGAAAATTTTGTTTATTGTTTTGTTGACCCTTGTGCCACTGATCCCTTGTTTGGTGATTTTTTTTAAATGTAATAATAAATAAATGTTTTAATTAAGTATTTTATTATCCGTTAGGTGTTTCTTTGCTTTTTAATTCTTCGTTATGGCTATGCGCTGCATAATTTGATTTGCTATAATAAGGTGCAGGTAATTCTCATAAGGGTGAAGCGCTTCTGTGCTTTGCACGTGAGCGCTGCTTCAGAGTCTTTGACTCTTTTTGTAGGCACATCTGATGTTAGTACCTTTCATGAAGCGTTGCTTCGCTTTCCAATCTTGGAAACAGAGCTTTGCTCTAATTTAAGATGCGTATCGCAGAGCGCGGCGCAATTGCGCTAGCGCTGGCGCACTCGTGCTTTGACACATGGCGCGCGGTGCGCCTGGCGCTAGCGTACTCGTGCTTGGCACGTGACGTGCCGTGCGCCTGGCGCGGAACCTGAAGCGTTGCTTCAATTTTTCCCTTTAGAATTTAATACAGAGCCTTGCTCCTCTGAATTATATGTAGATTTCTTAATCTTTGATGAAGAACTCTTAAGAGTTTCCTCATAGATCTTGAAGATCCCAGAATTCATTAATTGATTTTAATTTTCTTTTCTGATGGGTTTTTCCATCGTCATTACAGAGCCAGGCATCTTGGCCTTGAGCGCGGCGCAACTGCGCTAGCGCGCCTGTGTTTGACACGTGGCGCGCAGCGCAACTGCGCTAGCGCACCTGTGTTAGACACGTAGCGCACAGCGCAAAGCGCCGAATCTGAAGCGTTGCTTCAATTTTCCCATCTTGAATTTTTAAACAGAGCTTTGCTCTGATTGAGGAAGCAGAAGCGTCGCTTCATTTCAAACCTTGGAATTTGAACAGAGCTCTGCTCTGATTGGGGGAAGCAAAAGCATCGCTTCATTTCCAATCTTGGAATTTGAACAGAGATTTGCTCTGATTGGGGAAACAGGGTGATTGTTGATCGATTGACCAAGGCAGCTCATTTCATACCATTTCTAGTTGGTCAATCAACGGAAGCATTGGCAGAACGGTACATGCAGGAGATTGTAATATTGCATGAGTACCTGTGAGCATCATGTCCAATTGTGACACCCGATTTTTATCGCACTTCTGGAGGAGCTTACAGAAAAGTTTGGGGACTCGATTGAAGTTTAGCACAGCCTATCATCCTCAGACAGATGGCCAGTCAGAGAGAACGATCCAAACTCTTGAAAACATGTTGAGAGCTTGCATGTTAGACTTTAAGAGTTCATGAGAGGATCATCTACACTTGGTAGAGTTTTCTTACAATAACAGCTTTCAGGCGTCTATTCAGAGGCTCCATTCGAAGCGTTGTATGGTCGCAAGTGTCGTTCACCTGTTTGTTGGGACGATGTTGGAGAACGAAGATTGTTGGGACCAGATTTGATCGTGCAAACCATGGAGAAAGTTAATACCATTCGGAATCATATGAAGGCAGCACAAGATCGGCAGAAGAGTTGGGACGATACATCGAGAAGTCCTCTAGAGTTCGCTGTTGGTGATCTGGTATTCTTGAAGATATCACCAACTAGAGGAGTGATTCGTTTTGGGAGTCGAGGAAAGCTTAGTCCTCGATTCGTAGGGTCTTTCGAGATTTTGGAGCGTGTTGGAAAAATGGCTTATCGATTGGCCTTACCACAATCTTTGGCGAATGTTTATGATGTGTTTCATGTATCTCAACTTCGTAAGTATGTTCGAGATGAAACACACATGCTGGATCATTCGGAGCTAACTGTAAGAGAGGATTTGACCTTTGAGGAACGACCGATATCGATCGTTGATCGAAGAGAAAGGTCCTTAAGAACAAGATTATCCCTCTCGTACTTGTTTCTTGGGGGAATCGCTCGCATGGAGAATCAACTTAGAAACGAGAAGATGAGATTCGACAGAAGTTTCCACACTTATTCTTGTAGTTTCCTGAGTGTTTATCTTTCTTTGTTCTTGGAATTTCGAGGACGAAATTCTTTTTGTAGTTGGGTATAATGTAACACCCTAGTTCATTTATACCAGTTCCAGTTATCGTATTTGCTTATTTTCTTGATTTATCGTGTTTTGGGTACGAATGGTATTTTACATTTTACATTGCATTCGACCCGACCCTCTTACTTGAAATTTGTTTGATTCATATTGATGAATTATCTTGACTTGTTACATAGACAGATGCACTTTCATAAATACTGCATACTGGCATTTTATCTGGCATTGCATCTTTTACCATATAACATTTTAAGTCACGTAAAATATTTTTAAAAAAATACATTACATAGCCTGCTTGATACCCCTAACCCTGTGGTAGCATCCGCGCATCTTATTTCTGTCCCGTTCAGTGAAACGGACTTGTTTGGATGGCTACGCGCACGTACGTGCATCCGTTCTTGGGGGTATGCATTTTCGTTACCCAGACATTCATTTTAAAATTTGGTCATCACATATATTTTTCGTATTTTAAAATCGAATTTTCGACCCGACCCGGGCGTATTTTGGACTAAATTTGTATTTACCTGAAAATCCAATTTTAATTAATATAATATTTATTTTTAAAATCAACCGATTAAAATTTATTTAACTAACCTAAATCTTTTTAAACTAAAATTCTAACCTATTAACAACTTCTCTCTCTCCTTCTCTTTCTTCTCTCTCGTGGCCCCCACCATCACAGAACTCTCTCTCTCTCTCTCTCTCTCTCTGACTCTGGCCCCCACCACCGCAGACTCTCTTTCTCGCCCAGCCTCTCTCCTCTTTCTTTCTCTCTCCCTGCCTTCTCTCTCGCTCTCTCTCTCTCTCTCTCTTCACTACGAGACGATTTTATCTCTCCTCCCCTCTCTCTCTCTCCTCTCGGAGTTCCTGTAGCGATCTTGAATCGCTTCACCGCCCGAGGATCTCGTCACCTCCCTTCTTCACATCTTCTCTTCTCCATTATAAAACCCCACGAGACCCATACTGCCGCCATGAGAAAGCCCTAGCCCCATCGCGCTCGCCTCGTCGCCGTCATTGCCCTCTCACCCTCGTCTCCACGCCTTCTCCGACTCACCTTCCCCTCTCCTCCTCACCCTCGTACTCACCTCCACGCATCCATCTCTTCTCCCGAGCCTGCACACCCACTCACGAGAACCATAACTCCGCCGACCAACCATATCGTTGGCCTTTCCTCGTCGACTTCGTCTCCCACCGTTCATCTCCTCTCTCTTTCCTCTTCCCTTCTCCCCTGCACCCATCTCGAACCCAACCGAGCTATCTCCCTAACTCCATAAACACCAAGAACCCCCACTGCACACACCCATCGCTTCCTCACCGTCGTCGCCTCCCACCGACGACCTCCCTCACCACCTTCTCATCCCCTCCGCTCATCCCTTCGACCCCCTTCAGTCCCAACAGGAAGAACCCAACCGAGCAAACCCCTACAACCCATAACCCTAACCTCCCCTGCATACGCTTTGCCTCACCATGAAACCCATCACCGGCACCCTCTCGCTGGAGACCTTCACCTCGCAATCACCCCCTCGTCTTCCTCTCTGAATCCAGTGCACACCAATCCTCAGCTCTTCTTCCTTTTCTTCTTCTTTCTTCTTCTTCTTTCTTTTCTTGGATTCTTGTTTCCGATCGCCATCGCCGGAGCTCCGACCCCGTCGCCTCCGTGCACTCGTCATCACGTCACCCCCCCTGCAGCTTCCTCTGACCCCAGAACACCACAACAACCAAACCCCACTCTCCCTCTTCTTCTTCCTCTTCTTCTTTTCTTTTCTTTTCTTGAAATCTTGTTTTCCAGCGATCGTCGGAACCGTGACGACGCCAACGATCCAGACGGTCCAGTGAACGTACCTTGCCTGTCTGATCACCCTCTTGCCTTGCCTGGACCCGTCCCGCGTGCCGCATATGCGTTGCGATGATTTATCGACGTCGGACGTGCCGTGCGTATCCGTTTCGTGATCCGTCGAGGCAAGTTTATCTTGCTACATGCTACATTACTTTATATATATATATATATATATATATATATATATATTAATAAATATAATACTGGTATTTCAAATTATGCACCTCATGTTTACTTTTACCATTTTTTGACATCCGTCTGCATCCGTACGTGTTACTTTAGATCTAGCGCATGCAAACTTATCTTGTTACATACTATACTACAATATGCTACATCCAATAGAATATTTACATCTCATATTGCTTAGTCGTACATCCCACATTACCACTTTACAGTTTTACTGTTTTCGGATACCCGTTTGCATCCATCTCATTTAAAATATATATAACTGCATCTATAAATCACATTAATACATAATATTGTGATATTAACACCCTATGTTTAATAAAGTGCATCCGAATTAGTATTGGAACTATAAATGTAACCCTAATCGATAATCGTGCATCCATATCATTGATTTTATATCTATTTGCATACCATGCCATATTATTTCATTTTATTGTTATATTAGTACTCCATACTTGATTTTGTGCACCCATACTTATTACAGTTTGATTATGAGCACCCACTTGATACTTGTGCACTACCTGACATGACCTGATACTCTACTACTGACATGACTTGATACATGTACACCACCTGACATGACCTGATTTACCACAGCTTAACATGTTACCTGATCTTGTTACTAATGCCGACAATTTTGACATGTTGTCCCTACGGACATTTCCTGTTGTCTATACAGACAAACCTGTACCCGCTTGATCCTGTGTTGGCATTAGCTCCAGATTTATCAAAACCTGACTTACACACATAACCTTGGGGGTATGGGGAAATCAAGAATATAGCCGAACGTAACTCAAAGGGCTATTACATCATGTTACCGTGGTCCCGTGGGATTGAACGGGACATAGACTCACGGTCTGTCATATCTTGTTACCGTGGTCCCGTAGGGTTGAACGGGGCATAGACCGATGGGTTATGATGAGAATTACATTAATTGATTTCGAATAACTTTAGAGTAGATAACCCTATAGCACAGTTTAGACTACTCACTGCACTTCACATGTTTATATCCTGTTCACTAATCTATATTCATGTTACTGTTTACTTGTTACTGATAACTTGTTACTGTTTATACTTCATGCCTGCATATTTCATTATATCCTGCTTGATTAGAATTATTGATATTGTGACGCACTGACGTCTGGGTTTTGCATGACCCAGATCCCTTATCCTTATCGCAGGCTGTCCACGAGTATTTTAATCAACAGGCCGAGCAGTGAGGACCTGTTATTAGCTTAGTTTAGTTTTCCTTTCAGTATTTTCATTTCTGATGTGAGCCCGCATTATGGGACGTACATTCCAGTTTATTATTGTATTGGATCTTTTGCTTCCGCATTATTTTATTTCATGACTCGTTTATTCTGGCTTATGGACATATGTTAGATAGTTTATTACTGTTCTTGATATCTCTACAGCCGTAATAACTGTAGAGGGATGTTTCCTATCCACAGGTAGGATGGTTGGCTCTGTCATGTGCCTATCTTAGCGCACTCTGAGAAGCGGGGCGTGACAGAACTATAAGTAACTCTTGATCTCTATAATATTAGAATAACTGTTATGAAAATTATGTAATCTTAAATAAAATATCATGGTTTCTCGTATGACAATAAATACAATACGAATGTGTTTTTCTAAAATATAAATACAATAAAATGCCATGACCTTTAATAATAAGATATTTACGTTAAATTACCATGGTTTATGATAAAAGTCCAATCACTTGAACGATACTATACTGAACACAACTTATAACATCTAGAACGGATTGAGTTAGACGCGCGGGCCTAGATTTGGAATATTTAAAGAAGATCCCAGTACTACTGAGGACCTTATTTAGAAGATCCTGATATTACGAGTAAACAGTATGTTGAGAAGATCCCGATATTATGGGTTACTTGATTTAGAAGATCCTGATATTATTGGTGACCTGTACAACAATTGAAATTCTATACTTAGATGAATCGTGTAACACTAATCCGTAATTATTGAATACAACGGAATGATCATACGAACTGGGTATTCTTTTTTAATCAAATTGAAACAATTACAATACTTAGTAGATACCTATTGAGATTCACTCACATGACATAATGCACTGTATACACATATCTCCTTTACATATTTTTCTTATGAGACAATTCAACTTGAGTGCAACTTGCTGACGGACTTTCTTTTTCTTTTCTCTATCCATAAGATGTCCATTAGATAAGGATGAGATTCGAGAAGACGATGAAGGAGAGGAGCCTACCGACGCTGATTTTGCAGAGATGACGCCCAATTATTAGGATTAGCGATTTTACTTTTCCTGATGCCCACCTGTTTAGGGCTTTGCATTCCGTTCCTTGATATAATAAACAATCTTTTTGTTTCAGTACCAGTGATGTAATAAAGTTACCAGTTAATGGAAAAAATGCTTTTTGGTACATTACTTGCATGATACACACACGCGCGCGCTTAATGTAACTGTATTGAGTTAGACCATCCTCAATACAGTTAGATTGCAGACCATACCACGTTTCTATTTCTGCCCTTTAGGAAGCGAGATGTGACACAATCTCGAAGAAAATTATTATTTCTAGATATGTGGAGTTTGACGAAGAACATTACTAAAGATGGAGTGATGAAGAGAAAAGTACCGAAGGCTTGTTCTTTGAAGATAAAGACGAAAAGTTCGAGGAGATTGAAGATCCAACTCAAACCCCACTAACTACGCCAACTCCAATGACGACCACAACAACACCAACGTCAACATCCTCAAGCTCAAGTGAAGAATGCTCTTCAAAGGGAGCTCATAGAAGAGTAAGAAGTCTGCGAGATCTGTATGATGATGCAAAACCTATCGAGATGGTGGAGAATTTTACATTATTTTGCTTACTTGTAGAATGTGATCCTGTCACATTTAAAGATGCCACTCAAGAAAAAAAGTGGCAAAGAGCAATGGACGACGAAATCAAGGAGATACGAAAGAATGATACATGTGGGCTCATTTCTCTGCCAGAAGACCATAAACCTATTGGTGTGAAATGGGTTTACAAAACAAAGACCAATCAAGAAGGGAAGGTTGATAAATATAAGGCGAGACTAGTAGCTAAAAGCTATAGTCAGCGACAAAGCATCAATTGTAAAAAAGTGTATGCACCTGTTGCAAGAATCGACACCATCAGGCTTCTCATCCTACTTACAGCACAGGACCGGTGGAAAATATACCAAATAGTCGTGAAGTCAACATTTCTCAATGGTTACTTAGAAGAAAAAATATACATAGAGCAGCCACCAGGGTATATCAAGCAAAGCCAAGAAGACAAAGTATACAAATTGAAGAAGATGCTATACGGTTTGAAGCACGTGCCCAGTGCATGGAATACAAGAATCGATACGTATTTCCAAGAGAATGATTTTCAGAAGAGCCCATACTAGCATGCGCTGTACACCAATCAGAATGATGGCGATATTATGATCGTATGTTTTTATGTTGATGATATGATCTTCACCGACAACAATACAAAGTTGTTCAATGACTTCAAGAAGACCATGATCAGAGAGTTCAAGATGACCGGCATCGGATAAATGTCCTGCTTTCTTGGCGTGGAGGTGATACAATCCGATAACAGCATATTTTTTAGAAAAGAAATACGCGAACCAGATTCTCACAAAGTTCAACATGAGCAACCGCAAGCCAAATGGAAAACTAACAGAGACAGGCATGAAGCTCTGGAGAGATTCACCAGGTAAACCTGTTGATCTGAAGCTGTATAAAAGCTTAGTAGGAAGTTTGCGATACTTGACTATCACAAGGCTCGATATTATGTACGATGTTGGACTGGTCAGTAGATATATGGAGGAACCTAAACAAGAGCACTTCACGGCAGCCAAACAAATTTTAAGTTACGTGAAAGAAAGTATTGATCATAGTTTACTCTATAAAAAAAAGTACAGATATGAAGCAGGTAGGATACACTGATAGCGATTACGGTGATGACCTAGACAAAAGTAATAGCACATCTGGGTATGTGTTCAATATTGGGCCGACAACATTTTCATGGTCCTTAAAGAAACAGTCTGTCATCAGCCTCCCATTCTATGAAGCAGAATATATTGCAGCAGCATCGTGTGCCTATTAGGCGATATGGCTCCGAAACATGATGAAGGAGTTGCACCATTTAAATAAAAAAAACCGACAGAGATAAATATTGACAACAGGTCGGTGATAGCACTTGTGAAGAATCCAGTGACGTACAGAATGAGCAAACATATTGAAACGAGGTATCATTTTCTTAAGCACCAAGTGAAAGAGAAGAATGTGAAACCGGTATACGGTCTGACTGAGGATCATGTTGCAGATATTTTTACTAAAGCAATGAAGATCGAAATTCATGAAAGATTGAAAAAACAATTTGGTATGGTGGAGCACATTAACGGGGAGTGTGAGAATTAACGTCGCGTTTAAGATGTGGGCTTCTTTTAGAAGCCTACAATACTAAAAAAGTATGCAGCACATGGCTACTCCATTCACACTCCACCAACCTTCATCCGCTTATTATCAACTCTCCTCTCACCTATTCCATCAATGTTCTACACATTTATGCCATTTAAAAATTAATTGTTAGACTATACTCTTATGCTATAAGTAGGCATGGAACATAAGTTTGTAAGTATGCCAAATTATGAGAGAAAACACAACGTAGAGAAGAGTTAAAGAGAAAGAAATAGTTTATGAGAAAGGTGTTGTAACACCGTAGTTGAGCAAAAACGTGTTGTATTTTGTAGCAACAATATTATTAAATAAATGGTGCTTAAGTTATTTTTTATGTAAAGAGTGCAATTTATCCGCAATTTGCATTCTCTATCTCTTCTACTTCCATCAAATACAAACCCCGCCTGCTAACTAGTATTATAGATTGTGCGCCGGAGGCAGATGCTTCAGTAGATCAAGATGACTTGCAGGCCGAGGCTCATGACATGGCCATACTGCATTAATAGGTGACAGAGGGACTTGTAAGAGAGAAAGAGAGAGCTTGTCACCGTATTAAGTAGTTCAATCTTTTGATAGACGCATGCATACCTGAGCCTCATCGTCCATAACCCATCTCCAAATACATCTATACATAATACATCTCTACATTTTTTTATGCAGACTATGGTTTTCCAAATGTTGACCATTACATGAATTCAGAGGCGATGATTTGTCAGAAAGCTATAGAGTCCTTGATTGTTATGAAAATGGCGAGGCAAGCTTTGATGATTGTCTACGTATATGCAGGCAACCGGTTTGCAGCCATCTTGCTGTTATAAAGAGTTCCTTGCTCCAAACTCAAATTAGAGCCTAAATTGTTCGAGAGGGAGAGAAAGAGAGCATCGTGTTGGCATTCTTTATTGCAGGATTTGTATTTGCAACTCAATAAGCAGCCTAAATTAACCTTCAAACTCAATTTTTTTTTCTTTATTTTTATGGCTCAAATATGGCGAGGCAAGATTGGTTGGTCTACTTTGCTCCTTCATTCGCGGCAACCAGTTTTCAGCCATCTTGTTATATGTTGCGGAACTGCCGCAAACCCTAAAGTATGACCGCGGTTCCGCGATCCAAAAAGTCGAGTTTGGGTATCGTTCTTCTAGAGGGTCCATAGAATCGCTTGCATGATTTTCTGAACATTTTAAACTTGGAAAAAATCCAACTCTTGGAAAATTTACAGCGAGGGAAAATATGAGTTATTGATATCCGTTCGAACTTTTTAACGCCGTCTAAATAACCCGAATAGATGTTAGAATTACGATTACGAAACACTCCGAATTGCCTTTGCAGAAAGTTAACATCACATGCAAATTTAGAAAAAACAAGCAACATCTGAAATACCAAAACCCAGACTGGAACACCATAAAAATTTGAAGCCGGAATCCCACCATTGAACCGGTGAGCTCGGAATTTTAGCTTATGTGGCCGGCCACTTTCACACCAATTTGCTTCAAATTTCTATGGTGCTCATGTTATATAGCATACAACATTCTGCAGTTGCTAAAAAAATTTTAGAGGCCATTAAAAATTCGACAGAAACTAGATCTTTATATCGGGTGTTTCGGAATTGTTTCGGTTTCGTAATCTAACAAATATCGTCTAATTCTCTAGCATGGCTCTGATACCACTGTAGAGTTCCCTAGGCGATCGCTGGGTTTTGGGAGGCATCGTCCATGCCGTTTTCAAATTTTTGCCGTACTAAAGAACCCTAACCCTAGAATCTTAATTAGAGATTTAGATGAACTAGCAATGCAAACAACTTTACATATCAATGAATGAGGAATACAACCTTTGTAGACCGGTCCTTCACTTCTAAAGCTCCGTGTAGTAGTCCCTTCTCTCCAAGTAGTGAACACCCGAACTCTAGTAAGGGTTCACATGAAAAAATGAACAAGCTTGCTCGAAGTCTTCGAGGCCGAAAATGATCTACGTCGAGAAAACTCAAGCTCATGCTAAATCTTTACTAATGGTAGATTAGTGAAGCAAACACCTTAAACTAAATGGCTGATATAGTAGAAGATGATGAAGTAGGAATTAGGCTCACTTTAGATTTATTTTTCTCACAATATTTCTTCACCATTTCAAAAACTAGCAAGCTTTTCTCATGAGGAAGAAGAAGATGAAGTGGAGATGAGAATGAAACACATGAGGTGAGAATAGCAACCATGGGTGAGTTAGTGTCATACACTAACTCATGTAGAGAATAATCCATGGCTAAAAGAATAATGGTTAGGTTAACAAATATCTTCAATAAAACAAATGAGTGGACTTAGTCAATGGTTCCACAAGCTTCTCCAAGCTTCAACCATTAATACAATTTCCACAAATTTATGAATTACTAAAATAAATATAAACCCTTCATTATTTCAAGTATGGTGTGAGTCTCATACACCCATGAAGCATGTGGTATCAAGCATGACACAAATAAAATGTACATTAATATATATCACATATATACTATATGCACACAAGTGAGAAAAAGAAATGTTAAGTGAGCAAATATTAGTTAATGTAAATTAATATATCACATATATAATTATACATCAAATTATTAAATCAACACTTGATTTAACAATCTGGCTATATCACATACAACCAGCTAATATCAAATGTAACAACTTATCGATCAATACTTGATCCGATAACCCGGCTATATCACATATAACCGACCGATATCACATATTGCGAGAATAGAATGCGGTATCACATACGCACATTAATCTCGGTTCCGCACATATCACATATGTGCTCCTACTTCATTTCGCATGAACCAGGAAATCTCTGTGTAGGACTCTAAAAACTCGTCAATACGCCAGCAGTAGGTGATGATCATATCAAACACCCACAAGTCGCAAGCGGTCTGCTAAACGTAATGGCCACCCGGGTATTGAGAGATCAGAATATCAACAAGTAATCATGCTCATACTCCTGCGAATCCAATCGGAAATACTACCGTACAGTCCGGTCTCTTCGTCAGATATGTCGCATATCACAGCTTGGGGGTGGTATAACGTCAGACCCCAATAGCCTGATAAGTCATGCCGATGCAAGGTCCATAACGGTTCGAGAAACTAATGATAACACTTACCAATAGATCTCAGCAACCCTAGCCAGGGATTTCCTGTTATGGTCAATCAAGTATAGCGCAACATCAACCCCCAATACCGGGAGAGACAAATCCCCTCCTATTGCTCATTGCCTCCATGTGACTCGGGATTGTACCCAAAAACCACCTTTTTGCACGATCTCTTGAACGTGGTATGGTGGAAATCAATGCACAGTGAAAATCACACAAGACTCTATGACGATCTTGGGTCAACATACTAACCTGTACCAGTGTCACCAAAGAACTACTATCTGACGATAAGTATAATACCATCTAGGAGTTCTCGGAGAGTCCGTTCAGTGTACCCAGTCTCCACTGAGCACCCGTATGCCTTCTCTGATGTCAAACACCAATGGATGTGGGATCATCCATCGCCCATCACATGGGTCAAGAAGCGCATACGCTAGTCTACTCTGGAGTATCGATGCCCTGTCTCGATACTCCTACGACTAGGAACATTTGAAGGATGTACTTACCGACTACCCATGTCCCCACTAGTATGATCTGCATCATAATCCTGGTAGTCAAGTACTCATCCTAAGGGCTTTATCAACATGTAATAGAGAGACAATAAGTGTACATGTTAAGATAAAGAGCAACCAGATAGCATACTATCATTTCGAGCAAAAAAGTCCTCCTTATATATGTCCAAGCATCCACTGCAATATACATCTCATTTACAGTAATGGCATCTATGGCATACATATAACTAACAATTACTACAACCGTTAGATATACCTGCATGGAAGTAGACGAACATCACAATGGATACTGTGATTGCGCTCCTTTGCAGCACGAAGGGCAACGACACCGTAGGTTATAGTGGACCGACTCACTGAGTCTTCCCACTTCTTTTCCTTCTGCGGTAGCCAGTCCACAGAGAACTTAGCTAAGAAGTACATGGAGGAGATTTCAGGCTGCACGGACTACCGATAAATAACGTGTCCGACGAAGATACCGGATTTCGGTCTCAGTTCTGGCAAAGCTTGCAGGAGAGTCTTGGCACTAGTCTGAGCTTCAGCATGGCCTATCACCCTCAGACTGATGGCTAATCCGAGAGGATTATCCAGAATCTTGAAGATACGCTTCGAGCCGGTATGATGGACTTCAAGATGTCAAGTGAAGATCACCTACACCTGGTAGAGTTCGCATACAACAACAGTTATCAGGCAAGTATCGGCATAGCACCGTTGGAGTTTTCTATAGGAGGAAGTGACGATCTATGTTGAATTGGGATGATATTGGAAATCGAGAAACTTTTGGAGCCAGATGTGATTGTAGAGACAGTGGAGGAGGTGAGAACAATCAGGGAACACCTGCAAATAGGCCAAGACCGACAGAAACATTGGGAAAATACAAAGAAGAGGCACCTAGAATTTCAACTGGGTGATCATGTGTTTCTGAAAATTTTCCCAAATCGAGAAGTGATACATTTTGGGAAGCGCGGAAAGCTTAGCCCATGATTCATCGACCCGTTCGACATTCTCGAACTAGTCGGTAAAGTTGCTTATCGCCTGGTCTTACCACCTTCATAGGAAGGCGTACATACGTTTTCCATATCCCACAACTTAGGAAGTATGTCGGGGGCTCTAGTCACGTGGTGAGTCGTTCAGAATCACCGTAGAGGCCGACCTAACTTATGAACAACAGGCGGTTGAGATTTTGGATCGAAAGGAGAAGACCTTGAGGAACAAGATAGTTCAGCCGGTTAGGGTTATGTAGAGGAAGAACTCTCCAGGAGAATCTACGTGTAACTCCCCCTTTGTAACTTCTTCTTCTTGCTACCCCTGTAATTTCAAGGACAAAATTATTTTAAAGAGGGTAGATTGTAACGTCTGAAACTTTCCTATACGCAATCAAAGGCTCTTTACAATTTTCCTGTGTACAAAATAAATTATTTTAGCGTCTCTATTATTATAAAACACTTTAAAAATATTTTTCTATAATTAATAAAAAATTTAATAATTTTTAAAAGAAGTTTAAAAAGGAATTTTTTAAAAAAGTTTAAAAAGGAATTTTTAAAAGGATAAAGTTTATCATGTATTTTTAATACTGGAAAAGAAAATCATTTTTTGACCAAATTTTATTAAAAACTAATGAAAACATTAAAATAGAATTTTTGGAATTTTTCCTAATTTTTCAAGCAATTTTAACTATTTTAAAACAATTTTTCTTAATTAAAATTCAATTCTAGAAACTGTTTCTGTTTTTAAAGAAATTCAAACCGTAGGGAAACAGGGACCGTTGGATCTATGATCCAACGGCCCCCATTTCCTCACGTGGGGAAAGGGAAATGCGTGGGGCCACACGCTTGCCCGTGGCTCCAAGTGGGCGGCGCTCGCTTATGAGAGTGGATGAGGGCCGTTGGATCTTTTGATCCAACAGCCGAGGGCAACCCCTGTCTGTTCACGTGACAACAGCGTGGGTTCGGGAGTGGGTTTGGACACGGGTTCGGGTCTGTCGGGCGCCGGATCCGCTTCGATTTAATGGAGTTTTATTCTTTTAAACCCTATATATAGAGCCTCATTCATTCTCATTTTTCTCACAAACTATTCATCCCAAAATTTTGAGAAAAATACCTTGGTCTTCGTTTTATCGACGCCGACGCCGAGGTGCCGACCGTTTGCCCATAAATAATCCAAGTAGAGAAGGGCTCGCATTACCGTACAAAACGACGTACCGGCTTCAATAATCCGTATCTTAACACATGGTAGGATCCGCCTCTCACTACTTAACTCGTAACCTTCTTCTCTTTATTGTTCATCTCCAATAAAAATATTAAAATAAATATCCATTTAATTTCTTTGTTAATGCTAAAATAAAAATACCACACGATGAAATCTTGACACAAAAAAAATGGTTTTGATAAAATTATTCTTGCACGCTATGTTCACAAGGTAACGACCTACCCTATATTTAGTTTTTCTTGATTATACATCTTTTTGCGACTTGGTTTGATGTGGTAAAATATTCTTAACCCTTAAAGAAATAAAGTTTCATTAAAATACTATCTACTATTAAGAGTAGGGTTTTCCATAAAAATACAATTACCTTGTGGAGTTTTGATAAATACCTTTAACCCTTGAAAACCAGGTTTCACCAAAATATCATTAAATTTTCAAAGGTTAAGATTTCTTTGAAATAACTACAACCCTTCTAAAAACTGGTTTTTATGATAATATCTTGAAGTATCAAAGGTTGAAACTATACCCTTAACTTGAAAGTTAAATTTTGCGTTAAAATGCCCCTTACTGTAAACGTTGATTTTTTAATAAAAATGCCTTGAGCTTATCGAATCTAAGTCCTAATAAATATACCCTAACTAATACTTTACATAAAACGCTCCGTGGTTATTAGGCAATCGTCCTGGAAAAGGATACAAATGCTAACCGCCCATGTGCAGTGGTTACTAATATGAAAATATTTTCTACAATATTAAATTCAAATAAATACCATAAATTTTCCTAAACAACTGTTATATTAAAACCGCCCTTAACTTCGAAAAGAGAACTTTTAACATTAAACCCCCACGATCTAAGATGGTACTAAGTTCTTTTGGATATTGCATCTCCCGCAACTCTTTATGAGGGCACTTTTATGGATGTTGCGGATTATCGCACACCACAGGTATAGCGGGGTTGATAGTGATGCTCTTACGGGAAAACCGATCAACAAAGAACTATAAGTAACTCTTGATCTCTATAATATTAGAATAACTGTTATGAAAATTATGTAATCTTAAATAAAATATCATGGTTTCTCGTATGACAATAAATACAATACGAATGTGTTTTTCTAAAATATAAATACAATAAAATGCCATGACCTTTAATAATAAGATATTTACGTTAAATTACCATGGTTTATGATAAAAGTCCAATCACTTGAACGATACTATACTAAACAAAACTTATAACATCTAGAACGGATTGAGTTAGACGCGCAAACCTAGATTTGGAATATTTAAAGAAGATCCTAGTACTACTGATGACCTTATTTAGAAGATCCCGATATTACGGGTAAACAGTATGTTGAGAAGATCCCGATATTATGGGTGACTTGATTTAAAAGATCCTGATATTATGGGTGATATGTACTACTGTTGAAATTCTATGCTTAGATGAACCGTGTGCTAACACTAATCCGTAATTATTGAATACAACGGAATGATCATACGAACTGGGTATCCTTGTTTAATCAAATTGAAATAATTACAATACTTAGTAGATACCTATTGAGATTCACTCACATAACATAATGCACTGTATACACATATCTCCTTTACATATTTTTCTTATAAGACAATTCTACTTGAGTGCAACTTGCTGAAGGGCTTCCTTTTTCTTTTCTCTATCCTTAGGATGTCCATTAGATGATGATGGGATTCGAGAAGACGATAAAAGAGAGGAGCCTACCGACGCTGATTTTGCAGAGCTGACGCCCAATTACTAGGATTAGCGATTTTACTTTTCCTGATGCCCACCTGTTTAGGGCTTTGCATTCCGTTCCTTGATATAATAAACAATCTTTTTGTTTCAGTACCAGTGATGTAATAAAGTTACCAGTTAATGGCAAAAATGCTTTTTGGTACATTACTTGCATGATACACACACATGCACGCTTAATGTAACTGTATTGAGTTAGACCATCCTCAATACAGTTAGATTGCAGACCATACCACGTTTCTATTTCTGCCCTTTAGGAAGCTGGATGTGACACAATCTCGAAGAAAATTATTATTTCTAAATATGTGGAGTTTGACGAAGAACATTACTAAAGATGGAGTGATGAAGAGAAAAGTATCGAAGGTTTGTTCTTTGAAGATAAAGACGAAAAGTTCGGGGAGATTGAAGATCCAACTCAAACCCCATTAACTACGCCAACTCCAATGACGACCACAACAACACCAGCATCAACATCCTCAAGCTCAAGTGAAGAATGCTCTTCAGGGGGAGCTCATAAAAGAGTGAGAAGTCTGCGAGATCTGTATGATGATGCGAAACCTATCGAGATTGTGGAGAATTTTACATTATTTTGCTTACTTGTAGAATGTGATCCTGTCACAATTAAAGATGCCACTCAAGAAAAAAAGTGGCAAAGAGCAATGGACGACGAAATCAAGGAGATACGAAAGAATTATACATGTGAGCTAATTTCTCTGCCAGAAGGCCATAAACCTATTGGTGTGAAATGGGTTTACAAAACAAAGACCAATCAAGAAGGGAAGGTCGATAAATATAAGACGACACTAGTAGCTAAAAGCTATAGTCAGCGACAAGGCATCAATTGCAAAAAAGCGTATGCACCTGTCGCAAGAATCGACACCATCAGGCTTCTTATCCCACTTGCAGCACAGGACCGGTGGAAAATATACCAAATGGTCGTGAAATCAGCATTTCTCAATGGTTACTTAGAAGAAGAAATATATATCGAGCAGCCACCAGGGTATATCAAGCAAAGCCAAGAAGATAAAGTATACAAATTGAAGAAGGCGCTATACGGTTTGAAGCAAGTGCCTAGAGCATGGAATACAAGAATCGATACGTATTTCCAAGAGAACGGTTTTCAGAAGAGCCCATACTAGTATACGCTGTACACCAATCAGAATGATGGCGATATTATGATCGTATGTTTTTATGTTGATGATATGATCTTCACCGACAATAATACAAAATTGTTCAATGACTTCAAGAAGACCATGATCAGAGAATTCAAGATGACTGACATCGGATAAATGTCATGCTTTCTTGGCGTGGAGGTGATACAATCCGAGAACAACATAATTTTTAGGAACGAAATACGCAAACCAAATTCTCACAAAATTCAACATGAGCAACCGCAAGCCAAATGGAAAACTAACAAAGACAAGCATGAAGCTCTGGAGAGATTCACCAGGTAAACCTGTTGATCTGAAGCTGTATAAAAGCTTGGTCGAAAGTTTGCGATACTTGACTATCACAAGGCTCGATATTATGTACGATGTTGGACTGGTCAGTAGATATATGGAGGAACCTAAACAAGAGCACTTCACGGCAGCCAAACAAATTTTAAGTTACGTGAGAGAAAGTATTGATCATAGTTTACTCTATAAAAAAAAATACAGATATGAAACAGGTAGGCTACACCGACAGCGATTACGGTGATGACCTAGACAAAAGTAATAGCACATCTGGGTATGTGTTCAATATTGGGCCGACAACATTTTCATGGTCCTCAAAGAAACAGTCTGTCATCATCCTCCCATTCTATGAAGCAGAATATATTGCAGCAGCATCGTGTGCCTATCAGGCGATATGGCTCCGAAACATGATGAAGGAGTTGCACCATTTAAATAAAAAAATCGACAGAGATAAATATTGACAACAGGTCGGTGATGGCACTTACGAAGAATCCAGTGGCGTACAGAATGAGCAAGCATATTGAAACGAGGTATCATTTCTTTAAGCACCAAGTGAAAGAGAAGAATGTGAAACCGGTATACGGTCTGACTGAGGATCATGTTGCAGATATTTTTACTAAAGCTATGAAGATCGAAATTCATGAAAGATTGAAAAAACAATTTGGTATGGTGGAGCACATTAACGGGGAGTGTGAGAATTAACAACGTGTTTAAAATGTGGGCTTCTTTTAGAAGCCCACAATACTAAAAAAGTATGCAGCACATGGCTACTCCATTCACACTCCACCAACCATCATCCGCTTATTATCAACTCTCCTCTCACCTATTCCATCAATGTTCTACACATTTATGCCATTTAAAAATTAATTGTTAGACTATACTCTTATGCTATAAGTAGACATGGAACATAAGTTTGTAAGTATGCCAAAATGTGAGAGGAAACACAACGTAGAGAAGAGTTAAAGAGAAAGAAATAGTTTATGAGAAAGGTGTTGTAACACCGTAGTTGAGCAAAAACGTGTTGTATTTTGTAGCAACAATATTATTAAATAAATGATGCTTAAGTTATTTTTTATATAAAGAGTGCAATTTATCCGCAATTTGCATTCTCTATCTCTTCTACTTCCATCAAAGACAAACCCCGCCTGCTAACTAGTATTATAGATTGTGCGCCGGAGGCAGATGCTTTAGTAGATCAAGATGACTTGCAGGCCGAGGCTCATGACATGGCCATACTGCATTAATAGGTGACAGAGGGACTTGTAAGAGAGAAAGAGAGAGCTTGTCACCGTATTAAGTAGTTCAATCTTTTGATAGACGCATGCACACCTGAGCCTCATCGTCCATAACCCATCTCCTAATACATCTATACATAATACATCTCTACATTTTTTTATGCAGACTATGGTTTTCCAAATGTTGACCTTTAGGCGATGATTTGTCAGAAAGCTATAGAGTCCTTGATTGTTATGAAAATGGCGAGGCATGCTTTGATGATTGTCTACGTATATGCAGGCAACCGGTTTGCAGCCATCTTGCTGTTATAATGAGTTCCTTGCTCCAAACTCAAATTAGAGCCTAAATTGTTCGAGAGGGAGAGAAAGCGTGTTGGCATTCTTTATTGCAGGATTTGTATTTGCAACTCAACAAGCAGCCTAAATTAGCCTTCAAACTCAATTTTTTTCCTTTATTTTTACGGCTGAAATATGGCGAGGCACGATTGGTTGGTCTACTTTGCTCCTTCATTCGCGGGCAACCAGTTTTCAGCCATCTTGTTATATGTTGGATATTTGGTCGAGCATAGCAAGTTCAGAACCTATGATCGTTAAGGTTATGGAAAATGGCGAGGCGAACTTGGCATTGTCTGCTATTAAGCAGGGAACCACCTTACAGCCATCTTATCAGTTGCTGTGACTCAATACAGCTTAATATAACTAATTTGGTTGTTTTTTTCCCATCCCATTCCTTGGCATAAAATATTATTTTTCCTTATCTTCTCTGATTTTGCTGTGTGGTTGTATTAAAAATGTAATTCAGCATCATCTGTATAATTCAATTAGAATGGGCTGGCCGAATAGAGAAGGAATATACGTGTTTCGCAACATTTGAATTTTCTTCAATAGAGACTCGAGAGTGAAGACATGTTTGCAATTTTCCTTTGGGTATTTGGCAGTACTACTGGTTTCTATTTGGAACGAAGGCAAATGACCATTTGCCCTAAACCTTCAAATTTTCGATTTTTAAGGTTATGGAAATGTTCGGGGCAAGCTTGGTTTATGTGCAGGCAACCAATTTGCAGCCATCTTGGTATTTGTCACCCTAACTCCAAACTCTGCTTGTTATAAATTTTACCTGCGCATTAGTGGATCATGTTTTTTAAAAGTTGGCCCCATTTTCTAAAATAAGCAACGGTCTCAGTTGATTAGCCTCCCTGTATGTATGCAGGCATGCACGTGCGCGCACACACATATATACACACATATATACATACATACATATGGTTGTATGCAGGCATGCACGCACACATATATACATACATACATATAGATAGAGTTTGAGTACAATCTTATCGGTAGTATTTAGAAACAAATATTATCTACTTCTTCAACTATTTATGTCCCTGCAGTTTGTCCTGTAGAATTTCTTGCAAATTTATTGGCCCAAAACAAAAGCCCAGGAAAGCAGGCCCGCATAGAGAAGCCCATATGAGCACGTGCAGGGCACGTGAGTATCAAGCACATGATTGAGGGGCGTCTTTCATGAAGATTTAGATAATTAATCTAAATCTCATGTGATCTATTTAAAACCTACTACTACTCATAGTCACAAATTCGTCATTCGGGAATAATTCGGCGAGGTTGAAAATTCGGATTCGGAGAATTATTCGGAAAAAATCGGCAGGTATTCGGAAAAGATTCGGTAAGTGTTCGGGAAATGTTCGGGAAGGATTTCGAGCAATAAATTAATATATGAGACGCTAGGTTTTGATTTTGTGAATTATTTGCTGTTTTTTAAATTATTCGGTGTTTTATCACATAATTCGGGAATAATTCGGCCAGTTCGGCAATCACGAATAATTCGGAGATTAATTCGTTTGATCAAGAATTCGCGAATTATTCGCGAATTCGGCGAATAATTCGCGAATTATGTGACTATGCTACTACTATACATATGAAATAATTAAAGCCTAGGTGAATTAATCCACAAAAATTAAACAACAGAGGCTTGTTGCGGCAATTGAAGCCGAGAGGGTACTAGAGAGAGAGAGTTGTATTGTTTGGGCCGGTGTTTGCTTTGGGCGTATCTCGTGTAATCCTTACTCTGTTGGAAAGTTCTCGTTGTGAAGGCGGGATTAAGTGCAGTTACGTCGAACCTAGGTATATTAGTTGTTGGTGTGCTTTTCTATTTTTTTGTGATGCGTTGTGATAGCCGTCGGATATATCTTTTTTATCGTCTTCGTTTGCACGCAATCGTTATTTATTTCCGCTACGCCATACCGCTTGTTCGCGATAGGCTTTTGTGATCCCTTCGTGGTTCACCGTGCCGTGTCAGAATAGATCGGGATACAACAAGTGGTATCAGAGTATTAGACTCGGTGATTCGGATATCTTGGAAGATGACGACTGTGTTATATAAGATAGAGAAGTTCGACGGTCGTAATAACTTCAGTTTATTAAAGTTGAAGAGGACCGCAGTTTTGAAACAACAGGGCATTCACAAGATAGTTTTCACGAAACATAAGATACCGAAAGGGACCATATATATAGAATTGGAGGCGATGAAAGATAAGACGCACAGTTTGTTGCACCTTTACCTAGCCGACGAGGTACTTTGCGAGATCACGCAAGAGCCCACAACAGCAACTGTTTGGATTAGGCTAGAATCACTTCACAATAAAAGTCTCTCACGAACGTGTCTACCTCAAGCAGACACCTTGAGAATGAAGAAAGAGACTTCTGTCAAAGATCGCATCAACGAGCTCAATCAGATTGTGATGAACTTGCGAAATATGGAGATGAAGATCGACGATGAAAATCAAGCGATGATTTTATTATGCTCTTTGACCACCGAGTTCGGCCGGTTTGTCAAATCTCTAGTGTATGGCCGAGACAAGTTATCTTTGGTGGATATGTGCACAGTGAGGCGTTGAGGGAAAAAGTGGTTGGTGACAGGAAGTTCAAGTGACGCAATGTTCGCTAGATGCCGCTCAGTGAAGAGGACAGTTGATGGTTCCAAAGAGTCGAGAAGCCGGATGAATTACAAGTGTGGATATTGCAAAGAGGACATTGGAAGATAAATTGTCTGAAACTAAATAAAGGCAAGCAGATTTCTTTTAGCACTGCAGTTGCAGAGAAGAATTCAGATCAGGGCAGTGATTGTTTGGTTCTATCGGTATATGCTACTTCAGACGTACATAATTCGTAGATGGTGGATTCGGGAAGCTCGTTCCATGTGATTCCGCATCGAAGTTGATTTGCTACATATCGTTCGGTTGTTGGAGACTTGATCTTCACGGGGAACGATGGTTCGAGCAAAACTATTGGGGTGGGCACAGTTCGAATCTGCATGCATGATAGGATCGTTTGAAAGTTGATAGATGTCAGACACGTGCTAAATTTGAGGAGAAGCTTGGTCTCATTGGGGGGTTTTGGGAAGATTCGGTTACAAGTGCATGGCCCATAGAGATTCCATGAGAATTTCCAAGAGTGCTCTGATTTTCATGAAGGCGAAAATGGTGGGGATCTATATTTTCTTCAAGGACAGACAGTCGTTGGATATGTTGTCGAAATTTCTACCGGTTCAGGCCGTTCAGTTTCGATCGGGATGTGGCGTCCACGATTGGGTTATAACAGTCATACGAGTTTGGAGGTGCCTTAGAAGAGGAAGTTTCTTGGAGGTGGAGAGTTCGGCAGATTTTCGTAAGGATTGTAAGAAGAAAATACAGGTGGTTTCGACACTAAATTGTTCTCGAGGTGGAGCCGGGCATGATGTTTCCTTCATGGACAACTTCTTTAGTAAGTTATTGGTGTACGTTCTCAAACAGGAGGCCAAGAATTTTAAGAAGTTCAGAACAGCCGTGTTGGATTTGCAACTCAAGAAGCGCGAAGAGATTTTTCTGTCCGAGTTTGGCGAAGGGTTCTCTTTGCAGGAGTTCGTAGGATTGTGCAGACTGGAGAGGATCGTGTATCAGTACACCAAGTTGGGAGACTCTCGATCAGATAGCATTGCAGGGCAGATGGTTTGGACAGTTGGGAATAAACATTTAGCTTAATCAGGTATTGGTTGCAGAAGGTACACTGTGTAATGGTATCTATGTTCTTAATCAAAACAGAGTTCTCAGTATACAAAACACACGGAAGAGGAAGAGTTCAGATGTGAACGAATCCTACTTGTGGCATTGTAGACTTGGTCATATCGGAGAGAAAAGACTGAGTATGTTGCATAAAGATGGACTTTTGGATACATTCGAATTTTCATCTTATGAAACTTGTCAATCTTATCTCAAAGGAAAGATGACCAAATCTCTGTTCACGGGACACGGAGAAAGAGCAGCAGAGCTCTTGGGACTCATACACAGTGATGTATGTGGTCCAATGTCTATACATGCAAGGGTTGGGTTCTCGTACTTCATCGCATTCACTGACGATCTCTTTAGAAACACAAATCTGAAGTTTTTGAGAAATTCAAAGAATTCAGAAACGAAGTAGAGAACCAGACTAGCAAAAGTATTAAGATCCTCCGATACGATAGAGGGGGGAGTACTTAAGTACGGAATTCAGGGACTTTCTAAAAGAGAATGGTATTCTCTCTCATCTTACTCCTCCGTATACACCACAGCACAACAGTGTATCGGAGCGGAGAAACCGTACCCTATTGGACATGGTTCGCTCCATGATGAGTAATTCATAATTGCCTCTTTCATTCTGGGGGCTTGCGCTTAAAACAACAGCGTAGCTATTGAATCAGGTTTCATCTAAATCTGTGTCTAAGACTCCATATGAAATATGGAGTAATAAACGACCATGTCTAAACGGGTTAAGATATGGGGTTGTCCAGCCTATATGAAAAACCAAAATACGGACAAATTTCAGGCACGGTCAGTTTTATGTAAGTTTATAGGATATCCCAGGCATCCGAATGGATATCTATTCTACCATGTCAATGAACAAAATGTTTTTGTTTCTCGACACGCCTCCTTTCTTGAAAGGTTGTTTCTTGAAAAAGAAATAAGTGGGGGCGCGGTAGAATTGGAAGAAATTCCAAAAGAACAAACTATAACTGAAGATTTAGTAGAACCGCTAGATTCAATAGTCCCAGACGAACCTCAGCCACTCCGCAGATCTGGTAGGATTTCTCACTCGCCTAAGAGATACTACGGTTTTCTCATAGACGGGGATCGAGAAGATTGCATCTTGGAAGAAGATGATCGTACTAATTTCAGGCTGGCCATTATCAGAAGGAACTCTGATAAATGGCTGGATGCTATGCGATCCGAAATGGAATCCATGTACACCAATAAAGTGTGGACCTTGGATATTGCTTCACCTGGGGTAAAACCCGTTGGATGCAAATGGATCTACAAAAGGAAATTTAGTGTAGATGGGCAGGTGGAAACCTATAAGGCTAGACTCGTTGCAAAAGGTTTTCATCAAAGACCAGGTGTGGACTATGATGAAACCTTTTCTCCAGTGGCTATGCTCAAATTCATTCGGATCCTACTTGCTATTGCTGCCTTCCATGACTATGAGATCTGGCAGATGGACGTAAAAACGGCTTTTCTAAACGGATGTTTAGAAGTGTGCGTTTATATGAATCAGCCGGAAGGTTTCGTAGACAGTGGGAGCAGCGGGAAGGTGTGCAAGTTGCTTAAATCCATTTATGGATTAAAGCAAGCATCGCAGAGCTAGAACATCTATTTTGATGAAACAGTCAAGGAATTTGACTTCATCAAGAACGAGGATGAGCCTTGTATTTATAAGAAGATTGTAGGACGAACTGTCGTGTTCCTAATCTTGCACGTGGACGACATTCTTTTGATAGGAAATGACATTCCTATGCTACAATCGGTCAAGCAATTCTTATCACAAAGGTTCTCCATGAAGGACCTGGGAGATGCCTCGTACATTCTGGGGATTAAGATCTACAGAGATAGATCCAAGAGATTACTGGGAATTTCACAGTCCAGATACACGAGACTGTACTAAAGAGATTTAGTATGGAAGATTCCAAGCACGGTAATATACCCGCATTGCACGGAATCACCCTCTCCAAGGAGATGTCTCCCAAGACTGACGAGGAGAGGGTTCACATGAGCACTATACCCTACACTTCGGCGGTAGGATCTATAATGTATGTGATACTATGTATAAGGCCAGATGTAGCTTATGCGCTAAGCGTGGTGAGCTGGTATCAGTCGAACCCAGGTGAGGACCACTGGACAGCAGTAAAGAACATTCTCAAATACCTGAGAAGGACTAAGGAGATGTTCTTGTTCTACGGTAATGGAGACCTAAAGGTCGAGTCCTTTACCGATTCAAGCTTCCAGAATGACAAGGATGACAGCAAGTCTGTCTCGGGTTTTGTGTTTATCCTCGACGGAGGGGCTGTGTGTTGGAAGAGCTCCAAACAGGATACCGTTGCAGACTCGACGATGGAGGCTGAATACATTGCTGTGAGCGATGCCGCTAAAGAGGCGGTCTGGATGAAGAAGTTCATTAATGAATTTCAGGTAGTTCCGTCCATTGTTGACCCAATACCTTTGTATTACGATAACAATGGGGCTATAGCTTTAGTGAAGGAACCACGGTCCCATCATAAATCTAGGCACATCTTAAGGCGGTATCACCTGATCAGGGAGATCGTAGATCGCCAGGAGATCGAGGTCCGAAGAGTGTATACAAAAGACAACACTGCGGATCCATTCACCAAGGCCATTTCTCAAGCACAGTTCGAGAGACTTTTTGAGATATTGGGTATGCAGTACGCCAACAGCTAGCCCTAGTGCAGACGTTGGATACTCGGTACGCCAATATATGGCCTTAGTGCAAGTGGGAGATTGTTGGATATGTATGCCCTAGAGGCCATTATTGTATATGTATACATATGGATGCTTGGACATATATATGTACATGACAGTCTTGCTCGATATGACAGTATGCTATCTGGTTTGTCTTTATCTTAACATGTGCATGTTTTACTTGCTATTACATATCCTTTATACATGTTGATAAAGCCCGTAGGATCATTACTAGACTACCTGCGTTGTGATGGCGATCATACTTGTGGGAGCTAGGTAGTCGGTACGCACATCCTTAAATGGTCCCTATTCATGGGAGTATCGAGACTGGGCATCGATATTTCGGAGTAGACTGGTGTATACGTTTCTAGACCCCGACGAGGGACGATGGTTTGGTCCCGCAACCATTGGTCTTTAGACCTAAGATCGTATACAGGTGCTCACTGGGGGTGAGTACACGGGACGGACTCGCCGAGGACTTCCAGATGGTACTATACCTATCATCAGATGGAAGTTCTCAGGTGACATGAGTACAGGTTAGTCTTTAGACCTGAGATCGTCATTTGTCTCGTGTGAGTTCCCACTATGCTTTGATCACTACCCTACCACGGCTCTACTGAGTCATGCTAGAAGGTTTTGGTTGGGTACAGTCCCGAGCCACATGGAGGCAATGAGCGATTATCAGGGATTCATCTCTCCCGGTATTGGGAGTCGATATCGCGCTGTGTTCGATTGATCGGGACCATAAGACCTTGGCCAAGGCAATTGGGATTTACTGATAGGCTGATCAGTAGTTTCTCGGATTGATTCTGAGCCGCATCAGCATGAATTACCAGGTTATCAGGGTCTGACGTTTACCACCCCCTAGACCCGGTATACGATACTCTCAGACGAAGAGACCGGACTGTACGGAGATTGTCACAGAAAGCGCTCGGGCGCTAGCGCTCTGAGTGTAAGAACGCTAGCGCCCTACGTGTCAGCATGTGGGCGCTCGGGCGCAGGCACTTTGAGCGCCAGCGCTCTGAGCGCTGGCGCCCCACGTGTCCGCACGTGGGCGCTTGGGCGCTTGCGCTTTGGGCGCTAGCGCTCTGAGTGCAAGGACGCCAGCGCTTTGAGCACTAGCGCCCCACGTGTCAGCACGTGGGCGCTCGGGCGCTAGCGCTTTGGGCGTAAGGGCGCTCGGGCGACAAAAGGGACTTGGTCCCTGCAATGGGGGTTGTACTCCCAGAAATGAGCACTTATTATTTTGTATATATGTATATATATATGCGGAGTTAAACTCTTAAGATATTTTGAAGCTGATAAAGGGGCTTCTCCCCTTGAGCCCTAGTTCTTCCCCAAAGTGGGGTTTCTGGAAATGGGTCTCCTTCTTCTTCCTTTGTTGGCCGGATCTTGAAGATCAAGAAATATAATATTTTAAAAATCTCTCCTTTCTGAGATCTGATGGCAGATCCGAGTTCCCCTTTGTGGGTTTTATGGTGAAAAACTATTTAGTTTTAGAAAAGGAAAAGTAAAACTCTTGATTTAATTCAAGAGAAAGAAGAAGGTTTAGAACCTTCAGAAAGGGGAAAGAGGCACAAACCCTAGATTTAGAGGGGAATGAAAAGTATATATTTTATTCATCATCATGTTGCCTTATATAGGCTCACATATTTACATATAGCCCATTGGGCTTTACAAAATGGCATTTTGCCCATCCCATGTCTCATGTGCTATTTCTTTTTGCACATAAGCCATGGGCTTACAAAAATTTGGCTTTATGCCCATTTTGTTTACATTCATGCATAAAAGATTACATAAAAATTATTTGTTACATGATTTCATTTTGGCATGGGGGAGGGCCGGCCACTTCATGTTCGGACTCGACCTGGGCATGGGCCCACTTGGCTTGGGGTTGACTTTGACTTTGACTTGGTCAACCGGGGGTGTAATTTTCGACTTCAACAGGCTTCAATAGTTCATAAATGAATTCTTTATTCATTTGTGGTTACTATTCAAGCATGGCTACACTTGTTTATTCATGAGAATTCATACACAAAACTTTGGTGTTGATTTTCTCTCTCACGGATGCTTCATTATTTTCTTGAGCTCCTATTTTTCTTCATCTCCTCCTTCCTCTTGAGTTTCTTCCACCTTCATCATCTACCACTTCACTAACCTTCTCATGAGTTGAGAAACAATTGAAGAGGCAAGAAAGAGATAGCAAACACTTAGATCTTCACACTACATCCTAGATTACTTGGTTTAGCAACCCAAGTTCTCTAGTTGCTCCACTTGACATATTGTGAGGAGCTAGAGCCATGGATCATACCCCTCGGATGGATCATCTACGACAAAGGAGGACCGGAGAGCAAGATCGATCGCGGAGAACCAAAGGAGCCAACAAAGAAGATCAAGCATGTTCAAGGTGGCCACTTGGAGCTAAAGGTGAAGAAAGAAGACCGAAGGACTTGGTTCGTTCGGTGAAATTTCTTCATCATAGTAGATAGCTCTCTTTATTTAGCTAATTAAGTTTATGGTAAGATCCGGGTTAAAAGTTATTCTAGTGCCATGTTCTAATAGTTAGAAAAAAATTTGTTCCGCATTTGGTCACGGTAGTTGGTCGGGGCACTAGCGTAACCTTTCATGGTATCAGAGCCAGCCCATAAACCCTACACTAGCAAGTTTAAACAATGTTAAAACAACAAAACCGAAACAACTCCATAACATTGAAACCAAACTGCAGTTTCTGTCGATTTTTTTAAAGGCTTCAAAAAAAATTTAAGCAAGTGCAGAGTGATCCTTAAAATGTGAGATGTACCCAGAACAAAAACGATGCAATTCTACCATGTTATGGCCGACCACACCCTCAAAAAATCCGTCCTCACCGGTTTTGTAGTGGAGAATTGGGTCGAGTTTTGTTCTGGGTTCTTATCTCATGGAGTTTGGGTTTCAGGTGTTGCTAGTTTTTGTCCAAGTTTGATTTTCTGTTGTTTTTCAGTTTGGAGCGATTTGGAGTGTTTTGAAGTCATTATATTTTTAACAATTGTTTAATTGTTATCAGTGCTTAGATTAGCATCTACGATCGTGAATGTCATTTGATCGGTAAACCCTTCTATCTGCTATATGTCTGTTCCCAGATTAAAAATCAGGAATTACCTCAATGAGGTATCATGTGCTCACACGTGACCAAGGGTCACGTGTTAACACGTGATAGTTAAAATTTTAAGCATACAAAAATGAAAACAAACGGCTGAAGGAGGACACAACCAGGGGTCAGGTGCTCACACGTGACCAAGGGTCACATGCAAGCACGTGACAGGCTTTAAAAGCCTTATAACTTAATAGAATTAAATTCTAAAATTCTCTAAAATCTTTCCAAACGAAAAAGAATTATGGGGAACCGTTGGATTAAAAAATCCAAGGGTGATTAAAAATCACCAATTTATGGAAAGATTTTAGACAAGGAAAGATTTCACTAAAATCTCACCAAAAATAACAAACAGAATATCTTTTGGATTGAAAATCCAACGGTGAATAAAATTCACTGTGTGATCTAAAGGATCATATTAATTATGAAAACAAACAAAATCTTTCAATGAGAGATTTAGTAAACAAATTGATTCTTTTCCTTCTCCTATAAATAGGAGCCAAGAGAAGAGAAATATATAGAATTTGGAGATCTTGAAATTTTCTAAAAGCAAATACCAGAGAGAAAAGAAAGGAGAATTTAAATCTTAAGAAAGAAAACCCCAGGTGAGGAAAACAAAAGGGATCAAAGCTTCATAAAACAAAAAAGAGAATTTAATTCTCAATTTAAGAGTTTAACACTTCTGCAAAAAGAACTTAGTTCTTCCTCTGGTTGAAGATCTGCAGAAGCAAATCTCCCCATAGGTTGAGAATTTAATTCTCATCGGGTTGAGATTTTGCCATGCAGATCCAAAACTTAGAGAGGGAATTGAGTTTAGAGAATTTAATTCTCCCAAAACAAAACTAGGGTTTAACCCTATATGAAAATTTAATTCTCTCAATTTACAGGAATTTAATTCCTCCAAGATGAAACTAGGGTTTAACCCCTATATGAGAATTCAATTCTTTTAAAATTACAGGAATTTAATTCCTTCAAGATGGACAAAACTAGGGTTTAACCCTAATTGAGAATTTAATTCTCTCAAATTTACAGGAACTTAATTCCTCCTAAAATGAAATTAGGGTTTCACCCTATAAGAATTTAATTCTTTTGCATATATGGGAATTTAATTCCCCTAAAAGGAAATTAGGGTTTAACCCTACATAAGAATTTAATTCTTTCACAATAGGAATTCAATTCCTCCAAAATCATAATTAGGGTTTAACCCTACAGAGAATTTAATTCTTAAAAATAAGGAGACTTAAAAGATCTCCATGCATGCAAAGAATTAAGGTCACGGGGCCCCACGTGCCCCCTGAAAAGATCCCCAAAAATAAGAAGGAAAAAGTTTTGAAGCAATGCCTCACGTGCTCCCACGTGACCTCCAAAATAAAGAGAATAAAAGCAAAGGAAATGTGGGCTTTGGGCGCTCTCACGTGTTAACACGTGACCCCTAATAAATGCCTTAACAAATCAGTGCATGAGTGCCTATCACGTGCCCACACGTGATGGCTAAAAATAAAAAGTTTTCAACACTTATTTGCAGAACAAAGTGAGGAGATCTGGCCCACCTTTAGGCGCCCTCACGTGTCCCTACATGACCCATTTTTCTTTAGTGTTTAACACTAATTCGAGAGCTTTATTTCCAGTGTTTAACACTGATTATCTTTCAGTGTTTAACACTAATTTGAGAATCTTATTTCCAGTGTTTAACACTGTTTTTTTTAGTGTTCGAGAGCTTTATTGCCAGTGTTTAACACTGATTGTCTTTTAGTGTTTAACACTAATTTGATAATCTTATTTCTAGTGTTTAACATTGTTGTTTTTTAGTGTTTAAACACTAATTTGAGAGCTTTATTTCTAGTGTTTAACACTACTGTTCTCTAGTGTTTAACACTATTTTTAGCCAAATTGGCTAATTTTCCAGAGGCAAAAGACTCCCCTTCAACTGAATTTAAAAATTGAGTAAAATTCAGGGCTATAATGTTCCATGCTCAGTCAAAGATAGAAATATCATCAAAGCCCTCAAACTCTTGTTTAGCATTACTAAATAATGTGGGCTTGAACCCAGACAAGTGTTAATAGTCCAACAAAGGGCCAACTCTTCAAATTTAATTGGACTTAGCCCAAGTTGGCCATAAGTCCTCAATTCAGACTTAACTGAGCCAGTGTGCTCATAATTTAATTAATTGATCTTAGTTCCAAATTGGACTACAGATCATTTAATCCACTTTGGTTTGAAGGTACATCTCTTCACTCTTCTGATATTTGTCGTTGTAATCCTTCAACGTCTTCAGAGAGGTGACGGGTCCTGACAACCACACATTTCACAGACAATGACGTCTCTAAACTACGGACTATGGGGTCCTTAAACTCATGGACTATGATGTCCTTAACCTCGAGCGTGATGTCTTTAAACTAACATTGGACTGTGGGGTCCTTAAACCCATGGACTATGATGTCCTTAACCTCGACCGTGATGTCTTTAAACTAACATTGGACTGTGGGGTCCTTAAACTCATGGACTATGATGTCCTTAACCTCGACCGTGATGTCTTTAAACTAACATCGGACTGTGGGTTCCTTAAACTCACGGACTGTGATGTCCTTAACCTCGACCGCGATGTCTTTAAATTAACAATGGACCGAGATGTCCTTAAACTAACGATGGACCGTAATGTCTTTAAACTAATCGACCGCAATGTCCCTAAACTAAACAATAGAGTCCAAATGCTCTCTTGTTGGATCTAAATGATCCCGTTAAGTTAATCTTAGTCTAAAATGAGACTAACGTATCCTTAACAAACGTTTAAGTTGATCTTAGTCTCAAATGAGGCTAACATATCCTTAAACCCAACCCCCCAAACCCAAATCTAAGAAAGATACGGATTTGGACTAGTCCACGCCCTACGGGCGACAACATAAATTAGTCTCCGTATACAATCCACGGGCAACTACAAACAAAACAAACACCCATGACACGAAGTGACTATCTGGAGAAGGAGAAAGTTGTTACCGCGATGTAGTAGCGTAATTAACTGCAGGGGCTTGCGCCTGCAGGGAAGAGCGTCCCCATAATAAAAAACCCCTCAAACGAAGGGGAATCTGACGAAGTATGCTACATCGGCCGCATCCGTTTAAACCTTCGATACGTGGTGCCATAAATCAACTTGGCATTTTCGGAGAGGTGGACGGATAGCACCAATTAGCATCTGCCCTGAAATTCAAGCTAGACGGACCTACGCGGTCGCGTCTCCGTGTTTCGGCGGGGAACAGATTCTGGCACGCCCGGTGGGACCTTTTCCTCTTTCCACTCCACACTTCGTGTGTCGTGTTTTTCCCATGATCAGATAATCGCGTTGTGTATGTTTGTGGTTGCCCTTAGGGGAGTGAATACTGAAGCCGGCATTTCGTCTTTTCCGAGAACGGTGTTTGCTTTTACTCACCCCAACTCAGGCTCTGTCACATCTGGTGGAGTCTAGTATGGGCCACTTGCAACCTCAAATCTCTGCAATCCAGCTCTTCAAGAAATCAACGGGCTTCTCTTTGGATCGGTGCTCCCACCTCTCACCCTCGGTGCCTCAACGCCGATGGAGGAAGCCCAGAGAAAGTCTGTCTTCCGCAGCTGGTTCCCCAAACTGAAGCTTTGCTAACGCAGGGGGCAGGATATTCAAGATCTCAAAGGAAATAGGGGGCAGTCTCGAAAAAATCCTGAAGCTAATCAAATCCCGGCCGTAAGAAACGGTTGACGTCAATATCAGCGTCATACAAAATGAGCTGGGGGCAGTTCTCTGTATGGTCCTGTTTCAACCCCAGTGGTGAATGTTTTGTTCCAACTGGGAACAGCTTCAAATTGATTGTGAAGGGTCAGACAAAATTCTCCTATCGCAATATTGAAGAAATCTCCGCAGCCCATGGAGATCCCACGAGAGCAAAAATTAGTTCGCTCCCTGAGACAATTTTCCTCATCTATATATAAGGTGTGGAAGCAGGTGAAGAGGACTCACCCCTAGACGGATCTTGATACAGCGGTTCCTCCCAAAACCAAAGCGGCTTTTCACAATAAGAGGCCTAATAAAGCTCAAATGCCCGGAGCCAACTCCAAAGGCCAAAACTCCAAACATCCCAAGCCTGGGGGCATGATAGTTTACATAGTCTATGTGGTGAATTCCAAAGACGAAATTCGAGCTTCTACTAGTCACCGACCTCAAACTCGGTCCTTGACAAAAGTTCAAATGCAACGTGAAAATCTGTAGGAGATGCTTTCTCAGGCAGCATCACTCGCTAATCCATCGTCTAAGGCAAATCCCGAAGACGCGCCTGGAGAAAGAACAGAGCATAGGTTGGATATTGATTTCCTAAATCACGCTAGAAAAAAAATGGTACGTCCGCAAGAAAAATGGGCACAGATGAAAACCCGAAAGGGCTCCGTGAGTAAAAACAGCAGGGCTACCGGCGAGTCTGTGAAAACCCGAAAGGGCGCAGACTCGTAAAAAATTCATGCACACTGGCAAGGCCCTCTCGACCTCGTAAGGAGAGCAAGCATGCGAAGTCTCTCACCCGGACTATTGCTCCTACCATCGGGCAATAAGACATCCTCTCGAAGACTGCTTCACCTTCAAGAACTGGGTCTAATACCAATATCAACAAGGCAGGTTCGTTCTATCTAGCAGTTGGAGGGTAAGCCCGCCACAGAAGCATAAACCGAAAGCGACGCGTATAGCGAGAGTAGAACCAGATCAACATCGGTCTTGGAAGCGAGCTCGTACCTGTCACGTGATAGCGCTGTCAGAAGAAGAGCCCGAGAATATGAATGACCTCCCCCGGTGCTTCGAAAATAATGATGACGAGGTGATCTCAGAGTTTCCACCGGCGCCAAAAGAGCTGGAAGATGGGATACATACTACTGCAGATGATCTCAAGAAAATTGATCTGGGGACGACAAGCGACCCCCGGCCGACATTCGTCAGTGAGCTGCTGTCTGAAGAAAAAGTGGTTGCACTAAAAGACGTGCTTATGCAGCATAAAGATTGCTTTGCATGGAACTATTCCGAGATGCCAGGACTAGATCCAGAGATTGCCGTTCACAAACTGGCAATATCCCTGGACGTCAAGCCAATCAAACAAGCACCGAGAAGAATGCGGCTCGAGCTTGAGATGAGCATCAACGCCGAGGTCAAGAAGCTGGTCGACTCTGGATTCATCCAAGAGGTGCAGTATCCTGACTGGATCGCTAACATCGTCCCGGTGATGAAGAAAAATGGGACAGTGCGCATATGTGTGGACTTTCGGGATCTCAATAAATTCTGCCCGAAAGACGACTTCCCAGTACCGGTCATCGAGATAATGATAGACAATACGTCCACTCACGAGGTTTTCTCCTTCATGGACGGATCATCAGGATACAATCAGATAAAGATGCATTCCGAAGACCAGAAGCATACTGCTTTCCGGACCCCTTTGGGCATATTCTGCTACAAGGTGATGCCCTTCGGTCTAAAGAACGCCGGTGCCACCTATCAGAGGGCCATGACGAAGATCTTCGATGACCTCATACATGAAATCGTCGAATGCTATATCGACGACCTCGTGGTGAAAAGAAAATCATACGAGGAACATCTAGAGCATCTGAGAATCGTGTTTCAACGCCTTCGGCAATACAACTTGAAGATGAACCCTCTCAAATGCGCATTCGGAGTTTCCTCGAGCAAGTTCCTAAGATTCATCGTCCGATAACGAGGCATCGAGATAGATCCGTCAAAGATTAAGGCAATTATGGAAATGTCCCCGCCAAGGACTCTCAAACAATTGCGATCTCTCCAGGGGAAGCTCGCGTATATCCGGCGATTTATAGCCAATCTCTCAGGCAAATACCGTCCTTATAGTCACCTGATGAAGAAGAGAACCCCTTTCGTTTGGGATCACAAATGCCAAGATGCACTGGACGAGATCAAGCAATACCTACAGAACCCGCCAGCGTTGGCTGCTCTGGTCAAGGGAAAGCCTCTCATTCTATATGCAACCGCCCTTTAAGGTTCCTTAGGCGCATTATGGGCACAAGAGAACGACCAAGGGAAAGAAAGAGCTCTCTACTATCTGTGTCGAGTTCTACTGGGGGCAGAAAGCAATTACTCTCCCATTAAAAAACACTGCCTGGCAATAATCTTCGCGATAACAAAACTCAGGCATTATGCATTGGCGCATGAAGTCCGTCTCATATCGAAGGTGGATCCTCTCAAGTATTTGATGTCAAAGGCCATATTGACGGGGCGACTCGCTAAATGGGCCCTGCTCTTGATGGAGTTCTCAATAACCTATCAGCCTCTTAAGGCAGTGAAAGGCCAGGCCATCGCCGACTTCCTCGCCGAGCATCCGATACCTACCGATTCTCGCTTGAATTGCGAACTGCCAGACGAACATGCATTTGACACGGTCGACGGAAGTGATACCCGGTGGGAACTTTACTTCGATGGAGCATCTTCGATGAAGAAGCGCAAACAAAACACCCCCATAATCAAATCAGGGGTAGGCCTTATCTTCGTAACTCCACAAGGAGGGATGATGCGCTTTGCCTTCTCCTTAACAGAGCCGAGGACAAATAATGAAGCCGGGTATGAAGCTTTGATAGCAGGTCTCGAGATCGCCATCGATGTGGGGATTGAGAACCTCCTCATATGCGGAGACTCCCAACTGGTCGTTAGTCAAGTAAACGGCGACTATCAAACGTGCAAATCAGAACTGGTAAAGTACGGCGAGAGGGTACAGCAACTGCTGACCCAAACACCTTTCTACACCTTGGAAAGCATACCGCGTGTGGAAAATAGCAAAGCGGATGCATTAGCCAAGCTTGCTAAAGAATTGGCCGATGAGAACCTCGATGACGTAAGAATCGTGGTACAAAGCCGTCGAGTTCTTGCACCGGCAGAAATATCTCCGGAGTTGTCCGAGGAAAAGGGAGCGACCGAGAAAATAGCTCTACAGGAAAAAGACCAGGGAAAGGTCGAGGATTGGAGAGAATTCTTTATAGACTACCTCAAATCCCGTCGAACACCTGAAGATGCGTCCTCAAAACATCAGCTCATAAAGCGAGCCCTATCTTTTGCCTTCGTCAATGACACTCTGTACAGGAGGTCATTTGATTCTCTGTGGTTCAGATGCCTAGGACCTGAGGAAGCAAAAAAAGTCGTCCAAGAAGTTCACGACGGACTCTGCGGTCCTCACCAACCAGGCCCGAAGATGAAGTTGAAGATTAAAAGGATGGGCTACTATTGGCCCACGATGATTCAGGACTGCCTCGAATACGCGAAGCAGTGCCACTCGTGCCAGATTCACGGGGAATTTATCCATCAGCACCCAAATCCACTACACCCGACAATGGCTAGCTGGCCGTTTGAAATGTAAGGGACTGACATAATCGGCCCCATCGAACCAGCATCGTCCAAAGGACATCAATTCATTTTGGCGACAACTGATTACTTCTCCAAATGGGCAGAAGCAATACCGCTGAAGGAAGTGAAGACGGAGAATATCCTCCATTTCTTCAAGGCACACGTCATCTATCGGTTTGGAACTCCGAGACGGATCATCTCCGATAACGGGCCAGCCTACAGAAGCCACAAGATCAGCCGTTTCGCACAACAGCATAACATAGACTGGAGATACTCTTCAGTCTATAATCCCCGAGCTAACGGTCTAGCTGAAGCTTTCAACAAGACCTTGACGAAGATCGTGAAAAAGACGGTATCTCGAAATAAGAGGGACTGGCATGAGAGACTGCATGAAGCTCTCTGGGCGTATCGAACTACGTTCAAAACGGCCACAAACACAACGCTGTACGCATTGGTGTTCGGTACAGAGGCAGTACTCTCCCTCGAGATAGAGCTACCCTCTCTACGAGTGGCAGTTCATTACGAGCTAACGGACGAAGAGAATGCTCACCTTCGGCTTGAGGAGCTCGATGCCCTTGATGAAACCAGGCTCATAGCGCAACAAAACCTGGAGGCTTATAAAGTAAAGATGACGCGCTCATATGAAAGATTGACTAGGCCGAGAACATTCCGCCAAGACGAACTCGTACTAGTGGTCAAAAGACCTATGATCCCCAATCGCGCCAAGCGGGGAAAATTCGAGCCAAACTATGAAGGACCGTATATCATAGACAAAGTCTACCAGGGTGGAGCCTATCTACTCATGGATATGCATGGTGAAAAACCTTTCCGGCCAATAAACGGTCGATTCCTAAAGAAATACTACGCCTGACGAGTCACGGCCTAGGTCAATGATAGATGACGACGACTATGTCCACTCGCTATCTTCCTAGGCCTAAACTCTATAAGTAGTAGTCGGCTTGCGGAACGAAACGTTCTTAAACTAACAACGGACCGAAACGTCCTTAAACTAACAACGGACCGAAACGTCCCTAAACTAACAACGGACCGAAACGTGCTTAAACTAACAACGGACCGAAACGTCCTTAAACTAACAATGGACCACTATGTCCTAAAACTAGCTTTTGACCGAGACGTCGATAAACTACGGTGGATTGCAGCATCCCAAAGCTGATACAAAAAAAAGAATAAAAAAAAGAGAAAAAAATAATAATAACGGTATGTCCATAAGCGAAATGGGCACGGATGAAAACCCGAAAGGGCTCCGTGAGTAAAAACAGCAGGGCTACCGGCAAGTTTTGTGAAAACCCGAAAGGGCGCAACCTTGTTAGAATAAAAAAAAAGAAAACGGTATGTCCATAAGCAAAAAGGGCACGGATGAAAACCCGAAAGGGCTCCGTGAGTAAAAATAGCAGGGCTACCGGCGAGTGTTTGTGAAAACCCGAAAGGGCGCAATCTTGTTAAAAGACACTTGCAGGGTCCTCTCGACCTTGTGAGGAGAAACCACCCGCGTGAGATACTTACGACTCACAAGGGAGCAACACACTTAGGGATCCCTACGATTCCTAAGGCGAAATTACACTTGCGAGATCCTCATGACTCTAAGGAGAACCCTCTTATGAGACCCTCACGGCTCATAAGATTCAAAAGTCTTAAGCTACAGGGATCCGAACCTGTGCTTAAGCAGCCACCACAACCTCTAATTCTGCCCTACAAGCGGCTCAATGCGGACCCTTGTATATAATCCACGGGCACGAATATGTCTACACAGTGAACAACCCTTGTAAGTCCTCTCGACTTATAAGGAGAAAGCCCTCTTGTAAGATCCTTACGACTTATGAGAGATCATACACTTAGGAGTCCTCATGACTCCTAAAGAGAAAACACACCTACGAGATCCTCACGACTCGCAGGGAGAAATACCTTTATAAGACCCTTACGGCTCATGAAGTCAAAAGCCTTAGTCGATAGAATCCTAACCATGTCTACTAAGCCACCTTTGCTCGACAGCGACGAAGGAAAATGATGATTCGCTCGTGGCAATATCCCAGTTGTAGCGGTGCTGATGCCGAAATCGGTGTCTAAATCCAAGCTTGCAACAAAAAGCTGGCAAGCCATACATGCATACGAAATAGCCGAAATGATGGGGCAACTTGCAAACAAAATCAGCAAGTAAAAATGTATGCATGCAAAATATCCGAAATGATTGGGCAACTCGCAATAAAAAGAAGCGAGTAAAAATAAAATAAATAGCCGAAATAATTGGGCACCGTGAAAAATAGCCGAAATGATGGGGCAATTGCGACCTTCGCGATATAAAAGCTGAAATGATAGAGCATCGCGGAAAGAAATAAAAAAAAAGGAAATGAAATTTATACCCTACAGGGGATATCACATCAATCCCTCTATACAATCCAGGGGCGCAAACAAAGAGAGAATCACACCTTTCCTCCCCAGGTTTTATCAGAAGAAGAGGCCAAACCTCAACGGTTCACAGATAGCCAGGAGATCATCTTAACATCCGTCTCATTATGACAGACACAACATCAAACAAAGTGGAACCGCGGCAACTCCCAGTTCCATGACTCGGCGGTGCACAGATGACCGAGAGTCAAACCCCGACTCCATGAAATGCGGATAAAGTCAACCATTCCTGGTTACGTGGAACGCGGCTTACGTCAATCATGACCCCGTATGAAGCATCCAGAGCGGAGCCTAGTCCTCGCAAAACACGGCAGTGAACCCGTGGGAAGCATCCAAAGCAAAATTCCTGGTTACGTGGAACGCGGCTTACGTCAATCATGACCCCGTGTGAAGCATCCAGAGCGGAGCCTGGTCCTCGCAGAACATGGCAGTGAACCCGTGGGAAGCATCCAGAGCAAAATTCCTGGTTACGTGGAACGTGACTTACGTCAAATCCTGACCCCATGGGAAACGTCCGGAGCGGATCCTGATCCTCGCAGAGCACGACAATGACCCCGTGTGAAGCATCCAGAGCGGAGCCTGGTCCTCGCAGAACACGGCAGTGAACTCGTGGGAAGCATCCAGAGCAAAATTCCTGGTTACGTGGAACGCGGATAACGTCAATCCTGACCCCGTGGAAAACGTCCAGAGCGGATCCTGGTCCTCGCAGAGCACGGCAATGACCCCGTGTGAAGCATCCAGAGCAGTGCCTGGTCCTCGCAGAACACAGCAGTGAACCCGCGGGAAGCATCCAGAGCAAAATTCCTGGTTACGTGGAACGCGGCTTACGTCAAATACTGACTCCGTGGGAAACGTCCGGAGCGGATCCTGGTCCTCACAGAGTATGGAAATGACCCCATGTGAAGCATCCAGAGCGAAGCCTAGTCCTCGCAGAACACGGCAGTAAACCCGTGGGAAGCATCCAGAGCAAAATTCCTGGTTACGTGGAACGCGGCTTACGTCAAATCCTGACCCCGTGGGAAACGTCCAGAGCGGATCCTGGTCCTCGCAGAGCACGGCAATGACCCTGTGTGAAGCATCCAGAGCGGAGCCTGGTCCTCGCAGAACACGGCAGTGAACCCGTGGGAAGCATCCAGAGCAAAATTCCTGGTTACGTGGAACGCGGATAACGTCAATCCTGACCCCGTGGGAAACGTCCAGAGCAGATCCTAGTCCTCGCAGAGCACGGCAATGACCCCGTGTGAAGCATCCAGAGCGGAGCCTGGTCCTCGTAGCATATGGCAGTGAACCGTGGGAAACATCCAGAGCAAAATTCCTGGTTACGTGGAACGCGGCTTACGTCAAATCCTGACCCTGTGGGAAACGTCCAGAGCGGATCCTGATCCTTGCAGAGCACGGCAATGACCCCGTGTGAAGCATCCAGAGCAGAGCCTGGTCCTCGCAGAACACAGCAGTGAACCCGCAGGAAGCATCCAGAGCAAAATTCCTGGTTACGTGGAACGCGGCTTACGTCAAATCCTGACCCCGTGGGAAACGTCCGGAGCGGATCCTGGTCCTCACAGAGTATAGCAATGACCCCATGTGAAGCATCCAGAGCGGAGCCTAGTCCTCACAGAACACGGCAGTGAACCCGTGGGAAGCATCCAGAGCAAAATTCTTGGTTACGTGGAACCCGGCTTATGTCAATCCTGACCCCGTGGGAAACGTCCAGAGCGGAGCCTAGTCCTCGCAGAACACGGCAGTGAACCCGTGGGAAGCATCCAGAGCAACTTCTAATTCCGTGAAATGCAGATGATGATAACCCCACCCATCACTTGCGGGTCCTCACGACTCGTAAGGGAGCAAACTCTCTTGTGAGATCCTTACGACTTTCAAGAGAAAACACACTTAGGACTCCTCACGATTCTTAAGAAGAAATCACCTACGGGATCCTCTCGACCTGTAGGGAGAAAATTCTTTATGAGACCCTCACGGCTCATAAAATTGAAAAGTCTTAGGTCGCAGATCTTAACCCTGAATCCTAAGCCATCGTTGTCCTGCAAATAAATCAAGATAGACTATCCACAGAATACATTCAATAAAAAGGAGACACACCATTGTGAAGAAAAATACGTCTTTTTATTCATGAATCAAAATGAATACAAAGTACAATTCGTGAAAGAACAAAAAAATATACTCTTATTCAGGAGTATGTACAATGGAAGAATAAAAAATATATACAAGTCTTCAAGTCGGCGGGCGATTTAGCAGATTGGTCAGCTCATCCCTCTTTCGCTGGGCCTCGCCTTCGTGATTCAGTATCGCCAAAAGACGAGCCTCTGCCTGAGCTTGCTGGGCCTGATATGAGGCAAGCCGGCCTTCAAGCTCTTTCTCGGTAGCCTTATGAGCCTCAACTTCATGAATGAACACGGCGGATTTGTCGATGGCCACCACCTCCTTGATGGCCTCTTGAAGCACTCGCCAAAGTTCATACGCTTTATTGGCCTTGGCCGTAAGGTTGGCTTGAAGCTCCATCAGCGCCTTAGAAGCCATCTCCCTCTCTGAGAATTTGCGGTCGAGCCTCTTCTCGCATGACACCATATTCACCGCAACCGCTCAATGAGGCCCCGTAAGCTTGCCTTTGCAGCCACAGCCTCCGAAGAAAGGCGGGTACACTCAAGCACATGCAAGCAAGCCTCCACCTGCCGACAAAACTCAACCCATACTTGCACCACTGCTTCACTATGATAGGTTGCAAGAAAGGGAAGAGATCTGTTGGCTTCAGCAGAAAACGCTTCGGCTGTGATTACACTGCCAGCACGAAGTTCCTCGATCAGTGATGACAGAGAGGCGATACTTAATTTTGCCATACGGTTCGAGGCACGTAGAGCATAGGGGCCGGGTGGCATAGCAATGCGTGACTCTAGCACGGTAAGGACCGGCAAAGCTGTTCAGATTTATAAACAGTCGGCTGGATGTGTAAGCAAAAGAACAAATGGAACAACGTTGGGACTTTACTTACCCACAATCATGCAAGAGGGCTCTGAAGGCTCTCCAGGCCCTTCAAGAATCTCAACCTCGTCCTCAGCCTCCAGAACTGTAAAAGACATCAATGTCATTTTATAGAATAGTAACAATGTTGTGAAGAGGGGGTAAACAACACTAACCTTGCCCGGAAGAGAGGACGATACGCTGAGGAGATATCGCTTGTGGAGCAGCCATCTCCAACAGGCGCTGAAAAGACTGCCTGGGAAATAAGTCGGCAATAGAAGCCGCCAATCCACGAAATTCTGAAAAGACAAAAGAGTTCAGATAATGGAAAGATTACTAATTTAAAATATAGAAGGTTACCTTAGATGCTCCTCCCATTTTGAGCTGGAGGGATAGCAGCTTCAACGGCCTCCGCCGTGACCTCGGGCACAATATCGGAGACGTGGGCTGGTGCAGCGGCTTCGGAATGAGGAGCAGCGGCTGCCGCTGCGAGCTCCAATGAAAGGAGGGTAGCCTTGGCTACCTGCACCCTAGCCTCCGGGTCGCCCTCAGGTAGATCCATTGGAATGACGACTGCCAAAAGTCCCTCCCCCGAGGGAGCAAGTGCTTCAGAAGCAGGAACCACTGCAGGAAACTCTATCGCAAGAGCAACAGTTTCATCAACCCCCTCTACACTGATGAGTGCTTCACTGGGGATATCAGCAGACTCTATGGCCAAAACACGACTTAGAGCCTCGGCCGCCGCCGAAGTCCCTGCAAAGTTTATAGAAGGATAAGGATACATATATGTGCATACAAGTAATATGAAATATTACAAAGAAATACAGAAACATACCGAAGCGCAAGGGAGCTTCTAGTATGGAATGTTCAAGCCGACGCTCCTTCATAAGGAGATGTGCTCGCCGAGGTCCGAGGGTGGACTCGTGGCCGCCGGTCCACAAGGAAAGCGTGTCCTCGGCGTCGGCCGAAACAGCCTGTTTAAGGGCCCTTTCGTCTCATTCTTCCAAAGAGCCGATGAATCGTCGCCGGATCCACGGAGGGTCTTCGTAAAAGATTACGGTGGTATAGGGCTTCTTCGGAATCCTTACGTTCTCCAACTCATCTTGCGAACGTCTTATAGCCTCAGCCAATTGTGCGGCTTCCTCGGCAGTTGAACTCGGAAAAAGTAAGCCAGCATCTGATTCTTGCAGAGCCAATGGTTCGTCCTGAAGAATGGGCTTAGACTCTACCAAAGGGTCGAGCAGACTGGTAGCCGTCCTCCTCCGTCGCTTGGATCCAGAACCGACCGCCGAAGACGATCGTTTCCTCCCCCGGGGAACTTTGGCACGGCGCCGACCCACCTCACCTTCAACACCCTCGCTTCCAGCACCCTCGCTTGGCGGTGCTACCGAGGACGACACGGCCATTGTCGACGCCGTGGGCGATGGTACTGCTACCGGCGCCCTCTTACCCCTCGACTGAGCCCGGGTATCCAATGGCATACCAACTGTGGAAGTGAGGTCCATCTCCGCCGCCCCCGGGATAAGTGCAACACTGGTATCCCTCAAGGGAAAGTGAACCAGTGCATGCGGTCGCGACGGAACTCCAGTGGCTTGAGCTGGAATAGGAGCGTTGTATCCAAGAAGCACCCTCTTCTCCTCAGCAATAATCGGACTGACCCGATGAAGGTACTAGCCCGTAAAAGATCCCACGCATCGGGGAATATGGTCAGCTTCAGGAATCATGAAGCGAGAACCAGTGTTCAGCCTCACGAAGTGATGAGCAGTGTCACGAACGGCTTCAGGTGATGGGACGGGCGCAACTGTAAATTCCTCGAAGGGGACGCCCTGATCATACCCAAGCTGCCGGGCAAAGCGGTGTGGGTTATAACGCATGAAAAGGGCCGCACTGTTATGACGAAATACCAAATAACCTGGTCTGATGGCGTACATGTGCATTGCTTTCTTAGGCTTCAGAGAAGGTACCTCTTCCTTCGACAAGTCGCAGAGTTGTTGAATTGGACCTGAAGGAGAGGATAGGGCCCGATCAATAAATACCAGTCCGCCCGTGCTAGCATAGGAAGCGATCAACACGCGAATAGCTCCGAACTGATTCGGGTCAGGAGCGGAAGCGTCCACCAGCCGCATAAGTCGCGGAAAAGTGTAGGCATCATAAAATGCGGGTCTCTGATGCGCAGCAAAGGCCCCCAACACGTGCATCTCAATCCAAGATGTGAAGTAATGAAGAGAGAAGTTTACTACGTCCACACCCGGAGTTGAGGTATTAGCCGCGGCGCCCAACCAATGATAAAGATGCGCTAGCACTGGGATGCCTACGGCTAGCCGTGTCCCTTCAGCGATACGATGAGCAGGGTAGATAACCGAGAATCTCATGAAGCGGCGATGCATGGGGATGACAAACCAGCTGAGCCAAACACTGATAAAACCCACAAAAAAGGTCTTCTCATCCATGCCGGGAGCTGCAATCGATTCAAAGGACACCGCCGACATGATAGGAATATAGTACTGCGGTAAATCCTCTTCCTTAGTCGGCAGCCTGTTCAAACCAAACCCAAAGGGGTCATTGATGTTCGCAAACTTCGGAGCCGTCTTCGATAGGACACCCTCACGAAGGAAGCAAGCGATAAAGCTCTTAAAAGTGACGCCCTGCTCTTCTGATTCTGTGAACAGTTTGTCAAAGATGCCCAGGGCCTTGATTAAACTCGGGCGCTTGTGGCGGACGGCATTCTCGGTAGACTGGCCGTCAAGCATTGCGGGCTCAGTTTCAAAGACGTGCCCATCGGGAGGCAGCAACTCTTCATAAAGTGTCCCCTTGATCGGCAGCCCCGAGATCTCGCGAAACTCTTCCAAGGAAATCGAAACTTCGCGGTCCCTTAGGAGGTGGGGAGATTCCACTGGTTCAAGAAAGCCTTAACCCACCAGACGTGAGGAGATGGGTAGTGGAAAAGGGACGCATAGATCGCCTGATAAAGACCAACCCTCTGCAGTCGCGCGCGATAGGCAGACAAGATGTACCGCGCCCAAAGAAGGTAGCCCGTGGGGTGTCGAGGGGTAATCCCTATTTTGTAAATCTTCCCCCATGGCTGGGCTTCGCCTTGGCAAATGCGGCGTCCCAGAATATCTATAGCCGGGACCGGATGGCTTGGGATGCCAGTCGTCGAAGGCTCAAGCCGTCCCATCAGGGCCCAATTTGGCATCTCCACGGCAAAGACTGTCCTTGGAGGATCCATCAGCAGGAACAGATAGGTAGGCTCCGTCGGTACTTCGCAAAGGAAACTCCATCGACCACGGATGATGTGACCGTACCAGGTCCCCCACAGAAGTAAGTTGGTGTGATTCGGGTCATGAGACCTGATCATCGCCATCACTTCCTCGTCAGATGGCGACTGAGGAAAAGTGGCTTCCGAGCGAGTGAAAGGAAAGTACGGAACGGAAGTCATTATACCTGAAATAAAATAAGGGGAGACTGTTAAAGCGAAGCCAACAGTATATATATATGTTTATAAATGTATATATATATATAAAAGACAGTGGAAGAAAGCGACGGAGGACTCGTTTTATGGGACCATTGGTTACAAAACACATGGGTCCCATAAAATCAAGATGATGGCTTGCTGATGATGAGGCAAAGTAATTACAATGAGACAAAAGGAAGATTCTCATTAAATAAACAGTGGATTTAAAATGACCCTACACATTCCCCTAAGAGAAATCCATCTTGGACTCTGTAACATATCAAACAGAATCAAGGGAATTAAATTCCCAGAAAGAACCACTGCAAACTTCTTCTTCTTGGTTGCAAAGAGACAACTCAGGGCAAGAAAACCTCAAGAAGCTCGCTGGGAAGAACTAAGTTCTTCGTAGGAATTAAATTCCTTTTGAAAAAAGAGAATTAAATTCCCAGAGACATTTCTTGAGATGGAATTAAATTCCATAGAAAAAGGCAAACACCACCATTGAGCCCTGAAGACCAGAGAAACCCTAGCAAGGTCTGTTGTTTAAGGATTGAAGGGTTTTCTTTTTAAAGAACTTAAAAAAAATGTGTGTGTTCTTGTTAAAGGGAAAAACCCTTGGTTTGGATTTAAAATCCAATGGAGATTTCTGCAAAAGTTCTTCATTTGTTCAAGATTATTACCTGAAGAGATGGGTCTTTCTTAAATAGAGTTAAACTCTGAAGATTTTGGAATAGAGAACTAAGCTCTGAGAACGAGAATTAAATTCTCAAAAGAAAAGTTAACAAGAAGGAAGATGAACAAAGAGTGGAGGCGCTTCTGAAGAGACCCCTGCATTTATAGGATGTGGTGGAAACGTTTCATCTCCCCTTTTCCCTAAAAGATCCAACGGTCACAAAAGTGACAGCGTTGCACTCACGTGCAGACACGTGAGAGCAACGCTGTGGGGGCATTTTTTCCCTGATTAAAAATCAGGAATTACCTCAATGAGGTATCACGTGCTCACACGTGACCAAGGGTCACGTGTTAACACGTGATAGTTAAAATTTTAAGCAGACAGAAATGATAACAAACGGCTGAAGGAGGACACAACTGGGGGTCATGTGCTCACACGTGACCAGGGGTCACGTGCTAGCACGTGACAGGCTTTGAAAGACTTATAACTTAATAGAATTAAATTCTAAAATTCTCTAAAATCTTTCCAAACGAAAAAGAATCATGGAGAACCGTTAGATTAAAAAATCCAAGGGTGATTAAAAATCACCAATTTATGGAAAGATTTTAGACAAGGAATGATTTCCCTAAAATCTCACCAAAAATAGCAAACAGAATATCTTTTGGATTGAAAATCCATCGGTGAATAAAATTCACTGTGTGATCTAAAGGATCATATTAATTATGAAAACAAACAAAATCTTTCAATGAGAGATTTAGTAAACAAATTGATTCTTTTCCTTCTCCTATAAATAGGAGCCAAGAGAAGAGAAATATGTAGAATTTGGAGATCTTGAAATTTTCTACAAGCAAATAGCAGAGAGAAAAGAAAGGAGAATTTAATTCTCAAGAAAGAAAACCCTATGTGAGGAAAAGAAAAAGGATCAAAACTTCATAAAACAAAAAAGAGAATTTAATTCTCAATTTAAGAGTTTAACTCTTATGCAAAAAGAACTTAGTTCTTCCTCTGGTTGAAGATCTGCAGAAGCAAATCTCCCCATAGGTTGAGAATTTAATTCTCATCTGGTTGAGATTTTGCAATGCAGATCCAAAACTTAGAGGGGGAATTGAGTTTAGAGAATTTAATTCTCCCAAACCAAAACTAGGGTTTAACCCTATATGAAAATTTAATTCTCTCAATTTACAAGAATTTAATTCCTCCAAGATGAAACTAGGGTTTAACCCTATATGAGAATTCAATTCTCCTAAAATTACAGGAATTTAATTCCTTCAAGATGGACAAAACTAGGGTTTAACCCTAATTGAGAATTTAATTCTCTCAAATTTACAGGAACTTGATTCCTCCTAAAATGAAATTAGGGTTTCACCCTATACAAGAATTTAATTCTTTTGCATATATGAGAATTTAATTCCCCTAAAATGAAATTAGGGTTTAACCCTACATAAAAATTTAATTCTTTCACAATTGCAATTCAATTCCTCCAAAATCATAATTAGGGTTTAACCCTACAGAGAATTTAATTCTTAAAAATAAGGAGACTTAAAAGATCTCCATGAATGTAAATAATTAAGGTCATGTGGCCATACGTGACCCCTGAAAAGATCCCCAAAAATAAGAAAGAAAAAGCTTTGAGGCAATGCCTCACGTGCTCCCACGTGACCTCCAAAACAAAGAGAATAAAAGCAAAAGAAATGTGGGCTTTGGGCGCTCTCACGTGTTAACACGTGACCCCTAATAAATGCCTTAACAAATTAGTGCATGAGTGCCTATCACCTGCCCACACGTGATAGCTAAAAATAAAAAGTGTTCAACACTTATTTGCAGAACAAAGTGAGGAGATCTGGCCCACCTTTGGGCGCCCTCACGTGTCCCCACGTGACCTCTTTTTCTTTAGTGTTTAACACTAATTCGAGAGCTTTATTTCCAGTGTTTAACACTGATTATCTTTTAGTGTTTAACACTAATTTGAGAATCTTATTTCCAGTGTTTAACGCTGTTTTTTTTTTAGTGTTCGAGAGCTTTATTGCCAGTGTTTAACACTGATTGTCTTTTAGTGTTTAACACTAATTTGAGAATCTTATTCCTAGTGTTTAACACTGTTGTTTTCTAGTGTTTAAACACTAATTTGAGAGCTTTATTTCTAGTGTTTAACACTACTGTTCTCTAGTGTTTAACACTATTTTTAGCCAAATTGGCTAATTTTCCAGAGGCAAAAGACTCCCCTTCAACTGAATCTCAAAATTGAGTAAAATTCAGGGCTATAATGTTCCATGCTCAGTCAAAAATAGAAATATCATCAAAGCCCTCAAACTCTTGTTTAGCATTGCTAAATAATGTGGGCTTGAACCCAGACAAGTGTTAATGGTCCAACAAAGGGCCAACTCTTCAAATTTAATTGGACTTAGCCCAAGTTGTCCATAAGTCCTTAATTCAGACTTAACTGAGCCAGTGTGCTCATAATTTAATTAATTGATCTTAGTTCCAAATTGGACTACAGATCACTTAATCCACTTTGGTTTGAGGGTACATCTCTTCACTCCTATGATATTTGTCGTTGTAATCCTTCAACGTCTTCAGAGAGGTGACGGGTCCTGACAACCACATATTTCACAGACTATGACGTCTCTAAACTACGGACTATGGGGTCCTTAAACTCATGGACTATGATGTCCTTAACCTCGAGCGTGATGTCTTTAAACTAATATTGGACTGTGGGTTCCTTAAACCTATGGACTATGATGTCCTTAATCTCGACCGTGATATCTTTAAACTAACATTGGACTGTGGGGTCCTTAAAATCATGGACTATGATGTCCTTAACCTCGACCGTGATGTTTTTAAACTAACATCGGGCTGTGGGGTCCTTAAACTCACGGACTATGATGTCCTTAACCTCGACCGCGATTTTTTTAAATTAACAATGGACCGAGATGTTCTTAAACTAACGATGGACCGTAATATCCTTAAACTAATCGACCGCAATGTCCCTAAACTAAACAATAGAGTCTAAATGCTCTCTTGTTGGATCTAAATGATCCTGTTAAGTTGATCTTAGTCTAAAATGAGACTAACGTATTCTTAACAAACGTTTAAGTTGATCTTAGTCTCAAATGAGGCTAACGTATCCTCAAATCCAACCCCCCAAACCCAAATCTAAGAAAGATGCGGATTTGGACTAGTCCACGCCCTACGGGCGACAACATAAATTAGTCTCCGTATACAATCCACGGGCAACCACAAACAAAACAAACACCCATGACACGAAGTGACCATCTGGGGAAGGAGAAAATTGTTACCGCGATGCGGTAGCATAATCAACTGCAGGGACTTGCGCCTGCAGGGAAGAGCGTCCCCACAATCAAAAACCCCTCAAACGAGAGGGAATCTGACGAAGTCTGCTACATCGGCCGCATCCGTTTAAACCTTCGATACGTGGTGCCATAAATTAACTTGGCATCTTCGGAGAGGTGGATGGATAGCACCAATTAGCATCTGTCCCGAAATTCAGGCTAGACGGGCCTACACGGTCACGTCTCCATGTTTCGGCGGGGAACAATGTCTTTTTAGACGAGTTTATGAACATGACATTCGCGTTGATGTTTTGTGTTTGTGCTGTGATTGTGGTTGGATTGTCGTGGTGGATAGCATGTGGTGAAATGTTAGTTGTACAATTTGTATTCATTTTTACATTTGTTATTGTGAGGTGAGCGTCCGACATGTGGACTGCCGTCTTTGGCGGATTGTATATTATTTGTTTGGGGCACGACCAGGTTGAGGTCGATGTAACCATTTGTACATATTATTTTCATTTTCTGTACTAGGATTACCCCACGGTGGAGTACACGAGTAGTCGGGTTCTAGAAAGCAACAAGCCCGCATATCATGGCGTTGAGACATAAGGGGCTTCATTCTAGAATTGGCGGGCTGTTCACCGCACTCGTAGGGGGTATAGGATGACCCATGGAAGGGCGCCCAAGTTACCGGATTCCATGAACTGCTGGGTGGCCCATTCACTTTGTTGAAGGGGATTGCCTCACTTCTGAGATTGGCGTGTAACTTGCCGCGCTCGTAGGGGTCCAAGTATTCATTGCACAGATTATCCACACGACCGGGAACGTCGAGTTTTATTTGCAGCTCAAATGAAACCCGGGGCTCCAAGATTATTGATCGCACGCTTTTGGCGTGTCGGATGTTCAAAGTTCTAAAGTATAACCGTGATCAGGACGGTGTCGCTATGCAGCTAGCCGGTTGAGCACGGGTCGATCCACAGGGAGAAGGTTGTATGTCCTTTCTTGTTTTAGACGAGTCAATAAAGAATTGTATATGTTTGTTCAGTCTAACCTATATGTATTATTTGCAAGTATAAAGTTGTTAAGAAAAAGATACGAAATTGTAAGCTAAAGAAATCCGTACTCAAAACCTTTGAGCCGAGTCTTAACCAATTGAAGCTAGAGCAATCGGCAACAACGTGGATTAGGGGATTTAAGCACGGTATTCGTGGAATCCGGCTTATTTACCCTTGTCCTTCCGTTCTTGTCTCTTGCTTTCGCCTCCGGCCAAACCGAACGCAACCGGTCGCGGTTAGGAATCACCGTTACCTTGTTAGAGTAGGGTGCCTAACGGAGCGCTTGCGTAACGTTTGGGCAGAGTTCAATGGAAAATAACGGGAAAAGGAAATGAGCAAAGAAATGTTAACTTACAATATCGTATTGATTCTTAACAACAACAATAATTACAACCATTCACAAAATGAACAAAAAAGAGAGAACAAAAAGAACAAAGAAAAAGAAAAGATTATAAGTAATTAAGGGCATGGAATTTTAGTGCAAGAAAGTAAAGCATGAATGTAAAGCAAGTAATAAAAAAGCAAGAAAGAAATAAGCAAGAAAGTAATTACAAGAACATAGAACTCAAGACAAGCATGGGATCAATAGCCAACCCTTAAACTTGCAAGCTCAATCAAGAGGTTGCAAGATCAAGAGAAGGGTAAAGAACTCATGTGAAATGAAGCACTAATTCCATAAGAAGATACAACCCTTGAGATCAATAACAAACCCTTAAACTTTCAAGCTCAATGAAGAGGTTGAAAGATCAAGAGAAAGCAAGAATCTCAAGGGGAAGCTAAACAAACAAGAATGATACAAAAACTCTCATCTTCATTAACATCCACTCAATGCTCTCACTACATTTTCATGGAGGAAGAATGAAGAAGAAGAAGAAAAAGACTAAATCCTAACAAAAAGAGGCTAAAGAAATTCACCCCAAAGGCTTGGCAAGTTCTGGGGTATTTATCGGTAGGGAACTGGAAACCTAGGGCAACAATCTGCCCCTACATAAAATTACCCAACTGCCCACAAAAAATAACGAAGTAAAGAGACCAAATGGCCGCGGTTCCGTGGCCTAAGCGCGCTAATGCCGCGGAACCGCGGCTCTTTAGAGGAGTTAGGCCATAGGATTTTGTAGGGTTCCCTTGTTTGATGTCTTCTTCAGTGTGGTATATGACTTTTCTCAGAAACTCTTTACATTTCTTCCAGAATTTCAGTAGATGAAAAGGTGATGTGATGTGGATCTTTTGCCATGATTTCCTCGAGCTCCGCGTAGATTTCTTGGATCTTGTGTTGACATTGAGCTTTGTGCATGAAAATGACAATCGATTTGTCATTTTGTCCCCTAAACTGGTATGTGGCAACACACGGATAGAGAGCGGAGACCCGTGTTTTATCTGTTGTTGGCAGTAATCCGGAATTTGTCGTACTTTTCCATGGATTTCACTGTTTAGAGCTGAGAACCAGTATTCTGCGAATATGTAGCAAACACAGATCAAAAACACCTGCCTATAAATAAACGAGCGTAAGAATGGGCGGTAAAAATGCAATATTCTGGTATGAACAAATACCCCCAAACTTAACTTTTGCTCGTCCCGAGCAAAACCAATTATTCACAAAAATGTCCTAACCGCACTTTCGCAGGGAACGCGATTGCACTGAGCACGTGCAACAAGCCGTTAAACCTCTAGGTGTCCCTAGTAGGAGGAGTGTTGTCTCCTGAGGGTTTTCAGCGGATTACACCCACAAAATCCCGTCAAGCTAGTGTTATAAGTTAACATTGATTCTACTCCTAAAGTTTAGTTTTTACGTTAGAAACTCTATCATCCTAAGTTAGAAATATCCAACCCTTATTTTTCACACCTCCTATCTATTTAACCTTGGATCCTATACGTTCCAAAAAAGTTTAGAAAGATGTTGGTTCTCCTGAGTTTTCCTTCTAAAGTACGGCCTCAAATTAGGGATTTTTATCAACTTTACAGAAAACACAAGTCTTATTCTTTATTTCTATCTTTTATCCAAATATCGATTGTATACCCCTACGTGTGTGTATATTTGCACCCCTACACTCAAGAATTCAATTCAAGCTATAGTACCCTTGCCCTAACACCTAATACTACTTCTTTTCATTAAGGATGGACGGATTTGCTCACACACCTTTCATGTGACTATTAATGCTTCTTGAGGCACTAACGACCGATTACTGAATGTGTGAACTTTAAAGCGTAAATAGCAGTTTCCAGGTCCTGACTTTATTCTATTTTTTTCTTTTTCTTTTTCTTTTTCTTTTTCTTTTTCAAGACCGGATATATTTTTCAATATGCTCTTTAGGTGTTTAGCTTCAAATACCGTTTTTTCTTTCATACTAGGCTTTCAGGCAAGAGTATTTCTAGGTATCCTCTACTATCCCAAGTTTCAAGGTGCGTGTAAGTGCAGTTTGTAGGGTATATACTTTCTAAATTTGAACTCAAGAAAAAAAACTATTTTTCAGACTTATCCTTCAGCAAAGCTTCAATACTCTCCCTTCATCTTGACTTAACTCAAGAACTGAACTCAAAATTACCTATTTCTCAAAAAAACTATAAGGACGTATAATCACCAAGTTTAAACAGAACGAGGGTTATTTTTAGGGTTTTCAATTCCTAAGCCTAGAATTTAGTTATTTCTAATATGTCAACTAAACTTTCGGAATAAAAATCTAAGTTACCCTATTAGCTAACTTGACGACAAAGTTTTTATATTTTTGGAAAATTTTCGATTTTTTATGGGTTTTTAATAAGGTATGCAAATACAAAATATACAAATGAATGCGAAGGAAGAAAGCTTACCGAGCACACCCCCAAACTTAAACTTGACAGTGCCCTCACTGTCAGGCAACACCAAGAGGGTCAAAATTGTCGGCGCTCCCTAAAAACAAATTATATACAAAACAAAAAGGAAAACAAAAATATATACACAAAAAGAGTCCCCCCCAAACTTAAGTAAAACAGTGTTTCCACTGTTAAGCGTTGAAGTTCAGGATCAGGGGGGAAAGAGAACAGTATCAAGCTATACAAGGCCTTACAAAGGCCAAAAGTTAACACCAACCATTCAAAAATTCTATCTCTGTAAGATGCGGGTTGGTGAAAGAAGGTGAAGAGGAAAGAAATGGAGATTACGCGAGACCGTATGGAGATAGAAGCGTGATACGGTCTTGGTATATGAGAAGAAGAATGGCGGAAGGGAGAAGGAAGTGGAATACGAACTTGAGGGTGGAAATGGAGTGAATAGATTAGCACAATTTGTGATGACTGATGTGTGAAAAGCGATTGTGCTAATATATTTACCCGTCGAGAAATGGGGTCAAATCCCTCAAGATTCGTGAGAAACCATGGGTACGCCGAACTTGGTAAACCAGATATATGAAATGAAAGTGAGACGGTTTCTTGCAAGGTCGGAACGATGGAAAGGGTAGAGGAAAGTGATCGAGGAGGGGTATTAGGTAAAGGTTCGGGAGGGTGTACACAGTCAATGAAAGGAACAGGATGAATTGGAAAATCCGACTCATCAATTAACACTGGTTCATCCTCAGTACTATCCTCAATATTCTCCTCAAAATTTAGCTTATCCATGCAATTTTCATCAAAATCAAGACGCATATAGGGTTCGGGAAAAACATTTAATGACTCGGGATGATGATTTGAAGAGAAAAACTCAGCCAAATCTATGGGTTCATCATCCAAAATATTCCCAGCGTCAATATCCTTAATCAAGTGAAAATCAATATTCTCAGACAGCTCATCAAAAGCATGGATTTCAATCAATTTTGGTTCTAAGATGGAGGTGTAGAGGTCAAAAGGTTTGGGATTGGTTTCACTCGAAAGGGGCCCTTCACAATCGGGTAAATCAAACACTGCAAAGTCGCACAACTTATCAAACATTCTATCTTCAATTGATAATTCAGTTGGGACACTTGATAGACTTTCAACACAGGAGTTGTGGGATTCAATTTGAAACGGGTAGGTTTGATTTGGAAGGGGGTACAGCTCACTCTCTCCGCTCAAATTCTCAACCTGTCCTACCGCCTCTTCATACATTGGAAAATTTGGAGCTAGTTGAAAACTAGCTACCAAGTCAGTAGGTTGTATGAGGGTGGCCATGGACGCATTCAAATCTATCATCTGTTGGCATGACGCTACCCTAAAGTCTTCCAACGACTGTTCCAGACTAGACATGGGTTGTGACGGGGTTTCAATAAAAGATTCAAAGTTGTTTGGATACTGAAAACTCCTAAATGGCTGTTCAGAAGCAATGTCTAGGGAAGGTGCAAAAGTCGGGTAGGACTGGTAGGAATTGAATGGCTGGACTGGGGTAGGATCAACATTTGGATACGAAGGTGAATGGAAGTGTTGATCCCAAGAATTTGAAGTGGTGAAAGGAGTGAAAGACCGGCTATGAGATTGTTCAATACGTTCAGCGATGGACAAAGGAGGACTTGCAAAAGTGGTATCAACATAAGCGGGTGCGGGAGGTTGAAAAGGTTGATACAAAGTGGAATGCGGAGGGCAAGTGTTTGTCCTAGACGCGTCTATGCGATCTTTCAATGACATTTTGGGCATGGAGGGGTCGTTCGATGTTCGGCCAAAGCAAGAACTGTAAGAAGTAATGTCTGGTTGTGGGTACCAAAGTTCGGCAAGAGTTTTGCGAGGTGGGGTACCCATGATATGAAGAGAGAAAGAAAGAAAGGCAGAGAAAAGGAGGGGGGAAATTTTGATTTTTTTTTAGGTAGATATTAACAAAAGAATGAAATATATACACAAAAAGAATCTGGACAAAAACAATCACGACACAAAAATACCACACACCTAATCGTTCTAGGGTTCACCTAGGTCAACTAGACCTGCTCCAGAACTTGATTGTCGAAGTAAAACTGTGTCGAGAAACGGGCTCAAGATACACTGATCACGAGGCCAGGTAAGTGCAGAGATAAGGGGAGGTTTTCCAACGCTTTCGCGAAGTTCCTTAATTAAATAACCCTTTCTCTTTTGGCGGTTTCGCCGTTAACACTTTCCTAGACACCCCGTAAACAATATACCGTTAAGCGAGGTTCTAAACACGGTTAACTTCTCCTAATGAGCGCGAAGTCCTTAAGGCTTAAAGTCTAATTTCTTTTAAAATTTGTGCGGGTAAACGTTATGCTCAAGTTCGTGATTTGTGGGCCACGAAAAAGGTGATGAAATCTTTTACCGTATGTTGTGGGGTTCGCTTGCCCTTAAGTCCGTATTAATGTATGCAATGCGCAATTCAATAAAAATTCTATAAAGAATCAAACAATCGTTTTTTAGTTTAAGCGCGGTACTGCAACAAATACGGGTTAGTCAATTTTTAGCGTTTGCTAGCGAACTTGCAAAGAATCCTGCAAAGAATAGTATATTGGATGCGTCGGATTTGAGAAGAAGGTGTTAGTAAAGTACGTACCGTTAATTTTTGGGTTAGGAAACCCCCGTTGAATCAAATCCGGTAAGCTTGAAAAGTTCGCTTGCGCGGGTCAAACTACCCGGATCTTTGGCACTGTACTTTGCAATCACCTTAGCCTTGAACGTACACTTTGCTCCCCACAATCGCCGTTTGCAAATCCGCAAAAATCTGCAGACTTGCTCACAAAAATGATCAAAAAAAACAAAAAGATTTTTTTTTAATAAATATATACAAAAAGAATATTAACCCGAATAACAAGAAAGAAAATATGCTACCGTCTCCCCGGCAACGGCGCCATTTGATCGCACGCCTTCGGCGTGTCGGATGTTCAAAGTTCTAAAGTATAACCGCGATCAGGACGGTGTCGCTATGCAGCTAGCCGGTTGAGCACGGGTCGATCCACAGGGAGAAGGTTGTATGTCCTTTCTTGTTTTAGACGAGTCAATAAAGAATTGTATATGTTTGTTCAGTCTAACCTATGTGTATTATTTGCAAGTATAAAGTTGTTAAGAAAAAGATACGAAATTGTAAGCTAAAGAAATCCGTACTCAAAACCTTTGAGCCGAGTCTTAACCAATTAAAGCTAGAGCAATCGGCAACAACGTGGACTAGGAGATTTAAGCACGGTATTCGTGGAATCCGGCTTATTTACCCTTGTCCTTCCGTTCTTGTCTCTTGCTTTCGCCTCCGGCCAAACCGAACGCAACCGGTCGCGGTTAGGAATCACCGTTACCTTGTTAGGGTAGGGTGCCTAACGGAGCGCTTGCGTAACGTTTGGGCGGAGTTCAATGGAAAATAACAGGAAAAGGAAATGAGAAAAGAAATGTTAACTTACAATATCGTATTGATTCTTAACAACAACAATAATTACAACCATTCACAAAATGAACCAAAAAGAGAGAACAAAAAGAACAAAGAAAAAGAAAAGATTACAAGTAATTAAGGGCATGGAATTTAAGTGCAAGAAAGTAAAGCATGAATGTAAAGCAAGTAATAAAAAAGCAAGAAAGAAATAAGCAAGAAATTAATTATAAGAACATAGAACTCAAGACAAGCATGGGATCAATAGCCAACCCTTAAACTTGCAAGCTCAATCAAGAGGTTGCAAGATCAAGAGAAGGGTAAAGAACTCATGTGAAATGAAGCACTAATTCCATAAGAAGATACAACCCTTGAGATCAATAACAAACCCTTAAACTTTCAAGCTCAATGAAGAGGTTGAAAGATCAAGAGAAAGCAAGAATCTCAAGGGGAAGCTAAACAAACAAGAATGATACAAAAACTCTCATCTTCATTAACATCCACTCAATGCTCTCACTACATTTTCATGGAGGAAGAATGAAGAAGAAGAAGAAAAAGACTAAATCCTAACAAAAAGAGGCTAAAGAAATTCACCCCAAAGGCTTGGCAAGTTCTGGGGTATTTATAGGCAGGGAACTGGAAACCTAGGGCAACAATCTGCCCCTACATAAAATTACCCAACTGCCCACAAAAAACGACGAAGTAAGGAGACCAAATGGCCGCGGTTCCGCGGCCTAAGCGTGCTAATGCCGCGGAACCGCGGCTCTTTAGAGGAGTTAGGCCATAGGATTTTGTGGGGTTCCCTGGTTTGATGTCTTCTTCAGTGTGGTATATGACTTTTCTCAGAAACTCTTTACATTTCTTCCAGAATTTCAGTAGATCAAAAGGTGATGTGATGTGGATCTTTTGCCATGATTTCCACAAGCTCCGCATAGATTTCTTGGATCTTGTGTTGACATTGAGTTTTGTGCATGAAAATGACAATCGATTTGCCATTTTGTCCCCTAAACTGGTATGTGGCAACACACGGATAGAGAGCGGAGACCCGTGTTTTATCTGTTGTTGGCAGTAATCCGGAATTTGTCGTACTTTTCCATGGATTTCACTGTTTAGAGTTGAGAACCAGTATTCTGCGAATATGTAGCAAACACTGATCAAAAACACCTGCCTATAAATAAACGAGCGTAAGAATGGGCGGTAAAAATGCAATATTCTGGTATGAACAATTATCCACTATTCTATATTGTTGGCTGTGATTCTGTGATGTTGATTATTATGCCTGGGATGAATGTTATATATATATATATATATATACTAGTAAATGTTGTATATGTTTTGCACCCGCGCTAGTCCAGGCCCCGCTCTGTCGTTAGTTAAGTAACCTAACGGGTGATGACGGGCCCCATGGCGAATGTGGATGGCATATACGTACATCGTATTTTCGTTCTTTTCTGGTGTGATAGGATTAAACTGATGGGACCGCATTAATTTTGATTAATGCAAGATAATAAACCTAAAAGATGTTGGAACAAATTTTGAAAAACTACAGTTATATTCATTCGCTTTGCATAGTATACTATAGATTACTCGGTTTTTCTTCAAGACCAAAAATTTTCAAAAGGCGAAGCTTAAACCACTCCTTTTTAAAATTGCTCAGGTTCTTTCAACGATATCAAGTTCATTACGTTAACGAGTTTTTCGCCAAAAAACCCAGCTGTAGCCCTCCGTCATTTCAGATAAACAGCAGTTAGTATTCGTGCTATGTACGTTGGTCTCTATCAAGGCATAGTGAACGGTAGCTAAGTGTTACTTATCTGTTGCATTTTAGGATGCGATTAATTAGGACAGTCGCATAGCCACTTTGGTCTAACTTAATCCAGAATAATGACAGGTTGAACTTGACTTGTGACTTATGGTACGTTGGTCTCTATCAAGACCATATGTCGTTAGGGGAAAAAACCACATCGGGAGTTTCAAACATACAGGAAACTTGCAGAATTTAGCATACCTTCTGGAGTGTAGTGACTAGAGTAGATTCCATCTAGTGCATCACACAATGATAGTTGGATCCCGATCCCACTGATGAGTAGGATTACTCTCGGGAGATTATTTCACTTAACAATCAATGCTATAAACCAAGTAGGTGTTTAGAACAATGTTAGCGGGGCTACGCCTCCAGGAAAAAGAGGTTACGTAATTAAGGAACTTCGCGAAAGCGTTGGAAAACCTCCCTCGAAGTACCGACACTAGCCTGGCTGAAAGGTTAAGCAAGTATTATGACGTGCGATTAATCCTGACTAGTTCTTCTTTTAAGGTTTAAAGGAGAATTCAAGGAAACAGTGGGAGCCATCCTGATTAGATGAACTAATAACCAATCTAATCTTGCAAGAGTGCACGCTGAGTGTTTCTTTTCTCTCTTTTCAGGCAGCAACCATTTCACGCCCTAATCAAGATAATAAAATGTATCGCTTGACCGATCCGAATTCTTATTCGAGGCTGGGGAACGTCGGTTCGTCTCTAACTTATGACAGCAGTCATGAGTATGAGCAAGGAAAATAGGATTGTTTGAATTCCTTGATGACCCCATCGAAGAAGAAACATACTATTGTTTCTTCTTCGGGTTATCTTGTTATTGAGAACTGTTTTTTGGTCAATCCTACCTCCTGGGTACTCGATACCGGATCGGAATCTCATATCTGTAATTTATTATGGGGACTGAGAAAAAGTAGGATAGTTGGACCTGGTGATATGTCCCTCAGAGTAGAGAACGGAGCACAGGTTGATGCTTCTGCCGTCGGTGAATATCACCTAGCATTGCCAAATGGCAATACTATGATTTTGAACAACTGCTACTATGTACCTTCCATGGTTTGCAACATCATATCAGTTTCTTTACTTGATAAAGATGGATATAAGTTTGTTCTTGATAGAAATATCATGAACATTTACCTTAATCAGGTATTGGTTGTAGAAGGTACACTGTGTAATGGTATCTATGTTCTTAATCAAAACACGGTTCTCAGTATACAAAACACACGCAAGAGGAAGAGTTCAGATATGAACGAATCCTACTTGTGGCATTATAGACTTGGTCATATCGGAGAGAAAAGACTGAATAAGTTGCATAAAGATAGACTTTTGGATACGTTCGAAATTTCATCTTATGAAACTTGTCAATTTTGTCTCAAAGGAAAGATGACCAAATCTCCGTTCATGGGACACGGAGAAAGAGCAGCAGAGCTCTTGGGACTCATACACAGTGATGTATGTGGTCCAATGTCTATACATGCAAGGGGTAGGTTCTCGTACTTCATCACATTCACTGACGATCTCTCTAGAAACACAAATAGAGAACCAGACTGGCAAAAGTATTAAGATCCTCCGATCCGATGGAGGGGGGAGTACTTAAGTACGAAATTCAGGGACTTTCTGAAAGAAAATGGTATTCTCTCTCAGCTTACTCCTCCGTATACACCACAGCACAACGGTGTATCAGAGAGGAGAAACCGTATCCTATTGGACATGGTTCGCTCCATGATGAGTAATGCAGAATTGCCTCTTTCATTCTGGGGGCTTGCACTTGGAACAGCAGCGTATCTATTGAATCAGGTTCCATCTAAATCTTTGCCTAAGACTCCATATGAAATATGGAGTAATAAAATACCATGTCTTAAACGGGTTAAGATATAGGGTTGTCCAGCCTATGTTAAAAACCAAAATCCAGACAAACTTCAAGCACGGTCAGTTTTATGTAAGTTTGTAGGATATCCCAGGCATTCAAATGGATATCTATTCTACCATGTCGATGAACAAAAGGTTTTTGTTTCTCGACACGCCACCTATCTTGAAAGGTTGTTTCTTGAAAAAGAAATAAGTGGGGGCACGGTAGAATTGGAAGAAATTCCAGAAGGACAAACTATAACTGAAGATTTAGTAGAACCGCTAGATTCAATAGTCCCAGACGAACCTCAGCCACTCCGCAGATCTGGTAGGATTTCTCATTCGCCCAGGAGATACTACGGTTTTCTCATAGACGGGGATCGAGAAGATTGCATCTTAGAAGAAGATGATCCTACTAATTTCAGGCAGGCCATTATCAGTAGGGACTCTGATAAATGGCTGGATGCTATGCGATCCGAAATGGAGTCCATGTACACCAATAAAGTGTGGAGCTTGGATATTGCTCCACCAGGGGTAAAACCCGTTGGATGCAAATGGATCTACAAAAGAAAATTTGGTGTAGATGGGCAGGTGGAAACCTATAAGGCTAGACTCGTTGCAAAAGGTTTTCGTCAAAGACCGGGAATGGACTATGACGAAACCTTTTCTCCAGTGGCTATGCTCAAATCCATTCGGATCCTACTTTCCATTGATACCTTCCATGACTATGAGATCTAGCAGATGGACGTAAAAACGGATTTTCTAAACAAAAGTTTAGAAGTGTGCATTTATAAGGATTAGCCGGAAGGTTTCGTAGACAGTGGGAGCAGCGGGAAGGTGTGAAAGTTGCTTAAATCCATTTATAGATTAAAGCAGGCATCGCAGAGCTGGAACATCTGTTTTGATGAAACAGTCAAGGAATTTGACTTCATCAAGAACGAGGATGAGCCTTGTATTTATAAGAAGATTGTAGGACGAACTATCGTGTTCCTAGTCTTGTACGTGGACAACATTCTTTTGATAGGAAATGGCATTCCTATGCTACAATCGGTCAAGCTATTCTTATACAAAGGTTCTCCATGAAAGACCTGGGAGATTCCTCCAACATTCTGGGGATTAAGATCTACAGAGATAGATCCAAGAGATTACTGGGACTTTCACAGTCTAGGTATATAGAGACCGTACTAAAAAGATTTAGTATGGAAGATTCCAAGCACGGTAACATACCCGCATTGCACGGAATTACCCTCTCTAAGAAGATGTCTCCCAAGACTGACGAGGAGAGGGTTCGCATGAGCTCTATACCCTACGCTTCGGTGGTAAGATCTATAATGTATGCGATGCTATGTATAGGTCAGATGTAGCTTATGCGCTTACCGTGGTGAGCCGGTATCAGTCGAACCCAGGTGAGGACCATTGGACAGCAGTAAAGAACATTCTCAAATACCTAAGAAGGACTAAGGAGATGTTCTTGGTTTACGGTAATGGAGACCTAAAGGTCGAGTCCTTTACCGATTCAAGCTTCCAGAGTGATAAGGATGGCAGCAAGTCTGTCTCGGGTTTTATGTTTACCCTCAACGGAGGGGCAGTGTGTTGGAAGAGCTCCAAACAGGATACCGTTGCAGACTCAACGATGGAGGCTTAATACATTTTTGCGAGCGATGCCGCTAAAGAGGCGGTCTGGATGAAGAAATCCATTAGTGAACTTCAGGTTGTTCGTTCATTGTTGACCCAATACCTTTGTATTGCGATAACAATTGGGCTATAGTTTTAGCGAAGGAACCACGATCCCATCAGAAATCCAGGCACATCTTAAGGCGGTATCACCTGATCAGGGAGATCGTGGATCGCCAGGAGATCGAGGTCCAGAGAGTGGATACAAAAGACAACACTGCGGATCCATTCACTAAGGCCCTTCCACAAGCACAGTTCGAGAGACTTTTTGAGATGTTGGGTATGCGGTACGCCAACAGCTGGCCCTAGTGCAGACGTTGGATACTCGGTACGCCAATATATGGCCTTAGTGCAAGTGGGACATTGTTGGATATGTATGTCCTAGAGGCCATTATTGTATATGTATACATATGGTTCTTGGACATATATATGTACAGGACAGTCTTGCTCGATATGACAGTATGCTATCTGGTTTGTCTTTATCTTAACATTTGCATGTTTTACTTGCTATTACATATCTTTTATACATGTTGATAAAGCCCGTAGGATCATTGCAAGACTACCTGCGTTGTGATGGCGATCATACTTATGGGAGCTGGGTTGTCGGTACGCACATCCTTAAATGGTCCCTAGTCGTGGGAGTATCGAGACTGGGCATCGATATTCCGGAGAAGACTGGTGTATATGTTTCTAGACCCCGACGAGGGGCGATGGTTTGGTCCCGCAACCATTGGTCTTTAGACCTAAGATCGTATACAGGTGCTAACTGGGGGTGAGTACACCGGACGGACTCGATTGGTCAGGACCATAAGACCTTAGCTAAGGCAGTTGGGATTTACTGATAGGCTGATCAGTAGTTTCCCGGATTGGTCCTGAGTCGCATCAGCACGAATTACCAGGTTATCAGGGTCTGATGTTTACCACCCTCTAGTCCCGGTATATGATACTCTCAGACGAAGAGACCGGACTGTACGGAGATTGTCACGGATAGGCTCAGTATGGATCCGGATGAGTTTTCTCGTCGGCCTTCCTTTTCGACAGGTACCCGAGTAGCCGTTACGTACAGCTAGTGCCGCTGACGAGCTTATGGTTATGGATTTATCCAGTAACTCACTTCCGGTATACTGTCGAGTCTTTAGAGTCCCACACAGAGGGTTTTCCTGGTTCAGGCGAAATGATGTAGTAGCTGTATTGGATATGTGCAGGGTCTCGATCGATTGATGTACTTTGTACTCGGATTTTCGATTGGACGGTTGGTGATACTAGCCGGCTCGGGTTTGAGCCGGATTATTAAATCAGGTATTGATTTAATAGTTTACATATATGTATTTCGATATGTATATTCTAGTATTACGTTCTTCGTGTTATTCTATCTCTTTAGGCATTCGTGGTTTTATCCAAATGTAGGTATGTATATACAGCAGACTGTAATCCGTATTTTATTACAGATTACCTTCTAGAAGGTGGACACCTCATCATGGACTTTTCCATTTATTGATAAATGGAAATGAGGTGGAAATTAAGGAAAGGGGGGCATAGTGAGTGGCATTGCTTCAATAGTTCACAAATGAATTCTTTATTCATTTGTGGTTACTATTGAAGCATGACTACACTTGTTTATTCATGAGAATTCATACACAAAACCTTGGTGTTGATTTTCTCTCACGGATGCTTCATTATTTTCTTGAGCTCCCATTTTTCTTCATCTCTTCCCTCCTCTTGAGTTTCCTCCACCTTCATCATTTTCCTCTTCACTAGCCTTCTCATGAGTTGAGAAACAATTGAAGAGGCAAGAAAGAGATTGCAAACACTTAGATCTTCACACTATATCCTAGATTACTTGGTTTAGCAACCCAAGTTCTCTAGTTGCTCCACTTGACATATTGTGAGGAGCTAGAGCCATGGATCATATCACTCGGGTGGATCATCTATGTCAAAGGAGGACCGGAGAGCAAGATCAATCGCGGAGAACCAAAGGAGCCAACAAAGAAGATCAAGCATGTTCAAGGTGGCTACTAGGAGCTAAAGGTGAAGAAAGAAGACCGAAGGACTTGGTTTGTTCGGTGAGATTTCTTCATCATAATAGATAGCTCTCTTTATTAGCTAGTTAGGTTTATGGTAAGATCCGGGTTAAAAGTTATTCTAGTGCCATGTTCTAATCATTAGAAAAAAAATTGTTCCGCATTTGGTCACGGTAGTTGGCCGAGGCACTAGCTTAACCTTTCACACCCGTATTCGTATTCCGAAAAATACGAATACTCTGAGACGATAAAAATCCAATAATATAATACTAGGATCCGGCTTAAACCAAAGCCCACTAGTATTATCCGCCCGAACATCATCCGTGCACAAGTACATGTATGTGATCGAAACCCTGCCGTAAAACCATACGGCCTCTACATATTTTGCCCGAAGCAGGGAAACCCTCTGTATGGGACTCTAAAGACTCGACAATACACTGGCAGTGGGTTTAACCACAAGAATGGCAATGGTACTAGCTGCACATAACGGCTACCCAGGTATCTGTCGATAAGAAGGCCGATGAGAAAACTCACCTGAACTCCTACCGAGCCTATCTGTGACAATCTTCATACAGTCCGGTCTGTTCGTCTAAGAGTATCGCATATCGGGCCTAGAGAGGCGGTAACCATCAGACCCCTAATAGCGCAATAAGTCGTGTCAGGGTAGAGTCCAAAATACCCTGAGAAATTACTAGAGTACCTACCAGTAAATCTCGCTTACCCTGGCCAGGGACTTTGTGTAATAGCTTTCCGAACACAGCGCGATATCAACCCCCAATACCGGGAGAGACGAATCCTATCTAACCGCTACTGCCTCCATGTGCTTCGGGACTGCACCCAACTACTACCTGTTTGCACGACTCCTTTGAGCCATGGTAGGGTATTAATCTAAGAACAGTGGGAACACACTTGAGACAAAGTGGCGATGTCAAGTCAACGGACTAAGCTGTACTCATGTCATCTAGGAACTTCTACCCGATGATAGGTATAATACCGACCAGCAGTTCCTAACAAGTCATGTCAAGTGTAACTTATAACCTAATGAGCATCTATTCTATCTCCAGTACGACATACTAATGGCTGTGGGACAGACCATCTCCCTGCTAGGATGAGAAACGTATACACTAGTCTACTCTGGATTATCGATATCCCGTCTCGATAATCCTACGACTAGGGACCTGAATAAGGATGTGCTTATAGACTACCCATCCCCCATTAGTGTGACTGCCATCACAACACTGGTAGTCAAGCAATAATCCTAAGGGCTCTATTAATATGTATAAGCGATATGCTAAAAGAAACACATGCACATATTGAGGTAGAATCAAACCAAGTAGCATACTACCATATTGAGCAAGACTGTTATTATATCCGTATATACAAGCTTCTAAAATATAATATACAAATCAGTACTATACAATAATGGCCTCTGGGGCATATATCACTAATAATCTCCCACCTGCACTAAGGTCATGTATTGGCATATCGCGGACCTATCATCTCGAATAGCCTCTCGAACTGTGTCTGAGGGATGGCCTTTGTGAGTAGATCTGCAGTGTTGTTCTCCGTATCTACTCTCCGCACCTCGATCTCCCGGCAATCAACGATCTCCCTGATCAGGTGGTACCACCTCAAGATGTGTCTGGACTTCTGATAGGACCTTGGTTCCTTCGCTAAAGCTATTACGTCGTTGCTGTCACAATACAGAGGTATTAGATTAACAATGGACAGAACCACCTGAAGTTCTGTCACGAACTTCCTGATCCAGACTGCTTGTTTCGCAGCGTCACATGCAGCGATATACTCCGCTTCCAAAGTCGAGTCAGCAACGGTGTCCTGCTTGGAGCTCTTCCAACAGACCGCCCTTCCATTGAGGGTAAAGACATAACCCGACATGGACTTGGAGTCATCCTTGTCACTCTGGAAGCTGGAGTCGACGAAGGCCTCGACATGTAAGTCTTCTTTACCGTACACCAAGTGTAAGTCCATGTCACGCACCCCACGAACTTGCGGGGAGGCAAAATATATGAAAAACGATTATCAAAGCTTCGTAACACGGACTTGAACGCATGAATCGTTTCTAAACCATTGCTAACTAACAACTAGAGGTTAAACTACTCGGATACGAAGTTATACCTCACGATACTAGTCCTTCGGGTCTTCATCGCGGTCCTCCACTCCTCGTAGGCTCCTTGGAACATCGGCACCTCAACGGCCTCCTCGAATCCAAGACGATCCACCCGAAAGCTCCTACGCCGAGCTTAATCTCAAACTTGAGATAACTAGGTTGCTTAAAGTGCTAATCTAAGCTACCTAGGGGATATAGAGTGAGGTTATGGATGTATTAGTCTAGCTAACCCTTGATCTCAACACATGAGAGGCTAGGGTTAGGGTTTGAAGAGAGAGTGAGCTTGAGGAGAGAGAAGGTGAAGATGAGAATGAAATGAGATAATGATGTTATCATAATATATATGAAGCATTATTATTTATCCAAAAATAAAATAATTGAATTAACAACCATACTTCATAAATATCTATGAGTGATTCATCACCATGAGTCATTAAGCATTTATGATGCATTAATGACATGGATGAATCACACAAATGAGTCACTAATCTCATTTAATGCAATGCCACCTTAACCCTTAGTCACCACTCTTCTAGAAGCTTCCCGACAAATTACGAGAATGCCCCTCCAATCCGTGAAAACACGGAAAAAATTTAGACTGTATAAATCCAATAACCCGATACTAGCATCTGGCTTCAACCAAAGCCGGCTAGTAAAAACTGTCCGAAAAGTCGTACGTGCGTAAACACACATACGCGTCCGAACCCTTGTCGTAAAACCATACGACCTCTATATCGTTTCACCTGGAGCAGGGAAACTCTCTGTGTGGGACTCTAAAGACTCGACACTACGCTGGCAGTGGGTTTAACCACAGACCGCAAGCGGCACTAGCTGTACGTAACGGTCCCCAGGTAGATGTCGATAAGAAGGTCGATGAGGAAAATCATCCGAACTCCCACTGAGCCTGATGTGACAATCTCCGTACAGTACGGTCTGTTCGTCTAAGACTGTCGCATATCAAGCCTAGGGAGCGGCAAGAGTCAGTCCCCTAATAGCTGTATAAGTCGTGTCGGAGCGAAGCCCATTACACCCTGAGAAGCTACTGGAACCTACCAGTATATCTCGCTTGTCTTGGCCAGGGACTTTGCGTAATGGCTCTCTGACACAGCGCGATATCATCTCCCAATACCGGGAGAGACGAATCCTATCTAACCACTACTGCCTCCAAGTGCTCGGGACTGCACCCAACTGCTACTTGTTTGCACGACTTCTTTGAGCCGTGGTAGGGTAGCAATCTAAGAACAGTGGGACACACTCGAGGCGAAGTAGCAGTGTCAAGTCTGTGGACTATGCTGTACTCATGTCATCTGGGAACTGTTAACTGACGATGGGTATAATACCAACCAATCAGTTCCCCTGTGAGTCCTGTCCGGTGTACCCGTAACCTAACGAGCACCTGCATACTATCTCCAGTACGACGTACTGATGGCTATGGGACAGACCATCTCCCCAACTGGGATGAGAAGCGTACACACTTAGTCTACTCCGGAATATCGATGCCCTATCTCGATAATCCAACGACCAGGGACCTGTATAGGATGTTGCTTACAGACTACCCAGCCCCCACTAGTGTGACTGCCATCACGACGCTGGTAATCAAGCAAAGATCCTATGGGCTCTACTAATATGTATAAGTGATACGTTACAAGAAATATATGCACATATTAAAGTAGACACAAACCAAGTAGCATACTACCATTTTTAGCAAGACTGTATATATAGCTGTGAATATCCCTAGCTTCATTAAGTAATATACAATCTAGTATGATACAATAATGGCCCCTAGGGCATATGCACTAACAATCTCCCACTTGCACTAGGGCCATGAGCTGGCATATCGTAGACCTATCATCTCTAATAGCCTCTCGAACTGTGTCTGAGGAAGGGCCTTTGTGAATGGATCGGCAATGTTATTCTCTGTATCAGCAACGGTCTCCTGCTTGGAACTCTTCCAACAGACCTCCCCTCCATTGAGGGTAAAGACATAACCCGACATGGACTTGGAGTCATCTTTGTCACTCTGGAAGCCGGAGTCGGCAAAGGCCTCCATCTGGAGGTCTTTTCCGCCATACACCAAGAACATCTCCTTAGTCCTTCTTAGGTACTTGAGAATGTTCTTTACTGCTATCCAGTGCTTCTCTCCTGGGTTTGCCTGATACCGGCTCACAACGCTCAATGCGTATGCTACATCTGGTCTGGTACATAACATTGCATACATTATAGAGCCTACCGCAGAAGCGTAGGGTATAATCGACATGCGATCCCTTTCCAAATCAGTCTTGGGAGACATCTCTTTGGAGAGGGTGATTCCTTGATAAGCCGGTAGGTTACCGCGCTTAGAATCATCCATACTGAATCTCTTCACTATGGTGTCTATGTACCTGGACTGCGAAAGTCCCAATATCCTCTTTGATCTATCACGATAGATCCGGATCCCCAGAATGTAGGTGGTATCACCCAGATCTTTCATGGAGAATTTATGTGACAAGAATCTTTTGACTGACTGTAACATAGGAATATCATTTCCTATTAGGAGAATGTCATCCACGTATCAGACGAGGAATACTACAGCTCTCCCTACAATCTTACTGTATATGCATGGTTCATCTGGATTTTTGATAAAGTCAAATTCTTTGACAGCATCATCAAAACAGATGTTCCAACTCCGTGATGCTTGCTTTAGTCCATAAATGGACTTAAGCAGCTTGCATACTTTACTGCTGCTCCCACTCTGAATGAATCCCTCTGGCTGATCCATATAAACGCTCTCTTCCAAATTACCATTTAGAAAGGCCGTCTTTACGTCCATCTGCCAGATTTCATAATCGTGGAAGGCAGCAATAGCAAGAAGGACCCGAATAGATTTAAGCATAGCCACTGGAGAAAAAGTTTCGTCATAATCCAAACCAGGTCTTTGACAGAAACCCTTTGCAACAAGTCTAGCCTTATAGGTTTCAACCTGTCTATCTATACCAATCTTCTTTTTGAAGATCCATTTGCATCCTACGGGTTTTACCCCATCTGGAGCAATGTCCAAAGTCCATACTTTGTTAGTGTACATGGACTCCATTTCGGTCCGCATTGCATCCAGCCATTTTACTGAGTCACCACTCTGAATGGCTTGCTGGAAGCTAGTAGGCTCATCATAATCAATAGTGCAATCCTCTCTATCCCCGTCTATGAGAAAACCGTAGTATCTCTCGGGCGGATGAGATTGCCTACTACTCCTGCGGAGTGGCGTCGGGATGTCCTGTTCTTCTGAAACCTCTGGTTCTACCATACTTTCAGTAACAGCTTGTGGTTCTGGAATTTCTTCCAGTTCTATTTCGCTCCCATTTATTTCCTTTTCTAAAAACTGATGTTCTAGAAAATGGGCATTACGAGAAACAAAAACCTTTTGTTCCTCTGCGTAATAGAATAGATACCCCCTGGAGTTCTTTGGATATCCCACAAACTTACACTGTATTGATCGTGCCTCGAGCTTGTCCACATGCTGCTTTTTAACAAAAGCTGGACATCCCCAAATCTTCAGATACTGAAGATAGGGTTTCTTCCCACTCTACATCTGATATGGTGTGGTAGGCATAGTTTTGGTAGGAACTAGGTTCAAAAGATATGCAGCTGATTCTAGTGCATATCCCCAGAATGATCGCGGTAACTCAGCCTTACTCATCATGGAACGAACCATATCTAATAGGGTTCGATTCCTCCTTTCTGATACACCGTTGTGTTGTGGTGTGTATGGAGGAGTAAGCTGAGAGAGAATTCCATTCTCTTTTAAGTAACCCAGGAACTCGGCGCTTAAGTATTCACCACCTCGATCAGATCTCAGTGTCTTGATACTTTTGCCGGTTTGTTTTTCCACTTCATTCTTGTAATCTTGGAATTTCTCAAAGGCCTCGGATTTATGCTTCATTAAGAAGATATATCCATACCTAGAGAAATCATCCGTAAAAGTAATGAAGTAGGAATAACCACCTCGCGTATGTGTAGACATTGGACCGCACACGTCACTGTGTACGAGTCCCAAGAGCTCGCTTTCTCTTACTCCTTGTCCAGTAAACGGAGTCTTTGTCATCTTTCCCATAAGACAAGATTCACAAGTAGCATAAGATTGATATTCGAACGGATTCAAATATCCTTCTCCATGTAACTTAGTCAACCTTCTTTCATTGATGTGACCTAGTCTACAATGCCATAAGAAAGCCTGATTTATTTCCGGAGACTTTCTTTTAAGTGTATTCTGGATATTGAAAACCTGAGCTTGACTTAATACGTATATTCCGTTATCTAATGTACCTGACCCAATCAGAACTTGATTTAGGTGGATGTTAACTACATCACTTACGAATGTAAAATCATATCCCTCTCTTGAAAGTGAGGACACTGATATGATATTACAAGTCATACTAGGTATATATAAACAGTTACGTAAAATCAATATATGCCCACTTGTCAAACCTAGGCGATATTCTCCCATGGATTCAGCGTTCACTGTCATTCCGTTTGCAACTTTGAGAGACCAATCACCTATCTTTATAACTTTACGGTTTCTTAAAGTATGTAATGAATTACAGATATGAGATCCTGCTCCGGTATCTAATACCCAGGAAGTAGAGTTAATTGAAAAACAGTTCTCAATTACAAACACACTTGAGGTTGAAGCCACAACAAGCTTCGTATCCTAGTTACTGGCTTCTAAAGTCCTGCAATCTTTCTGCCAATGTTCATTCCTGTGACAATAGGAACGTCCCTGTTTTACTATATCCAGTCTCGAAACTTTTGCCTTTCTCTTTCCTTCTCCTTCCCTGGTTTCCTTCAGGGTAGAAGGCAGAGACTGTAGAATCAAGTCAGTATTTGACTCGTTTCCCAACGCGGTCTCCAGGTCTTGGAGCTCATCAATACAGCTAGTCATTGTAAGGACGTTGTCCCCTACAGATGACCCGTCAGCTAACCTTCGGTTGAGGTCTCATATCTTGCGATATGAGATTGCTCTCCATATAAATCTTTATTATGGAGAAAGATGGAAAATAAGTCCATCTTCTCGTGCTGCTTTTGGTATACACTATCAACTGAAGCTAACACGAGGCACTTAGCTTTCGCTTTATCTTTTTCCCTTGTCTGACGGATTTCCATATCCGCGACAGTGGAAACTGGACCTGGGACGGCGGGATCTTGAGTAGTAATAGGGTGGTCCAGCTTGTCATGGCCAATGGACATCTGGATAGACCTTTGCCAGTCATATAAATCAGATTCAGTCAAATTGTTATCTAGATGTAACCTATGTGTGGTCATAAAGTCGCTGCAATTAAGAGAGAGGAAGAAAAACATTTTAGCATGATGCTGTTGTAAGTTTAGATTGGTTTTAAGTTTATCTAAACAGGATGGCTCCCACTGTTTCTCGAATCCTTCCTCAAACCATAAAAGAAGAATTAGCCAGGACAATTCTCACCGTACAATACTTACTTAACCGTTTAGCCAGGCCAGTGTCGATACTTCGAGGGAGGTTTTCCAACGCTTTCGCGAAGTTCCTTAATTAAATAACCTCTTTTCTCTGGGGGCGTAACTGATTGTCAAGCTTAGAGATTCTGCGTGTTCAAGTTTAGTTAATTACCGCAATTAAAACGGTTTCGCTTGTAGCTAGCCGGTTGAGTACGGGTCGTCCGCAGGGAGATGGGAATCTTTTTCTATGTGCTTTAACGAGTTAAGTCCGAAAGTCCAGATTTGTTTGTGATTTATCTAAGTGTTAAAATGATATGTAAAGAGAGCTTGTTAGGGTTAGGATTAGGTTAGTTTGAGTTAGGAGTCGCTCACTTCTTTTGTTGCCACTCTTAATATCGGTGTTACGGTAATCGGCAACAACGGGGATTAGCACGACTAGGAAGGAGCTTGCGAGTATAAGCTAGGCTTTCCAACGCTTAAGTTCTTCCTTTTGGTGCTTGTCCGTCCGTTCTTGGCTCTTAGCCATAACCTCCGGTTAATTCAACCACAACCGGTCTCACTACGGAATCACCGCTATCATGTAGGATAGGGTGCCGTAGGGAGCGGATTGTGGTTCAATTAACGGGAGTCGATTTAAGATGTTGGGCAAGGAAAGAGTGAGAGAGATTTCCTTCTCTCAAACTTCCCTTATCCTACCCTAACAAGTATGGAAACTACTCACACATCATAATGAAAAGAAAACAAAACAAAGAGGAAGATAGAAAGAAAGAGATTAGAAGATAACAACTAGCTATTTGCGACCTCACCTTGGCAAGGATCAAGCGTAAGCATCATGGTTGTTTTAAGGATAAAGAAAAAGAGAAAGAAAGAAACAACAATAAATAACAACAACTACTTATCAATTAACGATTACAAGCGATTAACATAAAAAGAGCAAGACAAGTATGATAAAATGAACTTCTTTATTCATCATTCTTCACTCACAAAAGCTCACTTACAAGTTTTTCAATGGAGAAGAGATGAGAAGAGGAAGAAGAACAAGTATTCTAAACCCTAGAAAATACAAGATTATGCACCCTTGGCTTCACAAGGTTCTGGGCTATTTATAGGCAGGGAAAAGGAAATCTAGGGCAAAATTCTGACCCTTCATGAAAAGACCCATATGCCCCTGAAATTTGACCAACTGCGGCGCCAGTACGGCCGCGGAACCACGGCCTATACCCCCTATTGGCCGCGGTTCCGCGGCCGTATGGTGGAGTTGAAGCATGGGATTTTTTGTACTGCCCTGGTCTTCTGTGCCCATGAGTCTGGTATATGTGTTTTCTCATATTTTCTTCACGATTTTTCCAGAATTTCTGTTGAGCAATAGGTGATTTGATGTGGCTCTTTTTGTCATGATTTCCTCGAGCTCCGCGTAGATTTCTTGGATCTTGTGTTGCCATTGAGTCTTGTGCATGAGAATGACAATCGATTTGCCATTTTGTCTCTTAAACTGGTGTGTGGCAACATACGGATAAAGAGCGGAGACCCGTGTTTTATCTGTGGTTGGCAGGAACCCGGATTTTGTCGTGTTTTTCCATGAATTTCACCGTTTAGAGCCGAGAACCTGTATCCTGCAATTGACTAGCAAACACGGCTCAAGAGTACCTACCGATATGCAATGTGATAAAAATTGGACGGTATAAAAATGCAAAAATCTGATATGAACAAATACCCCCAAACTTCTCATTTGCTCATCCCGAGCAAAGCCAATTTATTTCACAAAAATTTCCTAACCTCACTTTCGCAGGGAACGCGATTGCACTGAGCATGTGCAACAAGCCGTTAAACCCTCTAGGTGTCCCTAGTAGGAGGAGTGTTGTCTCCTGAGGGTTTTCAGCGGATTACACCCACAAAATCCGGTCAAGTTAGTTTTGTAAAATAACTAAGATTCAAACCCTAAAGTTTTGTTTCAGAAAATAACAATTCTATTATCCTAAGTCTAGACTATCGAACCTTTATTTTTCACACCTCGCTTCTTATTTAACTACAGATTTTATATGTCTTTACGTGCAGTGCAAATAGTGTCGTTAAGTTTCCAGAAGGATCGATTTACATCATCATATCACACAATAAAGCCTAGATAAGAATTTTGAAAGGATCACATAAGTTTTATAAAGAGTTAAGCATTTTTCAAGTTTCGTTTTCCAGTAAGGTTTCAACTTCAGAATTTCTATCTTCCTTAACAGGAAACTAGGTCTTATTTTTCACTCCACCTTTTTCTTGTTTTCATTTCATACACACCTCTGTGAACGTGCAATAGTCTTTATCATAGAATAAAACCTTCGTATCTCCGCTAAAATTTTTATAAAAGCCTGTCTTTTATCAAGATTATTCTCACACAAAGAACCGTTAGGAATTTTAACTCGGAGAGAACACTTGCTTGACTTTGTTTTAATCTGGACTTTCTAGGCTTCTTAGCGAGCTTTGGGCCAATGCACCCAAACCAGTTGGCTTTAGGGCATTAGGTGTAGAAACACCCCAGCGGACTTAATTACTCAAGTTACCTAGGTACAAAAACAAAAGACGGCTTGGCGTGAAAATCATGATGATTTAATACGAACGGAGATATAGCCGGCAGTTCAATTATTTTTTTGGGATAAAAGACGTGTTTAGTGGGTTTAGGTGTGTAATCATTCCAATCAAGTTCCAGATGGGTTATTTTTCAGACTTAGTTCCAATTAAGGCATCAATAACATTCCTTCATATTCACTTACTTCATAAACTATTCTTGATATTACTTATTTCAGAACAAACCTATTTGATCCTCAGAAAATTATTTATCCATTTAAAAAAATTTCGACATAAAAGACTTGTCATCTAATTCCCAAAAACTCACGACACGTGTAGTGTGATGTAAAGACGTATATCAGCTATAGTTAACTTCAAAGGAGAGTTATCTTTCAGGTTTTCAAAATCTAAACATAAGATTTAGTTATTCTTATCTTATCAAACAAAACCGTCGAAATGTTGAATCAGAGTCCTCCCACTAGCTAACTTGACAAAAAAGTTTTTATGTTTTTAGAAAATTTTCAGATTTTTATGGATTTTAATATGCAGATGCAAAATATACATATGAATGCGAAGGTTAGAAATGCGTACCGAGCGTACCCCCAAACTTAAACTGGACAGTGTCCTCACTGTCATTGCATGAAGAGATCATTTGAAGGGTCAAAATTGTCGGTTAGATATACACAAAATTTTTATTTTTATTTTTTTGTGTTTTTGGTTTTAAGAAAAAGAAAAAGAAAAAGAATATCCACAAAAATGTACAAAATGGTATATACATACCCCCAAACTTATTTGGAACAGTGTCCGCTGTTCTTGGCTGGATAACCGAAGTTTGGTGGTAGGCAGAGGAAGATTATGCAGGGTAAACCGGCTCCTGTAAGAACAGGAGCTCCTCTGTTGGTTCGGCGCTAAGGTACGGTTTAAGTCGGTGTCCATTTACTTTGAAAAATGAACCGTCCTTTGGATTCTCCAAATCCACAGCGCCATGCGGATACACATTCCGCACAAAATACGGCCCTTTCCAGCGAGATCTGAGCTTTCCTGGATGGAAGTGAAGTCAGGTGTCGTAAAGCAATACCTGTTGACCAGGTACGAAAGTTTTGCGCAAAAGGTGTTTATCGTGAAACACCTTCGTTCGGTTCTTAACGACAACCGCGTTATCGTAAGCCTCATCCCTAAGCTCGCTTAATTCGTTCAACTGCAGCTTCCGATGGCTGCCCGCATCTTCGAGAGACAGATTCAGCTCCTTTATCGCCCAAAATGCGCGATGCTCTATTTCGACAGGTAGGTGGCAAGCCTTTCCGTACACAAGTCGATAGGGAGACATGCCAAGATTGGTCTTATAAGCGGTTCGAAATGCCCAAAGGGCATCAGTGAGTTTCAGCGACCAATCTTTTCGGTTCTTGGAAACCGTCTTCTCCAGTATCTGCTTGATTTGCCGATTTGAAACTTCGGCATGCCCGCAGGTTTGGGGGTGGTAGGGCGTAGAGAGCTTATGATTAATGGAATATTTCCGCATCAAGGCCTCGAATGTCTTGTTGCAGAAATGACTTCCATTGTCGCTAATGATCGCTCGGGGGTGCCCAAACCGGGAGAAAATGTTTCCTTTAAGAAACCTGACGACAACCTTGTTGTCGTTAGTCCGGCTGGGCACAGCCTCGACCCATTTAAAGACGTAATCAACAGCGAGAAGGATGTACAAGTTCCCGAAAGAGCTGGGAAACGGCCCCATGAAATCTATCCCCCAAACATCGAAAATCTCCACAACCAAGATTGGTTGGAGCGGCATCTCGTTCCTCCGAGATATCCGGCCCAAGTGTTGGCACCGGGAGCAAGTCTTGCAATAGTCATGAGCGTTTTTAAAGAGTTGTGGCCAGTAGAAACCACATTGCAAGATCTTCTCAGCTGTCTTTCTGGGGCCAAAATGCCCGCCACACGCTTGATCGTGGCAAAATGACAGCACACTCTTGAATTCCTCATCAGGGACACACCGACGAATAATCTGGTCGGGACAGTACTTGAACAAATAGGGTTCGTCCCAGTAAAAGTGTTTTACTTGGGATAAGAAGCGAAGTCTGTCCTGACTTGACCATTCAGTCGGTATTAATCCCGTGGCCAAATAGTTCACAATATTTGCGAACCAGGGTTCGCAAGATACTGTCAAGAGCTGTTCATCCGGGAAAACGTCGTTGATCGGAATTGGAAGCGAAGGCGAAGAAGGAAGTCGTGAGAGATGGTCGGCAACTACGTTTTCACATCCTCGTTTGTCCTTAATGACAAGGTCAAACTCCTGAAGCAAGAGGATCCAACGTATTAGCCGAGATTTTGCATCTTTCTTCGCAAAAAGATGGCGCAGAGCAGAATGGTCTGTGTAGATAATGACTGGAGAGCCGATGAGGTAGGGCCTGAACTTTTCTAAAGCAAATACCACAGCCAAGAATTCCTTCTCAGTTGTTGTATAATTGAGTTGGGCGTCGTTCAGGGTTCGGCTCGCATAATAGATTACGTGCGGCATCTTGTTGATGTGTTGTCCAAGGACAGCACCAATGGCAAAGTCGGATGCATCGCACATAATCTCAAATGGGTGCGTCCAGTCAGGTGAAGAAAGAACGGGAGCAGAAGTGAGTGAGCTTTTTAGTGACTCGAACGCAGTCACACAGCTCGAGTTGAAGTCGAATGGCGTGTCCTTGGCCAGCAAAAGAGTCAAGGGCCTAGCAATCTTGCTAAAGTCCTTGATGAACCATCTATAGAAACCGGCATGGCCAAAGAAGGCTCGGATATCTCTGACGCATCGGGGAGGAGGGAGATTGGAAATGACCTCAATCTTCGCTTTGTCAACCTCTATGCCATTTTGCGAGATGATATGTCCTAAGACAATACCTTCGCGCACCATGAAGTGGCACTTCTCCCAATTCAAAGTGAGATTCTTGTCCTTACATCGGGTAAGGACAGCGTCAAGATGCAGCAAACACTCGTTGAAGGAATCGCCGAAGATGGAGAAATCATCCATGAAGATCTCCAAAAATTTTTCCACCATGTCTGAGAAGATTCCCATCATACACCGCTGGAAGGTAGCGGGCGCATTGCATAACCCAAAGGGCATGCGACGATATGCAAACGTGCCGAAAGGACAAGTGAATGTGGTCTTGTCCTGGTCTTTTTCGGCGATGGGAATCTGATTATAGCCAGAGTAGCCATCAAGAAAGTAGTAGTACTCGTGTCCGGCCAATCGTTCAAGCATTTGGTCAATGAAAGGTAGCGGAAAGTGGTCTTTCCGCGTTGCGGCGTTGAGTTTTCTGTAATCGATGCATACTCGCCACCCAGTTTGGGTGCGAGTAGGGATTAACTCGTTCGCCTCGTTGGTTATGACCGTGATGCCTGATTTCTTGGGGACAACGTGAATGAGGCTAACCCACTGGCTATCAGAGATAGGGTAAATGATACTACTATCCAGACATTTTACAATCTCCTTCTTCACAGCCTCTTTCATGACTGGATTGAGACGTCTTTGCGAATCCCGGGCTGGTTTGGCTTCATCCATCAGATGAATGTGATGTTCAACGATCAGGGGACTAATCCCCTTGATGTCCGCCATGGACCAGCCAAAAGCTTTCCTGTTGCTGTGCAAGACCGCGAGAAGGGCTTTCTCTTGCTCTGGAGCTAGAGAAGCCGAGATGATGACAGGGAGGGTCTCGTTCTCACCTAAGTAAGCGTACTTAAGGTGAGACGGCAAAGGCTTGAGTTCGAGCGTCGGAGGTGAAACGATTGAAGGAAAGATTGGTGCAGAGGTCTCGAACTCAAAGGACTCCAGCAAAGGTTCAAAACGAGTGTAAGCGACCGAGTCGGATGGTTCAGGTAACTCATCCGAAAATTCGAAGGATTCAAACTCGGGTTGCGAGCAGCTAAGATCGTTCAAGAACGTGAAACACTCGTAGTCGTTGTCGGGCGCAGAAACAGCAGCAGGTTCGAAGAGGAACGCACTAGTGGCGTTAAGGTTATCGTGATCGAACAGAAACTCCTCGAATTCACACTCTTCTGGGGTGATCTCCTGGATCGAGCAGACGTCCAGTATATGAGCATTAGGTTCGGAGGGCTGATTCCCCAACCTAAAAATGTTGAGTTCAATCGTCATGTTTCCAAAAGAGAGGTTCATCGAACCATTGCGACAATTAATCACAGCATTTGAGGTTGCAAGGAATGGGCGACCGAGTATCACCGGAATTTGATTCCGGGGGTTAGCTACAGGCTGTGTGTCTAATACAATGAAGTCAACGGGGAATATGAAGTCCCCGACTTTGATTAACACATCCTCTAGCTCACCCCTAGGATGGGTGATCGATCGGTCGGCCATTTGGAGAGTACAGTGTGTGGGTTTCAGCTCTCCTACTCCTAATTGCTCGTATACTGAGTACGGAAGCAGGTTAACACTGGCACCAAGATCTAATAGTGCGCGGTTGATGTTCTTATCCCCAATGGTAATAGAAATCGTAGGACAGCCAGGGTCCTTCCGTTTTTATGGTAAAGATTGGGTAAGAGCATCACTCACAGCACTAGCCAAGAAAACTTTCTTTGATACCTGAGACTTCCTCTTTTTCGTGCACAAGTCCTTTAAGATTTTCGCGTAGGATGGGACTTGTTGGACGGCATCTAAAAGAAGAATGTTAATGTTAACCTGCTTAAATAACTCCAGAATCTTCTCCATTTGAGGATTTTGTTTATTAGACCTCAACCGGTTTGGAAATAGGACGTTTTTAAAATTGGTTGAGTCTAATGCTTGTGGAGAAGATTGTGGAGTTGGAACGGATCCCAGAACAGGTGTTTTCGTGGAGTGAGAAGCGGGTCCGTTCAGAGCAGAAGAAGAAGAAGAAGGAGAGCCTTTTGAAGAATGGAGAATAGGCTCAGAAGACGAAGAAGCAGGAGAAGAAGAAGAAGAAGAAGAAGCAGCGGCCGGGGTGTCATCGTTGATCCGTGTGCCAATGTTGTTTTGCAGCATCCTTCCCGATCTCAATGTGGTCACGGCACTCACATTATGATTCTGTTGTTCAAGAGCAACATTTACATTATGTGGGTGACCGAGATTTGGGAGTGGCTGGGACGGGAGCTTCCCCTTCTCTAGCTCGCTTAAGGCCGCATTCAGCTGTGCAATCTGGGCCTCGATGGTCTTGATGCTTTGCCCGTGAGCGGCAGTGTGTTGCACTAAAGACTGAATGGAAGACTGGATGTTGGCGGTGGATTGTGTCGATTGTTTAACGAACGCCTCCAGACTTCGTTCGAGCGAGGAAACCTTATCGTTGTTTGACGGAACAAAGTTGTTTTGGAGAAAAGAATTGTTGGGTGCAAAGTTGTTCGTCTGATTTTGAAAAGGTTGGGGTTGGAAGGGCTGCTGAAACTGATGTTGAGTTTGTTGTTGCGCTTGTTGTTGCGGCGGAGGGGGCTTTTGGAAATTGTTGCCTTGGAATTGATGCTGATTCTGATTCCAGGCGAAATTGGGGTGGTTCCTCCAACCGGGATTGTAGGTGGAAGAGTATGGATCATTCCTCGGTCTTTGCTGAAATGCAGCATTAACCTGATCATGTCCTTGCGATGGTGGATTGTAAGGACACTCTTCAGTTAAGTGAGAAGGATCGGAACAACAAGCGCAGATGGTACGAAGGGGAAGAACAGGGGCAGGAGCAGGAGAAGAAAATTTGCTCTCTATCGCTTCAAGCTTTCTCGTTATTACAGCCATTTCAGCTTTCATCGCAATAGAGACATCAAGTTGGTGAATTCCTACCCTAGACTGACCGGTAGAAGTGGAGGTAGAAGAAGAAGAAGTCGGTCTGGTGCTCTCCCATTGTTGCGTTTGCTCCGCAAGGTCGTCGAAGAATTGCCACGCTTCCTCGTCAGATTTCGATAGGAAGTGGCCCTGACAAATGGTTTCCAACAACTGCTTTGTTGCTGGGTTCAGGACCTCGTATAAGGTTTGGCAAAGTTGCCATTTCTCTATACCGTGGTGAGGACACTGAACAAGAAGGTCTTTGTACCGGTCAAAGCACTTCCAGAAAAATTCAGAAGGAAGCTGAGAGAATTGGTTGATTTCATTTCGGATCCTTGCGGTTTTATGATTCGGATAAAATTTCTTGAGAAACGCTTTTACAAACTCGTCCCAACTGGTTATGGAGTGGGAAGCGGTGCTATACAGCCATTTTTCAGCAAGATCGCATAAAGTGAACGGAATGACCCGTAGACGTATAGCATCGTCCGACAGTTGGGTGGTTTTCATCATGGCACAAACATTTTGAAATTTATTGATGAAGATATAGGCATCTTCAGATTCAAGCCTATGAAATCGTGGAAGCATGTTGATGAAGTGGGGCTTAATTTCAAAATTATCCCCATTGGCCGGTGGAAGAGAAAGGCATGTGGGAAGTGCAGAACGGGTGGGATAGAAACGATCCTGGAGCGCGATTCGCTGCGGCGCTACAACAGGCGGTGGTGGTGGGTTGTTTGCCTCCATAGGAGGTGGAGTCAAACCTGGGGTAGTCAAAGAGATGTTTGGATTAAATCCTGACATCGCGGAAGAAGAGGTTGGTGATGGTGAAGGTGAAGATGTATGAACAGAATTCCGGTCAACGTCGGTGTTGGCCGGCAAAGGTAAAGGTGAAAGAGGAGTGGACGGAGTTTCGACGTCTGAGTCGATCGCGTAGTCAGTAGCGACTAACATAACGCGGACTAGACGGGCGCTAGTGTCCCGAGTCCAAGCGGACATACACTAAACGAGTTTAGTATAGTCAAAGCGGAGAAGGTGAGGGTAAGAAAACGTCAATGGAGAAAGGCGATGGGTGGTGGGTGAAAAATGGATTTTGGCGACAAAGGGCAAGTTTTTATAAAAGTTTTTGATTTTTTTCTTTTTTTTTTTAGAAAGAGATTTACAGAAATATGTACGGACTTACGGCTTTAAGCAATCACAAACAAGATATGCACAATCACACCTAGATCTAGGGTCACCTAGGTCTGCTAGACAGCTCCTAACTGTTCCAGAGGGCTAGAAATAGGACCTCAAACCGCCTCTTCTCCGTCAATTGCGATCAGGTAAGTTCCAGGTAAGTGGGAGGTTGTCCAACGCTTTCGCGAAGTTCCTTAATTAAATAACCACTTGCCTTCGACACACTTGCCTAGACACCGCAAAAGTCAGATAGGATAAACGGCCGATCCCTGTAACTAGTCCTCTGTCCTATTGAGCGCGAAGTCCTTAGGGCTGAGTCTAGTATTTTTTAATTAACAATGGTCAATGCATATGCTTTTTGTGATTTCTGGGGTCCTGGGAAGGGTGATGAAATCCCCACCCAATCTGAATTGGTTTCAAGCCCCTTAAGTCCGTATTAATGAATGCAAAGCGGTAACAAATCAACTGCAAACAATTTTTATTTTAGCGCGTCGCAAAGAATCCTGCACAAGAACAGTTTATTGGAAGGGGGAAGAGAATTTGCGCAAAGAATGCTGCAGAAAACACAGTTTATTAGAGTCCAGAGGAGTGGGGGGGAAGAATTGAAAGACTCACAGAAAAAATGGCAGCCTGAAGGCTCCAAATGGCCGCGGTTCCGCGGCCAAACACCTGCTTAGGCCGCGGTTCCGCGGCTGAACAGAGAGATTGGGCTTCCAATTTTTTTCTGTGTGCTGGTCTGGGAGTCCTCTGCTTGTCTGGATTTGCTGAATCTTGATTTGCTCACTGTATCTGCTCCAGATTTTTTACAGTAGACCGTTTGCTTCGTTTTGATCCGTCGCGGTGTAGCCGCGAAATGTGGGTCTATCTTCCCACGTCTTTGGCACTGAACTCGAACTCCGTATTATCCTGCACACTTGCACAAAAACTAATCAAAAATAACAAGATGATTTTTTTACAACGTATATTTTTTTTTGTTTTTCGGTTAGCTTTATATTCACAAATTAACCCGAAATTACACAAAGAAATAAACTACCGTCTCCCCGGCAACGGCGCCATTTGATTGTCAAGCTTAGAGATTCTGCGTGTTCAAGTTTAGTTAATTACCGCAATCAAAACGGTTTCGCTTGTAGCTAGCCGGTTGAGTACGGGTCGTCCGCAGGGAGATGGGAATCTTTTTCTATGTGCTTTAACGAGTTAAGTCCGAAAGTCCAGATTTGTTTGTGATTTATCTAAGTGTTAAAATGATATGTAAAGAGAGCTTGTTAGGGTTAGGATTAGGTTAGTTTGAGTTAGGAGTCGCTCACTTCTTTCGTTGCCACTCTTAATATCGGTGTTACGGTAATCGGCAACAACGGGGATTAGCACGACTAGGAAGGAGCTTGCGAGTATAAGCTAGGCTTTCCAATGCTTAAGTTCTTCCTTTTGGTGCTTGTCCGTCCGTTCTTGGCTCTTAGCCATAACCTCCGGTTAATTCAACCACAACCGGTCTCACTACGGAATCACCGCTATCATGTAGGATAGGGTGCCGTAGGGAGCGGATTGTGGTTCAATTAACGGGAGTCGATTTAAGATGTTGGGCAAGGAAAGAGTGAGAGAGATTTCCTTCTCTCAAACTTCCCTTATCCTACCCTAACAAGTATGGAAACTACTCACACATCATAATGAAAAGAAAACAAAACAAAGAGGAAGATAGAAAGAAAGAGATTAGAAGATAACAACTAGCTATTTGCGACCTCACCTTGGCAAGGATCAAGCGTAAGCATCATGGTTGTTTTAAGGATAAAGAAAAAGAGAAAGAAAGAAACAACAATAAATAACAACAACTACTTATCAATTAACGATTACAAGCGATTAACATAAAAAGAGCAAGACAAGTATGATAAAATGAACTTCTTTATTCATCATTCTTCACTCACAAAAGCTCACTTACAAGTTTTTCAATGGAGAAGAGATGAGAAGAGGAAGAAGAACAAGTATTCTAAACCCTAGAAAATACAAGATTATGCACCCTTGGCTTCACAAGGTTCTGGGCTATTTATAGGCAGGGAAAAGGAAATCTAGGGCAAAATTCTGACCCTTCATGAAAAGACCCATATGCCCTGAAATTTGACCAACTGCGGCGCCAGTACGGCCGCGGAACCGCGGCCTATACCCCCTATTGGCCGCGGTTCCGCGGCCGTATGGTGGAGTTGAAGCATGGGATTTTTTGTATTGCCCTGGTCTTATGTGCCCATGAGTCTGGTATATGTGTTTTCTCATATTTTCTTCACGATTTTTCCAGAATTTCTGTTGAGCAATAGGTGATTTGATGTGGCTCTTTTTGTCATGATTTCCTCGAGCTCCACGTAGATTTCTTGGATCTTGTGTTGCCATTGAGTCTTGTGCATGAGAATGACAATCGATTTGCCATTTTGTCTCTTAAACTGGTGTGTGGCAACATACGGATAAAGAGCGGAGACCCGTGTTTTATCTGTGGTTGGCAGGAACCCGGATTTTGTCGTGTTTTTCCATGAATTTCACCGTTTAGAGCCGAGAACCTGTATCCTGCAATTGACTAGCAAACACGGCTCAAGAGTACCTACCGATATGCAATGTGATAAAAATTGGGCGGTATAAAAATGCAAAAATCTGATATGAACAGTAACCCCGCTGACACCTTTCTAGGCACCTACTTGGTTTATAGCATTGATCGTTAAGTGACGAATCTCCTGATAAGTAGCATATACTCACAGTAGGATCGGGATCCAAAATATCATCGTATGATAATGTTGAAGGAATCCTACCAACAATCATCAAACTCCAAAATGGTATGCATCTCTCTGCAAATTTCAGTTTCTTTAGGAATCCCCGATGTGGATTTTTTGCCCCATGCTCTTATGACCTTGGCGTTAGGTCAAAATGTCATAAGTCACATGTCAAGTTCTACCCATCATTATCCTTGTTAATTTGAACCCATCCATACATATCCTTGAAGTTAGGCCAAAATGATAATACGACTGTCCTAAACTAATACATCTATCTATGTAACAAATGAATACCCAGCAGCTACCAAACACTATGGCTTGGCGTTAGGTCAAAATACATAGCTTGAATACTACTGACCATCCATAAGAAATGACAGAGGGCTACGACTGGTTTTGGCAAAACCGTGAACGTAGTGAACTTGATATAATCGAAGGAACCTGATAACTTTTTAAAAGGAGTGGTTAAAGCTCCGCAATTAAAAATTCTGCTCTTTTAAAATAACCGAGTGGTTTCTTTTAAATTTGTTCCAACGATTTAACTTTGGTTTATTTTCTTTGCATTATAATAATGCGTCCCATCATTTATCCTATCATTGCAGAAAACAACGAAAATACCACGTCCTCTTATGCCATCCGCATTCGCCACTGGGTCCCGTCATCACCCGTTAGGTTACTTAACTAACGACAGAGCGGGGGCTGGGCTAGCGCGGGTGTAAAACATAAATGGCGTCTAATAGCTATATATATATAGATAGTGTACATTCGTCAGACGCAATAATAAGCATTCCAGATCACAGATAAACTTTATTGGATATGCAAGCAATTCGCGTTTCTTTTGAGCCTGCAAGGAAAGACGGATTACACAGTTGTGATGAATAGCCATTACCCCACCCTAGACCCCTACGGGTACGGCAAACTACCCGCCAAGTACCAGAAGCGAAGCGATCTGCCTCAACACTTCAAAATACCCGGTAGTTTGTGCACCCCACCTTGGGTCTATCCTAGGAGCAAAAACAGTAAAAAGAAATAATACAACGGTGGCTACAACCGCAACCTGGATGTGCCCCGCAAAAGAATATTACATCAAATTACATTTACATTGAATGAATGAATATTAAACATATCTCAAACCCCGGCTAATCATCACAACAGTCCAACACAGTTCATATACACAAACAGTAACATTTCAGAAATGTGCAACCCCCTGCCAACTGACATACTAGCAGTTAGGGGAGGTTTACGAACACATTAAACATTACAGATACAAACCCGATTAGCAATTAATTTAGAACATTGATCGATTACCTTTATCCGTGTCTACCCTAAAATCAAATCAGCACAGAGGCAACCTGGGCAGAAACTAAAATATACAGGAAAACAAAACACAAAAATATAAGAATTACTGTGAAACTCCGAGTCAACTCGGCGTTGACTCGGCGGCGGAATCGCGGCCAAAAGCACCATTTGGCCGCGGTTCCGCGGCTGTTTTGCCGAGTTGCCTCCTCGAATTTTCCCAGATCTCTTATAATACCCTGCGGTGAATTTTAAGGTATGTCAAATAATTTTTGTGACACTTTTAAAATCAACAGAAACTGTTAGGGTGTTAGGGTTTTGTTTTCGTGTTTTCCGTCGATCGAACTTCTAATCAGTTGCTAACAAGTTAGTAATGGTTTAGTTGGCTCTGATACCACTGTAAGTCCATGTCACGCACCCCACGGACTTGCGGGGAGGCAGAATATATGAAAAACGATTATCAAAGCTTCGTAACACGAACTTGAGCGCATGAATCGTTTCTAAACCATTGCTAACTAACAACTAGAGGTTAAACTACTCGGATACGAAGTTATACCTCACGATACTAGTCCTTCGGGTCTTCATCGCGGTCCTCCACTCCTCGTAGGCTCCTTGGAACATCGGCACCTCAACGGCCTCCTTGAATCAAAGACGATCCACCCGAAAGCTCCTACGCCGAGCTTAATCTCAAACTTGAGATAACTAGGTTGCTTAAAGTGCTAATCTAAGCTACCTAGAGGATATAGAGTGAGGTTATGGATGTATTAGTCTAGCTAACCCTTGATCTCAACACATGAGAGGCTAGGGTTAGGGTTTGAAGAGAGAGTGAGCTTGAGGAGAGAGAAGGTGAAGATGAGAATGAAATAAGATAATGATGTTATCATAATATATATGAAGCATTATTATTTATCCAAAAATGAAATAATTGAATTAACAACCATGCTTCATAAATATCTATGAGTGATTCATCACCATGAGTCATTAAGCATTTATGATGCATTAATGACATGGATGAATCACACAAATGAGTCACTAATCTCATTTAATGCAATACCACCTTAACCCCTTAGTCACCACTCTTCTAGAAGCTTCCCGACAAATTATGAGAATGCCCCTCCAATCCATGAAAACACGGAAAAACTTTAGACTGTATAAATCCAATAACTGGATACTAGAATCTGGCTTAAACCAAAGCCGGCTAGTAAAAACTGTCCGAAAAGTCGTACGTGCGTATACACACGTACGCGTCCGAACCCTTGTCGTAAAACCATACGACCTCTATATCGTTTCGCCTGGAGCAGGGAAACTCTCTGTGTGGGACTCTAAAGACTCGACACTACACTGGCAGTGGGTTTAACCACAGACCGCAAGCGGCACTAGCTGTACGTAACGGTCCCCAGGTAGATGTCGATAAGTAGGCCGATGAGGAAAATCATCCGAACTCCCACTGAGCCTGATGTGACAATCTCCGTACAGTCCAGTCTGTTCGTCTAAGACTATCGCATATCAAGCCTAGGGGGCGGCAAGCGTCAGTCCCCTAATAGCTGTATAAGTCGTGTCGGAGCGAAGCCCATTACACCCTGAGAAGCTACTGGAACCTACCAGTATATCTCGCTTGCCCTGGCCAGGGACTTTGCGTAATGGCTCTCTGACACAGCGCGATATCATCTCCCAATACCGGGAGAGACGAATCCTATCTAACCACCACTTCCTCCAAGTGCTCGGGACTGCACCCAACTGCTACCTGTTTGCACGACTCCTTTGAGCCATGGTAGGGTAGCAATCTAAGAACAGCGGGACACACTCGAGGCGAAGTAGCAGTGTCAAGTCTGTGGACTATGCTGTACTCATGTCATCTGGGAACTATTAACTGACGATGGGTATAAAATCAACCAATCAGTTCCCCTGCGAGTTATGTCCGGTGTACCCGTAACCTAACGAGCACCTGCATACTATCTCCAGTACGACGTACTGATGGCTGTGGGACAGACCATCTCCCCAACTGGGTTGAGAAGCGTACACACTTAGTCTACTCCGGAATATCGATGCCCTATCTCGATAATCCAACGACCAGGGACCTGTATAGGATGTTTCTTACAGACTACCCAACCCCACTAGTATGACTGCCATCACGACGCTGGTAATCAAGCAAAGATCATATGGGCTCTACTAATATGTATAAGTGATACGTTACAAGAAACATATGCACATATTAAAGTAGACACAAACCAAGTAGCATACTACCATTTTTAGCAAGACTGTATATATAACTGTGAATATCTCTAGCTTCCATTAAGTAATATACAATCTAGTATGATACAATAATGGCCCCTAGGGCATATGCACTAACACCAAGAACATCTCTTTAGTCCTTCTCAGGTACATGAGAATGCTCTTTACTACCGTCCAGTGCTTCTCCCCTGGGTTTGACTGATACCTGCTTACAACGCTCAGTGCGTAACCTACATCTGGTCTGATACACGTCATCGCATATATTATAGAGCTTACCGCTGAAGCGTAGAGTATAGTAGACATGCGATCCCTTTCCAAATCAGTCTTGGGAGGCATCTCTTTGGAGAGGGTGATTCCGTGACAAGCTGGTAGATTACCGCGCTTTGAATCTTCCATACTGAATCTTTTCGGTATGGTGTCGATGTACCTTAACTGTGAAAGTCCCAATATCATCTTAGATCTATGATGATAGATCTGGATCCCCAGAATGTAGGAGGCATCACCCAGGTCCTTCATGGAGAACCTTTGTGACAAGAATCCTTTGACTGATTGTAGTATAGGAATGTCATTTACTATCAAGAGAATGTCATCCACGTACAAGATGAATAATACCACACTTCTCGCTACAATCTTACTATAGATGCATGGTTCATCTGGATTTTTGATAAAGTCAAATTCTTTGACCGTCTCATCAAAACAGATGTTCCAACTCCGCGATACTTGTTTTAATCCATAAATGGATTTAATCAAGTTTCACACTCTTTCGCTGCTCTCACTCTCTATGAAACCCTTCGGCTGATCCATATAGATACACTCTTCCAAATTTCCATTCAGAAAAGCGGTCTTTACGTCCATCTCCCAAATTTCATAATCATGGAAGGCAGCAATGGCAAGATGGATCCGAATGGATTTGAGCATAGCCACTGGAGAAAAGGTTTCATCATAGTCCAAATCAGGTCTTTGATGAAAACCTTTTGCAACAAGTCTAGCCTTATAGGTTTCAACCTTTCTATCTACACCAATCTTCTTTCTGAAGATTCATTTGCAGCCTACGGGTTTTACCCCTTCTGGAGCAATGTCCAAAATCCATACTTTGTTGGTGTACATGGACTCCATTTCAGTCCGCATTGCATCCAGACATTTTATTGAGTCTCTGTTCTGAATGGCTTGCTGGAAGCTAGTTGGCTCATCATCGTCGATGATGCAATCCTCTATATCCCCGTCTATGAGAAAACCGTAGTATCTCTCGAGCGGATGAGACTGCCTACTAGTTCTGCGGAGTGGCGCGGGGATGTCCGGTTCTTTCGAAACTTCTGGTTCCACCATGCTTTCAGTAATAGCTTGTGGTTCTGGAATTTCTTCCAGTTCTATTGCGCTCTCACTTATCTCTTTTTCTAAAAATTGAGTTTCCAAGAAGTGGGAATGCCGAGAAACAAAAACCCTTTGTTCCTCTGCGTAATAGAAAAGATACCCCCTGGAGTTCTTTGGGTATCCCACAAACTTACCAGGTACTGAGTGTGCCTCATGTTTGTCCGCATGCTGCTTTTTTACAAAAGCTGGATATCCCCATATCTTAAGGTACTTAAGATTGGGTTCTTTCACACTCCACATCTGATATGGTGTAGTAGGCACAGTCTTGGTAGGAACCTTGTTCAAAAGATATGCAGCCGATTCTAGTGCATAGACACAGAAGGATCGCGGCAACTCGGCGTTACTCATCATGGAACGTATCATATCCAATAGTGTTCTGTTCCGCCTTTCCGATACACCGTTGTGTTGAGGTGTGTATAGAGGAGTAAGCTGAAAGAGAATTCCATTCTCTTTTAAATAATTCAGGAACTCGGCACTTAAGTATTCACCACCTCGATCAGATCTAAGTGTCTTGATACTTTTGCCAGTTTGTTTTTCCACTTCATTCTTATATTCCCGGAATTTCTCAAAGGCCTCAGATTTATGTTTTATCGAGAATACATGTCCATACATTGAGAAATCATCCGTAAAAGTCATGAAATAGGAATAACCACTTCTTGCATGTGTAGACATTGGACCACACATGTCGCTGTGTATGAGTCCCAAGAGCTCGCTCGCTCTTATCCCGTATCCAGTGAACGGAGTTTTTGTCATCTTTCCTTTGAGACATGATTGACAAGTTGCATAGGAATAATATTCGAATGGATCCAAATATCCTTCTTTATGTAACTTCGTCAATCGTGTTTCATTGATATGAACCAGTCTGCAATGCCATAAGAAAGCTTGATTTAATTCAGGAGAATTTCTTTTAAGTGTGTTCTGGACGTTGAAAACCTGAGCTTGATTTAATACGTATATACGGTTATCTAGTGTAGCTGGCCCAATCAAAACTTGATTTAGGTGGATGTTGACAACATCGCTTACAAATGTAAAATCATAACTTTCTTTAGAAAGTAAAGATACAGAGATGATATTACAAGTCAGACTAGGTACACACAAGCAGTTACCTAAAATCAAAATCTGCCCACTTGTCAATCCTAGGTGATATTCCCCTACGGATATAGCGTCCATGCTCATTCCGTTAGCAACCCTGAGAGTCGTATCACCTGCTTTGATAACTATACGGTTTCTCAAAGCCTGTAATGAATTGCAGATATGAGATCCTGATCTGGTATCTAGTACCCAGAAAGTAGAGTTAATTGACAGACAGTTTTCAATTATAAACGCACCCGAAGCCGAAGCCACAACGTACTTCGAATCCTGGTTTCTGGATTTCCAAGCCCTGCAGTCCTTCTGACAATGCCTTTTTCCCGTGACAACAGAAACATTTCTCTTTCCCTATTGTTAGCTCTAAAACTTTTGCCATGTCCTTTCCCTCTACCTTACTGACCCCGCCTATCGGCTTGGTGGAGGCCTTCTTCTTCTCTCCCTTGGCTTTCACCTTGGATCTAAAAGAGAAAGATTCTCCAATGAGAAGAGCGGGTGTCTCCCTAGATTCCTTTAGGGTGCCCTCAGCGCTCCTCAACATGTTGAGGAGTTCTATAAGTATAACTTCCTTCCCTTGAATATTGAAATTCAAGATAAACTGGGCGTAGGTGGAGAGGAGCGACTGTAGAATCAAGTTAGTATATAACTCGTTCTCCAACGTGGTCCCTAGGTCCGTGAGCTCTTTAATATAGCTAATCATCGTAAGGACGTGGTCCTCTACACATGACCCGACAGCCAACCTCGCCTAAAACAATATCTTCGAGGTCTCATATCTTGTGATATGAGATTGCTCTCCATATAAAACTTTGGTATGGAGGGAGATGGAAGGTAAATCCATCTTCTCATACTTCCTCTGGTGTTCACTATCCATTGAGGCTAACACGATGCACTTGGCTCTCGCACAATCATTTTTCCATGTCTAACGGATATCAATCTCCGCGACGGTGGAATCTGGACCTGGAACGGCGGGGGCTTTGGTAGTAAGGAGGTAGTCCATCTTATCATAGGTAAGTGCCATCTGTACATTTCTTACCCAATCATTATAGTTTGGCCCAGTCAATTTATTATTATCCAGCAGTAACCTATGTCTGGTCATTGTGGTCGCTGCAATTAGGAGAGAGAGAAGAAACACTCAGTATGATACTCTTGAAAGTTTAGATTAGTTATTAGTTTATCTAAACAAGATGGCTCCCGCTGTTTCTCGAATCCTTCCTCAAACCATAAAAGAAGAATTAGTCAGGATTAATCTCACTCTTACAATTCTTGCTTAACCTTTCAGCCAGGCTAGTGTCGGTACTTCGAGGGAGGTTTTCCAACGCTTTCACGAAGTTTCATAATTACATGACCTCTTTTCCTTGGAGGCGTAGCCCCACTAACACCGTTCTAGACACCTACTTGGTTTATAGTATTGATTGTTTAGTGAAAAAATCTTCCGAGGAGTAGCGGATACTCACAGTAGGATCGGGATCCTAATATCATCATGTGTCAACCATGAAGGAATCCTACCAAAATTATCACACTCCAAATGGTATACAACACTAGCAATTTTCAATTTCCTTACAAACTCCTGATGTGGATTTTTTCCCCAAGCTCTTATGACCTTGACGAAGACCAACATATCATAAGTCGCAAGTCAAGTTCTACCCATCATTGTTCAGGTTAACTTGAACCCACCCGTACATACCCTTGACGAAGGCCAACATAGTAGTATGACTGTTCCAAACCAACACATCTATCTATACTACATTTGAATTTCCAGCAGCTACCAATCACTATGCTTTGGTGAAGGTCAAAATACATAGCTTGAATACTATGAATACCCATTTGAAATGACGAAGGGCTACGAATGGTTTTGGTGAAACCATGAACGTAATGAACTTGATATATTCGAAGGAACCATGATAGCTTTTAAAATGAGTGGTTTAGGCTCCGCATTTAAAAGTTTGCTTTTTGAAGAAATCCGAGTGGTTTTGAAACTGTTCCAACGATTAAGCTTTGGTTTGTTTTGCTTGAATTAATCAATGTTAATGTGGTCCCATCATTTAATCATATCATTGCAAAAAAGAAACGAAAATACAACGTACGCTTATGCCATCCACATTCGCCACGGGGCCCTGTCATGCACCGTAGGTTACTTAACTACCGGCAGAGCGGGGGTTGGACTAGCGCGGGTGCAAAACATAAGCAGCGCTTACTATATATATGTATGTATATATATATGTATGTATGTATATATGTATATATGTATGTATATATGTATATATGTATATATGTATATCCATATATATATATATATGTATATGTATATATATGAGAATAATGGAGGAAAGATGCCATAGGAGGGAATTTCCTCCTATGGCGTCGAAAAAATACCCCCTCCCTCACTTTTTGCGACGATCGGCACGCACCATCTTCATCGTTATCATCTAAGATGTAGGTACACCAAATTTCATGTGATTCTACAACTTTTTCACCGTTGATTTAGCAATGTAAAAAATTCTATTGTCGGTAAACCGTTAATTTTGAACCCACTAAATCAACGGTGAAAAAGTTGTAGAATCACATGAAATTTTGTGTACCCACATCTTAGATGATAACGATAAAGATGGTGGGTGCCAATCGTCGGAAAAAATAAGGTAGGGGGTATTTTTTCGACGCCATAGGAGGAAATTCCCTCCTATGGCCTCTTTCCTCCATTATTCTCGTATATATATATGTATATGTATATATATCTATTCATCTCAAGCAATAATAGGCATTCCAGATCATAGATGAATATATTGGATATATTAGGAATTCCGCATTTCGTTTTAGTCTATAACGAAAGACGGATTCCACGGTCGTAATGAATAGACAAACCCTGCCCTAGACCCCTACGGGTGCTGCAAACTACCCGCCAAATTTCCGAAGTGAAGCAATCTCTCTCAGTAAAATGAGTAGGCCACTCGGCACTTCAAGAACCCAGTAGTTTGTGCACCCTACCTTGGGTCTATCCTAGGAGCAAAAACAGTAAAAGAAATAATACAAAAGTGGATACAATCTCAACCCGGATGTGCCCCGCAAAATAATATTACATCACTTTTACAAATTACATGAATGAAAGAAAAGAAAACACTCTTCTCACATCCCTCGGCTATTCATCCACGACGATCCAATACTCCATATACACAAACCACAATCGCAGATCACATATATATGCAACCCCCACTAATCGACGTATAGCGATTAGCAGACGTTAAGCTTCATATATCAAACACAGAAAACCCGATTAGTCAAGTTATCTTAGAATTTCGATTGATTAACTAAAACCGTGCCTACCCCATGCACAATCCAGTACACAAACAATCTAGGTAAAAAAACAAATATTCCAGAAATCACAATTCTACAAATAAGACCCACAGAAGGAACTCGGATTGAGTCGGCCTTGACTCGGCCGCGTAACGGCAGCCAAACACAATGTCTGGCCGTGTTTCCACGGCGGTCTTGGGGACTTAGGATCTCATTTTTCTTCAGTGTTCTTAGAAAATTCTGCTTGTATTTTTAAGGCCTCTGAAATAATTTTTAGATCAGTTTTGAAAATCGACGGCAAGCATGGTTTTTAATCGTGATTTCGGGATTTTTCCTACGATCGAATTTCTAACTGCTTTCTATCTAGCTAGTTAAGGTTTAGTAGGTTTTGATACCGCTGTAAGTCGATGTCGCGCAACCCGCGGGTTCGCGAGGAGGCGGAATTTTCAAAAACTATTTTAACATGCTTCGCAACACCGACTAAACTCCAGGATCTTTACGGAACCTTAACTAACTAAACTAACTATGAGGTTTAACTACTATGATAGATGGTTATACCTTCGTGACCAAGTCCTTCGGGTCTTCTTTTCATCCTCTCCTTGGCTCCTTGAAGAACGGATGAAGATTGCAACGTCGGCCTCCTTAAGTCAAAGACGATCCACCCGAAAGTCTATATTTTGAGCTCCTACCTCTAAACTAAGGTAACTAGGGTACTTAGTTCGCTAATCCAAATAGCCTAGGTGATGTAGAGTGTGATAATGGATTGTTTTATCTCATGAGACTCTTTGTTTCACAACTCATGGTAAGAGTCTAGAGGAAGAAGGAGAGGAAACTTTTGAGAGAGAAAGACAAATGAGAAATGAATTAAGTGAGTGCTAGTGAGGAGAATGGCTCATACTTTCAATAATGAAGCATGTAATATTTTCACATAGAAAATAACTCACCATGCTTCAATAGTGCATCCAAATCAATAAAGATATGTATAAGCCATGCTTCACACCCATGCCAAGTATGTCTCTCCAAATCCTCCTCATTAATCTATTTTGCAAAAATAGATAAACAAAATAATGAGGTGTCTTCTTCTAGAAGCATCTCTTTCAAAATTACAAGAATTCCCTCACCGTATATATATACCCATATTCATATTCCGAAAAATACGAATACTGTGAGATGATAACAATCCAATAATATAACACTAGGATCCAGGTTAAACCAAAGCCCACTAGTATTATCCGCCCGAACATCATCCGTTCACAAGTACACGTATGTGATCGAAACCCTGTCGTAAAACCATACGGCCTCTACATCTTTTGCCTGAAGTAGGGAAACCTTCTGTGTGGGACTATAAAGACTCGACGGTACGCTAGCAGTGGGTTTAACCACAATCATGTCAGCGGTACTAGCTGCACGTAACGGCTATCCAGGTATCTGTCGATAAGAAGGCCGATGAGCAAACTCACCCGAACTCCTACTGAGCCTATCCATGACAATCTCCGTATAGTCCGGTCTGTTCGTCTAAGAGTATCGTATATCGGGCGTAGGGAGGCGTTAACCGTCAGACCCCTAATAGCGCAGTAAGTCATGTCGGGGTAGAGCCTAAAACACCCTGAGAAACTACTGGAGTACCTACCAGTAAATCTCGCTTGCCCTGGCCAGAAACATTGTGTAATGGCTTTCCAAATACAGCGCGATATCAACCCCCAATACTGGGAGAGACGAATCCTATCTAACCACTACTGCCTCCAAGTGCTTCAGGACTGCACCCAACTACTACCTGTTTGCACGACTCCTTTGAGTCGTGGTAGGGTAGTAATCTAAGAACAGTGGGAACACACTTGAGACGAAGTGGTGTTGTCAAGTCACCGGATTAAATTGTACTCATGTCACCTAGGAACTGCTACCTGACGATAAGTATAATACCAACCAGCTGTTCCCAACAAGTCCTGTCCAGTGTAACTCATAACCCAATGAGCACATGTATACTATCTCCAATACGACGTACTAATGGCTGTGGGACAGACCATCTCCCATGCTGGGATGTGAAGCGTATACAATAGTCTACTCTGGAGTATCGATACCCCGTCTCGATAATCCTACAACTACGGACCTGAATAAGGATGTGTTTATAGACTACCCAGCCCCTACTAGTATGACTGCCATCACAACGCTGGTAGTAAAGCAAAGATCCTAAGGGCTCTACCAATATGTATAAGCGATATACTAAAAGAAACACATGCATATATTGAGGTAGAATCAAACCAAGTAGCATACTACCATATTGAGCAAGACTGTTATTATATTCGTATATATCCCAAGCTTCCAAAATGTAATATACAAATCAGTACTATACAATAATGGCCTCTAGGGCATATATCACTAACATGGAAGAACAAAATTTTACGGCTTATGGGTAGTTTTCCGAGGGAGGTTCAGGCTTAAGCTCTATCTACTACTGAGTATCTCATCGACGGCAGTAGATATGAGAATTCTCGAGAAGTTATAAACTGGAGAAGCTAGATATTACTCAGGGTTCGTTTTGTTGGGTGCATCGAGAAGCAGAGGGTCGAGAGATGTTCTCTTATCGGCTTAGGAGGCAGAGCAAAAGGGTACAGATCGCGGTGTTCTTGGACCCGGAGTGGAGTAATTAGCCGAGTGACATTCGTTGATTATGCGATACTTTGTAAAAGACAGGCTCGATCAGATGGTGAACGGAGAATATGTATGCTGCCAAAGGAGGTGGAGTTCGAAGTTCCAGTCCAGATTATAGGTACAGATAAGATGTTCGGTACTTTGATTCGGGTGGAGAGTCCAATAGAGCCAATGGTGCAGAAGTCGAGGATAGTTCGGCCCACAGGAGTGGCCAGGGACAAGTCTCCAAGGCAAAAGGATCGGGATTTCGGCCAAAAAATGCACATTTGATTCGTGGCATAGATAGTGTCATGGATGGGGAGTTGCGTTAGTTGCAACAGAAGATCGAGCGGGTTCTAACTCGGTATGAGATGGAGGAGACTCGGCCCGTATCTTCTCACTTCAGGCTTTCAGGGATATTATCACCATGGTCAGATACTGACAGAGACCACGTGTCTTTAGTGGCATATGCGAGTGCAAAGTTTGGTGTGGGATGTACGCGGCCGAGTATTGCACGGGCAGTTGGATCAGTCTGCAAATACTTGAATATTTCAAGTAGAGAGTATTGGCAGGCTAGGCTATGGAGTGGATCCTGAGATATTTGAGTGTTATTGAAGGGTTTGTCTTGTCATTCAGCAGAGATGGTGTGGATGAATGTATCGTGACATTATATACATGTGATAGGGGTAGATAGAGGTCGACGATTGGACACATATTGGGTACAGATGCAGTGCCAGGTAGATTGACGCTTCAGTCTGGTATCATGCAGTCAACAACAGAGACATGTTTGTTAACCTTCTTGGAGACGGTTAATATCATGTATATGTAGAGGATGTTGGGTTTGGGAGTTCCACTGGAGGTGAGAGTGTACTTCTTGCAGGCCGAGAAGAAAGTAACGTCTCTTACAAAGATGGGCACCCATGAGGATCCGGCAGACGTGTTTACGAGAAGGTTCTGGTGCAAGTTCAAGTCATACCTAGTTGATTGTTGGGAGAAAAACCGTGATGAGAACTGAATTCCAAGGATTGCGTAAGTGACGAGATTCTAATGAATTTGCACAAATGTAGAGTTTGTTGCTTTTGTTGAAAATTTATTGGCCTAAAATCAAAGCCCAAGAAAGCAGGCCTGCCTACAGAAGCCCATATGAATACGTGCAGCGCACGTGAGTATCAAGCATATAATTGAGGGGTTGCTGGTTCATGAAGATTTAGATAATTAATCTAAATCTTATATTATCATTTTAAACCTACTCATATATATATATATATATATATATGAGGTTAATGGAGGAAAGAGGCTATAGGAGGGAATTTCCTCCTATGGTATCGAAAAAATACATGCTCCCTCATTTTTTCCGACGATCGGCACCCACCATCTTCATCGTTATCATCTAAGATGTGGATATACCAAATTTCATGTGATTCTACAACCTTTTCAACGTTGATTTAGCAATGTAAAAAGTTCTATTGTTGGTAAACCGTTAATTTTGAATCCACTAAATCAACGGTGAAAAAGTTGTAGAATCACATAAACTTTGGTGTACCCACATGTAACACCTTAGGAATGCGATTAGTGTTAATTAAGCGATAATGTGGGTTTTTGGTAAAAGGTTTAACAATTTGGGTTCCTCGCATTTTATAACATTTAATTAATAATTTATTATTATTTGTTATGGCTTGCACACACATGTGCATGTTTATGTGAGGGTGTGTTTGTGTAATCTTACTTAAATGACCATGACAACTTAACCTTAACCTAATCATTGCTTTGCCTTAACCTTAAACCCTAGATATTTGTTGTGAGATATTTCTTCTTGTATTGGATTGAAGAGGAGGTGGCAAGGTGAGTCATGGAGACTTGATGGCTTGCATTGATGGTGAGTTAATGAAATGGTGCACTCACCCTATGCTCACCTCTCTCTCTCTCTCTTTATCATTCATTCTTTCATTCTCTTTCACTTATCTCCTTCTCATTATTTGTCATCTCCTCACTTCCTCAAACTAAACACCTGATCTTTCCTTCACTAAACCTTCACTAAACTTCACAAAATCTCACCCAAATCACTTCTAAAGACTTGTTTTGCCTCTTAGATGCCTTGGAATTTGGAAAGTTAGGATCTTTGAGCTTGTGGGAGTAAGTAATGATCTCTAAACTGTTAAATAGATGTTATAGTGTTGGGTATCTTGTTAGTTTTAGTTTAGAACGCTTAAAGTCAAGTTTCGTGCACGTATCGTATTTTTAGTGTCAATTTATGATATCTGTGATCTGCTGTGACCCAGTGTTTGTACTAGAAAATCTAGCGGTGTAGTTGTGTTGTACCTGAGACTCTAAGCCTTCACCTGAAGCACGAACCCCTTCCCCTCGGATTTGGCCGGCGACATGGAGGCAATTTTTGGCGAGCTCGGCCTGTGTGAGTAGGGTGTGGGTTTTTGTGGGTAGCTCTCTTCTGTGGTTTAAGTGTGTTTGGTCTTGCTGGATTTTTATGTTTCTTCTGTATACAAAATCTGGGATCATTTAGCTTGTTTCTAGTGGTATGACTATGCGTGTTACGTTATCAGATACGGTTTGTGTCTTTGTGTAGCTTTTGCGCTTCAGTTGGTTTCGTAGTGTCGCTACGCATGTTAGCCACTAGACGAACACTTGAGAGTATATTTGAAGTTGGTGTGTCGGTCAAACGTAGTTTGTACGTGTTATTGGTCGATTGCTAATATATACACTTTCTTTGTTGTTATGTGATTTTAGGATCACAGGCGAGGACTTCGGACGCTGCAAAGAAGGGGAAGCGAGTGGTTGGCTTTACTTAGCCAGGATAGTTGTGAGTAGATTTAACATCTACAGGGGAATCTCCCGCATGGCGTTATACGTCAGGGCTAGATATGATATGATATTAGCCTCCTGTTTATATTGCACATATAGAGATTGTGCATAAAAACTTCATTGCATATTATTACTTGTTGTGCTTGGATTTGTACCCTTTGGACACTGCACTATTATTGACGGCTCATGTTGCACGAGCACTGATTGTATGCCACCCACACCGTCAATAATTGCCATGACACGCATAATACACATACACATATGATATTGTTTGGTTAGGGACATTGAGATATTGATTCATATTCCATTGTGCATATGACATATAGCAAACATGTATACCTACATGCTTACACATATGCCTTGCTATGCCTATATGTATACACATACCTGGAGGGTATTGTATCATTATTGACATGTATATACACATACCTAGCTTGATATAGCCACACACATACCTGGAGGGTATCACATCATTATTGATAGGTAGATACGCATATCTTGCTATACCGACATGGTTACGCATACCTGGCTATAGCTACATGTTCACCTTTATATGATGTTGTATGGATTTGGAGAAATTAGGAACCGCATGATATATTTCATAACTTGTTGCAGTTAAATAGCGGTTTTTCCTTTATATGCTCATATTACTGTTTTATGTTGCATATATCATATTCATGGATTTTCGCATTGAGATATGGATTTCACATGATATTTTCTGGATTGGAGGACCGTGGTAGTTTCATGAAATTATGCATTATTTGAAAAACCCGGTTTCTCTTGATATGATATTTCAGTATCCACCATGAGATTTCTCGGTTCTGATATATACCCCATGCGAGGAGTGGTGTGGGCCGTGTACGGGTACATGGTGGAGCCCGGTATGGTACCCGGGGCAAGAAAGGTATGTCGACCGATTTTGCCGATGAGCCTGGCAGGGGATGTGCACTGCCTACCGGTGATAGTATTTTGGACTCGGCGGTGATCATGGAGATATCGACCGGAGTCATGTACGTATGGATACGGGGAATTCGAGTGTCGAAGCTGGGCACTCGGGTTTCCGATGAACGTATGATACGTACATATCAGGGCCAGTCGTGGTGACGACGCCTGATAGATGAGTATTTATGTGTCGATACTGAACACTAGTTTTCATGATATTTTACTCCTAAGTATATATATCAGTGGTATGGGACGCTGTTATATATATATCAGTGGTATGGGACGCTGTTATATATATATATATATATATATATATATATATAATATCATCATAATGATATGTGCAAGTATTCTTATTTTTACTCGATATTTCGATATGAGGGCCGATCTAAGGACCGATCTGAGGGCCGATCCGAGGGCCGTTTTGAGGAATTTGGGATTTGGATTGTCTTGATGGACATTGGTCCTGCCACGATGAGGATTCCGTGAGGATGACATGTTTTATCCCATATTCCGTATTTATTTTATATGCATTGCTTCGTGTATTAGTAGTACCTGATAGAGTACCTTTCACGACTGGCATATACATATTGCCACATTATTGCTTCATGTATTAGTTGTACCTGCTAGAGTACATTTCATGACTGTTGCATACATATGGCCATTTATTGCTATTAGCTTGCATGTGATAGATTCGCGCAGTACGTGCATACTTGCGATTATCTGCATATGTTATTTACTATTCACGAGTTGGCAACTCACCCCCGTTGTGCCACAGTATTTTGCAGGTAGTCCCTCAGAGTAGTCGAAACGGGGGTTCTACCTATCGTATCATCTTTTGCAGCGGATATCACTACGACTGACTGTGTGCAGTTTTGCTATAGGTGGATTTGCTCTCGTTTGGGGATGCTTTACTTATATATTATGTTGTACCCTTTTGGGGGCTTGTTTTACAAAGGAGGTGCTGCCAAATTTTTAAAGGAAAAAATTAGGACTTTAAAGAATTTGATTGAGATTTCAAAAGCTTTAACCATGTTATTATCACTTACTATTTTTGATAGTTTAGATTGCTGGGTTTTTGGCTTACTTGAATTACTTTACGCCTGGAGACGTTACGTAGTTTAAGGGCCGTCACGTGCTAAATTTTGGTCGTGACAAAGTTGGTATTGGAGCGCTAGGTTTTACCTTTCGGAGTGTAGGATGACCTTGGTATGATGGAGTAGGTAGCTTAAACAGAGTAACGTAGTGTGTGTATGTCCACGGCATACTTACGACACGGTACTTCGCCTAAGTGACCTAAGTACTAATTGCTTGAAATTCCTTCCTTGATAATACATATCCTTGTGATTCGATTTCCGTGTTCTTATCGAATCCAATTTCTATTTATAGCCTTATGCCGCCGATGACTATGAGGGCTCAGAGAGGTGCAGCAAGAGCCGAGGTCAGAGTTGACTCGTGTGGGACGAGGATTGACCGGGATGGTACGCTCGTTGCACAGGAGCAGATTGGTCCGCCTTCGATAGATCGTATCGCTAGGCTTGAGGCAGAGATGCAGGACTTGTGCCAGATGATGAGGTTGTTGGTTGAGACCAGTCGAGTGCAGCGACAGGAGGTTATCACCCCTGTTACCCAGTTATTCCTTGCGATCAGCACACAGCATTGTGTTACGTATACAGCACCAGTGGACGCAGCCCTATTCGATGAGGAGCGTCTTTCCGAGTCTTTGGGAGTCTGAGGACGGAGGAGGGCTCGTGCAGGTGTACCATCCCAGAGACAGAGGCTTAGTCGCTGTGACAGATTTCGTTTACGTCGTGGGAGTAGCAGAGGTTTTGGACGAGGACAGTCGTTTAGCTCTTATCCCCAGGAGAACCAACAGCCATCGTATGGATATTTCCGGTGCGGGAGTTTCCATCACCTCGTCAGAGATTGTACCTTGGTACGCTAGAGGAGGACAGTTGTACAACATTATACCTTACCACCTTCACCTCAGGGAGAGTCGCCTGTTGCGCCTGTTGTTGATCCGCGTCAGACTTATGTTCAGAGAGGTCGTGGTCACGGAGGATTTGTTCTGAAAGTACAAGATGGTAGAGGAGGAGTTCAGCCAGTTGCAGGTAGAGAGCAGACACGAGCGTTTGCTTCTACTCATCGAGACGCGCGGGCGTCCAATGCAGAGTTTTCAGATAATCTTATTCGTATGTTTGTTTTTTTGGGATCTATGCACTCGTCTGTTCTACACACATAGTGCCATGGTTGGACTGAGAGTCATGTATGCGAGATCAGTCGTTTGTTGTGATAACTCCTGTTAGCGATCCTTTGGTTGCGTGACACGTGTTTCGGTCATGTGCCAGTTGGGTGGGAGATAGAGATTCGTCCGTCGATTTGATCCTTCTTGAGATGTTGGACATTGACATTCTTCTGGACACAGACTGGTTAGGTACGTGCTAGGCGTCTGTGGACTGCCGCGAGAAAACAGTCAGGTTTTGTTTTCCCGGCGAGTCAGTTCTTGTTGTGCAGGGGGATAGTGGTGCCGCCCCTCACAGCTTGAACTCAGCCTTTTTCGCTAGTCGGCTTTTGAGGAGAGGATGTCGAGAATTCTTGGCTTCCATTCGTGATACCGGAGACACAGTGGGCTCGTTGAACCGGGTTTCTTTTGGGCGAGATTTTCCGACGTTGTTCCAGATGAGCCGACGGAGCTTAGGGAGCTTAAGGATCTGCTGTAGAGTTGCTAGATATGGGGACCTGTACGTCCGAGTGTTTCGCTTTGGGGAGCTCCTATTATGTTAGTCAAGGAGAAGGACGACAGTTTAAGGTTGTGTATTGATTGATCATCAGTTGAACCGAGTTACGGTGCGGATAGGTATCTTTTATCTCGCGTTGACGATTTCTTTGATCAGCTTCAGGGTGCGGGACATTTTTCTAAGTTTGCTTTGTGATCAGGTCATCATTAGTTGCGGGTTCGGAGTGATGATATTCCAAAGACTGCTTTTGTGCGCGCTACGGGCTTTATAAGTTTTTGGTGGTGTCGTTGGACTCACTAGTGCCCTAGCAGCATTCGTGGATGTGATGAACCAGATTCTTCAGGTCGTTCCTCGACCAGTGTATTGTTTTGTTATAGATGACATTCTGGTCTTTTCCATGAGTCATGAGGAACATGAGTAGCACTTGAGGATTTCCTTGCAGACGTTGAGAGAGCACTAGCTGTCTGCTAAATTCTCTGAGTGTTCCTTCAGGCTTGATTGTGTTGAACTCCTAGGTCAAGGGGTTACGGCAGACGGTATTCGTATGGATCCAAAGGAGATCGAGACCGTACAGCTTTGGCCCAGACCTGATCAGGGAATGAGGTCCGCAGATTTTTGGGCTCAGACGGTTTTTGCCGCCGTTTCGTGCAAGATTTCTTATGTATCGCTGCACCGTTGACCGGGCAGACCAGGAAGGGAGTTCCTTTTCTTTAGACTGTGGCATGCGAGCCGAGTTTTCAGCAGTTGAAGACTTGGTGGACGATTGCACCAGTTCTATCCTTGTTTCTGGATCGGGCAACTTTGTTGTTTACTGTGATGTTTCGCAAGTGGGGCTCGATTGTGTACTGATGTAGCATGATAGAGTTATCGCTTATGCTTCCCGATAGTTGGAGGAAGTACGAGCAGGATTTATCCCACTCATGATCTGGAGATGGCCGTGGTGGTTTTGCGCTGGAGATTTGGGGACACTACTTGTACGGAGAGTCGTGTCAGATTATCACGCACCACCAGAGCTTTGTGTACATCTTACTGCAGCGGGTGTTGATTGTTGAGACAGCGCCGTTGGATGGAGCTTGTGAAGGATTGTGGTTGTGAGATCCTTCATTTCCCGTGGCGAGGCGATTGTAGTAGCTGATGCTTGAGTCGTAGGCCGAGGGTAGTTTATTCCAGTTGTGCGCAGTTCGGAGACAGTCTTCTGCAGATTTACAGTTCTTATGCGACCGTTGGGTACAGCTTAGGTTCGCCTCTACTGAGGGGCAGCTTGCTCATGTCCAAGCCCGTCCACTTTTGCTAAATCGTTTTCATGAGGCACAGCCCGCCGATGCTCGTTGTCGGAGATTCATGAGCATGTTCAGCTGGGTAAAGATTTGAAGTTCTTGATTTATGACCAGGGTGTGCTGTGTTAGGGACTCGATGGCATGTATCGATATTGATGGGTTGAGACGCGAGGTCCTAGAGCAGACACATCAGTCAGCTTTCTGTGTTCACCCAAAGTGCCACCAAGATGTAACGTGACTTGTGAGTTAGTTACGGGTGGGCAGGGATGATGGGTGAAGTTTCGGATTTCGTTTTTAGGTGCTTGGTTTGTCAGCGAGCTAAGGTTGAGCATTTGAGACCGGCTGGAAAGTTGCAACCTTTAACCGTTCCGGGATGGGAATGGGAGCAAATCTCCATGAATTTCGTTGTGGTGTCTACCAAGGTCTAGACAGGGTGTGACTCTATTTGGGTGTTGTTGTCCGGTTTTGCTCAGTTTGCTCAGTTGTTCTTTGATGAGTTTGTGCGTTTGCACGGATTTTCTTCATGTGTTGTATCCAATAGAAGCACCCAGTTCGCTTGCCGTCTTTGACAGGAGCTTCAGGAAGCCTTGGGTACTGGTTGAACTTTAGCACCGCGTTCCATCTGTAGACCGATGGTTAGTGAGAGAGGGCTATACAGACTCTGGAGGATATGCTTGAGCGTACGTACTAATTGGTTGTTAGCAGTTGGGATCGTCACTTGCCATTGATAGGGTTCTCCTTCGATAGCTGTTATCAGGAGACATTCCAATTGGCAACCTTTAGGCTCTGTTTGGTAGGTGGTTTTGATCGCCAGTCTGTTTTACTGACTCTGTGAGAGTAGGATTTTTGGACCCCAGCTAGCCGAGAGGCTTCGGAGAAGATCCAGTTGGTTCAGGTCAGGATGAGAGCAGCCCGGTGCAGACAGAAGTCTTATGCCGACGTGGTGGCCGCAGACTTGAGTTTGCAGTGGGAGATCATGTATTCCTACGGATTTTTCCGATGAAATGGCGTGTTAAGTTTTGGGAAGCTTAGTCCCAAATTGTAGGTCCTTTTGAGATCCTCGAGCGAGTTAGTACCGTTGCCTATAATTTGGCACTTCAGCCCAGATTTTTGAGTATTCACCACATTTTCCTTGTGTCGATACTTCGCAAATACCTTCATGGCCTTTTCACATGATTTAGCACCAGACCATTTAATTAGGACGCGATCTTTCGTTCACCAGCAGCCGATGGTTATAGTGGGTCGGCAGGTGGAGAAGCTTCGGTCAAGGGTCTTGCTATCTGTGGAGGTTTTTCCTTTGCGTAGCTGTATAGTGAGGTGATCTCTTAGGAGGCTGCGAGCGAGATTTGGGAGTTTTGTACTCATCTCCTTGAAGGTATGCATAGTAGGAAATTTTAATTCGGGAACAAATTTTCTATAAGGGGGAGATTGTAACACCTTAGGAATGCGATTAGTGTTAATTAAGCGATAATGCGGGATTTTGGTAAAAAGTTTACCAATTTGGGTTCCTCACAATTTATAACATTTAATTAATAATTTATTATTATTTGTTATGGCTTGCACGCACATGTGCATTTTTATGTGAGGGTGTGTTTGTGTAATCTTGCTTAAGTGACCATGACAACTTAACCTTAACCTAATCATTGCTTTTCCTTAACCTTAAACCCTAGATATTTGTTGTGAGATATTTCTTCTTGTTTTGAATTGAAGAGGAGATGGCAAGGTGAGTCATGGAGACTTGATGGCTTGCATTGATGGTGAGTTAATGCAATGGTGCACTCACCCTATGCTCACCTCTCTCTCTCTCTCTCTCTCTCTATCATTCATTCTTTCATTCGATCTCACTTATCTCCTTCTCATTATTTCTCATCTCCTCACTTCCTCAAACTGAACACTTGATCTTTCCTTCACTAAACCTTCATTAAACTTCACAAAATCTCACCCAAATCACTTCTAAGGACTTGTTTTGCCTCTTAGATGCCTTGGAGCTTGGAAAGCTAGGATCTTTGAGCTTGTGGGAGTAGGTAATGATCTCTAAACTGTTAAATAGATGTTATAGTGTTGTGTATCTTGTTAGTTTTAGTTTAGAACACGTAAAATCAAGTTTCGTGCGCGTATCATATTTTTAGTGTCAATTTATGATATCTGTGATCTGATGTGACCCAGTGTGTGTACTAGAAAATCTAGCGGTGGAGTTGTGTTGTACCTGAGACCCTAAGCCTTCACCTGAAGCACGAACCCCTTCCCCTCGGATTTGTCCGGCGACATGGAGGCAATTTCCGACGATCTCGGCCTGCGTGAGGAGTTAGGGTGTGGGTTTTTGTGGGTAGCTCTCTTCTGTGGTTTAAGTGTGTTTGGTCTTGCTGGATTTTTATATTTCTTTTGTATACAAAATCTGGGATCACTTAGCTTGTTTCTAGTATTACGACTATGCGTATTACGTTATCCGATACGGTTTGTGTCTTTGTGTAACTTTTGCACTTGACTTGGTTTCGTAGTGTCGCTACGCACGTTAGCCACTAGACGAACACTTGAGAGTATGTTTGGAGTTGGTGCGTCGGTCAAACTTAGTTTGTACGTGTTATTGGTCGATTGCTAATATATATACACTTGCTTTGTTGTTATGTGATTTTAGGATCGCATGCGAGGACTTCGGATGCTGCAAAGAAAGGGAAGCGAGTTGTTGGTTTTACTTAGCCAGGATAGTTGTGAGTAGATTTAACATCTACAGGGGAATTGCCCGCATGGCGTTATGCGTCAGGGCTAGATATGATATGATATTAGCCTCCTGTTTATATTGCACATATAGAGATTGTGCATAAAAACTTCATTGCATATTATTAGTTGTTGTGCTTGGACTTGTACCCTTTGGACACTGTGTTGGAGTTAGTGCTCTCGGAGTCAATTATTAGATCACAGGCACGTGATTGTAATGATTGATGGAGGACCTATCCCGATAGGACAGTCTTACTCAAGATGATAGTATGTTATCTGGTTTATCTTTATCATCGTGCACTGCTTTAGGTGACCTTATAGGTCACTATTGCACGTTGATAGAGCCCCTAGGATTCTTGCTTGACTGCCAGCGGTATGAGGGCGATCATATACGTGGGAGCTGGGGTCTATAAGCAAATCCTTAAAAGGTCCTTAGTCATGGGAGTTTCGAAACAGGGCATCGATTCTCCAGAGTAGACTGGTGTATACAGTCGAGACCCCGATGAGGGGCGGTGGCCGGTCTCACAAGCCACTGGTGTCAGTTGGTTCACCTAAGATGTATACAGGTGCTCATTGGGTTATGAGTACACCGGACAGGACTTGCCGGGAACATGCTAGTTGGTCTTATACCTGACGTCAGATAGCAGTTCCCTGGTGACATGTGTACAGGTTAGTTCATCGACCTGAGATCGACATTTGTCTCGTATGAGTTCCCACTGTACTTTGATTACTACCCTACCACGCTCAAAGGAGACGTGCAAACAGGTTTTAGTTGGGTACAGTCCCGAGCCACATGGAGGCAGTGAGCGGATCTGCAGGGGTTCGTCTCTCCCGGTATTGGGGGTGAGGTCGCGCTGTGTCTAGGAGAGCCCTTACACGAAGTCCTTGGCCAAGGCAGGAGATTTACTGGTAGGTATTCCAGTAGTATCTCAGGATGTTCTGGGCTACACTCCGACACGACTTGTACCGCTTTTGGGGGTCTGACTTTTACCAACCCCCTAGGCCCGCCATGCGATGCTCATAGACGAACGGACCGGACTGTACGGATATTGTCACTGACAGGCTCAGTAGGGTGTCAGGATGAGTTCGCTTACAGACGTCCCTTTTTGTCAATAGCTGGTAGCCCGTCACGTATGGCTAATACCTCTGACGTGCTAGTGGTTAAATCCACAGCCATAGTATTGACGAGTCTTTAGAGTCCCCCACACACAGTTACTCAAGTTTCGGGCGAAACGCTGTAGAGGCCGTATGGAGATATGGCAGGGTTCGATCAGATACGTGCGGTATTGCACGGATCATGATCGGACGGATTTTACTAGCGGGCCTTGGTTTAAGCCGGATCCTAGTATTAGACAGTGTAGATTTTGTCTCTTTGCATTTGTATTCAGTGGGAATACAAATGCGGGTATGTATATACAGTCGCGGGGTTTTCCTGTAATTTATTACGGGATCAGTTTTCTGAAGTTGCCAGTTTGCATTCCGTTCCGGCCAGTTTTCCTTTGTTCCTTCCCGGCCGGATTTTTCCGATGGAGGGGCTAATTTGCAAGTTCGCAAATTAGCATATTGTGGAGAGTTTATTTGTGAAATGGTGGCATCATGATGGTCCTTTCATGATGAGATTCTTTTTCCATCACTTGCTTGCATTAAATGAGATTAGAATGGATTAGAAATTGATATGACTTTGTTATCATCACTTTTGGTTATGGTCACCTCTTTTCGATTCCTACTCTCACCTCCCTTCATGTTTTCCTTCCCTCCACCATTTTATCATGAGAGGCCGGCCACATTATGGGTGAGGGAGTGAGAGGTTTCATTTTTGGTGAGGGAAAAATTGATTCATCTCATTTGCTTGCTTGCAAAATTTCACACATCTCTCCAAAGTTCATTTTTCCTCCACATCATCAAAGGCAACTTCACATACCCGTTTGAGACAAGCATTCTACACTGATCCTACAGCACCCTTGGGCACGTCGGCACGCCAACTTCATGCCCGAGTTGCCTCGGTCCAGAGGTGGGAGCCCGTAAAAGAACCCGGCGATGTGGTGCCCGTTCCGACGAGGAGATGAAGACCGGAGATTCCGTGAGGAGATCGGAGTGGAGGCCGAAGACCGAAGGACACGGATCGCTCGGTATAGCTTCTCTACTCCTTTTCTAGTTTGCTAGAGTTAGGTTAATGGCCCGATCAGGGTTTAAAGTGCGCGGTGGTGCTGGTTTACAAGTTTTGTAAAGTTTTCGTTTCCGCATTCCGGCGTCGGATTGACGGCCGGGGCGCCTCCGTGCACTTACATTGGTATCAGAACCACGCCATTAACCTAGCCTAGCTTGCTCTAGTATGTTTAGAACTCGATCGAACAAAAATCCCAAAAACCGTATTTTCAAATACACAAGTTTCTGTCGAAATTTTTTTGGCTCTAAAAATTTTTCAGTACATTGCAGAAACACGTGCAGGGAATTTTAGGCATACTGCAAAAATTTCAGTATGACCGCGGAAACGAGGCCAAAACCCTGTTTTGGCCGCGGTTCCGCGGTGGGAAATTGTCAACGCCGTACAGAATTTTTCCAGAGGGCTTCTGGTTAGGAAATGGGGGTTTTGGGATATTCTGTTTGGGCCCAGATTTTCTCTAAGTGCTACAGTAGTGCTTGGGGCCCACTTCGGTAAATTTGATCGATCGAAAATTTTAAACATGTTAGTTCACAGTATTTACATTATATCTGCGACCGTGAATGTCATTTGATCGGTAAATCCTGTCTAACTGCTATAGCCCTTTTAGACGGATTTGCGAACGTGATATTCACGTTGATGTTCTGTGTTGTGCTGTGATGTTGCGGATTGGTCGTGGGGGATCGCCTGGTTGCATTGGTAGTACAGTTTTTTTTATATGTACATTTGATATTGCGGGGCGAGCGTCCGACATGTGGACTGCCGTCACTGCCTGTTTTTATTATTCTTTTGGGGCACGACCGGGTCGAGGTCGATGTACCCGTTGTATGTATATTTTACTTTCTGTACTAGGATTACCCCGCGAAGGGGTGCACGGATAGCCGGATTCCAGAGGGAAACGGGCCCGCATCTCATGGCATTGAGACGGAGGGGGCTTCACTCTAGAATTGGCGGGCTATTCGCCGCACTCGTAGGGGGTATAGGTTGACCCAGGAGGGGTGCCCATGTTACCGGATTCCGTGAAGTGCTGGGTGGTCCATTCACGTTGCTGAAGGGGGCTGCATCGCTTCAGGTTTTGGCGGGTAACTTGCCGCGCCCGTAAGGGTCTAGGATTTCATTGCACAGGCTATCCACACGACCAGGGGAACGTCGGGTTTCAGTAGCGGCTCTATGAAACCCGGGGATCCCAGATATCTGTATTGTTCTGTGATGCTGGTTACATTTCTGTGATGCTGCATTTTTTATCACGCCTTGAGCGAATATTATATATTGATATATATACTAGTAGATGTTGTATATGTTTTTCATCCGCGCTAGTCCAGTCCCCGCTCTGTCGTTAGTTAAGTAACCTAACGGGTGATGACGGGACCCAGTGGCGAATGCGGATGGCATACACGTACATCATTATTTTCGTTCTTTATTGGTGTGATCAATTGATGGGACTGCATTGATTCGGATCAATGCAAGCTAAACAAACCTATTCTGATGTTGTTGGAACAATTTTTCAAAAAGCTGTTATTGCAAGTGCGTTCTCTTTTGTTTTGCACAGTGGTATTCGGTTATGAATATCCAGCTCCTCAGTCGACGAGGCAAGGGCCGAGATCCCTTCACCGGGAGTGACCCCTTGGACAGAAGTTTGCGTCAGGCCAATAACTTCACTATAGCCGATTACTTTTACTTTGCATCGTGGTATTCAGTTGGAATATCCTGCACCTCATCCTACGGGGAAAGAGTCGAGATCCCTTCACCGGGAGTGACCTCTTTAGCAAAGGTTTTCGTTACTATATTTTATAAAGTTATCCGGTTCCTTCAACGATATCAAGTTCATTACATTAAAGGTTTTTCGCCAGAAACCATTCGTAGCCCTCCGTCATTTCAGACGGGTAGCACGTAGTAATCATGCTATGTTTGTTGACCTTCGTAAAGGCATAGTGTATGGTAGCTGCTTGTTACCTTTCTGCTGCATAGATAGATGCGTTGGTTTGGGACAGTCGTATAGCCTTGTTGCCCTTCGTCAAGGGCTTGTACGGGTGGGTTCAAATTAACCTGGACAATGACGGGTAGAACTTGACATGTGACTTATGATTTGTTGACCTTCGTCAAGGTCATAAGAGCATGGGGTAAAAATCACATCGGGAGTTTCTAAAGAAACTGAAACTTGCCAGATATGCGCATACCTTCTGGAGTGTGATAACGTGAGCGGATTCCGTTACGTTATCATGCGATGATAGTTGGATCCCGATTCCCACTGATGAATTGGTTTACTCCTCGGGTGATCCCGACTAATTCTTTTTTCAGGTTTGGGGAAGAATTTAACATTACAGTGGGAGGTTTCCTGATTAGATAAAGTGATAACCATTCTGATCTAGGTTAGAGTGCACGCTGAGTGTTTCTTTTCTCTCTCTCTTTGGCAGCGACCATTGACCCTACCCTAGACTATGACTCAGTGTCCAAGTTGACCGAACCTTCTTAAACACTGGCTTTTGGATTGTCAGAGTTGCATACCTCATTGCCACTCCTACTTTTACCCTTTTTCTCCAGGACACCCCGTATTACTACGAACGTCCACTTCCATTGGACAAAACCATCGTATGGTTATATACGAACTCGAAGGAATTTATTCGAGGATGGTTTCCGGTTCTGGAAAAAACGAATAGGACTATTCAGTTGTCTTTTCCTTTTACCTTCTCTCAGGTTGCGAGTGCCCCTTAGATTAAGGGACAGTACACCTATTACGCAAATTGGATAGTCTTCTTCCAAAACCATAGGCAGGTGCCGACCGGTAAGGAATGAAGAAAACCAATTAGCCTAACGATGGTGTACAGAAGGTATTAAGTTAAGACAAATAAAGGGATTAGTAAGAGGGCAAAGTAAATTGCGACTGATATTCATGACCAAACCAAGTATTTCATTATCACTCCCACTTCACCTTTGTATTTCTCCAGGACACTCCGTATCACTACGAAGATCCACAGTTTATTGGATAATCCATCGTATGGTTATATACGAACTCGAAAGGAACTTGTTCCAGTTCGAGAATGGATTCTGGTTCAGGAGAAATAGGAATAAGGTTTATTCAGGTGTCTTTTATCTTCACCTTCTCTCGCATTGCGAGTGTTCCTAGGATTAGGACAGTACACCCATTATGCTTATTGGATAGTCTTCTTCCAAACCATAGGCTGGTGCCGAACGGTAGGGAAGGAAGAAAACCATTTGGCCTAAAAGGGTGTACAGAAGGTAATGACTAAAGACATATAAAGGGATTTGGAGATATGGCAAAGAATATACGGTTACAGTTGTGAATCTGAATAATGGAAGAGGCATTACTAAGAATACCCGGATACCCCTACGAAACATTTCAATGTTTCAATTTCACTGTGTACTGTTAAAAGAAAACTGATTTCCCAATTAGACACTTGCTCCAGGGTATGTATTTACCAGGTATGATTCTCACATCTGTATGGTTTTACAGATGATGAGTGGGAGTAAGTTATTAGGAATTAGGTGATCATCCTCATCATATCGGAATTCGTTGTAATTGGTGATATTTGAGGAAGTCACCTGGGTTGTTTGCCGGACGGCAAATGTTTGGTTTTGAATATCCGTTGTTATGCACCAATTTCAAATTGATATATCTGTACGTCTATTTTCATAGAGTGAGATATAACCTTTTGAAATTATGTCTATGACATTTACCTATATCAGTGGATGGTTAGGTAAGGAGCATTAAACAGCGGTGTAATTCTTCATAACCATAGTACAGTTTTCAACCTACGACGCACAGGGTTTGATTTATTAGACTCAGAGGACTTATACAGAGGATTTTATATTGTCCAGTGTCCATTAGGACAGAGGGGTTGGTCCTCGTACTATATTCTGTTTACTTATGACTTCTCTAGTTCTTGGACAAGTGTTTCATAGAAACACGAGGTCTAAGTTTTAAGAAGTTATAGGTATAAGAGTAAAGTAGAGAACCAGATGTTGCAAGTATCGCGATTCTTCAAAGTGATCGAAGATGTAGATACTTGTGTATGGTATTCAGTTGATAGTAATGATTAAGAGAACTTGCTTCTCTTTCAGGTTACTCATAATTGGAAGCACTCCTGAGTTGAGTAACGCTGATCGGCCTCTCTCCATTTACTTGACATGCACTGGAGACAGCTGCATGATTTGAATCTGGTTCAATTAAATCAGTGCCTCTGTTTCTGTATTGGATATAGAACAGTTCGTATCTTAACAATGTTAAGGTACGGGGAGTTGTCCGGCTTATGCTTAAAACCAGACTCTGGATAACTCAAGGCACGTTTCTGTAATGGCTGTTTGTGGGTTGACCCAGGCTATGACAAGGGTTGATTTTCTACCATCTGGAAGATCAATAGTGATATTGTTCTAAACTCGCCACAGTTTTAATAAAAATGGATTTTTTTCAGAAAACACTAGTGGGAGTATGGTAGAACTGGAAGTGATTCCAGAACCGCAAACGATTACTGAATATTTGATAAAGAACCTAAAGATTCAATCTGGCTTGACATTCCATTGGCCACTCCGCAGATATGGTGGGTAACCTCAGGCACCCGAGAGGTACTCCGGTAGCCTCAAGAACGGTGACAGGGAGGTTCTTGTTTACCCAGACTTACCATTGCTGTTGTTCCAGACTGTGAGACCCGGCAGGAGGATGAGTATAGCGTCGTTCTGAACTAGCTTTAGAAGTGTACGTCTATATGACTCTGCCAGAGGGTTGTCATAGTCAGTGGGAGCAGCGGAAGCATAGTGGACAAGTGGCTTATGTCTATTTATAGACTTAAGCAGATATAGCGGAGATCAATCATCTATTTCTGATGCGACAGTCATAGGTTTGACTTCATCAGAATAAGGGGTGGATCAGTTAAGAAGGTGGTAGGGTGTGATGTCCTGGTATTTGGATGACATACACATAGTAGGAAGTGATATTCCTATACTACGATCGGTTATTCTTTGGTTGTCACACAGTGGTTTCTCCACATAGGACTTGGATATTATATCAGACATTCTGGTCACTAGATCATTGGTTTTAGATCTAGATTTAGGTAGTTTCCCAATCTGGGTACTTAGAAAACATTCTAAAGGTGTTTTAGAATGGACGACTCCTGGCACGGTAGTGTACCTGCAGGTGATGGAGTCACCTGTTCCCCTCCGAAAGACACGGCCAAGACATGAAGACGTCTAGGCCTGAGATTTGGGGCAGATGCTATATGGTTTTATCCGTCTATCTCTCCGAAGATGCCAAGTTGATTTATGGCACTGTGTATCGGAGGTTTAGACGGATGCGGCCGATGTAGCAGACTTCGTCAGATTCCCCCTCGCTTGAGGGGTTTTTGATTGTGGGGACGCTCTTCCCTGCAGGCGCAAGCCCCTGCAGTTAATTACGCTACCGCATCGCGGTAACAACTTTCTCCTTCTCCAGAATTTCACTTCGTGTCGTGGGTGTTTGTTTTGTTTGTGGTTGCCCGTGGATTATATACGGAGACTGAGTAATGCCGTCGTCCGTAGGACGTGGATTAGTCCAAATCCGTATTTACTTAGATTTAGGTTTGGTGTTTTTTTAGTTTAAGGATACGTTAGCCGCGTTTGAGACTAAGATCAACTTAAACGTTCGTTAACGATACGTTAGTCTGATTTGAGACTAAGATCAACTTAACAGGATCGTCTAGATCCATTTCCAGTTTAAGGACGTAGTGGTCCATTTAATATATGGCCGTCGGGACCCGTCACCTCTCTGACGACGTTGAAGGATTACAACGACATGTGTCAGAGGAGTTCGGAGATGTACCCTTGAACCAAAGTTGATTGGGGGTCTTATAGTCCAATTTGGGACTAAAGTCTGTTTGAATGTTTAAGGATACGTTAGCCATATTTGAGGCTAAGATCAACTTAAACGGGATCGTTTAGATCCGACAAAAGAGCGTTTGGAGACTCTATTGTTCCAGTTTAGGGACGTAGTGGTCCATAGGTAGTTTAAGGACATGGTGGTCCATTGCCAGTTTAGGGACATGGTGGTCCATATTCCAGTTTAGGGACATGGTGGTCCATTATTAGTTTAAGGACGTTTCGGTCCATATTCCAGTTTAGGGACGTAGTGGTCCATTATTAGTTTAAGGACGTTTCGGTCCAACATTAGTTTAAGGACGTTTCGGTCCACGAGTTTAAGGACCCCGCAGTCCATATTCATGTGTGGTCGTTGGGACCCGTCACCTCTCTGACGTCGTTGAAGGATTACAACGATGGGTGTCAGAGGAGTTCGGAGATGTACCCTCGAACCGGTCGTAAATTGATTTAGGGAGCCGCTGTGCTCAGTCAATTTAATTTGAAGACTTATGGCCATGACTGGGCTAAGTCCAGTTTTAATATTCTTTTGTCTTCGGCCTATTGGCCCTGTGCTAGGGCCTTGCCCCTTCACTGCATTATTTTTCTTTGTTTTGGTTGGGCTCTGCCCTTTTATAAATGATGCAGAGCATCTATTTTGTTTGGGCTCTGCCCTCTTTTTTTTTAAATGCATAGCATTTTTTATTAGGCCTGTTAGGCCTTTTAATTGGGCTCTGTCCCTACTCTGACAGTACCCCACATGGCTTGTCAGGCGCTTTGCGCAAGTTAAAGAGCGCAAGCGCTCGTGGAGGTGACACGTGTCACGTTCTGATGAGCGCAAGCGCAATAGCGCAGTGCGCTGTGTCAGTGCGCTGCGTTGTTGCACTGCTGACACGTGGCGCTTCCTGGCGGCTTGCGCAATAGTGCAGTTTTGGCAAGTGCTGGGCACTGTTCTTATTTTTTTGGATCAATTTTAGATCAAAGAAAACAAGTTTTTTCTTGTTTTCAAAGAACTAGTGGTTCATAAAAAGTGCAAGGCACTGTTACTGTTTATTTTTCTTTTTTTTCTTGAAGATCATTGATCTTGTTCTTAGATCAATGATCTGTTTTTAAGAGAATTTTCTCTTTTTCTAAAGGTTTTTACCTTTTTCTCTTGTTCTTGAGAAATTCTATCTAATTCTTCAAAGTTCTCTCTATTTGAAGTTCTTGATTTCTCCCAAAAAATGTTCCTCTCTCTTTGAATTGAGGTCTAGGGTCCTTTTTATAGTGCCCATAAATTAGTTAAATTTGTTTAAGAGATCTTTCTCTGAGTGATTTGGGGAATTTTCCCCACCGTTGGATTTTTGATCCAAGGGCTTCTGTTTTACAGAAGAAAATCTTCTTGTTTTAACAAGAACAGAAAGATTTCTTTAGAATCTCAATTCTGTTTTGCGCAAACGCCCCAGCGCGTGACACGTGTCGCACAGCGCAGCGCTTGCGCAGCTGTGCTTGTGCAAATGCGCAGATACGTGTCGCGCAGCGCAGCATTTGCGCAGCTGTACTTGCGCAGATACGTATCGCGCAGCACTTACGCAGCTGTGCTTGCGCAACTGCGCAGACACGTGTCGCGCAGCGCAGCGCTTACGCAGCTGTGCTTGCGCAACTGCGCAGACACGTGTCCCGCAGCGCAGTGCAGCGCTGCGTTTGCGCAACTGAAACGTTTCTTCCTTTACTTTTTGTTTTAAAAGAGCCTTGCTCTGATTGGACGCACTGCCTCGGGCGCTGTGCTGACGCATCAACTTCTGACATGTGGCGCGTTGCGCGCAGCGCACGGGATTTTGAAGCGTTGCTTCAGAAAATTTGAATTTTTGAACTTCAAACAGAGTCTTCCTCTGATTGGGGAAACAAATGCCCCCCTACCATTGCGCTCACGTGGCGCGTACGTGAGTGCAGCGGTGGCAAGATCCTGGCCGTTGGATCAAAAGGGGTAAATTGAAGAGGCGCAGGCGCCTATAAATAGGACCCTTGGTCCTTGGTAAATTCCACCGTTTTCTTGAATCTTGAATTCCAGAGCCTTGCTCTTGCTTAAGAATCTTTTAGAGCCTCGCTCTTGTTTCTTTTTAAGAACTTTCAAAGTTCAGGACCTAGCACCATCTTAGGTAAAAAAAAAACATTTAAATTAAATTAAAATAAGTTTATTTAACAGAGCCTTGCTCTTATAGATCTTTTGATCTAAAGAAAACCCCTTTGGGGTCTCATTAACAGAGCCTTACTCTCAAAAATCTATAGATCTATAAAGATCTTGCTCATGGGTTTTAACCCATGAACTGAGCTTTGCTCATAGATCAAATGTAGATCTTTTAGATCTGAACATGGAGAACTTCTAAAGGTTTTTCATGGATCTTTAAGATCCTAAAATTTTTTTATTTTTAGGAGTTAAAGTTTTCTTTTTGATGGATTCTTCCATCATTATTATAGAGCTAAACTCTTTTTAAGAGTCTTTACCCTTGAGACCAGAGTTTGACAAGTATCACTCTGTTGACAGAGCTTTGCTCTAAAAGAGGGGACTTTATCTTTGTCCTTAAGGAGTTCCCATCAATGAGGATATTCTCTTGAGGATCTTTTCATTAATTGACAGTCTCAAATGATGGGGTTGTCTTATTAAATGATGCGCCGTCATCCAGATTTTGTGGGTCCCATTTTGGTCCCCTACCCACTGCATTGCAGTGTGGTGTAAGATTTTAAAATGCCAAGCGTTGGAACACTAATGGTTATTTTTGTATTTCTACAGGAAACATGTCTGCCAACTTATCTTTCCCATTTGTTCGCTCGGAGGGAGGGTTTCCCCATGCACCAGTGGACCGAGTGGTGCTCGCTCTCATTAAGGATCATGACCCCAAGTACAAAAACCTTCACTTGTGGGGTAGGTGGTACAATGAGATCATCCAGGGTCGCCGCAGTTTCAGTTCCGCCCCGCCGTCTGAGCCCATAGTTTCGATCCCCTATGCGGACGCACCCCCGGTGAAGTATGCCGTGGAGGTCAAGAATTGGAATTCGGATGACCTCCTCCAGCCTGCAATTGGTGCTATTCCCGTGTAGCAGCCGCCGGCAATAGACATTCTAGGGAGGCGAATCTGTCAGGGTGAAGCACGCCCTTGGGGACAGGCTTACAACATTGGATTGGTCCCGCGACCGCCCGCCGGATATTTGCAGTGGGCTCGATACATCTTATCGGCTAAAAGGACTCATTTGACGAAGATCGGTTTGTATTCGGCCATCTACGTCTCGCTCTTCGAGTATCCCTCCCCTCCAACGTGGTGGATTAAGGCTTTTGTCGAGCAATGGAATATCCCCACCCACACCTTCTTGATGACGGATAGGGAGGTTTCTATTTCTTTGGAGGAGTTTGCCAAACTCTCGGGTCTGCCGATGAGGGGGGAGCATTACGAGGAGTTGCTCCCTCCTGACGAATACGTCTTTGCCACCAAGCCGCTGGTGTTTGACCTGACTCCGGAGAACGCTATTCAGCATCAGTATCTGGGCTTGGTGAAGGTGTTGGAGATCTATGAAGGACTCCATCTGGAATCGGGCGACCGGGGCGTCAGTTTCGCATATTGCCCGCTTCATTCGCCCGGAGTTCCTATCAGAGCAGAGCGAGAAGTTTGCCCAACTTGATGACCCTTTTGGCTTCGGCTTGGACCGCCGACCCATATCAGAGAATGAACAAAGGGACTTTTATCTCCCCGGTGCCGCCGTTGTTCCATTCTCGGAAATCGCCATCCCGGGTATGGATGAGGAAATCTTTTTTGTAGGGTTTCTGAGCTTGTGGCTGTGTAGCTTTGCACTTCCCATGCACCCGCGCCACATGCGGTCATCTGTTTTCTACCCAGAGCACCGGATGGTGGCTGGCTTGCAGTTATCGGTAGGAATCGCCGGGCTGGCTTACCTTTATAATGGACTTAGCGCAGCGGCGGACGCTAGTGAACCTGGGATACAGCCCGCTAACTTCCCGATGCACTACTTCACCTCCTGGATGGAAATGCACGTGCAAGGGGTGTTCGGCGCCCATAAGATTCCTCCGTTCTTTGAGAAATGCAGACTCCCGAGAGTTATGCGGTTGGTTGGCGCTTCAATTGTGGTTGCATCTCCGCGGGAATCGAGGGGCTTGCTCCTCCGTCCACGTCTGGTCGGAGCGAAGGTTTCCTTTGTGGATAAGGTCATAACAATAGGCCCAGAGACCACCAAGTCAGTAGTGCCGCTGCGCGATGATTTTAAGAACGGGGCTTCCATATTGAAGGCTCGGGAAATCCTCCACCTCTACTCCATTCGGCCGGGCTATTTGGTGTTTAGGCAGAATGAGACGGCACTCTTCATGAGGTATAACCCTCACCGGTTTGCTCAGCAATCGAGCTATCACCAGGGGATCCCGATGGAAGCCTTCTTGGAAAAGCCCGTGGTCAGCCAAGAGGGGATAAAGAATGCAACGCACCATTTCATGCGGATTAACACACGTTCTTATTTCTTCATCAGCGAGCCAAGCTGTGTCCCCAAGGTACTCAACACGTATGTGGCTTGGTATGCGCATGCAATGGACCCAGTTATCCTGATGGAGAAGCTCCTGCTGGTTGACCGCAGGGGTGCGCCTCCTGGCGGTGATCGCAAGGCTCCCTTGAAGCCAAGGACCCCGGTCATTGCTCCGCTGAAAGATGCTGGAGTTGACCGACCACGCGTGCTGAGCCCCCCGCATGGATTGCCGCTTCCCGCTATGGTGGATGTGCCACCGGCGCCTCGTGCTCCCACAAAGACGATCAGTGTAGTATCGCCGGAGTCCGGTGCAGGCGCAAATATCGGGACCCGCCGCCCTAAGGTGTCTGCCAAGCGTAAATCAGTCCCGAGTGCATCCAGAGTTGGCGGGCAAAAGAAGAAGAAGTCGCTCCTTTCCCTTGACGCGATTCTTGGTTTAGAGCCTGAGGCCCCTCTTACCGAAGGAATAAGTAAATATGGCAGCAATAAGGGCTTCGCGGTAGACCCCGCAGACACCAACCTGGCGGCCGCCATTGCGGCTTCTGAGCGATCAGCGAGGCTTGAAGCGTGGTTGAGTAAACTCGCTGAGTCAGGTAATTATTAGCTGCTTTCTTCATCATTTCATCGCATTTTTTCTTTATCATTATTCTTGGCTAATACCTTTCCCCATTTTCAGCAGGTGTCTCTACCGAAGAAGCTATTGCTGCCTCTTTGAAAACCTTCCAAGAGGAGGAGAAGAAACGCAGTTTAGCGGGCGCCGGTATGTCTCACCCCCCTTTTTTTAAAACAAATTTCATTATCTTTTTCGATAGTCAACTTAACTTACTTTCTTTGTTTCTTTGTAGGGGTTATATCAGTCGATGAGGGGATCCTCCCTGAATCTGTTATTGGAGTTCCGGTCTCGTCGGGGCTGCTGCAAGAGCCTCGACTTGACAAGTCGACGAGGGATGCCTTGAAGAATTTGGAGGCATCCCTGTATACAGACGAGGACGCCTCAATGAGAGAGGCTCTGGTGAGATCCGTCTCAACGACCCGGGAGGAGAGAAAGCGGCTGAGGCGCGAGGCGAAGGCGCGCAGGGCTGCTTTGGCCACGGGAGCTGGCCCAAGTACCATTATTCTCTCTGCTTCTCCTTCTGAAGAGCTCTCGGCCGGTCTATCTATCGCACGCAGACAGGTAGCGCGTGCGGTTCGGGAAGCTAATGAGAAGTCCACTTCAGGTAATATTTCTTTCAGAATCTTGTTGTAAGAGTTGTAAATCCGTCGGTTCTTATATATCCTATTCTGCAAGGCCAAGTCCGACCGAGAGGGAGACGGAGACCGTTGCACCTGAGGGGCTAGAAGAGGCGGGACCTGTCGAACCCGAGCTGACGGTGGGCAACTTTACTGGGGCTGCGGAGCCTGAGCTGGATGTTGAGGGATTTGCAGCCGAGAAGGTCATTGATGCCAAGCCTGAAGTGGCGGCAGATGAAATGATCATCGTAACTGAGCCCAGGGTAGTGGCGGACGAAGCGCTTGAGGCCGGCGACCTCGTGGTGACAGCGGATGAGCCGATGGAGATCGCGGAGCCCGAAGAAGTAGCGGGTGAGATGAGCACGACTCTCGGGAAGGAGTCAGCCGCTCTCTCCCAAGAGTCTGGTAATGCTCCGATCATTGCCTTCCCCGCTTACGATCTTCCGCCGTCTCCTGGCCGCGCGAGCACGATGACGGTCCCCATCGAGTCCGGTGATGAGGCCACGGGCGGTGGCCTCATGTCGATGGAGGAGGGAGTCGCCTCCGTTTCAGCCGGGAGTTCATCAGGTAAGTCCCAAGTTGCTGTCTTTCTTTACTTTGCGATCCCTTCTGACAAGTTTACCTTTTTCGTAACGCAGGTGCAGCCAGTGCTGATGCCCCACTGCTCGAGGGAGCGCCCTCAACGACTGCCTTGGCGGTGGTCACCTCTCAACCCTCTCTCATACCGTCGAAGATGTTGGAAGGTATGGGTTTTCAATTTATTAATCTTATCTTCCAAACGCATAATTTGTGTACTAAATTCGCACAGTTATGTCTTTTCAGGAGTGCTCTTTGATCATCTATATCAAGTGTTGCTCCCACACTTCTCCTTCCCATCCGAACTCGCTTCTTCCTCTGGTGGCGCTGGTGAGCATGATTTCCATTGAAATCTTTATTGCTGGAGTTACTTCTAAACCCTTTTTTTTATCTCGACTACAGTGCTACAGATTGAAGGAGCGGATAATAGATCGGCTGCGCCACCGGCCCTTCCGGCCCTGCCACCTGTCTCAGCTGGTACGGTGACTATCACATCGATAACTCTCCCCTTTTTATTTCTTGCACTGTTATCTGATCACATCTTGTTTCTTTTCAGCTGTCGTTCCGGCCTCGGCGCCTTTCGAGCCTCGCATTACAATGCCGGCGGGTCCTTATCTGAGAAGTCCGTCTTTAAAAGGCGACGCGAATAGTCTGCGCATGTTGAGTGACTACGTCGAGGAACTCGACGTTGAAACTCCTACATCTGCTGCAGACTTCGCTACGGTGGTTAACCCGATGCTGGCAATACTCGTGAATTTTCATGATGAGGGCATCATCGCATCTTGGGTTAACCATTGCAGGGAGATTGAGGCCCGCCTGCATCAATTGGATTCGTTGCGTCCCGCTCCCGAGACCTTGGCCGCCAGCAATCAAAGAGCGTCGTGGATCGAGCAGAGCGCTTCTTACTTTCTCCATCTCGAACAAGAAGTCATTTCAAGACGTAAGGAGTGCGGTGAGACTTCGAGCAAGTCTGCCCAACTGCATGCTCGGGTGAAGGCCAATGCTGCACGGCTGAAGGCTGTCTTTGAGGCCCTTCTGCAATGTCTTTCTGAAGGGTTATCATTAAGGCAACAGCTTGACATTGTCGAGCGAGATGCACCCTGCCAGGAAGCAGCCCAGAAGGCGGCGGAGGAGCAACTTTCATCCTTCTTACAGCAGCGAGCCCAAGTGGAAGCAGAAGTGGCCGCGGCAGCCACCCATGAAGAGGCGCTAAAGGAAGTGCAAGAGCAGCTCGTGAATTTACTAAAGACACTTCCTCCTCATTAGCTATCCCTTTTTGTATCGTTTGTACTTGTAGATAAAAAAAATGTATATATGTATTTTTTATTCTTTAGCACAATGTATCCTGTACTCAATCAAGTTTATGAATAAAAGATACACATTTTCTGTAATGTCTTGTGTCATTTATCTGCCTTTTCTTTCCTTTATTATCAGCATGCCACCTTAGTAAAACGTGGTCAACAGATAATAGAGCACGCATCTTGACTTTCTAAAAAAAAAATAGCGAGGCTTAGGCCGCAGGTTCAGATCTGCTGTCTAAGACTTTTCAACTCTATGAGCCATGAGGGTCTCGTAGAGATTTTTCTCCCTACGGATCGAGAGGATCTCGTAGGTGGGTTTTTCTCCTTAGGAGTCGTGAGGATTCCTAAGTGTGTTTTCTCTCATAGGTCGTAAGGATCCTGTAAGAAAATTTTTCCCTCTTACGAGTCGAGAGGACTCATAAGCGGTTGTTTCCCTCCTTGTCGAAACTTGACTTCGGAGAGTGAGCCCCGTGGATAGTATGCAAGAGACCGTTCAGATCGACTTGCAGGGTCCCATTGTTCAGGAAGCAAGTTTTTTAGTCCCTGCTGCCTGAGGCTTTATCTTGTAAGTTGAGACGAATCGGGAGTTTTCCCGCGGAGACGCTGGTTTCTCTGCGAGTCGACGCGGATCAGGAGGCTCTCGTCAAGGAGTGTTTGTATCCGTGAGTCGAGGAATTTGCTAAGGATTATTTGTTTCCCTAGCGCTAAGGATTGTTTGTTTCCTTGGGGTTTGAAACGAGTCGAGAATTTCCCACGGAGGCACTGGTTGCTCTGCGAGTCGACGCGGATCAAGAGGCTCTCGTCAAGGAGTGTTTGTATCCGTGAGTCGAGGAATTTGCTAAGGATTATTTGTTTCCCTAGCGCCAAGGATTATTTGTTTCCTTGGGGTTTGAAATGAGTCGAGAATTTCCCACGGAGGCACTGGTTGCTCTGCGAGTCGACGCGGATCAGGAGGCTCTCGTTAAGGAGTGTTTGTATCCGTGAGTCGAGGAATTTGCTAAGGATTATTTGTTTCCCTAGCGCCAAGGATTATTTGTTTCCTTGGGGTTTGAAACGAGTCGAGAATTTCCCACGGAGGCACTGGTTGCTCTGCGAGTCGACGCAGATCAGGAGGCTCTCGTCAAGGAGTGTTTGTATCCGTGAGTCGAGATGTTTGCTAAGGATTATTTGTTTCCAAAGCGCCAAGGATTATGTGTTTCCTTGGGGTTTGAAACGAGTCGAGAATTTCCTACGGAGGCACTGGTTGCTCTGCGAGTCGACGCGGATCGGGAGGCTCTCGTCAAGGATTGTTTGTTTCCCTGAGTTGAGGTATCTGCTGAAGACACTGGTTTCTTCGGAGTTGGACTGAACCGTCGAGATTTGGCTTTGTCTTCTGGCGGAGCCTGTTGGGAAAGTATGGTTCCCTCTTTGTTTACGCCCTTGGATTGTATACAGGGATCGATGTGATCTTAACTGTAGGGCCAAAGTTTTATCATCATTTTTTTTTGTTTTATCTCCGCGATGCTCTATCATTTCAGCTTTTATATCGCGAAGGTCGGATTGCCCAATTATTTCGGCTATTTTTCGCGGTGCCCAATCATTTCGGCTATTTATTTTATTTTTACTCGCTGCTTTTTATTGCGAGTTGCCCAATCATTTCGGCTATTTATTTTATTCTTACTCGCTGCTTTTTATTACGAGTTGCCCAATCATTTCGGCTATTTTGCATGCACACATTTTTACTTGCTGCTTTTTATTGCAAGTTGCCCTATCATTTCGGCTATTTCGTATGCATGTGCGGCCTATTGGCTTTTCGCCGTAAACCTGAAATTAGACGTCGATTTCGGCATCAGCACCGCTACAACTGGGATATTGCCAGGAGCGAATCATCATTTGCCTCCGTCGGTGTCCAACAAAGGTGGCTTAGGGAACAGGGTTAAGGTCCCGCCGACTAAGGCTTTTGACTTCATGAGCCGTAAGGGTCTCACAAAGGTATTTCTTCCTACAAGTCGTGAGGATCTTGTAGGTGTATTTTCTCCTTAAGAATCGTAAGGATTCCTAAGTGTTCGTTTCCTCTGTAAGTCGTAAGGATCCTACAGGAGATTTTTCTCCTCATAAATCGAGAGGATTTACAAGGGTTGTTCACCATGCGAACATATCCCCAGTCACGGATGAGACTTGGTTAGGGAAATGCTTATTCGCGCCCGTAGATTGTATACAAGGGTCAGTATTGAGCCACTTGTAGGGCAATATCGAAAGTTGTGGGGGTTGCTTAAGCACGGGTTTAGGTCTCTGTAACTTAAGACTTTCAAATCTTATGAGCCGTGAGGGTCTCATAAGAGAGTTCTCCTTACGAGTCGTGAGGATCTCGCAAATGTATTTTCTCCTTAGGAATCGTGGGGATCCCTAAGTGTGTTGCTTCCTTGTGAGTCGTAAGGATCTCACGCGGGTGGTTTCTCCTTACAAGGTCGAGAGGACCCTATAAGTGTCTTTTAACGAGGTTGCGCCCTTTCGGGTTTTCCCAAACACTCGCCGGTAGCCCTGCTGTTTTTACTCACTAAGCCCTTTCGGGTTTTCATCCATGCCCTTTTTGCTTATGCACATACCGTTTTTTTTTATTTTATCTTTATATATTTTTTACGAGGTCGCGCCATTTCGGGTTTTCACGAACACTCACCGGTAGCCCTGCTGTTTTTACTCACGGAGCCCTTTCGGGTTTTCATCCATTCTCTTTTTGCTTATGGACATACCGTTTTTTTTATTTTATCTTTATATATTTTTTACGAGGTCGCGCCCTTTCGGGTTTTCACAAACACTCGCCGGTAGCCCTGCTGTTTTTACTCATGGAGCCCTTTCGGGTTTTCATCCATGCCCTTTTTGCTTATGGACATACCGTTTTTTTTTATTTTATCTTTATATATTTTTTACGAGGTCGCGCCCTTTCGGGTTTTCACGAACACTCGCCGGTAGCCCTGCTGTTTTTACTCACGGAGCCCTTTCGGGTTTTCATCCATACCCTTTTTGCTTATGGACATACCGTTTTTTTTATTTTATTTTTATATGTTTTTTTTATATCTTGTCAGCCTAAAAGATGCTGCGGTAGTATGTATTCCATCTTCCATTTCTTTCGGAGCTGGCGGAAATTCTAAGATCGCCCTATCGTTGTTGTTTTCAAAGCACCAGGGAAGGCTGTCCATGTTCTCAGGCTCTTCTTTTACTATTTTTATCATGCAACAAGTGCGAATTCGCTTCCAATCCCAATGTGGAGTTGGTTCTGTTCTTGCGGCTTTGGGTTCATGCTTTTGTGGCGGCGCTACCCTCCAGTTGTCAGACAGAGCGAACTTGCCAAGCTGATACTGATCTTCGACCCAATTCTTGAAGGTGAAGCAGTCTTCGAGAGGATGCTCTATTACTCGATGGTAAGAGCAATAATTTGGGTCAGAGGCTTCGCCTGCTTGTTCGGAGTGCTTGGACTCCGGCAGTGTAAGCATCTGATGTTTTAGAGCAAGCTCAAGTATCTTCTTCGTCTTGTCCTGAGGAAATGAGTACGCTCGACCCATTTTCTTCATGAGGGATAAATCAATAACGCTCGATTCCCGCTCGCGTGGCTTCTTAGCCCCGCTTTGTAGCTGTTGAGCGCCTTTTTAGCCTTTCGACTTGTTTCTGCTTCTACGTCGAGCCTTCTTCATAACAGGTTGACACGGAGTGACACTTCCATTTTTGACGGCATGTTGAAGGAAGCGTTGCGTTCTAGCTCTTTCGTAGATGGCCATTTCGCGATTGTGATCATCTCGGACCTTTTGACCAGCTTCCCTTATAAGCCTGTCCATTTGTTCTTCAAACGACGGATCGGGCACTTTTCATCAGGAACTTTTACTGGTTCAGAATTAGTGTCCTCCTGTTGCGCATCTGCTTCTTTATTGAAGTCATGCACGACGTAACAGTCGCGGAGCAGCTCTCGTTTCTTGGGGCGAATATATCCGAGCCCGATCGTTTCCATTCTCCCATTAGGCAGCTTGCGTTGAGTCCCAGGAACGTTCCAGACCCTGTCATAGAATTTGGCCTTTCTAACGGTCTGTTTGAAGGGTATCCTTTGGCGCTTCAACAGCTTCTTCAAGCCTTCTGTATAATATCTGGGTAGACGGATGGGTTGGAATTTGTCCAGCGTAGGATCTGCCCCGTGCCAGATTTCTTTCTCCACTTTGTTTTCTTCAGAGCGGTAGAATAGAATTGCTTTTTCGCTTTCTCGCCTGGGAGGGATATAGAACGTTTGCAGCTCCTCTACACTGTAGATATCAAGTGCATATAGTTCTTTATGGTGTTTAAGCGGCACCATGGCGACTTGCAGACTTTGCTCTCCGTCAGCGGAAGCCCGTATTGAAGGTCGAGCAGAGAATACAGCGTGGACCTCATCCTCCGAATCACTACCGAAAATCAACGCAGGAGCGGATGGTCTCGGCTTGTTGTGTTGGGGCGGACCCGAATAAACTATCTCCTCTTCCTCCTCGGTATCACTGCCGAAGACAGGGATAGTGGCGTTAGCTTTGTTCTCCGGCTTGTGACACCTTTCTGTATCTTCTAAATCCGGTAAGAAGTATTTGGCATCTTCGTATTTGCAGACCTCGTTCACTGAGAACGGGTTCAGTTCTCCCGTCATGGTATACTCGAAACCATCTTTAAAATACTTCATACACTGATGTTGTGTAGAAGGGATGATGTTGTACTCGTGTAACTATGGTCAGCCGAGCAAAGCGTTGTAGCATGTCTTGGCGTCTATGACGTGGAACTTAATGTCCGTGACGAGTAGCCCGAAGCGTAGCGTCAGTATTACAGACCCAAGAGTTCTTGATGACTGGGAGTCGAACCCGGAAACGGTAATCTTGTCCCGAGCAAGGTGCTGGACACTCATGCAGATTTCTTTTAAGACCCGCACATTGAGTAGGTTAACAGACGGCCCGTTATCGATCAGAATTTTGCCTATCTTTATATCATGGCAGTATCCTGAGACATAGAGGGGGCGATTGTGTTCGCACGTCCCAAGGAGAAGGTCTTCATCGCCAAAAGTGACATCGGCCGTGTGCACTTCTTCCAGTTCATCCTTCATTTTTGCCTCGGCCAGGGAAGCTTGGAATTGCTCCGGATTCTGTAATGCCTTGATTAGCGAATCTCTCGCTTCCTTTGATAACAAAAGGGCGTCAAGAACGCTGAGCTGTGAGGGTAGCTTCCTCAGATGCGCTAAGACGTTATAATCCACCTTATTTCTTTTCGGCGAGTCCTTGGCATTTAGCTCCTCCACAACTTAGTCATCTAGGACGATATCTTCAGAGACCTTTTCTTTCCCTTTATCTTTTCTGTTTGAGGGTCCGAGATTCTTTTCGGACAGCGTGCGATTACGTAGCCGGATATTTTCGCAGACCTTCGGCTCTTTTTCTTTTCCCGAAGTGGACTCTTTAAAGAGAGGGGCAAGTTCCAGCTCCTCATCAGAATCGCTCCCGAATGTAGGCACCTGTGATCCCCCGGCGTTAACCATGCGACAATCACCGGTAATTCTGTTAAACTCTTCGGTCATATCCTTCCGTTGTCGGCGAGTCTTGCGCTTTTCCCGCTTAAAATGCTGCCGGTGAGTAACATATCCTTGCCACCATCTATCGAAAGCTTTGCACTCTTCAGTGGGGTGCGAAATCTTCCGATGATACAAGCAATAGGAGGGGTGCATTTCCGTTTCACCAGTAATTTTTCCTTCGGAGGATGGTAGCTTCATGCCCATTGATATGGCCTTAACAAACCTTTTCCTCATCTTGAACTGGCTTTTATCCGCAGTGGGTGTACTTTGCTCCAGCGGGATCATCTCAGCTCTTTCATCAAGTCGCTGGCGCTTGGCCCTTTCAAATATTATCGCCTCACGTTCTCGATCAACTTTACTTTTCAACCGAGCTTCATTAAGGAATGCGTCAATTACTTCATCCGATGGCCCCAAAAATTTTGATTCGGTATCTGCCCCCAGCGTTTCAGTACAAGAAGTCTCCTCATCGTTCATGAGCGAATGAGAAATCACATGACAGCTCGCCACGTATTCTTCAGATTCATCTGACGAACTTTCTCCATCACCTTCTTCTTGAAAGATATGACTGAGAAACTCTTGGAGTGTAATGGGAGTCCGTGCCTTCTGGTTGTATTCTTCTAACGCGTTAATTTGTTTTTGCAAGTCCGTACGCTTGTCGCCAGGCTTCACGGGCTTCTTTGACTTCTTTTTCTTCTTCTTTGAAGATTTCGACAGCTGGTTATGAATGCTTGGGCCACCTCCATCGATCTTTTGAGTTGGACGAGGCTTCAACATCCCTTCAATGATATGCGGCTCCAACGGGTTCTTCCACTTGATCGCTGGGTATGTCTGAAGATCGTTTAGCATCCTCTTTGTCTTGGTTGATAATACAACTTCCCAAGGAGCTTCTTTAACGACGGAGCATGTTGCCCCCGGCGTATTCGTCCCCTTAGATGTGTGGGGCTGCGGGGGATTCACCTTCCATTTGTCAGATAACGTGAATTTGCCCTGTCGGTACTGGTTTTCAAGCCAATTTTTGAAAACGTAGCAATCTTCGATCGGATGGCACAGTACTCGATGATAAGGACAGTAGTTGGGCTCATTGACATCACTTGGTTGCGACGGACGTTTTGGATCTGGCAGGTTTATGAGTCGGTTGCGCAACGCCAGCTCGAATAACCTTCTCGTCTTATCTCGGGGAAAGGAGTAAGAACGTCCTAGCCTCTCCTCAAGGGCCACGTATGGACGCGTATTACTTTGACGAACAACCGGCTTCGAGTCGCTCGGTTGTTGTTGAGCATTAGCGACAACGATCGCTTTTCCCTTCCCCTTGTCATTTCGGGAGTCCGGCATTAGAAGAGGGGGTTTATGGCCCATCTGATCCATTTGCGCTAGTTTGTCAATCAAGGCCTGGAAGGTAGTCGGCTTGAAAAATATCATAAATTGCGAGATGGTTGCTTGCGGATCAAGGGTTCCCACAAACATACCCACTGCGGGAGCTTCTTTAATGCGCTGCTCGCATTTTGACCATAAATTACGCCACCGTATAGCGTATTGGACCCATGTCTCGCCTGGCTTTACCCTGGCATTAATCAATGCCGTTATCGGGGTACGCTCGCTGGCACTCGCAAAACGCTGAGTAAACAGCAGCTCCATCTCCGCGAAGGTTTTAATAGAGTCGTTCGGGAGCTCAGAGTACCACTCGAACGCCGTATCTGATAGGCTTCCAACAAACTGGCGAAGCAACAGCTTGTCGTCACCGCCGGTGTTGCCACAGAGTGCCCTGAACTGGGCAACGTGCTGGTGAGGATTGCCTGTCCCCTTGTAGACATGGAACATGGGAATTGTGTAACCCGGTGGGTACTTGATTTGATCGTACCAACTTGGATATGGCCGCCCCATTTTTACGACCTGGCCGGCTACTTCAGTCGTATGATGAACCCGTATTTGCTGGGCTATGTACTCGTCCAAATCAGCTTTAGAGATCGTATCCTCTTTAGCCGTTGACAGAGCTGGCGGAGGATTTGATGTCTCTCCCCTATCTTCTCCAAGGACGATCGGGGGCTCTTCAGCCGGAGGATCTTATTGTATCATCATCCCTATCATGTCTTGGAAGAGGAGGCCCATACGTTGTATGTTGGCTGCTTGTTCAGCAGCCTCTTTGTCTTTCTTCTCCAATATTCGACGAAGGAATTCGGCGTCGGTTTCTTCCTCCTGGCGTTCATCCGAGGACGTTTCAGGGTTTTCTTTTGGCCCCGTAAGCGTGGCCATAGCGTTCATCATCTCTTGGAGCTTCTGTTGCTGCTCCTGCGCTTTGGTCACTGATCGCGTAAGCGGTCGATGACCCGTAGATATGCGACTGTCCTCTTTACCAGACGCCACATAGACGGTATGAACTACAATGCCCCCTGTCTTAGGGCGTCTGGGTTCATCCCCTTTGATATTCGCCGCGGGCGCAGGGGTTTTCTCCGGCCTTCTTCTTTTGTGGGCCGTTGAAGTTAAAGGGGCCGTTGCAGTGGGCACCCTAGCGATTGTCGTCCTTTGCTGTTTAAGAGGACAATCCTTTTCTTCTTGCACTTTTGCCTTTTTCTGTTGACGAGAGTGACCTGGGTCAATCACGGAGTCTTGGACCCTCCGCCAAACCTTGTATATTTTTTAGGACAGCCGTTGAGAGGGCTGTTCTTGCTTCATTTCCGAAACTCTCTCCGCGGGCGGAGGAGATCTTTTCAATGTAGCGGTTGGAGAGTTCTTACGTACCCTCCTCAGTAGTTCAAAGCTGTTCCCAGTTGGAACAGCAACGTTGACTTCCACCACTAGAGCCGGTGGAGTTAGCCCTGAGGGGGAGTTGCCCCCTGCCTTCCTCACTCGTCGCCAATGGCGACGTCGAGCACGGGTAGCCGTTGGGACTGGCTCGGAGATAAAGATAGCTTCTTTTTGCCCCCTGTCTAAATGAGGCGCCGCCGGTGTTAACCTCTTAAAGACTGAGGTTGTCCTTTGAGGGGTGATATTCAACCTGTCGAAGACAGATCCTTCAAGACTGACTCTTTGACAGGGGAAGCCGCCTTGACGACTTCTGGAGCTGCGGCTATTGCCTTCCTTGGGACAATCACCTTGGGATTCACAGGCTTCTTGGTGGGCCCCTCAGAGTTTTGATCCAGCCTAGCAAAGACAGAGGCTGTTGGCTTGGTAATGGACGACCCGTTGACAGGGGCCGTCGTAGCAGCGAGCCGGTCGAAGACCGACTTCTTGTTCACTTCCGGTGCAGGTATTGGCATAGAGAAGCTTGTAGGTGGGATCATAGTCCCGAAAAACAGGCCGGTGGTGGCCTGGGTCACCTGTTCTACCGGCAGAGCGAGGAAGGAGGCCGCTTGGGGCCCATATGCTACACCTCCAGGGGAGGTGGAGCGTCCGTTGCAGTGGCACTTCGAGCAGTTGGTGCAGTTAGAGGCCATTGAAGCTTGAGTTCTGCGCCAGACAAAAGACCAAATCTTAGTAACTTGCAACCCAAAGGCAACCATTAACAAACCGCGATTCGTTCGCGAAGACGACACACGAAGTGTGGAGTGGAAAGAGGAAAAGGTCCCACCGGGCGTGCCAGAATCTGTTCCCCTCCGAAAGACACGGCCAAGATATGAAGACGTCTAGGCTTGAGATTCGGGGCAGATGCTATATGGTTTTATCCGTCTACCTCTCCGAAGATGCCAAGTTGATTTATGGCACCGTGTATCGGAGGTTTAGACGGATGCGGCCGATGTAGCAGACTTCGTCAGATTCCCCCTCGCTTGAGGGGGTTTTGATTGTGGGGACGCTCTTCCCTGCAGGCGCAAGCCCCTGCAGTTAATTACGCTACCGCATCGCGGTAACAACTTTCTCCTTCTCCAGAATTTCACTTCGTGTCACGGGTGTTTGTTTTGTTTGTGGTTGCCCGTGGATTGTATACGGAGACTGAGTAATGCCGTCGCCCGTAGGACGTGGATTAGTCCAAATCCGTATTTACTTAGATTTGGGTTTGGTGTTTTTTTAGTTTAAGAATACGTTAGCCGCGTTTGAGACTAAGATCAACTTAAACGTTCGTTAAGGATACGTTAGTCTGATTTGAGACTAAGATCAACTTAACGGGATCGTCTAGATCCATTTCCAGTTTAAGGACGTAGTGGTCCATTTAATATATGGCCGTCGGGACCCGTCACCTCTCTGACGACGTTGAAGGATTACAACAACATGTGTCAGAGGAGTTCGGAGATGTACCCTTGAACCAAAGTTGATTAGGGGTCTTATAGTCCAATTTGGGACTAAAGTCTGTTTGAATGTTTAAGGATACGTTAGCCATATTTCAGGCTAAGATCAACTTAAACGGGATCGTTTAGATCCGACAAAAGAGCGTTTGAAGGCTCTATTGTTCCAGTTTAGGGACGTAGTGGTCCATAGGTAGTTTAAGGACATTGCGGTCCATTACCAGTTTAGGGACATGGTGGTCCATTGCCAGTTTAAGGACATGGTGGTCCATTACCAGTTTAGAGACATGGTGGTCCATATTCCAGTTTAGGGACGCAGTGGTCCATTATTAGTTTAAGGACGTTTCGGTCCATATTCCAGTTTAGGGACGTAGTGGTCCATTATTAGTTTAAGGACATTTCGGTCCAACATTAGTTTAAGGACGTTTCGGTCCACGAGTTTAAGGACCCCGCAGTCCATATTCATGTGTGGTCGTTGGGACCCGTCACCTCTCTGACGTCGTTGAAGGATTACAACGATGGGTGTCAAAGGAGTTCGGAGATGTACCCTCGAACCGGTCATAAATTGATTTAGGGAGCCGCCGTGCTCAGTCAATTTACTTTGAGGACTTATGGCCATGACTGGGCTAAGTCCAGTTTTAATATTCTTTTGTCTTCGGCCTATTAGCCCTGTGCTAGGGCCTTGCCCCTTCACTGCATTATTTTTCTTTGTTTTGGTTGGGCCCTGCCCTTTTATAAATGATGCAGAGCATCTATTTTGTTTGGGCTCTGCCCCCTTTTTTTTTAAATGCATAGCATTTTTTATTAGGCCTGTTAGGCCTTTTAATTGGGCTCTGTCCCTACTCTGACAGTACCCCACATAGCTTGTCAGGCGCTTTGCGCAAGTTAAAGAGCGCAAGCGCTCGTGGAGGTGACACGTGTCACGTTCTGATGAGCGCAAGCGCAATAGCGCAGTGCGCTGCGTCAGTGCGCTGCGTTGTTGCACTGCTGACACGTGGCGCTTCCTGGCGGCTTGCGCAATAGTGCAGTTTTGGCAAGTGCTGGGCACTGTTCTTATTTTTTTGGATCAATTTTAGATCAAAGAAAACAAGTTTTTTCTTGTTTTCAAAGAACCAGTGGTTCATAAAAAGTGCAAGGCACTGTTACTGTTTATTTTTCTTTTTTTCCTTGAAGATCATTGATCTTGTTCTTAGATCAATGATATGTTTTTAAGAGAATTTTATCTTTTTCTAAAGGTTTTTACCTTTTTCTCTTGTTCTTGAGAAATTCTCTCTAATTCTTCAAAGTTCTCTCTATTTGAAGTTCTTGATTTCTCCCAAAAAATGTTCCTCTCTCTTTGAATTGAGGTATAGGGTCCTTTTTATAGTGCCCATAAATTAGTTAAATTTGTTTAAGAGATCTTTCTTTGAGTGATTTGGGGAATTTTCCCCACCGTTGGATCTTTGATCCAAGGGCTTCTATTTTACAGAAGAAAATCTTCTTGTTTTAATAAGAACAGAAAGATTTCTTTAGAATCTCAATTCTGTTTTGCGCAAACGCCCCAGCGCATGACACGTGTCGCGCAGCGCTGCGCTCGCGCAGCTGCGCAGACACGTGTCGCGCAGCGCAGCGCTCGCGCAGCTGTGCTTGCGCAACTGCGTTGAAACGTTGCTTCCTTTACTTTTTGTTTTAAAAGAGCCTTGCTCTGATTGGACGCACTGCCTCGGGCGCTGTGCTGACGCATCAACTTCTGACACGTGGCGCGTTGCGCGCAGCGCACGGGATTTTGAAGCGTTGCTTCAGAAAATTTGAATTTTTGAACTTCAAACAGAGCCTTGCTCTGATTGGGGAAACATCACCCTCTCTAAAGGTGTCTTACAGACTAAAGTAGAGAGGGATGTGCATGATTGGCAGATCACTTGCTTAGGCAATTGAGTCAATCATGAGATGTCAAGTACCACACCAGATGTTGTTCTTGCAGTAGATGCAATAAGTTGATATTGATCCAATTCTGGAGAAACGTTTGGAAGCAGTTTTAGAACATAAGTTAATGTTCTAGGGATATGATAACGACAGCCTTGTTCGGGAGACGGTTATCATTCCAGACTTCCAAGGTGACCTGGATGACAGAGTGACTGTCAGAGTTATAGTTTTCCCTCTGGCGAGGGGCAGTATTATGGACAGGTGGTCCAGGTGGATACTGAGGGAAGGATGGCGCAGGATACTGATTAAGTTCAGTTGACGATACAGTCTAAGAAGTTTGGATTTGGAGTTCATTTATGAACTAGGTCCCATCAGACATCCAGACATATTCTAAGACAGGTATTGCTCATTTCGGGAGATGGCTTTCTCCGCGAACTTGATATATAGAGAGACATAGAAAGAAACATCAGAGCGGATCCACTCACTGAGGCTATTCCTCGAACGCAATAGTTTCGCAAACGAGCTTTGTGAGACTGACTAGTAGAGGAGCTGGGTGTTCGGTATCACACGGGCTGTGAGTATGCGACATCGCAATAATTAGCCTTGAGTGCTGATGGGAGATTGTTGGAGTTAGTGCCCTCAGAGTCAATTATTGGATCACAGGCACGTGATTGCAATGATTGATGGAGGATCTATCCCGATAGGACAGTCTTACTCAAGATGATAGTATGCTATCTGGTTTATCTTTATCATCATGCACTGCTTTAGGTGACCTTACAGGTCACTATTGCACGTTGATAGAGCCCCTAGGATTCTTGCTTGACTGCCAGCAGTATCAGGGCGATCATATACGTGGGAGCTGGGGTCTATAAGCAAATCATTAAAAGGTCCCTAGTCGTGGGAGTTTCGAGACAGGGCATCGATTCTCCAGAGTAGACTAGTGTATACAGTCAAGACCCCGACGAGGGGCGGTGGCCGGTCTCACAAGCCACTGGTGTCAGTTGGTTCACCTAAGATGTATACAGGTGCTCATTGGGTTATGAGTACACCGGACAGGACTCGCCCGGAACATGCTAGTTGGTCTTATACCTGACGTCAGATAGCAGTTCCCTGGTGACATGTGTACAGGTTAGTTCATCGACCTGAGATCGTCATTTGTCTCGTGTGAGTTCCCACTGTATTTTGAGTACTACCCTACCATGCTCAAAGGAGACGTGCAAACAGGTTTTAGTTGGGTACAGTCCCGAGCCACATGGAGGCAGAGAGCGGATCTGCAGGGGTTCGTCTCTCCCGGTATTGGGGGTGAGGTCGCGCTGTGTCTAGGAGAGCCCTTACACGAAGTCCTTAGCCAAGGCAGGAGATTTACTGGTAGGTATTCCAGTAGTATCTCAGGGTGTTCTGAGCTACACTCCGACACGACTTGTACCGCTTTTGGGGGTCTGACTTTTACCAACCTCTAGGCCCGCCATGCGATGCTCATAGACGAACAGACCGGACTGTACGGATATTGTCACTGACAGGCTCAGTAGGGTGTCAGGATGAGTTCGCTCACAGACGTCCCTTTTTGTCAATAGCTGGTAGCCCGTCACGTATGGCTAATACCTCTGACGTGCTAGTGGTTAAATCCACAGCCATAGTATTGACGAGTCTTTAGAGTCCCCCACACACAGTTACTCAAGTTTCGAGCGAAACGCTGTAGAGGCCGTATGGAGATATGGCAGGGTTCGATCAGATACGTGCGGTATTGCACGGATCATGATCGGACGGATTTTACTAGCGGGCTTTGGTTTAAGCCGGATCCTAGTATTAAACAGTATAGATTTTGTCTCTTTGCATTTGTATTCAGTGGGAATACAAATGCGGGTATGTATATACAGTCGCGGGGTTTTCCTGTAATTTATTACGGGGTCAGTTTTCTGAAGTTGCCAGTTTACATTCCGTTCCGGCCAGTTTTCCTTTGTTCCTTCTCGGCCGGATTTTTCCGATGGAGGGGCTAATTTGCAAGTTCGCAAATTAGCATATTGTGGAGGGTTTATTTATGAAATGGTGGCATCATGATGGTCCTTGCATGATGAGATTCTTTTTCCATCACTTGCTTGGATTAAATGAGATTAGAATGGATTAGAAATTGATATGACTTTGTTATCATCACTTTTGGTTGTGGTCACCTCTTTTTTATTCCTACTCTCATTTCCCTTCATGTTTTCCTTCCCTCCACCATTTTATCATGAGAGGCCGGCCACATTATGGGTGAGGGAGTGAGTGGTTTCATTTTGGTGAGGGAAAAATTGATTCATCTCATTTTCTTGCTTGCAAAATTTCACACATCTCTCCAAAGTTCATTTTTCCTCCACATCATCAAAGGCAACTTCACACACCCGTTTGAGACAAGCATTCTACACTGATCCTACAGCATCCTTGGGCATGTCGGCTCGCCAACTTCGTGCCCGAGTTGCCTCGGTCCAGAGGTGGGAGCCCGTAAAAGAACCCGGCGATGTGGTGCCCGTTCCGACGAGAAGATGAAGACCGGAGATTCCGCGAGGAGATCGGAGTGGAGGCCGAAGACCGAAGGACACGGATCGCTCGGTATAGCTTCTCTACTCCTTTTCTAGTTTGCTAGAGTTAGGTTAATGGCCCGATCCGGGTTTAAAGTGCACGGTGGTGCCGGTTTACAAGTTTTGTAAAGTTTTCGTTTCCGCATTCCGGCGTCGGATTGACGGCCGGGGCGCCTCCGTGCACTTACACACTGCACTATTATTGACGGCTCTTGTTACACGAGCACTGATTATATGCCACCCACACCGTCAATAATTGTCATGACACGCACAACACACATACACATATGATATTGTTTGGTTAGGGATATTGAGACATTGATTCATATTCTATTGTGCATATGGCATATAGCATACCTGTATACCTACATGCTTACACATATGCCTTGCTATGCCTATATGTATACCCATACCTGGAGGGTATTTTATCATTATTGACATGTATATACACATACCTAGCTTGATATAGCTACACACATACCTAGAGGGTATCACATCATTATTGATAGGTAGATACATATATCTTGCTATACCGACATGGTTACGCATACCTGGCTATGGCTACATGTTCACCTTTATATGATATTGTATGGATTTGGAGAAATTAGGAACCGCATGATATATTTCATAACTTGTTGCGGTTAAATAGCGGTTTTTCCTTTATATGCTCATATTACTGTTTTATATTGCATATATCATATTCATGGATTTTCGCATTGAGATATGGATTTCACATAATGTTTTCTGGATTTGAGGACCGTAGTAGTTTCATGAAATTGTGCATTATTTGAAAAACCCGGTTTCTCTTGATATGATATTTCAGCGTCCACCATAAGATTTCTCAGTTCTGATATTTACCCCATACGAGGAATGGTGTGGGCCGTGTGCGGGTATATGGTGGAGCCCGGTATGGTACCCCGGGGCAAGAAAGGTATGTCAACGAGTTTTGCCGATGAGCCTGGCAGGGGATGTGCACTGCCTACCGATGATAGTATTTTGGACTCGGGGGTGATCATAGAGATATCGACCGGAGTCATGTACGTATGGATACGGGGAATTCGAGTGTCGAAGTTGGGCACCCGGGTTTCCGATGAACGTATGATACGTACATATCAGGGCCAGTCGTGGTGACGACGCCTGATAGATGAGTATTTATGTGTCGATGCTGGACACTAGTTTTCATGATATTTTACTCCTAAGTATATATATCAGTGGTATGGGATGTTGTTATATATGCATATATATATATATATATATATGTGGGATGGGACGTTGTTATATATATATATATATATATATATATATATATATATCATCATAATAATGTTATGTGCAAGTATTCTTATTTTTACTCGATATTTCGATTTGAGGACCGATATGAGGGCCGATCCGAGGGCCGTTTTGAGGAATTTGGGATTTGGATTGTCTTGATGGACATTGGTCCTGCCATGATGACGATTCCGTGAGGATGACATGTTTTATCCAATATTCCGTATTTATTTTATATGCATTACTTCATGTATTAGTAGTACCTGATAAAGTACCTTTCATAACTGTTGCATATACATATTGCCACATTATTGCTTCATGTATTCGTTGTACCTGCTAGAGTACCTTTAATGACTGTTGCATACTTATGGCCATTTATTGCTATTAGCTTGCATGTGATAGATTCGCGCAGTACGTGCATACTTACGATTACCTGCATATGTTATTTACTATTCACGAGTTGGCAACTCACCCCCGTTGTGCCACAATGTTTTGCAGGTAGTCGCTCAGAGTAGTCGAAACAGGGCTTCTACCTATCGTATCATCTTTTGCAACGGATACCACTACGGCTGACTGTGTGCAGTTTTGCTATAGGTGAATTTGCTCCCGTTTGGGGATGCTTTACTTATATATTTATGTTGTACCCTTTTGGGGGCTTGTTTTACAAAGGAGGTGCTGCCAAGTTTTAAAGGAAATAAATTGAGACTTTAAAGAATTTGATTGAGATTTCAAAAGTTTTAACCATGTTATTATCACTCACTACTTTTGATGGTTTAGATTGCTGGGATTTTGGCTTACTTGAATTACGTTACGCCTGGAGACGTTACGTAGTTTTTAGGGCCGTCACGTGCTAAATTTTGGGTCGTGACACCACATCTTATATGATAACGATGAAGATGGTGAGTGCTGATCGTCGGAAAAAATGAGAGGGGGTGTATTTTTTCGACGCCATAGGGGGAAATTCCCTCCTATGGCATCGGAAAAATACACTCTCCATCATTTTTCTTGACGATCGGCATACTTCACGTCCATCTTTATCATCTAAGATGTGTTTACACCAAATTGCATGTGATTATACCATTTTTCACCGTTGATTTAGTTGGTGCAAAATTAATGGTTTACCGACAATTGAACTTTTCACATTGCTAATTCAACAGTGAAAAAGTAGTGGAATCACAAGAAATTTGGTATATGCACATCTTAGATGATAACGATGATGATGTTGGATGCCGATCGTCGAAAAAAATGGTGAAGATTGTATTTTTTCGACGCCATAGGAGGAAATCCCCTCCTATATGGTCTCTTTTCTCCATTATTCTCGCTATATATATATGAAATAATTAAAGCCTAGAATCGAAGCGGAGAGGGTATTAGAAAGATAGAGAGAGAGTCGTATTGTTTGGACAGGTGTTTGCTTTGGACATATCTCGTGTAATACTTATTCTAGTGAAAAGTTTTTGTTACGAAGGCAGGATCAGATGCAGTTGCGCCGAACCTGGGTGTATCGTTGTGTTCTTGGTTGTTGATGTACTTTTCTATTTATTTGTGGTGTATTGCAATAGCCGTCAGATATATTTTTATCACCATTTTCATTTGCACGCGATCCTTATTTTTTCTGTTGCGCCATACTACTTGTTCGCGATAGGCTTGTGTTATCCCTTCGTAATTCGCCGTGTCGTGTCAGAGCAGATCAGTGTACAACATGTCCAACGTTCTCCATTGGGGACTAGCTAACAGCTGACATAAAAATATCCAACAAAATTTCGCAAATTTTTCATCGTTTTATGATATAAAATCTTAAACAACCTACTCGGTTGCTAATCCAAATAATACTTATGAAAGCTGTAATAAATCTTATGAATCCTGTAATGAAAATTATACTTTTGATTTTATTTCAGAGCAACCCATTGATCCATCTGTGTGAAGTTTGTATTTGGAATATGTGTTGGTGATGATCAAAACACAAGTGGTGAAAGATATTTGAGGCATGGAGTTTAATTGTTGCGATCAACGGTAAATTTGGAACGGTAGATAAAATGGAAGCTTAATTCGCAAAGTCTATCAGAAACTTATTGGCTGTGCTAAGAAACTACCAAATTATTTGAAAATTACAGAAAACTACTAAGTGTACAGAAACTTATAAAATTAATAAACAATAGATTACCATACTTGTTCAGTAAATGTTCAACAAACTATCCAAATTGTTTAGTAAATATTTAATAAAATACAAAATTTGCTTACTAAATATTCAATAAGATACCAAACTGATTTAAAAAAGTTTAAGGATGTCCTTCCATTTTGGTATTTTTCTGTAATTATCAAAGAATTTGATATTCATTTGCTATAACCTGTAATTGGGAGTTGATGATGCTCGATATCGGTGATCTCCCAGATCATGACAAGTGGAAGATGACATGTCCCAGAGTATGCAAGAGATGACCTACAGTGGCCGACCAGACCACTCCTATGCCCGTCCTACAAACAAACGCTGACTCACCTCCGAGCCCCCTGCACAATTGGCCTCCTCGGCCTCACGGCTCGTCTCCGGACTACCGCAGAACCAAGATACCTCAGCCCTCCCGCTCGTCCGTATGCTCTCCCGCCGAGGTCATCTTCATCGGTCTCATCAACCGACCAATGGTACCGCTCACAGGCGCAACCGCCATCCCGCGAATCACACCATGCGCGAGATATCCGCCGGCCACATCCCACGTTCCACGCCATCACGATCCCCCATTAACGAGCTTGTCTCGCCATTAATGGGAGATCCCGCTCATCACGCGGGCGTGACGTCAGGAGCGTAACGGCCGGCGTGATTCTCGCGCCTTCCCTGTCTGCTGCCACCGATATTTAAACCCCTTCTTCATACGGTTCAAGTAAGCCATTTTTACACTACTAAGCCATTACTCTGCTCGGATTTCCTCTCTAACTTGACCGTCAGAGGGTCCTCGGTGGTACAACCACCCTGGGACTTCCTTGCAGGTAGCTCGGCAACAAGCAAGCTCAACACCCATTAAGATCCACACGCTTCAGGAGCCAGCCTACAGATCCAATCTCAGACATCCATCGCCGCCATCAGCAGATCAACAGAAGGTAACATCTTGGTGTGATCCAGGTCGCGTCAGCTGGCGCCGTCTGTGAGAACACTTGATTCCACAAAAACAAAAGTTCATCTTCCGATCCCAATCTAATGGCGAGCGATCATCATGACGATCAGCACCAGCCACCGCATCCCCCTCAATGGAGGCACGGGCGAACCTCTTCCGCTGAATGCCATCAATGCCCTTACCGGCCGGATAGACCGACTCGTGTCTGTCATGGAGGCGCTCATCCGCGTCCAAACGGTAGAGCAAGATCCCCGGACCGTCGGTCCCCCTCCGCGAGACTAGGACCCCTACAGAGGGAGAGAAGGCTCCGCTCGTGCTGGCACGGCAGATCGTCGCAACACTGTTTCCAATAGTCGCAGGTCCCCCGGGCCGACATATTCAATAACCCGGTGGGCACCGCTCCGCTTGGATCCGAGGTCTTACGCCAGAGAGTTTCTTCTTGAGTCTCGTCGCACCCCTGTACCTCCCGAGGCGGTGGCGGTCGGCTCGCCTGTTCGCAGGCATGACCGGCACCCCCTCCTTCGACGGCGTTGCGCACGCGAGACTCTCCACGGCAGCTCAAAAACAACCCCACCGGGGGGCGTAAGGAACCTCACCGAAAAGAAGCGAGGCTCGTCAAAAATCATGGTCGTGATGGTGGGTGGTGCGTCGAGTACCTACGAGACTCAGCACCATGCGCCAGCCACGGAGGCCGACAGCCGTCCGAGGAAGAAGGCAAGGGAGACCGAGCTGATCACTTTTGACGATGGGGACTTTCACAGCATATACCTGCCGCACAATGACCCCCTGGTGATTACGGCTCGGGTCCATCAATACGAGGTGCACAGGATCCTGGTCGACTTAGGAAGCTCAGCAGACATTCTCATCTACGATTACTTTCTGCGCATGGGGCTCATCGCAGCAGACCTGAGGCCGACCTCCCACGTCCTTTCAGGATTCACCAACCACTCCATCTCGGCGGAAGGGGTAGTTACTCTACAGTTCAACGTCGGGGAGGCCGGCCGTACGCGAACAGTGCCAGTGGAATTCATCGTATCAAGAATTCCATCGGCCTGCAACATCCTTCTCGGCCGCCCCACGCTGAACTCCCTCCGGGCCCAGATATCGACCTACCACTTGGCGATGAAGTTCCCTCTCGACCAGGGCGGGATAGGTCGGGTATATGGAGACCAGCGAATTGCAATGAATTGCTTCACCGCAACATCTTCATCGGAGAAGCCAGTCGACGATGTCGAAGGTGAGGGTGACATCAGGGGTTCTCTGGACACTCGAGACGAGCAAAAAGAGGTCCGAGGGACCCCGGTGGAGCCTCTAACAGAAGTCCCCCTCGTAGAAGGGGACGACAAAAAACTCGTTCGGATCGGGTCGCTTCTGACAGGAACTCAGCGAGATGACCTGGTTCATTTCCTCATAAACAACTCCGAGGTGTTTGCCTAGGCGCCTGCTGACATGTTTGGGATCGACCCCAAAGTTATATCTCACAAGCTCGGGGTAGATCCTACGGCCCGACCGTCAGACAGAAAAAGCAAAGTTTCGCCCCGGTTAAATAGAAGGCTATCGAGGATGAGGTAGATCGGCTCCTCACCACCAACTTCATTCGAAATGTGCCCTATTCGGAGTGGCTAGCGAACGTAGTCCTGGTCAGGAAGTCGAGCGGGAAGTGGCGCATGTGCGTCGACTTCACCGACCTCAACAAGGCCTGCTCCAAAGACAACTATCCCCTCCCTCGGATAGATCAGCTCGTCGACAGCTCGGCAAGCCACGAGCTATTGAGCTTCATGGATGCCTTCTCTGGCTACAATCAGATCCGTATGAATGCGGCAGACGAAGATCTCACCGCATTCACAACGGACCGGGAGGTATACTACTACAAAGTGATGCCCTTCGGCCTCAAGAACGTCGGGGCTACGTACCAACGGTTAGTCAACCGTATGTTCAAGCCACAGATCGGCAGGAACATGGAAATTTACATCGACGATATGCTTGTCAAATCAGTTTCGTCGACCGACCATGCCAAGGACCTAGGTGAGGCCTTCGAGGTACTCCGCAAGTTCAAAATGAAGCTGAACCCCGCCAAGTGCGCATTCGGGGTCACCGGGGGAAAGTTCCTCGGTTTCATAGTCACCCACCGCGGGATCGAGGCTAACCTGAAAAAAATCGACGCTATCCTCAACATGACCGTGCCAAAGACCAGCGTCGAGATCATGCGACTGACGGGGCGGGTAGCTGCTCTGAGCCGTTTCATGTCGTGGTCTGGGGAAAAGTGCCTCCCATTCTTCAAAGCTCTAAGGAAAGTCCTGAGGTTCGAGTGGTCAGGAGAGTGCCAGACCGCCTTCGACCAATTCAAGAGGCACCTTGCGACTCCACCGCTGCTAACTCGACCAGTTGAAGGAGACGAGCTCTCATTAAATCTGGCGGTATCCGACGAAGCAGCGGGCTCAGTGCTCGTACGAGAGGTCGACGGAGCGCAGAAGCCGATGTACTACCTGAGCCACATCTTCAAAGATGCAGAAACGAGGTACCCAGCCATAAAGAAGATTGTCATGGCACTCGTTGTAGCCTCAAGGAAGTTACGACACTACTTCCAGACGCACACTATCCTCGTTCTCACCGAGCGCCCACTGGGGGCTATCCTCGCCTCACCCGAATCCTCGGGCCGCTTAAAGAAGTGGAGGTGGGAGCTGTCCTAGTTCGACATAAAATACCGCCCGAGGCAGGCCATCAAATCACAAGCCCTAACCGATTTTATCGTCGAGTGCACCATCCCCAGCAAAGAATCGGAGTCCGCGCCGACCCTCGCGGCTCAACACCCGATCGTGGGTAGACCTGACTCAGTCCCTGAGTGGGTCATTTACGTCGACGGGTTCTCAACCGAGGAAGGCTGTGGCGCCGGCCTCATCATTTGGGGCCCGAACGAGGCGGAATGGAGTATTATCTAAACCCCGGATTCAAGGCCTCAAACAACGTGGCAGAGTACGAGGCCCTGCTGGCTGGGCTGCGCATAGCCTCCGGGCTGGGGCTAAAAACAATTCAAATCCGTAGTGACTCAGCCCTAGTCGTTGGTCAAGTGACCAGCCACTTCCACGCTCGGGAACCTATAATGGTGAAGTATCTGGCCGAGGTAAGAAAACTTCGGAAGAACTTCGACGAAGTACAGATAGAGAAAATACCCAGGAAGCTCAATGCCCAAGCCGACGGCCTAAGCAAGCTGGCTTCATCCTACTCGGCCAACAACAAGCGGTCTATCCTCTTCGAAACCTTTCCACGGCCCAGTGTGGAAGACGGGGAAACAATACTCTATGTATATACAGCACAGGAAGATGACCAGGACTGGAGGAAGCCCCTCGTGGAATTCCTAAGGGATGGAGCACTCCCAGAAGATCGGGGAGCAGCCCGCCGTCTCCGGGCCAAAGCCCGTCACTTCGTCTGGAGCAATAGGAACCTTTACAAGAAATCCTTCACTCAACCCCTGCTCCGGTGCGTCGACCCCCATGAATCCGACTACGTCTTCCGTGAAATCCATGAAGGGGTCGGCAGCGCACACCAAGGGGCCCGAACCTTAATCTAGAAAGCGTTGCTCCAGGGGTACTACTGGCCAACTATCCACGAAGACGCCCAGAAGCTCGTCAGGAGATGCAAAAGTTGCCAGCTCTACGGAAGCATACCTCGCCTTCCGGCTACCGAGCTAACTGCTTTAACTTCCTCATGGCCTTTCCCCACGTGGGGATTAGACATGATAGGCCAGTTCCCGACTGGTACGGGCGGACACAAGTATATCCTTGTCACAGAAGACTACTTCACGAAGTGGGTCGAGGCCGTCCCCATCAGGAAACCGGATGCCGCCACGACCATCAAGTTCCTGCAGAATAACCTGATACTCCGGTTCGGCATCCCGAGGTGTATCATCACCGACCATGGGACGAACTTCGAAAACGAGAAATTGAAGGATTTCTGCAATGAATACCATATCCTCATGAAGTTTGCCGCGGTCGCACATCCCCAGTGCAATGGGCAGGCTGAAGTCGCTAACTGGGACGTCCTCCGAGGTCTCCGGACCCGCCTAGAAGGACGCCAAGGCAGTTGGGTCAAGGAATTGCCCCGGGTCCTATAGGCCCTGCGCATGTCAAAGAAGACCCCCACCGGGGAGACCCCCTTCAGCCTCTGCTACGTGACCGAGGCAATGGTCCCAGCGGAGATCGGGCTACCCAGTCACTGGGTCGAACACTTCAACGACGAAGCAAACACCACAGCACTACAAACCAACCTGGACATCTTGGAGAAACGAGACCGGGCTCAGATCAGGGTTGCTGCCTATCAGCAGCAAACTTCCCGATACTACAACGCGCGGGTCAAGCGTCGCTCCTTCAGAACCGGAGATCTGGTCCTGCGGCGAAACGAGTTCGTCGATCAAGGCAGGTTGTATAAGTTTTCCCTGAAATAGGACGATCCTTTCCTCGTCTCCGAGGTGCTTCCCGGTGGAGCCTACCGCTTGCAGGACGCGGACGGGTGCAAGTTTCCATGGCCTTACAACGCTGAGAAGCTCAAGCTGTACCAGTAAAGTGAATACCTACGAGTGTGTACCTCTCCTTTTACAAAGACAATGTAAATTTTTCGAAAAAGTCCTTTCCATTCAAATAACAATAAGGGAACGCTAGAACATTGCAAAAGAAGAGTCTTATTCATCCCAAAAGGTACTATGGGCTCCTCAGCCTTACAGAAAAAGGGAAGGTTACAACAAAGGCAGAACAGGATGAAGGAAGTACTCCTGGTGATACTCGGAATAGATTTCCCTTAGACGGGCCCTCACCGCCATAGCCCGCTCCCACCGACGCAGCGCACGGACCCGAGACGCCACAGAAGCACCCGACGCACCGCCCTCTGAGCATTGGCCCGCGATGTACCTCATCTTGAAACACTCCAGGATGAGAGCGAAGGATCGATCGTGCCTGGCCTTCGAGATGAGGACGAACAGGAAGATCGAACGTACCTTGTCGAGTGCTTCGTCTAGAAGGTCCTCGGTGAAGGGGTTATCCAGACCCGGAGACCCCCTCCAGATCGCGTACATCAGCATCTGAAGCAGGGACGACCGCCGAGGGAGAAGCCGGCCAAAGTGATCCTCTAGGCACTGAACCAACCTCCGGTACCCATCTTCGGTCAGAGATTGGTCATACAAAGCGACATCATCAAGGGAGATGATCTCTTCGATCAAATACACACGCCCAGTCATCTCAAAGAAAGCGATACCAGAGGAGCTGCCATCCCCTCTCTATTTATAACCCCAAGCAAATATTCAAGAACCCGGATTCTCGCGCATACCAGCGTGAATCTTGGGAATCGCGTCAGCTAGTCGAATGCCACGCCGCCACATGGCGATACAGATGCGGCTTCGCGAAAGATTCTGCCTTCCCCCCTCCCCGTACATCCCTGACACATGTCATCCGTGACTATTTCCCTTCCCGATGTTCATGCATCTGGAGGGTCGGTAAATTCTTGCGAAACCGGGCGTCAACCCTTCTCGATCCTACCTCGCAACGCCAGGGACCAAAGCCCTCACCAAGAGGCAGCCGAGTGGCTACCCTGCTCGGCTAGCCCTGGCTGGTAGTTCCCTACCCCACAACGCCAGGGGTCTAAGCCCTCGCCAAGAGGCAACTAAGCAGCTTCACTGTTCGGTCCATCCTTAGTAGGCCACTTGCGGCCCCTCCCATGCTAAGGATCTAAGCCCTCACTAAGAGGCATCCCAGCAGCTACCCTGCTCGGTTATCCCTGTCTGGTAGCTCCCCTACCCCACAACGCCAGGGATCAAAGCCCTCACCAAGAGGCAGCCGAGCGGCTACCCTGCTCGGCTATCCCTGGCTGGTAGCTCCCCTACCCCACAATGCCAGGGATCGAAGCCCTCGCCAAGAGGCACCGGCGGCAACCCTGCTCGGCCATCCTTAAGGACCAAAGCCCTCGCCAGAGGCACCGGGCAGTAACCATGCTCGGCCAATCCTTAGTAGGCCAATTACGGCCCATCCCGCGCTAAGGATCAAAAGCCCTCGCAAGAGGCAACCGGGCCCGCCTTTGCTTGGTTATCCCTGGCTGGTAGCTCCCTACCCCAACACACCAGGGATCAAAGCCCTCTCCAAGAGTCACCAGGCAGTAACCCTGCTCGGCCCGTCCTTAAGGATCAAAAGCCCTCAAAAGAGGCAACCGGGCCCGCCCTTTCTCGGTTATCCCTGGCCGGTAGCTCCCTACCCCAAAAAACCATGGATCAAAGCCCTCGCCAAGAGGCACCGAGTAGCTACCCTGCTCGGCTCGTCCTTAGTAGGCCACTTACGGCCCCTCCTGCGCTAAGGATCAAATCCCTCGCAAGAGGCAACCTGGCCCGCCCTTGCTCGGTTATCCCTCGCCGGTAGCTCTCTACCCCAACACACCAGGGATCAAAGCCCTCGCCAAGAGGCACCGAGCAGCTATCCCTGGCTGGTAGCTCCCTACCCCAACACACCAGGGATCAAAGCCCTCACCAAGAGGCAACTGAGCAGCTTCACTGCTCGGTCCATCCCTAGCAGGCCTTGTACAGCCCTTACAACGCCAGGGATCGAAGCCCTCGCCTAGAGGCAGCCCAGCAGCTACCCTACTCGGCCCATCCTTAGTAGGCCTCTTACGGCCACTCCAACAACTAAGGAACATGACCTCACCAAGAGGCATCCGGTCTATCTACGTCTGAGCGATCTCCACCTCGACTTCAGGGCCATGGAGATATCGTCTTCCCGCCAGTCTTCGTACATTTGTAAAACGATCAGATTCAACTCGACGCGTAATCGCCAAACGAATAACCAACATAACACAAAGGCAGTACTGTGCAAATACAAGTGTTTACCGGCAAAGGAAAATACGCGTGCAAACACAACTACAAAAAGTTTTATTCACAAAGCAAAAAGTCTTTACAACGGTATTGTGGGCTCCCCAGCCTTATCAGATTACCCGAAGGCTTACAAAAAAGAGAGGAAGAAAAACCAAAAAACGGTGACCCCGCAGGCCCAGCCTAGACCTCGCCTCCCTCATCACCATCGACCGGAGGCATGATCCTTTAACCTGTACCTGTCCTTTTTCTTTCTTTTTCCTAAAAGCAATGTAAATTCTTCCTAGGATCTACTGTTGACTAAATAAAGATCAATGGAACATTGCGAAAAAGAAAGGAAATCTTTGTTCATTCAAAGGGTATTATGGGCTCCTCAGCCATACATGCATAAAAAGGGGGGAAGTTACAATAGCGGGGGTAAGGGGTGCAGCGAGCACTGCTCGTGGTACTCGGCAAAGATCTCCGCCAACCGAGGCCGCGCGAGTTCCATCCTCTGTTCCCGGTTCCCCCCGCGGGCATCGATCCCAAGCCTCAGCCCGTAGCATTCCCGGACGAGCGCCTCCAAGTGCGCCAGCCGGTTTGCGGACATCAAGCCAAAGCACCTTAAGGACCGCAGCTTGCCCACGGCCTCGTCGAAGAGCTGCTCCGACAGGGGGTTGTAAAGCCCCGAAGATGCCCTCCAGATGGAGTACATCAGTAGCTGCAGCAGGGAGGAGCGCCTAGGGAGCAGCCGACCGAAGTGCTCCTCAATGAGAGCAACCACCAACTGCACCGTGTCCTCGGTGCGGTTGCGGTCATAAAGGTACACATCTGCAGAAATGATGATTTCGGGGATAGTGAATGAGAAATCCTCCATTTTCGATGGCCTATCTGCGAAGGGGGAAGAACCAGTACTCCTTATATAGCCCACTGTGCAGCCCAACGGCCGCCACGCGGCGTCCACCGAACGTCGCCTGATCGAAACGAAGCGACGCGCCACGTGGCGTCCATCGAACGTTACTCGGTGGAAACGAAACGACGCGCCCCTGTCGCTTCGTCTCCCCCGGCATTAAATACACTAGACGCACGCGCCGTTGCCCCGACCGTTCCCATTCCCTGCACCTACAGCCGAACGACCAGGCTGCGCCTCGTCAAAGATTCAACTCAGCAGCCGCCCTGCTCAAACATCCCCGGCCGGCAGCACCCCTGCCACAACGCCGGGGATCAAAAAGCCCTCCCAGAGGCATTCCAGAGTCAATCGAGGCCCGAGGTTCCCTCGCTCGTCTATCCCCCGCGGGCAACTTCCCTGCCATAACGTCGGGGATCAAAAGAGCCCTCCCAGAGGCAGTCGAGGCCCTAGGTTCCCTCGCTCGGCTATCCCCCGCGGGCAGCTTCCCTGCCACAACGCCGGGGATCAAAAGAGCCTTCCCAGAGACAGTCGAGGCCCGAGGTTCCCTCGCTCGGCTATCCCCCACGGGCAGCTTCCCTGCCACAACGCTGGGATCAAAAAGCCCTCCCTGAGGCAGTCGAGGCCTGAGGTTCCCTCGCTCGGCTATCCCCCGTGGGCAGCTTCCCTGCCATAACGCCGGGGATCAAAGAAAAGCCCTCCCAGAGGCAGTCGAGGCCTGAGGTTCCCTCGCTCGGCTATCCCCCGCGGGTAGCTTCCCTGCCACAACGCCGGGGATCAAAAAAGCCCTCCCAGAAGCAGTCGAAGACCGAGGTTCCCTCACTCGGCTATCTTTCAGGACAAAAGCCCTCGCCACGAGGCACCGGGCAGTAACCCTGCCCGGCCAAGGGTCCTTGGTAGGCTTCCTACAGCCTTATAGCTTTCCTCGCGCCAAGGGCCAAAGTCCTCCCAGAGGCAGTCGGGTCCTTGCCCGGCTATCCTCGGCTGGTAGCTTCCTACCACAACCGACAGGGATCAAAGTCCTCGCCAAGAGGCATTGGGCAGTAACCCTGCTCGGTCCCAGTCCTGAAGAATCTAAAAGCCCTCCCAGAGGCAGCCGAGCCCGAGGTCCCCTCGCTCGGCTATCCCCGGTGGGCAGCTCCTAGCCACACGCCGGGGATCAAAAATTCCTCCCCAAGGCTGGTAGTCGCCTAACCACAACTCTAAAGAGCCAAGCCCTCCAAAAGATGACTGAGCAGCTACCCTGCCCGGTCACCCCCAGATGACGGCAGATACTCTAAATCAGAAACAGATATCAGGTCTATCCAAGCCTAAACGATCTCCCCCTCGACCTCGGGGCCTAAGGAGATACCTCCTCGAAGACGCTCGTCGGCAAACAACTGCAGTCAGCTCGACGGACGATCATTAAACAGAGGGCCAACCTGACAGGAAAGCACAACGGCGCAAGTAAAAATATCCTAAGCGAGTATTCTTCACAAACAGATGGAAGAAAGGAAAAATTTATCACAGCTGAAGAAGGAAAACTTTATTACTACTGCCAAAGATAAGTTTTTACAGAAGGTATTCTCTGGCTCCTTAGCCTTACAAAATTCAAAAGAAAAAAATGAAGACAGGAGAGCGGGGGCTCTACACCTCGGGCCCGGGCACGACCTCGAGGTCCTCAACCTCCACCACTGGGGGCGCTGGGTCCTCGGCCCCCACCTCGCCGGGAGCCTCTCCCCCTTGCTCGTCGGCGCCCATGAGGGGGAACTCGGCCCGGAGATCCGTGTCGTCGAATTTCGGCATCTTAGACTTCACGGCATCAAGGGAGTCGTGCCAGATGTGGGTCGTGGCCACGGCCAGGTCGTCATAAAAATCCCTCGACCTCTTATAGCTCGCCACGGCCTTCGATCCAGCCGACTTGAAGGCCTCAGCCGATGCCCCCAGCTCCTTTCGAAAGGTATTCACCGTCTTCTTCAGGTTGCCGGCGAGCACCTGGGAGTCCCCGAGCTTGCCCTCGGCGATCGCGGTAGCCTCGCAATGCCGGGCGACCTCCCTTTTCCCGGCTGCCACCTCACCCTCCAGGGCGGCGATCCTCACCGACATCGCCTCCTGCTCTCGCCTGGAGCTTTCTTGCAACGCGGCGAGCTGTCCCGTGGCCTCCACCGCCGGGGCTACCACCTCAGTCTCCACGCGGAGGGCGAGGGCTACGTGCTGGAGAGTCTGGGAAGGCGCAAAAAGAAGAAGGATCAGAAACACGAAGGAAAACACTAAATCTCACCGCGCAATGGGGCCTTACCTGCACGGCTTCCTGGGCGATCGACGCCAGCTGAGCTTTGAGGGTCCCCCCAGGAACCCGACCCCTGGCCGAGGTCTCTATCTCGTGGAGGAGGCTGTCCGTGATTGACAGCCCGACGGCACCGCGAACCGGAGCCCCCCTTCTGCCACCACGGTCGGCGAGGACGGGCCCCGGGAAGGTCTCCGGGAACTCCTCTTAAGCGGCTCCGAGAGGGAACCGATCTCCTCTTCCGAGGCCGTGTCCTCCACAATCAAGGCCCGCTTCGGACCCGACGCTCTGCTGGGGCCCGGGGCGGGATCCACCGCCGAACGTCCCCGGGGAACCGTCACCGGGTCAGTGGGAGCGGGGGAAAGCTGTGCCTGGGAAGAGCTGGCATCCCCGGCCCTGGCAGGCTGCCTCGGTTGGCGCATAGCATCTCGGAGAGTGCCGAAGTCCATGGATCCTGTACAAAACAAACACCCAACTTATCAGCAACACGAGTAAAGCATAAACCTAGAAAGCAAGCCTAACTTACCGACGAACTCGGCGGGGCTAAGCCCGGCCCATCTCAAGACCCTCTCGGACAGCAGCACGTCATGTCTGGGGATGGGCTCCCACGATGCCACTCTCACCGCGGCGGGATCGTTGGACAGGTTCCCCGGCAAACACTTCTCCCTCGACCATTTGGTGGGCACCGGCCAGTCCTCGCCCTCGGGAGGGGAAATGAAGAAAAATTTCTTTTTCCAATCATGGATGGAGGAGGGAAAGGCCACGACCCCGGTCCCGGCAGCGACCACGGGCCGCTTCCTAAAAGTAAAGTAAACCCATCTTGGGTCGCCCGCTCGACCGCCGGGGTGACTCTTGAAAACAAGGGAGGAATCGAGAAGGGAAAGAATGAAAGGAACCGCCTACAGCCTCAGGCGGATCAGGAACCCAAGGAGAAGCCTCCACGTGTTCGGCACAAGCTGGCCAGGGGCCAAACCGAAAAAATTCAGAGCGGCGATGACCTCAGGAGAGAAGGGCAGGCGCATTCCGCCCCAAAAAGCTTCCAAATACAGGGCAATCTCCCTGCCCCGTACCTGGTCTGCCCTCTCTCCCTCTTCGGCCAGACGGAGCGTGTAGCTCGGGGGAATGTGGAAGCGGGCTCGAGCGTTGGCGAGCTCGTCCTCATGCCTCACCTAGCACGAGGTGCTGGGGGCTATATCTACCACCTCCTCCCTGGAGGCGGCCCCCGCCTCATGGCCCCGGGGAGAGAGCCCAGCCCCTGCTCCCCGAGGGGACTCTGACATGTCTAAAAGAACCCTAACATCTACTCCTACAACGTATACTGATTCTACAGGGGAAGACATCTAACCTGGGAAAGAAATTCTTCAAAAGTTGGGAACAAGGGAGGGGAGACGAGCGCCGAGCAGCGGGGGCTTGAGAATGAGAAAATATGAGAGAGTAAGGGCCCTAGGGCGGGCCCCACCCGTATTTATTACCGCACACGGCCTCATCCAACGGCACCCATCGTCTCCCGCCGAAATGGCTCCTTGCGCCCAGCGGCTCAGATCGTTCCACGTGGCAGCCCAGCGATTGACCGCGTCCCATCAGACGCCGCAGGCCTGCGCGCGTCACATCAGCCAGTTGGCGCTCGACACGTGGACCGTCGCTTCGACTGCAGAGTGCACGAATCGGCGCACCCTCCTTAAATGCAAAGATCTCGCCTCGATTCGCTAGTGGAAAAGACGACCGACGGCTCGAGGACTCATCTCGGCACAACCCTGAGGAGGAGCTCACCTCGGGGGGGCCGGCAATCCACTCCTGACCCGACCCGCTAGATGGTCGGGGCAAGAGTGGGGGGCTAATGATGACACTCAATATTGACGACCTCCAAGATCAGGGCACGTGGCAGATGACGTGTCCCAAGACTGAGGAGAAAGGGCCCGCAGAGGCCGACCAGGCCGCCCACGAGGCCCCCTGCAGATCAGCCTCCTCGGCCATTCAGCTCACCCCGATCCACCATAGGACCAAGACTCCTCGGCCTCCCCGCTCATCCCGAGCTCCCTGCCGAGGCCGTCTTCCTCGGTCCTCCGACCAACTCCACCGCTCACAGGCGTAACCGCCGCTCCGCGAATCTCGCCAAGTGCAGATTCTCCACCAGCAACATCCCACGTTCCACGCCATCACGATCCCCATTAATGGGCGATCCGCTCTCTACGCGGGCGTGACGTCGGGAGCGTAACCGCCGGCGAGATTCTCGCACCTGCTGCTGCGTGCCGCCACCACTATATAAACCCCCATCACAGAGGGGTGAAGTAATCCATTCTTTACACATTTTACGCCGTTACTCTGCTCGGATCTCATCACTAACTTGAGCGTCGAAGGGTCCTCGGTGGTACCAAACCACCTCGGTACTTCTTTGCAGGTACTCGGCGACAGCCTCCTCGCCCCACCTTCTCCTCTCAAAATCCATTGAGACCCACACGCAACGAAGGACAATCAACCAAGTTCGTCTCGAGATTAATGGAAGACAGCATCTGACGGAGGCCCGAAAAGGAGCTCCATCAATTCCTAAAAATGATTTCCATTGTATAATATCTTAAAGTTATCTACATTTCATTTCTACTTAAGATATAGACTTAAATGCAACAATCTCTCTTATGCTTTCAGCCCGTGGTAGAAGATTGCCATATACTTTAAAAAAGCATATAACTATCATATTTAACCGTACTCCATTAGTATTAACGGTCCACATCATCGCCGCTGTAGAGAGTTTTTCGTCACCCCTTTGAGGTAAGATACGCATGTGTTTCAGGCGTGTACAGATTCTCACTGCTCGATGGTGGACATGGGTTTATTGATCGTGGGAATTTTAATCTCCCGTAGCCACGGACAAAACTGTCGTTAATTACCCCACTTTAAGACGAGTGAACCTCCGATTAACGGGTCATGCGGATCATGCGAACTCAATATGAAATATGTGTTTTTTGTGTGTGGTGGTGTGTTTAAAAATGATTTCTAAAGGTGCTTGAACATATCGAGAGTCATCACAAAGAGAAAGTATTCTGAGCATATCAAATGACTCCCGAAATAGAAAAGAGAGAGGATTTTAGTGGCCTCCTGAGTCCGGAAGGCCACCCGAGACGATGGGACCCCTTTTGGGGGGTCCCGAGACAATGACCCCTCAAGGGGGATCCCAACAGCGGGATCCCTCTTTTGGAGGGATCCTGATGGCGAGACCCCTTGAGGTGGGGTCGTGAAAGCGGGATCCCCCTTTTGCGGGGTCCAAAAGTGGGAACCCTCGGAAGGGGGTCTTAAGAGGGGACCCTTCTTTATGGGGTTCCGAAGGTGGGACCCCTCTTTAAGGGGGTCCCGAAAAAGAAATCCCTCTTTGGAGGGGTTTCCAATTGTAAGACCGCATGTCCCAAAAGTGGGAACTCCTTTTGGGGCAATTCTGAAAGCGGGAACCCTCTTTGGAGGGTTTCCAGAGCGGGGACTCTTTTCTTGAGGGAGTTTCGACGAGGAATATGGTTGTAACACATATTCTCGTGAATCTCATGAGGGATCCGGTATCGAAAGAGGTTCGTGGGGGTGAAAGCTATTAGCTTTCATCTCAAAGACATCGATTTTATGCATTTGGATGATGAAACACATAGGTTTCGCTCGGTTTTTCATCCTTGGTCCTTAATTGGGATTTCACCCCAAGAGATCTCCTTCTTCTCTTTTTCTTTGGTTTGTTAAAGAAAGATAATATCTTTTCTCTTATTTTGGGTCTTAAATTAGTTTTATTTTGGGTTTTTGAGAGAAAGTAACTCTCTTTTGTGAATTTTCTGGAGGAAGAACATGAAGTGAAGAATGAGAGAGAAAATCACCTCAAGAAAGAGATGAAGACTCAAAACCCTAAAAAGAATAGAATAAGAAGTTGTTATCATTTCTATTTTGGGTGAGATTTAAATACCCCTTACATTTTGCACTTGAGCTCTCGGGTTTTATAAATTGGTTTTTTGCCTGTTTTCCTAATATATGTGTATACTTTTGCACCTTAGCCGTTGGGCTTTACAAAATTGGTTTTTTGCCTTTACTCTTGCATTTATTTTTACCAAATTGCATAATAAACATATTTATTATATTTCTTCCTTTTTTACTTTCTTGAGCTTAGACCCGGCCTACATGTTTGAGCTTGGACCTGGCATAAGCCGGCCTTAGACCCACTTGACTTGAGTTTGGGCTTAGTCCCGGGTTTGGGTTGTTAGTGTATATGCCCTAGGGGCCATTATTGTATCATACTAGCATGTATATTACTTAATGGAAGCTTGGGATATTCACAATTGTAAATAACAGTCTTGCTAAATATAGTAGTATGCTACTTGGTTTGAGTCTACTTTAATATGTGCATATGTTTCTTGTAACGTATCACTTATACATATTAGTAGAGCCCATAGGATCTTTGCTTGATTACCAGCGTCGTGATGGCAGTCACACTAGTGGGGGCTGGGTAGTCTGTAAGCAACATCCTATATAGGTCACTGGTCATTGGATTATCGAGATAGGGCATCGATATTCCGGAGTAGACTAAGTGTATACGCTTCTCATCCCAGTTGGGGAGATGGTCTGTCCCACAGCCATCAGTACGTCATACTAGAGATAGTATACAGGTGCTCGTTAGGTTACGGGTACACCGGACAGGACTCGCCGGGGAACTGATTGGTTGGTATTATACCCATCGTCAGTTAACAGTTCCCAGGTGACATGAGTACAGCATAGTCCGCAGACTTGACACTGCTACTTCGCCTCGAGTGTGTCCCACTGTTCTTAGATTGCTACCCTACCACGGCTCAAAGGAGTCGTGCAAACAGGTAGCAGTTGGGTGCAGTCCCGAGCACTTGGAGGCAGTGGCGGTTAGATAGGATTCGTCTCTCCCGGTATTGGGAGTTGATATCGCGCTGTGTCAGAGAGCCATTACGCAAAGTCCCTGGCCAGGGCAAGCGAGATATACTGGTAGGTTCCAGTAGCTTCTCAGGGTGTAATGGGCTTCGCTCCGACATGACTTATACAGCTATTAGGGGACTGACGCTTGCCGCCCCCTAGGCTTGATATGCGATAGTCTTAGACGAACAGACCGGACTGTACGAAGATTGTCACATCAGGCTCAGTGGGAGTTCGGATGATTTTCCTCATCGGCCTTCTTATCGACATCTACCTGGGAACCGTTACGTACAGCTAGTGCCGCTTGCGGTCTGTGGTTAAACCCACTGCCAGCGTAGTGTCGAGTCTTTAGAGTCCCACACAGAGAGTTTCCCTGCTCCAGGCGAAACGATATAGAGGTCGTACGGTTTTACGACAAAGGTTCGGACGCGTACGTGTGTTTACGCACGTACGACTTTTCGGACAGTTTTTACTAGCCGGCTTTGGTTTAAGCCAGATTCTAGTATCCGGTTATTGGATTTATACAGTCTAAAGTTTTTCCGTGTTTTCACGGATAGGAGGGGCGTTCTCGTAATTGCGCGAGAAGGTTCTAGAAGATGGTGACTAAGGAGGTTAAGGTGGCATATACATTGAATGAGATTAGTGAGTCATAAGGGTGATTCATCCATGTCATTAATGCATCATAAATGCTTAATGACTCATGGAGATGAATCACCATTAGATATTTATGAAGCATGATTATTCATCATTTTCTTTTCTTTTCTTGATAAATCTTAATGCTTCATATATATTATGATAACTTATTTTCTCATCTCAATTATCATTCTCACCTTCTCTCTCCTCAAGCTCACTCTCTCTTGAAACCCTAACCTTAACCTCTCATGTGTTGAGATCAAGGGTTAGATAGACTAAAACATCTATAACCTCACTCTATATCCTCTAGGTAGCTTAGATTAGCACTTTAAGCAACCTAGTTATCTCAAGTTTGAGATTAAGCTTGGCGTAGGAGCTCTCGGGTGGATCGTCTTTGATTCAAGGAGGCCGTGAAGTTGTCGATGTTCCAAGGAGCCTACGAGGAGTGGAGAACAGCGATGAAGACCCGAAGGACATGGTTCTTGAGGTATAATCACTTCACATAGTAGTTTAGAACTTCTATGATTGTTGTTAGTTATCGTTTAGCTTCGATTCATGCGGTTAGTCGATGTTTAAGCAAAGAACAAGATCGTTTTTCATATTTTTGCCTCCCCGCAAGTCGTGGGGTGTTGCACATCGACTTACAGTGGTATCAGAGTCTCGCTAAACAATAAATAACTCACTTGCAAAATTGTATGAATTTCGAACGGAAAAAACAAACCGGAAAACCCCGATATCATGAGTTTTCTGTCGATTTTTAAATGAGGTCCAAAAATTTTTCAGGGACCTTCAGAAAGCCTTAAATGATAGTATAAGAACACCCAAGAAATTTGGGCTCATGAATCGACCAAAGCACCGCGGAACCGCGGCCGATCCCACCGATCCGCCGCGATTCCGCCGCGCTTTAGACGATTCATTAGCCTAATTTTCCTGTGTGGGTCCTCTGTGATATTTGGTATTTTCTGGAATTTTTTAATTATTGCTCAGGTTTCATATTTACAAAGAAGTATTGGAGCAAAATTAAATGTGTTTAATCGATCGAAATTATACAGTATTTGCTTGTTGGATTATATCTGTGTTTGTATAATGTGTTCGTAAACCTCCTCTAACTGCTAGTATGTCGGTTGGCAGGGGGTTGCACATTTCTGTAATGGATTTTATCTGTTTGTGTATATGAACTATGTTGGACTGTTGTGATGTATAGCCGGGGTTATGTGATGGGTTATTATTTAATTCATTTGATGTAAATGTAATAAGTTGTAATATTATTTTGCGGGGCACATCCAGGTTGCAGTTGTAGCCACCGTTGTATTATTTCTTTTTACTGTTTTTGCTCCTAGGATAGACCCAAGGTGGAGTGCACAAACTACCGGGTATTTTGAAGTGTTGAGGCAGACCGCTTCACTTCTGGTACTTAGCGGGTAGTTTGCCGTACCCGTAGGGGTCTGGGGTGGGGTAATGGCTATTCATCATAACTGTGTAATCCATCTTTCATTGCAGGCTCAAAAGAAATGCGGATTGCTTGCAAATCCAATATTGTTTATCTGTGATCTGGAATGCCTATTATTGCGTCTGACGAATGTACAATATCTATATATGATAGCTATTTAAACGTCACTTATGTTTTACACCCGTGCTAGCCCAACCCCCGCTCTGTCGTTAGTTAAGTAACCTAACGGGTGATGACGGGACCCCGTGGCGAATGCGGATGGCATAAGAGGACGTGGTATTTTCGTTGTTTTCTGCAATGATAGGTTAAATGATGGGACGCATTATTATAATGCAAAGAAAATAAACCAAAGTTTAAATCGTTGGAACAAATTTAAAAGAAACCACTCGGTTATTTTAAAAGAGCAGAATTTTTAATTGCGGAGGTTTAGCCACTCCTTTTAAAAAGTATCAGGTTCCTTCGATTATATCAAGTTCACTACGTTCACGGTTTTGCCAAAACCATTCGTAGCCCTCCGTCATTTCATGTGGGTATTCAATAGTATTCAAGCTGTGTTTGTTGGCCAAAGTCAAGGCACAGTGTTTGGTAGCTATTGAATATTGATATGCAGCATAGATAGATGCGTTGGTTTGGGACAGTCGTACTGCTTTGTTGGCCAAAGTCAAGGGTATGTACGGATGGGTTCAAATTAACCTGGACAATGACGGGTAGAACTTGACATGTGACTTATGATTTGTTGACCAAAGTCAAGGTCATAAGAGCATGGGGCAAAAATCTATATCGGGAATTTCTAAAGAAACTGAAATTTGCAGAGAAAGCATACCATTTTGGAGTTTGATGAATGTTGGTAGGATTCCTTCAACATTATCATACGATGATATTTTGGATCCCGATTCTACTGTGAGTACATGCTACTTATCAGGAGATTCGTCACTTAACGATCAATGCTATAAACCAAGTAGGTGCCGAGAAAGGTGTCAGCGGGGTTACGCCCCCAGAGAAAAGAGGTTATTTAATTAAGGAACTTCGCGAAAGCGTTGGAAAACCTCCCTCGAAGTATCGACACTGGCCTGGCTGAACGGTTAAGCAAGTATTGTACGGTGAGAATTGTCCTGGCTAATTCTTCTTTTATGGTTTGAGGAGGGATTCGAGAAACAGTGGGAGCCATCCTGTTTAAATAAATTAAAAACCAATCTAAACTTGCAACAGCATCATGCTAAAATGTTTTCTTCTCTCTCTCTTAATTGCAGCGACCTTGTGACCACACATAGGTTACATCTAGATAACAAATTGACTGAATCTGACTTATATGACTGGCAAAAGTCTGTCCAGATGTCCATTGCCTATAACAAGCTGGACAACCCTATTACTACTCAAGATCCCGCCGTCTCAGGTCCAGTTTCCACTGTCGCGGATATGGATATCCGTCAGACAAGGGAAAAAGATAAAGCGAAAGCTAAGTGCCTCATGTTAGCTTCAGTTGATGGTGTATACCAGAAGCAGCATGAGAAGATGGACTTAGTTTCCATCTTTCTCCATAATAAAGATTTATATGGAGAGCAATCTCATATCACTAGATATGAAACCTCGAACGAATTAATTCAAGCAAGATTAGCTGACGGGTCATCTGTAGGGGACAACGTCCTTACAATGACTAGCTGTATTGATGGGCTCCAGGACCTGGAGACCGCGTTGGGGAACGAGTCAAATACTGACTTGATTCTACAGTCTCTGCCTCCTATCCTGAAGGAAACTAGGGAGGGAGAAGGAAAGAGAAAGGCAAAGGTTTCGGGACTGGATATAGTAAAACAAGGACGTTCCTATTGTTACAGGAATGAACATTGGCAGAAAGATTGCAGGGCTTTAGAAGCCAGTAGCCAGGATTCGAAGCATGTTGTGGATTCATCTTCGGGTGTGTTTATGATAGAAAACTGTATGTCAATTAACCCTACTTCCTGGGTATTGGATACCGGATCAGGAACTCACATCTGTAATTCATTACAGGCTCTGAGAAATCGTAGAGTTATCGGGATAGGTGATATGACCCTCACAGTTGCTAACGGAATGAGCATGGACGCTGAATCCGTAGGGGAATATCATCTTGGAATGACAACTGGACAGATATTGATTCTGCGTAACTGTTTTTATGTACCAGGTACGACTTGTAATATCATATCTGTACCCTTACTTTCTAAGGAAGGATATGATTTTGCTTTTACAAGAGATGTGGTTCACATCCACCTAAATCAAGATTTGATTGGGTCAGGTACATTAGAAAACGGAATATACGTATTAAATCAAGCTCAGATTTTCAGTGTCCAGAATACACTTAAAAGAAAGTCTCCGGAATTAAATCAGGCTTTCTTATGGTATTGTAGACTAGGTCACATCAATGAAAGAAGGTTGACTAAGTTACATAGAGAAGGATATTTGAATCCGTTCGAATATCAGTCTTATGCCACTTGTGAATCTTGTCTCATGAGAAAGATGACAAAGACTCCGTTCACTGGACACGGAGAAAGAGCAAGCGAGCTCTTAGGACTCATACACAGTGATGTATGTGGTCCAATGTCTATACATGCGTGAGGTGGTTATTCCTACTTCATTACTTTTACGGATGATTTCTCTAGGTATGGACATATCTTCTTAATGAAGCATAAATCCGAGGCCTTTGAGAAATTCCAGGAATACAAGAATGAAGTGGAAAAACAAACAGGCAAGAGTATAAAGACACTGAGATCTGATCGAGGTGGTGAATACTTAAGTGCCGAGTTCCTGGGTTACTTAAAAGAGAATGGAATTCTCTCTCAGCTTACTCCTCCATACACACCACAACACAACGGTGTATCAGAAAGGAGGAATCGAACCCTATTAGATATGGTTCGTTCCATGATGAGTAATGCTGAGTTACCGCGATCATTCTGGGGATATGCACTAGAATCAGCTGCATATCTTTTGAACCAAGTTCCAACCAAGACTGTGCCTACCACACCATATCAGATGTAGAGTGGGAAGAAACCCAGTCTTAAGTATCTTAAGACATGGGGATGTCCAGCTTTTGTAAAGAAGCAGCATGCAGACAAGCTCGAGGCACGCTCAGTAAAATGCAAATTTGTGGGATATCCAAAGAACTCCAAGGGATATTATTTCTATTACGCAGAGGAACAAAAGGTCTTTGTTTCTCCTCATGCCTGCTTCTTGGAAACTGAATTTTTGGAAAATCAGAAAAGTGGGAGCGCAATAGAACTGGAAGAAATTCCAGAACCACAAACTGTTACTGAAAGTATGGTAGAACCAGAGGTTTCAGAAGAAAGGGACATCCCAACGCCACTCCGCAGGAGTAGTAGGCAATCTCATCCGCCCGAGAGATACTACGGTTTTCTCATAGACGGGGATAGAGAGGATTGCACTATTGACTATGATGAGCCTACTAGCTTCCAGCAAGCCATTCAGAGCGGTGACTCGGTAAAATGGCTGGAAGCAATGCGGACCGAAATGGAGTCCATGTACACTAACAAAGTATGGACTTTGGACGTTGCTCTAGATGGGGTAAAACCCATAGGATGCAAATGGATCTTCAAAAAGAAGATTGGTGTAGATAGACAGGTTGAAACCTATAAAGCTAGACTTGTTGCAAAGGGTTTCCGTCAAAGACCTGGTTTGGACTATGACGAAACCTTTTCTCCAGTAGCTATACTTAAATCCATTCGGGTCCTTCTTGCTATTGCTGCCTTCCACGATTATGAAATCTGGCAGATGGACGTAAAGACGGCCTTTCTAAATGGTAATTTGGAAGAAAGCGTCTATATGGATCAGCCAGAGGGATTCATTCAGAGTGGGAGCAGCAGTAAAGTATGCAAGCTGCTTAAGTCCATTTATGGACTAAAGCAGGCATCGCGAAGTTGGAACATCTGTTTTGATGATGCTGTCAAAGAATTCGACTTCATCAAAAATCCAGATGAACCTTGCATATACAGTAAGATTGTAGGGAGAGTTGTAGTATTCCTCGTCTTGTACGTGGATGACATTCTCCTAATAGGAAATGATATTCCTATGTTACAGTCAGTCAAAAGATTCTTGTCACATAAATTCTCCATGAAAGACCTGGGTGATGCCACCTATATTCTAGGGATCCGGATCTATCGTGATAGATCAAAAAGGATGTTGGGACTTTCACGGTCCAGGTACATAGACACCATAGTGAAAAGATTCAGTATGGATGATTCTAAGCGCGGTAACCTACCGGCTTGTCACGGAATCACCCTCTCCAAAGAAATGTCTCCCAAGACTGATTTGGAAAGGGATCGCATGTCGATTATACCCTACGCTTCTGCGGTAGGCTCTATAATGTATGCGATGTTATGTACCAGACCGGATGTAGCATACGTATTGAACGTAGTAAGCCGGTATCAAGCAAACCCATGGGAGAAGCACTGGATAGCAGTAAAGAACATTCTCAAGTACCTGAGGAGGACTAAGGAAATGTTCTTAGTGTATGGCGGAAAAGACCTCCAGTTAGAGGCCTTTGCCGACTCCGGGTTCCAGAGTGACAAAGATGACTCCAAATCCATGTCGGGTTATGTCTTTACCCTCAATGGAGGGGCGGTCTGTTGGAAGAGTTCCAAACAGGAGACCGTTGCTGACTCAACGATGGAAGCAGAGTATATAGCTGCTTGCGATGCCGCAAAAGAAGCAGTCTGGATGAAGAAGTTCCTCACAGAACTTCAGGTGGTTCCTACCGGTGTTGGTCCAATACCTCTGTATTGTGACAACAACGGCGCTATAGTTTTAGCGAAGGAACCCAGGTCCCATCAGAAGTCCAGACACATCTTAAGGCGGTATCACCTGATCAGGGAGATCGTAGATCGCCGGGAGATCGAGGTGAAGAGAGTAGAGACAGAGAATAACATTGTTGATCCATTCACAAAGGCCCTTCCTCAGACGCAGTTCGAGATACTATTCGAGATGATATGTCTACGATATGCCAGCTCATGGCCCTAGTGCAAGTGGGAGATTGTTAGTGTATATGCCCTAGGGGCCATTATTGTATCATACTAGCATGTATATTACTTAATGGAAGCTTGGGATATTCACAGTTGTAAATAACAGTCTTGCTAAACATAGTAGTATGCTACTTGGTTTGAGTCTACTTTAATATGTGCATATGTTTCTTGTAACGTATCACTTATACATATTAGTAGAGCCCATAAGATCTTTGCTTGATTACCAGCGTCGTGATGGCAGTCACACTAGTGGGGGCTGGGTAGTCTGTACGCAACATCCTATATAGGTCCCTGGTCATTGGATTATCGAGATAGGGCATCGATATTCCGGAGTAGACTAAGTGTATACGCTTCTCATCCCAGTTGGGGAGATGGTCTGTCCCACAGCCATCAGTACATCATACTAGAGATAGTATACAGGTGCTCGTTAGGTTACAGGTACACCGGACAGGACTCACCGGGGAACTGATTGGTTGGTATTATACCCATCGTCAGTTAACAGTTCCCAGGTGACATGAGTACAGCATAGTCCGTAGACTTGACACTGCTACTTCGCCTCGATTGTGTCCCACTGTTCTTAGATTGCTACCCTACCACGGCTCAAAGGAGTCGTGCAAACAGGTAGCAGTTGGGTGCAGTCCCGAGCACTTGGAGGCAGTGGCGGTTAGATAGGATTCGTCTCTCCCGGTATTGGGAGTTGATATCGCGCTGTGTCAGAGAGCCATTACGCAAATTCCCTGGCCAGGGCAAGCGAGATATACTGGTAGGTTCCAGTAGCTTCTCAGGGTGTAATGGGCTTCGCTCCGACACGACTTATACAGCTATTAGGGGACTGACGCTTGCCGCCCCCTAGGCTTGATATGCGATAGTCTTAGACGAACAGACCGGACTGTACGAAGATTGTCACATCAGGCTCAGTGGGAGTACGGATGATTTTCCTCATCGGCCTTCTTATCGACATCTACCTGGGGACCGTTACGTACAGCTAGTGCCGCTTGCGGTCTGTGGTTAAACCCACTGCCAGCGTAGTGTCGAGTCTTTAGAGTCCCACACAGAGAGTTTCCCTGCTCCAGGCGAAACGATATAGAGGTCGTACGGTTTTACGACAAGGGTTCGGACGCGTACGTGTGTTTACGCACGTACGACTTTTCGGACAGTTTTTACTAGCCGGCTTTGGTTTAAGCCAGATTCTAGTATCCGGTTATTGGATTTATACAGTCTAAAGTTTTTACATGTTTTCACGGATAGAAGGGGCGTTCTCGTAATTGCGCGAGAAGCTTCTAGAAGATGGTGACTAAGGAGGTTAAGGTGGCATGTACATTGAATGAGATTAGTGAGTCATAAGGGTGATTCATCCATGTCATTAATGCATCATAAATGCTTAATGACTCATGGAAATGAATCACCATTAGATATTTATGAAGCATGATTATTCATCATTTTCTTTTCTTCTCTTGATAAATCTTAATGCTTCATATATATTATGATAACTTATTTTCTCATCTCAATTATCATTCTCACCTTCTCTCTCCTCAAGCTCACTCTCTCTTGAAACCCTAACCCTAACCTCTCATGTGTTGAGATCAAGGGTTAGATAGACTAAAACATCCATAACCTCACTCTATATCCTCTAGGTAGCTTAGATTAGCACTTTAAGCAACCTAGTTATCTCAAGTTTGAGATTAAGCTTGGCGTAGGAGCTCTCGGGTGGATCGTCATTGATTCGAGGAGGCCGTGAAGTTGCCGATATTCCAAGGAGCCTACGAGGAGTGGAGAACAGCGATGAAGACCCGAAGGACATGGTTCTTGAGGTATAATCACTTCACATAGTAGTTTAGAACTTCTATGATTGTTGTTAGTTATCGTTTAGCTTCGATTCATGCGGTTAGTCGATGTTTAAGCAAAGAACAAGATCGTTTTTCATATTTCCGCTTCCCCGCAAGTCGTGGGGTGTTGCACATCGACTTACATGGGTTTGGGACCATTTGTTTGGGGTTTGATTTTGGCTTTGATATTTTCACTTTTGGTTAATAGGATGTAATTTTTGACCCCAACAACTACATCAGCTTTAGCCGTCACATTATCACAAAAATCCAATCATTCCCAAAATACCCTCATCTTTATCAATCCCCCTCCACCACCATCATCATCGTTCCCTTCCTCGACCTTCCACGTCGTCGTGCCCCCTCCACCGCTACCATCATTGTCAACCTCTCCACCACCCCTTTCTCGACTTTCCCTAAAATCACCGCTACAATCATCTCCACCACCATCACCATCATCAACCCCTCCATCTTTCCTCGACCTCCCTCAAAAACGTTGCTACCACCACCTCCAGTCCCACCACCATCATCAAACCCTCCTCCCTATTTTGTCGCCGCGGCCACCTCCTCCACCACCACCTTTGACAGCCGCCGTCGCCATCTCCATCACCACCATTATCATCAACCCCTTCATCATCCTTTTTCTCGTCTCGACCTTCCTCAAAATCACCGCTGCCACCGTCTCCATCATCATCATCCCATTCATCACCCATGACTTCCCTCAAAATCGCCGCTATCACCGCCTCCATCGTCGTCGTCATCATCATCATCATCATCATCATCACTCATATCCTCGACTTCCCCTAAAATCGCCACCATCCTCTTTTACCACCATCTTCATCATCATCATTATCATCCTCCTCTCCAACACCCCCTTCGTTATCATCATCACCCTCCCTTCGTCGTCATCATCCTCTTGGTTTTTAAATTTTTTATTGTTTTCTCACAAAAATTATAAAATTGTCTTTTTATCCATGGGTTAATGGTGTTGACTTCAATCCGTTAAATAAGATGGTTGTCTACAATTTATAAAGTATAGAGTGGTTATCTGCCACAGAGAATTTGTTACATTTAAGCCTAAAATATATTGAAACAATTATAATGGTGTGGTACACGCAAATAAAAATAATTTAAATTCAATTTAAGTCTTTAGGAAGTACATATCTCCACCATATTCATTTTAGTTAAAATTGAATAAAACAAAGGATATTTCTTTAATTCAACAAATACATGAACTTGCATCTTAATAGACGTTCTACACTTTCAATAAATATTGGATAATTTGTGTTGCACAAAAAGAAATAACACTGTAAATTTATTGATTTTATACTGTGATTGAGTAAATTGATATAAATTTTCTCAAAAGCTAATCCAATTAAAAACTTGAGGAATTTGTAATGGTGAAGGTGTCCTAATAAGAGTAGTGTTTTATGAATGAACAAGTCAAATGAGTTATACTCTCTTCCAAATTAAGATTTTTCTGTTTACCTTGAATATCTAATAAAAAATCCTACCATACTAGAGCAATGCATTTTTTGCATCTTTTATTATTGTTACGATTATCGACAAATGTTTTTTGACCACATGCAGAACGATATAATGGAACTTAGGGTTCTGATTCCATCCAACATCAAAGTCGTGGATGAGAGTCTGTATGATGCGGGAAAGAGGATGGCGAACTTCTCAATAATCAAAAAGGAAGAAGGAATCCCCTGAACTATAGCATATATGGCAAGGAGTGAGGATTCAGCAATCAACCAAGGAGTCCGTAAGAAATACAAATTTTTTTTTAATATTATCCAATAAACAGGATTTTTTTTATTGTCTACATGATTTTGGCTTTTTTTCTTGCAATTGACTTTTGTTATTTATCTCCAAATACACATCGATGTATTCTTTTGTGAATAAATAAAGTATGTACCGTTTTTTTCCCGTATTCTCAAATTGTTCATATATATAATCCATACAATATGTATTCATATTCATATAGAAACTGTGATATTAAGTCAAAGCAGGATAGCAATTGTAATAAATTTTTTTCTTCTTGCATATGCATCTTCCCGAAAAAAGTTGATGAAGTTGATTATTCCATCAAGTCCTGCAATTTTCGTACTTGAGGAGCTTCTAAAAGAATTCAATAAAACTTTTGCTAAATCCATCAAAATTAAAATCATGAATATGCATATACTAGTGTGACCTTTGATTTCAATAAAACTTTTGCTAAATCCATCAAAACTAAAATACCTTAAACTGCAGTTTTCAAGCGATTTATTCACTGAAACGCCCTCAAAGAAGCACACAAGGTATTTTGCTGTGATCAAAAAACTTTAAGGTGGTTTAGTGAAATTTCCTGATAGTTAAGGGTATTTTAGTGTAATTTACCCATAAATAAATTTGAGAAGCATGGTTACAGAATCTTGCATCAGATCCTACATAAACAAACATCACATTCTGTGCTTTTTCCTTCTATAGTTCCTTACCCTCTACTGGAAACAAGTGAAGCATAGAAATACAATAAAGTCCTCCAAAGATGGGAGTTAATTACAGAGCGACAACTACCTCAGAACATGAACTAACAAGTAAACAGTGAAGGGTCAATCCTGGTATAATAATTTATGCTCTTAGTTTCAATCCTTGAGCTGCTGCTGCTGCTGCTGCTGCTTGTTGGATTTCTTCCTGCCAGGGATGCACTTGCCCTTCACACCTCCTCTGTTTTCCTCTCCAACTACCAAGCATTCTTCCGCAATCCCTAGCTTTGAGCTCCTGCCAACCAAAATTTAAAATATTTTAATCACATTCTTTAATATATTTACTCGCTAAAATAACATCGGATTAATTGCGTATGACACTCTTCCGGTATATCCCATCTTAAACCCCTTTGGGGTCGATAAGGCTTTTAAGAGATAAGTTCGGGACTCCTTTCGGAATCGAATCAGAGACCTTTCATTCTGGATACAGAGTTTGGCCGCAGCAACAGCTATGCTCCATAGGTTGATTTGAAGTTTTTGACCTCAAAGGTTTTGCGCGCTAATTCTTAACTAGTTAAGTAGCGATAATTGTTAAGGCCCTGTTTGGGAATGGAGTAAAGTTTTTTAAACTGTGGTTTCACAAGGTTAGCAAAACCAGACTCCAAAAATCCTATCTTTGTCTTGTTTGGCATCCATTTTAGAGTTGAGATAACTGCAGTTATGTCAGCCCCAATCTGATGAAAGTTTTGTAGACTCTATTTTTAGAGTTTGGGACTTGCAAACCACGGTTTGCATCCCCCGACCTCCACTTGAAAGTAAACAAGAGTTATCCCAGCTGCATATCCAAACAGAGCTTAAATTACTGCAAGTTAAAAGGTTTTAGGAGAGCACTCAGAAAATTATTTATGTTACAGGGGTGTATATTTCATATAAAGAATAAAACAGGAAAAGAATGAAAAGAACACCAAAATTTGAAGAATGATTTTACCTCTCTTCATTGTAAGAAGTAGATTTCATCAACCCTGCAGGCTGGTGATCATCACCATTCATACACCTGCCCCTCATCGCCTCGAGCACGATGCTGCCACTGAAGTACTCCTTGTCCTCGGCTTGCAAATTCCCGAACCTCGGGTTCTCTGACATGTACCTCACCTCCTCCTCATCCTCCACCCTGCTCGTCACCCTCGCCGCCTCCGCCTTCTGCACATTCACGCCGCTCTTTCTCCCTTTCACGCCCCCTGCGACGGCCGACCCGCATGATATCAGGTTCAGGAAAACCGAGCCGCGAGTCAGACCGGACGGTTCGACAGCAGGGTCCGATGAGGATGAAGATGGCGGGGAGCCGTCGTCGAGTGCGATCTCGGTCTGTTGAGGGGATGGTTTCTTGGTCACATGAGTGGTGATTTCGTCGGTTGAGACCCCGCGCGAGCAGCGGGTTGCGGTGGCGGTGGTTAAGGTGAGGTTATGGGACTTGTTGTTAACATGTTCATGTTCTAGTTCTTCGCCGCCGCCGTCGTCATCCTCTTCGCTTTCTTGGTCGTCTTCGAGCTCGATTTGGTGGCGGGTTTGAAGGGGTTTTGGGGGTCCGTTGGTTACTCGGAGTCGTCGAAATTGTTCTGAGATTTTGGAAGAAAATGTCAGCTTCGATTAAGAATTTGGAAGAAATTTTTCGGAGGGTGATTTTAATGATAAGTGCACCGTTTTCTCCACAATGCAAAGAATAAAGTTCACGTAGAATTGGATGGTTGCCTGCCGTTCATGATATGCTAATTAAACAGTTTAAACTCGAGACGATGCATAACCTAATTCTATCTTATAATTTAAGGATACAACATTTCCCGGCATATTTAATGTCAGCATTACAGGAATGCAGAAAAGAACTTTCTCAATTATACAAATGCTGCAATTTAATCTTATAGAAATGCAAAATTAAATCGTCGATAAAACAGAGGAAAAGGGACCTGAGCAACCAAGGATGATCTCAGAGCCCTTGAGGACATACTCGGCGCCTTCCGCCGGATATATCACGTCGTTCTCCGACAGGTCATTCCACACATACCCATTCTTGTAACCCCTGTTTCAATTTTCCAAAAATAAATAGACTAATTGAGAAAAGATGATACATTTTGTAAAAAAAATATTACAGAGTAATTTATATAATTTTGCAGAATTTTACCTCTTGCAGGACCAGGAGTAGAGAGAAGGCATTCCTTTGCCTCTCAAGACCGTAAGCCTCTCCATCACGTCTATATAATCACAATTAAAAATTACAGATGAATTTTTCTTTTAGTAAAAAATATGTGCTTTTGGGTCATTTCAAGAAATGAAAAATACAGAAAAACCAAGCAATTAAACCTTTGAGCCTAAGGTGATGATTAGGGAGCTGAGAGAGCTCCATGAAGTGAGGATGCTCCAATTGGCCATTTCTACTAAGATAGTAAACAATTTGAACTCTCCTTGCCATTAGAAGAGGAGTCCTCACTCTCCCTTGTGATCTCTCCATCAACAATCCCCCATTGTTAACATTGTTGTTGTTAGCTCTTGCCCTGTCCGGGCTTGCCTCTCTGCTCACCCTCCTTCTTCCTCCTCCTCCTCCTCCTCCATTTGAATCCATTTTGGGAATCAATGGAAAAAAGAAGAAATGTTTGAGGTGAAAAATATGAGAAGAAACCAAAAGGGCAATGAGGGGGGTGGTGTTGTAGTACTTGTTGTTTAAAGAGAGGACAAGGGTGTGTTGTGGTTGTGAAATGAAAGCATATGCCACTCTTTGCTCTCCAATTTATTAGAACCAACTTCTTCATTTTGGCATCGTAGTTCCAATTTTAAAAAAAAAATAAACTCTGTTTTTCTGTATAAGATATGAAGTTTGAGATAATTACGGTTATCTTGGCTCCGAAACCAGGGCCAAACACGGTATGGTTAACATTTTAAAAGTTTAGTTCTATAAAACTCTTGTTTAGAAAACTTATCCAAGTTCCCATATTTGGCCTAATTTATCAGAATTTTGTTGGTGAGGCCACAAAACAATTGTTACGGTTGAGTTAAAAGACAAGAAGCATAAGAAATAAAGTTGAAGTTTTTTTGTCGTGTATGCAAAAAGATAATTGTTACGTGGGTCACAAGTGCTTAGCCAATGGAAACATGTCAAAGATTTTGTAACCTTTTTTCGGCCAAAAAAGGTTTTGCAACTTGATGATTTGTGCAATGGGCTGTTTGTGTTTACATAGTCAACTTGAAGGTGCTTTTGTATGTTGGATTTAAATTTGGAAAAGATGAGGTTAATTTTACATAAATGAGTCAGCATTATCTAGTCTAGTCTAGAGAGTAAAACTAGGTAAAAGTTGTTGAAGGGTACGCTAATTATGCCTGCCTTAAAGCACAATTGGTGGAAACATTTTATTTTTGTTTATTTGTTTAATTGATAATCATCAAGTTTTTATTTGATTTGATTTTATATTTTGAGTTATAAAGTGTAACCCATGTGGTACTCGCTTTCCTACCGTAGCAAATAAAGGCCGATCTTCTTGCCTCTTATTTTGGTTATGTATATTGAATTTACAACATGTTTGTCCTAAGTGCTCGATGCATCTTCTCTCCTAATCGTTATCCTAGCAATATCCATTATTTTTATTCAATGATCCACATCCTTTTCCAATTTTAATAGTTATCTTTAGTTTGTCTCCTTTTATACCGGCTGCATAATTCGAATTTACGGCCTTCTTGGCATAAATCTAATCTCTTAACCAACTATTACATCCTTAGGATAACAGTGGTCAGAACATTATATACGATCATTTTTATTCTTTAACACACATTTTAGTATTTTTGCAGTGAAGCATAGACTCTAAAATGGTATCAAAGCAATCTAAATTCATACCTTAGAAAACTGGATAGATATATGCAGCGTACATGCTGGGGGTTATGTAAGTCATACTCATGAAAAATCCCCACAGTGCAAACACGGGAGATTCATGCCCCCAACCGAAGAAGAAGGATTAAGGAGTGAAGAAGATTTTTAAGAAAATACACATTATATTTCACTAATTAATTTAGACCCTAACATTTTTTTTAATTTTTTTAATTGAATAAGAAGATAATCCCGACTTAGATTGCATATGACACGTCACTATCAATCTTAAACCCCTAGTTAAATTCCAAGTGATCAATGCAACTGCCCAGGATTTCTCCAAAAAAGAAATGAGGGACAAGAGAAAAAGGAAGAAACAGAGCAAGGGTACACGAATACCAACTTGTGATATAGGATCCAAACTACTCTAGTTCTTTTGATGTCATATAAAGAGGCTTTTTATATAGCTGAAGCAGAAGCTCTCTGATCAAAAAGAACCTGTACTCTTCTTTTTTTTTCTTTTTCTTTTTCTTTAAATTTCTCTGATCCCATAATAAATAATGTAGATGGGGGGCCATTAATCCAAGAGCTCTGTTCTCATTGTGAAGTGCTGATCACGTCCTTGTCATAAATAAAAGCCTGTCTCTAGATAGGCACCTTCTTCTGTATGCAGCTCAGCTTATTCAATGCATGCAATGAATTGGGCTTTGAATTTTAATTTCTCTTCGCATCTTTCCCATTTTTAGCTGTTTTGAAACTTGTTTATTGGTTCGATTGGTTGAGTTCGTTATGCATTTGCTGCATTTGAATTGCTGATAATTGAGCTGAAAGAAATTCTCTTCTATACACCAGTCGAAACCAGTTATGCCGCATTATGTTATGATCTGCAAGGTCCATCTCTTCACCATTATGTCTCTTTTTTTGAGAAAAGATCCAACTGACAACCTAACTGTTCCAAGAGAGTACAGCAATACGAATTGAACAAGAAATGTTTCTCGAAAAGCGGTCGAGCGGTCGTAGCCACAATAATTAAGCAGGTCTGAATGAGCAACCGATCCTATCTGTTGTTGTTGTAGCCGCGGAGACTGACCGCTCCCAAGTCGCCTATCACAACGAAATTTCATCCAAGTCCTGGATGCGTACAAAATCAATAGTCGTAGCATTGTCGAACGATGGTTTCTTGGAATCACAGAAACAACATCTTCTGTTGTGGCTAGCGATGTTCCACACAAATTAAAACCAGTTTTCATAGATAAAATAGCCAGTATATTCTTCCATCCACCACAATCACCAAATAAATGTTCGTTCGATTCTTCGGTCGTCCAGTCACACAAATGTCAATTCGGTTGAACCAATATATGACGTGATATCAAATAAGCGATGTCGGCAGTCGATCATTAAGCAACCTCCATGCCGTTGGAATCAAACCATTGTATTTTGATTATTATCAAATGGTTGCTTTGTATACTATAGTTATTTTGCAGATTTAAATTATACGGAGTATTTGATGGAGGATGGAGGTCTGAACTCAAATCGTCAAATCCAAAGGAAGATAGAGGTTGATATTTTGGACTTCACTAAATCAATATTTTCAAGATCAACTTTGAAGCCAAAACGGATAAAGACTCAACGACCAATTAAAGTTATACTTAGTTTGGGTCTTCTTTCTTTTATTTATTTCCTTTAAGGACTTTAATGTTAAACGATTAGGTTTAATAAACTTAAAAAAATACATACAGATTAAATTTTCATAGGGCATATGCTTTTAAACAATTTAAAATATTTTTTTAATATTTAAACTATGTTTCATATTAAAAAGAAATTTTATTAATAAAATTTGAGTTAAAATTATTTTCTTGTTTTTTCTCAAAATTGATGTCGACGTATCCTCGGTATCATTGTGAGACTAAATATTATTTTATTATAATTTTTTGAAATCTTTTGATAGTCATTTTATCCATCTAAACATAGATTAAAGATGTATTATTTTATTCATATGCATAACTTAGGCCGTCCTTATTGGTTGGAGTTTATTTCACAATATTGTCATCTATCATTTCCTAAGTATTTGGTTTGTTTTGATTGGATCAAAATGCTTAGCTCATGCAAATTTAACACCACATGTTTTCTAAGATTCGTTTTTCAAACGGCTACATTATTGTTTAAGGTATATTATCTCAATCAATTAGTTCTTAACTTGTGCTGATTTGTTTTGAACAACAATAGAACCGTTAGACATTAAAATGACTAATATTTTTTTGGTAAGCATTTTATTTAAATGAAATTCTATATCATGAGATTTATACTATTTGCCAAATCATCTATAAATACAGAATACTTTTTTTTATCTCATGACACCTCATTTTGCTTAAGCACCTCGTCACTTTTAAATTCTCTCAAACTCAATAGTTTCTAATCCCTGTAGAAAAAAATTGTAAATTGTTTGAGCTGTAACGTTCTCTCACCTGTTCACGAGAGAAGATTTTATTCGGTGTAAAAATTTGTAAACTTCTAACAAAGAAACTGGACGTGTAGGAGTTTCTCCACCAGCTTGAAAAAGCATTACAGTGGATTAGGAAAAATCCTAAAGAAGAGAGAACGTTTAGACACTGGATTAGACGGAGGGACCGAACCATTCTAAAATCGCCGTGTTTGAGTTTGAATTTCACGTCATCTTTATTTATATTTTTATCGTCGTTTTTATTTAAACTGTGCTTAAATCGCTCAATATATTGCTACAAGTTTTAAGTTAGATAAATTACTATCCAAACCCTATGCACACACACCCTAGGGTTTACCTAGTGCTCTTTCACATGTAAACCAACCAATCTGTCTGGTCATCTCCAGCTTTGCTGTATGTAGTCTCAGAACCACTACATGGTTTCCTCAGGCAAGAATGCGTTTACAAAATTCATCACATACTGAGAATTTTGCACCTCCATCTTACCATCGTAAGCTATCTGGCATATGTTTCAACTGTATCCTTTGTATTAACGCGCTAACAAATTCAAGTAGTCCCTCAAGTTTGATTTGATCTCATTCACCAGCCAACCCAAAATGAAATACCATCTCATCGTTCCTCCTTTCGTCCAATCTAGTCCAAGGGTAAAAAATTAAAGGGCTATGTAGGATCCATCAATCCTGCCAGAACCGTATTAATCGACCATCACCCACTTCCCACTTTGTCGTCGCTTGTAGTTTCAACATTTCTGAATGTATCACCCGCCAAGTTGTAGTCGATCGGTGACAATCCCACAGCTTTATCGTGGGACAATAGTATTCAGTGGTTACCAGTTCGGTCCAAATAGATTGGTCTCCATCACAAAGTTTCGCCGATTGTTTGGCGAGGAAAAGACTGTTAGAGTCTGCAGCCGATTGAATTCCAAGGCCACCAAACTCCTTTGGGGTACATAAGAGATGCTGATGGAGCTTGTGATCTCCTTCAGATGTTATCTTCCGCTGATCTGTAGCGAGCGTCGATGGATCGCTGAGATTGAGTTTGAGGGTTGCCTCTTGATACGTGTGGATCTCAATGGGCTTGATTAGGGAATGGAGCCGAGCTACCTGCAAAGAAGTCCCAGGGTGGTTGTACCACCGTGGACCCTCCGACGATCAAGTTAGTCGGGGTATTTTGGCAGAGTAACGGCTTATCGGGGTCAAAATTGTCTCACCTGAGTCATCTGAAGAGGGGTTTATATAGGGGCAGCCATGGGCTGGCGGGCGCGAGATTCACGCCGTCCGTTACGCCCCAGGGCGTTACGCCTGCATGAAAGGCGGCATCCCCCGTTAATGACGAGATACGCTCGTTAATGGAGGAACGCGATGGCGTGGAAAGCGAGATCGTGGGTGGCGGGTATCTCGCGACTGGCGAGATTCGCGGAGCAGAGGCGGAGGCGCCTGTAATCTGCGAAGTGGGTCGGTCAGTGATACCGAGGAAGCTAAGCTCGGCGGGAGGCTCGGGAACGAGCGAGAGGCCGAGGGAGCTTGGTTCAGCGATAGCTCGGTGGCGAGATTGGAGGGCTAAGGGAACTCATCATGCGGGAAGGCTCGGAGGCGAGCCAATAGTTGTTTGTAAGGCGAGTACAGGAGTCGCCTGGGATGCCACCGAAGGTCGGGACCATCCTCGGGTCGAAGGCCCGGGGCATGCTTCCAATGTACCTTTCTTGCTTCTTTCTCGTGAGCTTTGGGACACGTCATCTGCCACATGTCATGATCTGGGTAGTCCTCGGTACCAAGAATTATCATTAGCCCCCCACTCTCGGACCGACCTATTCATGGGTCGGGTCGAGAGTGGTCTGATCGGTCGCCTGGGCCAAGTTCTTATTTGAAGACCTCATCGACGCGGATTCCCGGTCAATTAGTCGTATTTTTCGGTGACGTTAGCGGATCAGAGGAGAGATTTTGCATTAAAGAGGAAGCGTCGATACTGGAGTACGTTTGCCGAAACGCCAGGCCACGTGTCCGGCGCTGGTTGGCTGATGTGATGGGCCACCGGTGTCCTTCGCGCTTGACGGGACGCGCCCAATGCGTGTGCGACAAGAGGAACGATGACGGCCGTTGAATGCGAAGTATTGTTTTGGCGGGAGACGATCGGAGCCGTAGGATGTGTTCGCCGACTGCTATAAATAGAGGTGGGATCCCCCCAGGGTTCACACTTCACCATAATTTCATCAGACCTTCGTGTGTTAGCTCGGTGCTCTTCCCCTTAGATCAGATTTCTTGCGTCCTTTCCTCGGCAGACTCCTTCCTTTGCTCAGGTTAGATATTTTCCTCTGGGGAGTCCGTAGAAATAGTTCGGGTAGAGTCTAGCGAGTCTTCTGCAGCTTCCTCTTCTGCTTCTTCCTCTTCCTCGTCTGAGTCGGAATCCCCCTGGGAAGTTAGAGTTAGTCACGCTTCCCGAGGTCAAGCGACGGGGACGGTTCCCAGAGCGGCGGTCAAGAGTGTTCGTGACGCGCCTTCCCTCCTGAGGCATGCGGACGAGCTCGCCACAATTCGAGCTCGCTTCCACATTCCCCCCAGCTATTCGCTTCGCTTGGCCGGGGAGGGAGAGAGGGCAGACCAAGTACAGGGTAAGGAGATTGCCTTATACTTAGAGGCCTTTCGGGACGGCATGCGTCTGCCCTTCTCCCCCGAGGTGAGTGCGGTGTTACGTTGCTTCCAATTAGCCCCGGGACAGTTAGTGCCAAACTCGTGGAGGATTCTCCTCGGGTTCCTGGTTCGGTTGAGGCTGCAAGAGATCCCTTTCAGCCTGAACGTTCTTGTTTCCTCCCTCAGCTACAAAAATCACCCCGGCACTCGTAGGGACGGGCCTAACTGGGTATATATTTCTTTTAGAAAACGCAGAGGAGGGGCGGCCGGGTCGGGGGTCATAGCAATGCCTTCTTCCATTCATGAATGGAAGAAGAAGTTCTTATTCGTCGGGCCACCTGAGTGTGAGGATTGGCCTGTGCTCGTCCAGTGGCACAAGGCCACCTGCCCTCGGGTGAGGCAGTCTAATGATCCCGATGCGGTGGCGGTGGCGGAGTGGGAACCCGTCCAATGGGCCGATGTGTTGTTGTTTGAGCAGGCCCTCAGTTGGGCCGGTCTCAGCCCCGCTCAGTTTGTGGGTAAGTTGGGAGTTTAGGCGACCCGTTTAGACTTGTGCATTCTTCAAATTTTTTTGGCGTTGCTAACTTCTTCTTTGTATCTTCGATTCTATATGCAGAGCCGATAGACCGATCAATGTTCTGGGCTGCCCTGGCCAAGAAGAAAGGGAGGAAGGCCGGAGGCGCCGGCCCGTCATGCCCCGCTGCGAGCCCGGGGCCGGCGGCGGCAGCTCCGGCCAGGCGCTCCAGCACGCCCCGGGCCTCGGAGGCCGGCCACGGGCAGAGCCGTAAACGCACTCAGGAGCAGGAACACTAGATCTTGGAGGTGGGAGACGAGGAAGATGTTCCCGCGCCCCTCCTCAAAGGCACCATAGGACGGTGCCTCGTACCCCAGCCTCTCCGATCTTCATGGACGAAGGGGATCTACGCTTCGAGGTGCCCTCGGGGCTTTCCGTCGCCGACGGCCTGCTCTCGGAAATGGAAAGGTCGGCTGGGGGCAAAATTCCCCGGGGGACCCTCAGGGCCCAAATGGCGTCCATAGCCCAGGAGGCCGTGCAGGTCAGTGTTCGTCTCCCGCTCGGGTTTTTATTTAGTACTTTTTGTTTCGCAAGATCGGGTGCCCCCCTTTTCTTTCTAACTCCTCCTTTTGTTTTCCTCAGGTCCTCCAGCACCGCGCCCTCGTCGTCAGCATAGAGGACGAGGAGATTGCCCCGGTGATGCAGATCGCTGGCGAGTGCACCTAGCGGGAGGAAAGCTTAATCCGGGAGCTGCGCGGGACAAAGGAGAGGATCGCCGCCCTTGAAGACCGGGTGGCAGTCGAGGACCGGGTGAACTCTAACTGCCGGGAGACCATCCGGGTTATGATGGAGACCAACAAGGACGTCAAATCCAAGTTGGAGGATGCCAGGGTGCTCGCCGCCATCCTGAAGAAGACCCGGGACACCCTCAAGAAGGAGAACGAGGCGATGAACGAGGCGGTAGGGCGCGCCGACCTCCGGGCTGCGAAGGCGGTGGAGACCTGCAGAACGTCGGATCAGTTCTACGCCGACCTCACCGAAGCCTCGGCCCTCGTCTGGCATGATGCCCTTGACGCCATCAAGGCGCTGATGCCGGAGTTTTCCGACGCTAAGCTCCGGCTCGAGTACCCCCTCGAGGGTGAGGGGCAGGGGGATGCCACCGGAAGCGTCGCCGGGGGGAAGGCCTCCGGTGGGGGCGTCGGAGAGAAGGTGGTCACCCCAGCTCCCAGTGCCGAAGTCCCTGCGGTGGGTGCCGACCCTCAAGCATTCGCCCCGGCTCCCGAGGTGGCCGCGGAACAGGTCAACGTCCTTCCCGGCCCTGGGGCCTAAGTCTCCCTGCCCCTTCCTTTTTTTGTATATTTTTGTTTTGGGATTTTATAGGCCTTCGGGCAATTTTGTAAGGCTGAGGAGCCCAGAATACCTTTGTAAAGACTTCAAAGTTGTGAATAAAGCCTTTTGCAGAAATTTTGTTTGTATCAATGTTCTGATTTGTGGTAATGTCTCATTTTGCTCGCCTAATTAATGTCTCTTCGGCGGCCGGTCCTTTAGTTGGCGATCGCACGTCGGGTTAAATCCAATCATTTGTCAAGTGTGCAAAGACCGGTGTAAGGTCGGCGTATTTATGGCCCTAAAGTCGAGGTAGCGATCGCTCGTTGAGGGTAAGTCGAGTTGGACCGGCGACCGCCGCTCTTAAGACCGAGCTGGGTAGCTGCTCAGTTGCTTCTTGGCGAAAGCTTTGATCCTCGGCGTCGGTGGGTAGTGAGCTACCAGCCATGGATGGACCGAGCAGGGTAGCTGCTCGGTTACCTCTTGGCGAGCACTTTGATCCTTGGCGTGGGTGGGTAGTGAACTACCAGCCATGGATGGACCGAGCAGGGTAGCTGCTCGGTTGCCTCTTGGCAAGAGCTTTGATCCTTAGCGTAGATGGATAAGAAGTTACCCGCTAAGGATAGACCGAGCAGGGTAGCTACTCAGTTGCCTCTTGGCGAGGGCTTTGATCCTTGGCGTCGGTGGGTAGTAAATTACCAGCCATGGATGAACCGAGAAGGGTAGTTGCTCGGTTGCCTCTTGGCGAAGGCTTTAATCCTTAGCGTAGATGGGTAAGAAGTTACCCGCTAAGGAAAGACCTAGCAGGGTAGCTGCTCGGTTGCCTCTTGGCGAGGGCTTTGATCCTTGGCGCCGGTGAGTAGTGAACTACCAGCCATGGATAGACCGAGCAGGGTAGCTGCTCGGTTGCCTCTTGGCGAGGGCTTTGATCCTTAGCGTAGATGGGTAAGAAGTTACCCGCTAAGGATAGACCGAGCAGGGTAGCTGCTCGGTTGCCTCTTGGCGAGGGCTTTGATCCTTGGCGTCGGTGGGTAGTAAACTAACAGCCATGGATGGACCGAGCAGGGTAGCTGCGCGGTTGCTTCTTGTCGAGGGCTTTCATCCATAGCGTAGATGGGTAAGAAGTTACCCGCTAAGGATAGACCAAGCAGGGTACCTGCTCGGTTGCCTCTTGGCGAGGGCTTTGATCCTTGGCGTTGGTAGGTAGTGAACTAACAGCCATAGATGGACCGAGCAGGGCAGCTGCTCGGTTGGCTCTTGGCGAGGGCTTTGATCCTTAGCGTGGATGGATAAGAAGTTACCCGCTAAGAATAGACCGAGCAGTGTGTAAGTCGATGTGCAACACCCCACGAGTTGCGGGGAGGCGAAAATATGAAAAACAATCTTTATCTTTTAGTTAACATCGACTAACCGAAGAATCTTTGCTAAACTATAACTAACACATGTATAGGAGTTCTTAACTACTATGAAAAGAGATTATACCTAGTGAACCTAGTCCTTCTTCTTTTCGTTATCCACCTCCTCCTCGGCCTCCTCTACGTAATAGACGATCCACCCGAGAGCTTCTATTACCAGCTTCACCTCTAAACTTGAGGTAACTATATTTCTTTAGTTGCTAATCAAAGGTACCTAGGTGATATAGAGTGAGGTTATGGATTAATTAGTCTATCTAATCCTTGATCTCAACACATGAGAGGGGAGGATTAGAGTTTGAAGAGAGAGAGAGCTTGAGGAGAGAGAAGGTGAGCATGAGAATGAGAAGAGATAATGCTCTCATTTGAATATATATGAAGCATTATCTTTTATCAAATAAATAAATAAATGATTTAACAACCATGCTTCATTTATTCATATGAGTGATTCATCTCATGAGTCATTAGAACAATTAATGAAGCATTAACTCCATGGATGAATCACACAAATGAGTCATTAAAACAATAAATGCAAATGCCACCTAAACCCCCAAGTCACCATCCTTCTAGAAGCTTCTCACGAAATTACGAGAACGCCCCTCCTATCTGTGAAAACACGGAAAAACTTTAGACTGTATAAATCCAATAACCCGATACTAGAATCTGGTTTAAACCAAAGCCGGCTAGTAAAAACTGTCCGAATGTCGTACGTGCGTAAACACACGTATGCGTCCGAACCCTTGTCGTAAAACCATACGACCTCTATATCGTTTCGCCTGGAGCAGGGAAACTCTCTGTGTGGGACTCTAAAGACTCGACTACTACGCTGGCAGTGGGTTTAACCGCAGACCGCAAGCGGCACTAGTTGTACGTAACGGTCTCCAGGTAGATGTCGATAAGAAGGCCGATGAGGAAACCCATCCGAACTCCTACTGAGCCTGATGTGACAATCTCCGTACAGTCCGGTCTGTTCGTCTAAGACTATCGCATATCGGGCCTAGGGGGCGGCAAGCGTCAGTCCCCTAATAGCGGTATAAGTCGTGTCGGAGCGTAGCCCATTACATCCTGAGAAACAACTGGAACCTACCAGTAAATCTCGCTTGCCCTGGCCAGGGACTTTGCGTAATGGCTCTCTGACACAGCGCGATATCAACTCCCAATACCGGGAGAGACGAATCCTGTCTAACCGCCACTGCCTCCAAGTGCTCGGGACTGCACCCAACTGCTACCTGTTTGCACGACTCCTTTGAGCCGTGGTAGGGTAGCAATCTAAGAACAGTGGGACACATTCGAGGCGAAGTAGCAGTGTCAAGTCTGCGGACTATGCTGTACTCATGTCACCTGGGAACTGTTAACTGACGACTGGTATAATACCAACCAACAGTTCCCTGCGAGTCCTGTCCAGTGTACCCGTAACCCAACGAGCACCTGTATACTATCTCCAGTACGACGTACTGATGGCTGTGGGACAGACCATCTCCCCAACTGGGATGAGAAGCGTACATACTAGTCTACTCCGGAGTATTGATGCCCTGTCTCGATAATCCTATGACTAGGGACCTGAAAAAGGATGTGCTTGTAGACTATCCAGCCCCCACTAGTGTGACTGCCATCACAACGCTGGTAGTCAAGCAAGATCCTAAGAGCTCTATCAATACGTATGCTCACATATTAAGATAGATAAAACCAAGTAGCATACTACCATATTTAGCAAGACTATTATATAACTGTGAATATCCCAAACTTCCATTAAGTAATATACAAGCTAGTATGATACAATAATGGCCCCTAGGGCATATATACTAACACAGGGTAGCTGCTCGGTTGCCTCTTGGCGAGGGCTTTGATCCTTGGCGTCGGTGGGCAGTGAACTACCAGCCATGGATGGACCGAGCAGGGTAGCTTCTCGGTTGCCTCTTGGAGAGCGCTTTGATTCTTTGCGTCGGTGGGTAGTGAACTACCAGCCATGGATAGACTGAGCAGGGTAGCTGCTCGGTTGCCTCTTGGCGAGGGCTTTGATCCTTGGCTTCGGTGGGTAGTGAACTACCAGCCATGGATGGACCGGTCAGGGTAGCTGCTCGGTCTTGCGAGGCTCTGCCCGTCCTTCCGAAATGTGTGAATATCGGGAAGGGTGACCGTCGCTGGCGGCACGTGGCAGAGGCGCATAGGTGAGGCGAGGCGTCTCAGGATCCGCATCGTTCCGACTTCGATTCGCCGATAAACACGGGATACTCGCCATGTGGCAGCGCAGCATTGGAAGAATCGAGCGATTCTCAGGATTCGCGCCCATACGCGCGCAAATTTGGGCTCTTGGGGATTCTGCGGAGGCTATAAATAGAGAAGGAGATGCCAACTTTTCAGCATTGCTTTTCAAGATGGCCGAGCGTATCTATGCGATCGAAGAGATCGTTACTCCTGATGACATCTATATATACGACCAGTCCGTTTTTGAGGAGAGGTACCGGAGAATGGTCCGGCGCATCGAGGACCACATCGGCCGTCTCCTTCCTCGCCGATCTCCCCTCTTCCACTTGCTGATGTACGCAATTTTGAGGAGGTCCCCGGGGTTGTACAACCCCCTTGCTGCGGAACTGCTAGACGAAGCGTTCGACAAAGTGCGTACGATCTTCTTGATCGGTCTCATTTCGAAGACCAGGCATGACCGATCCTTGGCCCTCATTTTGGAGTGCTTCCAAAAGAGACATATCGTGAGCCAGGGCTCGACGGGTGGAGCGCCAGGTGCCTCTGTGGCGTCCTGGGTTCGCGTTCAGCATCAGCAGGAGCGGGTTGCGAAGGCCAGGGCTCAGCTGGCGGAGATCTCCTCGGAGTATCACCAGGAGTACTTCATCGACGCCGCTCCCCCTGTTGTAATTTTTATTTTTGTGTAAGGCTGAGGAGCCCATAATACCTTATAAATAAATAAATTTCTCCTTTTTGCGATGCTCTATTGTTTCCTTCTTATTACTAAAAAAAACTTAGAAAAATTTACATCGCTTTGTCAAGGAAAGAATATATATTCATAGACATTCCTTTAAAAGGTACAACTTAAGCTTCTCGGCGTTGTAAGGCAGCGGAAATTTGCGACCCATTGCATCTTGTGAACGATAAGCTCCGCCAGGCAGGACCTCGGAGACGAGTAATGGACCGTCCCACTTCGGAGAAAACTTGTGCAGCTTGCCTTGATCAACGAATTCGTTCCGCCTTAGGATCAAGTCCCCGGCCCTAAAGGCGCGATGCTTGACCCGTGCGTTGTAGTACCAGGCAGTTTGCTGTTGGTAAGCGACGGCTCTGATCTGCGCTCGGTCCCACATTTCCAACAAGACGTCCAAATTTGTCCGGAGCGCTGAGGTATTCGCTTCGTCATCGAAATGCTCGACCCTGTAACTGGGCAGTCCGATCTCAGTTGGGACCATCGCCTCGGTACCGTAGCAGAGGCTGAAGGGGGTCTCTCCGGTAGGGGTCTTCTTCGATGTGCGCAAGGCCCATAAGACCCGAGGTAATTCGTCGACCCAACAGCCCTGTCGCCCTTCAAGACGAGCTCGAAGTCCTCGAATGACATCCCTGTTAGCGACCTCGGCTTGCCCGTTGCACTGGGGGTGCGCGACGGAGACGAACTTCATCAGTATATGGTATTCGCTGCAAAATTCTTTAACTCTTTCATTCTCGAAATTCATCCCGTGGTCGGTGACGATACACCTCGGGATCCCGAACAAGAATATTACGTTATTCTGCAGGAACTTGATTGTCGTGGTAGCGTCCGGTTTTCTGATGTGGACGGCCTCGATTCACTTCGTAAAGTAGTCCACCGCGATAAGAATGTACTTATGCCCACCCGTACCTGTAGCGAGTTGGCCTATCATGTCCATTCCCCACTAGGAAAACGGCCATAGGGAGGTCAGGGTAGTAAGCTCGGTAACCGGAAGGTGGGGTATGCTGCCATGGAGTTGGCAACTCTTGCACCTTCTGACGAGCTTCTGAGTGTCATGATAAATGGTCGGCCAGTAGTACCCTTGGAGGAGCGTCTTCTGGACTAAGGTGCGGGCCCCTTGGTATGCTCCGCCGACCCCTTCATAGACCTCACGGAGGACATAGTCGGCTTTATGGGGGTCGACGCACCGAAGCAGGGGTTGTGTGAAGGATTTCTTGTAGGTTCCCATTTCTCCAGAGGAAATGGCGGGATTTGGCTCGGAGGCGGCGGGCCTCCCCACGATCTCCGGGGAGCGTACCCTCCTTCAGGAATTCGACGATGGGCTCCAATCTCGGTCCTCTTCCCGGGCTGTGTAAACTTGGAGCGATGTTACTCTGCCTTCCATGCAGGGCCGCGGCAGGACATTAAAGAGGATATTTCTCTTGTTATTGGCCGAGTAAGAGGAAGCTAGCTTGCTCAGAGCGTCAGCCTGGGCGTTTAGGTGTCGGGGGATCTACTACACATGAATTTCGTCGAAGCCCTTTCGCAGCCTTCTTACCTCGGCTAAGTAATTCACCATCAGGGGCTCCCGTGCTTCAAAACAGCCGGTCACTTAGCCGACGACCAGAGAGGAGTCGCTACGGATTCGAATCGTTTTCAGCCCCACTCCGGAGGCGATCCGTAGTCCAGCGAGCAGAGCCTCGTACTCAGCTGCGTTGTTTAAGGCTTTGAATCCGAGCTTCAAAGAATATTCCATCTCTTCTTCGTTCGGGCCCCGGATGATGAGGCTGGCACTACAGCCTTCCTCGGTTGATGACCCGTCGACGTAAAGGACCCAATCGGGGATGGAGTCGGGCCTCTCTTCGACCAAGGGTTGGGATCCGGGGACCGGCACGGGAACCGCCTCCTTGATGGGATGGTGCATTCGACGATAAAATTAGCTAGGACTTGCGTCTTGATAGCTTGCCTCGGGCGATACTTGATGTCAAATTGGGACAGCTCCCACCTCTACTTCTCCAAACGACCAGAAGACTCGGGGGAGGCGAGAATATCCCCCAAGGGGCGTTTGGTGAGTACGAGGATGGTTTGCGCCTGGATATAGTGTCTTAGTTTCCTCGAGGTCACGATGAGTGCTAGGACAATCTTCTCTATAGTCGGGTACCTCGTTTCTGCGTCCTTGAAGACGTGGCTTACATAGTAGACCGGCTTTTGGACACCCTCAACTTCTCGGACGAGCACCGAACCTGCAGATTGACCGGACACCGCCAGATACAGCGACAACTCATCTCTTTCGACTGGCCGGGTGAGTACTGGGGGAGTCTCCAGGTGCGTTTTCAATTGCTCGAAGGCGATCTGACACTCCTCCGACCATTCGAACCTTGGGATCTTCCTTAGAGCTTTGAAGAACGGGAAGCTCTTTTCCCCGGATCTTGACATGAAACGACTCAGAGAGGCTACCCTCCCTGTGAGTCGCATGATTTCGACGTTAGTCTTGGGCGCGGCCATGTTGAGGATGGCGCTGATTTTCTCCGGGTTAGCCTCGATTCCTCGGTGGGTGACCATGAACCCGAGGAACTTTCCACTAGTGACCCCGAATGCGCATTTGGCGAGGTTCAGTTTCATTTTGTATTTGCCGAGGACGTCGAAAGCCTCGCCCAGATCCTTGGCGTACTGATCCGACGAGGTAAATTTGACGAGCATGTCGTCGACGTAAACCTCCATGTTTCTGCCGGTCTGAGGCTTAAACATCCTGTTGACCAAGCGTTGGTACGTAGCTCCGGCGTTTTTGAGGCCGAAGGGCATCACTTTATAGTAGTATACCCCCGGTCCGTTGTGAATGCGGTGAGCTCTACGTCTGCCGGATTCATATGGATCTGGTTGTAGCCGGAGAAGGCGTCCATGAAGCTGAGTAGTTCGTGGCTTGCCGAACTGTCGACGAGCTGATCTATCCGAGAGAGGGGATAGTTGTCTTTCGGGCAGACCTTGTTAAGGTCAGTGAAGTCGACACACATGCGCCACTTCCCGCTGGCCTTTTTAACCATGACCACATTCGCCAACCACTCTGAGTAAGCCATGTTTCGAATGAAGTTGGCCGCGAGCAGTCTGTCAATCTAGTTTTTGATCGCTTTTTGCTTGATCGGAGCGAAGCTTCGTTTCTTCTTCCTGACGGGTCGGACCGCCGGGTCGACCCCGAGCTTATGTGATATTATTTGGGGTCTATCCCGGGCATGTCGGCGGGCGCCTAGACGAACACGTCTGAGTTTTCTCTGAGGAAGTGGACCAGGTCGTCACGCCGAGCTCCCATTAAGAGTGACCCGATTTGGACGGTTCGTTCATTGTTCCCTTCGACGAAGGGGATCTCTGTTAGCGGCTCAACCAGGGCTCTTCGGATCTCTTTATGCTCGTCCCGAATATCCAAGGATCCCCTGAAATCATCCGTGATCTCAAGATCATCGCTTTTCTCCTCTGGCATGGACGTCGCTGTGAAGAAAATCTTCGCGGTTTGCTGGTTTCCGTAGGCCCGACCTATCCCGCCTTGGTCGAAGGGAAACTTGATCGCCAGGTGGTAGATTGATATCTGGGCCCGGAGAGAATTCAGCGTTGAGCGTCCCAGGAGGATATTGTAGGCCGATGGAATTCTGGTGACGATGAACTCCACAGGCACGGTACGCGTATGGCCAGTCTCCCCAACGTTAAGCAGGAGGGTGACCACCTCTTCTACCGGGATGGAGTGATTGGTGAACCCCGATAGGATATGGGCGGTCGGCCTGAGGTCTGACGAGGTGGGTCCCATACGTAGGAAGCAGTCGTAGAAGAGGATGTCTGCTGAGCTTCCTGAGTCGACCAGTATCCTCTGCACCTCGTAACGGTAGACCCACACTGTGATTACCAGAGGGTCGTTGTGAGGCAGGGATATCCCGTGAAGGTCCTCGTCGGTAAAGATGATGGGTTCGGCCGTTTTGACCCTCTTCCTTGGTTGGTTGCTGGTCCCTTCGACTGGCAAGGGGCACCATGCCTCGATGGCCCTAGGCGCACCCCCCGCTGATACGACCATGATTTGGTCGATCGTCAATTCGCCAGGAGGGGGTGGTTCTCTTGTTCTCGGTCGGCTTGTCGCTTGTCCCGCAAGTATCTTGCTAGGTGCCCCGAGCGGATCAACTCCTCGATGTAGTCTCGGAGATGTTTGCAGTTCTCGGTGGGGTATCCCTGCGACCTGTGGAAAGCGAAATAGAGGCCACGTGTCCATTTGGCCGCCTTGTGGCTGACCGGGGGAAGTTTTAAGAATCTCTCTCCCTTTACCTCCTCCAACAACTCTATCTGGGAGATGTTAAGCGGGGTGTACTCCTGGAACTTTGGGGAGTAGGAGTTCGGCTGCTCTATTTTCTTTTTATCCTCTCTTGCTCTCTTCTTCTGATCGGCCTGGTCGGTCTGGGATAGGTTTGCATTTACCTCGAACTCTAGCTGGATCTCTCGTTCAGTCCAGGCTTTTACTTCGGCCATGGTCTTAGTTTGCGCCAATGCAAAGGAGCGGAGCCACTCCTTGTGCCTAAGACCCGACCTAAGAGCAGCGATGACCGCCTCGTCCTGGTGCTCTGGGACCTCAAGGAGGGCGTTGTAGAAGCTGGTGATGTATCCCTTGAAGAACTCCTTGTCCCCGCTCTTTATTGTGAAGAGATGATTGACGGTCCGCTTCTGCCGTCTGTTTCCGACGAAGTGGCTGAGGAACTGGGTGGCCAGCTCATCAAAGGTAGAGATTGAGCGCGGCGTAAGTCCTCGGAACCAATCTTGTCCAGAACGGATGAGAGTGGCAGGGAAATCCCGGCATTGCGCGGCGTCGTAGTTGTCCTGTGAACGCGTCCAAATGGTCCTTTAGGTCGGATTTTCCGTCGAAAAGGAATACCTTTGGGGGCTTGTTCCTAGAGGAGACGTGGACAGCGAGAAGCTCCTCGGTGAAGGGCCTCGTAAGCGAGTCGGCGGCGTATCTAGCCCCGTCGCTTGAAGGATGACTCTCCCGATGTATGCCCTCGATCTTCTTTTCGAGGGCATCAAGTCGGTCGTGGTATCCCGAGGATTCGGTACACTCGGATTTATGTCCCCTGCTGTTGTCGACCTGTGCTGGGCCGCGGTTCCGGTTTCGTTCTATGAGGTTCCGTAGGTCCCCTGGCGAGGTTGTCTTCGAGCTGCCACGGTGAGTCTCGTCCGCGCGAACCTGTCGAGGGAGAGGGCGCCGGCCATGCCTGGGAGCAGGCGAGCTAACCGACACCTCCTCGGGAAGAACAGGAGCGCGATGGGCCACAGGGTGGGGCGCTCTATCATAGGACCTCGGAATCGAGCTATGAGGTGCCCACCAGGTCATCGAGTTGGTCGCCACGGGGGACCTGTGGCCGCCGGAGATAGCGAGGCGGTGCCCAAATATGCCAGCGCGGGCCGTGTCTTCTCTCCCCATGTGTCGCTCCCGAGGTGGGGGAACGGCGACTTAGGGAGCTTGTCCTGCCATTTGAACACGGACAAGCGCATCCACGACGGACGCGAGGCGATCTATCCGAGCAGATAGGGCATGAATGATGTTCGGGGGAGGAGGGGATCTACCCGCGTCTCCGTTGTGGGGAGGACGACGGCTGGAGCTTGGATCGTCGTGATGATCACTCGCCAAATGTTCGCGATCGGAAGATTAACTTTCGTTGAGTGGAACTTCGGATTCCCATAGACGGCGCCAACTGATGGAGGTTGTGCTCTCCTTCAGATCTTATCTTCCGCTGATCTGTAGCGAGCGTCGATGGATGGCTGAGATTGAGTTTGAGGGTTACCTTTTGATGCGTGTGGATCTCAATGGGCTTGATAAGGGAATGAAGCCGAGCTACCTGCAAAGAAGTCCCTGGGTGATTGTACCACCGTGGGCCCTCCGACGATCAAGTTAGTCGGGGTATTTTGGAAGAGTAACGGCTTATCGGGGTCAAAATTGCCTCACCCGAGTCGTCTGAAGAGGGGTTTATATAGGGGCAGCCATGGGCTGGCGGACGCGAGATTCACGCCGTCCATTATGCCTCTGGGCGTTACGCCTGCGTGAAAGGCGGGATCCCCTGTTGTTCCCGCCAAAATTTTGGCTCAAAACCCGCTCCCAATAAATAAAAAATAATAATAAAATAAAAATGAAGGGAAAAACTCCACATGCAAAGAATGTAACAAATGCCTCAAAGCCAAGAGTTAAAACATTGTGAAGCAACGTTTCAGATTCTGTGCACTGCGCGCTGCGCGCCACGTGTCAAACGCAGACGCGCTAGCGCCAAGTGCGCTGCGCCCTATGCAGCGCACCCCCAATCAAAGCAAAACTCTGTTTTAAAATTCAAAATTTAAAAGTTGAAGCAACGCTTCAGATCCAGCGCTCTGCGCTACGTGCCCCGTGTCAAACACGGGTGCGCTAGCGCAGTTGCGCTGCGCTCTGCGCTGCGCACCACGTGCAAAGCACGGGTGCGCCAGCGCTGGAACCTAAAAGCTCCCCAACCGTCAGATCAAAGATCTAATAATAATGATAAATCATTAATTAATCAGAAACTAAATTCTGTTAAGGAAAGATTCCTCAAAATCTTTCCAAATAACAAGATTGTGCTCTGTAAATCAGAGCACCGTTGGATCAATGATCTAATGGTAAATAAAAATTACCAAAACACAGAATAAGTTCTATTATGGAAAGATATTCTCAATGTTGTTAAAAACAAGAAGATTGCCTTCTGTAAAACAGAAGCCCTAGGATCAAAGATCTAATGGTGGGGAAACATTCCCAAATCAATCAGAGAAAGATCTCTTAAAACTGATTTAACAAATCATTTGGCCCTATATAAAGGACCCTAGACTTCAAGTCTAAAATAGAGAGAACAAAAAAAAGAGAGAGAAACCCTCTGCAAATTTTGAGAAAAAAAAGAGCGGGCTCTTAGAAAAAAGAAGATTTTTCTTCATCTTCAAGGTAAAAAGAACTATGTTCTTTAACAACAGAGATGAGACCATCTCGTAAACAGAAGAATTATCTTCTTAAAAGATCATAGATCTACAAAAGACCAAGGTCTTTAATAAAAAGGAAAAGATTAAAAGATCTAATCATAAAATAATAAAAGAAGTATTTTTATTTCATTCACAGATCTTTTGATCTATAAAGGCAGAGCCTTTTTATATAAACAAGAACTTTTGTTCTTGGATCTTGAGGCAAAGCCTCCTTTGAAGAACATAAATCTGTTCTTTGATCTTAAAACTGATCAGAAGCGCTTTGCGCTATTAAATAGTGCCTTGCACTCATGAACTGCGCTTCTGCGCTCCTTGGATTGGCGCTCAGCGCCAAAACGCGGCACATGTCAACTTGCGCTTTGCACTTCTGAAATAGCACACTGCGCTCATCATCTGGCGCCAAGCGCGCCACGTATCACTCACGTGTGCGCTATTCATGCAGAAGCGCAATGCGCTCATCATCTGGCGCTCAGCGCCAAGCGCGCCACGTGTCACTCACTGGCGCACCCACAAACTAGCGCAGCACGCTCATAAATTAAAAGCGCAATGCGCCAACAAACTAGCGCTTAGCGCTAAGCACGACACGTGTCTTCCTCGTGTGCGCTATCCAACAGAAGTGCAATGCGCTCTTTCCTTGGCGCAAAGCGCCTGACGCGACACGTGGCGCACTGTCAGAACATACTTTGTTCTGATAAATGTTATGCATTCAATACAAGACAAAAATTTTAGAGCCCAATACTTAGCATTATTAAAAGAGCCAAGTCTAAGTAAAGGCTCAATAGCCAGAACAATAAAATGTTCAACTCATATCAACTGAGCCCATATGCTCATAAACCTTCAAACAGACTTTAGTCCCAAATTGGACTATAGATCCCCAAATCAATTTTGGTTCAAGGGTACATCTCTGAACTCCTCTGATATTTGTCGTTGTAATCCTTCAACGTCTTCAGAGAGGTGACGGGTCCCGACAACCATACATTTCATAGACTATGACGTACTTAAACTGGACTGTGGGGTCCTTAAGCCTACGGACTATGATGTCCTTAATCTCGACCGTGATGTCTTTAAACTAACATCGGACTGTGGGGTCCTTAAGCCCACGGACTATGATGTCCTTAACCTCGACCGTGATGTCTTAAAACTAACATTGGACTGTGGGGTCCTTAAACTCATGGACTATGATGTCCTTAACCTTGACTGTGAGGTCTTTAAACGCATAGACTATGATGTCCTTAACCTTGACCGGGATGTATTTAAACTAACGATGGACCACCATGTCCCTAAACTGGAAATCGACCGAAATGTCCCTAAACTAAACAATAGAGCCCAAATGCTCTCTTGTTGGATCTAAATGATCCTGTTAAGTTGATCTTAGTCTAGAAATTAGACTAACGTATTCTTAACACACGTTTAAGTTGATCTTAGTCTCAAATGAGGCTAACATATCCTTAAACACAACCCCCAAACCCAAATCTAAAAAGATACGGATTTGGACTAATCCACGCCCTACAAGCGACAACGTACATTAGTCTCCATATACAATCCACGGGCAACCACAAACAAAACAAACACTCACGACACGAAGTGACCATCTGGAGAAGGAGAAAGTTATTACCGCGATGCGGTAGCGTAATTAACTGCAGGGGCTTGCGCTTGCAGGGAAGAGCGTCCCCACAATCAAAAACCCCTCAAACGAGGGGGAATCTGACGAAGTCTGCTATATCGGTCGCATCTGTTTAAACCTTCGATACATGGTACCATAAATCAACTTGACATCTTCAGAGAGGTGGACGGATAGCACCAATTAGCATCTGCCCCGAAATTCAGGCTAGACGTTCATCGCGTCTCCGCCGCGTCTTCCGGCGGTAAATAGATTCCGGCACGCCCGGTGGGACCTTTTCCTCTTTCCGCTCCACACTTCGTGCGTCGTGTTCGCGAACGAATCGCAGTTTGCTATGGTTGCCTATGGATTCGAGGTACTTAGATTTGGTGTCTTACTCCGTGCAGAAAATAGAAGATCAATGGCTTCAAACTGCACTCATTGCAACTACTCCCACTCCATCCTCGCCGGAGGAGTGACCTACGGGCCTCAAGCGGCCTCCCTTTTCAAGATGCCAGTGGAACAGGTGACTCAGGCCACCACTGGATTGTTCTTCGGGACCATGCTCCCACCGATGAGCTTCTACGCCCCCGTACCATCGCAAGAAGCTCTTAAGAAGTCGGTCTTTGATCGGCTTGCAACTACAGCGGCCCCTCTCAACGGGTCGTCCAAATCCAGTGCCTCAGTCTTTGACAGACTGGGCCAAAGCTCATTTGATCCCATGAAGAAACCTGCAATACCAGAAAAGGTTGTTCCGAAGAGGGTAGCCATTCCTACTCCTGAAGTCGTCAAGGCGGCTTCTCCTGTCAAAGGGTCGGTCTTCACAAGACTGACTATTCCGGCTCCCGTTCCTACTCGAAGGTCTGTCTTTGACAGATTGGATACCGCTACTCAAAAGACGTCAGTCTTCAAGAGGCTGGCACCAGCAGTGCCTCATCTAGACAGGGGGCAAGACAAAGCCATCCCCATCACCGAACCAACACCATCCGCTCGACACGCTCGACGTCGCCACTGGCACCGAGTAAGGAAGGCTGGGGGCAACTCCCCCTCTGGGCTAACTCCACCGGCTCCAATGGTGGAAATTAATGTTGTTGTTCCAACCGGGAACAGCTTTGAGCTACTGAACAAGGTGCGCAGGAATTCGCCTACCGCCGTATTAAAAAGATCTCCGCCGCCAGTGGAGACTGTCACAGAAATGAAGCCGGAAGAGTCCCCCCAACGACTGTCTTCAAAAGTTTACAAAATCTGGCGATAAGTCCGAGAGTCAGTGGTTGATCAAGACTATCCCCGCCGGCAGAAAAAGCTGAAGGTTCAGCAGGAAGAAAACCGTCCTGGCAAGCTACAAAGGACGACAGCTATTTGGGTGCCCACAGCAATGGCCCCCTCAACGTCACCAGTCCACAAAAAGAAAAAGCAGGAGAAAATCCCTGAGTCTGCGACGAATCGTAAGACCACTGAACCCAAACGCCCCAAGTCTGAGGGCATAACGGTGCATACTGTTTATATGGCTTCCGGAAAAGAGGAAAGCCGCGCTTCGACGGGTCACCGACCGCTCACCCGATCCTTGACAAAAGCCCAGGAGCAGCAACAGAAGCTTCAAGAAATGCTGACGCAAATGGCTACACTCACCGGGCCAAAAGAAAGCCCAGAGGCGTCATCAGAGCAGCGTCATGAACAAGAAACCGATGCTGACTTCCTCCGCAGAGTCCTCGAAAAGAAGGACAGAGAAGCAGCAGAACAAGCTGCCAACATAAAACGAATGGCACTTCTCTTCCAAGACATGGTCGGGATGATGTTACAGCCGGATCCTCCAGCTGAAGACCCTCCGATCATCATTGAAGACGACAGAGGGGAGACGTCGAATCCTCCTCCGGCTCTTTCAACAGCCAAAGAGGAAGCTATTTCTAAGGCCGCCCTGGATGACTATATTGCTCAGCAGATACGAGTCCACCAAGCAAATGAAGCGACTGGCCAGGTCATGAAAACTGGGCGACCATATCCAGGCTGGTATGACCAGATAAAGTACCCGCCGGGCTACACGATCCCCAAATTCCACGTATACAAGGGGACAGGAAATCCCCACCAACATGTCGCTCAATTCAGGGCACTTTGCGGCAACACCGGGGGCGATGATAAGCTTTTGCTCCTCCAATTCGTCGGCAGCTTATCGGAGACGGCATTTGAGTGGTACTCATGTTCCCCTCCGAAAGACGGCGCGACAGGGACGTCTTGCCTGAAATTCGGAGCAGATGCTAATAGGTGCTATCCGTCCACCTCTTCGAAAATGCCAAGTTGATTTATGGTATCGTGTATCGAAGGTTTAAACGGATGCGGCCGATGTAGCAGACTTTGTCAGATTACCCCTCGTTTGAGGGGGTTTTGATTGTGGGGACGCTCTTCCCTGCAGGCGCAAGCCCCTGCAGTTAATTACGCTACCGCATCACGGTAGCAACTTTCTCCTTCTTCAGATGATCACTTCGTGTCGCGAGTGTTTGTTTTGTATTTGGTTGCCCGTGGATTGTATACGGAGACTAAGTTATGTTGTCGCCCGTAGGGCGTGTACTAGTCCAAATCCGTATCTTTCTTAGATTTGGGTTTTGGGGGGTTTGTATTTAAGGATACGTTAGCCTTATTTGAGGCTAAGATCAACTTAAACGTTAGTTAAGGATACGTTAGTCTAATTTTAGCCTAAGATCAACTTAACGGGATCATTTAGATCCGACAAGAGAGCAATTGGGGGCCCTATTGTTTAGTTTAGTGACATTGCGGTCAGTAGGTTGTTTAAGGACATTACGGTCCAATGTTAGTTTTAAGACGTTGCGGTCAAGGTTAAGGACATCATAGTCCATGGGTTTAAGGACTCCACAGTCCGGCATTAGTTTTAAGACATCACGGTCAAGGTTAAGGACGTCATAGTCCGTTGTTAGCTTTAAGACATCCCGGTCAAGGTTAAGGACGTCATAGTCCGTTGTTAGTTTTAAGACATCCCGGTCAAGGTTAAGGACGCCATAGTCCGTTGTTAGTTTTAAGACATCCCGGTCAAGGTTAAGGACGCCATAGTCCGTTGTTAGTTTTAAGACATCCCGGTCAAGGTTAAGGACGTCACAGTCCGTTGTTAGTTTTAAGACATCCCGGTCAAGGTTAAGGACGTCACAGTCCGTTGTTAGTTTTAAGACATCCCGGTCAAGGTTAAGGACCTCATAGTTCATGAGTTTAAGGACCCCACAGTCCGTGAAATGTATGGTTGTTGGGACCCGTCATCTCTTTGAAGACGTTGAGGAATTACAACGACAAATATCAAAGGAGTGAAGAGATGTACCCTTGAACCAAGGTAGATTAAATGATCTGTAGCCCAATTTGGAACCAAGACCAATTAATTATATTGTGAGCCCATTGGCTCAGTTAAGTCTGGATTGAGGACTTATGGCCAATTTGGGCTAAGTCCAATTAAGTCTGGCCCTTTGTTGGACTGTTTGACATTTGTCTGGTTCCAGTCCACAAGAGTTTTGAGGAACTTGATAACATTTCTGTTGTAGCTCTGGATGTTATTCAATTTTGAGGTTCAATTGAAGGGGAGGCTTTGCCTCTGAAAGATTAGCCAATTCGGCTAGAAGTAGTGTTAAACACCAAATAACAAAAGTGTTCAACACTAAAGACAGAATTCTCAAGCTAGTGTTAAACACTAAAAGAACAATCAGTGTTAAACACTGGAAATATAGTTTTCGATTTGGTGTGAAACACCAGAAAATAATCAGTGTTAAACACTGCAAATAGGGTTTTCAAATTAGTGTTAAACACTAAGAAAAATCAGTGTTAAACACTGGGACTAAAGATCTCTAATTAATGTCAAACACTAAAGAAAGAGGGGTCACGTGTGGACACGTGAGAGCGCCCAAGGGTGAGATCAGATTCCCCTTATTCTGTTCTGCAAAAAAGTGTTGAATACTTTATATATTTGATTTTGGAGCATCACGTGCTGACACGTGACGGGGATTTGTGCGCTGATTTGCCAAGGGGTCACGTGGTAACACGTGAGAGCGCCCAGAGCTTCTGTTTCTTTTGTTTTTTTTTCTTTCTGTGCTTCAGGGGTCACGTGGAGCACGTGAGGCGTTGCCTCTGAGTTCTTTTCTGTGGATCTTTACATGGATCACGTGGGGACACGTGGCCCTGGTTTTTTGCCTGTTCGAAGATCTCTTTATCTTTTTAAGAATTAAATTCTTCATAGGATTAAACCCTAGCTATAATTTTGGAGGAATTAAATTCCCTATTTTCTTTGGAAGAATTATATTCTTAGATAGGGTTAAACCCTAATTTTCCTTCTGTGGGAATTAAATTCCCATATATGTAAAGAATCAAGTTCTGGCACAGGGTGAAACCCTAATTTCATTTTAAGAGGAATTAAATTCTTGTGAGCTTAAGAGAATTAAATTCTCAACTAGGGTTAAACCCTAGTTCTGTCCATCTTGAAGGAATTAAATTCCTATAATTTTGGAGAATTGAATTCTCATATAGGGTTAAACCCTAATTTTATCTTGGAGAAATTAAATTCCTATAGCTTTGGGAGAATTAAATTCTCTAAACTCAATTCCTCCTCTAAGTTTTAGATCTGCATGGCAGGATCTCGACCCGATGAGAATTAAATTCTCAACTTATGGGGAGATGTGCACTTTGTAGATCTTCAACCAGAGAAAGAACTAAGTTCTTTTTTATAGAAGAGTTAAACTCTTAGATTGAGAATTAAATTCTCTTTATTGAAGTTTTGATCCCCTCTCTTTTCTTACCTAGGGTTTTTCTTTGTTGAGAATTAAATTCTCCTCTCTTTTCTCTCTGAAGTTTCAAGATTCCAAAACTCTATATCCCTCCCTTCTCTTGGCTCCTATTTATAGGAGAAGGAAAAGAATCAATTTGTTCAGTAAATCTTTCATTGAAAGATTTTGTTTATTTTCATAATTAATATGATCTTTTAGATCATTCAGTGAATTTTATTCACCGTTGGATTCTAAATCCAAAGATATTCCGCTTGTTATTTTCGGTGAGATTTAGGGGAAATCTTTCCTTGTCTAAGATTTTTTTCCATAAATTGGTGATTTTTAATCACCCTTGGATCCCATAATCCTTTTCCATTTGGAAAGATTTAGTATCTTTTAGAATTTAATTCTATTAACTGTAAGGCTTTCGAATCTAGTCACGTGCTGACACGTGACCCTTGGTCACGTGTGAGCACGTGACCCCCAATTGAGTCCTTTAATAGCCGCTTGTTTATGTTGTTGTTATAACCATCACGTGTCAACACGTGACCATTGGTCACATGTGAGCACGTGATACCTCGTTGAGGTATTTTTTCTGACTTTTAGAATTAAATTCTTTTAAGCTGTAAGGCTTTCAAAGCCTGTCACGTGCTGGCACGTGACCCTTGGTCACGTGTGAGCACGTGACCCTTGGTCACGTGTGAGCACGTGGCCTTCAATTGAGTTATTTTTCAGCAGTTTGTTTTCGCTTCTGTTTGATGAAGTTTTAGCCATCACGTGTCATCACGTGACCATTGGTCACGTGTGAACACGTGATACCTCATTGAGGTAATTCCTTATTTTTTAATCAGGAAACAACTCCGAACTTCCAAACGACTCCGTCAAAACTTTCGCAGAAATGGAGTTGTTGTTCACCCAGGGATTCGCGAGCGCAAGTGAACGCACACCGATAACAGCATTGATCAATGCAAGGGTAAAGTAGGGCGAAACTTGGGTTCAGTACGCAATACGGTGGCGGAATCTATGGTCGAAGTGTGAACAGCGCATCGAAGAAGCGCCTACGGTAGGCATGTTCGTGGGCACTCTGGACCCTCATGCGACTATCTCCCAGTTCATGATGTTCTTCAAGCCAACTACTTTCCAGGCCTTGATTGACAAGTTGGCCCAAATGGACCAGATGGGTCATAGACCGTCTCCTCCAAAGCCGGACTCTCGCAATGAAAAGGGCAAAGGGAAAGCAACTTTCGTCGCCAACGCTCAACAACAACCGAGTGGCCCGAAAGCGGTTGTTCGCCAAAGCAACAAGCGGCAATCTCTCGATGAGAAGCTGCGACGTCCTTACTCGTTTCCCCGAAATAAAACGAGGAGACTGTTCGAACTGGCAATGCGCAATGGGCTCATTACTCTACCAGAGTCGAGACACCTACTGCAACTGAACGACGTCGACGATCCCAATTACTGCCCCTACCATCGAGTATTAGGCCATCCACTTGAAAATTGCTACGTCTTCAAAAATTGGGTTGAAGACCAATACCAGCAAGGCAAATTCGCGTTGTCTGAAAATTGGAAGGTGAACCCACCACAACCACATGCTCCGAAAAAGATGGACATGCCGGGGGCATCGTGCTCATTCATAGAGAAAGCACCGTGGACCGAAAAGTCCGTAAACTAGAAATTCACCTTAAATATGGCAACGACGGACCGCAATGTTCTAAAACTTGCAAATGACCGAAACGTCGTTAAACTACTATCAACCCGCGGCATCCTCAGGCTGGCGTGGTAAAAAAAACGGTATGTCCATAAGCAAAATGGGCACGGATGAAAACCCGAAAGGGCTCCGTGAGTAAAAACAGCAGGACTACCGGCGAGTTTTGTGAAAACCTGAAAGGGCGCAATCTCGTTAAACGACACTTGCATGGTCCTCTCGACTTTGTAAGGAGAAACCACCCGCGTGAGATCCTTACGACTCCCAAGGGAGCAATACACTTAGGGATCCCTACGATCCCTAGGGAAAAATTACACTTGCGAGATCCTCACAACTCGTAAGGAGAATCCTCTTATGGGACCCTCACGACTCATAAGATTCAAAAGTCTTAAGCTACAGGGATCTGAACCTGTTCTTAAGCAACCCCACAACCTCCAATACTGCCCTACAAGCGGCTCAATGATGACCCTTGTATACAATCCACGGGCGCGAATAAACATTTCCCTAACAAAGTTCCATCCGTGACTAGGGATATGTCTGCACGGTGAACAACCCTTGTAAGTCCCCTCGACTTATAAGGAGAAAACCCTTTTGTAAGATCCTTACGACTTATAAGAAACCATGCACTTAGGAATCCTCATGATTCCTAGGGAGAAAATGCACCTACGAGATCCTCACGACTTGTAGGGAGAAATACCTTTGTGAGACCCTTACGGCTCATGAAGTCAAAAGCCTTAGTCGATGGGATCCTGACCCTGTTTGCTAAGCCACCTTTGTTCGACATCGACAGAGGCAAATGATGATTCGCTCTTGGCAATATCCCAGTTGTAGCGATGCTGATGCCTAAATCGGTATCAAGTTCCAAGTCCTTTCATGGCAAATGATGATTCGCTCCTGGCAATATTCCAGTCGCAGCGATGCTGATGCTAAGATTGGCATCAGATTCTAAGTTCCACACTCGCGACAAAAAAATCAGCGAGCTAAAAATGCATATGAAATAGCCGAAATGATGGGGCAACTTGCAACGAAATCAGCAAGTAAAAATGTATGCATACAAAAATAGCCGAAATGATTGGGCAACTCGCAAAAAAAAGCAGCGAGTAAAAAGAAAAATAGCCGAAATGATTGCACCGCGAAAAATAGCCGAAATGATTGGGCAATCGCGATTTTCACGATATAAAAGGCTGAAATGATAGAGTATCGCAGAAAGAATTAAAAAAATGAAAGAATAAAACTTTTTGCCCCACAGGTGATATCACATCAATCCCTGTATACAATCCAGGGGCGCAAACAAAGAGGGAACCATATCATCCCATCAGGCTTCATCAGAAAACGAAGCCAAAATCTCGACGGTTCAAGGATAGCCTAGAGATCATCAACAGCGTTCCTCACCATTCCAGCAGGATTCAGACGCTGCAATCAACCCTGGAGCCACGGCAAAATCCCTAGTTCCAAGTCTCGACGGCCACATCTACAGCCTGAAGACCCACAATGGCGTTCCTTCGCAGTCCAGCATGATGCAGGTACAACGTCAACAAAAGACCTCACGGTCAAAACAAACGGAGCTACGGCAAAGCCCCTACGCCAAATCTCGATGGTTCCCAGACAACCTAGAGACCACCTCGACATTCGTCTCGATACAGCAGACAAGATGTCACTACAGCATCCTTCCTCCAACAGGATTCGGACACGCCAAAACAAACGAAGCGAAGGAAGATCCCTAGCTTCAGAGTCTCGACGTGAACATCGACAACTTAGAGATCAACAACGGTGTTTCTCCTTACTCCAATAGGATGCAGACGTGGCGTCAACAAAAGACCCAATGGTCGAAACAAAGCAGAGTGACGGCAAAATCCCAGCTCCACATCGGCATTCGTCTCGATACAGCAGACGAGATGTCATTACAGCGTTCTTCCTCCAGCAGGACTCAGACGCAACATCACCAAACGGAGCCATGGCAAAATCCCTAGCTCCAAGCCTCGACAGTTCACCAACAACCTAGAGACAACCGCGACATTCGTCTCGATACAGCAGACGCAATGCCAGCAAACGAAGCAAAGGCCAGATTCCTAGCTTCAGGGTCTTGACGGCAACTCATATAAAGCCTGAAAGACAATCGGAGATCATCCCACACCAGCGCGGAGTGGTCACCACCTTGACATTCGTCTCGATACAGCAGACGAGATGTCACTACAGCGTCCTTCCTCCAACAGGATTCGGACACGCCAAAACAAACGAAGCGAAGGAAGATCCCTAGCTTCAGGGTCTCGACGTGAACATCGACAACTTAGAGATCAACAACGGTGTTTCTTCTTACTCCAATAGGATGCAGATGTGGCGTCAACAAAAGACCCAATAGTCGAAACAAAGCAGAGTGACGGCAAAATCCCAGCTCCACCTCGGCATTCGTCTCGATATAGCAGACGAGATGTCACTTCAGCGTTCTTCCTCCAGCAGGACTCAGACGCAACATCACCAAACGGAGCCACGACAAAATCTCTAGCTCCAAACCTCGACGGTTCACCAACAACCTAGAGACAACCGCGACATTCGTCTCGATACAGCAGACGCAATACCAGCAAACGAAGCGAAGGCCAAATTCCTAGCTTCAGGGTCTTGACGGCAACTCATATAAAACCCAAAAGACCACCAAAGATCACCCCACACCAGTACGGAGTGGTCACCACCTCGACGTTCGTCTCGATACAGCAGACGGGATGTCACTACAGCGTTTTTCCTCCAGCAGGATTCAGACGCGACAATCAAACAACGAAACCACGGAAAAATCCCCAGTTCCAAACCTTGACGGTTCACCAACAACCTAGAGACAACCGCGACATTCGTCTCGATACAGCAGACGCAATGCCAGCAAACAAAGCGAAGGTCAAATTCCTAGCTTCAGGGTCTTGACGGCAACTCATATAAAACCCGAAAGACCACCAGATATCACCCCACACCAGCGCGGAGTGGTCACCACCTCGACGTTCGTCTCGATACAGCAGACGAGATGTCACCACAGCGTTCTTCCTCCAGCAGGATTCAGACGCGACAATCAAACAACGGAGCCACGGCAAAATCCCTAGTTCCAAACCTCGACGGTTCACTAACAACCTAGAGACAACCGCAACATTCGTCTTGATACAGCAGACGCAATGCCAGCAAACGAAGCAAAAGCCAAATTCCTAACTTCAGGGTCTTGACGGTAACTCATATAAAACCTGAAAGACTGTCGGAGATCATCCCACACCAGCGCGAAGTGGTTATGACTCATCGGGGCTCTCCAAAATGAGCCTAACCTCAAGTAAAAAGCGGCATGGCAAAATTCCTAACCCTTGCTCTTCCGACGGTCAAACTGCCTAGAAGGATTGCTTGAAGACGTCTTGTCCAGCCCCCGAAGGGATCAGAGACACGACAGTCGCAAGGCTACTCGAACAAGCAAGATTGCCTATCGAGGAATACATCAGCCAACGCGACGGTACGATGGACAAAACCCTAGTACCACAAACCCTAACGGACCTTTGTCGTAAAGAGCAGAGGTTAACTGTGACGTTAGGATATCCTTACGAGAAATGCTCGATTCGTCTCGACTCGTAGGGAAAAGCCTTAGGCAATCGGGATAAGAACCAGTTTCCTAAGCACTGGGGCGCTGCAAGTCGGTCCAAAATGGACTCTTGCATACTATTCATGGGTCACACTCTCCAAAGTCGAATCTCGACAAGGAGGGAAACAACCGATTACGGGTCCTCTCGACTTGTAAGGGAGAAAATTCTCTTTTGAGATCCTTACGACTCTCAAGAGAAAATACACACTTAGGAATCCTCACGATTCCTAAGGAGAAATTATACCTACGGGATCCTCACGACTCGTAGGAAGAAAGAGTCTTTATGAGACCCTCACGGCTCATAAAGTTGAAAAGTCTCAGGTGGCAGATCCTAACCCTGTCTCCTAAGCCATCACCGCCCTATAAAGAGGTCAAGATGGATTATCTATAGGCCATTCTCCGAAGTCAAATATCGACAAGGAGGGAAACAATCACTTATGAGTCCTCTCGACTTGTAAGGGAGAAAATTCTCTTGTGTGATCCTTACGACTCTGAAAACGCACTTAGGAATCCTCACGACCCCTAAGGAGAAAATACACCTGCGGGATCCTCTCGACCTGTAGGGAGAAAAAACCTTCTTGAGATCCTTACGGCTCATGAATATGAAAAAGTCTTAGGCTACAAGGACCTTAAACTTGTATCATAATCCCTCAATTCCATGGCCATGCATAACTCTGCACTACTTCACCCACGTACATACTTACGTGGGCAAAGTAGTAGGGGGCATTTGTTCCCGCCAAAATTTTGGCTCAAAACCCGCTCCCAATAAATAAATAACAAAATAAAAAATAATAATAAAATATAAATGAAGGGAAAAACTCCACATGCAAAGAATGTAACAAATGCCTCAAAGCCAAAAGTTAAAACATTGTGAAGCAACGCTTCAGATTCTGTGCGCTGCGCGCTGCGCGCCACGTGTCAAACGCAGACGCGCTAGCGCCAGGTGCGTTGCGTCCTAGACAGCGCACCCCCAATCAGAGCAAAGCTCTGTTTTAAAATTCAAAATTTAAAAGTTGAAGCAACGCTTCAGATCCAGCTCTCTGCGCTGCGCGCCACGTGTCAGACACGGGTGCGCTAGCGCAGTTGCGCTGCGCTCTGCGCTGCGCGCCACGTGTCAGACACGGGTTGCGCTGTGCTCTGAGCAGCGCACCACGTGCAAAGCACGGGTGCGCCAGCGCTGGAACCTAAAAGCTCCCCAACCGTCAGATCAAAGATCTAATAATAATGATAAATCATTAATTAATCAGAAACTAAATTCTGTTAAGGAAATATTCCTCAAAATCTTTCCAAATAACAAGATTGTGCTCTGTAAATTAGAGCACCGTTGGATCAATGATCCAATGGTAAATAAAAATTACCAAAAGACAGAATAAGTTCTGTTATAGAAAGATTTTCTCAATCTTGTTAAAAACAAGAAAATTGCATTCTGTAAAACAGAAGCCCTAGGATCAAAGATCTAATGGTGGGGAAACATTCCCAAATCAATAGGAGAAAGATCTCTTAAAACTGATTTAACAAATCATTTGGCCCTATATAAAGGACCCTAGACTTCAAGTCTAAAATAGAGAGAACAAAAAGAGAGAGAGAGAAAAACCCTCTGCAAATTTTGAGAAAAAGAAGAGCGAGATCTTAGAAAAAAGAAGATTTTTCTTCACCTTCAAGGTAAAAAGAACTATGTTCTTGAACAACAGAGATGAGACCATCTCGTAAACAGAAGAATTATCTTCTTAAAAGATCATAGATCTACAAAAGACCAAGGTCTTTAATGAAAAGGAAAAGATCAAAAGATCTAATCATAAAATAATAACAGAAGTATTTTTACTTCATTCACAGATCTTTTGATCTATAAAGGCAGAGCCTTTTTATATAAATAAGAACTTTTGTTCTTGGATCTTGAGGCAAAGCCTCCTTTAAAGAACATAAATCTGTTCTTTGATCTTAAAACCGATCAGAAGCGCTTTGCGTTATTAAATAGTGCCTTGCACTCATGAACTGCGCTTCTGCGCTCCTTGGACCGGCGCTCAGCGCCAAAATGCGCCACGTGTCAACTTGCACTTTGCGCTTCTGAAATAGCGCACTGCGCTCATCATCTGGCGCAAAGCGCCAAGCACGCCACGTGTCACTCACGTATGTGCTACTCATGCAGAAGCGCAATGCGCTCATCATCTGGCGCTCAGCGCCAAGCGCGCCACGTGTCACTCACTGACGCACCCACAAACCAGCGCAGCGCGCTCATAAATTAAAAGCGCAATGCGCCAACAAACTAGCGCTTAGCGCTAAGCGCAACACGTGTCCTCCTCGTGTGCGCTATCCAACAGAAGCGCAATGCGCTCTTTCCTTGGTGCAAAGCGCCTGACGTGCCACGTGGCGCACTGTCAGAACATACTTTGTTCTGATAAATGCTATGCATTCAATACAAGACAAAAATGTTAGAGTCCAATGCTTAGCATTATTAAAAGGGCCAAGCCCAAGTAAAGGCTCAATAGCCAGAACAATAAAATGTTCAACTCATATCAACTGAGCCCATATGCTCATAAACCTTCAAACAGACTTTAGTCCCAAATTGGACTATAGATCCCCAAATCAATTTTGGTTCAAGGGTACATCTCTGAACTCCTCTGATATTTGTCATTGTAATCCTTCAACGTCTTCAGAGAGGTGACGGGTCCCGACAACCATACATTTCATAGACTATGACGTGCTTAAACTGGACTGTGGGGTCCTTAAGCCTACGGACTATGATGTCCTTAACCTCGACCGTGATGTCTTTAAACTAATATTGGACTGTGGGGTCCTTAAGCCCACGGACTATGATGTTCTTAATCTCGACCGTGATGTCTTAAAACTAACATTGGACTGTGAGGTCCTTAAACTCACGGACTATGATGTCCTTAACCTTGACTGTGAGGTCTTTAAACGCATAGACTATGATGTCCTTAACCTTGACCGGGATGTCTTTAAACTAACGATGGACCACCATGTCCCTAAACTGGAAATCGACCGAAATGTCCCTAAACTAAACAATAGAGCCCAAATGCTCTCTTGTTGGATTTAAATGATCCTGTTAAGTTGATCTTAGTCTAGAAATTAGACTAACGTATCCTTAACACACGTTTAAGTTGATCTTAGTCTCAAATGAGGCTAACGTATTCTTAAACCCAACCCTCAAACCCAAATCTAAAAAGATACGGATTTGGACTAATCCACGCCCTACGAGGGACAACGTACATTAGTCTCCGTATACAATCCACGGGCAACCACAAACAAAACAAACACCCACGACACGAAGTGACCATCTGGAGAAGGAGAAAGTTGTTACCGTGATGCGGTAGCGTAATTAACTGCAGGGGCTTGCGCCTGCAGGGAAGAGCGTCCCCACAATCAAAAACCCCTCAAACGAGGGGGAATCTGACGAAGTCTGCTACATCGGTCGCATCCGTTTAAACCTTCGATACATGGTTCCATAAATCAACTTGGCATCTTCAGAGAGGTGGACGGATAGCACCAATTAGCATCTGTCCCGAAATTCAGGCTAGACGTTCATCGCGTCTCTGCCGCGTCTTCCGGCGGTAAACACCCGTTAATGACGAGATACGCTCGTTAATGGGGGGAATGCGATGGCGTGGAACGCGGAATCGTGGGTGGCGGGTATCTCGCGACTGGCGAGATTCGCGGAGCCGAGGCGGAGGCGTCTGTGATCTGTGAAGTGGGTCGATCAGTGATACCGAGGAAGCTAAGCTCGTCGGGAGGCTCGGGAACGAGCGGGAGGCCGAGGGAGCTTGGTTCAGCGATAGCTCGGTGGCGAGCTAGGAGGGCTGAGGGAACTCAGTGTGTGGGAGGGCTCGGAGGCGAGCCAATAGTTGTTTGTAAGGAGGGCACAGGAGTGGCCTGGGAGGCCACCGAAGGTCAGGACCATCCTTGGATCGAATGCCCGGGGGATGCTTCCAATGTACCTTTCTTGCTTCTTTCTCGTGAGCTTTAGGACACATCATCTGCCACGTGTCATGATCTGGGTATTCCTCGGTACCGAGCATTATCATTAGCCTCCCACTCTCGGACCGACCTATTCATGGGTCGGTTCGAGAGTGGTCTGATCGGTCGCCTGGACCAAGTTCTGATTTGAAGACCTCGTCGACGTGGATTCCCGGGCAATTAGTCATATTTTTTCGGTGACGTTAGCGGATCAGGGGAGAGATCTTGCATTAAAGATCGGGTCACTCTTAACGGGAGCTCGGCGCGACGACCTGGTCCACTTCCTCAGAAGAAACTCGGACGTGTTCGCCTGGGCGCCAGCCGACATGCCCGGGATAGACCCCAAAATAATATCACATAAGCTCGGGGTCGACCCGGCGGTCCGACCCGTCAGGCAAAAGAAACGAAGTTTCGCTCCGATCAAGTAAAAAGTGATCGAAGACGAGATTGACAGACTGCTCGCGGCCAACTTCATTCAAAATGTGGCTTACTCGGAGTGGTTGGCGAATATGGTCATGGTTAAAAAGGCCAGCGGGAAGTAGCGCATGTGTGTCGACTTCACTGACCTTAACAAGGCCTGCCCGAAATACAACTATCCCCTCCCTCGGATAGATCAGCTCGTCGACAGTTTGGCAGGCCACGAACTACTCAGCTTCATGGACGCCTTCTCCGGCTACAACCAGATCCGTATGAATCCGGCAGACGAAGAGCTCACCGCATTCACAACGGACCGGGGGGGTATACTGCTATAAAGTGATGCCCTTCGGCCTCAAAAACGCTGAAGCTACATACCAACGCTTGGTCAACAGGATGTTTAAACCTGAGATCGGCAAAAACATGGAGGTTTACGTCGACGGCATGCTCGTCAAATCGACCTCGTCGGATTAGCACGCCAAGGATCTGGGCGAGGCCTTCGACGTCCTCCGCAAATACAAGATGAAACTGAACACCGCTAAATGCGCATTCGGGGTCACTAGTGGAAAGTTCATCGGGTTCATGGTCACTCACCGAGGAATCGAGGCTAACCCGGAGAAAATCAGCGCCATCCTCAACATGACCGCGCCCAAGACTAACGTCGAAATCATGCGACTCACAGGGAGGGTAGCCGCTCTAAGTCGTTTCATGTCAAGATCCGGGGAAAAGTGCCTCCCGTTCTTCAAAGATCTAAGGAAGATCCAAGGTTCGAATGGTCAGAGGAGTGTCAGATCGCCTTCGAACAATTGAAAGCGCACCTGGAGACTCCCCCACTACTCACCCGGCCAGTCGAAGGAGATGAGCTATCGCTGTATCTGGCGGTGACCGATCAATCTGCAGGTTCGGTGCTCGTCCGAGAAGTCAAGGGTGTCCAAAAGCCGGTCTACTGTGTAAGACACGTCTTCAAGGACGCAGAAACGAGGTACTCGGCCATAGAGAAGATTGTCCTGGCACTCATCGTGACCTCGAGGAAACTAAGACACTATTTCCAAGCGCACACTACCCTCGTACTCACCGAACGCCCCTTAGGGGCTATTCTCGCCTCCCCCGAGTCTTCTGCTCATTTGGAGAAGTGGAGGTGAGAGCTGTCCCAATTTGACATCAAGTACCGCCCGAAGCAAGCTATCAAGGCGCAAGTCCTGGCCGATTTTATCGTCGAATGCACCATCCCCATCAAGGAGGCGGTTCCCGTGTCGGTCCCCGGATCCCAACCCTTGGTCGAAGAGAGGCCCAACTCCGTCCCCGATTGGGTCCTTTACGTCGACGGGTCATCAACCGAGGAAGGCTATGGTGTCGGCCTCATCATCCGGGGCCCGAACGAAGCAGAGATGGAATATTCTTTGAAGCTCGGATTCAAAGCCTCAAACAACGCGGCTGAGTACGAGGCTCTGCTCGCTGGACTATGGATCGCCTCCGGAGTGGGGCTGAAGACGATCCGAATCCGTAGCGACTCCGCTCTGGTCATCGGCTAATTGACTGACCGTTTCGAAGCACGGGAGCCCCTGATGGTGAAGTACTTAGCCGAGGTAAGAAAGTCGCAAAAGGGTTTCGACGAAATTCAAGTGGAGCAGATCCCCCAACACCTAAATGCCCAGGCCGACGCTCTGAGCAAGCTAGCTTCCTCTTACTCGGCCAACAACAAGAGAAATATCCTCTTCGAGGTCCTGCCGCGGCCCACCGTGGAAGACGGAGTGACATCGCTCCAAGTTTACACAGCCCGGGAAGAGGACCGAGATTGGAGGAAGCCCATCGTCGAATTCCTGAAGGAGGGTACGCTCCCCGGAGATCGCGGGAAGGCCCGCCGCCTCCGAGCCAAATCCCGCCATTTCTTCTGGAGCAATGGGAACCTCTACAAGAAATCCTTCACATAACCTCCATCAGATGCCATCGAACATACTTGATGGCTTGTTCCCCATCCCAAAGAAAATTAGGAATCATCCCATCAATCTTGGATAAAAACCAGTTTTGGTAGTGCAAATGATCTAAAATAATCCGACGAAAGCAAACTGACAATCGATTTGAGAAGCGTTGGTCTTGCCGGAAAAGATAGGATCCTCTATTTCCAATCAGCAATTCTGGACCTTCATGTTTCTAAACACATACATAATATTTCCATACATGTTCCTTTTGCTGCAAATGTTTGATTTAATGGTTTGTGGGACAATAGAAGGTTTTTAGATCTAAATAATTGGAAAAATGATGCGACATGGATCGCGCCAAGATGTTGCCTTCCGTAGATCTGCTGATGGCGGCGACGGATGGCTGAGATTGGATCTGGAGGCAGGCTCCTAAGGCGTGTGGATCTCAATGGGATTGAGGTTGGTTGTTGCCAAGCTACCTGCAAGGAAGTCCCTGGGTGGTTGTACCACCGAGGACCCTCCGACGATCAAGTTAGAAAGGAAATCCGAGCAGAGTAACGGCTTAGTGGCGTAAAAATGGCTTACTTGAACCGTCTGAAGAAGGGGTTTATATAGCGGTGGCAGCAGACAGGGCAGGCGCGAGAATCACGCAGGCTGTTATGCTCCCGACGTCACGCCCGCGTGATGAGCGGGATCTCCCATTAATGGCGAGACAGGCTCGTTAATGGGGATCGTGATGGCATGGAATGTGGGATGTGGCCGGCGGATATCTCGTGCATGGCGAGATTCGCGGGATGGCGGTTGCGCCTGTGAGCGGTGTCGTTGGTCGGTCGATGAGACCGAGGAAGATGACCTCGGCGGGAGAGCTCGCGGACGAGCGGGAGAGCCGAGGTATCTTGATTTTGCGGTAGCCCGGGGACGAGCTGTGGGGCCGAGGAGGCCAATTGTGCCGGGGGTCGGAGGCGAGCCAGCTTTGTTTGTAGGACGGGCGTGGGAGTGGTCTGGTCGGCTACTGTAGGCCCTTCTTTACATGCTCTAGGATACGTCACCAGCCACGTGTCATGATCTGGGAGATCACCGATATTGAGCATCATCATTAGCCCCCCACTCTTGTCCCGACCAGCAGATGGGTCGGGTCGAGAGTGGTCTCCCGATTCATCCGAGGTGAGCTTCTTTTTGAAGATATCGTCGGGCGTGTCCCAGGGTAATCCGTTGTATTTTCTGGATGATGCCAGCGAATCGGGATGAGATCTTTTGCATTAAAGAGAGTGCGCCGGATCGTGCGTACTTTCGCTGAAGCGACAGCCCACGTGTCGGGCGTTGGTTGGCTGATGTGACGTGGCGCAGACTTCTGGCGTCTGATGGGAGCCGGCCAATGTGCGTGCAGCAGGTGAGCGATCATAGCCGTTGAATGCGAAGAGTTGTTTTTGGCGGAAGCTGACCGTTGCCGTTGGATGAGGGCGCCGGTGGCTATAAATAAAGGTGGGGTCCTCTTCAGGGCCCATCTCTCTTCATATCTTCCTCGTCCTTGAACTCGTAAGCTAGGCGTTCTCCTCTTTAGGTCGGATCTCTGCGCTCCTGAGGACTTCTCCATCATGTTAGATGTCTCCGTCTGAGAAGTCTGTAGATGTCGTCGGGGTAGATTCTAGGGATTCTTCCGCCGAGTCGGAGTCTTCTCGGGAAGCTAGGTTCAGATCTTCTTCCCGGGGTCGCGCGTCAGGGGTAGATTCTAGGGATTCCTCCAAACCCAGGCCGCAGATTAATCCATTCTGGCCACAATTTACGGCCAGAGCAGGGAGGTATGGCATCGTGTTTGGTCCATGGCTTTGTTACCTGTAAATTAGACCCTCCACATATGCAAAATTGGCTCACCTAGGATAAAATCTGTGAGTGTTTTACATGGTTTCTGAAATTGTTTTGCGGCTTTTAATGAATTTGAATTTGGTATTGTGTTTCCGTCGTGTGGCGTTTGAACGTCAACGATCAGGGTTATTGGTCATGTTTTGCATGCTAGGCTATAGGTTTTAACCTGTGAGCGAAACGTGTGCCGTTTTGGTTTTCCGCCTTGATTTTAATACGCATTGCGATTGTGTTATATATGTAGGTACCATCACGTGGACTTCGGACGACGAAGAAGAGGATGGCGACATCGATTTCGACGAACAAGATCGAGGTGAGTAGATCTATATCTACGGGGGAAGTCGGGTGGATGGCGTATAGCACCCTCGCAAGTTTTGATGGAAACCGATCTGTAGAGTAAAGTCGTAGAAACCTAGACTTGAAAACTAGGAATTTTGTTAATAAGATAGTTAAGATGAATGGTTGAATATATACATATGAAGATATGAGATGAAAGCTAAGGATAAGAAAAGTGAATGTGAATCACGACTTGATGATATGTAGTTGTACTAGAGTAAGTATGAGTTTTAGGGTAGCATGACATTAGAAGTATAAGATAGAATGTATATATTGAGATGACTTAATATGATGAAAAGGGTGTACGACGTGACATGATGATTTGATTGATATGTCGGTATACGGATGCGAGTCGATTGAGATGATTGATACCTTTGTCGGTCCCCCGATATGAGATTGTTATGGATGCGATCTGGGGCACAGGTATATAGATATATATAGAATGTCGTGAATCATGAGTGATATGTCGTACGAGACGTTAGATCCGTACCCCTCATTGTCATATAGGATGATAGGATCCCCGATGGTTTAATGCCGCCGTACGATGATTTTCCGTACGTGATGAGTTGGGCTTGATGATTGATCCATACCCTCGACTAGAGAATGTCGTACGATGGATTATACCGTACGTGATGTTGTGAGGCTGGATGCCGATTGATAGATTCACCGACTCGGTCATGTTAGATACGTATACCTGTCAGCATTTGCATGCGATTTACTTTATGCTACACTCATGTCACTCTCATTGCATTATATATACCTGCGCTAGTACACCTATACCATTATCGATGATGTGTATGTTACACTTACACAGATTTGCCGGCTCACACACTTCATCATCGATAATTGCCATGTCACTACACAGTAGGATTACAGCATCATGATATGACTCCTTGCATAATTTACTTGCTATAGTGCATATGCACCTTTATACGATGTTGCATTGGACTTGGGAGAATTTGGGAACCGCGGGATATATTTTAAAACTAGATTCATTTAAAAGAGCGGTTTTCCCTTGATATGTGCATATTACTGTTCCATGTTGCATGATATACGGATATGCTTACATTTCTGTTATATGTCGCATACATCATGCTTTACGATTTTACGCATTGAGATATGTTGTTTTCTTGAGATTTCTGGATTTGAGAACCGTGGTCATTTTAAAAAGGAAGTATGTATTGTTTTAAAAACCCGGTTTCTCTTGATATGATATTTCAGTGCATCCACCATGCGTTTTCTCGGTTCTGAGATGTATGACAGTGATACCCGAGTCGAGGAGCTGGATGAGGCCGATTACGGGTACATGGTGGACTCGGTATGGTACCCCGGAGTGAGAACGGATTTGTTGTGCAGTAGACGGTGAGCCTGGCAGAGGGACTACTACCTACCGGTGATTGGTTGGACCTAGCGGTTATCCGGTGGAAACCGACCGGAGTCGAGAGATGGATAGGGGCCGACCCGTTCTGCCGGAGCCCGAGTGCCGATCCCGCAGACGGAGCCTATGGGCCGATCCGGACTGACGGAGTCCGAGATATGAGGATTTACGTGTCGATGCTGGACACGAGTTTCATGATGTTTTGAGTGTCGATGTTGGACACTCATGTTCCATGATTTTGATGTATCGGGAGGGACACACGTTGATTTATATCCTCATACTTTCATGCATCTTCTTTTATGATATTTACATTCATGATGTTGTTGCGTCATTGGTTGACACGTGGACGAAATCCACATGCATACTGGTATTGATTATATGGTTGGATGTTATCCGCATGCTTTTAGACAGTGTGTATTTTGTTGGCACTTATGTCGTTACGGTCACCCTAGATATCATATTATTACCTTTATGATACAGTTGACCTAGGAGTCGTTGTTTATTCGATTTCTACTTGTTGATGTTTTTCTACTCACGAGTTGGCAACTCACCCCCCTTGTGCCACAGTTCTTACAGGTTGACCGCATAGATCAGTAGCGACATCGCTGGCACACAGTTGCATTCGGGTGTTTTGCTTGGTAGATGGGACATTTGTATCGTACTCACTCTTGTATTATATTTCATATTGTATCTAGTCAACTCCATCAATCAAACTTGTATTTGTATAAGTAATGAGACTTAGTGAGACTTGTGGTTGCGAGACTTAAAGCGAGAGGTTTTCCGCTACTTGTGGTTTTGATATCTTGCTTATTTCTTTATCTTTTATGGTGAACTTCGCCGTTAGGCATCGTATACTTACATTTATGCTTTGCGTGGTTGTGGATCCGCCGATTGGCGAAGAGCTAGCTCCCGCTTAGGGATGCCTTTATATTATCTTGTATTGTGGTTTTGGATCAAAAAATAGAAAGGAGGTGCTGTCCAAATTTCTAAAAGTCGAAACATGTTTTCAACTAGTAACACCACTTGCCTTTTTATATTCCATTATTTATGTATTTATGAAAACTTATGATTTTCACCATATCTTTATTTCAAAACTTCACCTCTTTATTTTCTTAAAAAGGTTTAGATTTCTGGGTTTCAGCTTACTTGATTTACGTTACGCCTTTAGACTAGGCGTGATTCAAGTGCCGGTCACGGGCTAATATTTTCGATTCGTAACACGAGCGGGGTAGCCGCTCGACTGCCTCTAAATGAGGGCTTAGATCCCTGGCGTTGTGTGGTAGGGAAGCTACCAGCCAGGGATAGCCGAACGGGGTAGCTGCTGGGCTGCCCCTTATTGAGGGCTTAGATCCCTGGCGTTGTGGGGTAGGGAAGCTACCATCCAGGGATAGCCGAGCGGGGTAGCCGCTCGGCTGTCTCTAAATGAGGGCTTAGATCCCTGGGGTTATGGGGTAGGGAAGATACCAGCCAGGGATAGCCGAGCAGGGTAGCAGCTGGGCTTCCTCTTGTTGAGGGTTTAGATCCCTAGCGTTGTGGGGTAGGGAAGCTACCAGCCAGGGATAGCCGAGCAAGGTAGCCGCTCAGCTGCCTCTTAGTGAGGGCTTAGCTCCACGAGGAAGGACCGAGCAGTGAGGCTGCTCGGTTGCATCTTGGCGAGATTATGTCCGACCTTCCCAAGGTGAGTATCGAGGAGTTGGACAGCCGCGGGAGCCACGTGTCCGTGGGAGTGGTGAAGGCGAAGCGCCGGAGTAGCGTCGTTTCGGTTTCGCATGGGGAGGCGCGACGTTTGCCGCGTGGCGCCTGTGTTGCGGGTGAAATGGGCGACTGTTGGACTCCCAGGCGTTGTGGGCTATAAAACGGAGGGAGTGTTGATTACTCCATTCCTCACACCCGAAACGCCAGAATGGAGGATTTCCTTTTCACCATCCCTGATATCATAAACTTCGAGAATGTGTACCTTTACGACCAGTACTGCACTGATGACACGGTGCAATTGGTGATAAGCCGCATCGAGGATCACTTCAACCGATTGCTCCCCCGGTGCTCCTCCCTTCTGCAGCTGTTGATGTACTCCATCTGGAGGGCGTCGCCGGGGCTCTACAACCCCTTATCCGAACAGCTGAAAGACGAGGCCGTTGGAAAGCTGAGGTCTCTGAGGCGTTACGGCATGATTTCTGCGAGTCGGCTAAAACCGCTCGGTGGCGCTCATCCTTGAGTGTTACCGGTTGAGGCACGATGCCGACGCTCGCGGGGGGGAGGGGTCGAAGGGGCAGCGGTTAGACGCCGCGAGGGCTCGGCTAGAGGAAATATGCTCAGAGTACCACGAGCGGTGCTCTCTGCACCCCCTTCCCTCGCTGTTGTAATTATTCCCCCCTTTTTTTATTTTTTATTTTTATGTACGGCTGAGGAGCCTATAGTACCCTCTGAATGAATAAAATTCTTTTTCTTTCGTTGCAATGTTTTATTGACCCCTTTTATTGTATAAACAAAATGATCTCAAGAAAGGCGTACATAGCTTTGGAAAGAAAATATATGCTAGTAGATTATCTTATTTGCGCATCTTGAGCCCTTCGGATGTCTGTTCGCATCTATGCCCGGCATAGGGCATCGAGCTTTGTGTGCACCAGACGTATCTTCGGCTGACACGACCATGATTTGGCCGACAGTCAGCTCGACGGGAGGGGACGCTGCTCCTGCTCGCGATCGGCTTGCCGCTTGTCCCTCAAGTACGCTGCGAGGTGTCCCGAACGGATCAGCTCCTCGATGTTGTCTCGGAGTTGTTTACAGCTCTCCGTGGAGTGGCCTAGCGACCTGTGGAAGCCGCAGTAGGGGCCCCGGGTTCGCTTTGAGGCCATGCGCGAGATCTGGGGAAACTTGAAGAACCCCTCGCCCTTGGTCTCTTCTAGTAGCACTGTCTGGGAGACGTTGAGCGGGGTGTACTCCTGAAACTTCGGGAGATAGGGCTTGGACCGCTCAGATCCCCTTCTCTCTTCCCTTGCCCTTTTCTTTTAGTCGGCTTGCTCTGCCCGGGGGAGATTTGCATTCACCTTGGATTCGAGCTGGACCTCGCGCTCGGTCTAGGCCTTTACCTCGGCCATGGTCTTAGGTTGCGCCAATGCAAAGGAGCGTAACCACTTCTTATGCCTAAGACCAGACCTCAATGTCGTAATGACCGTTTCGTCCCGATGCTCTAGGACCTCGAGAAGGGCGTTGCAGAAGCGGGTGACATATGCTTTGAACGTCTCCTTGTCCCCGCTCTTGATCGTGAAGAGATGGTCAACTGTGCATTTTTGCCGCCTATTCCTGATGAAGTGGCCGAGGAATTGGGTGGCCAGCTCGTCGAAAGTTGAGATCGAGCGGGGCTCGAGTCCTCGGAACCAGTCTCGTCCCGATCGGATGAGAGTGGTCGGGAAGGCTCGGCACTGGGCGGCATCGGAGTTGTCTTGGAAGCTTATTCCCGCGGTGAATGCATCCAAGTGGTCCTTCGGGTCAGATTTGTCGTCGAAGAGGGAGACCTTCGGGGGCTTGTTGCGAGAGGAGACGTGTACGGCAGGCAGCTCCTCGGTGAACGGTTTGGTGAGCGATTCGGCGGCGTATTTAGCCCCGTCGCTCGAGCGGTGACCTTCCCGATGCATACCCTCGATCTTCTTCTCGAGGGCGTCGAGTCGGCCGTGGTACCCCGACGATTCGGCGCATTCTGATCCCTGGCCTCTGCTGTCGGAGGCCTGTGTCTGGCCACGGCCCCGGTTCCTCTCAATGAGGTTCCTTAGATCCCCCGACGAGGTAGTCTTTGAGCTGCCATGGCGAGTCCCGTCTGCGCGACCCCATCGAGGGAGGGGGTGTCGGTTGTGCCTGGTAACAGGCGAGCTGACCGACATCTCCTCGGGAGAGACAGGTGCGTGAAGGATCTCGGGGCGAGGTGCTCTGGCGATGGACCTCGGCGTGGAACTGTGGGGCACCCAGCGGGTCTCAGAACGTATTGGCCCGGGAGATCTACGGCTGTGGGAGGTAGGGAGGCGGTGGTCGACAGCGCCGACGCGAACGGAGTCCTCTCTCTCTCTCGGTAGGGGTCCCGGTCCCGAGGCGGGGGAGCGGCGACCTGGGGGCCTTGCCCTGCCGCTTAGACCCGGACAAGCGCCTCGACAAAGGACGCGAGTCGGTCTATTCGGCCGACAAGGGTGCTGATGGCATTCGGCGGAGGAGGTTCGTCTGCGTCTCCGTTGAGGGGAAGGCGGCGGCTAGTGCTAGGATCGTCGTGATGATCGCTCGCCATTAGACTGAGATCGGAAGATCAACTTTTGTTTTTGTGGAATCAAAGGGTTCCCACAGACGGCGCCAGCTGACGCGACCTGGATCGCGCCAAGATGTTGCCTTCCGTTGATCTGCTGATGGCGGCGACGGATGGCTGAGATTGGATCTGGAGGCAGGCTCCTGAGGCATGTGGATCTCAATGGGTTTGAGGTTGGTTGTTGCCAAGCTACCTGCAAGGAAGTCCCGGGGTGGTTGTACCACCGAGGACCTTCCGACGATCAAGTTAGAGAGGAAATCCGAGCAGAGTAACGGCTTAGTGGAGTAAAAATGACTTATTTGAACCGTCTGCAGAAGGGGTTTATATAGCGGTGGCAGCAGGCAGGGCAGGCGCGAGAATCACGCCGGCTGTTACGCTCCCGACGTCACGCCCGTGTGATGAGCGGGATCTCCCGTTAATGGCGAGACAGGCTCGTTAATGGGGATCGTGATGACGTGGAACGTGGGATGTGGCCGGTGGATATCTCGCGCATGGCGAGATTCGCGGGATGGCGGTTGCGCCTGTGAGCGGTGTGGTTGGTCGGTCGATGAGACCGAGGAAGATGACCTCGATGGGAGAGCTTGCGGACGAGCGGAAGAGCCGAGGTATCTTGGTTCTGCGGTAGCCCGGGGACGAGCTGTGGGGCCGAGGAGGCCAATTGTGCTAGGGGTCGAAGGCGAGCCAGCTCTGTTTGTAGGACGGGCGTGGGAGTGGTCTGGTCGGCCACTGTAGGCCCTTCCTTGCATGCTCTGGGACACGTCACCAGCCACGTGTCATGTTCTGTGAGATCACCGATATTGAACATCATCAAAAAAAGATATTGATCAGCATATAAAAAAGATACAAAAAAGATTAAAGTGCATATATTTTGAGTCACGAAAATCAAGATGAACTATTTAGCCATCATTCAAAACTTAAGTAAAAGATTTGACTTTTTGAGCGAACAAGGATGCAAATATCCTCCTCCAGGTTTGATGGATGATATATGTTTCTCCCCTAATAAAATAAGCATCTAAATCAGAACGCGAGATAAATATCTCTTCAGATATAATGAAAACTTAGAAAGTAAATCATTTCATCTATTGATGATCAATATTTTTAATATAAGAAAATGGGAAGATTCCAATTGAATTCTTTCGTGCTGCGTTATTCATAACATTCTTTTTATTTATAAATTTAAATATGTTTTTCTAATTTCAATCATCATATTGTCCATCTATTTCTCATACGGCTTTATCATAAGTACACACTCTTAGGGTATTATATAAAAAGTAGAAAAGAAATGGGCCCAAGGAGCTCCAAAGACCCATTAACTGCAAAATCAGACAACAACGGGCAAAAATATTCTATTAAACGAAGGTATTCGTGCTTAGATGGCGGCTCAGGATCAGCCTCATGAAAACCTTATATTCCCTGAGGCCCCATGGGCTTTCTCTCTTGCTCGAACAGAAGGCGCATTCGCATCAAGGTCTGAGCCAAATTGAGCGAAGGCGGCCACTTCGCGATATTGTGCCAATTCCAGTTTTGAACTACCGCAGCCGAAGGGGACGGTCCACATGAGTTGGGCCCACCCACTCTCATTGGAGCTTGTGATTCTTTCACTGGCAATGGGACCGCGGAGCTCCGCAGGACCAGTAAGCTCTAAAAATATTAACTTCTTCATGCATTGCAAATGCTTGAGTTGAGGTATAGCATATAGCATTGAGGGGACTTAGCCTAATTATTGATTTGGAGACCAAATATAAATTAAGATTCTTGTTTACACGTAGAGAAATAGTATATATTTGTCCAAACAACATTGACATTTGGTTTGATGTTTCAAAGATGAGATGATATCATTTATGCCCAAATCAGAAAGGTTCAAGAGAAAAAGGCCAAAACTGCGCGCGCAAGGAATCAAAGGACCCAAGGGGAAACTTCGCTGTTTCCTTTGTGAGGATCAATTAATGCCACTGTTAATAGCAATTGCCATCAGAAATCTACTGGCCTTTGGAGAGAATCTTCTGATCTGGTGCTCTTTTGTTTTTCACCTCCAGTCAATTATTTGCTGCAATTGATACTCAAATTATCCAATTTCAACTTGGAACTTAATTGTCGCTCTTTTTTTCCTTTTCTTTTTCTTTTTCTATTTTGGAATCAATCTCCTTTGAGAATTCAAATTACGACCTACTATATTGGAGATAAAATTGGTACCAACTGAGCCAAGCTCAATTGGTTTATCGCTTGTAAGTTGGATAAAGATAAGAAAGCTGCTTTCAAGGTAACCTATACTAAAAACATGAAGAAAATTATATGCATGCATATACATCGAACTGAGAATCAAGATTGCAAGTCTTAATAATATTGTTTCTTGGAACCCATAAAACTGAGTTTGAATTTCTATCCTTTTCATAAAATTACTTCATAAGTTCAACAAAATGTGTCACGCTATAGTTGTTACCTTTCATCAAACTATGGTCTGTCTATCTTCCTCTGGTTAATTAAACCTTTTCTATTTAAATAATGCACAACCCTCTTGGATTTTATGTTTACGTGACCAGATGTACTCTTCTTCTAATTTTGAGCAATACGGTGTCTCCGAAATGTTAGACTCCTAGAGTACGCACATTACCTTTTCAAGTGTTACTAATCTCTTTACATATTAAAATACACATCGAGCGAGGATCGGGCTTGAAAATACCTAATGTAGAATTTGTATTTAGTTAGACAGCATCTAATTACTCGGTCTTGATAGGTCTTGACATGTTTTTAGCCTCGAAACCTTTGTTCTATCAAAATAAATACATAGTAGCCGTAGAATAGCCTATTGTTAAAATATGTGCATTAAAATGGTCCCACATCGAGAAAACTATAAGAGATACATATATATAAAATATAAAATGAATCAAACCTAAATAACCTAGATATATCTTGAGTCTTACTGATTTGACCGCTTATATCAAAATACCGTGCAGAAGCTCTCAAAATTTTAATAATAGTCAAAATGTAATGTTGAAGTAATAATGCGCATATAACTTTGTTTAAAGAAATTATCAAATGAAAAATGAAACAAGCAAGATTATAGTACGAGGGTAGCCGACATTGATCCCTGTCTTATTATAAGCTTGCAAAGGACCTAGTAGGGTCCACACACACACTAGTCAAGTACAAAACATCCATCTTTTTCTTCGACTCGATCCTCACGTGAAAACAAACAAACAAACCAATAGCGTCAGCACCTCTACTTTGATCGGGAATTCTCTCATGATGAGCCATAATTAATTAAGAACAGGATCCAAATAATTTGGTCAGCTAATTGCATTGATATTGCTCCATTTTTTTTGGTTGCTTCATTCTTGGTCAAATTAATTTAATCAAAGGTACCAAATCCCTCTGCTCAACCTACCGCGTATAGTTTTAAATCCTAGATGAGGGAGATCATAGTAATAAATATTACAGCTAATCATACATTAATAAATCATAAAGTAATCATTAATTTTTCAATGTGATGAATAAAGTTCCAACCCTTGTAAAGATTTCATATATTAAAACTATGTATCAAAGCGGTGCATGAAGATACCATGTTATGGGACCATTAATTACCGAATCGGCATGATCTAGAAAACTGGAGGCGGGACCGAAGCAATGGTGGTAAAGATAGAGACGCGGATAATGCTTATTCTTCCTCTAATTTTAGTAATGGGAACCTCTGCTCTTAGTCTCTATTGTATTTTCCCCACTTGTTAATTATTATATATATCTTGGCCGTACATCTTAGATGAAATAAGCCGGCTCCACTGCTTACCATCATAGTATCTAATAATTCCTAGTTGCAATGGTAATAATAGCAGGCATTTTATATAGTCGGATCGTAAATCACTAATCTGGCCTCCGGAATATTTCAGGTCAATGGAAAGAAAAGTTCAGCTCATAAAATCATCGCTCAAAGTCCAAATAATATTTTCGTTAGAAACAGATGCTTCGTAGTATAAAATCACATTGAAAGGAACAATATTGGTTATGATCCGACGATGAGGGGCTAGATTTGATCTTTCAACAATGAGAAGATCGACACACAAGATCTTGATCCGAATCCCTCCTTACCAAGGAGAAGTTATTCGGTGTATCCGGTATAATATACATCTAGGTATACGAGAGAGAAATTGATAGAGAATTTTAGTTATCTTTCGGACTGGCCGATGGGATTCGTATTCTTATTTTTCTTATTTTTTCACCTCCTTAGTAAAATGCTTTTTCCTGGCCAACATGATAGCAATGTACGTTCACCACAGGGACACGAACTGGTGAAGGGTGACCCCATGTGTCTGCATGCATGCTAGCTAGGAGATAATAATGCCAAATTTCTCATGCACCGTTTACAACCCATGGGACCTAGGGCTGCTCTCTCTCTCTCTCTCTCTCTCTCTCTCTCTCAATTGGATGTGATCATTCCACAGAACCAAACAGTACTAGCTAGGGTTCTTGTGCATAATAAATACGTAAAGAATTCTCAAGTCTAATCCAATTGCCGAATCTATAGTACCTGTCACCTCTCATAAATTGTGGACCTTTATTATTCATAGAATCCAAACCCGACCCAATAATAAAGGGGTGATAATTGCTGCTGCTTTTTGTTCGATCCAGCCCTTCCTTTCTTTGTGTGAGCTCTCTTTTACTACTCATCACATGCATGGATAAACAAAAGTCAACTCTGTATTCCCCAGGGTACAGCAATGGGTAGTTTCATTTGGGTTACGAGGAGCAGCGGGTTTATCCGAGTTGTCCAAAACCAATATCTCATGTTTAAGATTTAAAACCCGTTGCTAAAAACCCTCCGTTTGGTACTCTCTCCTGGCCATCGGTTTTCATACTTTTCGGGTTTTTATCCACTGGTTCTTTCTATATCTACCGCTTAAGGATTTAGGGGGTAGTTCGGTAAGTTATGTAAAAAAACAACGGTTAGGGGATGTTGAGTAACGGAATACAGCTCGGGTGGTTTTGGTGATGAGTTTTGGCATTTAACCATTGATTTTAGACAAGTCTAGTGAATCTTATAGTGTTTTTTGTGAAATTGGCTATATACTAACTGATACCATAAATAATTCAGTGTTCTGCATACCATACATGAATGCGCACATGGAAAGGATATTGTACGGGCCTCATATACTAACTGTTAAATGTTCTTTCCCCTTCATCTAAACTCTGAATCTATGATAAGGAATGTGGGAATGTATCTTATACTCCTTGCTGGTTTTAAGACTTTTCCCAAACTTGGGTATACACAGAGATATTCTTAATTTAAATTAATCTGTATTTCATACGCACTCGGTTAGTAGTAAATCAGGGTTATTCTGATACCATGTTAAATGTACTTTCCACCGCATCAAAAGTCCAAAATTATGACGAGGGTTAGAGAATATATTATATATATTTGGACACCATCATTGCTTGTTCATAATGTTATCTTTCTCTGTTATGACCTGACTAATTAAGCAACTTATGAACATATATTCATAACTAGAGCTATAACGGAGTGGGAAAAAACGATATCCATAACTTTTAAATAAAACTATTCTCGGCGAGAAGGATAACAAGTGGTTCATATAAAAATCTCTTCTAAACAAAAGAAAATCCTGCCAAAATACCATTGAAGGAGAATAAATGCAAATTACATTTTTTTAAAGAAAAAGGTTAAGAATTCACATGCCAAATAGTTTAGAAGCCTAATACAATGTCCCTCCGTATATAGCTGCAATGCATGGGGGTAGAAAATAAAAAGATGACACTTTGAACAATTTTATTAGATCATAAAAATGAGGGAAACTTGTCAAAAAGCCCTTGGCCCTCTTCAAACTTGTGTAAAAACCCTTGAGCTTTTTTCTCATGTCAACCCCTAGGCCCAATCAAAAAGCCATTATACTGTTGCTTCTAATATCTAATCAATTGCATGTTTAATATCTAAGCAGTTGCATGTAATACCTAAGCGGTTGAAGGATTACAAGGAAATAAAGCTCAGGGGTTTTTTCACAAAGATTTCGAACAGTAGACCCTTCCTAACAATTTCAAAAATTACGGGGTTTTTAGACAACTGCCGAATGTGCCGGAGGCTTTGTGACAAATTTACCCTAAAAATGATCGGCTTACAAGGCTTTGCCTACAGTGCCCAAATTCACATTGGGTTTCGATAGGTCAAAATAGCCCACACTTTCTGGGTATATACATTTGCAAACAGCCCAAGCCCAGGTATTTGCCACTTCTATCACAGCCCGAATGGTAGCAAATCAAACCCATTTTACAAATTTGTTCATTTTGTCCTGACCGGTGATTCAGTGAAGTCTCCATAGTGTTATGCCATTGAGTTAAATGGGGTTGGGTCTACTGCAGTCCCATGACGACTGCGGTTGTGTGACCTTGCTTGGGAAACGGGTACCGCCGCAACTTAACCTCTTGGCTTCCCTTGTTTTACCCTATTTGGCCACAACGGTGTGAGCGTCCGCGGCCCCATAAACCTTTCTGCCAATTGTCCATAACTCTTCTATCAACTCACGCTCAACGCTGTTCTTAATGTTCATGACCATGCACCGCTCAGAAGCTATGATAAAGGTTTAGCTGTATATCTTTATATTTAACTCATGTTTCCAAATGCTGGTTTACCTTCTCGATATGATACTTTCAACCGTGCTAAGAATTTTGGACTCAAACAGTGGTTGTCCATCAAGCTTGGCAGATATATGAAACACAAATGCTTACATTGTGATGAGAGTTAAATTCGGCGAAAAGGTATTGGATTCTAGTTAAATTTGGTGTGTCCCCACATCTTGCACAATGAAGATGGTGATGGTGGATGTTGATTATTGAAAATTTTGGATGGAGGTTTGATTTTTTTCGACGTCATTGGAGGAAACCTCCTCCTGTGGCATCTTAGAATCTGTTTTCTCTTTAGAGACACACGTGTGTGTGTGTGGTGTGGTGTGTGGGTGTGGGCGGGGGAGTGGGGGTGGGGGGTGGGGAGAACTTGTTTTAATCCAAACAACAAAGATATTTCTCTGCAATTTGCTTCTGCAATTTACTTTGCATCAAGATGGTTGTGATATCCCATGTACCAAGGACACCATCATTTGGATTATCGACGAAACATTGATCTTCTACAAATTTATACAAGGTAACAAGCAACAATCCAAATCACGCTCAGAATTAAAATAAAAAATAAATCCATGTTTCGAGTGGTAATGTATGTCTAATTGTTTGGTCATGGTTCTGATGATGGTCATGATGTCTGTTCGATCATGATAGATCATACTATAAAAAAAATTATTGACAGGGTCATGTGCATAAGCCATATAAAAAAATAGAACAAAAACAGAAAAGTTTGAATATTTTGAAAATTATGCAATATTCGTGTTGTAGCGTGCAAAATATTATAAATTTAAAGAAAATAAATAATTTTGGGATTTTTATAAATTTAACGATTGTTAATGCTATAGCATGCTAAATTAATAACCCGAAGAAAACAAAAAAGGTTACGGATTTTTGAAGATTTAATGATTTTTTATGCTATATAGCATGCATAGAAGTAAAAAAAGGGAGAGGGAGAGGGGGAGGGGGAGGGGGGGGGGGAAACAATTTTTTTTTATACGCTTGATTTTGTGATTTTCATGTGTTATATCATGGAAAGTATTGAAAAGCCGAATAAAACAAAAAATATTTTTGTTTTTGTAACTTCATGATTTTCTTGTGCTAACAAAAAATTAAAAGAACAAAAACAAGCAGAAATTTTAAGATTTTTTAAATTTTGCCAATTCTTGCGCTATAAACGTGCAGAATATTGAAAATTTAAAAAAACCAAAAAATATTTGGATTTTTGTGCATTCCGTGATTCTCGTATTCTATAACAAGCAAGACATTGAAAATCCGAAGAGAATTTTTTTTTAAAGATTATTAACAATTTCGGGCTTTTTGTATTTATTTATAGGAATGAAAATATTGAAAAGCAGAAAAAAAATACCGAAGTATTTATAGGTTAATCTTTCATATCTTTTATTTATGAAGTTCATAAATATGAGATATTATATCTCACAAATCAAAACAAACTTTTAAATTAATATGAATTTTTTCTTGAACTTTGTATCCGCGATTGCGAAAGAGTCTATGCTGATTCATTTCAAGTCATCTCATCCGCAAAGAAACCATCTCATTTCTCATACACCATTTTAAAAAACTTTATGAAGTTGAGAAACCATCTCATTTCTCAAACACCATTCTTCATCCCTCCAATCAAAGAAGAAATGGGAGGGGGGGAAAATAAATAGAAATAGAAATGGCATCCGATACCCTTCTCAAATGAACTTTTTATTCTGACAGAAGAAGTCACGGGTTTGTATATCATACGTTCTGACGACCAGCATATTAATTGTTTCATGACTGAACTCAAGTTCAGTTCAGATCCCTCGCGCAAAACAAGTATATAACCGCGGAAAACGGAGGTGGACAGTAAATGGTTGCGACCCGGACTTCTGCGTCGGGTTGCTTAATTAATTCCGTCTTAAATTAATCCATCTTACTTATGCGGTTAAGCTCGGTCTCACGACCATGCTCAACTTCATCAGTTATGGAGAGTCACGAGCACAAGATTTCAATTCAGGGATTTCAACTACCAGTTCATGGGACTTGATGACCAGAATAAGGGAATTGCCGCCGCATGGTGTACGACGAACCATGGACAATGGGAAACATTCGAGATCGTCAGGCATTCCAACACCGACCCGAATCGTGTCCGTCTCCGATCGCAAAATGGTCTCTTCGTGCAGGTATTGATATGTATCCAATCTCGCAATCTTGATATTTTTTTGGCTAAATTTCACTAAAATACCACTACTTTTCAATAATTAATCGGGCAATAAACTTAAAAGATGCCAAGAGCCTATGGTATTATTATTTGAAAAGCGCTGAAAAGTCATGCTATTTTAGTACAACTAGGCTAAGCCCGATGGATCCGTGATGGCAGATGGACCAGTAAATAATAACTGGGGCGATAACGAATGGTCGGTGTTCAGCATGGCGATAATTTACAGCTTGAGAGGAGAGTACCAAGTTACAAATGGCTATGGAAGCGACAGAGCTCCACAAGTGATGACAGTAAGCGGGTGAAAAGAATTGAATCACCTAATTATTTCAGATTCATTGTTTTATTTGTTTAATTTTTTTTTTATTTGAAAATTTTGCAGCAACATTGGAACAGCTTCATAGTGAAGGATGACTTTAGGTTTATGTCTCAGAATGGGATTGATGCAGTGAGAATCCCTGTTGGTTATTGGATTAAAGATGATAACCCCCCTGCTCCTTTTGTTGGGGGATCTTCAGCAGCTTTGGACAATGCTTTCACTTGGGCCGCGTACGTACCCGTATCAAAATTGAAACGATACAGAGATGACTAGTATGCATGTACCCGAAAAACGAATAACATATATTGATTGTATCAGGAACCATGGCATCAAGGTGATAGTTGATTTGCACGTGTTCATATCAGATTTTTGCATTTTTATACCGCCCAATTTTTATCACATTACTTATCGGTAGGTACTCTTGAGCCGTGTTTGCTAGTTAATTACAGGATACAGGTTCTCAGCTCTAAACAGTGAAATTCATGGGAAAACACGACAAATTCCGGTTTACTGCCAACCACAGATAAAACACGGATCTCCGCTCTCTATCCGTATGTTGCCGCACACCAGTTTAAGGGACAAAATGGCAAATCGATATCATTTTCATGCACAAAGCACAATGTCAACACAAGATCCAACATGTCTACGCGGAGCTCAAGAAAAATTATGGCAAAAGATCCACATCACATCACCTTTTGATCTGCTGAAATTCTGGAAAAATTGTGAAGAGGTTATGAGAAACAACATATTCCACACTGAATAGTACAGCCAAACAGGGAAACCCACAAAATCTCGTGACCTAACTCATCAAGATGGTCGCGGATCCGCGGCCAACATGAGGGTTAGGCCGCGGATCCGCGGCCATGCTGACACGACAATTGGTGATTTTTCAGGGGCAGTTTGGTACTTTTATTAGGTGGCAGATTGTTGCCCTAGTTTTTCAGTTTCCTGCCTATAAACAGCCCAGAACTTGCCAAGCCAAGGAGTGCTTAATTCTTGTATTAGGATTTAGATATACTTTGTTCTTCTTCTTCCTCTTTTCATTTTTTCTCCATTAAAATCTTGTAGCGAGGTTTCATGAGTGAAGTGATGAATAAAAGAGTTCTTTTTGTTATCATGCTTGTCTTGTTATGTTGTTAATTATAATTGTTTGTAATCTTCAATTGCTAATCTAGTTGTTATTATTTGTTGTTTGTTTCTTTCTTATTCTCTTTTTCTTTATCCTTAACAACAATGATGCTTAAACTTGATCCTTTCCAAAATGAGGTCTCAAATAACTAGTTGTAATCTCCTAACCTCTTTCTTTCTATCTTCCTCCTTTTGTTGTATTTTCTTTTTCTTGTAATGGGTGAGTAGTTTTCTTACTTGTTGGGGGTAGGATAAGGAAAGTTTGAGAGAAGGAAATCTCTCTCACTCTTTCCTTACCCAACATCTTAATTCGGACTCCCGTTAATTGAACCACAATCCGCTCCCTACGGCATCCTATCCTACATGATAGCGGTGATTCCTTAGTAAGACCGGTTGTGGTTGAATTAACAGGAGGTTAAGGCTAAGAGCCAAGAACGGACGGACAAGCACCAAAAGAAAGAACTTAAGCGTTGGAAAGCCTAACTTATACTCGCAAGTTCCTTCCTAGTCGTGCTAATCCCCGTTGTTGCCGATTACCGTAACACGGATGTTAAGAGTGGCAACGAAAGAAGTGAGCGACTCCTAACTCAAACTAACCTAATCCTAACCCTAACAAGCTCTCTTTATATAACATTTTAGCACATAGTTAATCTCAAACAAAGCTGGACATTTGGACTTAACTCGTTAAAACACATAGAAAAAGATTCCCATCTTCCTGCGGACGACCCGTACTCAACCGGCTAGCTACAAGCGAAACCGACTTGATTGCGGTAATAAGCTTGAACACGCAAAATCCCAACAATCAAATGGCGCCGTTGCCGGGGGACGGTAGTTTATTTCTTTGTGTAATTTCGGGTTAATTTGTGAATATAAATATAACCGAAAAACAAAACAACAACAAAAAAAATATTGTAAAAAACCATCTTGTTATTTTTGATTAGTTTTTGTGCAAGTGTGCAGGAGAAAAGGAAAGGTCGAGTTCAATGCCAAAGACGTGGGAAGTTAGACCCATATCTTGCGGCTACACTGCGGGTGATCAAGACGGAACAAACGATTTGCAGAAAAGATTCTGGAGCAGACCCAGTGAGCAAATCAAGATTCAGGAGCTCCAGACAAGAAGAGGACACCCCAGAAAGCACACACAAGAAATCCAGAGGCCCAACTCCACTTTAATGCCGCGGAACCGCGGCATAAGCGGACTATAGCCGTGGAACCGCGGCCACTTGATACCTTCAGTATCTCAAAATTTCTGTGAGTATTTCTTCCTCCTTTCCCACTCCTCTGAACTCCACTGAACTGTGTTTTCTGCAACATTCTTTGCGCAAACTCTCTTCCCCCTTCCAATAAATTGTTTTTGTGCAGGATTCTTTGCGCCGCGCTAAAAAAATAAAAAAAAATTGATTGCTGTTGATTGTTACCGCTTTGCATATTTTAATCGAACTTTAAGGGGCTTGAAACCAATCCAGATTGGGTGGGGATTTCATCACCCTTCCCAAGACCCCAGAAATCACAAAAAGCATATGCATTGACCATTATTTAATTAAAAAATACTAGACTCAGCCCTAAGGACGTCGCGCTCAATAGGACAGAGGACTGGTTGTAGGCATCGGCCGTTTATCCTATCCTGACTCTGCGGTGTCTAGGCAAGTGTGTCCAAGGCAAGTGGTTACTTAATTAGGACCACTACTTACGTAGTGGGGAGCCTCCCATTTACCTGGCACTTACCTGGCCGCAATTGGCGGAGAAGAGGCGGTTTGAGGTCCTATTTCTAGCCCTTTGGAACAGTTAGGAGCTGTCTAGCTGACCTAGGTGACCCTAGATCCAGGTGTGATTGCGCATATTTTGTCTGTGATTGTTTGAAGCCGTAAGTCCGTACATATTTATGTAAAGCTCTTTCTAAAAAAAAACACAAAACAAAATCTTTTATAAAAACTTGCCCTTTGTCGCCAGAATCCATTTTTTTCACCCACCACCCATCGTATTTCTCCATTGACGTTTTCTTGCCCTCACCTTCTCCGTTTTGACTACACTAAACTAGTTTAGTGTATGTCCGCTTGGACTCGGGACACTAGCGCCCGCCTAGTCCGCGTTACGTTAGTCGCTACCGACTACGCGATCGACTCAGACGTCGAAACTCCTTCCGCGCCTCTTTCACCCTTACCTTTGCCGGCCAACTCCGACGTTGACCGGAATTCTGTTCATACATCCTCACCTTCACCATCACCAACCTCTTCTTCCGCGATATCAGGATTTAATCCAAACATCCCTTTGACTCCCCCGGGATTGATTCCACCTCCTATGGATGCGAATAACCCACCACTACCGCCTGTTGTAGTGCCACAGCGAATCACGCTCTAGGACCGTTTCTATCCCACCCGCTCTGCACTTCCCACCTGTCTTTTCCTTCCACCGGCCAATGGGGATAATTTCGAAATTAAGCCCCACTTCATTAACATGCTCCCGAAATTTCACGAGCTTGAATATGAAGATGCCTATATCTTCATCAACAAGTTTCAGAATGTTTGTGCCATGATGAAAACGACCCAGCTGTCGGACGATGCTATACGGCTACGGGTCATTCCGTTCACTTTGTGCGATCTTGCTGAAAAATGGCTGTATAGCACCGCTTCCCACTCCATAACCAGTTGGGACGAGTTTGTGAAAGCGTTTCTCAAGAAATTCTATCCAAATCATAAGACCGCGAGGATCCGTAACGAAATCAACCAATTCTCCCAGCTTCCTAATGAACCCTTTTGGAAGTGCTTTGACCGGTATAAAGACCTTCTTGTTCAGTGCCCTCACCACGGTATTGAGAAATGGCAACTTTGCCAAACCTTATACGAGGGCCTGAACCCAGCAACCAAGCAGTTGTTGGAAACCATTTGTCAGGGCCACTTCCTATCGAAATCTGACGAGGAAGCATGGCGATTCTTCAACGACCTTGCGGAATAAACGCTTCAATGGAAGAGCACCAGACCAACTTCTTCTTCTTCTTCCTCCACTTCTACTGGTCAGTCTAGGGTAGGAATTCACCAACTCGATGTCTCTATTGCAATGAAAGCCGAAATGGCTGCAATAACGAGAAAACTTGAAGCGATAGAGACCAAATTTTCATCTCCTGCTCCTGTTCCTGTTCTTCCCCTTCGTACCATTTGTGCTTGTTGTTCCGATCCATCTCACTTAACCGAAGAATGTCCGTACAATCCACCATCTCAAGGACAGGATCAGGTTAATGCTGCATTTCAGTAAAGACCAAGAAACGATCCATACTCTTCCACCTACAATCCCGGTTGGAGGAACCACCCCAACTTCGCCTGGAATCAGAACCAGCATCAATTCCAAGGCAACAATTTCCAGAGGCCCCCTCCTCCGCAACAACAAGCTCAGCAACAAACTCAACATCAATTTCAGCAGCCCTTCCAACCCCAACCTTTTCAAAATCAGACGAACAACTTTGCACCCAACAATTCTTTTCCCCAAAATAACTTTGTTCCGTCAAACAACGATAAGGTTTTCTCGCTTGAACGAAGTCTGGAGGCGTTTGTAAAGCAATCAACTCAGTCCACCGCCAACATCCAGTCTTCCATTCAGTCTTTGGTGCAACACACTGCCGCTCACGGGCAAAGCATCAAAACCATCGAAGCCCAGATAGCACAACTGAATGCGGCCTTAAGCGAGCGAGAGAAGGGGAAGTTTCCATCTCAACCACTCCCAAATTCCGGTCACCCACATAATGTTCATGTTGCTCTTGAACAACAGAACTATAATGTGAGTGCCGTGACTACATTGAGATCGGGAAGGATACTGCAAAACAACATTGGCACACGGATCGATGATGACACCCCGGCCGCTTCTTCTTCTTCTTCGTCTTCTGAGCCTATTCTCCATTCTTCAAAAGGCTCTTCCTCATCCTCTGCTCTAAACGGACCCATTTCTCACTCCACGAAAACACCAGCTCTGGATCCGTTCCAACTCCACAATCTCCTCCACAAGTATTGGACTTAACCAATTTTAAAAACGTTCCATTTCCAAACCGGTTGAGGTCCAATAAACAAAATCCACAAATGGAGAAAATTCTGGAGTTGTTTAAGCAGGTTAACATCAACATTCCCCTTTTAGATGCTGTCCAACAAGTCCCTTCCTACGCAAAAATCTTAAAAGACTTGTGTACGAAAAAGAGGAAATCTCAGGTACCTAAGAAAGTTTTCTTGGCTAGTGCTGTGAGTGATGCTCTTACCCAATCTTTATCTCAAAAACGGAAGGACCCTGGCTGTCCTACGATTTCTATTACCATTGGGGATAAGAACATCAACCGCGCACTTTTAGATCTTGTTGCCAGTGTTAACCTGCTTCCGTACTCAGTATATGAGCAACTAGGTGTAGGAGAGCTGAAACCCACACACTGCACTCTCCAAATGGCCGACCGATCGATCACTCATCCTAGGGGAGAGCTAGAGGATGTGTTAATCAAGGTTGGGGACTTCATATTCCCCGTTGACTTCATTATTTTAGACACACAGCCTGTAGCTAACCCCCGGAATCAAATTCCAGTGATACTCGGTCGCCCATTCCTTGCAACCTCAAATGCTGTGATCAATTGTCGAAATGGTTCGATGAACCTATCTTTTGGAAACATAACAATTGAACTCAACATTTTTAGGTTGGGGAATCAGCCCTCCGAACCTAATGCTCATATACTAGACGTTTGCTCAATCCAGGAGATCACCCCAGAAGAGTGTGAATTCGAGGAGTTTTTGTTCGATCACGATAACCTTAACGCCACTAGTGCGTTCCTCTTCGAACCTGCTGCTGTTTCTGCGCCCAACAATGACTACGAGTGTTTCACTTTCTCGACCGATCTTAACCAGTCACCACCCGAGTTGGAATCCCTTGAATTTCCGGATGAGTTAGCTGAACCATCCAACTCGGTCGCTTACACTCATTTTGAACCTCTGCTGGAATCCTTTGAGTTCGAGACCTTTTCACCAATCTTGCCTTCAATCGTTTCACCTCCAACGCTCGAACTCAAGCCTTTGCCGTCTCACCTTAAGTACGCTAACTTGGATGAGAACGAGACCCTTCCTGTTATCATCTCGGCTTCTCTAACTCCAGAGCAAGAGAGAGCCCTTCTTGCGGTCTTGCACAGCAATAGGCAAGCTTTTGGCTGGTCAATGGCGGACATCAAGGGGATTAGTCCGCTGATCGTTGAACATCACATTCATCTGATGGATGATGCCAAACCAGCCAGGGATCCATAAAGGCGACTCAACCCAGTCATGAAGGAGGCTGTAAAAAAGGAGATCGTAAAGTGTCTGGATAGTGGTATCATTTACCCTATCTCTGATAGCCAGTGGGTAAGCCCCATTCACGTTGTCCCCAAGAAATCAGGCATAACGGTCATAACCAACGAGGCGAACGAGTTAATCCCTACTCGCACCCAGACTGGGTGGCGAGTATGCATCGATTACAGAAAACTCAACGCCGCAACGCGGAAGGACCACTTTCCGCTACCTTTCATTGACCAGATGCTTGAACGATTGGCCGGACACGAGTACTACTGCTTTCTTGATGGATATTCCGGCTATAATCAAATTCCCATCGCCAAAAAAGACCAGGACAAGACCACATTCACTTGTCCTTTCGACACGTTTGCATATCGTCGTATGTCCTTTGGGTTGTGCAATGCGCCCGCTACCTTCCAGCGGTGTATCGATTGCATATCGGCGATTCCTTTGATGAGTGTTTGCTGCATCTCGACGCTGTCCTTACCCGGTGTAAGGACAAGAATCTCACTTTGAACTGGGAGAAGAGCCACTTCATGGTGCGCGAAGGTATTGTCTTAGGACATATCATCTCGCAAAAAGGCATTGAGATAGATAAAGCAAAGATTGAAGTGATTTCCAATCTCCCTCCTCCCCGATGCGTCAGAGACATCCGAGCCTTCCTTGGCCATGCCGGTTTCTATAGACGGTTCATCAAGGACTTTAGCATGATTGCTAGGCCCTTGACTCTTTTGCTGGCCAAGGATACGACATTCGACTTCAACTCGAGCAGTGTGACTGCGTTCGAGTCATTAAAAAGCTCACTCACTTCTGCTCCCGTTCTTTCTTCTCCTGACTGGACGCACCCATTTGAGATTATGTGCGATGCATCTGACTTTGCCATCGGTGCTGTCCTTGGACAACACATCAACAAGATACCGCACGTAATCTATTATGCTAGCCGAACCCTGAACGACGCCCAACTGAATTATACAACAACTGAGAAGGAATTCTTGGCTGTTGTATTTGCTTTGGAAAAGTTCAGGCCATACCTCATCGGCTCTCCAGTCATCGTCTACATGGACCATTCTGCTCTGCGCCATCTTTTTGCGAAGAAAGATGCAAAATCTCGGCTGATACGTTGGATCCTCTTGCTTCAAGAGTTTGACCTTGTCATCAAGGACAAAAGAGGATGTGAAAACGTAGTCGCCGGCCATCTCTCACGACTTCCTTCTTCGCCGTCGCTTCAAATTCCGATCAACGACGTTTTTCTGGATGAACAGCTCTTGACAGTATCTTGCGAACCCTGGTTCGCAGATATTGTGAACTATTTGGCCACAGGATTACTACCGACTAAATGGTCAAGTCAGGACAGATTTCGATTCTTATCCCAAGTAAAACACTTTTACTGGGACGAACCCTATCTGTTCAAGTACTGTCCCGACCAGATTATTCGTCGGTGTGTCCCTAACAATGAATTCAAGAGTGTGCTGTCGTTTTGCCACGATCAAGCATGTGGCGGGCATTTTGGCCCCAGAAAGACAGCAGAGAAGATCTTGCAGTGTGGTTTCTACTGGCCACAACTCTTCAAAGACGCTCATGACTACTGCAAGACTTGCTCCCGGTGCCAACACTTGGGCCGGATATCCAGGAGAAATGAGATGCCGCTCCAACCAATCTTGGTTGTGGAGATTTTCGATATTTGGGGGATCGGTTTCATGGGGCCGTTTCCCAGCTCTTTTGGGAACTTGTACATCCTTCTCGCTGTTGATTATGTCTCTAAGTTGGTCGAGGCTGTGCCCAGCCGGACTAACGATAACAAGGTTGTCGTTAGATTTCTTAAGGAAAACATTTTCTCCCGGTTTGGGCACCCCCGAGCGATCATTAGCGACAATGGAACTCATTTCTGCAATAAAACTTTCGAGGCCTTGATGCGGAAATATTCTATTAATCATAAGCTATCTACGCCCTACCACCCCCAAACCTGTAGGCAAGCCGAAGTTTCAAATCGGCAAATCAAGCAGATACTGGAGAAGACGGTTTCCAAGAACCGTAAGGATTGGTCGTTGAAACTCACTGATGCCCTTTGGGCATTTCGAACTGCTTATAAGACCGATCTTGGCATGTCTCCCTATCGGCTTGTTTACGGAAAGGCTTGCCACCTTCCTGTGGAAATAGAGCATCGCGCATTTTGGGCGATAAAGGAGCTGAACTGTCTCTCGAAGATGCGGGCAGCAATCGGAAGCTGCAGTTGAACGAATTGAGCGAGCTTCGGGATGAGGCTTGCGAAAACGCGGTTGTCGTTAAGAACCGAACGAAGGTGTTTCATGATAAACACCTTATGCGCAAAACTTTCGCACCTGGCCAACATGTACTGCTTTACGACACCCGGCTACATTTCCATCCAGGTAAGCTCAGATCTCGCAGGAAAGGGCCATATTTTGTGCGGAATGTGTATCCGCATGGCGCTGTAGATTTGGAGAATCCAAAGGACGGTTCATTTTTCAAAGTAAATGGACACAGACTAAAACCGTACCTTAGCGCCGAACCAACAGAGGAGCTCCTGGTCTTACAGGAGCCGGTTTACCCTACATAATCTTCCTCTGCCTACCACCAAAACTTCGGTTATCCAGCCAAAACAGTGGACACTATTTCAAATAAGTTTGGGGGTTTGTATATACCATTTTGTATATATTTGTGGATATTCTTGTCCGGTGCATATCCATTTTTATTATTTTTCTTCAAAAAACAAAAAAAAAACAAATTTTTTTTTGTGTATATCTAACCGACAATTTTGACCCTTCCACGATTTCTTCATGCAATGACAGTGAGGACACTGTGCAGTTTAAGTTTGGGGGTACACTCGGTACGCATTTCTAACCTTCGCATTCATATGTACATTTTGCATCTGCATACTAAAATCCATAAATCCATAAAAATCAAAAAAATCAATTTTTTTTTCTAAAAACATAAAAACTTTTTTGTCAAGTTAGCTAGTGGGAGAACTCAGATTCAACATTTCGACGGTTTTGTTTGATAAGATAAGAATAACTAAATCTTATTTTTAGATTTTGAAAACCTGAAAGATAACTCTCCTTTGAAGTTAACTATAGCTGATATACGTCTTTACATCACACTACACGTGTCGTGAGTTTTGAAAATTAGATGACAAGTCTATTATGTCTAAAACCTTTTAAATGGATAAATAATTTTCTGAGGATCAAATAGGTTTGTTCTGAAATAAGTAATATCAAGAATAGTTTATGAAGTGAAGCGAATATGAAAGGATGTTATTGATGCTTTAATTGGAACTAATTCTGAAAAATAACCCAGCTGGAACTTGATTGGAATGATTACACACCGAACCCACTAAACACGTCTTTTATCCAAAAAATAATTGAACTGCCGGTTATATCTCCGTTCGCATTAAATTATCATGATTTTCACGCTAAATTGTCTTTTATTTTTTGGCCTAGGTAACTTGAGTAATTAAGTCCGCTGGGGTGTCTCTACACCTAATGCCCTAAAGCCAACTGGTTTGGGTGCATTGGTCCAAAGCTCGTTAAGAAGCCTAGAAAGTCCAAATTAAAATAAAGTCAAGCAAGTGTTCTCTCCGACTTAAAATTCCTAACGGTTTTTTGTGTGAGAATAATCTTGACAAAAGACAGGTTTTTATAAAAAATAATTCTAGCGGAGATATGAAAGTTTTATTCTATGATAAAGACTATTGCACATTCAAAGAGGTGTGTATGAAATGAAAACAAGAAAAATGTGGAGTGAAAAATAAGATCTAGTTTCCTGTTAAGAAAGATAGAAATTCTGAAATTGAAACCTTACTGGAAAAGGAAACTTGAAAAATACTTAACTCTTTATAAAACTCATGTGATCCTTCTAAAATTTTTATCTGGGCTTTATTTTGTGACATGATGACTTTAATCGATCCTTCTGGAACTTAACGACACTATTTGCACTACACGTAAAAACATATAAAATCTTAAGTTAAATTAGAAGCGAGGTGTGAAAAATAAAGGTTCGATAGTCTAGACTTAGGATAATAGAATTATTATTTTTAAAACAAAACCTTAGGATTTGAATCATAGTTATTTTGCAAAACTAGCTTGACCGGATTTTGTGGGTAGTATCCGCTGAAAACCCTCAGGAGACAACACTCCTCCTACTGGGGACACCTAGAGATTTAACGGCTTATTGCACATGCTCAGTGCAATCGCGTTCCCTGCGAAAGTGAGGTTAGGAATTTTTGTGAATAAATTGGGTTTGCTCGGGACGAGCAAATGATAAGTTTGGGAGTATTTGTTCATATCAGATTTTTGCATTTTTATACCGCCCAATTTTTATCACATTGCTTATCGGTAGGTACTCTTGAGCCGTATTTGCTAGTTAATTGCAGGATACAGATTCTCAGCTCTAAACAGTGAAATTCATGGAAAAACACGACAAATTCCGGATTACTGTCAACCACAGATAAAACACGGGTCTCCGCTCTCTATCCGTATGTTGCCACACACCAGTTTAAGGGACAAAATAGCAAATCGATGTCATTTTCATGCACAAAGCACAATGTCAACACAAGATCCAACATGTCTACGCGGAGCTCAAGAAAAATCATGGCAAAAGATCCACATCACATCACCTTTTGATCTGCTGAAATTCTGGAAAAATTGTGAAGAGCTTCTGAGAAACAACATATACCACACTGAAGAGTACAGCCAAACAGGGAAACCCACAAAATCTCGTGACCTAATTCATCAAGATGGCCGCGGATCCGCGGTCAACATGGGGGTTAGGCCGCGGATCAGCGGCCATGCTGACACGACAATTGGTGATTTTTCAGGGGCAGTTTGGTACTTTTATTAGGTGGCAGATTGTTGCCCTAGTTTTTCAGTTTCCTGCCTATAAACAGCCCAGAACTTGCCAAGCCAAGGGGTGCTTAATTCTTGTATTAGGATTTAGATATACTTTGCTCTTCTTCTTGCTCTTTTCATCTTTTCTCCATTAAAATCTTGTAGTGAGGTTTCATGAGTGAAGTGATGAATAAAAGAGTTCTTTTTGTTATCATGCTTGTCTTGTTATGTTGTTAATTATAATTGCTTGTAATCTTCAATTGCTAATCTAGTTGTTGTTATTTGTTGTTTGTTTCTTTCTTGTTCTCTTTTTCTTTATCCTTAACAACAATGATACTTAAGCTTGATCCTTGCCAAGGTGAGGTCTCAAATAGCTAGTTGTAATCTCCTAACCTCTTTCTTTCTATCTTCCTCCTTTTGTTGTATTTTCTTTTTCTTGTAATGGGCGAGTAGTTTTCTTACTTGTTAGGGTAGGATAAGGAAAGTTTGAGAGAAGAAAATCTCTCACTCTTTCCTTGCCCAATATCTTAATTCGGACTCCCGTTAATTGAACCACAAACCGCTCTCTACGGCACCCTATCCTACATGATAGTGGTGATTCCTTAGTGAGACCGGTTGTGGTTGAATTAACCGGAGGTTAAGGCTAAGAGCCAAGAACGGACGGACAAACACCAAAAGGAAGAACTTAAGCGTTGGAAAGCCTAGTTTATACTCGCAAGTTCCTTTCTAGTCGTGCTAATCCCCGTTGTTCCCGATTACCGTAATACCGATATTAAGAGTGGCAACGAAAGAAGTGAGCGACTCCTAACTCAGACTAAGCTAATCCTAACCCTAACAAGCTCTCTTTATATAACATTTTAGCATATAGTTAATCTCAAACAAACCTGGACATTTGGACTTAACCCGTTAAAGCACATAGAAAAAGATTCCCATCTCCCTGCGTACGACCCGTACTCAACCGGCTAGCTACAAGCGAAACCGACTTGATTGCGGTAATAAACTTGAACACGCAAAATCCCAACAATCAGCACGCAGCACCGGGATCGCAGAACGGGAATGACCATAGCGGATCCTGAGACGGACGGATCACAGGAATGGGGTAAAACACAACAGAATATAGATCAGACCGTTGCAGTTATAGATTTTCCGCTTCCAGGTTAACCTTCAACTTTTCATCCGAAAGTTATGCATTAAGTCTGTAAAATATATATTATAGGCTACCTCGTAGGGAAAAAAAAATGCTTCTCACTTTTGCCCATATAGCATATATCCATCCCAATTTGTGAAAAAAGAAGTAGCAACTACCATGAAAAAAAATTATGTTCTAAACAATATTTTTTTTATAAAATCTTTCATATGTTTCAAAAATGAATAATTAATTTCTCATGTATGCTAGAAGGCCAAGCTTTCTTGCAATGGAGCTACTAAACGAGCCTGTGGCCCCTGGAGTGTCACTAGATAGCTTAAAAACTACTACCAAGCCGGCTACAGCGCCGTTTGAAAGTACAGTTCCAATTGCTATGTGATCATGTTGAATCGACTGTCAATCTCCGATCCTGCTGAGCTCCTCCAGTTCGCAGGGAGGTTCGATGGAACGGCCGTCGACGTCCATTACTACAACCTTTTCGAAGATAAATCCAAGGACATGAACGTGCAACAAAACATCGATTTCGTGAATAACCAGCGCGCTTCTGATTTAGGCACCGTGACCCGGTCCAATGGCCCTCTCGTCTTCGTAGGTGAGTATAGCATGTTCTATGTCGCATATTCCGCTAAATTGCATAAAATACCTTTAAAAGTTCTTAGTGTAATTTAGACTAACATATTATGATAACACTCTTTTGTGGGCCTGGATTTTCGTCGCCCTGCTTTAATATATTAAATATGTCTCAAAAAAAAAGAAGCAATAATAATAGAAGTGGCACGGGGCGCATACATATAATGAGATTTGAACCTGAGTGGATCCGTTGTATATGTAGGAGAATGGACGGCAGAGTGGGGTGTTCGTGGTGCCAGGAAGGAGGACTATCAGAGATTTGCGGCAACTGAAGGTGTTCGGTCATGCAGCGTTCGGGTGGGCGTACTGGAGCTTGAAGAATGTGAATAACCATTCGAGCTTGGAGTGGATGATCAACAATGGCTACATTTCCTTAAAAGAATTGAGATTTTAATTTAGGAAAGTATATTACTTCTAGAAATTAAGATCAGACGGAAAGTCGAGAGGATGTACTCCTTATATCTATTGATGGAATGGTAGCAGGAGGCATATGCATTTCAATAAATAAACTGTGTTGATGTAGCCCGTTTACTTTTATCCTTATGTCTCTTTTATGGTGTTTCCGTTGATAGTATCAAAGATGGCCGCCGAAAGAAAATAGAATTGTCAAGTCATTATTGTTTAGAATAAGTACTTTGCGCGCGCGCGATGCACATAATATCTAACCTTTTGTTGTTATTTTTAGTTTGTTGCTATTTAAAAGGAGAGAGGCGCATATAAGGTAACGCTAAATCCCCTTCTCCTTCCTTATCCACCCCTCCCTCCCTCACATTCTCCGTCCTTCCATTTCACGCCATAACCACAAACCCTTTGTTCTCCTTTGTCTCCTAACGGCATGTAATTCACCCGCATAGAAAAACTTATATGCGCCTCTCTCCTTCTCTTCCCCCAACTCGAAGTCAAACACCACAACCGAAGCCACGGGCGAACTCTCTTGTGCTCCAAAATCATCACACCTGGCAGGCATCGACCCCTTAATGGATCCTTAAAAGGCCCTAATCTGAACCATTAATGGCGGCAACCCCATTCGCCGCAGCCTTCGCGATCTCTCCTCCGCCTATCCCCCGGCGCGCCCTCCTCCGATCCCCGGCAAAGCTGACGCCATCCCGCCCTTCCTCGGTCCCTGGCTCCGCCGAGATCCTGGCGACCATCGGTACTCAATCGACCCCCTTCACTTCTTCTTCTTCTTCTAGATGGATCGTCATCGATTGTTGTTGTTGTTAGTTTTACTGACTGAGGGTTTGTTGGCAGAGTGCGCCGACGGCAGCGTCATCTTCCGATTCGCCGCCGACGATCCTGGAGAGTTAGGGTTTGTGGAGAGGATGGAAGGAGCAGTCGAAAGCTCGAATCTTGCGGCTGAGAGTGAGGTATCGGGCAAGAATTTTTATGCCAAGACGGCAAAATCAGAGAAAGCTGAGGCTGAGTCTTTAGGGATCTGTGATGAACACAAATTAGTGAAGAGTTTTGATGTTTTTGATAGTGATAGGGATTTGGATGCTGAACAAGTTTGTTTAGAAGAGGAAAGCTCCCCTTTTGATGCTCAGGGACAAGAGGAGGATGACTCTGTGATTAGTAATCAGGAAGATGATATCACCAGCGTAGAAACCACTAGTGGAAGTCACCAAAATGATACAATTTCGAGCGTCAATTGGAAAGAAATCGAATCTGAAGAGGTTGGCAAGGAACAAAAAGTCACAGCTTTGCAATCAGTTGTAAATGGAGAGAAGAAAGGGGAATCTAAAGATGGGGTTGTGCTTATTGAAGAAGTTTCAACACTCGGCGGTGAAGACGATAAAGTTCAAAGTTTTATCAGTGAGATGAGCGATGCAACATCAAATGATGCATTGCTGTCTGAGGAAAGCTTTGGAGATGGTACTGAGACATCCGATGTCTCTGTTACGGCTGTGACTGATCTAGATATGGATGCAGTATCAAGTTCTGTTGCTGTTGAAGAAGATGTGGCGGATAGCGATTCTATTGAAACCTCAGTTATGGTAATTTAATTGCTACCATCCACCAAACATATTTTGATTATTATGTTAAATTCAGTATGATTTTGTTTATTTAAATTCGTTGCGTACCCTTTTGAATCCTGATGTTTTCTTACCCTTGAGATGATAGGAGAATCCAATTGTTGAAATTACCGAACAGAAAATTGGGACCACGAACATTGAAGAATCCGAGAGGTATATTTCTCTTATATTCATAAATACAGCTGTTCGTTAAATTCTAGAATTATCCCACTTTACTATGTTATCAATCTAGGCTAGGGCTGCTAATCGAGCCGGACTCGAGCAAGCTGAGGTCAGCTCCAGTTCGGCTTGGCTATTTTTGGCTCAGCTCATATCCGGCTCGAGCTGAGACCTTACGGCTCAAGTTCGGTTTGCTTCAGCTCAGGATAGGCTCGATCTTCGCTTGGCTCGGTAAGGTAAACTCAAAAACTCCACATAAGGATGAGGAGGGGGGGGGGGGTTGTGGAGGAAGTTGATCAGAGAAGAGAAAGTTGTAGATCAAGTCATCTTCGAAAAGGGCTACTCTTGAAATAGAGGATGGCGTATGATTCTCTTGGCTAGTGACTAGATGATGGAGAATCCTATTCTCTTGGCTTCTTGAGGTTAAGGATTTGAGAGGTTAATGGGTTTGAGAGGAGCGGATGGAGGCGCTAAAGGTAGAGTGGGGAATTAGGGATTTAGGATATGTTTGTTATAAAGTATGGGTTATTGGGTAATGGGTATTTGGGTTATATTGGTAGTATTTATTTAAGTTGGGCTTACTGCTTTCTAGGCTTATGGGTATTACAATTGTATGGCCTTATATTTGGGTTGTTTGAGCTTATGTGGTTGATTTAATATAAAAATATGTTAAATGAGCCGGACTCAAGCTCATACCGAACGAGCCAATGTTAGCTCGAGTTCAGTTTGGCAGCTTAACGAGCCTAATTTTTGGTTCATGCCCGGTTCGTTTACTAACGAACCGAATTTGAACGAGCTCTTAACGAGCGGAACCCGAGCTCGCTCGGTTCGTTTATCACCCCTAATCTAGGCATCGTCCTCATTGGTTTGGTAATGCTTTCTTGGCACTTCTATGGGCATAGGCCGATAGTGTTTTAGACAAATTGGTGACTAGGTTTTCGCATATTACAAGATACACAAAGAAGTTGTACATGTGCGCCATTTGAATCTGTGTTAGTTACAAACTAGGTTGCATGAACACTTCTAACAGGTGGCCGTATCCATGTCCAAAACGTATCGGACATCGACACTTGCACAACACGTATTAGACGCGTTGTATATATGTCATATAAGTAAGGTTCAAGAACCATGTTTCGGTTTCGGTCTCTCATAATTTTATTAGTTTCACTGGATTTCGGCTAGTTTCGCTAATCTCGGTTCGGGTTTTGGTTTCGACATTAATACAACATACATAAGTGTGGATATATTAAATACTTAAATTATGGTTCAATATTATAAGACAATGATCCTAGTGTTTAAAAATCCAGCAATGATGCAAAGTATATTGAAAAGTGTACTTAGAAAAGTATTAATATAGGGTTTGGGTTCACTTTTTTGTGTTTTTCTAATAACAAAGGCCTACAATGATCACAAAACGGTAATAAAAAATAAGTTTTAAAGGTTTCAGCCGATACGATATTGTATGGTTGGTTTCGTATTGGTTTCGGGTTTCGTACAGTCTCCACCGAAACCGATATGAAAGCACCACGTATCGGTGGTTTCGGCCGAAGCCTCGAACCTTGCATATAAGTATAGTATGTGTTTTATGTGTGTCATATGCGTATAAATATGTTTTTAGTATGTTATTAGCATATAACATGCTAGACTTGTTAATTTTTCCTTATTTAATGTTGTCATCATAGTTTGATATCTTATTTATCTTTACAAGAAGATTATATCTATAGTCATATTCCCGTATCCTATATTTTGGGTTTTGTCGTGTCACCGTAACGCATCGTATCGTATCCGTGTCCCCGTATCCCGGGTTTTGGTGAACCAAATATTAATATGTGAGACCATGGTCCATATTCCATGTTTTTTGACGCCTTATTTTATGATTTGGGACTAAACTTGTTTAATTTTTTTATTGGGTCTAAATATTCTTCTTAAGAAAAATCTCAATGCAATCAATATCCATTTAAATAAAATTCAAATTAAATGTTTGTATGCTAGGGTTTGAACCCTCGACCTTTGCTAGGGAGCTAGACATCCTACCATGAGCTAAAGAACATCATTGTTTAATTTATGATATAGATATTAAAAAAAGCATGTATTCATAAATTTCATTCGTAATTGATATCCCATTTTCGTGAAAATTTCAGTGGGGGCACATGCCCCCTCTAGCTTGGCTTTGGGTCCGCCGTGTTAGTGACCCATGTGTGGCATGTATAAGCCAAGAGCATCCCTTATTTAAAGTTTGAATTTTAATCGCAATAATCTTTCATCATAAATTAACTCTCTATTTGTATGTTCATATTTTATGTAAGCAAAGAGCATTATTGTCCAAAACCTTTTCTTATTCTGCTTATCAAACCGTATTGTTTGTAATACAGGGTGACACCCTTGTCATCACCAACATTATCCCTTTCTTCTGGTGCTGCAATATTGCCTCATCCTTCAAAGGTAATCTACCTATATTTAGTATTTGATCGTAATATCTTCTAGTCTTTTCTATAATAATGTTGGCATAAATGTAATACCGTTGGACAATTGATTTCATTTTTGGGTCGTTACTCTCATTTCTGGACTCGGGACAATTAACAAACATTTCAATTTTTCATACCGCTTATATCTTCAAAGAGAAATGACAAGTCATTAATGACATTGTAATGTAGAGTCTCTTGTATCTTGGTTATATAAAATGGAGAAGTATTCTTGTGAAATAACAAATTTACTGCATACAATGTGACCTAATATCTTCACATAATATAATTCTTTACTGATGATAGAAATAAATTGAGATCAGCGATTAAAAACTGCTTTTTGTATCTTTATGATCCCTCAAAGAAAATACAAGCTTACAATTTTACAAACATGTTTTGTAATATCAATTATAATGTAGGAACTCTAGCATATTGGTTATGTGAATTGGTTAATCACTGCAATTTAGAATAAATAACTTCACACCATATGATGATTCAAAATATCCGATATGATGATGTGAACTTCTTCATGTTTTCTACAAATTTGGGGTTTAGGATGCCTTCCAATATACTGTATATAAATGATCGCCGTAGTTCTCACTTCTCAATAGAGACGGATCAAAATCTTGATGTTGAAATTGTTAATAATGGGTTCTTTACCATTCAGGTGCCCAGGGCATAACCTCAATCCTGTTTATCTAATGACATATAATAAACATGCTCCAAATGCGTAATATGACAGAAAGTTATCCAAAGAGAGAGCAAAACATCAATACTTGTTATAGGAGTCCTCTCATCTCCTGCACAGTAGAAGAGACCGTGCCGAATTGAACACTTAATGAAAATTACGATTTATCCTGTGACATTTACGGAATAACAGATGGATGCACTGTGATGTAATCAAACTAATATTGCATAAATAGAACTTATGGGCATTAATCTCAAAAGAGCATGAAATTATTGATTTTCAATTCTGTGGACCATATTTATCTGATCCCAATACAGCACATTCTTAACTACTTGAGTCTAGTCGGCATATGTGACTATAAGATAATAGGTGCAACTTCTGGAAGAAGTCAAGGAAATGGCTGCTTCTTTCAAACACACCGTGATATACATCTCTAATAAATGGTTCTTTCAATATCTATGTACATTTGAATAGTCTAGCTTAATAAATTCTCCATCATAAAAAACAGGATTCATGTCTTCCAGTTTATAAGAACCTGCATATAGTTTTCATTTGCTATCTTGTGAAATACTTAATTGATGTCGGGATAACTCATAGTATCTATCAATGGATTAATGCTTTTATCCCCAGGTTAAAATTTAGTCGTCTCGATGATGAGGTAACCTGTCAATGATTATTACAGACCAAATATCTAAACAGTTTGTTACATAGTCTGCTATGTCGGACATCTTCCTTCCTCAAATTATTTAGTTGTTTTGTGTGATATACTGGTCATGGTTAGTAATATAGAATAATAATTTCAGGCATTGACAGGTGGAGAAGATGCTTACTTTGTGGCATGCAAGAACTGGTTCGGTGTGGCTGATGGAGTTGGTCAGTGGTCTCTTGAAGGTGAAATAATTTAGAACACCTTTCTATATGTAGAAATTAATCTCTTTTTCTATATGTGTGTATAATTTCTGTATATGTCGATATCCAGTTCTATCTTCCTTTCATCCATTTAGATACTTACAATCTCAAGTTAACATACAAGCAGAATCACGTCCCCCATGTAGATTGATGACAGGCATTACCTCAACAATACAACACATTCGAATTCCAGGATTCTTTCCATTACCAGGCCCAAGGAAAAGTATAAGCGATTTATTCTTTAGATGTCTGGGTGAAGAAGAATATAAGTATTTAGAAAATAAGATAGTCATTTTTGCCCCTTCACATGGCCGATAGACATGATGGTTCTCATGTGAAGAGCTCACCATTTTAAGCTCTGTTGTACTCCAAAATCATGTTATGTTGGTGAGTGTCATAAGAACATAGGTTTGCATGCAATACATAAAGACGATAAAACTACAAAAAGTCAAGGTAAATGATTAAGTTTAACTGTTGTCATGAATACATTTACAGCAAACCATCCATCAATTATTTAGTTTAAGTATCTGCTCTTCATGTTGAGATCTGGAGATGGTAACGAGATGATCATATGTTGTATTTTCAGGAATCAATGCCGGTTTGTATGCTAGAGAATTGATGGATAGCTGTAAGAGAATTGTATCAGAATGTGAAGGGCTTTCGGGAGCAAAACCAGAGCAAGTTCTTGTTAAGAGCGCTGCTGAAGCATGTTCTCCGGGTTCATCTACTGTATTGGTTGCTTATTTTGATGGCCAGGTTTGTTCCTATGGAAATTTAAAATCTCACATCTAAAACACGCACTAACTTGTGAATGCCTTAAACGGTTCCAGGTCATTTTTCCTTGTTTCATCTGACTGTGAAACGACGTTGTTTGAGTAGAATATATTATTCTCTCCAGCAATAGGTTTCGAAAAATAAAACATGGTAACGCCTTGAATGGGTTCAATACTGTGTTTTTCATCTGAAGTATAATGCCACTATTGATTAAGAGACGACGATTCAAGGAAGACGACCCCTTAGCACCTATGGCTTTGTGCGGGATATGACCAGTATGGTATCAAGATAGTGAATAAGAGCAATAGGATCAGGTGCAAGACATACAGAAAAAATACAAAGTTTATTTTCTTTGTTTTCTGTTTCTTCTCCTCCTCATATTTTTATTTTTTATTTTTTGGGGGAATTTCCCCCCACTTATTGCAGCATGGGTACTGTAGCACATACCAACTACTCCAAATTAACCTACACTAGTATTTTGAACGCGCGATGTGCGTGTGTATATTTCGAACAACATATATACATTGCACTGAAGGCGTGTGTAATTTTTTTTATCCTGGACAATTACATGAAAATTTCTAAAGATATTTATAGTATTTCTAAATTTAAATGAATGCGGTTAGTGATAATATTAGAATTGAGAAATTTGTGAGTAATACAGAAAAAAAATATAGGAGCTTATGTGTAAATTTACAAGGCATGTTTTTTTTGGGCTTTGGAGCATGAGGGAATGCATAATATATGAGAGAGAGAGGGTTGTTGGCTTTTCATTTTCTTATTTTTGTCTTTTGTGGTGGATGAAGTGGACATCTCTAATTCTCAACTTTGGCTATTGGAATTTTGTCATTTTTTCTATTTTTTTGTTTTGTTGATTAATGACATCATCCAAGAGAGTTGTAGTTATAATGGTAAAGATTTTGTACCTTCTGGCTAAATTTGCATACAGAAATCTCTAATCAAAATGTTGACAAGATCTTGACCTAAGCCTTCAAAGTATGCATCTGCATTTGGATTTGTATAATTCCACCCTGATATGTATCAATAATTTAAGTGATCCCAGTCTTCTAGGCCTTCGACAACTTGGCTACTGCGAAAATTTGCTTCGCATTTTGGACTCAAGAGAGCACAGGACCCTTTCCTATGATACAACAATAATATATGGGAAGGATATCAGGAAATAAAGGAAACTCACAAATTTTAGTGTCAAAAAAGTTCTCTTAATTAATTTCTTCATCAAATTAAAGCCACCATTTCTCACTACACCACCTCTTCTTTTATTGTTTATGTCTTGCTTTACGGTCTATGTTCAAATCAAATCGTAACCTAGACCTAAATTTATCGAACAACAAATACACGTAATGTTTACTAAATAAAATAACAAAGCAATCTCATCATGCAATTTCCAAAAAAATGTTGGATTGCTCTCAATAAAGCTGATGAAATCTCAAAGGTTCAAATCAAAGTCTAAGCATTTAAACTCTTGTTTTGCTTTCTCGGTGCAAAAGAATTTGGTTTCATAGTTTAAGAATTCTGCAGATCCAAAGCACTCGTCCTTATTACTGCGTACAGCAACATACTTAATACTCGATCACAAATTAATATAAATGCCTCACCCTCATAAAAATAAAAACACAAATATCAATCTCTATGCCAAATCAATTTCGTTAATCAAATAATTCATAAAAACTAAGCTGCTGCAGCTTGCAGGTAGCTACTCCAATTGCTTTACGCCAACAACCGTATCATATTCAATGTTTATGAAATGAATTCTTACTTGTTACAAGCCTATATCTTAACAAAAATCAATGTACAATCGTATATAGCTATTTAAATACTTCTAAAATATTTGTTCTGTTGCATTGTTGAACAGGTACTTCATGTGGCTAACATTGGAGATTCAGGCTTTATTGTGATAAGGAATGGTACAGTATATAAGAGATCCACCCCAATGCTGTATGGATTTAACTTTCCCCTGCAGATAGAAAGAGGAGATGACCCTTCAAGGTGGATTCAGGTAAACCTTCTTCTGCTATTCCCTAAAACTTCTCCTTTATTTGGCAGAAATAAATAAAATAAAATAAAAGTTCTCCTTTAGCTCCATAAAGATTCAGCATTGTACTAATTTTATGATTGATTCTAGTCATACGCAATTGATCTAGAAGAAGGCGATGTGATAGTAACTGCAACGGATGGTCTCATCGACAATCTATATGAACATGAAGTGGCAGCAATTGTCGAAAAATCGGTCCAAACAAATTTCAAACCAGCAGTAGGAGACAAACTGACTGCAATTTTTCTTTCATATGATACAGTTTATTGTCCTTGAGGCTTTTTTTTGGTGATTTTCACAGGAGATAGCAGAGTTTTTGGCGTTGAAGGCGCAGGAGGTAGGGAGATCTGCAACAGCAAGAAGTCCCTTTGCTGATGCTGCCCATATTGCTGGGTACCCTGGTTTTGTTGGTGGCAAGCTTGATGATGTTACTGTTGTTGTTTCTATAGTTCAGAGATTCAGCACTTGATTTTCTTCACTCTAGAAGACAGAAGAATTGCTTTTCATCTTATTTAAGTGCAATCAAGCTAGAGGAAGATACAAAACGGAGAGGATGCTCCATGGACACAAATCGATTCAAAATCCCATTCTATGTGACAGAGACTAAGCCTGAACACACCAATGGAGGAAGCTGACATTGCTGCTGCCGGAGGTAATTATCACTTCAGAGATGGAATAATTGGTCTTAGGTCAGTAATTGAAAATTCAATTGTTTCGCACATTCTTGTAAAATCATGACACCTTCAGCTTTTTAGTGGACGCTGCATTTGTTGGATAGTTTTGCTATGAATGTTAATCATATATTTATGATACGCAGATCTTAATATATCTAGGTGCACAATGACACAGTGTATGTTCATACTGAAGCCGTATTGCAGGAGTAATTCAGAACTTGCTATCTGCCACCAACTCTCCTTACAAATCTTATGTTCAAGCCTTCATTACTCTTAGTTGCTACTGCAAACTTTGACTACTAGCTTGTGGAAACTGATCATATATATGATTCTGATTTGCCTTGTTTAAGTGTGTTGGGAGCTGAACTTGTCGATATACCGGGCACTCTTAGGAAAAGTCATAAAAGGAAAACTGTGTCTAGTATGGACGAACAAATGCAAACCAACTCACAATAAGATTATTCTGTTGTTTTCTGTTTACATTAGTTGGGGTAGAATTAGGCTAGAAGGAAGAAGTTGAAGTTGAAGATGAATGAAGAATGGGAAACATTCTAGTGCCAAGTCATGATTAATGTTGAAATTAACGATAGCGTAAAGCGCAGTGTTCCGTCCTTAAAAATGAAAAGTGCAAATAGCGTTGCGCAAAAGTGAAAAGCGCAAATAGCGTTGAGTAAGGTGTAGGTTACATGGATTATTATTAATCAATTTTAATAATTATATTTATTCATACTAAATCATAAATTTAAGTAAATTAGTTTTAAAATTTAAATATATATTTACATTTTTTAAAGAGTAAAGAAAATAATGCAAAACCTACTAAAATAATACAAAACCTACTAAAATAATAACATAGCAAATTTCTAATTTTCAATTTAACAAGTTTACAAATCATGCTTAGCTTAGGTATTCAAAATAATCAAGTAGAATTAGGTTTATTTTTTATCTTTGGGTGGAGAATTGAAAGTTGAAGAATGCATATTACATAAATTCTGGATTTGCTTGATCTATTGAAGCTCAAATCCAATTTAATAACAAAATTTAATGTGTAAAATCTTATTTACAAATAGTTGATCTATTGAAGCTCAAATCCAATTTAATAACAAAATTTAATGTGTAAAATCTTATTTACAAATAGCATAGGCTATGCTATTGCTATAAATTTGTAGTGTAATTTGTAGAAATAATGTAAGTTACTTAGTGTTTAAGTTATTTGGTTGAATTACGTTGCAAATAGGTTGAGCTATGCTACATAACTTAAAATAATGAGTTGCCTAAAGATTTTTTTCCCAACATTGGACTCATGCATAATTAGGAGAGCGATGACACAGAATCATAGTATGCATCTCTAAAGACCTTGCCATGATATTGATGTGTTGAATACCCTAGCAACCTTGAGTGGTGTCAGTTTTGCTTTGAGGGGAGAAAAAGTTGGGACTTTCTGAGGCAAATGGGAGCAAGAACTCTGATCATTGCAATAGAGTAGTCAAATTCATACATTCAATGCAAGAAACCAGAGGAATAGAAGTAAAACAACAGGAGTTAAGTACCTAAAACTAGCATGACAATTAACTACATCAATTTATCCACAAACTCTCACAATCCAAATAAACATATATCCAGAACACTTATTCTGAAAGAATATGATAATATCCACTCCAAATGCTAAACTGCTCCAATTTAAACAGACAAGTATGAGAAACTAGTAAAGGCAACACCAACACATAGGGCCAACAAAGAGGAAGAGAGATGCCATGAGCCCGATGTCGACGGTGCTGGAGACGGAGATTGATAGTATGGAAGTGGCGGCTCCACAGGTGGGGTTCCAACTGCCAGAGGCGGCGGCGGCGATACTAGAGGCGCTGGAGAAGGCTCAGATGGCGTTGGTGGTGCGACTGGTGCTGATATTGGAGGTGCTGGGGAAGGTATGGATGGTGACGGCGAAGGCGCAACTTGACCGATTGGACTGATTGGAGGACGAACAGGAGAAACTGCAAATATAAAATTAAATTTGGATGAGTAGCCGAAAATTTATGTTAACTCCACGTACAAAAGTTCAATAAAAAGTAAAAATCACAAATTAGAGTTGGATGTAGATGTATAATTATAAATTTTCTAACCATTAGGATTTTTCATGAAGAGACAATTTTTTTCTTTTTCTTTCTTTTGGTTAATTTCTAAATATAATGTCAATGAAAAAAATTCTAACAAAATTCTTTTTCTTCCTATCTAAACTTCCATTTGATTTTTAAAAAATACACAACAATAATTATACATTTGAGCATCATGATTGGAACTATACATAAAATAACAATGCAAGTTATTACAGAATAGAGAAAAATTAAGGTAGGAACTGAAATAGATTTAAAATGTAGAATCACTCACCTGGGCCTGGGGATGGAATAGGACTCACTGCAAAAATAAACACAAGTGTAAATCAAAATCAAATAAAAAGACCAATGGCTTGGAATACTAGCATAAGTTAATAACTTTAAAACTCAGTTAATAAAATTCTAATTCTTAATAAAACATATAGCCAAAGGGCTTGGAGTAGCCCATTGGTAGGGACTTGGAGTAGCCTATTGGGAAGACCCGGGACCAAGCCCGGTCTCTCATTTACGAGGGGTGGCTAATTTATCCCACCTATTATCTCAGAAAAATAAAACATACAGCCACAATTGCCAACATAGGGTGCAGTCACTCTGCAAGCTTGAGGCAATCCGAGAGCTCGCCTCATGTCGAGCTTAATACCATAATCCGCCATCTTGAACCCTTCACACAAACAATTCGGGCCTGTTTTAACGACCGTCTTCAGTTCTTTGCAGCATGTCGTCGAAGGCGCATCTGCTATGCTCCCTAGCTCGATGTAAGCAACGCAATCCACCATGCCCATCACTGCATCGGAGCAACTCTTTGATGATGCTGGCGATTGCGATGTAGACGGAGAAGAACCAAAGGCTGAGATGGTGAGAGCTGCTAGCAGAAAAATGAGATGTAAGAACTTGGCCATTGTTTATAAATAGCAAGAAGTGACAGTGAAAATTTGTGTAGGCGTTGATAGTAATCAAGGATGGGATATGAATAGAGTTAATTATAAGAATGGATTTGGAAGTTGGAGATTTTTCCTCCATAGATATCTGAGGGTGAGTGATACTTAATAACTGAAGTATATTCAGTGATTCAGTTGAGATTTGGAGAGAGATTTTGACTTCAAAATTTTTAATTCATCAGTGTTTACAAATGGCTAAAAAGAATTTTTCTTCCCGTTGAAACAAAATAGGAAAAGCAGATTATCCATCTTCTGTGATGTGATACAAGAACAGTTGAAATCTAAAAAGAAATCAACTTCTATTTTTAAGGCTACTACTTCATGGACGATGAATAAACTACTTCTACAATTTTGCTTTGAGAATTCTTGAGTAACCTTAACTTGTACAAATTGGTACCTCAAGCCATTTCTCTCTCTCTCTCCCTTATTACTCATCAAAAAGTGAAAAGAACAAAACCAATGAATGCATCTTGAGATTGAAAAAAGTATACATAAGTCTTTTAAATCTTTTATTTTTCATACACTATTTTATCTTTTATATTTTAGAAGAGAAGGTTTCCTGTTAAAATTACAATCTAATTTTTTTCAAGATACATAACAAAGAATATTATCCTACTTTAAGAAGAAAAAAGTAAATTATTGAAATAATTGAGCGATAATGCTCAAATCATTAGCATTTTTTAAACCAGAACAAACATTTAAAACATTTCTACTTTAACCAAAAATTTATCTTCTTAATATTTCCTTCTAATATCTAACATATTACACGGGCAATGAACATGCAAAGAATCCTCGCAGGGCTATAAAGATAAGAATGGTAAGAAATACAAATTGATACAGCAAACTCTTCCAAATATTTAGAAAGAGGTCAAAAACCAATAAACATAGATGGTAGTTAATTCATTCCATATTGATGCAAAACCAGAATCATGAAAAAAAGCTGCTAATTATATTACTTCAGGAGGAATATAATCCCTCAAAAGTCACCAGATACAGGAAAATTCACAGCTTACGGAACAAAATAAAAGCTAACACATACAGAACAAAATAATTAAAAAAGAAAAGGGGGGTCTCTTTCTTCTCCTCCCTCGTCCCTAATAGCCCACCCGAGAGACTCGACTCGAGCCGGTCTCTCATTTGTACTCCAAGATCATGTTGTTCTCAGGGGCCAAGCCAATGCAAGCCCTCAGGATGTTCTCAAGCATTGCTCTCTGCTTCGACAGGGCATTCACCACCGGTGTCCCTGGCGGCACCTGTTTCAATACATCATAGTTAGCTCCAATCATTTAGAAAAGTGAATTACATTAACGTGCCAAAACTCTGAAATGGTGATGCAAAACTCCGAAATGGTGATGCAGATTGGACGATAGCACGATAACACTCAACGGCAATCATCCGACCAACCTTTTTTTATTAATATAATCCACTTTCCCCCCCTAATTAGCCGTGAACGACAGACACAGACCCACTTTGGGTGCCCCTGCAACTTAAACAGGAGGAACCCAATGGTTGTGTCTGTTGTACACAGCCAATTGGCTGTGACCGTTCACAGCCCCATTAACCTCTTTAATTTAATCGTTCACTTACCAATGGGGCTTTGGTGAGGTAACTCAAGATGGTGGCCACTGGATGGAAAGAGTGAAACTTCCCCTGAAAAGATGCAAGAAAACATTAATTAATCGAACTCAAATCATATGAAGGTCCTAATAGCTAGAGCAGCAAAGAGGAGCATGCAATTCACCTCTCCTTCAGCTTTGAGCTGAATCCTGGTGCTGAGCTCAGCCAGAAGGACCAAGTCAAGTATGATGGGTGCGGCCAACAGCGAGTCCTCGCACGTGTTGTGCAGCACGATCGTGCTTCGTCCGCCCATGAATATCTCCGATGTGTACTCATCCATCGCCCTCTTGCTATCTCCAACATATGGCACATACTGAAACAAGAAGATCAACCAATAGCTTATATAGCATTGAACTAAAGTCAAACCGTACAGAGATGAAGAATAATCAATATCTGAAACTTTTACCTTGATGACAATGACATGATCGGGATGCTCGCCAGGCTCATACAGGATGCCATTGCTCGACACCATGTCGTCAACCACATTGCTCTTCGATATCTCCTTCGACCTGAAGGTTTGCGGTGCTGAGAGGTTCATGCCATCGTTGTTCCCGAGATGGTTGTAGCTAACGATTGAGGTTGGCTGCATAACAAAAAAGAGTTCAACACGAGTGATATGTGACTTACGAGATATCGGAAATCTTCAAATAATTATTACCTTAATCCCTGCGCCAACAAGGAAATCAACCAAAACAGACTTCATTTTGGTCTGCCCACTCTTGAAGTCATCTCCCCCAATCAGGGTATTTCGCTGAATAGCCAATTCTATCAAACCTGTAAAAACTCAGAAACACACAACTATAAACATAATGAAAGAATAACAAGGAAAAAAATTCCTCGCAGAATGATTTGCTAATTGCGATAAAGATTAACATCATAAAATTTATACCCGGCACAAAGGTGTTCTGCGGGCTTCCATTGATGTACGGAACACTTTCCATGGCACAAGCAATTCCGTAAAGGGTCGAAGGGGATATCTCGTGCTCGTCCTTCTCCAAGGAGGCCAAGAGATTCTCCATTGTATCGTTAAGCCCCACAATCACATTGCTGTACCTCTCAGTGTTTGCGGTCCAAAGAACCACCACTTTATCAACCTTGTTCTTCTCCTTAAATTCCCTATCATGGTTATAAAATTCATGGACTTAAATTCACATTTTACAGGAACATCACGACAGGACGAGGAATTTTTTTAAGAACATTTTCTAACAAATTAAGGAACTCAATTCTAAATAGCAAATCTCGCTGCAACCTAGTGGAAAAGCTTTCTTGTAAGGGTCCAAACCCCGCTTTCATTAGGTGATGGCCTTTTATTCACGAAAAAAAAAACCCTCAATTCTAAATGTCACATATATGATCTCTTGGAAATAGAAATCAATTACAAATAGCAAGCTCTGGTATACTATATAGCATTGCTTTAACCTCGATTCCTGACTGTAAAATGTTCTGCATCATCTAACCAAATGAGTGTACAATGTAAGGACAAGAAATATATACAAATTTTATAGCTTATTTGAATAGGTGGAATAAAGAAAGCAAAGTATAGCCATGACAAACTTGATCAAGAAAAGGAACCTATGTCCTCGATGGATTTATGAAAATTTTGAGTTAGCTACTGATTCAAATGGTTACGATATGTAAAACAAATGTGCAAACACGAGAGGGAATTATGTTTCGATACCTTATGTCCTTGATGATTTGTTGGACTTGCTCCTTCTTGGTCCCTTTGATTACATGGTTGGCACGTGAACCTTGGTTCGCGGCAATGAAGTCAGGGTCGAAGATCCCAGGAAGAGGGACCATGGATTCCATGTAGGGCCTCAACTGCTTCTGTAGGTCGATGTCGAGGACCTTGGCCCTCGTCATGGAATCTGCCAAGTTCATATCACTTATGTCCCACCCACCAAAGACTATATCATCAGGGTTAACCTACAAAATTTGTCCAAATTTTATGAATATAATTTTGCTACTATGCTCTAGAGTTTATTATTAGATTTCAGGAAAGTTACTTTTATTAAAAAAACAAAAAGTTTTTGTTAAAAGTTATTTAAAAGGCACGAGTAGTTTTGTGAATTTGAAGCTTTGAAGACTCAATTGAAAACTCGAATATAGAGTCTTTAAATATTGTCAGCGATGTAAACTAATACCACGAGGCCAGGTTTATTTCCTGTTTCATATATAAAGTCCGACAAGTATCTAAAGCCGATTTTTTGCTTCTTTGTTTTCATCATTTTTGGGAAAGAGAGATGCACCGGAGAGTATCCGAACCCTATATATGTTAGGGCGTGAAAATGTTTAGCTATTTATGGCCTTAAAACAAAAAAATAAAGTGCTACTGTTTTTAGACTTCCACATTTAATAATGAAAATCTTGGGAAAACTAAAACTTTCAACTCTTGTGTCAAATATGCAAGTGTCAAAAGGGTGAACGAGTTGGTAGGTCATGAAAAATATTGATATTAAGATTACATGTCAAATATAAAGGTGTCAAAAGGGTGAATAAGTTGGTAATGCATGAAATAATTGATAAGAAAAGGGTGTGTCTTCATTGAGCCCAACATTAAAACTCCCCAAAAAATGTCATATATGGAAAGATAACTATTATCTTTTCATATAGAGTTCACATGCCATATGTGAGGCCTACCAACCATTTTTTTAAAAAAATAAAAAATTTTACATGTCATTCTAAGAAATCCAACCATTTTAGTGATAATTCCTTAATTTTCATTCTCCAAATTCCTTCTCCCAAAACTTATTTCTTTTTATATCTCATAGTGGAGACTCCATTCCAAGCCATCTCACTGTCCATTATTTAATGAACGGCGAGTCACGGAATTCATCTGAATGCATGATAGGACTAGTGGGAAAAGATAGTCTAATAATAGTGGGGACACTCCAAATTCCTCAAAACCCCCATGTAAACGTTGCTCCGACACGAGAAATCCTTTCATGTACCGGATGCACCCCGATCCCACAAAACCACATGAAGATGCCCAAAAACTTTCATCTCTCTCTCTTTACTATGGGGTGCATTGCATCCGGTATACCAAATAATTTAACAATTTCTTCTAATACAAGTACCACCACAAGTCCATGCACACCTTAGTATTTCCAAAGCAAATATTTTGCAACAAGTGCCTCCAAATTCCAAACTGACGTGTCTCTCTGTAATTTTTCAGCTTTCTTATGTTCATCCGTGACCCAATTTTTTTTTCAATAAAAAAAATATATAAATAATTTATTAAAGAAATTACCATAGGCAACAAGCTCTTGAAAGGGGCATAAATCTCCTCCCCATTGAACGACCCAACCCTAATCGCCGACGCCTGCGTCAACGATCCGAAATAGTTGGCCCTCTGAATCTTATCCTTCGTCGCCCACGAAATTCCCCTTTTTAAAAAAAAATTCCCCATAAAATCACATAATCAGAACACAATCATACAAAAAAAATTCAAAAAAAATTACACAACACTCACTCCCTGTTTGCGATCACGCCCGCCGTCAAGGTGGACCCATTGTTCCCTCCCCATCCCACAAGCATCACCCTAGATAAATCAACCAATAAATATTAGCAAAAATAAATAAATATAATATTTTTGAAGAGGGATCCAAGATTTAATTGGTACCCGAGCTTGGGGACATTGGTGTCGGTCTTGAAATTGAATTGGAGGGTCTTAGGCTTCACGATCCATTGGTAGGATCCGTCTCTGCTCTCGTGCACCAGCTCCGTCGTCTCGTAGCTGTACACCGACTCGATCTCGCCGTCGCCGTACTTTACGTTCGGGCTCTCCACCTTGAAACTCTCGATGAACATTTTCGCTGAAATTAAATTAACAAAAACAAAAATAGATTCTTTTTTTTTTGTTGTTGTTGCTGTGAAATTTCTAATTTCTCAGTCGATTTGGCCCCTTTAATCTCTGCCCTCCGCTTCGGGAGCTCGCAGGGGGCAATTTATGAAGACGTCGGTGTACACGTGGCGCTTCCCCGTTGGCGGTACGTCGTTGGATAAAGGGAGCCATGCAAAAGATCGCACTGTAGGCACTTGTTTTTGAGTTACCGCACAAGAATTCGCATGCGCCCGTCTCCATCTGATTGTGGCTTGAGCGGTATTTATATGCGGTGGTCGTATAGGGATTTCGTTTTTGGTGCGGACGCGTGGGTGGAAATGGGGGCGGCACGCGGATGGGGTGCGCAGAGGAAGCTGCTCGAAGTGTGATTGACGGCGGGTTAACGGCGTTAGGGGCGAACGGGCGTTAAAATCTGAAAAGGCAGAGGGTCAGTGAGGCAAGTGTCACGCCTCTGCTGACGGTGTGGCTTAGTAAAGCAGGGGGTGATTAGTAACGTATCCGATCATGATTGTGCAATATTCAGTGCGGAAAAGTATTATGGTGTCGATTGCGGCGGTATAGTTTTAGTAGATAGGTAGTGTCGTTTCATTTTCAATTGTAGTCGTACATGTCCAATATAGTCACCAATGGTCATTGTTAGCCATTTATCGGACTCGAACCGGTCCAATATCCACTCATATAAGTAGGTACCCTATATATTCATATCTGAACGCTAGGGTTTCATATAAGAGAATATATGAGGTAACATAGAGAGTTTTTTTGCAGAGAGAAACTAGAGAGAAGCCATCTCCTTCTTCAGCCTCTTTTATTTTGGGTTGGCTTGCGGGATGATCAAGAGAGAGATTCCCGCTTTCAACCAGATCAAGAGAGAGATTCCCACTTTCAACCAAAGTTTCATATAGTTGCTTAAAGGCGAAAAATAACAGATCTTCTACATGATGTGGGTGAGAAACAATCTAACCAATCGGATCAGATATATCGTAAACTTTTAGGATAGATGCATATATTTCCACTTTGTTTAATTGCTTGTTATGTATCTACGTCACCTAAAATGTACATTGGTATCAGAAACACGCATTCCACGTTCGTAAAATTATAGATTTGCGATATTTAAAATATTTGAAGCCCAAAAGTTACGTTTTTTAAATCTAAACCTAGATCAAATTTTTTATTTTTATTTTTAATGAAAGATTTATGATATTAGGGTTGTCCGTTATCGTTCGATGAGTCTTAAAATCTGTCTATTTTGCATCATTATGTGTCACTATAAATCAGATCTATTTTATTCATTACGCTTTAATTTAGGTTTTTTCGTTGATGTGAAATAACCCATGGAACAAATATGAGATAAATGTTTTGTAAAGATTGGATATTTTGTGTAAAAAGAAAATTTTATTTTTTTCTCTATTTTGTTGAGCATTAATGATGGTTAGGTCGCAAACTTTTCCTAAAACCCTAACCCTATTTTTTTTGGATTAAAAAAAACTTGTGGGATTTTTGAATTTTGGTGATAGCATCAATTTTTATTTTTATTTTTTGGATTTTGTATTGAGACCAAATATGTTTTGGGTTGGTTTGGAACTAAATAATTTTTGGAATTTTGGTTAGTAACCAAATATTATTTTTTTGATTTTGGTTTGGAACCAAAAATATTTTTCTTGGTATTTTGATTAGGAACCAAAATTATTTTTGATTGTGTTAGATGGCCAAAAATTTATTTTAATAAAAAAATAATTTCTGAAAATTTTATTTTTTAAAAAAAATTATGGAGGGCCTACCACCAGGCCCAAGCTGGGCTTGGGCCGCCTAGCCGGGCTCGGCGGCTGGAGCCTCTGACGGGGCTCGGCGGCTCGAGCCGAGCTTAGTCGGGCTCCGGGTCTATTTTTTTTAAAAATTCAGAAATAATCCTTGAAAATTCAGAAAAATCCTAGAAAATTCATAAAAAATACAGAAAAAACTCAAAAAATTCTAGAAAATTAAGAAAATTATTTTTTTGAGTTTTCTTATATTTTGAGATTTTAGCACTCAAGTTTTTGATTAGTTAAGGTCTTTGTTGTTAACTCTGAGAATTATATTTTTTTCGAAAATTTTATATGTTCACCAAAAGTTTCAAATTTTTTACTCTCAAATAAAATCTTGAAGATTTTATGGGTAGTTGTTCCAGTGGGAGCGCCTGAGGCGCATGTTAATTTCACGAAAAAAACGAAAACCCTAATAAAAACAGACAAGATTAGATAGGGTAGTTTTAAATGAAAATAAAATTTGTTAGATTGATTGTTACATTTTGTGTTGTGTATGGTATATTATATATATAAAGACATATACTGTATTAATCCGATAAATTTCAAGTGGGAAATTTCGAGAGGAGACAGGAGTGTAGATTCAACTACCCAATTTACTCCATTTCTAAGAAATTTATGACCCGTTTTCAATCATTTTAACAAAATTTTAAATTTATACTTTTGAAGGATGTGGTTGGGGTCACAGGCCTTCTGCTCTTTTTTTGAGGTGTGGGTTTATTATTATTGTTAAGATGGATTGAAAACGAAGCTTTCTTTAGGAAAGAACGGTACTCCATTATATATCATAGTCTTAACGCATCCATAATAAAGTCAAGATATCGCCAGTCTCACCAGGGATGAAATGATAGATGACGATAATATAATAAAATAAAAATATTAGTTTAATATTACATGAACAAGCTAAAAGGCTTGGACGCTAGTGACAAAGTGGCAGCGATGTAGCAGGGCTACACGACGCAACACCATCGAGATGGCAGCGATGTAGCGGAGCTACACGATACAGCACTATCGAGATGCAGCGATCTTTGGAGGATTGGCACATTTAGGATCGCTCTATGCGTTGGACGTGATGAAGAGCGATGTTATTAGTGGTCATATATTTTATTGCCGAGCACTCATAGTTTATATTGAGCGGTAGTCACAAGATATCTACGCGTCAAGAGATAAGCTGTGCGATAATTACGGGGTAATTTATGTGACGTGGCAATGTCATATTATTTCTTGGTTTGGCCTTATTTTCATATAAGGAGTCGAATCACGTAATGTGGATAGAGTTAAGAGTTATATTTTCATTGATCTGGGATCTGAAGAGTGCTGCTCTAGTTAAACTCTACAGTTACAGCAGTAGGCGGTTGCATGTTTTCTACTCGATATATGAAACAGATAGTTATGCGGAAAGCGAACGTGTTGACGTTTGCTAGTACGTTTAAGTAACTGAGGCTTAAGCTTTAATCGTCAGGGACGATAGAACCAAGAGCGCTGCTGATATGTTGACGAGCTCAACAGTGCGCAAGGGCGGATGTCATCGGGTAAGAAGAGTCCAATCGAGTTACGAAAACAAAAATAACGTGCAAACAACTTAAGTTATCCAACATGAAGAAATGTATTGGGAATAATGGATATAATAAGTCAAATGTTTGACTGTAGGAATTTGAACCGCTCCACTCGTCAAGAAACTAAGTGAAAATAGGCCTTCTGCTTAGAGCAGAAAAGTTTATGGAAGCAAATAATATGTCAAGAACATATGAGTCAATTCTGCATCGGGGATGCAGATAGCTATTCATAATTTATCTTTCCGTCAGTTACAGTTTCAGTTTCGGCTTGGGATATTGTAACAACCCTAATTTTTCCTATACAATTTTTTTAAAAAATTTTTTTAAAAAAAAACCCATAAAAGAGTATTTAAACCTGAGCACAATATATATATAAGTAATTATTTTGTTTTTAAATAACTCCATTTTTAGTGTACATAAAATTGTTTTAAAGTTAAACTATACTTGGGGTATTTAATATTGCTGTTACCATTTTAAGTAATTATTTTCACTCCATAATTACAAGAAGGAGCTTATAGCTCATTGGTAACACCTTGCACTGCTGAACCAAGCCACCGGAATTCAAATCCTATGCCCCACATTATTTTTATATTATTTTGTTTTAATTTTTTTTAGAAAGTCAACAGTCAAACAGCCATAACTCACAAAATTTATACTGAACATAAAAAAACTAAATGCACCAAAATTCCCCCCATGAGTTTCCCCACCCGACGGTACCCCGACTCGGCCGGCGGACCGGCCAACTCGGCCGGCGCCGCCGGCCGGACTCGGCCGGACGGCCGAGTCGTCAACACGGAATTTCTCCGTGTTGACCTGGTCAATCCCCCTGCATACTTTATTTTCTTTGATCGGTTACCAGATTCTCAATAAATCACTTTTATTCCAAAATTTTAATGATTTTTAATGTTTTTTTAAATATTTTTTAATATTTTTTTTAATTAAAACCATAACCCTAGCCTAGCCCTATATAAACACCGCTACCCTCTACCCTTTCACCCTACATTCCTAAGTCCACTCTCTAAAAAAATTCAAGAGAACTCGGTACGTTAGAAAAAGAGCGAAAGGCGAAGCGCTGCCGAAATCGACGACGAATTCCGGTGATCGTACTAGGACCCTTCACGACGTTTCGACGCACCGACCAACCACTACCTTCCTAGCACTCTCTAGCTTGTCCAAACCCGTAAGTCCCCCTCTTTCTATCTTTCTTTTCTTTTAAGAAAAATACGACTTTTTAAAACCCGACGGAAATCGAAACAAACCGATTTCCGATTCGGTTTTCTATCAAAACTCACTTGTCACAAATTCCATAATGCTTAAACATATTCATGTTGACTACTAATCACTTAAAAATCAATTTGGATAAGTTTTCACACATGAAATGATAACTTTTGTATAATACCGTATTTTCGCACTTAAATACCACTATGTTTAGTTTATCATGTTTAACCCTTAAACTTCACTATACCTTAAAATAGATCATGAGGTAATGACCTACCTCCACACACACGCAAATACAACCCTAATTGATATCATCAAAACTTAGAATACGAAAATACAAGACTTTACATTAAAATACTATTTTCTTTATAAACCTTTTCTAAAAGTTCTAAATTGTACACAATTTTTAAAACAATATCTTTAATAGGAAAATACGATATGTCATGGATATCGATCGTTTATCTAAACCTGACTTTGTGGTGTCTAGGCTAGGCAAGTGAGCTTAGGTAATTTTAAAAGGCCCGTCTCACGATTCGTGAGCGGATCCCTCCTTCCTCACTTGTACTTACCTGACCACAATTGGCGGTGAAGAGGCGATTTGAGGCTTCTAATGACGTGTCGTTTAGACCATTTAGAAATAGGCTAGTTGGCTTAGGAAACCCTAGAATCTAAGATACGGAAATTTACACACTTTTACAAATAAATACCTTATTTTTATAAAACTGTTTTCTAAATAACCAGTATTTATTAAATCTTTGCAAAGTGCCACTACAACCCACCTTTGGGGAACCCGTTAGGGATAGTACGGTTTATCGTGCACCCGCGGGCTAGTAGTGCGAGATTCAGACCTCCGCAAGGAGCATTCGGTCTCGAAAGGTTTAAAATACGACATTTAAGAAAAATGAGATTTTTGGAAAATAAAATATTTATTAAAAATTATTCTTATATGAACATATGTATATTTATCATTTAAACATCTATTTTATTATAAGATAAAGTTTCCACCTTTTCCTAAAAATTACAAGATTAAAAGTTACATTAAAATACCATGAATTTCAAATAAATCAATATTGCAGATTAATACCTTTATTAGGATATATTCACTAGAAATATCACTAAATAAAATCACGCTCATTATAACTATAAAGATGAATAATAAATACTTGGGGTGTATTTTGAAAACTATACAAAAGTATTTTTACATAAAACCCCCTCAAGTTTTATAATTTACAATAAAGACCCTAACAATTATAGAACTTAGACTTACATTTCTTTTAGTCTGACTCGGGTTTGAGTCTGATTATTTCTGACTTGAATATGATATGATTCAAGTCAATCTATATTCTTTAATATTCCAACTCAATATGAATACATGAATCCCAGAATCCAGTTAACAAACTATACAACTTGACTGAATCAAGCCATGGATATACATCCTTTATCCCGTTATTCCATTTACCTGATTATGCAGTTACAATCTGTTTACTGATATCATGGTTTTGGTCAGTCATCCAACTTACACAATACAATACAGCAATACTATCAAAACACTACGGGGTTTAAGGGGTAGATTGGTACGGAAGGTGTTAAAGATGGCACGAGGTGGTCAGATTAAGACACCTAACCTATATTCCGTTGCTGTTGTACCATGGCTTAACGGTACCTTGTACAATCTGTTTGCCTGGTCTCTGGCATATAGAGACCCCTCTCGTATACACTGGCATCCTTCTGTACCAAGCTACAAACAACAGCATTAGCACAATATTCCATAATATTCTACAACATAATACTTTAGAAAATACTCTTATTCTATTTTTCTAGTTTTTCCTTATCTTTGGGACTTACCGAGCGACCTGTTCGCTGACGACATTCTATTTCTTTCTTCTTTGAATGTCGTCAGGTGCTTTGGACCCAGCAGAGATCAAGCCCACCGGTGAAGACTTAGAGCAATTTCACGAAGACCCCGAGCTCTAGATATTGTACCTTGTTCTATTCAGTATTTTCATTTCCTGTTATGCCACTGTTTAGGCATCGCTTTTCATTTCAGTTGTATTTACTTTTCATGCATTGTACAAAAGAATGTTATTAATAAAGTTGCTGTTATTTCTATATCTCTTGTCTCTTGTGATTTACTTTTATATTGCTTAGATACGCTTAGCGTATGTACTTCTGAGTACATACGTAGCGGACCTCGTCGCGTCTCCTTCGCCGTACACCGGGAAGCGGGGCGTGACAGGTATTTGGATAGTTTAATAGGACAATCTGTCTTATGAGTTCTTTTTTATGGTTTTGAGGATTGGCTATAAATGTCATGAGTGGCATGGTAGATAAGGTCAATAGATATATGAGATGACTTAACCACATGAGGTGGATGGGTTGGCAATTGAGCCAAAATCAAACTATCTACTTGTGAGAGTTGCCTTGGAGGCAAAACTACCAAAGTAAAACCATTTGGATATCCGTTACTAATAATTCAAATCGATAGATACGGACCAATAAACGTGAAGACACGTAGTGGAGTTTTCTAATTTGACGCTTTCATTAATAATTACTCGATATAGCTAATAATTTTTGGATATAGGTGCCTTCAAGACAATTATTGTTTGTACGAATGCAATTACTGAATTCGAGGAGGGCCTATACCAAGAATAGTCTTGCTCGAGATGACAGTACGCTATCTGTTTTGTATTTATCATTCATAAGTATACGTTTTACTTGTTATAACGTATCGCCACTACATGATGATAAAGCCCATATGATTTTTACTTGACTACCAGGATTATGATAGGGATTAAACTAGTGGAGTCTAGGTAGTCTATAAGCATATCCTTAAAAGTCCATAGTCGTAGGAGTATCGAGACCAGGTATCGGTACTCCAGTTTAGACTAATGTATATGTTTCATGACCCTGTACGGGACATGTCACTCCCCGCTTCCCAGTAAACGGAAACGGTGACGTGGCAAACCCACGGCATATTTATCCAGAAAAGGTCATTCCCTAAATAAATATACTAAGCATATTAAAACAATAACACACAATACAAGAATAAATGGAGACTGTAAAATTTTTCAACAAATATCTTAATTTACATTCAATTTCCAATATTTACAAATACATGAGTTTATGCTGGAAAGTAAATATAATAAGAAAAATGCCTAAACAAGTGGCATATATAAACTGAAGGAAAATGAAGCAAGCTAGCCCTGAGTAGCGGTCTGGTTGTAGTCCTCCTCTGTGGCTTCAACTTCCTTTGTTTCGACCGTATCTAACGAATATTCCAAGAGAAGAAAAGTGGGTAGAATGCCCTTCAGCGAACCAGCGCTCAGTAAGTCCCAAAAATAGGTAAGAGTAAAGAAAATGACAAGTGTAGAATATATATGATGAGTAAGAGTATATATTCATGGGTAAGTATATACTATAGGTCTCTATATGGTTATTATCTTAACGTTAAGTTCCAAGTGTGAATGTCAACGCAGCCGTAGAAGTATTCATGAGCTCAAGAGTGGGGTCCCAAGAGCAAGAAAACACGGGCCCGTTTTATGTGTTAGTATCAGGACTCTAGACTGTGGATGAGTCAACCCGACAGATATTCGAGTACAATAAAAAAAAAGAGATTAATACGGGACTCCTGAAACTCTGTTGGATTCACACAAGAAACTATCCCAAGCACCCCGAGTATAATGTATTGTAACTGGTTAATATATTTAATTGATTTGATTGATTGATTAATATGTCTTGATCGAAACCATAGATTGAAAAAGGTGTAGATTGTATTCGAATGAGTCGAGTAATATGCGAGCCATGACAATTGCAATCTTGATTCGAGTCAAGTTGGTTCGAGTAGTTTGAGTTTGAGTTCATGTTCGAGTTTAGTTTCGAGTTAGGTTAGAGTTCGAGTTTGTGTTCGAGTTCAAATTCAAGTTTAGATTCGAGTTTGGATTCGAGTTCATGTCTTTTAATATGAATTGATGTAAATTGTTAAAAATCTTATGTTCGGGAGAAATCGGCAACTGCTGCACATGAACGACAGGATTTATGTCTTTTTCCAAGACAATTGTCATTAATAACTCAGTTAAGTTCTCCAACCTGAATAGGCAAGCACTCACTTTCTCCGGTTCCCTGAGGCTCAAGATAAATGATACCGCTTAAGCCTATATTAATTCTAGAGTCCTTAAAAATATTGTCTGCATATCTAGAGGGTTTTTTTTAATGAAAAATATATATTAATATTGTTTTAAAAATAATCTTGAGGGTGATTTGTAATATTTAGGGTTTTCTTGAACATGAATTTTAATTATTAAGGTATTTTAATGATAAAAACCTAACTTTTAAAAGTTTATGGTATTTTTATGAAAACTACTACTTAGGAAACTTGGTGGTGTTTTATTAAAAATTCTAATTTTTCATTTTTAAAATATAGTTCTCTTAATTTGTTTTTATTGAAAATATGAATTCATGATTTTTCAAAAATTAGTTTTGTTTAGAAAAGTCGCGTTTCTAAAAAACCGTATTTTTATTTTCTTTTGAGATCGAATACTCCGTGAGGAGTTCTGCATCTCGCTCTACTGCCCCAAAAATGTGCGATAGTCTGTACCATCCATTGGCGGGTCCCATGACGAGGGTTGTAGAGGCGTAATTACTAAGAATTTCGAAATACCGATTTAAAGAAACCCGTTTTTGTAAAAGTGTGATATTTTAATGAAAAAATTCTTTTTTAAATTAACTATAGCTCTAGAATACCGTGTTATGGAACCATAGTGTGCGTGTGGGGTAGGTTGTTACCCCGTGAAGTTTTTTTAAAGGTATTTAAACTAATTATCGAGAAGTGTAATACTAAAGTTCATGGTATTTTAGTGAAAAATTTCGTTATATCTTTGTTTCATATGAAAATTTTGTTAAACTAAAAACTAAATGATGAGAAATAAGGTTAAGATTAGTGTAGCATGTTAGTTGATTTAATTTGCTTATCACATGCATTAAAAATATTAAAAATAATATTATATCGGAGACAACTCCTCTTTTGCCGGTTTGTTTTAAAAAGTTGTTTTGAGATGAAAAAGAATAGAGGTGAAGGGACTTAAGGTTTTAGATGGTTAATAAGAGATCGAAGAAGCTCTCGGGAGTCATGGTTTCGTCGGAGATGCTATGGTCGTCGAGTTTGGCTTGCTACTCCACTTGGGTGCTTAACTCCACTTCATGTCTTCAAGATCCACACCCTCACATGTGATGTGAACCATGGATTCTTGAATGCATTTGTGAGCTTCTAACATCCTCTACTTCATCATCCTAGTGTAGATTAGCACTCTACACTAGTGTGTTCTCACACTAAAGGAGTTTAGTGTAGTGGTAGCTTGAACTTGTAGGAGCTTCGTGGTGGATCATCATTGGCGTAAAGATCACCGGAGCTAGTCCGTTCAATATCTCAAGAGAAGCTTAGTGGAGTCGCAGGACTATTATAAGGAGCATGTGAAGTGAAGGACTTGGTTCTACTAAGATATAAACATCTTTCCTTCTCTCTAATTAACATATCATCTAAAGAAAACCCTAATAATCTAGTTAAAAATCTTGTTAGTCTAGCTTAGCACGAAGAAAAATTTGAATTTGGCATGGTAGATACTTCTATAACCTCATCATGGTGCTAAGGTAGTCCTTCACCTGGGACCACGGTCAAGATTCTCGAGCTGAATCCGAGATGTGCCGCTAAGCAGTATACAGGTAACATGTACAGATGAATGATGTCAACAGCATCATTTCGGGGCTAGCTGTGCCCGTAAAAATTGGTCGGTATAAGTATCGAACTGTTGAGTTACAAGTCAGGTTTCTTTATTGATTTCCCCTTACCCCCAAGATTTTGTGTTCAAGTCGAGTATTGATGATGTAAATCAAATGCCAACACGGGATCAAGCAGGTACAGGTTTTGTCTATGCAGACAACAAGTCATATCCGTCAGGAAAACAATGTCAGGATTATTGGTATTAGCAATAATATCCAAGTAACAAGTCTGATAATGTGTCGTGAATATGTCATGTAATGTATATTACCCAAAATAGATACCGAATGTGAAACTGTAATCAATATCGAAACACGGTAAGTACAACTACAGCCAGGATGCATATGTATCTATCTGTAATAACCATTATATGTCCATTACCATGTATGATGCAATCCAGATAACATATTGTACTGATATAGTAGTATAATGATATCATGATGTTCTAACATGCAACTAGATATGCTATTATCAGTACGGATACAAACGAATACCGTAAAACTGTAAATCTGTAATATTTGTTGAATAATAAAACACATGCACTATTCTTTTTCATATAATTATCGATATAATAACATAGCATGTTGCAAGTTTAAAACTTATCTGATCGGATCTCACGTCGAGATACGGATGCCATGTCCGACGTCGGAAATAACGTTGTGATGCAAATTTACGCACACAGGACTGGACCTGGCTGAGCAGTGACGTGACGTGGTGACTTGGCCGGACAACGACTGTTGGGGTAAAAATTTACACCCCGGTTGACCGAGTCAAAGTCAAGGTCAACCCCTAAGCTAGGTGGGCCCAAGCCCAGGTCAAGCAGGCCCATGCCCAGGTCGAGCCCGCGGCCAGCCTCCCCATGCCAACAACGAAATCATGTCATAAATAATTTTTATGTAATTTTTTATGCATGAATGTAAGTAAAATGGGCATAAAGCCAATATTTTGTAAGCCCATGGCTTATGTGCAAAAATAAAATGGCACATGAGCCATGGAATGGGCAAAACGCCATTTTTGTGAAGCCCAAGAGGCTATATGTAAATATGTAAGCCTATATAAGGCAAAATGATGATGAATAAAAAAACAACTTTCATTCTATCAAAAAAAAAACCTAGGCTTTATATCTCTTTTCCTTTTCTGAAGGTCTCAAACCTTCTTCTTTCTTCTGAATTAAATCAAGAGTTTTACTCTTCCTTTTCTAAAACAAAATAGTTTTTCACCACGAAACCCACAAAGGGAAACTTGGATCTGTCATCAGATCTCAAAAAGGAGAGATTTTGAGATCTCACATCTCTTGATATTCAAGATCCAGCTAATGGAGGAGAAAGAAGAAGAACCCCTTTCACTAAACCAAAAAAAAAAAACACACTCAGGAGTCCAACTCCTCTCTGATTTCTCTCCCGAGAAATTTTTTTTGGCTAAAAACCTCTTTTCCTCGCCGGCCGACACGTGGCGCCCTTGCGCTCGGCGCTCGAGCGCAGAGCGCCCGCGTGCCGACACGTGGCGCGCTTGCGCTCGGCGCTCGAGCGCAAAGCGTCCAGGTGCCGACACGTGGCGCGCTTACACTACAGCGTCCTGCGCTCGAGCGCAAAGCGCCCACGTGCCGACACGTGGCGCGCTTGCGCTCAAGCACAAGCGCTCGAGCGCAAGTCACCCCGGTGCCGACACGTGGCGCGCTTGCGCTCGAGCGCAAGTCACCCCGGTGCCGACACGTGGCGCACGTGGCTCGCTTGCGCTCAAGCGCAAGCGCTCTAGCGCAAGTCGCCTCCGTGCCGACACGTGGCGCACTTGCGCTCAAGCATCAGGCGCTGAAACGCAGAGCGCCCACGTGCAAGCACTCAGCGCGTTTGTGCTCAAGCACCCAGCGCTCAAGCGCAGAGCGCCCACGTGCCGACACGTGGCACTCTAGCGCCTGAACGCACAGCACCTTGGCGCACAGCGCCCAAGGTGCTGCCCCCACGCATCTTTTGGATGCCTTTCCCCCCTCTTTTTATGTACATACATATACATATACATATGTATACATATTTTCACACACACGTGCTCCACGACACTGTCCCTGTTAGAAAAAAATTTCTAACGGGGCGCTGGCCCGCACCCTGCAAGGGGGCTGCTAGCCCCCTTGACCCCCAGCCCGCTATCCGGATAGCAGGACCCCCGTAAAAACTCTGCGTGGTTCCCGATATATCCAAACCCCCCTTTTAAAACACAACACACGTACACCGCACATTGAGTTCGCATGACCAGTTTAACCCGTTAATCGGAGGTTCCCTCGCCCCAAAGGCGAGGGGTAATTAACGGCAGTTTAGTCCGCGACTCCCGGAGATTCGGATCCCCACAATCAATAAATCCCGGCCTACCCTAGGCAGGGAGAATCTGTAGTACGCCTGACAAGCGCGTGCGTATTCCCATCTCAATGGGGTGACGAAAAACACCCTACAGATTTTGGCACGCCCGGTGGGACCTATCTCTCCTCTCATATTTCGGGTTAAACGTTCATGCGAACTCAATCAATATACATACCTATATTTATACTAAAAATAATGCTTTTTCATGCAGATTTTCAAGCAATCACCTTCCGACGATGTCTTCGATAATGAACTCAGCTCCCGTCTCCTACACGATGAGGATAGACTCTAGGACAGTCCTTCCGGCCAGTCTCGGGCGACAATAGGAGGAGCCGCTACTACCATTCGGCTCTATTGTGTTCATGCCAGTTGGCGCCATCCCAGCTCCTCAAGCCCCGGTGGCAGACAAACCGGTCTCGAAAGTCAGGAGACCAAATGTGGTGACCTCAAGGGCGCCCCAACCCAAAACCCAAATCGGTGTCTGGACGGCTTTCCGTGGCCCCAACTGGGGGCAAAGCCATCGGAACAAAAGAAGTTGCTATACGTCGTGGGCAAGCCCAGGCGATAACTTCGACGGACACGCGGGCAGATGTCTTCTCAAGAATCCCCATCACTCGGCCTATGGCGGCTTCCCGAAGAGCAGAAGCCTGCCAAGCGCTTAAGGCAGAGAAGCTGAGGCAGAAGCGGCTCAGATATAGAGCCAACGAAAGGGCTAGGGCTCTGGCCATGTTAAAATTTATGAATTTCCAAAGCCCAGACCGCTCCACGAAACCAGCTGCCAGTGATGAAAAAATGGCTGAATGTGTTATCCATACTGTCTACATAGCCAGACATGAAGAAACGAACCCCCATCTTCTTCACAGCCATGGTGATGATATGGTTGACGCTACCCAATATCGGCTCGATCTAAATGATGAAGAGCCCGCTCAGGCCGATAAGCCAGAGGAGCCCGTGGTTCCTACGGAATTGAGCTCAGGCAATAAAGATTACCCGGTTGTCATAACCGGAACTTCAAAACAAGCATTATTCCAATGGCTTCAAAGGCAATTTCAGGACAGGGATAAGAAGATTGCCGAGGTCTATTCCAAAGTCGACGAGCTGGCAAACGTCGTGGCAGATCTCGCGACCCAAGTCGCCCGATTGCAATTACAGCAGAATCAAATTTTGGCTCATGAGCCAGGGATTGATACCCGGGGGCAGCCGACTGATATCCCTTTCAACCTAAAAGCGGAGCGCCTTCGCGAAAAACGGCCGCAATCAGCCTCCAGTCCCTCCGATACATACACCGGGGGGGATCGCCTCTGAAAGAGAAGCTGGAAAAGGTCTATTCCTTCAAGAGGGAAAAGGTCCACAAGATATTCAGGGACGCCCTAAGAAACGGTCTACAACTGCCAGAATCAAAGAGACCACAAGAAGAGAATATGACCGACGACCCAAAATATTGCCCCTATCACAGGGTGATAGGTCATGCCATTGAGGACTGCTTCGTCTTCAAAGATTGGGTCGAAAGGCAATACAAGATGGGAGAGATAGAACTGTCTAAAAGCGTGTTAGCAAACAGTCATGCTACGATCGCCGATTTCATGCAAATGGAGACCGAAGCCTTTCGGGAACCTAATCCTCCCAGACATGTGCCATTATCTGAAAAGGGCGAACCAAAGATCGATCGGCCTCGAGGACCAGCATCAGTAAAGGCACCTACTCCAATGGAGGGAAAGAAGAAGGTATACTCCTTCAGGAGGGACGAAGTCCGCAAAATATTCATGGACGCCCTGAATAGCGGTCTGCAACTGCCTGTTCTAAAGAGGCCACGAGAAATGAACATGACCGGCAATCCCATATACTGCCCATATCATAGAGTGGTGGGTCATACCATCGAAGACTGCTATATTTTCAAAGATTGGGCAGAGGACCAATATAAGCTTGGAAAAACCTCACAATCCTCGAATGTATCGGCAAGCCACAGAGCTAGGTCATCAACACAGCTCCGCCAAAATCAAAGTTCAAGGAGCTGGGATAAGCAAAAAGGACCACCGCGTCGTTAAACTGGGAACAGCTGACCACCACGTCATTAAACTGGGAACAATCGACCTCTAAGTCGTTAAACTGGGAATGTAAAAATATACATATATATATATATATATATATGTAAATAAACAGAAAAAATGTGTAAATAAAAGAAAAATAGAGAAAAGCCGAAATGATGGGGCAACTCGCAATAAAAATCAGCGAGTAAAATAAAGATGAAAATAAAGCCGAAATGGTGGGGCAACCGCGAATAAAAACCGAAATGATAGGGCAATCGCGATCTTCGCGATAAGAAAAGCTGAAAGGATAGAGCAATCGCGGTAAAACAAAAAAAAACACAAACAAAAATCCAATTTTTCAAAGTTCCCTCGGCCCTACGGTTAGTCCCCAAATTGACTACCGTATACAATCCACGGGCTCAAATAATTATCATCATACCTATGCCCCTGGATAGACCTCTAAGTCTTTAAACTGGAAACAGATGACCTCCAAGTCGTTAAACTAGAAACAGATGACCACCACGTCGTTAAACTGGAAACAGATGACCTCCAAGTCGTTAAACTGGAAACAGATGACCACCGCGTCGTTAAACTGGAAACAGATGACCTCTAAGTCGTTAAACTGGAAACAGACGACCTCTACGTCGTTAAACTGGAAACAGACGACCTCTATGTCGTTAAACTGGAGACAGACGACCTCTACGTCGTTAAACTGGAGACAGACGACCTCTACGTCGTTAAACTAGAAACAGATGAAAACAGACGACCTCTAAGTCGTTAAACTGGAAACAGACGATCTCTACGTCCTTAAACTGGAGACAGACGACCTCTACGTCGTTAAACTGGAAACAGATGACCTCTAAGTCGTTAAACTGGAAACAATTGACCTCTAAGTCGTTAAACTGGAAACAGATGACCACTAAGTCGTTAAACTGGAAACCGATGACCTCTAAGTCGTTAAACTGGAAACAGTAGACCTCTAAGTCGCTAAACTGGAAACAGATGACCTCTAAGTCGTTAAACTGGAAACATATGACCACCACGTCGTTAAACTGGAAACAGATGACCACTAAGTCGTTAAACTGGGCACCACGACCCCTAAGTCTTTAAACTGAAAACAGACGACCCCTAAGTCTTTAAACTGGAAACAGACGACCTCTAAGTCTTTAAACTGGAAACATCAGACCTCTAAGTCGTTAAACTGGAAACAGATGACCTCTAAGTCTTTAAACTGGAAACAGATGACCTCGACGTCGTTAAACTGGAAACAGATGACCTCGACGTCGTTAAACTGGAAACAGATGACCATTAAGTCGTTAAACTGGAGACAGATGACCTCTACGTCTTTAAACTGGAAACAGCAGACCTCTAAGTCTTTAAACTGGAAACAGATGACCACCACGTCGTTAAACTGGAAACAGTCGACCTCTAAGTCATTAAACTGGGAACGAGGGAAATCCACTCATGTGTCCTCACGATACATGAGGAGAAAAAAACCTTTGTGGGATCCTTACGAGTCACAAAGGAAAAACACACTTAGGAGACCTCACGACTCCTAAGGAGAAAATACACCTGCAGGATCCTTACGACTCGCGGGGAGAAAATGCTTTTATGGGACCCTCACGGCCCATAAAATTGAAAAGTCTTAGATGACAGGGATCTAAACCTGTCTCCTAAGCCATCGCTCCCCAACCCCCAAGTGGCGAATGATGAGTCGCTCCTGGTACCATATTCTAGTGCAGTGATGCAGACGCCAACCAAATTCCAAATTCCATACGCCAATGGCGAATGATGAGTCGCTCCTGGTGCCATATTCCAGTGCAGCGATGCAGACGCCAACAATGTCCTGAAATTTTTCCGACCCTACGATCTGGATCATACATCCTGCAAAACTGTATACAATCCACGGGCGTAAAACAATCCCGATCTCTAAAAAAAACGGTATGTCCACAAGCAAAATGGGCACGGATGAAAACCCGAAAGGGCTCCGTGAGTAAAAACAGCAGGACTGCCAGCGAGTTTGTGAAAACCCGAAAAGGCGCAAACTCGTAAAAAAAAATCCCAAATCCTCCCGGGGCACATGATGAGTTGCTCCTGGCATTATTCCAGTGCAGCAATGCAGATGCCAAACAAACCAAATCCCAAATCCTCCCGGGGCAAATGATGAGTTGCTCCTGGCATTATTCCAGTGCAGCAATGCAGATGCCAAACAAAAACCAATTCCCAAATCCTCCCGGGGCAAATGATGAGTTGCTCCTGGCATTATTCCAGTGCAGCAATGCAGATGCCAAACAAACCAAATCCCAAATCCTCCCGGGGCACATGATGAGTTGCTCCTGGCATTATTCCAGTTCAGCAATACAGATGCCAAACAAAAAAAAAACAATTCCTAAATGCTCTCAAGACAGATGATGATTCGCTCCTGGTACCATATTCCAGTGTAGCGATGCTGATGTCAACCCAAATCAAATCAAACCAACAACCTCTATGGCGGAATCATGCTCCGTCCCAGAATTTACCCCGTGTCGAAATCATGCTTCGCCTCAGGATATTTACCTTCCCTGCCGGAATTATGCTCCGCCTCGGAATCAAGTCAACCCGCGACACTCCGCGCCGGGGAAAATTCGATCAGCGACACTCCGTGCCGGGGAAAAGTCAACCAGCGACACTCCGCGCCGGGGAAAAGTCGATCAGCGACACTCCGTGCCGGGGAAAAGTCAACCCGACACTCCGCGCGCCGGGGAAAAGTCGATCAGCGACACTCCGTGCCGGGGAAAAGTCAACCCGACACTTCGCGCCGGGGAAAAGTCGATCAGCGACACTCCGTGCCGGGGAAAAGTCAACCAGCGACACTCCGCACCGGGGAAAAGTCGATCAGCGACACTCCGTGCCGGGGAAAAGTCAACCAGCGACACTCCGCGCCGGGGAAAAGCCCATCAGCGACACTCCGTGCCGGGGAAAAGTCAACCCGCGACACTCCGCGTCGGGGAAAAGTCCATCAGCGACACTCCGTGCCGGGGAAAAGTCAACCAGACACTCCGCGCCGGGGAAAAGTCCATCAGCGACACTCCGTGCCGGGGAAAAGTCAACCAGCGACACTCCTCGCCGGGGAAAAGTCGACCAGCGACACTCCGCGCCGAGGAAAAGTCGATCAGCGACACTCCGTGCCGGGGAAAAGTCAACCAGCGACACTCCGCGCCGGGGAAAAGTCCATCAGCGACACTCCGTGCCGGGGAAAAGTCAACCCGACACTCCGCGCCGGGGAAAAGTCTATCAGCGACACTCCGTGCCGGGAAAAAGTCAACCAGCGACACTCCGTGCCGGGGAAAAGTCAACCCGACACTCCGCGCCGGGGAAAAGTCCATCAGCGACACTCCGTGCCGGGGAAAAGTCAACCAGCGACACTCCGCGCCGGGGAAAAGTCCATCAGCGACACTCCGTGCCGGGGAAAAGTCAACTCGACACTCCGCGCCGGGGAAAAGTCCATCAGCGACACTCCGTGCCGGGGAAAAGTCGAACAACGATACTCCGTGCCGGGGAAACATCAAGCAGACACTCCGTGCCGGGGACACGTCAGCAAGCGACACTCTGCATCGGGGAAACGTCCAACACAGACACTCCGCATCAGGGAAACGTCCAACAACGACACTCCGCCTCGGGGAAACGTCGACCAGCGACACTCCGTGCCGGGGACACGTCTACCAAATCGCTCCGGATCAGAGCGTCGACCGTCCATGTCGCAAAACGGGTAGTGCAGGCTCCTCACAAATCGGGAGCCAAATCACTCTGGGTCAGGGAAACGTCTACCACGGACACTCCGTCTCGGAGACGCGTCAAGCGTCGACCGTCCATGTCGCAAAAAGGGCAGTGCAGGCTTCCTACAAAGCAGAAACCGGATCGCTCCGGGCAAGAGAAACGTCTACCACGGACACTCTGTCTCTGAGACGCGTCAAGCGCCGACCGTCCACGTCGTAAAAAGGGCAGTGCATCCTAAAAAGTGGGGACCAAAGCAAGTCGCCTCCACACAAAAGAAGATCCATCAATTTCATGCACACGACCCACATGTGCGGTGTGCATTCATTGATGGGGGCCAATTTGTTGGGGTAAAAATTTACACCCCGGTTGACCGAGTCAAAGTCAAGGTCAACCCCCAAGCTAGGTGGGCCCAAGCCCAGGTCAGACCCAAGTCGAGCCCGCGGCCAGCCTCCCCATGCCAACAACAAAATCATGTCATAAATAATTTTTATGTAATTTTTTATGCATGAATGTAAGCAAAATGGACATAAAGCCAATATTTTGTAAGCCCATGGCTTATGTGCAAAAATGAAATGGCATATGAGCCATGGGATGGGCAAAACAACATTTTTGTGAAGCCCAAGGGGCTATATGTAAATATGTAAGCCTATATAAGACAAAATGATGATGAATAAAAAAACAACTTTCATTCTCTCAAAAAAAAACGTAGGGTTTGTATCTCTTTCCCTTTTCTGAAGGTCTCAAACCTTCTTCTTTCTTCTGAATTAAATCAAGAGTTTTACTCTTCCTTTTCCAAAACAAAATAGTTTTTCACCACGGAACCCACAAAGGGGAACTTGGATCTGTCATCAGATCTCAAAAAGGAGAGATTTTGAGATCTCACATCTCTTGATCTTCAAGATCCAGCTAACGGAGGAGAAAGAAGAAGAACCCCTTTCACTAAACCCAAAAAAACACACACTCAGGAGTCCAACTCCTCTCTGATTTCTCTCCTGAGAAATTTTTTTTGGCTAAAAGCCTCTTTTCCTCGCCGGCGCTACAGCGCAGAGCGCCCGCGTGCCGACACGTGGCGCGCTTGAGCTCGGCCCTCGAGCGCAAAGCGTCCAGGTGCCGACACGTGGCGCGCTTGCACTATAGCGCGCTGCGCTCAAGCGCAAAGCGCCCACATGCCGACACGTGGCACGCTTGCGCTCAAGCACAAGCGCTCGAGCGCAAGTCGCCTTGGTGCCGACACGTGGCGCGCTTGCGCTCGAGCGCAAGCGCTCGAGCGCAAGTTGCCTTGGTGCCGACACGTGGCGCGCGCGCTTGTGCTCGAGCATCAGGCGCTGAAGCGCAAAGCGTCCACGTGCTGACACATGGCGCGCTTGCGCTCAAGCGCCCAGCGCTCAAGCCCAGAGTGCCCACGTGCCGACACGTGGCATTCTAGCGCCTGAGCGCACAGCACCTAGGCACACAGCGCCCAAGGTGCTGCCCCCACGCATCCTTTGGATGCCTTTCCCCCATCTTTTTATATACATACATATACATATACATATGTATACATATTTTCACACACACGTGCTCCACGACACTGTCCCTGTTAGAAAAAAATTTCTAACGGGACGTTGCCCCGCACCCTGCAAGGGGGCTGCTAGCCCCCTTGACCCCCAGCCCGCTATCCGGGTAGCGGGACCCCCGTAAAAACTCTACGTGGCTCCCGATATATCCAAACCCCCCTTTTAAAACACAACACACGCACACCGCACATTGAGTTCGCATGACCAGTTTAACCCGTTAATCGGAGGTTCCCTCGCCCCAAAGGCGAGGGGTAATTAACGGCAGCTTAGTCCGCGGCTGCCGGAGATTCGGATCCCCACAATTAATAAACCCCGGCCTACCCTAGGCAGGGGGAATCTGTAGTACGCCTGACAAGCGCGCGCGTATTCCCATCTCAATGGGGTGACGAAAAACACCCTACAACGACGTTAGCTGGGTCGTTTGTATCGTCGGTGACACGCGCAATTCTGGCGAGCCGATCGGAGAATCAAGGATGAAAAGAAGGAAAGAAAGAAATGAAGAAGAAGAGTGGGGTGGCTGCTGGTATTGGGTTCTGGGGTGGTGAGGACAGAAAAGAAGTGGTGATGAGACGACGGGGTTGACGACGACGAGGTACTGCGTCGGCGAGGTGGCTGCGAGTTTGTCAGGTGATCAGGGAAGGCGATGAGGGTGTGATGCTGGTGATCTGGGGTATCGGGGAGAGAAGAGGGAGGTGAGGAGGAGGAGATGATGGGGGTGAAGGTGATGACGAGGGGCGAGGTCGACGGCAACGAGGGTTGCCGACGGGTTAGGGTGTGGGTTTCTTGGTGTTGGGAAAGTGCAGGCCATCGGCGAAGAAGTAGGAAGGAGGTGGTGAGGATGAGTGGGCGAGGAAGTGAAGACGAGGGAGACGGTACTGGTGCTGGGTGGCGATGACGAGGGCTCCAGCGGGGTGTGGGTTTCTTAGGTTGGTGTCGGAGTTGTTCCAGGGGGTGCTTGGGAAGGAGAGAGGGAGGAGAGGAGGTCTTGGGGTGAAGAGGACGAGGGTGGTGATGGTGAGGTGAGGTCGGGAGTGAACGGCGACGAGGGAGCGGCGAGGGCGTGGGTAGGGTTTCATTCCCGCGGCTGGAAGAAGAAAGAAAAGAGAGGAAGAGAGAGAGAGGTTAGATTTGTTAATAATAGGTTATTTTATAATATATATATATATATAGAGAGAGGGATACAATTTATTATATATATTATATATATAACTATATAATTGTTAGTTTAGTTATATAGAAAATTATATATATATATATATATATATATATATATATATATATTGGGATTTTACATTTAATATCAGATTACTCCGGATATTACTCGGGTCCCTTCTAAAAATCTAGTTTTTAAATATGGAGAAAATACGTAAAAATTTAAACCATAGTGCGATGTCCTGTTAATAAAAATGCATACTCCCAAGTACGGATCTACGTAAATATATGTAGCGACCCAAACGAGTCTGTTTTTAACAATTTGGACATGAACATGATATATTGATGCAACCATATGATCTGGGTATGATGACATGCAAGGCTAGATATTACAATATATAATTTGGTTTTTATTTGGTGTTATTAAAAGATATGCGGATACAAAATATATTATATATGTGTATAGAATCTAGATTTGCATGGATTCTCTGTACTAGCGAATATATAATGTAATCTTGAACCATGATGGGTTTCAAACATACGGGTCGGGTCGGATACTAACCACCGTTGCTAAATGCCCTATCCGCAACCCAAAAGTAATAATAATCAAGAATTTCAAGATTTGAAAATATCCCAAAAATATAGTATAACCATGCTAGGGTGTTATATTATACCCAACTATAAAAGAATTTCGTTCTCGAAATTCACGAAATAAGAAAAGATAAGAAAATATGGATCTAAGAAAAGAGGTGTGGAAATTTCTGTCGGATCTCGTTTTCACGTTCCCAAGTAGATTCTCCGTACGAACGATTCCCCCATGAAACAAGTACTAGAGAGATAATTTTATTCTTGAGGATTTTTTCTCGTCGATCCACAATCGCCATTGGTTGTTCTTCATATGTTAAATCTTCCCTTACTGTCAGTTCCGAGTGATCTAGGACGTGCATCTCATCTCTAACATACTTGCGGAGTTGAGATACATGAAACACGTCATGAACACCCACCAAGGATGGTGGTAAAGCTAATCGGTAAGCTACCTCTCCTACACGCTCGATGACATCGAAAGGCCCCACGAATCGAGGACTAAGCTTTTCTCGACTACCAAATCGAATTACTCCTCTGGTCGGTGATATCTTTAAGAATACAAGATCACCAACTGCGAACTCCAGAGGTCTTCGTCCTGTATCAGCCCAGCTTTTCTGTCGATCTTGTGCCGTCTTCATATGATTTCGGATCACGTTGACTTTCTCCACCGTTTGCACAATAAGATCAGGCCCCAATAATTTCTTTCTCCAACATCGTTCCAATAGACAGGCGAGCGACACTTACGACCATATAATATTTCGAATGGAGCCATTTGTATAGTCGCCTGAAAAATGTTATTGTAAGAAAACCCCACCAAGTGCAAATGATCCTCCCATGAACCCTTGAAGTCTAACATGCATGCTCTCAATATATCTTCAAGAGTTTGGATTATTCTTTCGGACTGACCATCTGTCTGAGGATGATAGGCTGTGCTAAATTTCAAACGAGTTCCCAAACTTTCTTGCAGACTCCTCCAAAAGTGTGATAAAAATCGGGTATCACGATCGGAAACGATGCTCATGGGTACTCTATGCAATCTCACAAGCTCCTGCATGTACCGCTCTGCTAAAACCTCCATCAACTGGCTAACTCGAAATGGTATAAAATGAGCTGCCTTGGTCAATCGATCGACAATGACCCAAACTGCATTATTACCCTTTGGAAAGTTGAAGCACTTACAGATTTAACGATACTTCATCAAGAAGTAAGTGACATGAGAAGGTGGTCTAAACTATAGGGTCTTTCTTTCAGGTCAGACGATCGGGGATCCGATGACGAAGGAAATAGCTGGGTAACGCTATGTGCGTTTGGGATTTTTCCTGGATGACATATTGCATTCCAGATAGCTTGATAGACCTTACTGTTATATTTGACATTATTATTATTGGTAGCGACTTTATAGATGCATATTTTAAGATTGATGGTGTATAACCTTCCTTCTTTATTATCTGGAATGGATATTTCTATATTTTGTTTGACTATTTCAGGTATGGAGTACAAGTGTACAGAGTACACGATGTGTGCAGGGCTCATATTTAGCAAGGATACATCAGCAAGTAGGAACTCTTCCTCACGCAAGAGATCCCCTTTATACTAGGGAAGTACATGAAGGTGAGACTAAGTGCTAGAGATCAGCTTCTCGGAGCAGTGACTGTGGTGTTGTATATTGTGTATGGCGACAGTGGGAGCACTTAATAACCGAGTCAGGATGAGATTGCCATCTGCTGTAGGCCGAGCGACCTAAGTGGTTATCCCATGACCACTTTTACCTTTTTACATATAGCCGGACTAGGGGTCTTACTCGTCGCACGGGGTGTGAGCTTATCGGGAGATCCCAGACATATCACAGGACGATATGGTCGAGAAAGTCAATCACAGGATGATTGGACTTGGGTCCGTACGGTATAACCTTAATGGTGTACACTCTCAGGAAGAGAATTTTATACCGTAGCACATTGCCATACAATGTGCGCTTATGAGCCCTTATGACGATCTCCTTCACGGAAAGACGGGCAGTCTATACCCTTAGCAATACTGGGCTATCTAGGTATGTATGTTATGAGTGTCTACTACATTGGGTGTTGTTTCCTTGCTGCTATGATAATATACCGCACATACGGGACAGTGTCAAGAAAGCGGGTGAACAGCAGACCTAACTATTCAGAGCCGGAGGAAAATCGATTGGAATGTCTCCTGATTGTATCGCATTGCCAACTCTTATTGATGTCATGGTGGCGAAGTTTAAGAGTGCGATAAATCGAGAGGAATACCTAGGTGTTCGAATACGCTTCTGAGAGGGATCGAATATACTTGGGCAGACATGTCTGATCGGATCTAGGGTATGAGATTTCGCAAGCCTGAAATATTTTGGTTTATGTTGTTTTTTTAGGAAGATCCTTGTGTCGGTCCTAACGGATCTGGCTGCAAGGCTACCCGTTTGCAGATTCTCATGGTCCACGCCGCACCAACATATATATGTATGGGTATGAATGAGGAAGAGAATGAGAAAAAGGAGATTCTCAGGAAGACAATTGATTCAGGAAATTGATGGTTCAGGAAACCAGCTCAAGAAGGTATGGACGGCACCTACTCGAATGTGCGAGTGAGAGTATGTTAGCCATTGGGCCCGATCCGGCCCAATATCCGGCCATATGAGTGGGTACCTTATATATTCATATTTGGGGGCTAGAGTTTCATATGAGAGAATATATGATGTAACATAGGGAGTTTTTGCAGAGAGAAACTAGAAAGCCGTCGTTTTCTTCTTCACTCTGTTCTACTTTGGGTTGATTCAGGAAATTGATGGTTCAGGAAACCAGCTCAAGAAGGTATGGACGGCACCTACTCGAATGTGCGAGTGAGAGTATGTTAGCCATTGGGCCCGATCCGGCCCAATATCCGGCCATATGAGTGGGTACCCTATATATTCATATTTGGGGGTTAGAGTTTCATATGAGAGAATATATGATGTAACATAGAGAGTTTTTGCAGAGAGAAACTAGAAAGCCGCCGTTTCCTTCTTCACTCTGTTTTACTTTGGGTTGGCTTGCGGGGTGATTAAGAGAGTGATTCTCGGTTTCTACCAAACTTTGGTTTCCTTCCGGCCATTGCTTGAAGACGATAAAGATCAGATCTTCTACATGACGTTGGCGACGAACGATCCAACCAATCGAATCAGTTATATCGTAAACATTTAGGATAGATACATGTATTTCCGCTGTGCTTGATTACTTTTTGTGTATCCATGTCATCTAAAGTGTACAGTCATTGCTGGAACCCTAAGGTCATGATTGAATGAATGCAGCGACTGAGTGGTTCGGTTAGTTAATTTTGTTTTTATTTCTTTTGGTGTTTCTTTTCTTTCTATTTTTTTCACCCCTTGGTTCTATGATTGTACGAATTTAATAAGATTGTACGATGTGGGCTATTTTGATCATTACTACCAAGGAGAAATTTAGAGTGTATTCAACTTTAAGTAACACGATACATTTTATAATTATTATGTTATACTAGCAAAATTTTGACATATTGAATGGATTCCTATGAGATTAAATAAGTAATTGTTTTATGCAAATGGTATGTTGGGTGCTCCAACACTAGTAAATGGAGAATCCTTTTGCTAAACATCCGTTCTAGAATTATTACAACTTACCTTCACACATTCTGCAATTGCTGCAACTATGTTTAAACCCATCCTTGCACTATTGAAAGGACGTAAAGAAACAAGCACAAAATAGGGATTGGATCTCCCAGTCAACCCCTACCAACCACGGGCCTCCTGTTTTACACATACACTAGTTTTTGAATTGGACAAACAGTCTTTCCGGATACCAAAAACACCCTCAACCCAACCATGGGAATCCATGTATTTCCTAATGTGATGCTCATGCCTCTAATTTCAAGAAATCTTGTATTAACGTGATTGGTATATTTTAATCGTCGACGAAGAGCAACCGGCGGCGGAGGACGGCAACGGCCTGCGATGGCGACATCGGTGGCAACGACTGATGGCGACCATGGGGCAGCTGCGGAGGGGAGAGGGTGCAGCAACTGATGAAGCATCCGGCGACCAGTGATTGCAGCTGACGTGTTAGGGGGGGTGGCGGGAAGCGGAGGAAGGTTGGCGATGGCGGCATTCAACGACCGGTGATGCCGATGCCCGATGGCGATGGCGAGGCGTCCGGATGCAGTCCGCCAACGGCGAATGGCCGACCGGAGGCTCGGTGGTGACGGAAGCCGACAGTCAGGACATATCTTTCATGATAATTTTGGATAGACATGTATTTAAGTAGGAACATGATTCCCATGATTTGAGGTAACTGCCGAGAATATTATTTGTGCTAACACAACCATTTGTTAATAGATGTCCACATACCAATCGCCCCATGTTAGGAAACTGAAAAGGATACCAAAGAACAAGGCCAAAATTCTGATCCACCACTCAATCACTTTGTGGTCCATTGCACGCCCCTCGAATGTTATGGCTCCCGTGAACTCAGAAGTGCAAGAAGTGAGCGCAGTCCAAGGTACCTTTCTGGCTTTTTTGGGGCCCATTTCAAGGTGGAGCACACATTTATTCAGTTGAGGACACTCTCTTCTCCATAATTCCAGAGAGCAATGAATGGCAAGTGTTACTTATTGCAATTGAGGACACTATCTTTCCCTGTTCTGTCGCCCCACCCACTTTTCCCTACCCTTCTGTCCTTGTAATGAACTGTCTTTTATTTTGGAGGACAATAATGGAGTTTGTAAACTTCATGTACGCCCACGTGACTATGTATGAATTACCAGCTGCGGCCAATTCGGGTAAACGGTATGAAACCATGTTCGTGAAATCATTGTTTTGTGGCCAAATCATATATATTTTGAGATGTGTTTGGACAGTGCGAAACCATGAGAGGCCCACCATGGATTAAAAAAAAGGAATTAAAGGAGGAGATATAATTCTTAAAAATAAAATAAAATAAAATAAAATCGGATTCAAATCTTTTTAAAAAGGAATTAAAAGGGTGGGGAGCCCACCCCTTCTTTCCCCACCCACCCACCGCTCATGGAGAACTGTGGGAAGCCCCAGCCGCTCCCGGCATGAGCCGCTCAACGCTCGGAGGAGCGGCGACGCGACGCGCTATGTGGACATTTTGGTGCTAGATGTCCCATCTTTTCCCATTCACCAATAATGCATGTTAAATATTATATTTTCACAGAGCTGGTTTATATATGTTATGTTCAGGCTGTATAGACGTGGATATTTTTAACGTCCATCAAATGCTCAAATGCCGAAAAGATTATATTCTAGCAGTGTTTAAGTTATAATAAATATGATTGCAGTATATTTCTGAGAAAAATTAATTCTATTGAGTTTGAACTGAGTTAACACAAAAAAATACTACATGAAACAAAGCTGAAATAATATCAATCATTCGCTGCTCTCAGGTAACAAATACAACATTCAAACAGGTATACATGTGGGCCTTTTATTACGGGTGTCCAACAAAAGGCCCAACTGGAGGTCAAATTACGAAGAGCATCTTAGGGGACAAAAAATAGCCCAAGAGGAAAGCCGGCCAAGGCCTATTTATTTATATAGAAGTGGCCTACATTTGCCAATGCTAAAATTAAGGGCCGGTTATAAAAGAACATAAAGTATTGAAATTAGTTACAAAGAAAATGTTGTAAAATATGTCCGAGAAATTATCGTGCATCTAGTGTTTTTGTTTGTTTGTATTTGAAAAAATAAGCAATTATAATAAAAAAAATTATCTGCAAAACAAACAAAAAAGTTTACTCATGCCAGCTATACCTTCTTTTTTGGGAAGTAATGAGCAAGTGGAATAAATTTATTTGGCGGCTTGTTTTTTCTGCGGCGTGTTCCCTCCCAACCAAAAATTAGGGGTTTTTTTGGAAGTGATTACGCAAATAGTATCCATTCATCATTAAAAAATAACTTCCAAACAAATTGGTCGAACCAAACACTCAAAGTACCGGAAGCAACTTCCAAACAACTTGCTTCCGGTGCTTCAATGGTAAATACCGGAAGCACATTCCAACATTTGGCATTTTCATGGTTCTTCATGTCCTCCTAGCTACAGCTTATACGGGCATTTATTGTAATTTTAAATTGAGAAAAATAGATATCAAGCCGCCTAAGATAGAGTTTCTCTATAAAAAAATAGTAAAAAATTCAAGTTTTCAAGGATTTTTTTAATGATATGATGTCACGTCCCGCTTCCCAGAGCGCGCTAAGATAGGCACGTGACATAACCAACCATACTACCTGTAGATAGGAAAGATCCTTCCGCAGTCACATTACGGCTGTCTAGAGATATCAAGAATAGTATAAATAAAATAAACTATCTAGTACATGTCCATGAGCCAGAATAAACGAGTCAAGAAATAAAATAATGCGGAAGCAAAAGATCCAATACAATAATAATCTGGAATGTACGTCCCAAAATACGGGCTCACAACAGGAATGAAAAATACTGAAAGGAAAACTAAACTAAACTAATAACAGGTCCTCACTGCTCGGCCTATTGATCAAAATACTCCTGGACAGCCTGCGATAAAGATAAGGGATCTGGGCCATGCAAAACCCAGACGTCAGTGCGTCATAATATCAATAATCCTAAGCAAGCAGAATGTAATGAAATATGCAGGTATGAAGTATGAACAGTAACAAGTCATCAGTAACAAGTAAACAGTAACATGGATGTAGATCAGTGAACAGGATATAAACAGGTGAAGTGCAGTGAGTAGTCTAAACTGTGCTTTAGGGTTATCTACTCTAAACTTATTCGAAATCAATTAATGTAATACTCATTGTAACCCATCGGTCTATGCCCCGTTCTTTCCCCATGGGACCACGGTAAAATGATATAATAGACTGTGAGTCTATGCCCCGTTCATACCCTACGGGACCACGGTAACATGATATAATAGCCCTTTGAGTTACGTTCAGCTACATTCTTGATTTTCCCATACCCCCAAGGTTATGTGTGTCAGTCAGGTATTGATAAATCTGGAGCTAATGCCAATACAGGATCAAGCATGTACATGTTTGTCTTTATAGACAACAGCATATGTCTGTAGGGACAACAGGTCAAGATTTGTCAGCATTAGTAACAAGATCAGGTATCAAGTCAAGCTGTGGTACATCAGGTCATGTCAGGTAGTGTACATGTATCAAGTCATGTCAAGTAGGGTATCAGGTCATGTCTGGTAGTGCACAGGTATCAAGTGGGTGCTCAAAATCAAACTGTAATAAGTATGGGTTGCACAAAATCAGGTATAGAGTACTAATAAAATGAAATAACATGAATGGTATGCAAATAGATAAAAAATCAATGACATGGATGCACAATTATCAATTAGGGTTACAGTTATAGTTCCAATATTAATTAGGATGCACTTTATTAAATATGGGGTGTTAATATAACAGTATCATGTATTAATGTGATCTGTAAATGCAGCTATATGTGTACTATATGATATGGATGCAAACGGATATCAAATAATCGGAAAAAAATGATAAACTGGTAAATACAGAATGTACAATTTAAACAATATGAACTGTTATATTCAATTGGATACAGTATATTGTAGTATAGCATGTAACAAGATAGGTTTTTGTGCACTAGATCTGAAATGATATATATGGATATATATGGATGTCGAATAAATCGATAAAACTGAAAAACAATAATGTGGATTGCAAAACTAATCATTATGAAGTATTATAATGCAAATAGATATAGAATATAGTAGTATAGCATGTAGCAAGATTAACTTGCCTCGATAGATCACAATACGGATACTCACGGCACGTCCGACGTCGGTAAACGTCGCAACGCACGCGCGACACGCGGGACGGGTCCAAGCAAGGCAAAAGGGTGACCACGCTGGCTGGGGATGTCCACAGGGTTGCTCGGATAGTCGGTGATGGCCACGGCACAGGCGATGACCATGAAAGCAAGAATCAAGAAGAAGAACTAGAAGAAGAAGAAGAAGAAGAGGGAGAAGAGAGGGGGACTGGGTTCAATGTGCTCTGAGTTGGTGTTTGTGGACAGAGGCGAGGTGAGGGGACATTGACGATGAGTCATGGGTTTTTCCGACAAGGGCAGTGGGTGTTAGGGTTCTTAAAGTTGGGGCTGTGGGTTTCTTGGATCGGGTTGTGAGTTGCAGTCGGGGAAATGTGGTGAGGTTAGGAGATGGTGGTGACGAGGGGTGAGGTCCAAGGTGATGATCGGCGACGAGGCAAAGTGTGCAGGCGAGACTAGGGTGTAGGGGTTTCTTGATGTTGGGAAGGAAAAGAGCTCGGGTTCTCGTTGGAGGTGAGGGAAGAGAGAGGATGATGGTGAGGAGAAGAGGAGGGGTCGATGACGACGTGGTCGCTGGCGGTGAGGCAGGCGACGATGGGTGCAGAGTTTCTGTGCAGGGGGAGTCTCGGGAAAAAGTGATGAGGTGGTCGAGGTGAGTAGGAGAGTGAGAGGGAGGAGGTCGAGGAGGTTAAGATGAAGACGGCGGCGAGCACGAGGCAAGGCTAGGGTTAGGGTTCGTTCTCGTGGCGAAGAAAAAGAAAACGAAACGAAGAAGAAAGAAAAGAGAAGGGATGTGACAATAGTTTAGAGAAGGGAGGTGATGGGATCTCGCTCACCGCGAGGGGAAAGAGAAAGAGGAGGAGAGGGAGAGAGAAAGAGAGAGAACGTGCCTGCATGGGTGAGTATGGGGTTATTAATAAAAAAGAATAGAGATAGAGAGAGAGAGGAGAGAGACAGAGAGAGAGAGAGAGAGAAAAAGGAAGAGAGATCGAGAGGAGAGAGAGAGAAACAGAAAGAGGGATAGAGAGAGATCGAGAGGAGAGAGAGAGAAACAGAAAGAGGGATAGAGAGAGGAGAGAGAAATTTGTTTGTATTAGGAAAAAAAATAAAGAGAGAGAGGGAGCAGGTGAGATAGAGAGAAAGAGAGAATCTGTTAACTTTAGAAATTTGAAAATGTTTTTAGTTGTTTTAAATTTTAAATCGTATTTATATATTAAAATATTATATTAATAAAATTCGATATTTTGGCAAATACAAACTTACTCCAAAATGCGCCCGGATCGGGTCTAAAAATCCAGTTTTAAAATATGAAAAATATACATATCGACCAAAATTAAAATTGGATATCCGGCTAACGAAAATGCATACCCCCCAGAACGGATGCACGTACGTGCGCGTAGCCATCCAAACAAGTCCGTTTCACTGAACGGGACGAGAATAAGATGCGCGAATGCGACCACAGGGTTAGGGGTATCAGGCAGGCCATGCAATGTATTTTTAAAATATTTTATGCGACTTTAAATGTTATATTAAAAATGCAGATGCCAGATATAATGCCAGTATGCAGTATTCATGAAAGTGCACAAGTCTACGTAATAAGTCAGGATAAATCATAAATATCAATCAAGACAGGTTCAAATATACGGTTCGGGTTGGATACTAATGTTAGTTATATGTATGCCCTAGAGGCCATTCCTATACATAGGATGTATATTGTAGTGGATGCTTGGACATATATAGGGATGACTTTCTTGCTCGACATGATAGTATGCTATCTGGTTGCTCTTTACCTTAACGTGTACACTGATTGTCTCTCTGTTACATGTTGGTAAAGCCCTTAGGATGTGTACTTGACTACCTGGACTATGATGCAGATCATACTAGTGGGGACATGGTAGTCCATAAGTACATCCTTCAAGGTCCCTAGTCGAGGGTGTATCGAGACAGGGCATCGATATACCAGAGTAGACTAGCGTATACCTTCTCGACCCATACAGATGGGCGATGGATGATCCCATATCCATTGGTGTTTGACATCAGAGATCATATACGGGTGCTCAGTGGTGACTGGGTATACTGGACGGACTCGCCGAGAACTCCCAGATGGTATTATACCTTACGTCAGATGGCAGTTCTCTGGTGACACTGGTACAGGTTAGTCTGTAGACCCGAGATCGTCATAGAGTCTTGTGTGATTCCCACTGTGCTTTGATTTCCACCTTACCACGTCCAAGAGGGCGTGCAAAACGGTGGTTTTTGGGTACAGTCCCGAATCACATGGAGGCAATGAGCGATAGGAGGGGATTCGTCTCTCCCGGTATAGGGAGTTGATGTTGCGCTGTGTTCGATTGGCTATAACCGGAAATCTCTGGCCAGGGTTGCTGAGATTTACTGGTAAGTGTTACCAGTAGTTTCTCGAACTGTTATAGAACTCATATCGACACGACTTATCGAGCTATTGGGGTCTGACGTTTACCACCCCTAGGCGAGATATGCGACATATCAGACGACGAGACCGGACTGTACGGTAAGGGTTACTGGTTGGATTCACAGGAGTGTGAGCGGGCTTGCTCGTCGATTTTATGATCGCTCAATACCCGGGTGGCCGTTATGTTTAGCAGACCGCTTGCGGCTTGTGGGTGTTTGATATGATCATCACCTGCTGCCGGCGTCTTGACGAGTCTTTAGAGTCCTACACAGAGGTTTCCTGGCTCAAGCAAAACGAAATAGGAGCGCATATGAGATATGTGCGGGACCGAGAATAATACCAGTATGTGATACTGTATTCGATTCTCGCGATTTGTGACATTGATCGGTTATATGCGATATAGCCGGGTTATCAGATCAAGTGTTGATTCGATAAGTTGTTACTATTGATATTAGTCGGTTATATGCAGTATGACCGGATCATTAAATCAAGCGTTGATTTAATGATTTAATGCATAATTATATATTTGATATATTATTTTGCATTAACTAGTATTTGTTCACTTAAGATGGATTTTCTTACTTGTTGTGCACATTGTATATGTGATATATTTTTGTGCACTTGTTTGTATCATGTTTGATGATACATGCAAACTTGGGTGTGTATGATTAAACCATGGTTATGTTAATAGTTAGGGTTTTGATTTATTTATTTATTTATTCTTTTTGGAAAAGATGAAATGGTGGCTTTATTTTTCTTTCTTTGCTTGAAGCTTCTTGAAGCTTCAAAGCATCTTTGAAAGTCCACCACTTTGTCTTCATCCTAAACCTAACCATTCACCTAACCTTAGTTTACTCTCTACATTTAACCAAGGTTGCATTATGATAACTTCACTTGATTTATCATTTGAATTATTATTCTTATCATATTCTTTTTCTTCTTCTTTTTCTTCTTCTTCAAGAAGAATGAAGTTTGCTAGCTTCAATGGTGACTTGAGAAAAAGAGTGAGAAATCCAATTCTAAAGTGAACCCACTTCCTATTTCTTCATCCTCTACCACTTGCCAAGTAGTATAGGGTGTTTTCTTCACAAGTTTCATGGCTTGGTGAAGTTGGAGCTTGATCTTGTGTTGCCTCGACGTAGATCATCTTCGGTCTCGAAGTCGACGACCTAGCCCGTCCATTTCTCCGATGAAGCCGACGCTAGAGCCCGGGATCCGATGATCGCAGCGAGGGGATATCATCACGGAGCTATGGAGGTGGAGGACCGGATCTACAAAGGTTGTATTTTCGGTTCACTCTTAGTTAAGTTGTTAGCTAGTTGCTTGTTTCGCCTAATCTCTAGTCAACGATCGCATTAGGGTTTCTCGGCACCGGAAATTTTTGAAATTGGCATGGTTGATGCCTTGTGAGACCTCCTTAGAGTGCCTAGGAACCCTACAGTGGTATCAGAGCCTCGCTAGAGCCTTAGACAAAGTGTAGACGACGTTAGAAATCCGAACGAACCCCGAAACCCTAACTCAAACCACTCTCTAGAAATTTTCTGAAAATTTGGATTTTTGTGAATTAAAAATTTCCAAAAAATTCAGCAGGGAATTGTAGGAGTTACTGTGAAGCACGTGACTCTAACTCGACCAAAGCGCCGCGGAACCGCGGCCCCACCCTGGCTTGCGCGGCGGTTCCGCGGCCATATTGGTGAGTTAGGCCACGTGGTTTGCACAGTAATTCTTATCTGGTAGTGCTGTGTCTTCTGGGAATTTTTAAAACATACTCCACTGTTGAGTTTTCTGGGGTTGTTTTGGGGATTCGATTATTCGATCGGATTGTCTAATTTTGTCTATGTGTTTTCCGGATAATTTTTGAATATGTTAAAAAGTTTGACCGGATATAAATACCCACTTTTTCCCTTGTCGGGAAATTTCCAAGTGTTGGATCTTTCCGTGGTTTAATAACGTTCTAAGTAGTGCAAGTAACGCGATGGACCCTCTAGAAGACAACAAACCTTAACTCGATTATGTGACCGTCTTGAACTGCCCTTTGAACCTTCGGGTTTGGGGCAGTACGGCGTGCCACATGTGAGGCGTTGACTTGACCCTTCTACGGCTGGACCGTTGGTACCGAGGCATGAACTGGATGTTTTAAAACTTGTTTCATATGTTGATCTGTTTCGGGAAAACTTGGGTGTTTGATTGTTCGATCGGAAAGTTTAACATTTTCTATTTATCTGGAATATGATACAATACTTGGAATCCACAAGCAGTTATGAGATAACTGATTTGAATGTTATAAACATAGCACTTTAGTCTCACTTGATCGGTTGCTACGGAATTTTGATGCGATCAAAAGTCCGTCGTAATCACGTAGCGTACGCGGATACTCGTCGGTAAACTTAATAGACAGCCACGCCCATAGCCCCGACCAAGTGACTGTAGGAGAACCCCGTCGCCGAAAGCATCCGTTCGGGTGCTCGCGGCAGCGGTGTTCCGCCTTGGTGCACTTCGTCAACGGCGTCGGGGGTGCGGCCGCCTACTAAAGTTTGCGACGAGCATTCGATCAGGATGTCAGGAATCTTGTTGAATTGCCCGACTTAATATTGAAAAGTGTTTTCGATAATGAGACTAAAATGCGGGGTTTATAATTGTTAGGCATGCGATGTCTAAGGAATTCATTTGATTAGGCATGTGATGTCTATGCAGGTTGCGGATTCCAACTGTTGTAGTTTTACACTTTCTTTTCTGTGACCGTAAGTGTAATATGTGATATCGCCGGTTTCGTTGCTATATGTCAACGACAATTGGGATGTGCATATTTACTTACGTTGATGACATGTGATGTTATGTGTTGCTAGATATGTTATATTGGATCGTCGTGTTTGAATAGCCGGGTTTTTTTAATGTGAGATGGGTGCTTTTCCTTTTCATTCATGTAAAAACTTGTATGTAATATTCTTTTATTGGGGCACTTCCAGGTTGCGGAAGATGTCACCTTTTGTATATTATTTACTTTTCCGCACTAGGATAGACCCAAGAAGGGGAGCACAAGTAACCGGGTTCTAGGGTCCAGTGGGAGACCATCTCGAGGAGTCGAGTCCGGGTCTCCTAACCCTAGAATTGGTAGGGTTGCTTGCCGCTCTCGTAGGGGTCTAGGGGTGTGGGTTTGGCTATTCATCACGACCGTGGAATCCGTGTTTTATACTGGCTCGTATTGAAAATACGGACGTCCTAGTTTATCCAATATTTCATATGTTTCTTCTGCTGTGATATCTGTGATGTGATCATTCGATATGCTGTGATAGATACTTTATATAGTATATATGATATATTATATAGACGTTACTTATGTTTTGCACTCGCGCTAGCCCTGCCCCGCTCTGTCGTTAGTTACCTAACCTAACGGTGCACGAGGGGACATCAAGGCGAATGCGGATGGCATAAGTGTACGTCGTATTTATCTGTGATGTTCAGGTGATTTAAATGATGGGACTTCATTAATGTGATTAATGAAAGAAAAGAAACCTAAGATGTTGTGGAATCGAATTTCTAAAAATAAAACAGGTAGCTACAGTTCTTACTTTGCACAACGGTATATATGATATATCCTGCACCTTATTCGATGAGGAAAGGACCGAGATCCCTTCACCGGGAGTGACTCCTTTAGCAATAACTGGCATATGCTACACACTCGGTTTGTATTTTGATAGCTTCTATAGTTTCTGCTTTGCACAGTGATATATATGATATATCCCGCACCTCATTCGATGAGGAAAGGGCCGACGATCCCTTCACCGGGAGTGACCCCTTTAGCAAAACTAGAAAAGCCTCAAAAACACTCCATTTTAAAATCATTTGATTCTACAAAGATATAAAGTTCATTACGCAAAGGGTTTTCTTAAAAACCTATCGTAGCCCTCCGTCATTTCAGATAAGTAATAGTTAGTATTCGTGCTGCGTTTGTTGACTCAGTCAAGGCGTAGTGTGCGGTAGCTAATTACTGCTTATCTGCAAAGCATATGATGCGATTGGATTATGGTAGTCGTGCGGCCTTGTTGACTCAGTCAAGGGTCGTGCGGATGGGTTTAATTCAATCGAGAAATGACGGGTTGAACTTTACTTGCGGTCTATGGTTTGTTGACTCAGTCAAGGTCATAGATCGCTTGGGGCAAAATATTATCGGGAATTTCAAGTGTTGAAATTTGCAATGAAATTGCATACCTTCTATGAGATAGTTGGATCCCGATACCCGCTGCGAGTAAGAGTTACTCCTGGGAGAGTTTTACACATTACAATTAGCCGATCAAGTAGGTGTCTAGAAAGGTGTTAACGAGGTTACGCCTCTGGGAAAACGAGGTTTACATTAATTAGGTTCGTGCGAAAGCACGGGGGACCTCCCTCAAAGTACCGACACTGGTCTGGCTGAAAGATTGGCGAACTTGTAGTGTGTAATTAATCCCGGCTAGTCTTTCCTTTTAGGATTTGAAGGAAGATTTGATAAAAACAGTGGGAGCCATCCTGATTAGATAAAATAATAACCAATCTATTCTTGCAAGAGCGCACGCTGAGTGTTTTCTTCTCTCTCTCTCCAGGTAGCGACCATATCACGCCTTAATCAAGACAATAATACGGAATATTGAAGAAACCGGCTTGTTATACTGAGCTGGGGAACGTTGGTCCCGCTCCAACTTATAATTGTTATAAAACAGAGCAGGAAATTGGGGATTACCAGAATTCCCGTGCCACCCAAACGAAGAAAGTGCATATGATGCATCTCCTTCGGGTGTGTTCATTATACAGAACTGTTTCTCAGTATTCTTTACGTCCTGGATATGAGATACCGGATCAGGATCCCGCATATGTAATTTGTTACATGGGCTACAGATAGGTAAAGAACTGAGAACGGGTGATAAGTTTCATGAGACAGAAAACGGGGCAAGTGTTGCAGCCAAGTCTGTTGGTCACTGTCACCCTGTATTACCAATACATTGATTCTGAACGAATGTTATTAGATACTGAACCTGATATACAAATTCATATCACTCTCTTTATTAGTAAAGAAATGATAAAATTTTGTATTGTTGGATAATGTTTTGAACATTTCCTATATCAAAAGTTGATCGGTTCAGGCACGTTATCTAAAAGCATTGATGTTCTAAATCAAACTACAGTTTTTAGTATACAGAACACACATAAGAGGAAGAGTTCAGAAATGAACGAATCCTTCTTGAGGCATTGTAGACTAGGTCATATCAATGCGACCCGACTAGCTGAAGTTACATGTAGATGCATATTTAAATCAGTTTGAATTTACATCTTGTGAAACTTGCCAGTCATGTCACAAAGATATAATGACACCAGCTCTGTTTATTGGAAACAGAGAAAGAGTTAGTGAACTCTTGGGATGATACATGTTGATGTATAAAGGTCCCCTGTCTACACATGCCAAGACCAGTTCTTTGTACTTCATTACATTCTCTGATGATCTCTCAAGATTCAGACATATGTTCCTGTTGAAACACAAGTCAGAACCTTTTGAGGTATTCACAGAATATAAGTTAGAAGTAGAGAACCAATACGGGTATAAGTATTATTTCCTTTGATGAGATCAAGGAGGAGAATACTTGAGCGCGGAATTCTTGGATTTTTCTAAAGGAGAATGAGATTCTCTCTCAGCATTACAACTCCATTTACACCATAGCACGATGGTATATCGGGGCGGAGCAATCACACCCTATATGATAAGGTGTGCTCTATGATGAGTACTACTGAGATACCTATTTCCTTTTTGGGAGTTATGAACTTGAGAAGCTGCATACCTATTGAATAGGGTTCAAATCAAATCAGTTGCCTACCACTTCATATTTGATATGATAAGGGAAGAGCCCATCTCTTAAGTTAGTTAAGATTTGGGGTTGTCCGGCCTATGTCTAAAAACAAAATCCGGACAAGCTCGAGGCAAGGTCTGTTATGTAGAACTGGAAATGTTCCAGCTATACAAACTGCAGCTGATGATTTGAAAGAACTAAAGGATTCAATAGTTACCAACGAACCTCAGCCTCTCCGCCGATCTAGTAGGGTTTCTCACCCACCTGAGAGTTACTTCGGTTTCTCTATGACAGTGGGAGCGAGGATTGCATCATGAGATGATGACCCAACTAGTTTCGAGCAGGCCATCGAGAGTAGTGATTCTGTAAGAATGGCTGGATGCTTAGCGATCTGAGATGGAATCCATGTACACCACAAAGTATGGACTTTGGTTTCTATATCTGAAGGGTTAAATCCCCATCAGGAGCAAGTATATTGTAACACCCGAGCCCAATGCTACTATTTTTCTGTTACTGTTTGAGTATTGGGTGGTACTCATTTCATTTATCTTACTTGTTTGTGGCTTACTGTAAAATTTTATCCGGAAAAGTCATTTTTGCACATAATAAATTTTAGCATCTAAAATAAAATTAAAAATATCTCTCTTGGCCTACTCGACACCCTTAGCCTTGTGGTAGCGTCCGTGTATCGAGTTCTCGTCCCGTTCGGTGAAACGGGCGAGTTTGGACGGCTACGTGCGCGTACAGGTATCCGTCTTGGGGGTATACTTTTTAATCATAAAACACTCAATTTCAAAATTTGGAACCCGCTTAAAATCCTATTATTTCAATTTCGAATTTTTGGACCCGACCCGGGTGCGATTTGGAAATGTTTTGTTTAGCGCCAAAATCCCAAATTTTAATAATTTAAAACCTTAGTATATATTCTCTAACTATACTAATCTTACAGTTATATTAAATCCTTTGAAATTTTTAAAACCTCTGAAATCTTTTATCCAGCCAATCATCACGAGGCAAATAAAACCCCCGTGGGCCCCTCACCCATAATTTCTCTCTCTCTCTAATCTCATTCTCTCTCCCCCTCGTATATATTTTCCCCTCTCGTTTTCTTTTCCCCACGAGAACAGGAAACCCATCGCGAGCCTTAACCCTAGCCGCCTCCACCCATGCCGCCGCAGCCCCGACGCCGGCGCTAGCGTCACCAGATCCCTCGCCTCCTCCTCCTCGTATCACCCACATCCTCATTGCCAGCATCCATGCAGCCACCTGAGCACCCCCGCTGCAGCCACCTGCAGTCTCCTGCTCGCCACCGCGAGCACCAGAAGACATCCAACACTTCGCCGCCGACCAACACCTCGCCGTGTTCCCCTCACCATCATCCTCCTTCTCCCGGTGCACCCCCGACCGGAACAGCGACCCTCGGCTACCCCCGCGACTTCTCTGTGTCGCCTGAGACGTCACCGGCGACCACCTGCGCCGCCCCTGGCCGTCGCCGACGAACCCCAACCACCTCAGAACACCATGTAAGTGTCTCTCCCCCTCACCTTTCCTCTCTTCATTTTCCAGAACTGAAAACAACCTGCTGGAAGTTTCTGCAGATCGCCGGAGACGCCGTTCTCGCCGCCGTCGATCTCGCCATCGTTGCTAGTGCCCTTTAAGACCAGTGAGTATTCCCATCTTCTTCGTTCTCTGTTCATTTCCTTCTTTCCCAAGATCTATACCCGTTCGAAACCCTATTCACTGTTTTTGTGCTCGCCGGAATCCGGCCGTGCCGGCGACGTGTCCCGACAATTCAGCAGAGTACTCTGACCCGTGTGGTTCCTTGGTTCTTTGTTTGGGTTCAATCCGTGAACCGTGCGTCCGTCGCGAGTTTCCCCGCCGATGTTACGTTCCGTTTTTCCCGGTTCGCGACCCGTCGAGGCAAGTACCCCTTGCTACATGCTATACAATATATTTATATATGTATTGACACCCTAAACCTGTAAAAACTTAACTTAGTACAGTCGTTTCCCATTTTTGGTTGCATTATGGTATTATATCATTTTACCGTTAAAATGGAATTTGCAGTTTGTCAATTTAAACCTAATAATCAAGTCTACCTGTTTAATCACATTTTACTGTTTAATAGATGGTAGCACTTATCCATGTAGTTCTATTACATTCGGACATTCGTATTCAAAGGCTTGATATAACTGTATTGCACCGATACCTAAACTATTGCACCGCTAAGGGTGCTCAAACCTGTTAATATAATTAAACGGCTGCATTGTATTACTGCACTCTTGTGATGGAATGAAACTGTTATTATTATTTAATTCATTGCTTATTTCCTGTTGTTAATACCCACGTGTGATTATATATCTGATTGGGAGCACACTCACGATATTGCGTACATCTTGACCTGACATTGCTACACATGTATATATTGATACACCTGACATGGTACCGTATACTGTTGACTTGACCTGATGTATCATGACCCGACCTGTTTTCTGATCTCGTGCCTAATGCCAACAAAGCTGACATGTAGTCCTCATGGACCGTTCCTGTTGTCTATCCAGACAAACCTTCTTTACCTGATCCTGTGTTGGTATTAGTTCTAGATTACTGAATACCTGACTCGACACATATAATTTGGGGGTATGGAGAAATCAAAGGTGAAATCTGACTTGTAACTTGACAGTTCACTACCTGTATTGAGTGTACACATTCCTGTTTGTGCCTAGCGGCATGTCTCGGTTTTAGCCGAGAATATTGTGGCCATGGTCCCGGGTATGTACGGGATACTATCGAGTGTACACATTCCTGTTTTGTGCCTAGCGGCATGTCTCGGCTGCAGCCGAGAATATTGTGGCCGTGGTCCCGGGTATGTACGGGATACTATTGAGTTACATCGACGATTCATCAATTGATTTCAAAGACTTTAGAATAGAAAACCTGATAGAACAGTTTAGTTACCCACTGCACCCTACCCTGCACTGCTTGTTTCACATTATTGCTTTATTCATATTTATTTTTGCATTACCTGTTACATTGTTCATATTATATTACTTGTTGACATGACGCGCTGATGTCTGGGTTTTGCATGGCCCAGATTCTGTACCGCTGTCGCAGTCCGAGCAGGAGTACTTCAGCCAGCAGGCTGAGCTGTGAGTTCAGTAGTAGTTAGTTTTATTTCCTGCATTCATTTCCTGATATGAGCCCGCATTATGGGACATACCTTTCAGTTATTTGTATTGGATCATTTGCTTCCGCATTTATTTATTATTGACTCTTGTTATTCTGGATTATGGACATGTTTTAGATAGTTTTATCTTGTTCTTGATATCTCTACAGCCGTAATGTGACTGTGGATGGATACTTCCTACCCACAGGTAGCATGGTTGGCTATATCACGTGCCCAATCTAGCGTATTCTGGGAAGCGGGACGTGACATGGTTCTTTTGGTATCAGAGACATAGGTTAGTTGGGTTGATTCTTTTATAGTTGGGTATTATACCCAATACATGAATCGGAATACCCGTGTTAGGAAACATGTCCTGTCACTTTGCCGTTCACCATTCTTGAATCACATTCTTCCTGATTATATCTTTACGACGTGCAAACTTACTTTGCATGTCGACTTGAAAAACCTGATTTCTTGTTATCTCTAGGACTTAGGCGACTTGGGTGGAGTTAAGTAATTGTGGTTATGATACCGCGGCATAGTTACAATGCGGTACTCTATTTAAGTATCTTGGAGTTCTAGCCTTGATCTATTTATTGAATCTATCATCATGCTAATGTTGGGTGTTCTTGATTTCAGGAATATGGCAGATAAGAATTTGAAGACGTACCAGAGGCATGTGGACGAAGCCGCCATGCTTGGAGTGATAAGGGGAATGCTGGAGAATCAAAAGAGACAGACCGAGCTGATCCAGCAGCAAGCAGATTCGTTTCAGGAAGGTTTGCAGATCGTTCAGCAGTCTGTACACAACGTTGGAGCTAAACCAGTTGACCGAGTAGGGACCGTGGCAGATTTCAGACGTTTGGGTCCGTCTACATTCACTGGTTTGGAGGAGCCATTGCCAGCCGAGCAGTGGCTAGTTGACACGGAGAACTTGCTGATTGCGGCACAGATTCCAGATGACAAAAGAGTTGACGTGGTACGCATTCAGTTAGTGGACTACACCCGAGAGTGGTGGCTTGTGGAAGAGACCCGCTTGCCCAAGCCGATCAAGTGGGCGGATTTTTCTAAGAGTTTCCTGGAGAAGTTCTTCCCGTGGACTGCACGGGAGGAAATGGAAGAGAAGTTTATTGGGCTAAGGCAGAATGGAGCACCCGTGGACGTGCATGCAGCAGAGTGGACGAGACTCAGCAGATTCGCTGGACCTTTAGTCGCCAACGATGCAGACAGGGCACGAAGGTTCATGCGCAGCTTGGATGTGGACATCCAGAGGCAGATTGTCTCCCTGGGTTTGACCACTTTCTCACAGGTTCTTACGGCAGCTTGGGAATAACAGAGTTTATTTAGGATGAAAGGGAGCTTGCAGCAGACAGCAGTTGTGGCCAAGAAGCCCGCATTTGTACCTAACCGAGCTCATGGTCGCAAGGGTATTCCAGTGGACCGTCGTGGTGTAGCACCAATGAAGAAGCCTGTGATTGTTGATCGAAGAAAAAGCATGAATTGTAACTACTGCAATTTACCTGGCCACATGCAAAAGGATTGTCGAAGGAGGCTGGGACTCTGTTTGGTTTGTGGAGCGGCAGATCACGCCGTTAATGCTTGTCCGTCGAAGCTTCGTACGAGAGATGATATTCAGAAGCCTCCGCAGAGACCGTTCCAAGGGCAGAAACAGCTGACTCAAGGACCTAATCAGGCTCGAGCTTTTACCTTGACAGCTGAGGAAGCCAAGGCATCAGGAGAAGTTGTTTCTGGTACTTTACTCGTTCATGGTTTTCCCGCATTGGCATTATTTGATTCTGGTGCATCCCACTGTTTTATGTCATCCAACTTTATAACTACACACTCAATTACCTGCACGACCCTGTCTAGTTTCTGGGACATACACACTGGGAATAGGAAAATCATATCTAGTAGGGAGTGTAAAGATTGTACGGTTGTGGTGTGCGGACGGGAACTCTTTGCAGATTTCTTGGTGATTGATACGGGCAACTATGAAGTCGTCTTGGGAATGGATTTTCTTGGCACTTTCCACGCTCACATTGACTGTAGGGTAAAGAAAGTAATTTTCCAGATTCCCGGACATCCTGAGTTTACCTTCACTGGAGGAAGCAATTCTGTCGGGCCAGTCGAGTTTAGGGCTAGGCCGACAAACAATATTCTTGCAGCAATGGAAGTTGATAGTGGTGAAGAGCCGGCGGTTGTTCGCGATTTTATGGACGTATTTGAAGATATATCAGGTTTACCGCCGAAGCGAGACGTGGAGTTCGCAATTGATCTTATTCCTGGTGCAGCGCCAGTATCTAAAGCGTATTATCCAATGGCACCAGTAGAGTTGGAAGATGTTAAGAAACAGGTTGCTGAATTGCTTGAGAAGGGTTGGATTCGAAGCAGTAACTCGCCTTGGGGAGCTCCAGTTCTTCTAGTAAAGAAGAAGGATGGCACGAGAAGGATGTGCATCGACTATCGAGAATTAAACCGGGTAACTATTAAGAACAAGTACTCGATCCCTCGCATTGGAGAACTTTTTGAGCAGCTTAGTGGCGTGAGGGTATTCTCGAAACTGGATCTGCGATCCGGATATCATCAGGTTCGAGTGAAAGCAGAAGATATTTGCAAGACGGCGTTCCGAACTCGGTATGGACATTACGAGTACCTAGTGATGCCCTTCGGAGTAACGAATGCGCCGGCAATATTCATGGACTTGATGAACCGAATCTTCTCACCGTTCTTGGACCAGTTTATCGTGGTATTCATTGACGATATTCTGGTTTACTCGAAGAGTTTTGAGGAGCATGCTGAGCATTTGAAGATCGCACTGCAGACTTTGAGACAGGAGAAATTGTATGCGAAGATGAGCAAGTGCGAATTTTGGCTGGAGGAAGTGAAGTTTTTGGGGCATGTTGTGTCTGGCGATGGAATCGCCGTCGATCCCGAAAAGATTGCAGCAGTTTGAGATTGGCCGATTCCAAAGAATGTTGCTGAGATAAGAAGTTTCCTTGGATTAGCCGGATACTACAGGAGATTTGTAGAGAACTTCGCTCGTCTGGCAGAGCCGTTGACCAAGCTTACGCGCAAGGAGGTACCTTTTGTATGGACGGATAAATGTGCGTTAGCTTTTGAGACGTTGAAGCAGAAGTTGATAACCGCCCCTATTTTGACCGTGCTAGACAACTCCGGAGGACTGGTGATTCACAGCGACGCATCTGGGAAAGGATTGGGATGTGTTTTGATGCAGCATGGGAAAGTTGTAGCATACGCATCAAGACAATTGAAGACCCATGAGAAGAATTATCCGACTCAAGATTTGGAGCTCGCGGCTGTGATTTTCGCTTTGAAGATTTGGAGACACTACCTTTTGGGCGAGAGAGTCGAAGTTTTTACAGATCATAAGAGCTTGAAGTATGTGTTCACGCAGAAGGAGCTTAATATGAGGCAGCATAGATGGTTGGAGCTCATGGCTGACTACGATCTTGATCTTAAGTACCATCCGGGGAAGGTTAACGTCGTGCCGGATGCGCTTAGTCGGTTACCAGTAATTCAGGTGTTAACTACGCAGAAGGAGATCGTCGCAGATTTTCGAAGATTTGACTTGGAGGTTGTGCTACCGCGTTCAAAGGGACAGTTGTTGCAGTTGCAAGTGCAGTTCGTCTTTGATTGAGAAAATTAAAGCAGCACAATCGCAGGATCCTAGACTGCAAAAGTTTCGAGAGCAAGTTGAAGCCAGACTACGAACAGATTTATTGATCCACGAAGATGGTTCGTTGAGGTATGGTAGCCGTTTGTGTGTGCCAAAGGGAGATGTTCGTGAAGAGCTTATGAAGGAGGCACACAGTTCGGCTTATTCTGTACATCCAGGAGGCACAAAGATGTACCGAGATATTCGACAGCATTTCTGGTGGGAAGGCATGAAACGGGAGATTGCTCGCTTTGTGGCTAAGTGCTTGGTGTGTAAGCAAGTTAAGGATGAACATCAAAGGGTTGCTGGTTTATTGCAACCACTTCCGATTCCTCAGTGGAAGTGGGAACATATAACCATGGATTTCGTGACGGTTTTACCACGGAGTCTAAAGGGCAACAATGCAGTATGGGTGATTGTTGATCGGTTGACCAAGGCTGCTCACTTTATTCCTTTCCGGGTTGGTCAATCAACGAAGACTTTAGCAGAGTGGTACATGCAGGAGATTGTAAGATTGCATGGAGTACCGGTGAGTATCGTGTCCGATCGGGACACTCGGTTCTTATCACACTTCTGGAGGAGTTTACAGGAAAGTTTGGGGACTCGATTGAAGTTTAACACAGCTTATCATCCTCAAACTGATGGTCAGTCGGAGAGAACGATCCAAACTCTTAAAGATGTGTTGAGAGCATGCATGTTGGACTTCAAGGGTTCGTGGGAGGATCATCTACATCTGGTGGAGTTTTCTTACAACAACAGTTTTCAGAAAACTATCCAGATGGCTCCGTTTGAAGCTTTGTATGGTCGTAAATGCCGTTCACCTATTTGTTGGGATGATGTCGGTGAACGAAGATTGTTGGGACCAGATTTGGTGGTGCAGACAATTGAGAAGGTTAATACTATCAGAAATCGTATGAAGGCGGCACAAGACAGACAAAAGAGTTGGGCTGACACGTCAAGAAGACCTCTAGAGTTCGCTGTGGGTGATTTGGTATTCTTGAAGATATCACCGACTAGAGGGGTGATTCGTTTTGGGAGTCGAGGAAAGCTTAGTCCTCGATTCGTTGGACCCTTTGAGATCTTGGAGCGTGTTGGTGAGGTAGCGTACCGTTTGGCGTTACCGCAGTTCTTGGCAGGTGTGCACGATGTGTTTCACGTATCTCAACAACGAAGGTATGTTCGAGATGAAACACATGTTTTGGATCATTCAGAGTTAACAGTACGGGAAGACTTGACTTTTGAGGAGCGACCGGTTGAAATCGTGGATCGAAGGGAAAAGGTTCTTAAGAACAAGGTTATCCCCCTTGTGCTTGTTTCTTGGGGTAATCGATCGCATGGAGAGTCCACTTGGGAACGAGAAGATGAGATCCGGCAGAAGTTTCCTCACTTTTTCCTGTAGTTTCTATCTTTGTATTCTTGGAATTTCGAGGACGAAATTCTTTTTGTAGTTGGGTATAATGTAACACCCGAGCCCAATGCTACTATTTTTCTGTTACTGTTTGAGCATTGGGTGGTACTCATTTCATTTATCTTACTTGTTTGTGGCTTACTGTAAAATTTTATCCGGAAAAGTCATTTCTGCACGTAACAAATTTTAGCATCTAAAATAAAATTAAAAATATCCCTCTTGGCCTACTCGACACCCCTAGCCTTGTGGTAGCGTCCGTGTATCGAGTTTCGTCCCGTTCGGTGAAACGGGCGAGTTTGGACGGCTACGTGCGCGTACAGGTATCCGTCTTGGGGTTATGCTTTTTAATCATAAAACACTCAATTTCAAAATTTGGAACCCGCTTAAAATCCTATTATTTCAATTTCGAATTTTTGGACCCGACCCGGGTGCGATTTGGAAATGTTTTGTTTAGCGCCAAAATCCCAAATTTTAATAATTTAAAACCTTAGTATATATTCTCTAACTATACTAATCTTACAGTTATATTAAATCCTTTGAAATTTTTAAAACCTCTGAAATCTTTTATCCAGCCAATCATCACGAGGCAAATAAAACCCCCGTGGGCCCCTCACCCATAATTTCTCTCTCTCTCTCTCTAATCTCATTCTCTCTCCCCCTCGTATATATTTTCCCCTCTCGTTTTCTTTTCCCCACGAGAACAGGAAACCCATCGCGAGCCTTAACCCTAGCCGCCGCAGCCCCGACGCCGGCGCTAGCGTCACCAGATCCCTCACCTCCTCCTCCTCGTATCACCCACATCCTCATTGCCTGCACCCACGCAGCAACCTGAGCACCCCCGCTGCAGCCACCTGCAGTCGCCTGCTTGCCACCGCGACCACCAGAAGACATCCAACGCTTTGCCGCCGACCAACACCTCGCCGTGTTCCCCTCACCATCATCCTCCTTCTCCCGGTGCACCCCCGACCGGAACAACGACCCTCGGCTACCCCCGCGACTTCTCTGTGTCGCCTGAGACGTCACCGGCGACCACCTACGCCGCCACTGGCCGTCGCCGACGAACCCCAACCACCTCAGAACACCATGTAAGTGTCTCTCCCCCTCACCTTTCCTCTCTTCATTTTCCAGAGCTGAAAACAACCTGCTGGAAGTTTCTGCAGATCGCCGGAGACGCCGTTCTCGCCGCCGTCGATCTCGCCATCGTTGCTAGTGCCCTCTGAGACCAGTGAGTATTCCCATCTTCTTCGTTCTCTGTTCATTTCCTTCTTTCCCAAGATCTACACCCGTTCGAAACCCTATTCACTGTTTTTGTGCTTGCCGGAATCCGGCCGTGCCGGCGACGTGTCCCGAGAATTCAGCAGAGTACTCTGACCCGTGTGGTTCCTTGGTTCGTTGTTTGGGTTCAATCCGTGAACCGTGCGTCCGTCGCGAGTTTCCCCGCCGACGTTACGTTCCGTTTTTCCCGGTTCGCAACCCGTCGAGGCAAGTACCCCTTGCTACATGCTATACAATATATTTATATATGTATTAACACCCTAAACCTGTAAAAACTTAACTTAGTATAGTCGTTTCCCATTTTTGGTTGCATTATGGCATTATATCATTTTACCGTTAAAATGGAATTTACAGTTTGTCAATTTAAACCTAATAATCAAGTCTACCTGTTTAATCACATTTTACTTTTTAATAGATGGTAGCACTTATCCATGTAGTTCTATTACATTCGGACATTCGTATTCAAAGGCTTGATATAACTGTATTGCACCGATACCTAAACTATTGCACCGCTAAGGGTGCTCAAACCTGTTAATATAATTAAACGGCTGCATTGTATTACTGCACTCTTGTGATGGAATGAAACTTTTATTATTATTTAATTCATTGCTTATTTCCTGTTGTTAATACCCACGTGTGATTATATATTTGATTGGGAGCACACTCACGATATTGTGTACATCTTGACCTGGCATTGCTACACATGTATATATTGATACACCTGACATGGTACCGTATACTGTTGACTTGACCTGATGTATCATGACCCGAGCTGTTTCCTGATCTCGTGCCTAATGCCAACAAACCTGACATGTAGTCCTCATGGACCGTTCCTGTTGTCTATCCAGACAAACCTGCTTTACCTGATCCTGTGTTGGTATTAGTTCTAGATTACTGAATACCTGACTCGACACATATAACTTGGGGGTATGGGGAAATCAAAGGTGAATCTGACTTGTAACTTGACAGTTCACTACCTGTATTGAGTGTACACATTCCTGTTTGTGCCTAGCGGCATGTCTCGGTTTTAGCCGAGAATATTGTGGCCGTGGTCCCGGGTATGTACAGGATACTATCGAGTGTACACATTCCTGTTTTGTGCCCAGCGGCATGTCTCGGCTGCAGCCGAGAATATTGTGGCCGTGGTCCCGGGTATGTACGGGATACTATTGAGTTACATCGACGATTCATTAATTGATTTCAAAGACTTTAGAATAGAAAACCTGATAGAACAGTTTATTTACCCACTGCACCCTACCCTGCACTGCTTGTTTCACATTATTGCTTTATTCATATTTATTTTTGCATTGCCTGTTACATTGTTCATATTATATTACTTGTTGACATGACGCGCTGACGTCTGGGTTTTGCATGGCCCAGATTCTGTACCGCTGTCGCAGTCCGAGCAGGAGTACTTCAGCCAGCAGGCTGAGCTGTGAGTTCAGTAGTAGTTAGTTTTATTTCCTGCATTCATTTCCTGATGTGAGCCCGCATTATGGGACATACCTTTCAGTTATTTGTATTGGATTATTTGCTTCCACATTTATTTATTATTGACTCTTGTTATTCTGGATTATGGACATGTTTTAGATAGTTTTATCTTGTTCTTGATATCTCTACAGCCGTAATGTGACTGTGGATGGATACTTCCTACCCACAGGTAGCATGGTTGGCTATGTCACGTGTCCAATCTAGCGTACTCTGGGAAGCGGGGCATGACATATATCTTGAGAAGATTACTTGGTGTAGATGGAAAAGTTGAGACTTTCAAAGCTAGACTTGTTAAAGGTTTTCGTCATGAACCAGGCATGGATAATAATGAAACCTTTTCTGGGGCCTATGCTTAAGTCCATCCAGGTCCTACTTGCCACGGCTACATACCATGACTACGATATCTGGTGGTTGGGTGTCATGACTGCTTTTCTAAATGATGTTTTAGAAGAGAACGTCTGTAAGTACACAACCAGAGGGCTTCGTAGACAGTGGGAGCAGCGGAAACGTGTGCAAGTTGCTTTATAGGATAAAGCAGACATCGCGGAGTTGGAACGTCTGTTTTGATGTAGTTGTCAAAAAGTTTGACTTCATCAGAATGGTAGATGAACCTTGTATATACAAAAAGGTAGTAGGGAGTATGGTGGTGATCCTCGTAGAGCACGTGGATGACATACTCTTGATAAGAAAGGAGTTTCCTATGCTACGCTCGGTCAATCTCCGCTTATCACAAGGATTTTCCGTATAGGATCAAAGTGATACCTCCTAAATCCTGAGTTTTGATCTATGAGATAGAAGTAACTGGATGTTAGGATTCTCACTAGTTGTAGTGAGATGGTATTAATTGATCCTGGGGAGAATCACTGGAAAGGTTCCAGAGTGATAAGGACGACTGAATGTCAGTCACAGGCATTGTCTTTACCCTCAGTGAAGGGATGGTATGTTGGAAGAGTTCCAAGCTAGATACCGTGGCATACTAGACGATTAAGGCTGGATACATCGCTACTTAAGATGCTACCAAAGAGGCTGTCTGGGTGTATATTAGTTCATGAGATGAACTCAGTTCCTCCCATTGTGTGACAATGGAGTTGTGGCTTATGCCAAGGAACGTCCGTCCCATCAGTGATCCAGACTTATTCTAAGGCAGTATCGCCTGATCATGGAGATGGTTGATCTCCAGAGTGATCGAGTTTAGGAGAGCAGATTCAGAGGACAACACGGCGGATCCACTCACAAAGGCCTTTTCCCAGAGAGAGACTTTTATGGGATGGTTGAGTATGAGATACTACAACCACTGCTACAGATAGCCCTAGTGCAAGTGGGAGATTGTTAGTTATATGTATGCCCTAGTGGCCATTACTATACATAGGATGTATATTGTAGTGGATGCTTGGACATATATAGGGAGGACTTTCTTGCTCGACATGATAGTATGCTATCTGGTTGCTCTTTACCTTAACGTGTACACTGATTGTCTCTCTGTTACATGTTGGTAAAGCCCTTAGGATGTGTACTTAACTACCTGGACTATGATGCAGATCATACTAGTGGGGACATGGTAGTCCATAAGTACATCCTTCAAGGTCCCTAGTCGAGGGTGTATCGAGACAGGGCATCGATATACCAGAGTAGACTAGCGTATACCTTCTCGACCCATACAGATGGGCGATGGATGATCCCATATCCATTGGTGTTTGACATCAGAGATCATATACGGGTGCTCAGTGGTGACTGGGTACACTGGACGGACTCGCCGAGAACTCCCAGATGGTATTATACCTTACGTCAGATGGCAGTTCTCTGGTGACACTGGTACAGGTTAGTCTATAGACCCGAGATCGTCATAGAGTCTTGTGTGATTCCCACTGTACTTTGATTTCCACCTTACCACGTCCAAGAGGGCGTGCAAAACGGTGGTTTTTGGGTACAGTCCCGAATCACATGGAGGCAATGAGAGATAGGAGGGGATTCGTCTCTCCCGGTATAGGGAGTTGATTTTGCGCTGTGTTCGATTGGCTATAACCGGAAATCCCTGGCCAGGGTTGCTGAGATTTACTGGTAAGTGTTACCAGTAGTTTCTCGAACTGTTATAGACCTCATATCGACACGACTTATCGAGCTATTGGGGTCTGACGTTTACCACCCCTAGGCGAGATATGCGACATATCAGACGACGAGACCGGACTGTACGGTAAGTGTTACTGGTTGGATTCACAGGAGTGTGAGCGGGCTTGCTCGTCGATCTTCTGATCGCTCAATACCCGGGTGGCCGTTACGTTTAGCAGACCGCTTGCGGCTTGTGGGTGTTTGATATGATCATCACCTGCTGCCGGCGTCTTGACGAGTCTTTAGAGTCCTACACAGAGGTTTCCTGGCTCAAGCAAAACGAAATAGGAGCGCATATGAGATATGTGCGGGACCAAGAATAATACCAGTATGTGATACTATATTCGATTCTCGCGATTTGTGACATTGATCGGTTATATGCGATATAGCCGGGTTATCGGATCAAGTGTTGATTCGATAAGTTATTACTATTGATATTAGTCGGTTATATGCTGTATGACCGGATCATTAAATCAAGCGTTGATTTAATGATTTAATGCATAATTATATATTTGATATATTATTTTGCATTAACTAGTATTTGTTCACTTAAGATGGATTTTCTCACTTGTTGTGCACATTGTATATGTGATATATTTTTGTGCACTTGTTTGTATCATGTTTGATGATACATGCAAACTTGGGTGTGTATGATTAAACCATGGTTATGTTAATGGTTAGGGTTTTGATTTATTTATTTATTTATTCTTTTTGGAAAAGATGAAATGGTGGCTTTATTTTTCTTTCTTTGCTTGAAGCTTCTTGAAGCTTCAAAGCATCTTTGAAAGTCCACCACTTTGTCTTCATCCTAAACCTAACCATTCACCTAACCTTAGTTTACTCTCTACATTTAACCAATGTTGCATTATGATAACTTCACTTTATTTATCATTTGAATTATTATTCTTATCATATTCTTTTTCTTCTTCTTCTTCTTCTTCAAGAAGAATGAAGCTTGCTAGCTTCAATGGTGACTTGAGAAAAAGAGTGAGAAATCCAATTCTAAAGTGAACCCACTTTCTATTTGTTCATCCTCTACCACTTGCCAAGTAGTATAGGGTGTTTTCTTCACAAGTTTCATGGCTTGGTGAAGTTGGAGCTTGATCTTGTGTTGCCTCGACGTAGATCATCTTCAGCCTCGAAGTCGACGACCTAGCCCGCCCATTTCTCCGATGAAGCCGACGCTAGAGCCCGGGATCCAATGATCGCAGCGAGGGGATATCATCACGGAGCTATGGAGGTGGAGGACCGGATCTACAAAGGTTGTATTTTCGGTTCACTCTTAGTTAAGTTGTTAACTAGTTGCTTGTTTCGCCTAATCTCTAGTCAACGATCGCATTAGGGTTTCTCGGCACCGGAAATTTTTGAAATTGGCATGGTTGATGCCTTGTGAGACCTCCTTAGAGTGCCTAGGAACCCTACAACTAATACAGATGTCAGATATACTATTCGCACCCAAAACACAGTAAATCAGGAAAATACCATAATTAAAGAAATACGCGAACTGGAATTGGTATAAATAAACTAGGGTGTTACATTATACCCAACTACAAAAAGAATTTCGTCCTCGAAATTCCAAGAACAAGGAAAGATAAAGAATCAAGAAACTACAAGAATAAGTATAGAAACTTCTGTCGGATTTCATCTTCTCGTTCCGAAGTTGATTCTCCATGCGAGCGATTCCCCCAAGAAACAAGTACGAGAGGGATAACCTTGTTCTTAAGGACCTTTTCTTTTCGATCGACGATCGACATCGGTCATTCCTCAAAGGTCAAATCCTCTCTTACCGTTTGCTCCGAATGATCCAGCACATGTGTTTCATTTCGAACATACTTACGGAGTTGAGATAAATGAAACACGTCATGAACATTCGCCAAAAATTGTGGTAAAGCCAATCGATAAGCCACTTCTCCAACACGCTCCAAAATGTCGAAAGGCCCCATGAATCGAGAACTAAGTTTGCCTCGACTCCCAAAATGAATCACTCCTCTAGTCGGTGATATCTTTAAGAACGCCAGATCACCAACAACGAACTCTAGAGATCTTCTCGATGTATCGGCCCAACTCTTTTGCCGATCTTGTGCTGCCTTCATGTGATTCCGGATAGTATTAACTTTCTCAACTGTTTGTACGATCAAATCCGGTCCCAACAATTTTCGTTCTCCAATATCATTCCAACAAACGGGTGAGCGACACTTGTGACCATACAATATTTCGAATGGAGCCATCTGAATAGTCGCCGGAAAACTGTTGTTGTAAGAAAACTCCACCAAGTGTAGATGATCCTCCCACGAACCTTTGAAGTTCAACATGCAAGCTCTCAACATATTTTCAAGAGTTTGGATCGTTCTCTCTGACTGGCCATCTGTCTGAGGATAACAAGCTGTGCTCAACTTCAATCGCGTCCCCAAACTTTCCTATAAACTCCTCCAAAAGTGTGATAAGAATTGGGTGTCACGGTCGGACACGATGCTCACAGGTACTCCATGCAATCTCACAATCTCCTGCATGTACCGTTCCGCCAACGCTTCCGTTGACTGACCAACTCGAAATGGTATGAAATGAGCTGCCTTGGTCAATCGATCAACAATCACCCAAACTACATTGTTGCCCTTTGGACTTCGCGGTAAAGCTGTCACGAAATCCATGGTTATATGTTCCCACTTCCATTGAGGAATCGGAAGTGGTTGCAATAAACCAACAACCCTTTGATATTCAGCCTTAACTTGCTGACACATCAAGGACTTTGCCACAAAATGAGCAATCTCCCTTTTTATACCTTCCCACCAGAAATATCGTCGTAGATCACGGTACATCTTCGTGCCTTCTGAATGTACGGAATAAGCGGAACTGTGCGCCTCCTTCATAACTTCTTCGTGAATATCTCCTTTTGGCACACACAAACGGCTACCATATCGCAACGAACCATCTTCATGAATCAATAAGTCCGTTCGAAGTCTAGCTTCAACTTATTCTTGAAACATCTGCAATCTTAGGTCCTGTGGCTGCGCTGCTTTAATATTCTCGATCAACGACGATTGTACTTGCAGCTGCATCAACTATCCCGAAGAATGCGGTAGCACGACTTCCAACTCGAATCTCCGAAAGTCTTCAATAAATTCCTTCTGTGCAGTCAATGTCCGAATTGCTGGTAACCGACTAAGTGCATCCGGCACTACATTAACTTTTCCCGGATGGTACTTAAGATCAAGATCGTAGTCAGCCATCAGCTCCAACCATCTACGCTGCCTCATGTTAAGTTCTTTCTGTGTGAACACATACTTTAGGCATTTGTGATCGGTGAATACTTCAACTCTTTCGCCCAATAAGTAGTGTCTCCAAATCTTCAAAGCGAACAAATTACAGCTGCTAGCTCCAAATAATGAGTTGGGTAATTCTTCTCATGGATCTTCAATTGTCTTGAAGCGTAAGTTATAACTTTTCTATGCTGCATCAAGACACATCCCAAACCTTTCCCAGATGCGTCGCTGTGAATCACCAATCCTCCGGAACCGTCTGGTACGGTCAAAATAGGAGCGCTTATCAATCTCTGCTTCAACTCCTCAAAAGCTGACGCACATTTATCCGTCCATACGAACGGTACATCCTTTCACGTAAGCTTAGTCAAAGGCTCAGCCAATCGAGCAAAATTCTCCACGAACCTTCTATAATATCCGGCAAGTTCAAGAAAACTTCTGATCTCTGCTATGTTCTTCGGAATTGGCCAATCTTGAACTGCTGCAATCTTCTCGGGATCAACGGTGATTCCATCTCCGGATACGACATGCCCCAAAACTTCATTTCTTCAAGCTAAAACTCGCACTTGCTCATCTTTGCATATAATCTTTCTTGCCTCAATGTCTGCAGTGCGATCTTCAAACGTTCTGCATGCTCTTCAATACTCCTTGAGTAGACCAGAATATCATCGATAAACACTACAATAAACTGGTCCAAGAACAGTGAAAAGATTCGGTTCATCAAGTCCATGAATATTGCTGGTGCATTCGTGACTCCGAATGGCATCACTAAATATTCGTAATGGCCATACCGAGTTCGGAACGCAGTTTTGCAAATATCCTCTGATTTAACTCGAACCTGATGATATCCGAATCGCAAATCCAGTTTCAAGAATACCCTCGCGCCACTGAGTTGCTCGAACAATTCGCCAATGCGAGGGATCGGGTACTTGTTCTTGATAGTCATCCGGTTTAATTCTCGATAATCAATGCACATCCTCCATGTGCCATCTTTCTTCTTTACTAGAAGAACTGGAGCACCCCAAGGTGAATTGCTGCTGCGAATCCAACCCTTCTCTAGCAATTCAGTAACCTGCTTCTTGACTTCTTCCAACTCCACTGGTGCCATTGGATAGTACGCCTTTGAGATTAGCGCTGCACCAGGAACAAGATCGATCGCGAACTCCATATCTCGTTTTGGCGGTAAACCCGAGATATCCTCGAACACGTCTATAAACTCTCGAACTACAGCTGGCGCTTCCTCCTTATCAACTTCCATCGACAAAAGAATATTGTTTGTCAGCCTAGCCCTAAACTCGACTGGCCCGACAGAACTGATACCTCCAGCTAAACAACTCCGGATGTCTGGGAATCTGGAAAAAATCATTTTCTTTGCCCTACAATCAATGTGAGCGTAGAAAGTGCCGAGAAATTCCATTCCCAAGACAACGTCATAACTGCCGGTATCGATCACCCAGAAATCTGCAAAACATGAACTAGTAAGCAATGAAACTGAGAGAAGCAAGATAATATAATGATCATGAAACAAGGAAGTGAATCAAGACTAGGACTCCAAGTTACTTAAATAGAGTACCGCATTGTAACCATGCTTCAGTTCATAGTTACAATCACATAACTCAGTTCAAATCACCCAAATCCTAGAGATAAACGATAGGGATCCAAAAGTTTCAAGTCGAGATGCAAAGCGGTTTGCATATCGTTGTTTCCCCCAATCAGAGCAAAGCTCTGTTTTGAATTTCAAAATTCAAAAATTGAAGCAACGCTTCAGATCCCGTGCGCTGCGCGCCACGTGTCAAAAGCAGACACACCAGCGCCAGGAGCGCTGCGCCCTAGGCAGCGCACCCCCAATCAGAGCAAAGCTCTGTTTCAAAATTCAAAATTTAAAAGTTGAAGCAACGCTTCAGATCCAGCGCTCTGCGCTGCGCGCCACGTGTCAAGCACAGGTGTGCTAGCGCAGTTGTGCTGCGCTGTGTGCCACGTATCGAACGTAGGTGCGCTGGCGCAAAGTGCGCCAGCGCTGGAATTAAAAAAATTCCCCACCGTAAGATCAAAAGATCTAATAATAATAAATTATTAATTAATCAGAATTAAAATTCTGTTATGGAAAGATCTTTCCAATATTGTTAAAAACAAGAAGATTATCTTCTGTAAAACAGAAGTCTTAGGATCAAAGATCCAACGGTGGGAAATATTCCCAAATCAATCAGAGAAAGATCTCTCAAACTGATTTAACAAATCGATTGGCCCTATATAAAGGCCCCAAGACTTCAAGTCTCATATAGAAAAAACCCTCTGCAAATTTTGAGAAAAACTCAAAGAGAAAGAAAGGCAAGCCTTTAGAAGAAAGAAGATCATTTCTTCATCTTTAAAGGTAAACAATTAATTCTTGAACAACAGAGATGAAATCATCTCGTAAAAAGAAGAAATATCTTCTAAAAATATCTTAGATCTATAAAAAAAGACCAAGGTCTTTGATTAAAAAGAAAATATCAAAAGATCTAATCATAAAAATATAAAAAGAAGTATTTTACTTCATTCACAGATTTTTTGATCTATAAAAGCAGAGCCTTTTATAAAAAATAAGAACATAAATTTGTTCTTTGATCTTAAAATTGATCGAAATACGCTTTGCGCTATTAGAAAGTGCTTTGCACTCATGAACTGCGCCTTTGCGCTGCTTGGATCGGCGCTTGGCGCCAAAACATGCCACGTGTCAACCATAGACACGATCTGCACTTTGCGCTTCTGAAAACAGCGCACTACGCTCTTGGGTTGGCTCTCAGCGCCAAGCGCGCCACGTGTCACTCACTGGCGCACCCATAAACTAGTGCAGCGCGCTCATAAATTAAAAGTGCAGCGCGCTAACAAACTAGCGCTTAGCGCTAAGCGCGACATGTGTCTTCCTCGTGTACGCTAACCGACAAAAGCTCAATGCGTTCTTTGACTGGCGCAAAGCGCCTGGCGCGCCACATGGCGCGCTGTCAGAACACATATTGTTCTGATGAATGCTATGCATTCAATACAAGACAAAAAATGTCAGAGCCCAATGCTTGGCATTATTAAAAGGGCAGAGCCCAAATAAAGGCCCAACAGGAAGAACAAAAATAAAATGTTAGACATTTTTAACTGGACTTAGCCCAATTCTGGCCATAAGTTCTCAATTTAAATTGAACTGAGCTCATCTGCTCTTCTAATCAATTTACACCCGGTTCGAGGGTACATCTCTTTACTCCTCTGATATCTGTCGTTGTAATCCTTCAACGTCGTCAGAAAGGTGACGGGTCCCGATAACCACACATTACTACGGACTGTGGGGTCCTTAAACTCATGGACTAGGATATCCTTAACCTCGACCGTGATGTCTTAAAACTAACGTCGGACTGTGAGGTCCTTAAACTCACGGACTATGATGTCCTTAACCTCGACCGTAATGTCTTAAAACTAATATTGGACTGTGAGGTCCTTAAACTCATGGACTATGATGTCCTTAACCTTGACCGTGATGTCTTAAAACTAACACCGGACTGTGAGGTCCCTAAACTCATGGACTATGATGTCCTTAACCTCGACCGTGATGTATTAAAACTAACAATGGACCGTAATGTCTTTAAACTAATTACCGACCGCAATGTCATTAAACTAAACAATATAGCTCAATTGCTCTCTTGTCGGATCTAAACGACCCCGCTAAGTTGATCTTAGTCTAGAATTAGATTAACGTGTCCTTAACAAACGTTTACGTTGATCTTAGCCTCAAATAAGGCTAACGTATCCTTAAACACAACCCCTCCAAACTCAAATCTAAGAAAGATATGGATTTGGATTAGTACACGCCCTACGGGCGACAATATAACTTAGTCACCATATACAATCCACGGGCAACCAAACACAAAATAAACACCCACGACACGAAGTGACCATATGGAGAAGGAGAAAGTTGTTACCGCGATGCGGTAGTGTAATTAACTGCAGGGGCTTGCGCCTGCAGGGAAGAGCGTCCCTACAATCAAAAACCCCTCAAGCGAGGGGGAATCTGACGAAGTCTGCTACATCGGTCGCATCCGTTTAAACCTTCGATACACGGCGCCATAAATCAACTTGGCATCTTTGGAGAGGTGGAAAGATAGCACCAATTAGCATCTGCCCCCAGATTCAGGCAAGACGTCCAGTCTTCCCGGCTTCCGGCGGTGAACAGATTCTGGCACGCCCGATAGGACCTTTTCCACTTTCCACTCCACACTTCGTGTGTCGTGTTCATGAACGAATCGCGGTTTGCTATAGTTGCCTGTGGATTCGAGGTACTAAGATTTGGCATTTTGCTTGGTGCAGAAAGGAAAGGATCAATGGCGTTCACCTGCTCAAAGTGTTCCACATGCAACTGCAACCCACGTCCTGCCTCAACTGGAGGCGTAGCCTACGGGCCCCAAGTGGCTTCCCTGTTCACGATGCCTGTAGAACAGGTCACTCAAGCCACCACAGGATTGTTTTTCGGAATCATGCTTCCGCCGATGAGCTTCAGCACCCCCGTGCCCTTGCCAGAAGCTCCCAAGAAGTCGGTCTTTGATCGGCTTACAGCTACTACGGCCCCTCTCAACGGGTCGTCCAGCTCGAGCTCCTCGGTCTTCGCCAGACTGGGCCAAAATTCCTGTGGGCCCATAATGAAGCCTGCAATCCCAGAGAAGGTTATTCCGAAGAGAGTAACCAACCCTGCTCCTGAAGTCGTCAAGGCGGCTTCTCCTGCCAAGGGGTCGGTCTTTACAAGATTGACTTTCCCAACTCCCACTCCCGCTCCTGCTACTCAAAGGACATCAGTCTTAAACAGGCTGACACCAGCAACAGCCCCTCACCTGAACAGGGGGCAAGACGAAGCCATCCCCGTCACCGAGCCAACTCCATCAGCTCGACGCGCTCGACGTCACTACTGGCGCCGGGTAAGGAAGGCCGGGGGCAACTCCCCCTCTGGGCTAACTCTACCAGCCCCAACGGCGGAAATTAATGCTGCTGTTCCAACCGGGAACAGCTTCGAGCTGCTGAATATGGTGCGCAGGAATTCTCCTACCGCCATACTGAAAAGATCTCCTCCTCCGGTGGAGAATGTTGCGGAAGCAAAGCCAGAACAGTCCCCTCAGCGGCTGTCCTCCAAGATCTACAAAGTCTGGCGGCAGGTCCGGAACTCAGTAGTTGATCAGGATTACCCTCGCCGACAAAAAAGGGCGAAGGTTCAACGAGAAGAAAGCCATCCTGCCAAGCCACGAAAAGCTATCTGGGTGCCCACTGCGACGGCCCCCTCAACTTCGACCGCTCATAAGAAGAGAAGGCCGGAGAAGATCCCCATGCCCGCGACAAATGTCAAAGGCACTGAGCCCAAACGCCCTAAGTCTGTGGGCATAACGGTCCATACTATTTACATGGCATCCGGGAAAGAGGATAGCCGCGCTTCTACAGGCCACCGACCACTCACCCGATCCATCACAAGAGCTCAGGAATAGCAACAGCAGAAGTTTCAGGAGATGTTGACTGCAATGGCCGCACTCACCGTACCAAAAGAAAGCCCAGAAGCGTCATCGGAGCAGCGTTATGAACAAGAAACCGATGCTGACTTCCTTCGCAGAGTTCTCGAAAAGAAGGACAAAGAAGCCGCGGAGCAAGCGGCTAACATAAATCGAATGGCACTTCTCTTCCAAGACATGGTCGGGATGATGATACAGCCGGATCCTCCAGCCGAAAACCCTCCGATCATTATTGAAGATGACAGAGGAGAAACATCGAATCCCCTGCCGGCTCTTTCAGCAGCCAAGGAGGAAACCATTTCTAAGGCCGCCCTGGATGATTATATTGCTCAACAAATACGAGTTCACCAGGCAAATGAAGCGTCCGGTCAAGTTTTCAAAACTGGACGACCGTATCCAGGCTGGTATGATCAGATAAAGTACTCGCCGGGCTACACGATCCCTAAATTCCACGTATACAAGGGGACAGGCAATCCCCATCAACACGTCGCCCAGTTTAGAGCTCTATGCGGCAACACCGGGGGCGATGATAAGCTTCTGCTCCGCCAATTCGTCGGCAGCTTATCGGAGACGGCGTTTGAGTGGTACTCCGAACTTCCAAACGACTCCGTCAAAACTTTCGCGGAAATGGAGTTGTTGTTCACCCAGCGATTCGCAAGTGCTAGTGAACACACCCCAATAACGGCATTGATCAATGCCAGGGTGAAGCCGGGCGAGACTTGGGTTCAGTACGCAATCCGATGGCGGAACCTGTGGTCGAAGTGCGAACAGCGCATCAAAGAAGCACCAGCGATGGGCATGTTCGTGGGCACCCTAGACCCTCATGCAACTATTTCACAGTTCATGATGTTCTTCAAACCGACCACATTCCAGGCTTTAATCGATAAGCTAGCCCAGATGGATCAGATGGGTCACAGACCGTCTCCTCCGAAATCGGAACCGTGGAACGAAAAGGGTAAAGGGAAGGTGACCTTCGTTGCGAACACCCAACAGCAGCCCAGTGCTCCAAGACTAACAGATCAATTGGAGGAGAGACGACGCAATTACAATGAGAAAATGAAGCGCTCTTACTCATTCCCGCGGGATAAAATGAAGAGGCCGTTCGAGCTGGCGGTGTGCAACAGGCTTATCAATTTGCCAAATCCAAGGCGACCACCGCAACCCAGCGAAGTGAATAATCTCAATTATTGCCCTTACCACCAAACGGTAAGCCATCCGATCGAAGATTGCTTCATCTTTAAGGGATGGATCGAGGATCAGTACCTACAGGCAAGTTTGCGCTGTCTGAGAAGTAGAAAGTAAACCCACCACAACCGCACACTCCTAAGAAGACGGACACACCGGGGGCAACATGCTCTTTTATTGAAGAAGCTCCGAGGGAGGTCGTGCTTTCAACCAAAACCAAAAGGATGCTGAATGATCTACAGACATGCCCAACAATCAGGTGGGAGAATCCGCTGGAACCCCAGATCATCGAAGGGATGCTGAAGCCGCGCCCAACTCCAAAGATTGGTGGTGATAGCCAGAGTGTTCACACCCAGCCGTCAAAATCTTCGAAAAAGAAGAAGAAATCCAAGAAGCCCGTGAAACCTGGCGACAAGCGCACGAACTTACAGAAGCAGATTGACGCGCTGGAAGAGTATAACCAGAAGGCGCGGACTCCAATCACGCTCCAAGAGTTCCTCAGCCACGTCCTTGAGGACGAAGATGATGGAGAAGGCTCATCGGATGGATCTGAGGATTACATAGGAAGCTACCATGTGATCTTTCATTCATCGCTAGACAATGAAGAGCCTCCTTACACAAAGAAACTGGGGGGCAGGTCCTGCGCCAGAACTCCTGTGGCCATCAGATGAAATAATTGATGCATTCCTGAATGAATCTCTTCTTAAAAGCAAGGCTGATCGGGAGCGTGAAGTGGCCATATTTGAAAAGACCAAACGCCGGCGACTAGACGGAAGAGTCGAGACACTCCTGCCAAATCAAAGCACATTCGCCTCAAATAAAAGCAGGTTCAAGACGAGAAAGAGGTTCGCCAAAGCCGTATCGATGGGAATGAAGCTACCACCCTCCGAAGGAAACACCCTTGATGAGGCGGAAATGCATCCAAGCTACTGCTTATACCATCAAAAGATTGCACACCCCATCGAAGAGTGCAACGCTTTTAAAAGATGGTGGCAGGGGTATGTTGCTCATCGGCAACATTTTAAGCGGATGAAACGTAAAACTCGTCGGGAGCGAAGAAATGCGATTGAGGAGCTTAGAAGGACCACCAGCAACTGTCGCATGGTTAACGCCGGAGGATCGCAAGTTCTCACTTTCGGGAGCGACTCTGACGAGGAAATAGCTCTTGGCTCTCTCTTTAAAGAATCCACCTTGGGGAAAGAGGAAGAATCAAAGGCCTGCGAAAATATTCAGCTGCGCAACCGTACGCTTCCAGAAAAGAATCTCGGACCCACGAATAGAAAAGATAAAGGAAAAGAAAAGGTCTCTGAGGATATCGCCCTAGATGACCAAGTCATGAAAGAGCTGACTGCCAAGGACTAGCTAAAGAAAAGTAAGGTGGACTACAACGTTCTGGCGCACTTGAGAAAGTTACCCTCGCAGCTCAGCATTCTCGACGCCCTTTTACTATCAAAAGAAGCAAGAGATTCATTGATCAAGGCGCTACAAGAGCCAGGACAATTCCAAGCTTTTCTCGCTGAAGAAAGGATGAAGAACGAGCTAGAAGAAGTGCACACAGCCGATATCACTTTCGGCGATGAAGATCTCCTCCTTGGGACATGCGAACACAATCGTCCCCTATATGTCTCAGGATACTGTCACGATATCAAGATAGGCAAAATCCTGGTCGACAATGGGTCTTCCGTTAATCTCCTCAACGTGCGAGTGTTGAAGGAAATCTGCATGAGCGTTTAGCACCTCGTTCGCAATAAAATTACCATCTCCGGTTTTGACTCCCAGTCATCACGGACTCTCGGGTCCGTGATACTGACATTGCACTTTGGGCTATTTGTCACGGATATTAAATTTCACGTCATTGACCCCAAGACCTGCTACAACGCTTTGCTCGGCCGACCCTGGTTTCATAAGTACAAAATTATTCCTTCTACTCAGCACCAGTGTATGAAGTATTTCAAGGGAAAGCCTCTCATTCTGTATACAACCGCCCTTGAAAGTTCCTTAGGCGCATTATGGGCACAAGAGAACGACCAAGGGAGGGAGGGAGAGAGCCCTCTACTATTTGAGTCGAGTTCTACTGGGGGCAGAAAGCAATTACTCTCCCATCGAAAAATACTGCCTGGCATTGATCTTCGCGATAAAGAAGCTCAGGCACTATGCGTTGGCGCATGAAGTCCGTCTCATATCGAAGGTGGATCCCCTCAAATATTTGATGTTAAAGGCCATATTGATAGGTCGGCTCGCTAAATGGGCCTTGCTCTTGATGGAGTTCTCAATAACCTATCAGCCTCTTAAGGCAGTGAAAGGCCAGGCCATCGCCGATTTCCTCGCTGAACATCCGATACCGGCTGATTCTCTCTTGAATTGCGAACTGCCAGACGAACATGCGTTTGACACGATCGACGGAAGTGGTACCCGGTGGGAACTTTATTTCGATGGAGCATCCTCCATGGAGAAGCGCAAACAAAACACGCCCATAATCAAATCAGGGGTAGGCCTCATCTTCGTGACTCCACAAGGAGGGATAATGCGCTTTGCTTTCTCCTTAACAGAGCCGAGGACAAACAATGAAGCCGAGTATGAAGCTTTGATAGCAGGCCTCGAGATCGCCATCGACATGGGAATTGAAAACCTCCTCATATACGGAGACTCCCAACTGGTCGTTAGTCAAGTAAATGACGACTACCAAACGTGCAAACCATAGTTGGTAAAGTACGGCGAGAAAGTACAGCAGCTGCTGACTCAAATTCCTTCCTACACCTTGGAAAGCATACCGCATGTGGAAAATAGCAAAGCGGATGCGTTAGCCAAGCTGGCTAAAGAATTGGCCGATGAGAACCTCGATGACGTAAGAATCGTGGTACAAAGCCGTCGGGTCCTCGCACCAGCAGAAATATCTCCAGAATCATCCGAGGAAAAGGAAGCGACCGAGCAAATGGCTCTACAAGTGAAAGACCAAGAAAAGGTCGAAGATTGGAGAGAAATATTTATAGACTACTTCAAATTCCGTCGAACACCTGAAGATGCGTCCTCAAGACATCAGCTTATGAAACGAGCTCTGTCTTTTGCTTTCGTCAATGATACTCTGTACAAGAGGTCATTTGATTCTTTATGGCTGAGATGCCTGGGATCTGAAGAAGCAAGAAGAGTCGTCCAAGAAACTCATGACGGACTCTGCGGTTCTCACCAAGCCGGGTCGAAGATGAAGCTGAAGATCAAACGGATGGGCTACTATTGGCCCACGATTATCCAGGACTGCCTCGAGTATGCGAAGCAATGCCACTCATGCTAGATTCATGGGGACTTTATCCATCAGCATCCAAATCCACTACATCCAACGGTGGCTAGCTGGCCGTTCTAAATGTGGGGGACTGACATAATCTGCCCCATCGAACCAGTATCGTCCAGAGGACATCGATTCATTTTGGCAATGACTGATTACTTCTCCAAATGGGTAGAAGCAGTACCGTTGAGGGAAGTGAAGACGGAGAATATCCTCCATTTCTTCAAAACGCACGTCATTTATTGGTTCAGAACTCCGAGACGGATCATCTTCGATAACGGGCCAGCCTACAGAAACCACAAGATCAGCCGCTTTGCACAACAACATAACATAGACTGGAGATACTCCTCAGTTTATAATCCCTGAGCTAATGGTCTAGCTGAGGCTTTCAACAAAACCTTGACGAAGATCGTAAAGAAGACGGTGTCTCGAAATAAGAAAGACTGGCACGAGAGACTGCAAAAAGCTCTCTGGGCATATCAAACTACGTTCAAGACGGCCACGAACACAACGCCGTACGCATTGATATTCGGTACAGAAGCAATACTTCCCCTTGAGATAGAGTTACCCTCTCTACGAGTGGCAGTTCACTACGAGGTAACGGACGAAGAGAACGCTCACCTTTGGCTTGAGGAGCTCGATGCCCTTGATGAAACCCGGCTCATAGCGCAGCAAAATCTGGAAGCTTATAAAGCAAAGATGATGCACTCATACGAAAGATTGACTAGGCCAAGGACATTCCGCCAAGGCGAACTCATGCTAGTGGTCAGAAGACCTATGATCTCTAATCGCGCTAAGCGGAGGAAATTCGAGCCGAACTATGAAGGCCCATATATCATAGACAAGTTCTACCAGGGTGGAGCCTATCTACTCATGGACATGCATGGCGAAAGACCTTTCAGACCGATAAACGGTCGCTTCCTGAAGAAGTACTATGCTTGACGAGTCACGGCCCAGCTCAATGATTGATGACGACGACTATGTCCGCTCGCAATCTTCCTAAGCCCAAACTCTATAAGTAGTGACAGGCCTTCTTCAACAACGGACCGAAATGTCCTTAAACTAACAACGGACCGAAACGTCCTTAAACTACCAACGGACCACTATGTCCTAAAACTAGCTGCTGACCGAGATGTCGATAAACTATGGTGGATTGCAGCATCCCAAAGCCGATACAAAAAAAAAAGAATAAAAAAAAGGAAAACTGTATGTTCATAAGCAAAGTGGGCACGGATGAAAACCCGAAAGGGCTCCGTGAGTAAAAACAGCAGGGCTACCGGCGAGTCTTGTGAAAACCCGAAAGGGCGCAATCTCGTTAGAATAAAAAAAAGAATAAACAAAAAAACGGTATGTCCATAAGCAAAATGGGCACGGATGAAAACCCGAAAGGGCTCCATGAGTAAAAACAGCAGGGCTACCGGCGAGTCTTTGTGAAAACCCGAAAGGGCGCAATCTCGTTAAAAGACACTTATAGGGTCCTCTCGACCTTATGAGGAGAAATCACCTGCGTGAGATCCTTACGACTCACAATGGAGCAACACACTTAGGGATCCCCACGATTCCTAAGGAGAAATTACACTTACGAGATCCTCATGACTCGTAAGGAGAACTCTCTTATGGGACCCTCACGGCTCATAAGATTTGAAAGTCTTAAGCTACAGGGATCTGAACATGTTCTTAGCAGCCCCCACAACCTCCACTATTGCCCTACAAGTAGCTCAATACTGACCCTTGGATACAATCCACGGGCGCGAATAAACATTTCCCTAGCAAAGTCCCACCCGTGACTAGGGATATGTTCGCACAGTGAACAACCCTTGTGAGTCCCCTCGACTTATAAGGAGAAAAAGCTCTGGTAAGATCCTTACGACTTACAAGAATCCATACACTTAGGAGTCCTCACGATTCCTAAGGAGAAAACGCACTTACGAGATCCTCACGACTCGCAGGGAGAAATATCTTTGTGGGACCCTTACGGTTCATAAAGTCAAAAGCCTTAGTCGACAGGATCCTAATCCTGTTCGCTAAGCCACCTTTGTTCGATATCGACAGAGACAAATGATGATTCGCTCCTGGCAATATTCCAGTTGTAGCAGTGCTGATGCCGAAATCGATGTCTAATCCCAAGCTTGCAGCGAAAAGCTAGCAAGCCACACATGCATACGAAATAGCCGAAATGATGGGGCAACTTGCAAACAAAATCAGCAAGTAAAAATGTATGCATGCAAAATAACCGAAATGATTGAGCAACTCGCAATAAAAAATAGCGAGTAAAAAATAAAATAAATAGCCGAAATGATTGGGCAATCGCGACCTTCGCGATATAAAAGCTGAAATGATAGAGCATCGTGGAAAGAAATAAAAAAAATGATGAATAAATGAAATTTTTGCCCTACAGGTGATATTACATCAATCCCTGTATACAATCCAGGGGCGCAAACAAATAGGGAATCACACCTTTCCTCCCCAGGTTTTCATCAGAAGGAGAAGCCAAATCTCGACGGTTCACAAATAATCTCGAGATCATCTCGACATTCGTCTCATCACAACAGACACAACATCAGACAAAGCGGAACAGCGACAACCCCCAGTTCCATGACTCGGTGGTGCACAGATAATCAAGAGTCAAACCCCGACTCCGTGAAATACGGATAAAGCAAAATTCCTGGTTACGTGGAACGCGGCAATGACCCCGTGCGAAGCATCCAGAGCGGAGCCTGGTCCTCGTCGAACACGGCAGTGAACCTGTGGGAAGCATCCGGAGCAAATTCCTGGATACGTGGAACGCGGCAATGACCCCGTGAGAAACTTCCAGAGCGGATCCTGGTCCTCACAGAGCACGGCAATGACCCCGTGCGAAGCATCCAGAGCGGAGCCTGGTCCTCGCCGAACACGGAAGTGAACCCGTGGGAAGCATCCAGAGCAAAATTCCTGGCTACGTGGAACGCGGATTATGTCACTTCTGACCCTGTGGAAAACGTCCAGAGCGGATCCTGGTCCTCGCAGAGCATGGCAATGACCCCGTGCGAAGCATCCAGAGCGGAGCCTGGTCCTCACCAAACACGGCAGTGAACCCGTGGGAAGCATCTAGAGCAAAATTCCTGGCTACGTGGAACGCGGATTATATCACTTCTGACCCCGTGGGAAACGTCCAGAGCGGATCCTGTTCCTCGCAGAGCACGGCAGTGAACCCGTGTGAAGCATCCAGAAAGGAGCCTAGTCCTCGCCGAACACGGCAGTGAACCCCGTGGGAAGCATCTAGAGTAAAATTCCTAGCTATGTAGAACGCGGATTATGTCACTTCTGACCCCGTGGAAAACGTCCAGAGCGGATCCCGGTCCTCGCAGAGCACGGCAGTGAACTCGTGTGAAGCATCCAGAGTGGAGCCTAGTCTTCGCCGAACACGGCAGTGAACCTGTGGGAAGCATCTAGAGGAAAATTCCTGGCTACGTGGAACGCGGATTATGTCACTTCTGATCCCGTGGAAAACGTCCAGAGCGGAGCCTGGTCCTCTCCGAACACGGCAGTGAACCCGTGGGAAGTATCCAGAGCAAACATCGGACTGTGGAGTCCTTAAATCCATGGACTATGATGTCCTTAACCTCGACCGTGATGTCTTAAAACTAACATTGGACTGTGGGGTCCTTAAACCCATGGATATGATGTTCTTAACCTCGACCGTGATGTCTTAAAACTAACATCGGACTGTGAGGTACTTAAACTCATGGACTATGATGTCCTTAACCTCGACCGTGATGTCTTAAAACTAACCTCGGACTGTGAGGTCCTTAAACTCACGGACTATGATGTCCTTAATCTCGACCGTGATGTCTTAAAACTAACGATGGACCGTAATGTCCTTAAACTAATTTTAACTTGGTTCAAGGGTATATCTCTTCACTCCTTTGATATTTGTCGTTATAATTGCTCAACGTCTTCAAAGAGGTGACGGGTCCCGACAACCACACATTTTATGGACTGTGGGGTCCTTAAACCCATGGACTATGATGTCCTTAATCTCGACCGTAATGTCTTAAAACTAACATCGGACTGTGAGGTCCTTAAACTCATGGACTATGATGTCCTTAACCTCGACCGTGATGTCTTAAAACTAACATTGGACTGTGAGGTCCTTAAACTCGCGGACAATGATGTCTTTAACCTCGACCGTGATGTCTTAAAACTAACAACGGACTGTGGAGTCCTTAAATCCACGGACTATGATGTCCTTAACCTCGACCGCGATGTCTTTAAACTACGGTATCCTGGAAAACGTCCAGAACGGAGCCTGGTCCTCGCCAAACACGGCAGTGAACCCGTGGGAAGCATCCAGAGCAACCCCTGACTCCGTGAAATGCGGATAAGGACAACTTCACCCATCACTTGCGGGTCCTCACGACTCGTAAGGGAGTAAATTCTCTTGTGAGATCCTTACGACTTTCAAGAGAAAACGCACTTAGGAATCTTCACGATTCTTAAGGAGAAATTACACCTACGGGATCCTCTCGACCGGTAGGGAGAAAATTCTTTATGAGACCCTCACGGCTCATAAAGTTGAAAAGTCTTAGGTGACAGATCCTAACCCTATTTTCTAAGCCATCACCACTCTACAAAGAATTCAAGATTGACAGCTATATGCTACCTACATATCGCACTTGATAAAATCACATGGCAACAACACAGTAAGGAGAAGAAAGCAACAATATAACAAAAAGAGTGTCTTTATTCATGAACTCAATTGAATACAAGATACATCATATAAAGGAATAAAAAAAATAGATACATATTATTCAGAGATTACAAGTGTATGATTGATACAAAGGCAGCTACTGAGAAGGAAGCGTTTTCAACAAGTACGCGAGCTGCTCTCGCACTTCTTTCAGTGCCTTCTCATGATCAGTCGCCGCGGCTAGTTCCGCTTCGATTTGAGTCCTTTGCTGTAAGCATGATGAAATCTTCTCATCAATTTTCCGTTGAGCAGCTTCGCGACTCTGCGTAACCCGCTCGATAGAGTCGAGCTTCCGTCTCAATACAAGCCCGTCTGAGATACATTGCTGCAAGGTGTCAAAGACGGCTCTCAGTTGTGCGACGTTCGCTTCGACCTGGGCACGCAACTGGATAGACTCAGTGGAAGTCTCCTCGCATTCCTTCCACCTCAAGGTCGCTTCTTGTTCGAAATGATGGAGGGAGGACGCACTCTGCTTGACCCATGCGGCCCGCTGGGAGTTCAAAGCCTGAGTCTCATGGGCAAGACGCATAAGTTCAAGCTGATGTAGACAGGCCTTGATTTTCCTACAGTGACTAACCCAAGACTCGACGACGTCTTCATTATGGAAATTCACAAGCATCGCCAGCATCGGATTGACCTCGGCAGCGAAATCTGCGGCAGATGTAGGAGCTTCCGCGTCAAGCTCCTCGACGTATTCGCTCAACATGCGCAGACTCGTCACAGCACCCTTTGAGGATGGACGTCTGGAGAAGGGGCCTGCCGGCATCATAATGCGAGATTCGAAAGAGGCTGGAGTCGAAGCGACCGCTGCAAAACAAGTCACAATCAGATGACGGATCTAGAAATATAATAGATTTATGAACAATGGAATTTACTATACCAGCTGCAGCAGGTGGCAAAGCCGGGAGGACCGGTGGCGCAACCAATCTCTTATCTCCTCCTTCAATCTGTAGCACTGCAATCAAGGTAAAGAAGAATCAGAAATAATTTCATTATCGGTAAAAGAAAGAGCATTAATTGAAAGCTGTATTCACCAGCGCCACTGGATGAAGCAATCTCCGACGGGAAGGAGAAGTGGGGATGCAGCACCTGGTACAGGTGGTAAAAAAGGACTCCTGCAAAAACGCGATAACGCAACGTCAGTACATGAATTATATGGCCGAGAGGTAAGAATAATGGGTTACAAATCCATACCTTCCAGCATTTGCGATGGTGCGAGAGAAGGTAGAGAGGTGGTCACCGTCAGGGCGGTAACCGACGGCACTGTCTCGAGTAGCGCGACATCAGCACTAACCGCACCTGCATTAGAAACAAGATAAACCCTGTCAGGAAAAATTGAAAAGAGATTGCAGAATAAAAAGAAGGGCGGTAACCTAAAATTTACCGGATGAGTCGCCAACTGGAGCCGTGACGAGGGCGTCACTTGATACAACGGTGGCGTCTCCCTCCTCCATCGGGATGGTCTCACCTCCCGTCGCCTCATCCCCTGACTCCACAAGAGCCGTCATCACACTCGCGACGCCAGGAGACGATAAGGAACCGTAAGCGGGAAAAGCGATGATCGGAGCGGTGCCCGACTCTTGAGAAAGAGCGGCCATCTCGGGCCCAGCAATCGTACCCATTTCGCCCGCTACCACCTCGGGCTCAGTGGTTGCAGCCGTCTCGTCCACCGCTGCCTTAGGCTTGGCCGTAGTAGCCGTTTCGTCCACCGCTGCCTCAGGCTCGGCCGTGGTAGCTGTCTCACCCGCCGCCACTTCGGGCTCGGCAGTGGTGGCTATTTCGGGCATAGCAGTCGTGACTGTCTTGTCAGCCACTATCTCGGGCCCGGCAATTACGGTTACATCGTCTACCGTCGCCCCGGGTTCAGTAGCTACCTCCTCCACCGCCTCCTCAGACTCAACAGTCGACGCCACTCCTTCAGTAAGGCTCGGCCTTACAAGACAAGATATATAAGAACTGATAGTTTAAACCTTTGACAACGAAGTCTCAAAACACATTACCTGGGGTTGATTTACCGTTGGCTTCCCGAGCTGCACCTGTCGCCCGTCTCTGAGCAGTAGACAAGGCACCCGGAAACTCCTCTGAAGGAGTAGCATCGGGAGTAACGGCGCTTGAATCTGCCCCTGCAGCCAAAGCAGCACTACGTTCCTTTGCTGCGCGCCTCAGGCGCTTCCTTTCCTCCCGGGCCGTCACAACAGACCTTTTAGAAGCCTCCTTCAGCAAGGCGTCGTCGTCCGCATTTAGGGTTACCTCCAGAGCCGTCAAGGCCTCCATCATCGGTTTTTTAATTAAAGACTCTTGCGGCAATGCCGAAGAGGCTGGGACTTCGGTAGCTGGCCCGGGGAGAATTTCCGCATCAGCTTGCAGGGTAAGGCTTGTGGTCCCTGCGATAAGACAAAGAGAGAGTCAGATTACTGATAAGAAACGGAAGCAGAAACGTAGTGAACCGAAATTTACCAAGGCCTAAAGATGCTCGAAACCCCTTTTCGAAGTCGTTCCTCTTCCTCGAAAGTCAGCAAGTCGTTCCTCTATCATTGTTTTTTGACTAACGCTTTTCCTTCTTTAATAGGCATTTCTACCGAAGAAGCTCTCGCTGCTACTGGAAGATGATCATAAGGGGTTTTATCTTCCCGATGCCGCGATCGTCCCTCTGTCGGAAATCGCCAAATCCGAAGGGATCGTCGAGCTTGGCAAATTTTTTGCTTCGTTGCGATAGAATCTCCGGACGAAGAAACCGGGCAATAAAGTCTGTGAAACTAACCCCCCGGCCGCCGGATTCTAAGAAGAGACTCTCGTACATATTCAGCACCTTTATCAGACTCAGAAACTGGTGCTGAATGGCGTTCTCCGGTGTTAGGCCCGTCACCACTGGCTTAGTGGCGAAAACGTATTCGTCCGGAGGAAGCAGCTCCTCGTAGTGTTCCTCCCTAACCGGCAAACCGAAAATCTCAGCAAATTCTTCTAAGGAGATGGAGATTTCTCTGTCCAGTAGAAGAAAGGTGTGGGTTGGAATATTCCATTGCTCCAAAAACGCCTTAATCCACCATGTCGAAGGAGCAGAATACTGGAACAGTGAGGCGTAAACCGCAGGGTATAGACCGATCTTCAGCAGGTGCGCCTTCTTCGCTGACAAAATGTACCTGGCCCACTACAAATACCCGGCCGAATGTCGAGGGGTCAACCCGATATTGTAGGGTTGTCCCCAAGGGCGCCACTCGCCCTGGAATATGCCGGCAGCTGCATGGGTATGGCGGCAATCGAAGGTTGAAGAAGACCCTCCAAAGTCTAATTAACGACCTCCACGGCATAGTTCACCGGGGGTACATCTGCATACGAGATCGATGAGATCGGCTCTGACGGCGTCGCACAAGAGAAGCTTCGGCGACCTTTGATAATTTGGTCATGCCACCTACCCCACAGGTGAAGGTTTTTGTATTCCGGGTCGTAGTCTTTAATGAGCACAAGAACCTCCCGGGCACCGGTGCCTCAGGGAATCCTCCCTCTGAACGGAAAAACAGGAAAGAAAGATCGGAAGACATGTCGCCTGCGAAAAGGAACAGAATTCAATCATCAGTACTATAATTTAATCTTAAAATTCTGAGCGACACTTTAAAATTTGTACCACACTGCAATGCAGTGGAAAGGGGACCAAAGGTGGACCCACAAAATCCAGATGACAATGCATCAATTGATAAAACAGCCTCATCATTGGATGAGACTGTCAATTAATGAGGAAATTCTTAAAGAATATTCTCATTGAATGAGAAATCTCTCGGGAGAAGGAGAAAATCTCCCTTTCAGAGCAAAACTCTATTACAGAGTGACACTTGTCAAACTCTGGTCACGAGGGAATACAATTCCTTAAAGAGCCTAGCTCTGTAATGATGATGGAAAATTCATCAAAAATTAATGAAAATTAATTCTTGAGAATTAAAATTCTGGGATCTTAAAGATCCATGAAAAAACTTTTAAGAGTTTTTCATCAAAAGATCAAAAGATCTACATGTTGTCAAAAGAGCAGAGCTCTGACTCATGGGCTAAGAAACCCTAAGAAAAGATCTGGTTAGATCTATGGGTTCATGAGAGCAAGGCTCTGTTTATGAAACCCTAAAGGGGTTTTCTTTAGATCAAAGATCTATGAAGAGCAAGGCTCTGTTAATGGGTAAAAACCTTAATTTATTAAAATTAATTAAATTTAATTTTACCTAAATTTAGTAGAGTTTTAACTCTTGAAAGTTCTTGAACAAAAGAGCAAGGCGCTGAATAAACAGAGCAAAAGGTCCTATTTATAGGCGCTGAACCGCTTCCTCAATTTCTGAGTTGATCCAAAGGCTCAGATGTTGCCACCGCTGCACTCACGTGTGCGCAACGGTGGGGGCATTTGTTTCTCCCAATCAGAGCAAAACTCTATTTTGAATTTCAAAATTCAAAAATTGAAGCAACGCTTCAGATCCCGTGCGCTGCGCGCTGCGCGCCACGTGTCAAAAGCAGACATGCCAGCGCCAGGAGCGCCGCGCCCTAGGCAGCGCACCCCCAATCAGAGCAAAACTCTGTTTCAAAATTCAAAATTTAAAAGTCGAAGTATCGCTTCAGATCCAGCGCTCTGCGCTGCGCGCCACGTGTCAAACACAGATGCGCTGGCGCAGTTGCGCTGCGCTCTGCGCTGCGCGCCACATGTCGAACGTAGGTGCGCTGGCGCAAAGTGCGCTAGCGCTGGAATTAAAAGAATTCCCCACCGTTAGATCAAAAGATCTAATAATAATAAATTATTAATTAATCAGAATTAAATTCTTTTATGGAAAGATCTTTCCAATCTTGTTAAAAACAAGAAGATTATCTTCTGTAAAACAGAAGCCTTAGGATCAAAGATCCAACGGTGGGAAATATTCCCAAATCAATCAGAGAAAAATCTCTTAAACTGATTTAACAAATCAATTGGCCGTATATAAAGGCCCCAAGACTTCAAGTCTTATATAGAAAAAATCCTCTGCAAATTTTGAGAAAAACTCAAAGAGAAAGAAAGGCAAGCCTTTAGAATAAAGAAGATCATTTCTTCATCTTTAAAGGTAAAGAATTAATTCTTGAACAACAGAGATGAAATCATCTCGTAAAAAGAAGAAACATTTTCTAGAAAGATCTTAGATTTATAAAAAAAGACCAAGGTCTTTGATTAAAAAGAAAAGATCAAAAGATCTAATCATAAAAATATAAAAAGAAGTATTTTACTTCATTCACAGATCTTTTGATCTAAAAAAGCAGAGCCTTTTATAAAAAACAAGAACATAAATTTGTTCTTTGATCTTAAAATTGATCGAAATGCGCTTTGCGCTATTAGAAAGTGCTTTGCACTCATGAACTGTGCCTTTGCGCTCCTTGAATCGGCGCTTGGCGCAAAAACATGCCACGTGTCAACCATAGACACGATCTGCGCTTTGCGCTCCTGAAAACAGCGCACTGCGCTCTTGGGTTGGCGCTCAGCGCCAAGCGCGCCACGTGTCACTCACTGGTGCACCCATAAACTAGTGCAGCGCGCTCATAAATTAAAAGCGTAGTATGCTAACAAACTAGCGCTTAGTGCTAAGCGCGTGTTCATACCATAATATTGCATTATTATATTCACCATTCTTATGCATTTTACAAATAAACAGGTGCTTTTGACCCATGTCTGCTACATAGTACAGGTTACAGGTTCTTGGAGCAAAAACAGTGAAAAAGATAAAAGACGATGCAAAAGTGGGACTACGACCAACAAATAGAAGGATCTTGATCAAGCCTACACGAAGATCAGTTCACAAAATAGAAGGCATCGCAAGGTTCAAGAGTTCGACACAAAGCGAACGGTTAAAGTCCACTGCATTACTCACTGTGAAGATCTGGAAGAGAACGAGAGAATATTCTAAAGAATCAACTGCAGAAACAGGAAGTACAAGTCAACCAAAGCCAGCAGAAGAAATTTCAAAGCACAAGCTTCTCTTTTGGCCGCGGAACCGCGGCCAAACCATGGCTGCGGCCGCGGTTCCGCGGCCATGTTGAGCACGTAGAGGAGAATTTTTTTATCATATTCTGAGGCGGCGCTGACTAGTCTTCCTAGGGGTATTTTTGTAAATGCAGACATGCGGCAATTGTAAACCTAGGGTTTTCTATGTCCTATAAATAGAGACCCAAATTCTTGTATTAGGTCATGCCTCTTTTCATTAATAAAATTTAGAATTCTTTTTGGAGAGCATCAATTTGTAAGTTCTTAATTTATTTTCTGCCCTAGGTTAAATTTATTATCTGCCCTAGGTAATTTCTATTCTTGCGCTAATTTAAATTTAATTCTTTGCCCTAGTTAGATAGTTAGATCTTTTATTCTCTGCCCTAGATAAATGTTTTTCAATTCCCTAATGAGCGAGTAGTCTCCTCACTTGTTAGGGTTAGCCTTGGGGAAGGTTTGAGAGATGAAGATCTCTCACCCCTTTCTTGCCCATCACATATAATTAATAGGACTTCATGCATACATGCACACACCGCTCCCTACGGCACCCTATCCCAGGATGTAGCGGTGATACCGTAGTATAAAGGTCCTGTTGCGCGTATTTTCCATAGAGGTTAGGGTAATGATTGATAAAGGAAGGACAAGAACCTAGAGGAAGGAACATCTTTCCGAATGGTTCTAATCCTCTCTATTAATAATTACCATAACTCTTAATAGATCTTAATATGGTTATAGAAAGCGGTGAGATTTATTGACTTTCCAAACTTAACCTAAACCTAACCCTAGTAAGATTTAGATCTAAATAGATTTAGTTTTTAGATTTAATCAATAAATCCGACACCCATCGGAATTAGCTCGTAAGAACAATTAGGAAATTCACAAAATCCCTGTGGACCGACCCGTACTCACCGGCTAGCTACCAAGCGACGCCGTTCTTGATTGCGGTTTGAAATATTTTTGATAAATCAAATGGCGCCGTTGCCGGGGATGGCGTGTTATTTTCTTTTTGCAATTTCGGGTTAATATAAATCATAAAAATCATTAAAAAAACTGAAAAATTAAAAAAATATATAAAAATTTATCATCTTTGTATTTTGTGAAGGGTATTTTTGTGTGAATTTTGCAGGATCTACATCAAGTTCGGATCTGAAAAAATCCAGAGATCAAAATAGAAAACGAAAGATCTGAAAAGCAGAGGATTTCAACAACAGAACAACAGAAAAAATCTCAGGAACTGCGCCCCCTACTCCACCGCTTTTCCGCTGCGCCAACCCAGCTTTGACCGCACATCCGCGGTCAGGAGGTGACGTCATCATCTCCAAATTTTTCTCGGGAACCGAGCACGCCAGACGGTTTAGCCGCATGATGCTGACGTCAGCACGAGGAAATTGCACTGTTTGTTCCCTTTCTCTCTCCTTTGCAACCTAAAATATATCTTCTGAAAAATCTCCTGCAGGATTCTTCGCGCTTAAAAAAACTTTCCCCTTCCAATAATAAATCTTGCGCAGGATTCTTTGCGCCGCGCTTAACAAATAAATTTTTTGATTGCAAGTGGTTATTACTGTTTTGCATATTTTTAATCGGACTTTAAGCGGTTTGAAACCAATCCAGATTGGGTGGGGATTTTATCACCCTTCCCAGGACCCCAAAAATCACAAAAGGAATCTTGCATTGACCAATTTTAATTAAAAAATTACAAGATTCAGCCCTAAGGACGTCGCGCTCAATAGGATAGAGGACTTGTTGTAGGCATCGGCCGTTGATCCTAACCTGACTGTTCCCCTTCGAAAGACGGCGACGACGTGAAGACGTCTTGCCTGAGATTCGGGGCAGATGCTTTTTAGTTTTATCCGTCCACCTCACCGAAGATGCCAAGTTGATTTATGGCACCGTGTATCGTAGGTTTGGACGGATGCGGCCGATGTAGCAGATTTCGTCAGATTCCCCCTCGCTTGAGGGGTTTTTGATTGTGGGGACGCTCTTCCCTGCAGGCGCAAGCCCCTGCAGTTAATTACGCTACCGCGTCGCGGTAACCAGTCTCTCCTTCTCCAGAAATTTCACTTCGTGTCGCGTATGTTTGTTTGTTTGTGGATGCCCGTGGATTGTATACGGAGACTAAGTAATGCCGTCGCCCGTAGGACGTGGATTAGTCCAAATCCGTATTTACTTAGATTTGGGTTTGGTGTTTTAGTTTAAGGATACGTTAGCCGCATTGAGGCTAAGATCAACTTAAATGTTTATTAAGGATACGTTAGTCCAATTTGAGACTAAGATCAACTTAACGGGTAGAGCAGTTGAGGGCTCTATTGTTCCAGTTTAGGGACGTAGTGGTCCGTTTAATGTGTATGGCCGTCGGGACCCATCACCTCTCTGACGACGTTGAAGGATTACAACGACAGGTGTCAGAGGATTTCGGAGATGTGCCCTTGAACCAAAGTTGATTTGGAGTTTTATAGTCCATTTGAATGTTTAAGGATACGTTAGCCAGGTTTGAGGCTAAGATCAACTTAAACGGGATCGTTTAGATCCGACAAAAGAGCGTTTGGGGGGCTCTATTGTTCCAGTTTAGGGACGTAGTGGTCCATAGGTAGTTTAAGGACATTGCGGTCCATTGCCAGTTTTGGGACATGGTGGTCCATCATTCCCATTTGGGGACGAGAATTAGTTTAAGGACGTTTCGGTCCAAAATTTCCATTTTGGGACGAATATTAGTTTAAGGACGTTTCGGTCCACGAGTTTAAGGACCCCGCAGTCCATATTAATATGTGGTTGTTGGGACCCGTCACTTCTCTGATGTCGTTGAAGGATTACAACGACATGTGTCAGAGGAGTTCGGAGATGTACTCTCGAACCGGATGTAAATTGATTTAAGGGAGCAGCCATGCTCAGTCAATTTAATTTGAGGACTTACGGCCATGATTGGGCTAAGTCCAGTTAAAAAAATGTTCAACATTTTTATTTGTCTTTGGCCTATTAGGCCTGTGCTAGGGCTTTGCCCCATTTTAAATAATGCACTGCATTTTTTGTTTTGTTTGGGCTCTGCCCTTTTATAAATGATGCAGAGCATCTATTTTGTTTGGGCTCTGCCTTTTTACTGCATTGCATTTTATTTTGGCCTGCTAGGCTTTTTTAATTTGGGCTTGGCCCTTCAGTAAACAATGCAGTGTATTTGTCAGGCACTTTGCACCAATCATTAAGCGCAAGCGCTTGTGGTGGTGACACGTGTCACGCAAGCGCAGTGCGCTGCGCCAGTGCGCTGAGCTTGCGCTGCTGACACGTGTCGCGCTCTGATGAGCGCAAGCGCAGCAGCGCAGTGCGCTGCTGACACGTGGCGCTCCCTGGTGGCTTGCGCCAACGCAGGAGTGCAATGGTGCAGTTTTTGCAAGTGTAGGGCACTGTTTTATCTTTGGATCAATTTTAGATCAAAGAAAACAAGTTTTTCTTGTTTTCAAAGAACCAGTGGTTCATAAAAAGTGCAAGGCACTGTTCTTATTTCTTTTTCTTTTTTATTGAAGATCATTGACCATGTTCTTGGATCAATGATCTGTTCATAAGAGAATCTTCTCTTTTTCTAAAGGTTTTTTACCTTTTCTTTTTGTTTTTGAAGAGTTCTCTCAAATTCTTCAGAGTTCTTTTTTCTTCTCGATCTTGATGATGATGTTGATGATTTTTAATTGGATTTGGGGTCTAGGGGCTTTTTTATAATGCCAATTAGTTTGTTAAATTGGTTAGAAAGATCTTTCTCTGAGTGATTTGGGGATTTTTCCCCACCGTTGGATCTTTAATTTAAGGGCTTCTGTTTTACAGAAGGCAATCTTCTTATTTTTAACAAGATTGAGAGAGATCTTTTAGAATTTTAATTCTGTTTGGCGCAAGCGCACCTGCTCTTGACACGTGTCGCGCAGCGCAACTGCGCCAGCGTAACTGCGCTTGACACGTGTCGCGCAGCGCAGAGCGCAGCGCAACTGCGCTGCCACGTGTCGCGCAGCGCAACTGCGCTAACACGTGTCGTACAGCGCAAAGTGCTGACACGTGTCGCGCAGCGCAGAGCGCAAGTCAACTGAAGCGTTGCTTCTTTTATAGAGCCTTACTCTTATTGAGTGCGCTGCCTTGGGCGCTGCACTCCCTGCGCTGGCGTGTCTGATTTTGACACGTGGCGCTCTGCACGCAGCGCAGGGGATCTGAAGCGTTGCTTCATTTATTTTAATTTTAATCTTCACTTTAATTTTCAAAATAGAGCCTTGCTTTGATTGGGGGAAACAGAAGCGTTGCTTCGTTTCCCGCCTTAGAATTTGAACAGAGCTCTGCTCTGATTAGGGTAAACAAATACCCCCAACGTTGCGCTTATGTGGCCTCCAAACGTGAGCGCAGCGGTGGCAGAATTCCAACCATCGCGCCATCGTTTGGAAGTTGAAACTGCTCTCAATGCCTATTAATAGGACCTTTGGTCCCTCAGTAGATGATTATCATCCTCAAAATTTTTACTTTCAGAATCTTAGAGCCCTGCTCTTTATTTTCAAGAACTTCTAGAGTTAAACTCTTAAAACCTTTAGGTAAAAATTAAAATTAAAATTAAATTAAATTAAATTAATTTTCATTGACAGAGCCTTGCTTTCAATAGATCCTCGATCTAAAGAAAACCCATTTAGGATTTCACTTAGCAGAGCTTTGCTCTCGAGGGGTCTAAGGAGAACCCTATTAGGGTTCCATTAATAGAGCTCTGTTCTCTAAAAGATTTTTCCTGGATTTTCTTAATTCATTAATAGAGCTTTGCTCCTTCCAAATTATATAGAAGAACTCTTGAGAATTCTTCATGGATCTTGGGAGTTAAAGATAGCATTTTGTATTATTATTATTATTATTATTATTATTATTATTATTATCTTCTCAAAGCAAAGCTCTCAATGTTTTTAGGGGATTTTCCTCAAATTCTCTTCATAATTGATTTTGACAGGCGTCACTCTTGTCTGCAGAGCATTTCTCTCGAGGATTTTTAACTCCATATGCTTTTTCCTCATTGCTAATTTTCTAATGATGTTTCCTTCAGGCATTATGGCGGTGCGTCTATACAGTCTGCACGAATTCATTACCTACGTGGATATCTATGCACAGGGCCGTCAACAAAACCAAGAGTTTACAGACGCCCAATGTGCAGAGGTCATGGGTCGTCTGAACGCACGCGTTGGTTGGCTGCTCCCTCGCTGTTTTGCTCTCTTGAAATTCGTGCTGGGAGCAATCTGGAGAGAACTCCCGAGGTTTCACGAGGCCCTACCGCTCAATGCACTGGATGATGCCGAAGACAAGGTGCATTCAGTGTATCTGTCGGGGTTGATCTCGAAGAAACGGCGGCATAGCCTCATCGACATCCTGCATCAAATTTTCCAGCAGACGACGATAATTGCTACTTATCGAAGGCTGGGGGGCCTCGCCGAAGATCTTGACACCCAGGAGCGCGAGAGGCTGGGCACGAGAATAATCAGAAAGGCCAGAAGAACTCTGGATGGCCTTACTTTTGAATTCCTCAATCCGTGTCCTGGATCTGAGGTTATTCCACTGTAATAATGTTTCTCGTTTATTGCTTTTATGATTGTAAGAATTTTTGGCAATATAAATGAAATTTTTTTATCCCAGCTTATCTTATTTCTCGTTCGGAGTCTTTTGCCTATGCATGAATGAGTGTGTCTCGAACGCTTGATCAAATGTAAATTGGATGTTCTTTCTGTCGCTTTCTTCTCTTATTATCGGCATGCTGTCTTGATAAACATAATTGACGGATAATAGAGTAAGCATCTAGATTTCTCTAAGAGATAGCGATGGCTTAGGCCGCAGGTTCAGATCTGCCGCCTAAGACTTTTCAACTCTATGAGCCGTGAGGGTCTCATAGAGATTTTTCTCCCTACGGATCGAGAGGATCTCGTAGGTGTATTTTCTCCTTAGGAATCGTGAGGATTCCTAAGTGCGTTTTCTCTTATAAGTCGTAAGGATCTTATAAGAGAATTTTCCCTCTTACGAGTCGAGAGGACCCGTAAGCGGTTGGTGAGTTGACTTGTTTCCGAGTCGAAGTATTGCTCCGACGGGGAGGCCGTTGGCTGACTTGTTTCCACGACGGAGGTCATTGGCTGACTTATTTCCGAGACGGAGGTCATGGACTGACTTGTTTCCGCGACGGAGGTCATTGGCTGACTTGTTTCCATGACGGAGGCCATTGGCTGACTTGTTTCCGAGACGAAGGTCAATGGCTGACTTGTTTCCGAGACGGAGGTCATTGGTTGACTTGTTTCCACGACGGAGGTCATTGGTTGACTTGTTTTCGAGACGGAGGTCATTTGCTGACTTGTTTCCGAGACGGAGGTCATGGACTGACTTGTTTCCGCGACGGAGGTCATTGGCTGACTTGTTTCCATAACGGAGGTCATTGGCTGACTTGTTTCCGAGACGGAGGTCAATGGCTGACTTGTTTCCGAGACGGAGGTCATTGGTTGACTTGTTTCCACGACGGAGGTCATTGATTGACTTGTTTCCAAGACGGAGGTCACTTGCTGACTTGTTTCCGAGACGGGGGTCATTGGTTGACTTGTTTCCGAGACGGTGGTCATTGGTTGACTTGTTTCCGAGACGGAGGTCATTGGTTGACTTTTTTCCGAGACGGAGGTCATGGACTGACTTGTTTCCGCGACGGAGGTCATTGGCTGACTTGTTTCCATGACGGAGGTCATTGGCTGACTTGTTTCCGAGACTGAGGTCAATGGTTGACTCTAGGTTGTATGTGAACCGTAGAGTTTTGGAACTGGGGACTTTGCCGTGGCTTCGATTGGTGATGTCACGTCCATGTCCTGCTGGAATGAGGAGGAACGCCGCTGTTGGTTTCCAGGCTGTAGATGTGGTCGTCGAGATCTGACTTCCCTTTGACGCAGCCTGGTGGGGAAATGTAGTCCCCTTTCCTTTTTTTTGTTTATGCCCATGGATTGTATACAGGGGTCACTATGGACTTACCTGCAGGGCAAAAGTTTCATTCTTTCATTTTTTTTTATTTCTTTCTGCGATGCTCTATCATTTCAGCTTTTTACATCGCGAAAGTCGCGATTGCCCAATCATTTCGGCTATTTTTCGCGGTGCCCAATCATTTCAGCTATTTATTTTATTTTTACTCGTTGCTTTTTATTGCGAGTTGCCCAATCATTTCGGTTATTTTGCATGCATACGTTTTTACTTGCTGCTTTTTATTGCAAGTTGCCCCATCATTTCGGCTATTTCGTATGCATGTGCGGCCTACTGGCTTTTCGCTGTAAGCCTGGAATTAGACACCGATTTCGGCATCAGCACCACTACAACTGGGATATTGCCAGGAGCGAATCATCATCTGTCTCCGTCGGTGTCAAACAAAGGTGGCTTAGTGAACAGGGTTAAGGTCCTGTCAACTAAGGCTTTTGACTTCATGAGCCGTAAGGGTCTCACAAAGTTATTTCTCCCTACAAGTCGTGAGGATCTTGTAGGTGTATTTTCTCCTTAGGAATCGTGAGGATTCCTAAGTTCATGTTCCTCTGTAAGTCGTAAGGATCCTACAAGAGGGTTTTCTCCTTGTAAGTCGAGAGGACTTATAAGGGTTGTCCATCATGCGTACATATCTCCAGTCATAGATGGGACTTGGTTAGGGAAATGTTTGTTCGCGCCTGTGGATTGTATACAAGGGTCAGTATTGAGCCACTTGTAGGGCAATATTGGAGGTTGTGGGGGTTGCTTAAGCACAGGTTTAGGTCTCTGTAACTTAAAACTTTCAAATCTTATGAGCCGTGAGGGTCCCATAAGAGAGTTCTCCTTACGAGTCGTGAGGATCTCGCAAGTGTATTTTTCTCCTTAGGAATCGTGGGGATTCCTAAGTGTGTTGCTCCCTTGTGAGTCGTAAGGATCTCACGTGGGTGATTTCTCCTTACAAGGTCGAGAGGATTTTGTAAGTGTCCTTTAACGAGGTTGCGCCCTTCCGGATTTTCACAAACACTCGCCGGTAGTCCTGCTGTTTTTACTCACGGAGCCCTTTCGGGTTTTCATCCGTGCCCATTTTGCTTATGGACATACCGTTTTTTTTATTCTTTTTCTTTTTTCTTTTTTTTTTTATGAGGTCGCGCCTTTTCGGGTTTTCACGAACACTCGCCGGTAGCCCTGTTGTTTTTACTCACGGAGCCCTTTCGGGTTTTCATCCGTACCCATTTTGCTTATGGACATACCGTTTATTATTATTATTTTATATATATATATATTTTTTATTTTTTTATTTTTATTTATCTCATCAGCCTAAGGATGCTGCGGTAGTAGTTTAAAGATGTTTCGGTCCGTCATTAGTTTAAGGACGTTTCGGTCCGCCATTAGTTTAAGGACGTTTCGGTCCGCCATTAGTTTAAGGACGTTTCGGTCCGTCAGGAGAAGGCCGGCTACTGCTTATAAAGTTTGAGCCTAGAAAGATAGCGAGCGGACATAGTCGTCGTCATCTATCATTGACTTAGGTGGTAACTCGCTAAGCGTAGTATTTCTTTAGGAAGCGACCATTTATTGGCCTGAAAGGCCTTTCACCGTGCATATTCATGAGTAGATAGGCTCCACCCCGGTAGACCTTGTCTATGATGTACGGGCCTTCATAGTTCGGCTCGAATTTTCCCCGCTTGGCGCGATTGGGGATCATAGGTTTTTTGACGATTAGCACGAGTTCGCCTTGGCGGAATGTCCTCGGCCGAGTCAATCTTTCATATGAGCGCATCATCTTTGCTTTATAAGCTTCCAGATTTTGTTGCACTATGAGCCGTGTTTCATCAAGGGCATCAAGCTTATCAAGCCGAAGGTGAGCATTTTCTTTGTCCGTCAGCTCGTAATGGACTGCCACTCGTAGCGAGGGTAACTCTATCTCGAGGGGAACTACTGCTTCTGTACCGAATACCAACGCATATGGCGTTGTGTTCGTGGCCGTCTTGAATGTAGTTCGATATGCCAAGAGAGCTTCTTGCAGTCTCTCGTGCCAGTCCTTCTTATTTCGGGACACCGTCTTCTTCATGATCTTTGTCAAGGTCTTGTTGAAGGCCTCAGCTAGACCGTTAGCTCGCGGATTATAAACCGAGGAATATCTCCAGTCTATATTTTGTTGTTGCGCGAAGCGACTGATCTTGTGGCTTCTATAAGCTGTCCCGTTATCGGAGATGATCCGTCGCGGAGTTCCAAACCAATATATGACGCGCGTCTTGAAGAAATGGAGGATATTCTCCGTCTTCACTTCCCTCAGCGGTACTGCCTCTGCCCATTTGGAGAAGTAATCAGTCGTCACCAGGATGAAATGATATCCTCTAGACGATGCTGGTTCGATGGGGCCGACTATGTCGGTTCCCCACATTTCGAACGGCCAGCTAGCCACTGTTGGATGTAGTGGATTTGGATGCTGGTGGATGAAGTCCCCGTGGATTTGGCACGAGTAGCATTGCTTCGCATATTCGAGGCAGTCCTGAATTATCGTGGGCCAGTAGTAGCCCATCCGTTTGATCTTCAACTTCATCTTCGGGCCCGCTTGGTGAGAACCGCAGAGTCCGTCGTGAACTTCCTGAATGACTCTTTTTGCTTCGTCAGGTCTCAGACATCTCAACCACAGAGAATCAAATGATCTCTTGTACAGAGTATCATTGACGAAGGCGAAAGACAGAGCTCGTTTCATAAGCTGATGTCTTGAGGACGCATCTTCGGGCGTTCGACGGTATTTGAAGTAGTCTATAAAAACTTCTCTCCAATCCTCGGCCTTTTCCCGGTCTTTTATTTGCAGGGTCACCTGTTCAGAATCTCCCTTTTCTTCAGATGATTCCGGAGATATTTCTGCTGGGGCAAGCACTCGACGGCTTTGTACCATGATTCTGACGTCATCGAGGTTCTCGTCAGCCAGTTCTTTAGCGAGCTTGGCTAATGCGTCCACCTTGCTGTTTTCCGCGCGCGGTATGTTTTCCAAAGTGTAAGAAGGGATTTGGGTCAACAATTGTTGCATCTTTTCGCCGTACTTTACCAACTCTGGTTTGCACGTTTGGTAGTCGCCATTTACTTGACTGATGACCAGCTAGGAGTCTCTATATATGAGGAGGTTTTCAATTCCCATGTCGATAGCGATCTCAAGGCCTGCTATCAAAGCTTTGTATTCGGCTTCATTATTCGTCCTCGGCTCTGTCAAGGAGAAGGCGAAGCGCATAATCCCTCCTTGTGGAGTTACGAAGATGAGGCCTACCCTCGACTTGATTATAGGGGTGTTTTGTCTGCGCTTCTTCATGGAAGATGCTCCATCGAAATAAAGCTCCCATCGGGTATCGCCTCCATCAATCGCGTCAAACGCATGTTCGTCTGGCAGATCGCAATTCAGAGGAGAATCAGCAGGTATCGGATGCTCAGCGAGGAAATCGGCAATAGCTTGGCCTTTCACTGCTTTGAGAGGTTGATAGGTTATCGAGAACTCCATCAAGAGTAGGGTCCATTTAGCGAGTCGCCCTGTCAATATGGCCTTCGACATTAAATATTTAAGGGGGGTCTACCTTCGAGATGAGACGGACTTCATGTGCCAATGCATAGTGCCTGAGCTTTGTTATCGCAAAGAACAATGCCAGGCAGTGTTTTTCAATGAGGGAGTAGTTGCTTTCTGCCCCTAGAAGAACTCGACTTAAGTAGTAGAGTGCTCTTTCATTCCCCTGGTCATTCTCTTGTGCTCATAATGCGCCTAAAGAACTTTCGAGGGCGGTTGTATAAAGAATGAGGGGCCTTCCCTTGACCGGAGCAGCCAGCACTGGCGAGTTTTGCAAGTACTGCTTGATTTCGTCTAGTGCACCTTGGCATTTTTGATCCCAGACGAACGGGGTTCCCTTCTTCATCAAGTGGCTGTAAGGACGACACTTGCCTGAAAGGTTGGCTATAAATCGCCGTATATACGCGAGCTTCCCTTGGAGAGACCGCAGCTTTTTGAGAGTCTTTGGCGGAGGCATTTCCATGATCGCCTTAATCTTTGATGGATCTATCTCAATACCTCGGTGTCGGACGATGAATCCCAGGAATTTACCCGAGGAAACTCCGAATGCACACTTGAGAGGGTTCATCTTCAAGTTGTATAGTCGAAGGCGTCGAAATACAGTCTTCAGATGCTCGAGATGTTCCTCGTATGATTTGCTTTTAACCACGAGATCGTCGATATAGCACTCGACGATTTCATGTATGTGGTCATCGAAGATCTTCGTCATGGCTCTCTGATAAGTGGCACCGGAATTCTTTAGACCGAAGGGCATCACTTTATAACAGAATATACCCAAAGGAGTCCTGAAGGCGGTGTGCTTCTGGTCTTCGGGATGCATCTTTATCTGGTTATACCCTGACGAGCCGTCCATGAAGGAGAAAACCTCATGAGTGGACGTATTGTCTATCATCAGTTCGGTGACTGGCACTGGGAAGTCGTCCTTCGGGCAAGCCTTATTGAGATCCCGGAAGTCCACGCATATGCGCACCGTCCCATTTTTCTTCATTACCGGGACGATGTTGGCGATCCACTCGGGATACTGGACCTCCTGGATAAAGCCAGAGTCGATTAGCTTCTTGACCTCGGCATTGATACTCATCTCAAGCTCGAGTCGCATTCTCCTCGGCGCCTGTTTGACTGGCTTGACGTCCGGGGATATTGCCAATTTGTACACAGCAATTTCTGGATCTAATCCCGGCATTTCGGAATAGTTCCATGCGAAGCAATCTCTATGCTGCATAAGCAGGTCTTTTAATGCAGCCACCCTTTCTTCAGACAGTAGCTCGCTGACGAATGTCGGTCGCGAGTCGTTCGCCGTCCCCAACTCAATTTTCTTGAGGTTATCCGCAGTGGTATGGATTACATCTTCCAGCTCTTTTGGCGCTGGTGGAAATTCTGAGATCACCTCATCATTGCTGTTTTCGAAGCACCAGGGAAGATTATCCATGTTCTCGGGCTCTTCTTTTAATATTGTTATCATGTGACAAGTGCGAATCCGCTTTCAAGCCCAATGTGGAGTTGGTTCTGTTCTCGTGGCTTTGGGTTCATGCTTCTGTGGCGGCATTACCCTTCAGTTGTCAGACAGAGCAAGCTTGCCAAGCTGATGCTGATCTTCGACCCAATTCTTGAAGGTGAAGCAGTCTTCGAGAGGATGCCCTACCACTCGGTGTAAAAGCAATAGTCTGGGTGTGAGACTTCGCCTGCTTGTTCGGGCTGTTTAGACTCCGGCAGTGTAAGCATCTGATGTTTTAGAGCGAGGTCAAGTATTTTCTTCGTCTTGTCCCGAGGAAAAGAGTACGCTCGACCCATTTTTCTTATGAGGGATAGATCGGAACCGCTCGATTCCCGCTTACGCGGTTTATTAATCCCGCTTTGTTGTTGTCGAGCGCCTTTTTCACTTTTCGACTTGTTTCTGCCTCTGCGTCGAGCCTTTTTTATAACAGGTTGACAGGGGGCAGCATTTTCGTCTTTCACGGCCTGTTGAAGGAGGCGTTGCGTTTTGGCTTTCTCGTAGATGGCCATTTCGCGGTTATGGTCGTCTCGGACATTTTGACCGTCTTCCCTTATAAGCTTGTCCATTTGTTCTTCGAAGGACGGACTGGGCACTTTTGTATCTGGAACTTTTACTGGTTCAGGATTAACGTCCTCCTATTGAGCATCCGCTTCTTCATTGAAGTCATGCATGACGTAACAGTCGCGGAGCAGCTCTCGTTTCTTGGACCGAATGTATCCGAGCCCGATTGTTCCCATCCTCCCACTAGGCAGCTTGTGCTGAGTTCCGAGGACGTTCCAGACCCTGTCGTAGAATCTGGCTTTCCGAGCGGTCTGCTTGAAGGATATCCCCTGGCGCTTCAATAGCCTTTTCAAGCCTTCCGTATAATATCTGGGGAGACGGATGGGTTGAAGCCTGTCAAGCGTAGGATCCGCACCGTGCCAGGTCTCTTTCTCTACCTTATTTTCTTCAGAGCGGTAGAATAGAATTGCCTTTTCGCCTTCTCGCCTGGGAGGGACATAGAACGTCTGCAGCTCTTCTACACTGTAGATATCAAGTGCATCCAGTTCTTTATGGTGTTTAGGTGGAACCATGGCGACTTGCAGACTTTGCTCTTCGTCAGCGGGCGTTTGTATTGAAGGCCGAGCAGAGAATACAGCATGGACCTCATCCTCCGAATCACCACCAAAGATCAACGTAGGAGCGGATGGTTCCGGCTTGTTGTATTGGGGCGGACCCGAATAAACTATCTCCTTTTCCTCCTCGGTATCACTGCCGAAGACAGGGATGGTAACGTTAGTTTTGTTCTCCGGCTTGTGACACCTTTCCGTGTCTTCGAAATTCGGTAAGAAGTATTTGGCATCTTCATATTTACGAACTTCGTTCACGGAAAACGGATTCAGTTCTCCCGACACGGTATACTCGAGACCATCCCTAAAATATTTCATACACTGATGCTGTGTAGAAGGGATGATGTTGTACTCGTGTAACCATGATCGGCCGAGCAGAGCGTTGTAGCATGTTTTGGCATCTATGATGTGGAATTTAATGTCCGTGACGAGCAACCCAAAGCGCAGCGTCAGTATCACAGATCCAAGAGTCTTTGATGATTGGGAGTCGAACCCGGAGATGGTGATCTTGTCCCGAGCAAGGTGCTGGACGCTCATGCAGATTTCCTTTAACACCCGCACGTTAAGTAGATTAACAGATGGCCCGTTATCGACCAGGATTTTTCCTATCTTTATATCGTGGTAGTATCCTGAGATATAGAGGGGGCGATTGTGTTCGCACGTCCCAAGGAGAAGGTCTTCATCGCCGAAAGTGATATCGGCCGTGTGCACTTCCTCCAATTCATCCTTCTTCCTTTCTTCAGCCAGGAAAGCTTGGAATTGTTCCGGCTCCTGTAGTGCCTTGATTAACGAATCTCTTGCCTCTTTTGATAGTAAAAAAACGTCAAGAATGCTGAGCCGCGAGGGTAATTTTCTTAAATGCGCTAGAACGTTGTAATCCACCTATTTTTCCTTGGCGGGTCCTTGGCGGCTAGCTCTTCCATGACTTGGTCATCTAAGGCGATATCCTCAGAGACCTTTTCTTTCCCTTTATCTTTTTTGTTTGGGGGTGCGAGATTCTTTTCGGTTAGCGTCCGATTACGCAGTCGGATATTTTCACAGACCTTCTGCTCTTTTCCTTTTCCCGAGGTGGACTCTTTAAAGAGAGGGCCAAGCTCCAGCTCCTCGTCAGAATCGCTCCCGAATGTGAGCACTTGTGATTCCCCGGCGTTAACCTGTAACGCCCCACGCCCCAGTACAGATGGTATTGTCCGCTCTGGCCGAAACCGCACGGTTTTTCCCTTTAGAGCGAACCGGACCCGACCAGGGGCCACTTCCCAGAAGGTCACCCATCCCAAGACTTCCCTGGCCCGAGCACGCTTAACTACGGAGTTCTCAAGCTCCTGTAGTTCCGGTTCACTTAAAATGCGCCTCTGTAATTGAGGGTGGTATCATTACATTTATAATGCAGTTCATTCCTCTTTCGGAATGTGTTCTGAAGATTCCCTATTGTTCTACAGTGGGTCCCAGGGACTCAAGAGGTGGCCCCCACGGATTCAAGAGGTGGCCCCCGCCCCCTTGGCATGACAATTGGCGTGGCACTTTGTTCCGTGTGGCACTTTGTTCCGTGAGCAAGAACCGGGTCCCGACATTCTCCCCACCTTTGAACAATAGTTCGTCCTCGAACCACAGACCTACTACTGAGGGACCTGCATGGGCCACCATAAATGTAACGCCCGACATTCAAAGAAGAAAGAAATAGAATGTAGTCGGCGAACAGGTCGCTCGGTAAGTCCCAAATATAAGGAGAATTAGGAAGACAGTGTAAAAGTATTTTCTAAAATATTATAATGTTGAATATTATGGAATATTGAGTTAACGCTGTTGTTTGTAGCTTGGTACAGAAGGATGCCAGTGTATACGAGGGGGATCTCTATATGCTAGAGATCAGGGCAAAAGGAAGTACAAGGAACCGTTATGCCACGGTACAACAGCAATAGGATTCAGGTTAGGTGTCTTAATCTGACCACCTTGTGCCACCTTTAACAGCTTCCGTACCAATCTACCCCTTAAACCCCGTAGTGTTTTAACAGTATTGTTGTATTGGAATATGTAAGTTGGGTGACTGACCAAAACCATGATATCAGTAACATGTTGTAACTGTATAAGCAGGTAAATGGAATATCAGGATAAAGGATGAATATCCATGGTTTGATTCAGTCAAAATGAATAGATTGTTAACTGGATTCAGGGATTCATGTATTCAAATTGTGTTGTAATATAAAAGAATATAGATTGACTTGAATCATATTCAAGTCAGAAATAGTCAGACTCTAACCGAGTCAGACTAAAAGAAAGCTAATTTGAAGTTCAATATTAGTTAGGGCTCTTATTGTAATTTGTAAAACTTGAGGGGGTTTTATGTAAAAAGTACTTTTGTATAGTTTACAAAATACACCTCAAGTATTTAATAATCGTCTTTATTGTTATAATGAATGTGAATTTTATTTGTGTTATTCTAGTGAATATATCCTAATAAAAGTATTAATTGTTTTATCTGAAATTCATGGTATTTTAATGTAACTTTTAATCTTTTAATTTTAGGAAAAAGTGGAAATTTTATCTTATGATAAAATAGGTGTTTAAAAGATAATTATATATATATATTAACACATGAATAACTTTTAATTGAATATTTTATTTTCAAAAATCTCATTTTTTCATAAATGTCGTATTTTAAACCTTTCGAGACCGAATGCTCCTTGCGGAGGTCTGAATCTCGCACTACTAGCCTGCGGGTGCACGATGAACCGTACTATCCCTAACAGGTTCCCCAAAAGTGGGTTGTAGCGGCACTTTGCTTAGGTTTTATAAATACTATTCATTTAGGAAAACGGTGTTATAAATATAAGGTATTTATTTGCAAAAGAGTATAGTTTTCCGTATTTTAGTTGTTAGGGTTTCCTAAGCCAACTAGCCTATTTCTAAGGTCTAAACGATGAGTCATTAGAAGCCTCAAATCGGCTCTTCACCGTCAATTGCGGCCAGGTAAGTGTCAAGTAAGTGGGAAGGAACCACAGTCGTGGGCCTAATTAAAAACCACTAGCCTAGACACACTTGCCTAGACACCACAAGACAATTTAGATAAACGATCGATGTCCATGACCTATCGTGCTTTCATTTTATTTAAAATTTTATACAACTTAAAGCTTTCAAGTAAAGGTTATAAAGAATATGGTACTTTAGTGAAAAGTCCTGTAATTTCGTATTCTGTGTTTTGATATTTATCAATTAGGGTTATATTTGTGTGTGTGTAGAGGTAGGTCATTACCTCGTGACTTATTTTAAGTTTTGATGAAGTTTAGAGGTGAAACATGACATATTAAACTTAAAGGTATTAAAGCGCAAGAATACGGTATTTGAAAACGTTATCATTTCATGTGTGAAAATTCATTCAAATTGATTTCTACAAGTTTAGTGATCAAGATAAACATATTTAGGAGTGAGGGAATTGATTAAACGAAGAAAAATGAACTTCATGGTATTTTTATGAAAAGAATACGATATTGTAAAGAAGCTATCATTTCATGTGAGAAAGTTTGTTTAAATTGGTTTATGGGGGATTAATAGTCAACATGAATATAGGTAGGTATTATGTATTAGGTGACAAGTGGAAATTTGCAGAAAAACCGGATCAGAAATCGTTTTGTTCCGATTTCCGTCGGGTTCCAAAAAGTCGTATTTTTTATATTAAAGAAAAGAGAGATAGAAGAGATGGGACTTACGGGTTTGGACAAGTTAAGGAGGCTAAGGGAAGTGGTGGTTGTCGATGCGTCGAAAACGTCGCGGAGGTTCTAGTCCGGTCGCCGGAATCCGTCGTCGGTTTCGGCAGCGCTTCGCTTCTCGCTCTTCGTACCGAGTTCTCGAGAATTTGGGAGAGTGGACTTAGAGTTGTGAGGTGAAAGGGTAGAGGGTAGGGGTCTTTATATAGGGCTAGGCTAGGGTTAGGGTTAGGATTAAAAAATAAAAAAAATATAAAAATCATTAAAATTTCATTAAATTTGGACTTAAAGGAGGTGTAATGCAAAATTTGTAACAGTACTGGGAAAATGGACCATGCAGGGGAATTGACCAAGTCAACACGAAACTTTTTCGTGTTGACGACTCGGCCGACCGGCCGAGTCCGGCCGGCGGCGCCGGCCGATTCGGCCGAGTCGGGTCTCGGTGGGTGGGGTTTTGTCTGGGGGGAATTTTGGTATACTTTATTTTTTATAAATTGCATTAATTTGTGAGTTATGGTTGTTTGACCGTTTGACTTCCCAAAAAAAATTAAAACAAAATGATATAAAAATTATGTGGGGCATGGTATTCGAACTCTGGTGGCTTGGTTCAGCAGTGCAAGGTATTACCAATGAGCTACAAGCTCCTTCTTGTAATTATTGTAAGAAAATAGATACTTAAATTGTTTCCAGCAACATCAATACTCCAAGTATACATCATATTTAAAGCAAATTTTGGTATACAAAAATTGGAGTTGTTACAATCTACCCTCCTTACAAAAATTTCGTCCTCGAAATTTACAACTTTTATTTGAGGACTAGTTTACAAAAAGGTGCGGATATCTTGCACGCATCTCATCCTCCCTTTCCCACGTGGATTCTCCTGGAGTGTCTTATTTCCACATTACCCGGACCAAATTAACTTCTTTATTTCGAAGTGTCTTCACTTTCCTCTCCAGGATCTCCACAGGTTGTTGCTCACAAGACAAATCGGGCTGTATCGTGAGCTCGGAATGATCAAGTACATGGCCGGGGTCACTCACATACCTTCTGAGTTGGGATATGTGGAACACGTTATGCACTCCTTCCAATGAGGGTGGAAGCGCTAAACGATATGCCACTTCACCGACTCGTTCGAGTATATCGAACGGTCCAATGTATCTTGGACTCAACTTTCCCTGTCTTCCAAATCTGATCACTCCGCGGTTCGGAAAGATTTTCAGGAATACATGATCTCCTGGCTGGAACTCCAAGTGTCGTCTCTTCGCATCAGCCCAATGTTTCTGTCTATCTTGGGCTATGCGCATTCTTTCCCTGATAGTACGAACCACATCAACGGTCGCTACTATCATCTCTGGTCCAAGGAGTTCTCTATCTCCGATGTCGTCCCAACTTAATGGCGATCAACACTTCCTTCCATATAATGCTGCAAAAGGTGCCATTCTTATGCTTGCTTGGTAGCTGTTGTTGTACGCAAACTCCACAAGATGCAGGTGATCTTCCCACGATCCTTTGAAGTCGAGCATACATGCTCTGAGCATATCCTCCAAGATCTGAATAGTTCGTTCCGACTGACCATCTGTTTGTGGATGATAAGCCGTGCTGAAGTTCAGACTTGTTCCCAAGCTAGCTTGCAGACTTTGCCAAAATTGCGATCGGAACCTGGTGTCACGATCGGAGACAATGCAGACCGGTACTCCATGAAGTCTCACAATTTCCTGTATGAGTTCATGGGTATCAGAGATAGTACATTATGAAGAGTTTTTAAATCTAATTTAGATTATTACCTCCATATACTTCTTCGCTAATGTCTCAGTTGATTGGCCAACTCGAAATGGGATGAAGTGAGCCGGCTTTGTAAGTCGATCCACAATGACCCAAATCGCATCGTTACCCTTTGTGCTGCGAGGAAGAGTAATTACAAAGTCCATCGTGATGTGCTGCCACTTCCATTCTGGGATTGGTAACGGTTGGAGTAGTCCAGCTGTCCTGTGATGTTCAGCTTTTACCTGCTGACACACCAAACATTTTGCGACACTTCTGGCTACTTCACGCTTCATTCCATGCCACCAATAATTCTGACGTAGATCTTTGTACATTTTGGTACCTCCAGGATATACTGAATAGGGAGAGCTGTGAGCTTCTTTCATTAACTCTTCCCGAACAGGACCCTTTGGTACACACAATCTGCTGCCGTATCTCAAAGATCCGTCTTCATGGATGATGAAATCTATTCTGAGTCCATTCTCCACTTGTTCTCTGATCTTTTGCAACTTAGCATAGCTGGCTTGAGCTGCCTTGATCTGATTGACAATAGTTGATTGGACTTGTAGATTCATCAAACTCCAAACATCACCTGGCATGACTAGTTCAATCTCCATCTGATGTAGGTCCTGCTGAAGCTTCCACTGGGCGGTGAGATTCATTGCTAATGGTTGGCGAATAAGAGCATCAGGTACTACGTTCACCTTTCCTGGATGATATTGCAAGTTGATGTCAAAGTCCGCCATGAGTTCTAACCATCTTCTCTGCCGCATATTCAACTCCTTCTGAGTAAACACATACTTCAGACTTTTATGATCCGTGTAGATGTTCACTCGTTCACCAAGTAAGTAGTGGCGCCAAATTTTGAGAGCAAAGATGACGGCTGCCAACTCCAGATCATGCGTCGGATAATTGCGCTCATGAGTCTTCAGTTGTCTTGAAGCATAAGCCACAACCTTACCGTGCTGATGTAGAACACATCCTAGTCCCTTACCGGATGCATCACAATGTACTTCAAATCCTCCAGATTGATCCGGTATGACGAGAATAGGTGCATATGTCAGTCTTGACTTGAGTTCTACGAAAGCTTGCTCGCATGCTTCTGACCACACAAATTCTTCATCTTTTCGTGTGAGCTTGGTCAGGAGTGTTGCTATCTTCGAAAAGCCTTCAATGAATCTTCTGTAATATCCAGCTAAGCCTAAGAAACTTCGAATATCCTTCACCGATTTTGGTATAGGCCATTCGCTGACTGCTGAAACTTTGGCTGGATCCACAGAAATTCCTTCTCCTGATACGATGTGTCCAAGAAAACCAACCCGTTTTAGCCAAAACTCGCACTTGCTGTATTTGGCATAAAGCTTATGTTGTCGAAGAGTTTCCAGGACAATTCGTAAGTGCTCCGCATGTTCTTTCCGGTTCTTAGAATATACCAGGATGTCGTCGATGAAGATGACAACGAACCTGTCTAAATACTCCCGGAAGACTTGGTTCATAAGATTCATGAAGATTGCTGGTGCATTGGTCACTCCAAATGGCATTACTAGAAATTCGTAATGTCCATAGCGAGTTCTGAAAGCTGTTTTGTGAATATCAACTTCCTTGACCTTCACTTGATGATAACCTGAACGAAGATCTAGTTTAGAGAAGACGCAAGATCCACTTAGCTGATCGAATAAATCGTCGATGCGCGGAAGTGGATATTTGTTCTTTATAGTCACTTCGTTCAAGGCCCTATAGTCGATGCACATTCTGTATGAACCTTCTTTCTTCTTCACCAATAGTACAGGTGCTCCCTAACTTGAAGTGCTGGGACGAATCCGTCCTTTCGCCAGTAATTCGTCCAACTGTGTTCGAACTTCCTTCAATCCTTCCGGACTTAGTCTATACAGTGCTTTGATCACTGATTGTGCTCCTGGTACTAAGTCAATACTGAATTCAAGAGCTCGATCGGGAGGCAAACCTGATATATCGTCAGGTAATACATCGTCGAACTCTCGAACTACCTCCGGTCTTGATTCTTCCTCTGCCTGAGCTGCTGCAACTACTGTTTCCCTTGGCTTCGCTTTGTAAGTACTTTCTCCAATGTACGGTCTCAACTTTTAAAATAGAAGACCGGATGGTCTGGAATCTCGAATACTACCCTCCTTTGACGACAGTCGATGGTAGCATAAAAGGTTCCAAGCCAGTCCATTCCTAGAACCACATCGAAATTTGGTATGTCCAGTACCTTGAAGTCAGCGTAAAACTCTCGACTGCAGACGACGACTGGACACATGCTGTATCCTATAGTTGCCTTTAGAACACCATTTCCGGAACTGACGTTCCAGCTGGATACAAGCGGTGAGACTGGAATCGCATGGGCTCGGACAAACCGTTGCGACATAAAGCAGTGGGATGCTCCAGTATCAAACAGTGCAAGTGCAGGTAGTGAAGCTACTAGGATTGTACCTAAAGTATAAGGGATAGGTTTTAGGTATAGGGAAAGTGTGTAGATAACCAAAACTAAAAGATAAGTTTGAGAAGGGAGTTTACCGGTAATGACTTGGCCAGTGGCCTCAGCTTCTTCCACAGACATCATGAAAGCCTGGCGCTTTGGCACATTCCTCCTGGCCTGAGGAGCATTCCTCGGAACGTTCCTTTGAGCTTGATGGAACTGTCGAGGAGGTGGTGTAGCTTGAGGTCCCCTGGGTGGTGCAGGCAGTGCAAGTCTGGGAGCAGGTGCCTGAAGAGCTGGTCGCTGCTGATAAGTATTTGTTGGCCTGGGTGCAGCAACTGGGTTCTGCCTTAGGGGACAAGATCCAATACTGTGAGTAGCTGAACCGCAGATTAAGCAGAGGCGGTTGGCTCGACGGCAGTCCTTCATCATATGTCCAGTTCTCTTGCAGTAAGTGCAAAAGGCTGGGCTAGGACGATGAGTTGGTACTCCGGGTCGCCTTGGCACGAAGGGTGGTCTGGACGTGGCTCCACCTGCCATCTGATTGGTAGGGCGTTTGACTCCTGCAGACTGAGATCTGCCCCTCACTTTTATTACTGCCTCATAACTGCGGGCAGCTTCTAAGGCTTCCTCATGAGTCAAAAACTTTCCTGTGGATAGAGCAGCCTTAATCTCTGTGTCCAAACCTTGCTGAAAGCGACGGGCTCTGATATCGTCCGTCGGTATCAAGTGTGCCGTGAATCTGTTTTAAGATGTGTTAGCTGTGTAGTATGTGATATTTAAAAATTGAACTATTGTGACATATCTTACCGGCTCAACATAGTGAACTCAGCATCGTATTCATCTACCGATTTCTCCCACATTGATCCTTGCTGTAGATGAATAAACTGCTGCTCCATGGCGAACCTGGCAGTCACAGGGAAATATTTCGCGTCGAACTTCTCGCGAAATGTCTTCCATTCAATCGGCTGCGCTAGACGGGTTTCTTCCGCCTTCCACCAATTGCGAGCATTATCCGTGAGCTGTAGCTTCGCTACACGGACCCAAGCGTGGTCTGGCACTTGAGCTGCTGCCAGATCATCTTCGATACTTTGTGCCCATTCTTCTGCTTCAAGAGGGCTTCCTTTACCAGAGAACTGCTTTGGGTGCAAAGCTCTGAATTACTTTACTCCCGGTGCATCTGTCTCAGGACGACTCAAAAGTTGTTGTTGTCCCTCGAGAAGGCTGCGGATCGCATCAAATAGCATCGTTTGCTCAGCGGGTGGTGCAGTAACAACTGGAGTGAGAGGTAGTGCTGGAGGGGTGTTGTTGACGTTAGTGCTGGTGTTGTTCGGGGAATCTATGACCTTAAAGAAAAATTTGGGTTAGGACAGATTCAAATACATGAAATGATAAGATTCAAAGAATAGAGATTTGCAAGATTCAAAGAATATGAATTGTAAAGAATGTTTTAGTTGCTGGTTCTTGTGTTATATTTCTTAGGTTGTTCACGCAGACCAGAACTGCATGACAGGGATTCATACAGCTCTGACCTGCATGGGCCACCAACAAAACCTGTCACGCCCCGCTTCCCAGTGTACGGCGAAGTGGACGCGACGAGGCCCGCTACGTATATACTCAGAAGTACATACGCTAAGCGTAATTAAGCAATATAAAGTAAATCACAAGAGACAAATGATGTAGAAATAACAGCAACTTTTATTAATAACATTCTTTGTACAATACATGAAAGGAAAATACAACTGAAATGAAAAGCAATGCCTAAACAGTGGCATAACAATAAAGGAAATACTGGAAAGAACAAGGTACAATATCTAGAGCTCTGGGTCTTCGTGGAACTGCTCCAAGTATTCACCGGTGGGCTCGATCTCAGCTTGGTCCAAAGCACCTGACGACATTCAAAGAAGAAAGAAATAGAATGTCGTCAGCGAACAGGTCGCTCGGTAAGTCCCAAAGATAAGGAGAATTAGGAAGACAATGTAAAAGTATTTTCTAAAATATTATAATGTTGAATATTATGGAATATTGAGTTAACGATGTTGTTTGTAGCTTGGTACAGAAGGATGCCATTGTATACGAGGGGGATCTCTATATGCTAGAGATCAGGGCAAAAGGAAGTACAAGGAACCGTTATGCCACGGTACAACAGCGATAGGATTCAGGTTAGATGTCTTAATCTGACCACCTCGTGCCACCTTTAACACCTTCCGTACCAATCTACCCCTTAAACCCCGTAGTGTTTTAACAGTATTGTTGTATTGGAATATGTAAGTTGGGTGACTGACCAAAACCATAATATCAGTAACATGTTGTAACTGTATAATCAGGTAAATGGAATATCAGGATAAAGGATGAATATCCATGGTTTGATTCAGTCAAAATGAATAGATTGTTAACTGGATTCAGGGATTCATGTATTCAAATTGTGTTGTAATATAAAAGAATATAGATTGACTTGAATCATATTCAAGTCAGAAATAGTCAGACTCTAACCGAGTCAGACTAAAAGAAAGCTAATTTGAAGTTCAATATTAGTTAGGGCTCTTATTGTAATTTGTAAAACTTGAGGGGGTTTTATGTAAAAAGTACTTTTGTATAGTTTACAAAATACACCTCAAGTATTTAATAATCGTCTTTATTGTTATAATGAATGTGAATTTTATTTGTGTTATTCTAGTGAATATATCCTAATAAAAGTATTAATTGTTTTATCTGAAATTCATGGTATTTTAATGTAACTTTTAATCTTTTAATTTTAGGAAAAAGTGGAAATTTTATCTTATGATAAAATAGGTGTTTAAAAGATAATTATATATATATTAACACATGAATAACTTTTAATTGAATATTTTATTTTCAAAAATCTCATTTTTTCATAAATGACGTATTTTAAACCTTTCGAGACCGAATGCTCCTTGCGGAGGTCTGAATCTCGCACTACTAGCCTGCGGGTGCACGATGAACCGTACTATCCCTAACAGGTTCCCCAAAAGTGGGTTGTAGCGGCACTTTGCTTAGATTTTATAAATACTATTCATTTAGGAAAACGGTGTTATAAATATAAGGTATTTATTTGCAAAAGAGTATAGTTTTCCGTATTTTAGTTGTTAGGGTTTCCTAAGCCAACTAGCCTATTTCTAAGGTCTAAGCGATGAGTCATTAGAAGCCTCAAATCGCCTCTTCACCGTCAATTGCGGCTAGGTAAGTGCCAGGTAAGTGGGAAGGAACCACAGTCGTGGGTCTAATTAAAAACCACTAGCCTAGACACACTTGCCTAGACACCACAAGACAATTTAGATAAACGATCGATGTCCATGACCTATCGTGCTTTCATTTTATTTAAAATTTTATACAACTTAAAGCTTTCAAGTAAAGGTTATAAAGAATATGGTATTTTAGTGAAAAGTCCTGTAATTTCGTATTCTGTGTTTTGATATTTATCAATTAGGGTTATATTTGTGTGTGTGTAGAGGTAGGTCATTACCTCGTGACTTATTTTAAGTTTTGATGAAGTTTAGAGGTGAAACATGACATATTAAACTTAAAGGTATTAAAGCGCAAGAATACGGTATTTGAAAACGTTATCATTTCATGTGTGAAAATTCATTCAAATTGATTTCTACAAGTTTAGTGATCAAGATAAACATATTTAGGAGTGAGGGAATTGATTAAACGAAGAAAAATGAACTTCATGGTATTTTTATGAAAAGAATAAGATATTGTAAAGAAGTTATCATTTCATGTGAGAAAGTTTGTTTAAATTGGTTTATGGGGGATTAATAGTCAACATGAATATAGGTAGGTATTATGTATTAGGTGACAAGTGGAAATTTGCAGAAAAACCGGATCGGAAATCGTTTTGTTCCGATTTCCGTCGGGTTCCAAAAAGTCGTATTTTTTATATTAAAGAAAAGAGAGATAGAAGAGATGGGACTTACAGGTTTGGACAAGTTAAGGAGGCTAAGGGAAGTGGTGGTTGTCGATGCGTCGAAAACGTCGCGGAGGTTCTAGTCCGATCGCCGGAATCCGTCGTCGGTTTCGGCAGCGCTTCGCTTCTCGCTCTTCGTACCGAGTTCTCGAGAATTTGGATGAGTGGACTTAGAGTTGTGAGGTGAAAAGGTAGAGGGTAAGGGTCTTTATATAGAGCTAGGCTGGGTTAGGGTTAGGATTAAAAAATAATTTTAAAAAATATAAAAATCATTAAAATTTCATTAAATTTGGACTTAAAGGAGGTGTAATGCAAAATTTGTAACAGTACTGGGAAAATGGACCATGCAGGGGAATTGACCAAGTCAACACGAAACTTTTTCGTGTTGACGATTCGGCCGACCGGCCGAGTCCGGCCGGCGGCGCCGGCCGATTCGGCCGAGTCGCCGGCCGACTTGGCCGAGTCAGGGCCGAGTCGGGGCTCGGTGGGTGGGGTTTTGTCTGGGAGGAATTTTGGTATACTTTATTTTTTATAAATTGCATTAATTTGTGAGTTATGGTTGTTTGACCGTTTGACTTCCCAAAAAAAATTAAAACAAAATGATATAAAAATTATGTGGGGCATGTGATTCGAACTCTAGTGGCTTGGTTCAGCAGTGCAAGGTATTACCAATGAGCTACAAGCTCCTTCTTGTAATTATTGTAAGGAAATAGATACTTAAATTGTTTCCAGCAGTATCAATACTCCAAGTATACATCATATTTAAAGCAAATTTTGGTATACAAAAATTGGAGTTGTTACATAACCATACGACAATCGCCGGTATTTCTGTTGAGCCCCTCGGTCGCACCTTTCTGCTCCCGACGAGTTTTGCGCTTCTCCCGCTTAAAATGTTGTCGGTGAGCAACATATCCTTGCCACCATCTATCGAAAGTTTTGCACTCTTCAATAGGGTGCGAAATCTTCCGATGATACAAGCAGTAGGAGGGGTGCATTTCCGCTTCACCAGTAACGCTTCCTTCAGAGGATGGTAGGTTCATACCCTTTGACATGGCTTTAGTGAATCTTTTCCTCGTCTTGAATTTGCTTTTATCCGCAGTGGGTGTATTTTGCTTTAGCGGGAGTGTCTCAGCTCTTTCGTTAAGGCGCTGGCGCTTGGCCCTTTCAAATATGATCGCCTCACGTTCCCGATCAGCTTTACTTTTTAAGAGAGCTTCATTGAGGAATGCGTCGATTACTTCATCCGATGGCCCCAGAATTTTTGGTTCAGGATTTTCCCCCAGCTTTTCAGTACAAGGAGTCTCCTCATCGTCCATGAACGAATGGGAAATCACATGACAGCTCGCCACGTATTCTTCAGATTCGTCCGACGAACTTTCTCCCTCACCTTCCTCTTGAAAGACATGGTTGAGGAACTCTTGGAGTGTAATGGGAGTCCGTGTTTTCTGGTTGTATTCCTCCTGCGCGTCAATTTGTTTTTGTAAGTCCGTGCGCTTGTCGCCAGGCTTCACGGGCTTCTTTGATTTTTTTTTCTTCTTATTTGAAGATTTTGACGGCTGTTTATGAGTGCTTGGGCCATCACCATCGATCTTTTGAGTTGGACGTGGCTTCAACATCCCCTCAATGACCTGCGGTTCCAACGGGTTCTTCCACTTGATTGCAGGGCATGTTTGAAGATCGTTTAGCATCCTCTTTGTCTGGGCTGATAGTACAACCTCCCAAGGAGCTTCTTCAACGAGAGAGCATGTTGACCCCGTCGTATTCATCCTCTTAGAGGTGTGGGGCTGCGGCGGATTCACCTTCCATCTGTCGGACAATGCGAACTTGCCCTATTGGTACCAGGTCTTCAATCCAATTTTTGAAGACGTAGCAATTCTCGATCGGATGACCCAGTACTCGATGATAAGGACAGTAGTTGGGCTCATTGACATCATTTGGTTGTGACGGACGTTTTGGATCCAGCAGATTTATGAGTCGGTTGCGCAACGCCAGCTCGAATAATCTTCTCGTCTTATCTTGGGGAAACGAGTAAGGACGTCCTAACCTCTCCTCAAGGGGTACATGCGGACGCATATTATTTTGGCGGACAGCCAGTTTCGAGTTGCTCGGCTGCTGTTGCGCATTAGCGACAACGATCGCCTTACCTTTCCCCTTCTCGTTTCGAGAGTCCGGCTTTAGAGGGGGTGGTCTATGACCCATCTGGTCCATTTGGGCCAGTTTTTCGATTAGTGCCTGGAAGGTAGTCGGGTTGAAGAACATCATAAATTGCGAGATAGTTGCTTGCGGATCAAGAGTGCTCACAAACATGCCTACCGCAGGTGCCTCTTCAATGCGTTGCTCGCATTTTGACCATAAGTTCCGCCACCGTATAGCATATTGGACCCATGTCTCACCTGGCTTCACCCTGGCATTAATCAATGCCGTTATCGGGGTACGCTCGCTGGCATTCGCGAAACACTGGGTAAACAGCAGCTCCATCTCCGCAAAGGTCTTGATAGAGTCCTTCAGGAGCTCAGAATACCACTCGAATGCTGTATCTGACAAGCTGCCGACGAACTGGCGAAGCAACAGTTTGTCATCACCGCCGGTGTTGCCGCAAAGCGCTCTGAACTGAGCAACATGCTGGTGGGGATTGCCCGTTCCCTTATAGACATGGAATTTGGGTATTGTATAGCCCGGCGGGTACTTGATCTGGTCGTACCAGCTCGGATAGGGTCGTCCTGTTTTTACGACCTGACCGGCTGCTTCAGTCGCATGATGAACCCATATTTTTTGGGTTATATACTCATCCATGTCAGCTTTGGAGATTGTATCCTCCTTGGCTGTTGACAGAGCCGGTGGAGGATTTGACGTTTCTCCCCTGTCGTCTTCAAGGACGATTGGGGGATCTTCAGCTGGAGGATCTTGTTGGATCATCATCCCCACCATGTCTTGGAACAGGAGGGCTATACGCTTTATGTTGGCTGCTTGTGCAGCAGCCTCTTTATCCTTCTTCTCCAATATCCGACGAAGGAATTCAGCGTCAATTTCTTACTCCTGGCATTCATCCGAGGACGCTTCGGGGCTTTCTTTTGGCCCAGTGAGTGCGGCCATTGTGTTCATCATCTCCTGGAGCTTTTGCTATTGCTCCTGATCTTTGGTCACTGACCGTGAAAGCGGTTGATGACCTGTAGATGCACGGCTGTCCTCTTTACCAGACGCCATGTACACAGTATGGACCACGATGCCCCCGGACTTAGGGCGTTTAGGCTCACCGCCTTTGGCATTTGCCGCGGGCGTGGGAATTTTCTCCGGTCTCCTTCTCTTATGGGCCGTTGAAGTTGAGGGGGCCGTTGCAGCAGGCACTCTGGTGGTGGTCGTCCTTTGTTGTTTAATAGGACGGCCCTTTTCTTCTTGCACCTTCGCCTTTTTCTGTTGACGAGAGTGATCTGGGTCAATTACGGAGTCTTGAACTCTCCGCCAAACTCTATAAATTTTTGAGGACAGCCGTTGAGGGGGCTGCTCTTACTTCGTTTCCGGAACTCTCTCCGCAGGTGGAAGAGATCTTTTCAGTGTAGCGGTTGGAGAGTTCTTACGTACCCTCCTAAGTGATTCAAAGCTGTTCCCAGTTGGAACAGCAGCATTGACTTCTACCACTGGAGCAGGTGGAGTTAGCCCTGAGGGGGAGTTGCCCCCTGCCTTCCTCACTCGTCGCCAATGGTGACTTCGAGCATGACGAGCCGTTGGGACTGGCTCGGCGATAGAGACAGCTTCTTCTTGCCCCCTGTCTGAATGAGGTGCTGCCGGTGTTAACCTCTTAAAGACTGAGGTTGTCTTTTGAGGGGTGATATTTAATCTGTTAAAGACAGATCCTCGAGCAGGGACAGGAGCAGGAATAGTCAGCCTTGAAAAGACTGACTCTTTGATAGGAGAAGCCGCCTTGACGACTTCTGGAGCAGCGGTTGTTGCCTTCCTTGGGACAGCCGCTTTAGGATTCATAGGCTTCTTGGCGGGACCATCAGAGCTCTAATCCAGCCTAGCAAAGATTGTTGATTTGATATTGGATGACCCGTTGAAAGGGACCGTTGTAGCAGTGAGCCGGTCGAAGACCGACTTCTTGTTCTCTTCTGGTGCAGGCATTGGCATGGTGAAGCTTGCAGGCGGGATCATGGTCCCGAAAAATAGGCCAGTAGTGGTCTGGGTCACCTGTTCTATCGGCAGGGCAAGGATGGAGGCCGCTTGAGGCCCATATGCTACACCTCCAGGTGAGGTGGAGCGTCGGTTGCATTGGTACTTCGAGCAGTTCGAACAGTTAGAGGCCATTGATGTTTGATTTCTTTGCCAGACAAAAGACCAAATCTTAGTAACTTGAAACCCAAAGGAAACCATTAACAAACCGTGATTCGTTCGTGAAGACGACACACGAAGTGTGGAGTGAAAAGAGGAAAAGGTCCCACCGGGCGTGCCAAAATCTATTCCCCTCCGAAAAACGGCGACGACGTGAAGACGTCTTGCCTGAGATTCGGGGCAGATGCTATTTAGTTTTATCCGTCCACCTCTCCGATGATGCCAAGTTGATTTATGGCATCGTGTATCGGAGGTTTGGACGGATGCGGCCGATGTAGCAGACTTCGTCAGATTCCTCCTCGCTTGAGGGGTTTTTGATTGTGGGGACGCTCTTCCCTGCAGGCGCAAGCCCCTGCAGTTAATTACGCTACCGCGTCGCGGTAACCAGTTTCTCCTTCGCCAGAAATTTCACTTCGTGTCGCGTGTGTTTGTTTGTTTGTGGATGCCCGTGGATTGTATACGGAGACTAAATAATGCCGTCGCCCGTAGGACGTGGATTAGTCCAAATCCGTATTTACTTAGATTTGGGTTTGGTGTTTTAGTTTAAGGATACATTAGCCGCATTGAGGCTAAGATCAACTTAAACGTTTGTTAAGGATACGTTAGTCCAATTTGAGACTAAGATCAACTTAACGGGTAGAGCAGTTGATGGCTCTATTGTTCCAGTTTAGGGACGTAGTGGTCCGTTTAATATGTATGGCCTTCGGGACCCGTCACCTCTCTGAGGACGTTGAAGGATTACAACGACAGGTGTCAGAGGAGTTCGGAGATGTGCCCTTGAACCAAAGTTGATTTGGAGTTTTATAGTCCATTTGAATGTTTAAGGATACATTAGCCAGGTTTGAGGCTAAGATCAACTTAAACGGGATCGTTTAGATCCGACAAAAGAGCGTTTGGGGGGCTCTATTGTTCCAGTTTAGGGATGTAGTGGTCCATAGGTAGTTTAAGGACATTGCGGTCCATTGCCAGTTTAGGGACATGGTGGTCTATCATTCCCATTTGGGGACGAGCATTAGTTTAAGGACGTTTCGGTCCAACATTCCCATTTTGGGACGAATATTAGTTTAAGGACGTTTCGGTCCACGAGTTTAAGGACCCCGCAGTCCATATTAATATGTGGTTTTCGGGACCCGTCACCTCTCTGACGTCGTTGAAGGATTACAACGACAGTCATGTGACTTTGTAGTGCTTGATTTGCCAGATTGTGAAGAATCCCTTTCGAGTGATACCACACCTAATCCTTTTGAACTTTACACCTCCAATCTAGAACCTGAATTGATAAATATCCATGCTTTTGATGAGGTGTCAGAAAAAATTGATTTTCACTTGATTGAGGATATAGACGCCGGGAATATTTTGGAAGATGAACCCGTAGATTTGATTGAAATTTTATGTCCAATTCATCATCCCGAGTCATTAAATATTTCTCCCGAACTTCATATGCGTCTTGATTTTGATGATAATGGCATGGATAAGCTAAATTTTGAGGAGAATATTGAAATTATTGAGGATGAACCAGTTTTGTTCGATGAGTCGGATTTCCCAATTCATCATGTCCCTTCTACTGATTGTGTACACCCTCCTAAATCTTTGACTGATACCCTTCCTCACTCACCTCCCTCCGTCCTCGTTCCGACCGTACAAGAGACCGTTACGCTTTCATCTCCAATACCAAGTTCGACGTACCCATGTTTGCTCACGAATCTTAAGGGATTTAATCTCATTTTTCCGCGGGTTGATAGATTAGCACAATCGCTTTTTACACATCGGTCATTACAAATTGTGTTAATTTATACACTCCATCCCCACCCTCAAGTTCGTATTCCCACTTTCTTTGGTTCTTCTAATTTTCCTTTAATGATACCGAGTGTTGATGAGTCACAATCCGATATTTTGAGTTCGATAATTTTCAATTGGACCTTCGATGAAAGTTTCGAAGATATTTTCGCCGATGAACTCGCATTCTTAAACGATACGAATTTTGTGATTAATCAACCTCCACTCGAAGAAGTAGAACCACTACCATTTCTTTTTCCCTTCCGTCATTCTTCTCCTCCACCGAGACCATATTCCACTCTTCTTCTCATACGGTCTCATATGTTTCTCATTTCTTTTCTTTACACTCCATTCTTTCAGCAACCCCACCATTATCACGATAGAATTTTTGAATGGTTGATGCTAACTTTTGGTCTGTGTAAGGCCTTGTATAGTTTGATTTTTCCCCTCCCTAACTCTGAATTTTAATGCTTAAACAGTGGAAACACTGTTGCACTTAAGTTTGGGGGGAACCTTGTTGTATATATATTTTGTTTTTCTTTTAACAATAAAAAAATAAAAAAATTTATAAATAAATAAATAGGGGAGTGCCGACATTTTGACCCTCTTGGTGTGGCATGACAGTGAGGACACTGTCAAGTTTAAGTTTGGGGGTATGCTCGATAAGCCTTCTTCCTTCGCATTCATGTGTATGTTCTTGCATTTGCATACTTCTTTTAAAACCCATAAAAAATTGAAAATTTTAAAAATTATAAAAATTAATGTATTCAATTTTGGCCCTAATTGACTTGAGTTTGACAAACAGGTTAACTAGTTAGGAAAAACTAGATCTTAGACTTAGTAAATTAAAAACCCTAAAAATAATCTTTCTTAAAGTTTAACGGTAGAAAGTATATGTCTTTATAGTTTATTTAGAAATAGGCAAATTTTGAGTTCACTTCTTGGGCTAAGTCAAGATAAGGGAAGAGTATTGATATTTTTATTAAAGTATAAATTTGAAAAATAATTCCCAGCTTAAGTCTAAATTCTGAAAATATATACCCAACAAATTGCACAAAAACGCACCTTGAAATTTGGAATAGTAGAGGAGACCTTGAAATGCTCTTGTCTAAGTCCTTAGTACGAAAAAAAAAATACAAGTGTGAATAAAGAAAAAAATGAACACTGATTTTTGTAATTACTTAAGGCTGCAAAAATAGAAAAATATTTAGCGAGGGTGCTTCATCACCTAGTGCCTTAGACCAACTGGTTTGGGAGTCACTGCTAAAAAGCCTTAGGTGTTACAAGACTAGGAAGTACGCTTTAAAGTGCAAACGCATTTTGTAATCGGTCGTTGGTATCTCAAGAAATATTAACGGTCGCATGAAGGATGTGTAAGCAAAATTCATTTAAAAATTCACCAATTAATAAGTACTTTGGATAACGGACAAGAGTATGATTGCTTGATTTGAATTTCCAAGTGTAGGGGTGATATATACACACACATAGGGGTATGTGATTGGGGTTTAGATAAGAGATAGGAATGAAGAATAGGACTTGTATCTTTAGTAAAGATGATAAAAATTCCTAAGTTGAGATAGAACCGTAGAAGGAAAATTTAAGAGATGCCGAAAGTTAAGTAAGTCTACAGAACATATATAATCTTAAGTTGAATGATAAGGAAGTGTGAAGAATACGGGTGGATGATTTATGAGTCGAAGATAATAGAATTCCTTGTTAGAAAACCTAATTGGAGAATAAAAGTCAATGGGCCTAATTGATAGGATTTTGTGGGTAGTATCCGCTGAAAACCCTCAGGAGACAACACTCCTCCTACTAGAGACACCTAGAGGTTTAACGACTTGTTGCACGAGCTCAGTGCAATCGCGTTTTCCTGCAAAAGTGAGGTTAGGTTTTTGTCGAGAATAAAAACTAGGTTTGCGTCGAGAATAAAAACTAGGTTTTCTCGAGGATGAGTAAAAGATAAGTTTGGGGTATTTGTTCATACCATAATATTGCATTATTATATTCCCCATTCTTATGCATTTTACAAATAAACAGGTGCTTTTGACCCATGTCTGCTACATAGCACAGGTTACAGGTTCTTGGAGCAAAAACAGTGAAAAAGATAAAAGACGATGCAAAAGTGGGACTATTCTGAAGAACCAACAAATAGAAGGATCTTGATCAAGCCTACACGAAGATCAGTTCACAAAATAGAAGGTATCGCAAGGTTCAAGAGTTCGACACAAAGCGAACGGTTAAAGTCCACTGCATTACTCACTGTGAAGATCTGGAAGAGAACGAGAGAATATTCTGAAGAACCAACTGCAGAAACAGGAAGTAAAAGTCAACCAAAGCCAGCAGAAGAAATTTCAAAGCATAAGCTTCTCTTTTGGCCGTGGAACCGCGGCCAAACCATGGCTGCGGCCGCGGTTCCGCGGCCGTGTTGAGCACGTAGAGGAGAATTTTTTTACCATATTCTGAGGCGGCGCTGACTAGTCTTCCTATGGGTATTTTTATAAATGCAGACATGCGGCAATTGTAAATCTAGGGTTTTCTATGTCCTATAAATAGAGACCCAAATTCTTGTATTAGGTCATACCTCCTTTCATTAATAAAATTCAGAATTCTTTTTGGAGAGCATCAATTTGTAAGTTCTTAATTTATTTTCTGCCCTAAGTTAAATTTATTATCCGCCCTAGGTAATTTCTATTCTTGCTCTAGTTTAAATTTAATTCCTTGCCCTAGTTAGATAGTTAGATCTTTTATTCTCTGCCCTAGATAAATTTTTTTCAATTCCCTAATGAGCGAGTAGTCTCCTCGCTTGTTAGGGTTAGCTTTGGGGAAGGTTTGAGAGATGAAGATCTCTCACCCCTTTCTTGCCCATCACGTATAATTAATAGGACTTCATGCATATATGCACACACCGCTCCCTACGGCACCCTATCCCACAAGGTAGCGGTGATACTGTAGTATGAAGGCCCGGTTGCGCGTGTTTTCCATGGAGGTTAGGGTAAGGATTGATAAAGGAAGGACAAGAACCTAGAGGAAGGAACATCTTCCCAAATGGTTCTAATCCCCTCTATTAATAATTACCATAACTCCTAATAGATCTTAATATGGGTATGGAAAGCGGTGAGATTTATTGACTTTCCAAACTTAAGCTAAACCTAACCCTATCAAGATTTAGATCTAGATAGATTTAGTTTTTAGATTTAATCAATAAATCCGACACCCATCGGAATTAGCTCATAAGAACAATTAGAAAATTCACAAAATCCCTGTGGACCGACCCGTACTCACCGGCTAGCTACCAAGCGACGCCGTTCTTGATTGCGGTTTAGAAATATTTTTGATAAATCAACGCGACACGTGTCCTCTTCATGTGCGCTAACCGACAGAAGCACAACGCGCTCTTTCACTGGCGCAAAGCGCCTGGTGCGCCACGTGGCGCGTTGTCAGAACACATATTATTCTGATGAATGCTATGCATTCAATACAAGACAAAAAATGTCAGAGCCCAATGCTTGGCATTATTAAAAGGGCAGAGCCCAAATAAAGGCCTAACAGGCAGAACAAAAATAAAATGTTAGACATTTTTAACTGGACTTAGCCCAATTCTGGCCATAAGTCCTCAATTTAAATTGAACTGAGCTCATCTGCTCTTCCAATCAATTTACACCCGGTTCGAGAGTACATCTCTTTACTCCTCTGATATCTGTCGTTGTAATCCTTCAACGTTGTCAGAGAGGTGACGGGTCCCGACAACCATACATTACTACGGACTGTGGGGTCCTTAAACTCATGGACTATGATGTCCTTAACCTCGACCGTGATGTCTTAAAACTAACGTCGGACTGTGAGGTCCTTAAATTCATGGACTATGATGTCCTTAACCTCGACTGTAATGTCTTAAAACTAACATTGGACTGTGAGGTCCTTAAACTCACGGACTATGATGTCCTTAACCTCGACCGTGATGTCTTAAAACTAACACCGGACTGTGAGCTCCCTAAACTCACGGACTATGATGTTTTTAACCTCGACCGTGATGTCTTAAAACTAAAAATGGACCGTAATGTCCATAAACTAATTACCGACCGCAATGTCATTAAACTAAACAATAGAGCCCAATTGCTCTCTTGCCGGATCTAAACGATCCCGTTAAGTTGATCTTAGTCTAGAATTAGATTAACATGTCCTTAACAAACGTTTAAGTTGATCTTAGCCTCAAATAAGGCTAACGTATCCTTCAACATAACCCCTCTAAACCCAAATCTAAGAAAGATACGGATTTGGACTAGTCCACGCCCTACGGGCAACAACATAACTTAGTCTCCGTATACAATCCACGGGCAACCAAACACAAAATAAACACCCACGACACGAAGTGACCATATGGAGAAGGAGAAAGTTGTTACCACGATGCGGTAGCGTAATTAACCGCAGGGGCTTGCGCCTGTAGGGAAGAGCGTCCCCACAATCAAAAACCCCTCAAGCGAGGGGGAATCTGACAATATTTGCTACATCGACCGCATCCATTTAAACCTTCGATACACGGTGCCATAAATCAACTTGGCATCTTCGGAGAGGTGGACGGATAGCACCAATTAGCATCTGCCCCTAGATTCAGGCAAGACGTCCAGTCTTCCCGGCTTCCGGCGGTGAACAATCGTCAAGGCAAAGGATCAAGAGAAAGTTAAGATTCAAGAATGGCAAGATAGTAAAATGGCAGGACATGTTCCTATTCACGAGTATTCTGATTCGTGGATTGGGTCCAATACCCAACTACAAAGAATCAAACCCGATTAACCTAAATTCTATGGCTCTGATACCAAACAAACCCTGTCACGCCCCGCTTTTCAGAGCGCGCTAAGATAGGCAAGTGACAGAGCCAACCATGCTACCTGTGGATAGGAAAGATCCTTCCGCAGTCACATTACGGCTGTCCAGAGATATCAAGAAAAGTAGAAATAAAATAAACTATCTAGTACATGTCCATGAGCCAAAATAAACGAGTCAAGAAATAAAATAATGCGGAAGCAAAAGATCCAATACAATAATAATTTGGAATGTACGTCCCAAAATACGGGCTCACAACATGAATGAAAAATACTGAAAGGAAAACTAAACTAAACTAATAACAGGTCCTTACTGCTCGGCCTGTTGATCAAAATACTCCTGGACAGCCTGCGATAAAGATAAGAGATCTGGACCATGCAAAACCCAGACGTCAGTGCATCATAATATCAATAATCCTAAGCAAGCAGGATGTAATGAAATATGCAGGCAAGAAGTATGAACAGTAACAAGTCATCAGAACAGTAACATGGGTATAGATCAGTGAACAGGATATAAACAGGTGAAGTGCAGTGAGTAGTCTAAACTGTGCTATAGGATTATCTACTCTAAAGTTATTCGAAATCAATTAATGTAATCCTCATCGTAACCCATCGGTCCATGCCCCGTTCATTCCCCATGGGACCATGGTAAAATGATATAATAGACTGTGAGTCTATGTCCCGTTCATACCCCACGGGACCACAGTAACATGATGTAATAACCCTTTGAGTTACGTTCAGCTACATTCTTAATTTCCCCATACCCCCAAGGTTATGTGTGTCAGTCAGGTATTGATAAATCTGAAGCTAATGCCAACACAGGATCAAGCAGGTACAGGTTTGTCTGTATAGACAACAGGATATGTCCGTAGGGACAACAGGTCAAGATTTGTCGACATTAGTAACAAGATCAGGTATCAAGTCAAGTTGTGGTACATCAGGTCATGTAGTGCACATATATCAAGTCATGTCAAGTAGGGTATCAGGCCATGTCAGGTAGTGCACAGGTATCAAGTGGGTGCTCATAATCAAACTGTAATAAGTATGGGTTGCACAAAATCAGGTATAGAGTACTAATAAAATGAAATAACATGAATGGTATGCAAATAGATACAAAATCAATGACATGGATGCACAATTATCAATTAGGGTTGCATTTATAGTTCCAATACTAATTAAGATGCACTTTATTAAACATGGGGTGCTAATATAAAAGTATTATGTATTAATGTGATCTGTAAATGAAGCTATATGTGTACTATATGATATGGATGCAAACGGATATCAAATAACTGAAAAAAATGATAAACTGGTAAATACGGAATGTACAATTTAAACAATATGAACTGTTGTATTCAGTTAGATGCAGTATATTGTAGTATAGTATGTAACAAGATAGGTTTTCATGCACTAGATCTGAAATGATATATACGGATATATACGGATGCCGAATAAATCGATAAAACTGAAAAACAATAATGTGGATTGCAAAACTAATCATTATGAAGTATTATAATGCAAATAGATATAGAATATAGTAGTATAGCATGTAGCAAGATTAACTTGCCTCGATGGATCACAATACGGATACGCACGGCATGTCCGACGTCGGTAAAACGTTGCAACGCACGCACGGCACGCGGGACGGGTCTAAGCAAGGCAAGAGAGGGACCACACTGGCTGAAGATGTCCACAGGGTTGCTCGTATCGTCGGTGATGGACACAGAATAGGCGATGACCATGAAAGCAATAATCAAGAAGAAGAACTAGAAGAAGAAGAAGAAGAAAAGGGAGAAGAGAGGGGGACTGGGTTCAATGTGCTCTGGGTTGGTGTTTGGGGACAGAGGCGAGGTGAGGGGACATTGACGATGTGTCATGGGTTTTTCCGGCGAGGGCTCACGGCAAGGGTAGTGGGTGTTAGGGTTCTTGAAGTCGGGGCTGTGGGTATCTTGGATCGGGTTGTAAGTTGCAGTCGGGGAAATATGGTGAGATTAGGAGATGGTGGTGACGAGGGGTGAGGTCCAAGGTGATGATCGGCGACGAGGCAAAGTGTGCAGGCGAGACTAGGGTGTAGGGGTTTCTTGATGTTGGGAAGGAGAAGAGCTCGGGGTCTCGTTGGAGGTGAGGGGAGAGGGAGGATGATGGTGAAGAGAAGAGGAGGGGTCGACGACGACGTGGTCGCCGGCGGTGAGGCAGGTGACGATGGGTGCAGGGTACAGGGTTTCTGTGTACGGGGAGTCTCGGGAAAAAGTGATGAGGTGGTCGAGGTGAGTAGGAGAGTGAGAGGGAGGAGGTCGAGGAGGTTAAGATGAAGACGACGGTGAGCGCGAGTCAAGGCTAGGGTTAGGGTTCGTTCTCGTGGCGAAGAAAAAGAAAACAAAACGAAGAAGAAAGAAAAGAGAAGGGTAGTGACAATAGTTTAGAGAAGGGAGGTGATGGGATCTCGCTCACTGCGAGGGGGGAGAGAAAGAGGAGGAGAGAGAGAGAAAGAGAGAGAACGTGCCTGCAGGGGTGAGTATAGGGTTATTAATAAAAAAGAATAGAGATAGAGAGATAGAGAGAGAGGAGAGAGACAGAGAGAGAGAGAGAGAGAGAGAAAGGAAGAGAGAGATCGAGAGGAGAGAGAGAGAAACAGAAAGAGGGATAGAGAGAGACCGAGAGGAGAAAGAGAGAGGAGAAAGAGATTTGTTATATTAGGAAAAAAATAAAGAGAGAGAGGGAGCAGGTGAGATAGAGAGAAAGAGAGAATCTGTTACTTTAGAAATTTGAAAATCTTTTTAGTTGTTTTAAATTTTAAATCGTATTTATGTATTTAAATATTATATTAATAAAATTCGATATTTTGGCAAATACAAACTTACTCCAAAATGCGCCCGGATCGGGTCTAAAAATCCAGTTTTAAAATATGAAAAATATCCATATCGACTAAAATTAAAATTGGATATCCGGGTAACGAAAATGCATACCCCCAAGAACGGATGCACGTACGTGCGCGTAGCCATCCAAACAAATCCGTTTCACTGAACGGGACGAGAAAAATATACGCGGATGCCACCACAGGGTTAGGGGTATCAGGCAGGCCATGCAATGTATTTTTAAAATATTTTATGCGACTTTAAATATTATATTATAAATGCAGATGTCAGATATAATGGCAGTATGCAATATTCATGAATATGCACAAGTCTACGTAATAAGTCGGGATAAATCATATACATGAATCAAGACAGGTTCAAATAAACGGTTCGGATCGGATACTAATACAGATGTCAGATATACTATTCACACCCAAAACACAGTAAATCAGGAAAATACCATAATTAAAGAAATACACAAACTGGAATTGGTATAAATAAACTAGGGTGTTACATCTGACATTGTTCGTTTTAATCTTCATGCCATAAAATATATACACACCAGATTTTCATATGTTTAATGATATTCGCTGTTGATTTGCTTACATAAAATTTTATGTGATGATGCTCAATTTTGGCGATCCCCAAGATTGGACACGTGGCAGATGACGTGTCTCGAAACTCAGAAGAAAGGGCCCACAGGGGTCGACCAGGCCACCCCTGTACCCGACCTACAAGTACAAGATGGCTCTCCTCAGAGCCCCTTGCAAATTGGCCTCCTCAGCCTCTCAGCTCGTCCCGAACTGCCACAAGACCAAGACTCCTTGGCCCTCTTGCTCGCCTCCGAGCTCACCAGCCGAGGCCGTCCTCCTCGGTCCTCCGACCGACCAGCTCCACCACTCACAGGCGTAACCGCCGCTCCGCAAATCTCGCCACGCACAGATTCTCCGCCAGCAACTCCCCACGTTCCTCGCCATCACGATCCTCATTAATGGGCGATCCGCTCTTTACGCGGGCGTGACGTCGGGAGCATAACAGCCGGCGAGATTCTCGCGCCTGCTGCTGCGTGCTACCGTCGCTATATAAACCCCCATCACAAAGGGGTCAGGGAAGCCATTTTTTACTCCACTTAGCCGTTACGCTGCTCGGATCTAGTACTAACTTGATCGTCGGAGGGTCCTCGGTGGTACCAAACCATCCCGGGACTTCCTTGCAGGTACCTTCCGCTAAACTCCTCAAATCACCAATCTCCTATAAAACCATTGAGACCCACACGCAATAGGAGACCAGTTACAAAACCCATCAGGAGATCGATGGAAGACAACATCTGAAGGAGACCCGAAAAGGACCTCTATCAGTTGGCGCCGTTTATGGGAAACGCAAACTCCACAAAAACAAAGTTGGCCTTCCGATCTCCATTCACATGGCAAGCAATCACCCTGAAGATCCGGGTACCGGCCGCCACCTCCCCCTCAACGGAGGCGCGGGTGGACCCCTACCGAATGTCGCCGACAACTCTGCCGGCCGCCACCTCGCGGGCTCCGGCAGTCGCGGGTCCTTCGATTCTTCCCATTCATCCTCGAAATCCCGCGTCGGAGAACCTCTCCTCGAGCCTTGTCGCCACCCTGTCCCTACCAAGGTGGGGGCGGTCAGCTCGCCTGCTTCCAGGCATGACCGGCATCCCCTTCCACGATGGGGTCGCGTCCACGAAGCCCGCCAGGGTAGCTCGGGAACCACCCTACCGTGGGGCCCAAGGAACCTCGCCGGAAGGAACCGAGGCCCGTCAAGAACTATGGTCATGGCGGTAGGGGGCCAGTCAAGCTCCTGTGAAACTTGGCGCCCCATGCCGGCAGCAAATGCCAACGGCTGCCCGAGCAAAAAGGCCAGGGGCTACGAGCCTATCACTTTTGGCGACGGAGACCTCTACGGCATATCCATACCCCACAACGACCCTCTGATAATCACGGCCCGAATCCACCGGTACGAGGTCCATCGGATACTTGTCGACTCGGGCAGCTCGGCAGACATCCTCTTCCACGACTGCTTTCTGCACATGGGGCTCACCCCAGCAGACTTGAAACCGACCTCCCATGTCCTTTCGGGGTTCACCAACCACTCCATCCCGGCGCAAGGGGTGGTCACCCTGCAATTCAACGTCGAGGAGCCTGGCCGCACCCGCACGTTACCGGTGGACTTCATCGTAGCGAAAGTCCCATCGGCCTACAACGTCCTCCTCGGCCTCCCGACGCTGAACTCCCTCCAGGCCCAGATATCGACTTATCACCTGGCGATGAAGTTCCCTCTCGATCAGGGCGGGATAGGTCGGGTCTACGGAAACCAGCGGGTCGCGAAGGTATGCCTTACCGAAACGCCTTCGTCAGAGCATTCGGACGACGACGCTGGGGTAAACAGCGACGTCAAGGGTTCTCTGCACCCGAGACGAGCGGAAGGAGGTCCGGGGGATGCCGGTCGAACCACTGACTGAGGTGCCCCTGACAGTAGGGGACAAAGAAAAAACCATCCAGGTCGGATCACTTTTGACAGGGATTCAGCGAGATGACCTGGTCAGATTCCTCAGAAATAATTCCGACGTCTTCACCTGGGCGCCTGCCGACATGCCTGGGATTGACCCCAAAATCATCTCCCACAAGCTCGGGGTTGATCCTGCGGCCCGACCTGTCAGACAGAAGAAGCAGAGCTTTGCCCCGATCAAGCAGAAGGCTATCGAAGAGGAGGTTGATCGACTTCTCGCCGCCAACTTCATCAGGAATGTACCCTACTCGGAGTGGCTGGCGAACGTAGTTCTGGTCAGGAAGTTGAGCGGGAAGTGTCGCATGTGCGTCGACTTCACCGACCTCAATAAGGCCTGCCCCAAGGACAACTATCCACTCCCTCGAATAGACCAGCTCGTCGACAGCTCGGCCGGCCACGAGCTGTTGAGCTTCATGGATGCTTTCTCCGGCTACAACCAGATCCGTATGAACCCGGAAGATGAAGATCTCACCGCGTTCACAACTGATTGAGGAGTATATTGCTACAAGGTGATGCCCTTCGGCCTCAAGAACACCAGGGCCACGTACCAACGGTTGGTCAATCGCATGTTCAAGCCACAAATCGGCAGGAATATGGAGGTCTACGTTGACGACATGCTCGTCAAATCCGTCTCGTCAGCCGACTATGCCAAGGATCTGGGCGAGGCCTTCGAAGTGCTCTGCAAGTTCAAGATGAAACTAAACCCCGCCAAGTGCGCATTCGGAGTCACCGGGGGAAAGTTCCTCGGTTTCATGGTCACTCACCGTGGAATCGAAGCTAACCCAGAGAAAATTGAAGCTATCTTCAACATGGCCGCGCCTAAGACCAACATTGAGATCATGCGGCTCACGGGATGAGTCGCCGCTCTGAGCCGTTTCATGTCCAGGTCAGGGGAGAAATGCCTCCCGTTCTTTAAGGCCCTGAGGAAAATCCCGAGGTTCGAGTGGTCGGAGGAGTGCCAAGCTGCCTTCGACCAATTGAAGAAGCACCTCGCGACGCCACCGCTGCTCACCCGACCGATTGAAAGAGACGAGCTGTCGCTGTATCTAGCGGTATCCAGCCAAGCTGCAGGCTCGGTGCTCGTCCGGGAGGTCGATGGAGCGCAGAAGCCGGTGTATTATGTGAGCCACGTGTTTAAGGACGCAGAAATGAGGTACCCAGCCACAGAGAAGATTGTCTTAGCCCTCGTGGTGGCCTCAAGGAAGCTGCGGCACTACTTCGCACACACCATCATCGTCCTCACCGAACGCCCGTTGGGGGCTATCCTTGCATCACCAGAATCCTCGGGCCACTAGAAAAGTGAAGGTGGGAACTATCTCAGTTTGACATAAAATATCGCCCGAGGCAGGCCATCAAAGCACAGGCCCTGGCCGATTTCATCGTTGAATGCACCATCCCTAGCAAGAAACCGGAGTCCACGCCGCCCCTCGCAACTCAGTGTCCCATCGCGGAGAGGCCTGGCTCGGTTCCTGAGTGGATCATCTACGTCGACGGGTCCTCAACCGAGGAAGGCTGTAGCGCCGGCCTCATTATCCGGGGCCCGAATGAGGCGGAAATGGAGTACTCTTTGAAGCTCGGTTTCTAAGTCTTGAACAACGCGGCAGAGTATGAGGCCCTCCTAGCTGGGTTGCGCATGGCCGCTGGACTAGGACTGAAAATAATTCGAATCCGCAGCGACTCAGCCCTAATCATCGGTCAAATGACCGGCCGCTTTGAAGCTCGGGAACCTCTGATGATGAAGTACCTTGACGAAGTGAGGAAACTCCGGAAGAACTTTGACGAGGTCCAGGTAGAACAAATACCCAGGCAGCTGAATGCCCAAGCCGACGCCCTGAGCAAGCTGGCTTCGTCATACTCGGCCAACAATAAGCGGTCTATCCTCTTCGAAACCTTGCATCAGCCCAGCGTGGAAGACGGAGTGACAACACTCCACGTATATGCGGTGCAGGAAGGTGACCAAGATTGGAGGAGGCCCCTCATGGAATTCCTGAAGGATGGTACGCTCCAAGAAGATCGGGGAGCCGCCCGCCGTCTCAGGGCCAAAACCCGCCACTTTATCTGGAGAAATGGGAACCTTTACAAGAAGTCCTTCACTCAGCCCCTGCTCCGGTGCATCGACCCCCACGAAGCCGACTACGTCCTCTGGAAAATCCACGAGGGGGTCGGCGGTGCGCACCAAGGGGCCCGAACCTTGATCCAAAAGGTATTACTCCAGGGGTACTACTGGCCCTCTATTCATGGGGACGCCCAAAAGCTAGTCAGGAGATGCAAGAGTTGTCAGCTCCACGGCAGCATCCCTCGCCTCCTCGCTGCCAAGCTGACCGCCCTAACATCCCCATGGCCGTTTGCCCAGTGGGGATTGGACATGATCGGCCAGTTCCCCACCGGCACGGGCGGGCACAAATACGTCTTCGTCGCGGTGGACTACTTCACCAAGTGGATCGAGGCCGTCCCCATTAGGAAATCGGACGCCGCCACGACGATCAAGTTCCTGCAAAACAACCTGATATTCCGGTTCGGCATCCCAAGATGTATCATCACTGACCACGGGACGAACTTCAAGAACGAGAAAGTAAAGGACTTCTGCAAAGAGTACCACATCCTCATGAAATTCGCCGCGGTCGCGCATCCCCAATGCAACGGGCAGGCCGAAGTAGCTAACCGAGACGTCCTCCGAGGTCTCCGGACCAGTCTAGAAGGGCGATAGGGCAGTTCGGTCGAAGAACCGCCTTGGTTTTTATGGGCCCTACGCACGTCAAAGAAGACCCCCACCGGGGAAAACCCCTTCAGCCTCTGCTACGGGACCGAGACAGTGGTCCCAACGGAGATCGGGCTACCCAGACATCGGGTCGAGCACTTCGACGACGATGCGAACACCTCGGCGCTATGGACCAACCTGGACATCTTGTTGGAGAAGAGAGACTGAGCTCAGATCAGGGCTGCCGCCTATCAACAGCAAACGGCCCGATATACAACACTCGGGTCAGGCACCGCTCCTTCCAGACCGAGGATCTGGTCCTAAGGCGAAACGAGTTCATTGGTCAAGGCAGGCTACACAAGTTCTCCCCGAGGTGGGATGGCCCCTTCCTCGTCTCTGAGGTACTCCCTGGCGGGGCCTACCGCCTGCAAGATGCAGACGGACGCAAGCTCCCGCGGCCTTACAATGCTGAGAATCTCAAGCTATACTAATGAGGCCAAGGCCAATAAGTGTGTACCCCTCCTTTCATAAAGACGATGTAAATGCTCGCTAAAATCTTTTTCGTTCGAATAAAGAAACACTGAGACATTACAAGCAGAGTTCTGTCTTTGCAATCCAAAGTCCTCACCTAAAAGGCAACCACGCGGCTTCACTGCCCGAATATCCTCAGCAGTCCTCTTGCGCCCCCCAACGCTGAGGATCAAAGTTCTCCATGGAGGCAGCCGAACGGCTTCCCTACTCAGCTATCCCTGGCCAGTAGCTTCCCTACTCGCAACGCCAGGGATCAAAGCCCTCGCCAAGAGGCAACCGCGCAGCATCACTGCCCGGTCATCCTTAGCGGGCCTCATACGCTCCCTCCAAACGCTAACGATCCAAGCCCTCCATAGAGGCAGCCGAGTAGCTCCCCTGCTCGGCTATCCCTGGCGGGTGATTTGTGTGATTTTAATCGGTTTATGCGCTTTTAAAAGATGAATTAAAGAATTTAGTAACCGCAATCAAGAACGGCGTTGCTTGGTAGCTAGCCGGTGAATACGGGTCGGTCCACAGGAATTTTGTGAATTTCCTAATTGTTCTTACGAGTTAATTCCGATTGGGGTCGGATTGATTAAATCTAAAAACTAAATCTATCTAGATCTAAATCTTGCTAGAGTTAGGTTTAGGGTAGGTTTGGAAATGTAAATAAATCTCACCGCTTTCTATACCCAAATTAAGATTTATGAGGTGTTATGGTAATTATTAATAAAGAGGATTAGAACCATTCGGGAAGGTGTTTCTTCCTCTAGGTTCTTGTCCTTCCTTTATCAATCCTTACCCTAAGCTCCATGGAAAACACGCTCAACCGGGCCTTTATACTACGGTATCACCGCTACCTCATGGGATAGGGTGCCGTAAGGAGCGGTGTGTGCATATATGCATGGAGTCCTATTGATTATATGTGATGGGCAAGAAAGGGATGAGAGATCTCATCTCTCAAAAGCCTTCCCCAAAGCTAACCCTAACAAGCGAGGAGACTACTCGCTCATTAGGGAATTGAAGAACATGCTATCTATCTAACTAGGGCAAGGAATTAAAGATCTATACTAAGGCAATTAAATAAAACTACTTACTTTACAGATGGCTCTCTCCAAACATTTACACAAGACTTGTCAGATCTGAATAGATGAAATGAAAATAGGCATCGATGCTCTCTAAAAGAAATCTGAATTTTATTAATGAAAGGAGGCATATCTCAAAAGAGGTATTAGGGCTTCTATTTATAGATCATAGAAACCCTAGAGTTACAATTGACTCGCATATCTGCTTTTACAAAAATACCCCCTAAGAAAAAGACCTAGTCAACGCTCTGCAGCCGCCTTAAGAAAATCCACCGACACGGGCTCTTAATGGCCGCGGATCCGCGGCCAAAGGCCAGGTTTGGCCGCGGTTCCGCGGCCAAGTTAGAGGCTTGTGGGCTGTATCTTCTGGGCTTGGTTCTGGTTTCATTTTACTTGGTTTTTCTTCAGGTGTTATCTCAGATAGGCTTCTGGTTCTCTTCCAGATCTCCACAGTGAATAAAGTCGTGGACTTTTACCGCTTGCTTCGTGACGAAGTCTTGAACCTTGCACTGCCTTTGTTCTTTGTGAAATTGTTTGTTGTCCTTCGTTTAGTCTTCAAATTGTAGGCATGATCAAGATCCTCTGTTTGTTGGTCGAAGTCTCACTTTTGCATCGTCTTTTCATCATTTCACTGTTTTTATTCCGAGAACCTGTAACCTGCAACTATGTAGCAGACATGGGTCAAAAGCACCTGTTTATTTGTAAAATAACTAGGACTGGGGAATATAATAATGCAATATTATGGTATGAACAGCGGGCAGCTCCCCTACTGCAACGCTAGGGATAAAAAAGCCCTCCCAGAAGCAGTCGAGCCCGAGGATCCCTCACTCGGCTATCCTTCAGGACAAAAGCTCTCGCCAAGAGGCACCGGGCAGTAACCCTGCTCGGCCAAGGGTCCTTGGTAGGCTTCTTACAGCCCTTCCCTCGCTAAGGACCAAAATCCTCCCAGAGGCGGTCGAGTCCTTGCTTGGCTATCCCCGGATGGTAGCTTCCTACCACAACCGACAGGGATCAAAGTCCTCGCCAAGAGGCACTGGGTAACCCAGCTCGGTCCCCGTCCTGAAGGATTAAAGCCCTCGCAAGAGGCAACCGAGCAGCTACCCTGCTCGGTCATCTCCGGCTGGTAGCTTCCTATCCATGACGCAAGGTTTCGAAGCCCTCGCAATGGGCACCCGACCGGCTACCCTGCTCGGTCGCCCTAGGCTGGTAGTTGCCTACCCACGACGTCAGAGATCAAACCCCTCGCTAAGAGGCAACCGCGCAGCTTCACCGCCCGATCATCCTTAGTGGGCTCCCTACAGCCCCTCCAACACTAAGGATCGAAGTCCTCCGTATAGGAAGAAGAGCGGCTCTCCTTCTCGGCTACCATGGCCGGTGGTTTCCTTGGTCGTAAAGCCAGGGATAAAAGCCCTCGCCAAGGGGCAACCGATCAGCCCAGCTCGTTCATGCCCAACGGACGCTGAGGGCTTGTAGCCCTTCCAACGGGGCCTCTATGCCCATTCATGATCGGCACAAATGCGGTGGATGTCCCTCTGCCTATCACATGCAGAGGATCCGTGGCCCCAACAAGGGGCATCAGGTCTATCAAAGTCTGAGCGATCCTCCCACGACTTCGGGGCCATGGGAATACCTCCTTCTCGGCAGCGCTTGGCACGCTTGGCAAATGATAGAAATCAACTCGATGAACAGTCGCTAGAAAGATGACAGACCTGACATGGAAGTCCGACAGTGCAAGCAGGGATATTTTACAAGCATTCTTCACAGACAGAAGATAAAGTACAAACCGATGAAACCAAATAAAAAGTTTTATTATCAAAGGCAAAGTCTTTACAAGAGTATTTTGGCCTCTTCAGCCTTACAAACTGCTCGGAGGCTTACAAAAGAGAGATGAGGAATTATTAAAAAGACTTAAGTCGCGAACCCTCCCCCCTGCGCCTCGCTTCCCCCATCACCGGGGGCTTCACCACCGGAGGTTTTGCGACCAGGGATGCGTCTCGCTTCCCTCATCATTGTCTGCCGGAGGCCTCACCACCGGGAGCGGGACCTGAGCACGGAGCTCGCCATCGGCGAACTCAGGAAGCTGCTCCTTCACAGCATCCAGAGCCTTATTCCACGTGACGGCAGAATACTCACCAAGCTCGACGTAAAACTGCTCCGACACCTTGTAATCGGCCACAGCTTTCCTAGCCCGAGCCTCGGCGGTCTGGGCCGCCTGAAGCGCCGCCTCGGCGTCCCCCCTGCTGGCGTCTCTCTCCTTCTCCATGGCCGCGAAGCAATCGGCCAGATCCGCCAGCTTCCTCTCGGCAACCCGGAGGGATGCACTCAGGCGACGATGGACACCCCGGTTCGCTGAATTGGCAAGCTCCGCAACCTCCGCACGAGCTGCTAGGACGTCGGCCCTCACCCTCTCCAGACGCAGGTCACACCACAGGACCTCGACCTCCGAAGGAAACGCTTCTACTGGCCTCGGTGTGTGGAATGCCCCATCGGCCTCCATACGAGTAGCGATGGCGCGGTGTTGAATAACCTGACGAGAAGCGGATGAGAAACTGGGAAGCGCTCGAGCTAAAAAGAGGAAGGCTAAAAACAATGCGTGGATGAGTTCATACCTGGACCGCCCTTTGGGCTATGGCCTCCGTTTGGGCCCTCAGGGTGCCATACGGAAGCTTTCCCCCGACCGACTCTTCCATCCCGGCTAGTAGGCCGGCAGTGATGGAAAGCCCAGACGAAACCGTGAAGACGACATCACCCTCCTGCACGGGAATCCCCTCAGGAACCATCGACGGCGGCGCAAGGGAAATTATCCTTTTCTTCTTAAGGGGGACCCTATCCTCGCCCTCTCCTCTGTCTCCCGTCTGGGGCTCGGGTGACCGCGGACGTCTCTGACCACCGCCGGAACAATCACCGGGAGCAGTCGACGAAGTAGACGGCCCTATCGCCGACGGAACATTCGACGCAGGGCATGAGCCAGCCAGGGGCACGGCCGCGCCGCTGGCCTCCCTCTGGAACGAGCGACCTAAAGAGTGGGAACGAACCATGCGTCCAAAAGAGGAAGAGCGCCGAGCAGCCAGGACTTAGAACGGGAGAATATGAAGGAGTAGGGGCCCTGGAATGGGCCCCACCCCTATTTATCACCACGAGCGGCCTCATCCAACGGTGCCCTTCGTCTCCCGCCAAAACGCCTCATTGCGTCCAACGGCTCCGATCGCTCCATATGTCATGCCCACACTGGACCGCACCCCATCAGACGCCATAAGTCTACGCACGTCGCGTCGGCCAACCGACGCTTAACACGTGGACCATCACTTCAGTGGCAGGATGCACGAACCGGAGCACCTTCCTTAAATGCAGAGATCCCGCCCTAATTCGGTGGCAGAAAAGACAGCTGACAGCCCGAGGACTTATCCCGACGAAACCTTAGGAGGGAGCTTATCCCGGGCGGCCCGGCAGTCCACTCCTGACCTGATCCGCTTGCTGGTTAGGACAAGAGCGGGGGGCTAATGATGATTCTCAATATTGGCGATCTCCAAGATTAGGACATGATCAGTCGAAAATACTGCAATTTTTAACACGACAATTTCCCTATCTTTTGCATTCATGTAGAGGTGTTCGGTATTCATATTGCACATATTAGCAAAACACCTGTAAAATACTGGATTACCTGTATTGTATACTAAAACCGGCATTTTTAGGAAAATTGACTGTGTTTCATGGCATTGCATCATTCTTGTGTAGCGCAACTTGTGTTTCGAAGTCTGTGCAGGAAATTCCAGAAGAATGGTCAAATTTGTATAACAGTACTATTAAAGAATACGCCAACTTACGGATGTGAAATCTGGTAGTGATCTAGAAGGTCTTCAGGGAATCAACATATCAGAAAGTACACTTGAAGACAGATCAAAGCAGTACAGAGAAGATGATGCCCTAGCTCTCCTAAAGTGCCGCGGATCCGCGGAAGGAGCCAGCTTGCGCCGCGGATCAGCGGTCACGTGACTGCCACGTCACCCCATTTCAGCTGCAGAAGTCTTCCCTCATTCAGAACACCTCATCAAGCCACTGCAAATTCTAGATTACTCCAGAACATTCTGCCAAATCAGAAAGGGTTCCTTGATCAAAGCTTAACACTTCTAGCTTCCTAAACAAGCTTCACCTAAACTACATTAAGAGCTTAGAACCTTCTCCCTAACCTCCTAGCTTAAGCTAGAAGCTAAGCCCCAACTAACTAGTTCTAGAGACTTCTACCCAACTAACTAGCTTACAAGGGAAGCTAACCTAATCCAAGCTTCTTAAGGAAGCTAATCACTCTTAAGCCTATAAAAAGGGACCTTAGGCCTCACTTGAAAGGTTGTTGATTGTTGTGGAAAATTCTATCACTCTATCACCCCAACACTTGCCACCTCCAAACCCTAACCCTAATCCAATCAAGAAACCAAAAGTTCAAGATCTTTGAGTTCAAGCAAAGCAAGCCTTCAACCATCCTTTAGAAGCGAAGCCGGTTTTCATCGGAGCATGAGATCCAAGCCGATCCGTGACTCAAGGAGCCGATGCAACGCTAGATTCGACAATCTTGTTCCTTCTCAAATTCTTGTAGTCTTGAGCAATGTGTAACAAATTGTTGAATAAATAAAGGTGACGATTCTTTCTACTTGCTTATCTTTCAATTCAAGCATTATGATTCAATTTCGATTCTTGAATGTATTCTTTGTGATGATGCGTGAATAAAACTCCGCTCGTGGAGGAGTCGAGACGATCGGTAGAATGATGATGTTGATGAATCTTTAAACATTTTCTTAAGTCCTATAACGATTGTAAATTCTTGAAAATTGAATGTTCGATGATCTAGATCGATGCGAAATGCGTTCTTGATTATTTTCGCACGGATCTAGAGATCAACGATCGATCATTCGATTTCCTAGAAGCTATCTAGTGAATGTGATTCATCGAAAGGACAAAGGATAGGATGAGGAAACCCTAATTCTTCGCAAGATCCTTAATTCTCGATAAATCGACATCAATTTAGCATCAATTCGCTAATGGATAAGAAAAAGTAATTTCTAGTCTTCTTCACATCTACGATCTAATTGACTCCTACGAGCTACATTTCAATTCTTGAAACTTTAATCGATTGGAATTCTATCACTTCTTGATTCTTGATTGTAAATGTTTTCTTGATTTTTGATTAGATCTAGTTGATTCTTGAAAATCATTGATATAAATCATATAATCATTTTCTTTTCTTTTCTATTAAATTTTCAATTCAAAACAAAACAAATACGAACGAATCGCTCCCTGTGGACGATCCGCACTTACTAACGCGCTACATTTCGACACCGTTATTGATTGCGGTCAAATAATTCTTTGATTGTGATTTCTATTCATTTTCTAAACCGACACACAAAGAAACGATCAATCAAATGGCGCCGTTGCCGGGGATCGTGCGCTAATTCGTTCTTTATTGAAATTTGAATTGAAAGATTTATTCCATTACAATTTTTAGATCAAAATTCGCGCAAAAATCTAAACGTGTTGTTGTGATTTGATTGCGAGGAATCTGGAAGCTATGGAGCAATTGAAATTTTTTTCAGAATTTTCCAGAGGACTGAGGGAATCAAGATAAGCTCTCTGTAAAAAATTTGTGCAGTGAGCAGTACATACGACCGCGATTCCGCGGTGTAAGGGACTTGTTGCGGCGGTTCCGCGGCTTGGTGAAGGGTTCTCTGTGCAATTTTTTCTCAGGTGATCTCTAACTTTCTTATCTCCTCCTCTGTCTGCTCCAATTAACAAATTTCTGCAGGCTTCTTTGCAAAAATCGCAGCGCCGCAAAAAGCAAAATAAATTGTGCGTGTTTTTGGTTTTGTGGTTGTTTGCATATTAATACGGACATTAAGGGCCCGGCCAAATCCAGATTAGGTGGGGAGTTCATTACCCTTCCTAAGCCCCAAAAATCACAAACTTGCATCCGCATTTACCCTCATTAACTAAAAAAGATCTAGAGATGACTCTAAGGATCGTCGCGCTCACTTAGGACAGAAGAAGGCCGTGGGTAATTCATTGCTTATCCGCGTTTCTTTGTGGTGTCTAAGGCAAGTGTGTCTAAGGCTAGTGGTTATTAATTAGGCCCACTACTTACGTAGTGGAGTACCTTCCAACTTACCTGGCACTTACCTGGCCACAGGGGGACAAAGAGGCAGTGGAGGATTGATCTTGCGACTTGTCTTTTGGCAGTTAGGAGCGGTCTAGAGCCTGACCTAGGTGACCACTAGATTTTAGGGTATTGCTTGTTGCATTTGTTGTGCTCACATCATTTTTTTCAAAAATCCGTACCATTTTTCAAAGCAAACACCGCATTCATTCATTTCCCCTAATTATAAGCCACGCTGCCATTTGTACTAACCCTTTTTAGTGCAAGATAGGTTGGACACGGGATTCTAGTGCCCGTTTAGTCCGCGTCCCCCCGATCGACTCCGAAGTCGGTATTTCTACATTTACCTCTCTTTTACCCACCACCACACCCACACCGATGGATCCTACTCCATCAAATTTCTTTACCACTACTCTGCCGCCGTCCGTTGGTGCGCAGAATCCACCCCGCATCTCTCTCCAAGAGAGGTGCTATCCTATTCGAGGTCCTCTTTCGACCTGCTTATCCACACCACCAGCCAACGGGGATAATTTTGAGATTAAACCCCAGTACATCAACCTTCTACCAAAATTCCACGGTCTCGAGTCTGAGGACGCATACGTCTTTATCACCAAATTTGAAAATGTATGCGCAATGATGGGTACGTCACAACTTTCAGTGGATGCTATGAGTCTACGTCTTCTTCCATTTACCTTGTGCGATATAGCCGAGAAGTGGCTGTATAACACTACCGCATATTCCATTACGAATTGGGAAGAATTCGTTGCGGCATTCCTTAAGAAATTCTACCCTATGCAAAAGACAGTTCGAATCCGTAGCGAACTAAATCAATTCACCCAGCTTCCGACTGAACCATTCTCGAAATGCTTTGAACGATTCAAGGATCTTTTGGTTCAATGTCCACATCACGGCATCCCGAGATGGGATCTTTGCCGAATCATATATGAGAGCATTAACCCTACCACTAAACAAAACCTTGAAAACATGTGTCAAGGCACCTTTATGACCAAGGATGATGGGGAAGCTTGGAAATTTTTAGAAGAGTTCGCTGAAAAATCATTACAGTGGGAGAGTGGAAACATATCATCGTCTAGGGGCGGCGTACACCAAATTGACGTGTCCATAGGTGTTCGAGCTGAAATGGCAGCAATGCAAAAGAAGCTCGAGGCTATGGAACACAAATTTTTAGCAGCCTCCCTAAATCCGATATCGCTCCCCAAAACTGTATGTGGGTGCCGTTCTGATCCGTCTCACTTAACGGAAGAATGTCCATTAAACTCTCCGTTTCAAGGTCACGAGCATACCAATGCCGCATTTCAAAGACCTAGAAACGATCCATATTCTTCCACGTACAATCAAGGTTGGAGGAATCACCCGAACTTTGCTTGGAACCAATCCCAATCTAAAAACACGGTTCCAGATCCGAATCATTTCCAAAGGGTCCCTCCACCACAACAGCAACCACTTCAACTCACTCAGCACCCCTACCAGTCACAAAATTTCCAAAACCAGGTCAACACTCCTGCACCGTCTAATCCTATGACCCGTTCTGATGAATTCTCTCAATTCACTCAAACCATGAAATCACTCTTGTCAAATTTCATAGAGGTGTCGGCTGAGGTGAGATCTTCCGTCAGTGAGATAAAGAAAAACTCAGCGTCCCAAGCTGAGAGTATCAGATCGATGGAAGCTGAAATTGCACGACTTAAAGCCGAAATGAGTGCGAGAGAAAAAGGGAAACTTCCTTCTCAACCCCTACTGAATCCTGGGCATTACAATGTAAATGCCATCACAACGTTGAGATCGGGAAGAGTGCTGAATAACCATGTTGGGGAAGAAGTTGATGATATTGAAAATCCTATCAACACCCCGGCTGAGACCTTTCTTCACACATACACTTCTACTTCTGATCCTTGTTCTTCTACCCCACCACCTTCTCACGAGCCTATTCTCCGTTTCCCACTAGGCTCGACACCTCAGCAACCCTCTTCTAGTTCTCCACAGACGATCCCCACTCCTCTTTTGGAATCACGTCTACCCCCACTTCCTTCTCCTATAATGGACCCAGCACTTATTGCTAAAGCTCCTTACCCGAATCGGTTAAGGGGTAACAAATCGAGTCCACATATGGAGAAAATTATGGAAATGTTCAAACAGGTTAACATCAACATCTCTCCCCTAGATGCGATTCAACAAGTCCCCGCTTATGCGAAAATTCTTAAAGACTTGTGCACTAGGAAGAGGAAGATTCAAGTGCCAAAGAAGGTCTTCATGTCTAATAATATTAGCACTGCTTTTATCCCACAGCTACCAAAGAAACGTAAGGACCCAGGATGTCCTACGATATCGATTTCTATTGGGGGTAAAAACATAAACCGTGCTCTTTTAGACCTTGGCGCAAGTGTGAACCTACTTCCATATTCTGTCTATGAGCAGTTAGGGATTGGAGAGTTGAAACCAGCTCACTGCACTCTCCAAATAGCAGACCGTTCAATCACCAAACCTAGGGGTAAACTAGAGGATGTGTTGATAAAGGTCGGGGAATTTGTATTCCCTGTGAACTTCATTGTTCTCGATACACAACATGTAGCAAACCCCCGGAGCCAAATTCCGGTGATTTTGGGTCGACCATTGCTTGCCACTTCCAATGCTGTCATTAACTGTAGAAACGGCTCAATGAACTTATCATTTGGAAATATGATCATTGAACTAAACATCTACAAAATTGGAAGTCAGCCATCAGAACCCTCTGCTCATATTCTTGATGTGTGCTCTTTCCACGAGATTGCTCCAGAAAGTTGCGGAGTTAATGAACTTTGCTTTGAAGATCTCGACGACACTACCACATCACTGTTTGATCTTGCACACTATCTTAGTGAGGACACCATTTCCACGCTTGAGTCCGACACTCCTGACTCATCACCATCCGAGTCTGTGTCTTTTACAGGCTATGAGCTTCTTTGTGACTCCGAAAATCAGTCGATGATCCCACCTTCTATTATTTCTCCGCCAGCATTAGATCTCAAACTTTTACCTTCCCATCTTAAATATGCATATTTAGGTGAGAATGAGTCTTTACCGGTTATCATATCCGCTTCTCTAGCATCAGAGTAAGAGAATGCACTTTTATCGGTATTGAGATCTAATAGGGAGGCGTTTGGTTGGACCATGGCGGACATCAAAGGGATTAGTCTCTTGATTGTAGAACATCATATACATGTGATGGATGATGCCAGACCAACCCGAGAACCACAGAGACGGTTGAACCCCATCATGAAGGAAGCGGTGATGAAAGAGATCGTCAAATGACTTGATAATGGTATTATATACCCAATCTCCGATAGCCAATGGGTGAGTCCAATTCATGTCGTCCCTAAGAAATCTGGCATCACTATTATTACCAATGAGGCAAATGAGTTGATTCAGACACGCGCCCAAACTGGGTGGCGTGTATGTATTGATTACAGAAAACTCAATGCCACCACGAGGAAAGACCACTTTCCTTTACCTTTCATTGATTAGATGCTGGAACGCTTAGCTGGACGTGAGTATTATTGCTTTATGGACGGATACTCTGGCTATAATCAGGTCCCCATTGCCAAAAAGGATCAAGATAAAACCACTTTTACTTGTCCTTTTGGTACCTTTGCTTATAGACGCATGCCCTTTGGGTTATGCAATGCTCCCGCTACCTTTCAGCGGTGTATGATGGGGATATTCTTTGACATGGTCGAGAATTTTTTGGAGATTTTTATGGACGATTTCTCGATTTTTGGAGACTCTTTTTCTGACTGCCTAACGAATCTTGACACAGTTCTTACTCGTTGCAAAGAGAAGAACTTAACCTTGAATTGGGAAAAATGCCATTTCATGGTCCAAGAGAGAATTGTGCTTGGACATGTTATTTCACGGAAAGGCATTGAGGTTGACAGAGCTAAGATAGATGTCATTCAAAACCTTCCTCATCCCAAAAGCGTCAAAGATATTCGATCATTTCTTAGCCATGCGGGCTTTTATAGGAGATTCATTAAGGATTTTAGCAAAATTGCTAGACCTTTAACTCTTCTCTTGGCCAAGGATACGACCTTCTACTTTGACTCGGATTGTGAGGCAGCATTCGACTCACTCAAACACTCCCTCACTACAGCCCCCGTTCTATCGTCGCCAAATTGGGACTACCCCTTTGAGCTTATGTGTGATACATTAGATTTTGCAGTTGGTGCAGTCTTAGGACATCACATTGAAAAGATACCACACGTGATCTATTATGCAAGTAAGACCCTGAATGATACTCAAATCAACTATACATCTACCGAAAAAGAACTTTTGGCAGTTGTATTTGCATTAAAAAAATCCAGGCCTTACTTGATTGGCTCACCAATAGTTATGTACACTTACCACTCCGCCTTGAAACATCTTTTAGCGAAGAAAGATGCAAAAGGTAGGCTAATACGTTGGATCCTTCTATTACAAGAATTTGATCTTGTTATCAAAGATAAGAAAGGATGTGAAAATGTTGTAGCCGACCATCTTTCACGCATCTCTTCTTCACCTGTGACCCTGCCGATCAATGATTCGTTTCTAGATGAACAACTCTTGAGCGTATCCAATGAACCTTGGTTCAGGGATATTGTGAACTATCTTGTCACGGGACTGATACCCAGCGATTGGTCAAAACATGACAAATACCGTTTTCTATCCCAAGTAAAACACTTTTACTGGGATGAACCCTATCTGTTTAAGTATTGTCCTGATCAGATCATTCGCCGGTGTGTCCCGAATGAGGAGTTCAAGAGTGTTCTATCTTTTAGTCATGATCAGGCCTGTGGGGGTCACTTCGGTCCTAGAAAGATGGCGGAGAAGGTTTTGCAATGCGGTTTTTATTGGCCGACCTTATTCAAGGACGCATTTGAGTATTGCAAAACCTGTACACAGTGTCAACACTCGGGTAGAATTTCCCAGAGAAATGAGATGCCCCAGCAACCCATCTTAGTGGTTGAAATTTTCGATATTTGGGGCATTGATTTTATGGGTCCCTTTCCCAACTCCTTTGAGAATTTGTACATACTGCTTGCGGTTGATTACGTCTCAAAGTGGGTTGAAGCCATTCCATGTCGCACTAATGACAAAAAGGTTGTCATTAAGTTCTTAAAAGAAAACATCTTTTTGCGATTTGGACACCCACACGCTATCATTAGCGATAACGGGACACATTTCTGCAACAGGTCTTTCGAGACTCTGATGCGGAAATACGCAATCAACCACAGACTTTCTACACCCTATCATCTCCAAACGAGCGGGCAGGCTGAGATTTCGAATAGACAGATCAAACAAATCCTGGAGAAAACTGTTGCAAAGAATAGAAAAGATTGGTTGACAAAACTGACGGATGCTCTTTGGGGATTCCGAACTGCATTTAAAACCGATCTAGGGATGTCTCCATATAGGCTAGTGTTTGGGAAGGCATGTCACTTACCGGTCGAGATTGAGCATAAAGCATTGTGGGCCATTAAGGAAATCAACTTTGACTTAAACCAAGCCTGCAACTTTCGGAAGCTGCAATTAAATGAGCTAAGCGAACTCCGCGATGAAGCTTATGATAACGCTGTAATCGTAAAGAATAGGACTAAGGTTTTTCACGATAAAAACATTTTGAGGAAAACGTTTACACCTGGTCAGCATGTCCTTCTTTATGATTCACGACTACACCTTCACGCGGGTAAGCTTCGATCTCGGTGGAAGGGACCTTTTGTTGTGCGGTCTGTATACCCGCACGGGGCAGTAGAGGTAGAAAATGTTAAAAACGGCACATTTTTCAAAGTAAATGGACATAGATTAAACCTGTATTTTTCCACTGACCCCACGAGGAGCTCCTGTTCTTACAGGAGCCATTTTATTTGGATTAAAATTCCTCCGTCTCACCTCCATGTCCTGTATATTACTGCATCATTTTTTGAATGGAGGTGAGTGAAAAGAATAAGTTTGGGGGAAGATCTTCACTTATATATTTTGCCCCCACTAATAAATTCCTTCCAGGCTTACAGGTTTTGTAGGTATAGCGGTTGGCAACAGTGAGGACACTGTTGAAAACAAGTTTGGGGGAGGTTTGTGCTTATTTTTGCATCATTTGCATATCATTTGCATAAGCACAAAAACATTTCTTTAAAAACCTATAAAAATTTAAAAAAATTTCCAAAACCCATAAAAATTTAAAAATTTTCAAAATATAAAAATATTTAATATTTAACATTTTTGTACATAAATAAGATAATAAAAGTTTAGATAGTGAAAAATTACATCCATGAGATTAGAAAAATTTAAGAAAACCAAGAAAATTAGAAGTTTTCTTATACGAACTAGTAATAAGTAGTTATGAGCCGTTGTCCCAAGGGTTAGTAAGATGAAGGAAGTCACTAATCTGAGGATAAAAATAAGTCTGAAAAATAGTTCCTATTCTGGAAGCCAAACATTTTGAACGTTGATACCCTGCTATTCGCACTTACACACGTCTTGAAACTCGGGATAGTAGAGAATACCTTGAAATGCTCTTGTCTTAAAGCCGATGTATGAAGGAAATAAAAATGAAGGAAATATAAAATGATGAGAAAAATGGACACTGGTTTTGTTATCGCCAAGGCAGCAATAAAAAAATATAGCGAAGGGTGCCTCTTCACCTAGTGCCCTAAGGCCAACTGGTCTGCAAGTCACTGCTAAGCCTTAGGTGGTGCAAGACGAGGAAAATACACCAAAAAAGCAAGCACATGAGTAATTGGTTGGTTAGTACCTCAAGAAGTATTAACGGTCGCATGAAAGTGTGTGAGCAATCTCATCTAATATTCATTAATTAAAAAGTACTGAGGCTGATGGGCAAGAGTATGATAGCTTGAATTGAATTCTCCGGGTGTAGGGATGTCCTTTATACGCACGCAGGGTTATATGATCGATATTTGGAAGAAAGATAGGAATGAAGAATAAGACGATGTTTTATTGAGAGAGGACGTGATTTCTAACATCTTTTCATGACTATTAAGATAGGGCTCATGACAACCGAAAAGCTAGCTTAGTTGGAAACCCTAATTTTCAAGGCTTTTCTTTTACAATTCTTTTCTTTAAATGTAATATTCATGATCTTTCTTTTATTATTGGATTTTGTGGGTGCAATCCGCTGAAAACCCTCAGGAGACAACACTCCTCCTACTAGTGATACCTAGAGGTTTAAAGGCTTGTTGCACGTGCTCAGTGCAATCGTGTTGCCTACGAAAGTGTGCTAGTTAGTTTTTTCTCTTTCTTTATTTTCTTTTTCTCTTTTTAATAAAACAATTCGCTCGAGATGACCGAAAATAAGTTTGGGGGAATTTGATCAGTCGAAAATACTGCAATTTTTAACACGGCAATTTCCCTATCTTTTGCATTCATGTAGAGGTGTTCGGTATTCATATTGCACATATTAGCAAAACACCTGTAAAATACTGGATTACCTGTATTGTATACTAAAACCGACATTTTTAGAGAAATTGACTGTGTTTCATGGCATTGCATCATTCTTGTGTAGCGCAACTTGTGTTTCGAAGTCTGTGCAGGAAATTCCAGAAGAATGGTCAAATTTGTATAACAGTACTATTAAAGAATACGCCAACTTAAGGATGTGAAATCTGGTAGTGATCTAGAAGGTCTTCAGGGAATCAACATATCAGAAAGTACACTTGAAGACAGATCAAAGCAGTACAGAGAAGATGATGCCCTAGCTCTCCTAAAGTGCCGCGGATCCGCGGAAGGAGCCAGCTTGCGCCGCGGATCAGCGGTCACGTGACTGCCACGTCACCCCATTTCAGCTGCAGAAGTCTTCCCTCATTCAGAACACCTCATTAAGCCACTGCAAATTCTAGATTACTCCAGAACATTCTGCCAAATCAGAAAGGGTTCCTTGATCAAAGCTTAACACTTCTAGCTTCCTAAACAAGCTTCACCTAAACTACATTAAGAGCCTAGAACCTTCTCCCTAACCTCCTAGCTTAAGCTAGAAGCTAAGCCCTAACTAACTAGTTCTAGAGACTTCTACCCAACTAACTAGCTTACAAGGGAAGCTAACCTAATCCAAGCTTCTTAAGGAAGCTAATCACTCCTAAGCCTATAAAAAGGGACCCTAGGCCTCACTTGAAAGGTTGTTGATTGTTGTGGAAAATTCTATCACTCTATCACCCCAACACTTGCCACCTCCAAACCCTAACCCTAATCCAATCAAGAAACCAAAAGTTCAAGATCTTTGAGTTCAAGCAAAGCAAGTCTTCAACCATCCTTTAGAAGCGAAGCCGGTTATCATCGGAGCATGAGATCCAAGCCGATCCGCGACTCAAGGAGCCGATGCAACGCTAGATTCGACAATCTTGTTCCTTCTCAAATTCTTGCAGTCTTGAGCAATGTGTAACAAATTGTTGAATAAATAAAGGTGACGATTCTTTCTACTTGCTTATCTTTCAATTCAAGCATTATGATTCAATTTCGATTCTTGAATGTATTCTTTATGATGATGCGTGAATAAAACTCCGCTCGTGGAGGAGTCGAGATGATCGGTAGAATGATGATGTTGATGAATCTTTAAACATTTTCTTAAGTCCTATAACGATTGTAAATTCTTGAAAATTGAATGTTCGATGATCTAGATCGATGCGAAATGCGTTCTTGATTATTTTCGCACGGATCTAGAGATCAACGATCGATCATTCGATTTCCTAGAAGCTATCTAGTGAATGTGATTCATCGAAAGGATAAAGGATAGGATGAGGAAACCCTAATTCTTCGCAAGATCCTTAATTCTCGATAAATCGACATCAATTTAGCATCAATTCGCTAATGGATAAGAAAAAGTAATTTCTAGTGTTCTTCATATCTACGATTTAATCGACTCCTACGAGCTACATTTCAATTCTTGAAACTTTAATCGATTGGAATTCTATCACTTCTTGATTCTTGATTGTAAATGTTTTCTTGATTTTTGATTAGATCTAGTTGATTCTTGAAAATCATTGATATAAATCATATAATCATTTTCTTTTCTTTTCTATTAAATTTTCAATTCAAAACAAAACAAATACGAACGAATCGCACAATCCCTGTGGACGATCCGCACTTACTAACGCGCTACATTTCGACACCGTTATTGATTGTGGTCAAATAATTCTTTGATTGTGATTTCTATTCATTTTCTAAACCGACACACAAAGAAACGATCAATCAGGACACATGGCAGATGACATGTCCCGAAACTCGGAAGAAAGGGCCCATAGGGGCCGACCAGGCCACCCCTGTACCCGACCCACAAGCACAAGATGGCTCTCCTCAGAGCCCCTTGCAAATTGGCCTTCTCGGCCTCTCAGCTCGCCCCGAGCTGCCACAAGACCAAGACTCTTCGGCCCTCTTGCTCGCCTCCGAGCTCACCAACCGAGGCCATCCTCCTCGGTCCCTCCGATCGACCAGCTCCACCACTCACAGGCGTAACCGCCGCTCCGCAAATCTCGCCATGCGCAGATTCTCCGTCAGCAACGCCCCACGTTCCACGCCATCACGATCCCCATTAATGGGCGATCCGCTCTTTACGCGGGCGCGACGTCAGGAGCATAACTGCCGGCGAGATTCTCGCGTCTGCTGCAGCGTGCTACCGCCGCTATATAAACCCACATCACAGAAGGGTCAGGGAAGCCATTTTTTACTCCACTTAGCCGTTACGCTGCTCGGATCTAGTACTAACTTGATCCCCATTATTCTTGCTCATTCTCTCTTGCTCTTTCTCTCTCATGAAAAGCTCTCCCTCTTCCTCTCTCAAAGCTCTCTTCTTTCATGTGTTGAAAAACATGAGATTTGTGAGATAAAACCATCAAGACAACTCTTTACTCATTCTAGGGTTCTTAGTCTAGCAAGCCAAGCACTCTAGTTACATCTTGGTTGAGGTAGGAGCTCAAGGTAGAGGCCTTCGGGTGGATCTTTCTTTGGCAAAGAGAAGACGAAGAGGAGAAGCCGTCTACACCATTCCAAGGAGCAAGCAAGAAGGAGGACCACAACAAGAAGAGAAGGAGTTCAAGATCTAGGTATAACCATCTAACCTAGTAGCTAGAACTTGTAGTTAGTTTGTTAGTTTTTGTTTAGCAAAGATCCTTAATGGTTGGTCCATGTTACCTCGTGTTAAAATTTGATTTTTACCTATTCCGCCTCCCCATAAGCACCGGGGTGGGTAACGTGGACCTAACAGTGGTATCAGAGCCTAACTAAACAACAACTAACATGTTAGCAAAATGTTTAGAACTTCGATCCCGAAAAAAATCGCAAAATACATCAAAATCTTGTACTTTCTGCCGTTTTTAAAAACAGGTTTAAAAATATTTCCACACACCTGAAAAATACGTGCATGGCTTTTTAGGAACACCCAAGAAAAACGAACCCATGACTCGGTCAGACTGCGGCGGAAGCGCGGCGAAACTACGCGTTTCGCCACGGATCTGCGGCCGAGTCGACTTGGTCGCGACTCGTTTTTCCTGCAGTGTGCTTAGAATGATGTTTTGTGATTTTTAAGATGATTTGTTTCTGCCCAGATTCTTCAGAGAACAGTATTGTATTTGGGGTAGTTTCAAATTGGAATATTGATCGAAATTCTATAAACTTTAGCTAATTGGTTATATCTGTAATGTGATATATGTACTGAACGTCGACTGATCGCTATACGTCGATTAGTGGGGTTGTACATATCTGTGATCTGTGATATTGGATTGTGTATTTGAACTTGTTGGATTGTCGCGGATGAATAGCCGGGGTTGTGAGATGAGAGTTTCTTTATCTTTCATTTGATGTAAATTGTAAATTGATGTAATATTAATTTTTATGGCCGCACATCCAGGATAAGCTTGTAGCCACCATTGTATATTATTCCTTTTACTGTTTTTGCTCCTAAGATAGACCCAAGGAGGGGTGCACAAACTACCGAGTGCTTTGAAGTGCCGAGTGGCCTACTCACGTTGTTGAGGGAGGTTGCTTCACTTCGGGTACTTGGCGGGTAGTTTGCCGCACCCGTAGGGGTCTAGGGTGGGGTGTGTCCATTCATCGCGACCGTGTAATCCGTCTTTTGTTACAGGATCGAACGAAATGCGGATTCCTAGCATATCCAATGTGTTCATCTATGATCTGGAATGGCTATCATTGCATCTGATGAATGTATATATCTATATATGATATCTAGTAGGCGTTGCTTATGTTTTGCATCCGTGCTAGTCCACCCCCCGCTCTGTCGTTAGTTAAGTAATCTAACGGGTGATGACGGGACCCAGTGGCGAATGCAGATGGCATAAGCGTACGTTATATTATCGTTGTTTTCTGCAATGGTAGGATTAACTGATGGGACGCATTATATTAATGCAAAGAAAAACAAACCTAAAGATGTTGTTGGAACAATTTTCAAAAAGCTGTTATTGCAAGGACGTTCTCTTTTGTTTTGCACAGAGATATTCGGTTTTGAATATCTAGCACCTCTTCGACAAGGCAAGGGCCGAGATCCCTTCATCGGGAGTGACCCCTTGGACAGAAATTTACGTCAGGGTAATAACTTCACTATAGTTGATTATTCTTGCTTTGCATCGCGGTATTTAGTTGGAATATCCTGCACCTCATTCTACGAAAAAAGAGCCGAGATCCCTTCACCGGGAGTGACCTCTTTAGCAAAAGTTTTTGCCACTATATATTTGTAAAACCACTCTGGTTCCTTCAACGATATCAAGTTCATTACGTTAACGGGTTTTTCGCCAATAACCCAGCCGTAGCCCTCCGTCATTTCTTACAAGTAACACTTAGTATTCGTGCTGCGTTTGTTAACTCCGTCAAGGCGTAGTGTACGGTAGCTGAGTGGTGCTTGTTTGTAGCACTATATGGGATTGGTTAGGACAGTCGTATAACCTTGTTGACTCCGTCAAGGGTTATGCGGGTGGTTTTAATGCAATCCAGATAATGATGGGTTGAACTTGACTAGAACTCTTTGATTTGTTGACTCCGTCAAGATCACTAGGGTCCTAAGGGAAAAAACCACATCGGGAGTTTTAAACATATAGGAAACTTGCAGATTCAGCATACCTTCTAGAGTGTGGTGGCTAGAGTGGATTCCATCTAGGTCATCACACAATGATGGTTGGATCCCGATCCCACTGATGAGTTGGATTACTCTCGGGAGATTATTTCACTTAACAATCAATGTTATAAACCAAGTAGGTGTCTAGAACGGTGTTAGCGGGGCTACGCCTCCAGGGAATAGAGCTTATATAATTAAGGAACTTCGCGAAAGCGTTGGAAAACCTCCCTCAAAGTACCAACACTAGCCTGGCTGAAAGGTTAAGCAAGTATTGTGACGTGCGATTAATCCTGACTAGTTTTTCTTTTAAAGGTTTGAAGAAGAATTTGAGGAAACAGTGGGAGCCATCCTGGTTAGATAAATTAATAACCAATCTAATCTTGTAAGAGCCCACGCTGAGTGTTTTTTCTCTCTCTCTCCAGGTAGCAACCATTTCATGCCCTAATCAATATAATAAAATGTATCGCTTGACCAATCCGAATTCTTATTCGAGACTAGGGAACATCGGTTTGGTTCTAACTTATGATGGCAATCGTAAGTATGAGCAAGGGAAAGAGGATTGTTTGGATTCCAAAGAGACCCAGTTGAAGAAGAAGCATAGTTTTGCATCTACTTCAGGTGTTCTTGTAATTGAGAACTGCTTTTCGGTCAGCCCTACCTCCTGAGTACTTGATACTGGATCAGGATCTCATATCAGTAATTTATTGCAGGGACTGAGAAAAAGTAGGAAAGTTGCACCTGGTGATATGTCCCTCAGGGTAGGGAACGGAGCACTAGTTAATACTCAGCCGTCGGTGAATATCACCTAGTGTTGCCAAATGGCAATACTATGGTTTTGAACAATTGCTACTATGTACCTTCCATGGTTTGCAACATCATATCAGTTTCTTTACTCGATAAAGATGGATATAACTTTGTTCTTGATAGAAATATCATGAACATTTACCTTGATAAGGTACTGGTTGCAGAAGGTACACTGTGTAATGGTATCTATGTTCTAAATCAGAATACAGTTCTCAATATACAAAACACACCCAAGAGGAAGAGTTCAGATACGAACGAATCCTACTTATGGCATTGTAGACTTGGTCATATCGGAGAGAAAAGACTAAGTAAGTTGCATAAAGATGGACTCTTGGATACGTTCGAGTTTTCATTTTATGAAACCTGTCAGTCTTGTCTCAATAGAAAGATGACCAAATCTCCGTTCACCGAACATGGAGAAAGAGCAACAGAGCTCTTGGGACTCATACACAGTGATGTATGTAGTCCGATGTCTATACATGCAAGAGGTGGGTTCTCGTACTTCATCACATTCACTGACGATCTCTCTAGGTTCGGATATGTGTATCTGATGAAACACAAATCTGAAGCTTTTGAGAAATTCAGAGAATTCAGAAACGAAGTGGAGAACCAGATAGGCAAAAGTATCAAGATCCTCCGGTCTGATAGAGGAGGGGAGTACTTAAGCACGGAATTCCTAGATTACTTAAAAGAGAATGGTATTCTCTCTCAGCTTACTCCTCCTTATACACCACAGCACAACGGTGTATCGGAGCGGAAGAATCATACCCTATTGGATATGGTTCGCTCCATGATGAGTAGTGCTGAGTTGCCTCTTTCATTCTGGGGACATGCGCTTCAGACAGCGGCATACCTACTGAACTATGTTCCATTCAAATCTGTGCCTAAGACTCCATATGAAGTATGGAGTGGACGAAATCCATATCTTAAGCGATTTAAGATATGGGGTTGTCCGGCCTATGTGAAAACACAGAAACCAGACAAGCTAGAGGAACGGTCAGTTCTATGTAAATTTGTGGGATATCCTAAAGATTCACTAGGATATCTGTTCTACCACACTGAGGAACAGAAGGTGTTTGTATCTCGCCATGCTACCTTTTTAGAAAGGGAGTTTCTTCCAAAAGAAACTAGTGGGAGTACGGTAGAACTGAGAGAAATCCATGAACCACAAAATGTAACTGAAGATTTGGTGGAACCACTAGATTCAGTAATCCCAGACGAACCTCAGCCACTCCGCAGATCTGGTAGGATTTCTCATCCGCCCCAGAGATACTACGGTTTTCTCATAGACGGGGATCGAGAGGATTACATCTTGGAAGAATATGAACTTACCAGTTTCAGGCAGGCCATTATCAGTAGGGACTCTGATAAGTGGCTGGATGCCATGCAATCCGAAATGGAGTCCATGTACACCAATAAAGTGTGGACCTTGGATATTGCTCCACCTAGGGTAAAACCCGTTGGATGCAAATGGATCTACAAAAGAAAACTTGGTGCAGATGGGCAGGTGGAAACCTATAAGGCTAGACTCGTTGCTAAAGGTTTTCGTCAAAGACCTGGTATGGACTATGACAAAACTTTTTCTCCAGTGGCTATGCTCAAATCCATTCGGATCCTACTTGCCATTGCTGCCTTCCATGACTATGAAATCTGGCAGATGGACGTAAAAACGGCTTTTCTAAATGGCAGTTTGGAAGAGTGCGTTTATATGGATCAGTCAGAAGGTTTTGTAGACAGTGGGAGCAGTGGGAAGGTGTGCAAGTTGCTTAAATCCATTTATGGATTAAAGCAGGCATCGCGGAGCTGGAACATCTGTTTTGATGAGGCAATCAAGGAATTTGATTTCATCAAGAATGAAGATGAACCTTGTATCTATAAGAAGATTGTAGGACGAACTGTCGTGTTCCTAGTCTTGTACGTGGACGACATTCTTTTGATAGGAAATGACATTCCTATACTACAATCGGTCAAGCTATTCTTATCACAAAGGTTCTCCATGAAAGACCTGGGTGATGCCCCATATATTCTGGGGATCAAGATCTACAGAGATAGATCCAAGAGATTACTGGGACTTTCGCAGTCCAGGTACATAGAGACCGTACTAAAGAGATTTAGTATGGAAGATTCCAAGCGCGGTAATATACCAGTATTTCACGGAATCACCCTCTCCAAGAAGATGTCTTCCAAGACTGACGAGGAGAGGGTTCGCATGAGCACTATACCCTACGCTTCGGCGGTAGGATCTATAATGTATGCGATGCTATGTACAAGGCCAGATGTAGCTTATGCGCTGAGCGTGGTGAGCCGGTATCAGTCAGACCCAGATGAGAACCACTGGACGGCAGTGAAAAACATTCTCAAGTACCTGAGAAGGACTAAGGAGATGTTCCTGGTTTACGGTAATGGAGACCTCAGGGTCGAGTCCTTTACCGATTCAAGCTTCCAAAGTGACAAGGATGATAGAAAGTCTGTCTCGGGTTTTGTGTTTACCCTCAACGGAGGGGCGGTGTGTTGGAGGAGTTCCAAACAGGATACCATCGCAGACTCGACGATGGAGGCTGAATAAATTGCTGCAAGCGATGCCGCAAAAGAGGCGGTCTGAATGAAGAAGTTCATTAGTGAACTTCAGGTGGTTCCGTCCATTGTTGATCCAATACCTTTGTATTGCGATAACAATGGGGCTATAGTTTTAGCGAAGGAATCAAGGTCCCATCAGAAGTCCAGACATATCTTAAGGCGGTATCACCTGATCAGGGAGATCATTGATCGCCAGGAGATCGTGGTACGGAGAGTGGACACTAAACACAACACGGCGGATCCATTCACAAAGGCCCTCCCTCAAACACAGTTCGAGCGAATTTTTGAGCTATTGGGTATGCGGTACGCCAGCAGCTGGCCTTAGTGTAGACGTTGGGTATGCGGTACACCAATTACTGGCCTTTAGTGCAAGTGGGAGATTGTTGGATATGTATGACCTAGAGGCCATTATTGTATAGTACTAGTTTGTATAATACATTTTGGAAGCTTGGGATATATACACGGATTTACGACATTCTTGCTCGATATAGTAGTATGCTACTTGGTTTGTTTCTATCTTAATATGTGTATATGTTTCTTTTAACATATCGCTAATACATATTGATGGAGCCCTTAGGATCTTTGCTTGACTACCGGCGTTGTGATGGTGATCACACTAGTGGGGGCTGGGTAGTCTATAAGCACATCCTTATTTTGGTCCCTAGTCGTAGGATCATCGAGACAGGGCATCGATACTCCAAAGTAGACTGGTGCATACGCTTCTTATCCCAGCAGGGGAGATGGTCTGTCCCACAGCCATCAGTACGTCGTACTGGAGATAGTATGCATGTGCTCGTTAGGTTACGAGTACACTGGACAGGACTCGTTGAAAACTGTTGGTTGGTATTATACCTATCGTCAGTTAACAGTTCCTAGGTGACATGAGTACAGCTTAGTCCGTTGACTTGACACTGTCACTTCGCCTCGAGTGTATTCCCACTGTTCTTAGATTACTACCCTACCACGGCTCTATTGAGTCGTGCAAACATGTAATAGTTGGGTGCAGTCCTAAAGCACTTAAAGGCAGTGACGGTTAGACAGAATTCGTCTCTCCCGGTATTGGGAGTTGATATCGCGTTGTGTCTAGGAGATCCATTACACATAGTCGTCCCTGGCCAGGGCAAGCGAGATTTACTGGTAGTGTTTCCAGTAGTTTCTCAGGGTGTTCTAGGCTACACTCCGGCACGACTTGTACCGCTATTAGGGGTCTGACGTTTACCACCCCCTAGGCCCGACATGTGATACTCTTAGACGAACAGACCGACTGTACGGAAATTGTCACATTCAGGCTCAGTAGGAGTTCGGATGGGTTCACCTCATCGGTCTTCTTATCGGCATCTACCTGGGGACCGTTACGTACAACTAGTACCGCTTACGGCCTGTGGTTAAACCCACTGCCAGCGTAGTGTCCAGTCTTTAGAGTCCCACACAGAGGGTTGTTCGCCTTTGGGCAAAACAGAGTAGAGGTCGCATGGTTTTGCGACAGGGTTTGTTCACATACGCGCACTTGTGCACGTTTGGTGTCCGGACAGTTTTTACTAGCGGGCTTTGGTTTAAGCCAGATCCTAGTATTTGTTTTGGGATTGGTTTTGTCTCATTGTATTCGTGTTCCTCGAAACACGGATGCGGGTGTGTATGCACAGTTGACAGAGGCAGAGGAATCGCATTAGGGTTTTTGACAGTTGACTTTTTCTAAACCCTAATGAGAATGAGAAATATGATTAATAATATTAATTAAGGATAATTGTGCCATGATTAGCTTGACCGTTTGACTTTGGTTGAATATTTGACTTTGGTTGACCATTTGACTTTTGTTGACCTTTTGACCATGATCATTTCATTTGCAAGATATTTCTTGATTCTTGCAAATTGCATTAAATGTGAAATGATAATGGTCATTTCAACTAACCATCACAATTTTCTTTAGTTATTATTATTATTATCATTATTCTAATATGAGAGAAAGGTTGTGTTTATTCTTGCTCATTCTCTGTTGCTCTTTCTCTCTCATGAAAAGCTCTCCCTCTTCCTCTCCCAAAGCTCTCTTCTTTCATGTGTTGAAAAATATGAGCTTTGTGAGATAAAACCATCAAGACAACTCTCTACACATTTTAGGGTTCTTAGTCTAGCAAACCAAGCACTCTAGTTACCTCTTGATTGAGGTAGGAGCTTAAGGTAGAGCCTTTCGGGTGGATCTTTCTTTGGCAAAGAGAAAACGAAGAGGAGGAGCCGTTTACACCACTCCAAGGAGCAAGCAAGAAGGAGGACCACAACAAGAAGAGAAGGAGTTCAAGATTTAGGTATAACCATCTAACTTAATAGCTAGAACTTGTAGTTAGTTTGTTAGTTTTTGTTTAGCAAAGATCCTTAATGGTTGGTCCATGTTACCTTGTGTTAAAATTTGATTTTTATCTATTCCGCCTTCCCGTAAGCACCGGGATGGGTAACGTGGAGCTAACAAGAATCACAAAGGATTTTGCATTGTTTTAATTCATGAATCCTCAAAAAGAGTGAGAATCAGCTAATTCTTGATTTGTTGTAGGACTTTGGGGTTTTTGGATTTGCTTGTTTTTTGTGAGCGCCCACCGTTTTTTATGCATGAATCTTAAAAAAAAAAACTATGGATTACAAAGGATTTGACATTGTTCATGTGGGGCCGCGTACTTTAGTTATTAAAAAATTCACTTTCTCTATCTCTTTTTAATCCTCAAATCTTCAAATCCAAATTCCTTACTTTTTCCCAATCAAACAAGGATTACAAGTTCAACATTAGGAATCCAATACCAACCAAATATAAAATCAACTAATCCAGATTTTTTCAATTGTACCATTTGGAAATCCAAATTTCACAGTCCTGCAACCAAACAGCCCCTGACTCGCGGTAGAGAAGAGATTTCTCTAAGTGGGAGTTTGACTTTGATCATGTTATCTTTCCCGCAGAAAAGGGAAAGAAAAGAAAAACTTTGATTTTGTAATTAACCTCAGACTAAGCAATTTATTACTTTTGCTTGCTATTCACAATTTTGCATTTTATTTCTAAACAACATAAATAAAGCAATGGTACAGAAGAAATGTGACAATTTAAAAATCACTTGCGGAAAATAAATGCCACCGAAGAAAAACATCAAGCATGCATATACAGGGCCTGTTTGGTTGTCCGACAGCAATGGTACTGTAAGTTAGGATTCAAAGCCAACAACCAACGAAAATAGGATCATTAAGTGCAGACCAATTTATGATGGCAATGTGCAATCTTCTCACTCCAATTTATTCATCTATTTTTCGAAGGGATTTTTATGAAAAAGGTTTTTGTTTAAGATACATCACAGAGGAAAAACAGGACTCCACTGTCATCCTCAAGCATTGTTTTGCATTTTTTTTACCGACCCTACTTTCTGAATATTAAAATGAAGTCGTTATTTAATACGATAATTGTCTTATTAATTTAAATAAATAGTTTGAAACTGTGTCCCCTACAAATGTAATGGGCGTAGTTCTAAACTGGGCCTACTACAAATGTAAGGGACGCAGTTTGAAAGTGCGTCCCATACATTTATAACGGGCGCGGTTTCAAACTGCGCCCCGTAAATATAGCAAAATAATATGAATCCTTAAGTTGAACATTTTCATTGTTGGGACTTTGTTTTTTAGACGCAGTTGCAAACTGCGTCCCAAAAAAAAAACATACTCATTCACGACTTTGTGTTTTTTTATGGCACAGATTACAGGTGTGCCCCAGAAGGAAACACAATCATTCACCGGTATGTGTTTTTCTGGAACGCGGTTGCCAACGGCGTCCCAAAAAACCACATACCGGTGAATGATTATGTTCCTTATATGAAGAGTTCGATCTCTTCCTCTCTATCTCAATTCTCACTCTCTATGCCGAGCTCTCTCACACTCTCTCAGATCTCATCACCATCTCTATCTTTCTCCCTCTCAGTTCTTAGTCCTGCTCCATCTCAATGTCGGGATCTTCATCTGCAAGATTGCCATCAATCGATGAAATTAAGAGGTACATCTCTTACACAATCGTGAAATCTGTATACACGAAAATAGACCATTCTAGTTATGAAGGCATTCTCTATCGATTACGGGAGGAGGGTATGAACTGGCCGATGAATATCGATCGTGGAATTCTGCGGCTCTTGCACTTAGCCATATTGGATGAGCTCCCATCTTCTCCTGAAAAAGTAACCCATGACCACCATGGGGTAGCAAATCGTTGTCTCCATTTCTTTCATTCTATGGATCTTCTTTCTGGTCGAAATATCGAGTATCCCGCAAGATCTCTCTACCACATCATTATGCACCGTTGGATTTTGAACCATCTCGAACTCACTCGAGATTCCGTGGTAGGTGATGAGACCATTGATGCAATTACATAGCGGATTAATTCGGTTGCTGCGGAGCTCAATAACGTAGAGAATTTATTTTTGAAATTTTAGTGATGAATTACGGTGTTGTTACTATTCATGCTATCTATTTTGTTTGCGTCATTCTCGAGTATATTGTGGATGTGTGTACCATGTATGTATAATATATCGTGTATGAACATGTGTTTGTGTGAGAGAGGATCAACGTTTGAATAAAAATGAATTTAGGTGTTTTTTTTTGTAAAGAAATAATGTTTGAAAATCGGACAGCGCCTCCTTCTTAAATTTTAAATAAAATTCATGTAAAAAAATAGTAAAATAATAGTATCCACAGAGGGAGCTAACTCAATGCCCAAACGGCGGAGACACAATCCATGCAAAATATACGACACCTAAACGTCGAAGACCAATAAGCTGAAGACAGTAAACAATGTAAAATAAATAACAAAGTTATCGCAACACAATACAACATAAATACTCCGTACAATCTAACGAAGTCGTCGCACCATCCGTGGTGTCCTCCTCTTCGCTACAGGACGTCGATGATGTGACGGTCCGGCTTCGTCGGCGACAGGTAGGTGAGACGGCTCTAGTTGTGATGGTCTATACTCGTACTCATCGGGATGCTAAGACGGCTCCGGTTGTGCCCGTCTAAGTCTTATTCGTGCATATGTGATAAGAATGACTGGTGTGGACACAGCTGGTGCAGGCACGAAGGGTGCAGGCACGGCCGGTGGACATTTGAATCTGTGTCTCGTCATCACACTCTTGATGAGGGACTTGATGTTCATAAAGCAGCTCGCTGAGTCTCTGGTGCCGCTAATCCCCTCATCAGCTATATTCTCTAACGTGTAAATAGTTTGGACCTATATTAATGAAAAATAAGATAATGAATTTCATAAAAATAAAATTATAGTTTTAAAAGGTTTGATATAAAGTTACCAAATCTCTCTCTATCGGTCCTCGAGGCGTATATGAGGTGAGCGGAAGGACGGCTGTGATGACGAATCTGCGAGTAATCATCCAATACCAGGCAAGGTACTAGTCTATTGGTATACCTGGTTGTATTTCATCGGCTATGTAGTTTACCCAACCGTAACATCGACCCACCCAAATTTGATACTCCACGAGCCAAGCATCCCCAACTTGCGCTCCACCATGACGTGGTGTCCGCTCCACCGCGCCTGGTATGTACTGCCTCAAACCGAATTGGCGAAGGACATGGTCTGGCTCGTGCATCTGAATAACATTGTTGCAGACAATCAGCGTCCGTGCACGCCAGAAGCTGGCACCTGCCAAGTATAATGGATGCAGAGTGCCCATCGGGTCAGGTGTGTATGGTGTCCACATAACTGATGCCTCATCCATGACATCGAACTCATTGCGGTAGAAGCGGAGGCTGTGATCCGGTGTCACATCCCATGATCTGAGCACATTCCACCTGCATAGAGATTACACACAAGTTAATATTCCAAAAAAACTTGAAATTAGAAATATACGCATAGGTTCAATTATTTACTGGCAACCATATGACCTTTGGCCGTCTAAAGCGAACTGTGTCGTAATGATCGGGCGACCAATAAAGAGATATGTCCATGACCATATCTGAAATAAAATATGATAGAAATACGCTTTACATTGAATATCAATTTAATTACGCAAAATTAGTAGAATGCGGTTTTAAGTATTTTATACCTGAAGAAGCGTCAAACAACCCCAAAACTCTTCTGCTCCATCAATGCAGCCATTCTCAGCTCGCTGTAGAGGAATGACAAAACTGCACTCTTCCACGATAAAGTGGCACACTGGTCGAGATCGGCTAAAAGAGATAGCCAGGAAATACTAACTCTGCTCTTGCTCCTATCCGTGAACAAGCGAACCCCTATCTAATGTAAAATGTAGGTTCATGCGTGCCGATCGATCGTCATAGGAGTAGCATCCATGGCAGGCTCAGCACTAAACGCCTCCCGTAGCCAACTCAAGTTAATGTTACCGCTTCTCTTCTGCCTAACATGCGGAATCCTACGCAAAAAGCTGGGACACAAATCTGACCAATCATGGCTGTACTCCACAGCAACCACCTCTCCGTCTATTGGCAGACCAAGCGGCACAATAACGTCCTGAAGAATGATAGTCATCTCACCAACTCTAAAATGAAATGCGGAGGTCTCTGGTCTCCATTTATCTACCAAAGCCGTAATCAAGTCTCTATCCAGACATATATACTCTAATCTGGATAGAAAATGAAAGTCTATCCATTGCAGCTCAGCCTGCACACGGGCATCTCCAACTAGGATCTTGCTGTTGTAAACTGAGCGGTCAACGCATGTAATCACCTGATCACTCTGCCAATTACAAAAAAGACTTATATCGGTAACATATAAATAACATATGTAATTAAAGAAAATAAAATTATAAAGTTTTATCTGTACTACTACGGCGTTGGCTAACCTATGGTCTGCTTGCAAGTACAAAACAGTCGTATCTATAGGTTCATACTCCATAAGTATATCTGCATAATGAAAAGGTCGAATTATATTAGAAACGCTATATATATAAATATATATTAGTAGAAGAAAATAATTAGTGAGCAATAATATTAGTTAATATATAATTATATCAAATATAAATATATATCAAATTATTAAATCAACACTTGATTTAATAATCCAGTTATATCATATATAACCGACTAATATCATTTATCTGTATATCACATTATCAAATGAACACTTGATTCAATAATCCGGTTATATCACATATAACTTAACCGATATCAAACGTCGCCAGATTAGAATATGGTATCACATACTCGTATTTAATCAGGCTCCCACACATATCAGCATATGTGCCCTATTTCGTTTCGCTTGAACTATGAAACCTCTGTGTGGGACTCTAAAGACACGTCAATACGCCAGCAGTAGGTAATGATCGCATCAGTTACCCACAAGCCGTCAACGGTACTAGCTGGACGTAACGGCTACTCAGGTATTGAGCGATTAGAAGATCAACAAGCAAGCTTGTCCAAACTCCCATAAAGCCTATAAGTAACACTTACCGTACAGTCCGGTCTTTTCGTCTGATATGTCGCATATCGAGTCTAGGGGTAGAATCGTAAGACCTCAGTAATTTGATAAGTCATGCCGATGTGTGGCTTATAAAGGTTCGAGAAACTACTGATAATATTTACCAGTAAATCTCATCAGTCCTGACCAGAGACTTACTGTTATAACCAATCGAGTATAGCGCAACATCAACTACCAATACCGGGAGAGACGAAACCCCTCCTATCGCTCACTGCCTCCATGTGCCTCGGGACTGTACCCAAAATCCACCTGTTTGTATGACTCCTTTAGAGCCGTGGTAGGAAGGAAATCAAAGTACAATGGGAACCACACAATACATTATGACGATCTCAGGTCTACAAACTAATTTGTACCAGTGTCACCAGAGAACTGCTATCTGACGATAGGTATAGTACCAATGTGATAACGTAATTAACTGCAGTGGCTTGCGCCTATAGAAAAGAGCGTCCCCACAATAAAAAAACCCATAAATGAGGGGGGATCTGATAAAGTCTGCTATATCGGTCGCATCTATCCAAACTTCCGATACGGTGCCAAATCAACTTGGTATTTTCGGAGAGGTGGATGGATATATCTAAATAGCATCTGCCCCCAAATTCAGGCAAGACGATCTATCCCAGTTCGTCTTTGTTTTCGACGGTAAAAAAAAACACGCCCCTATGCATTTTTCTAAGTACCAACACATCATATTGAGTTCGCATGATCAGTTTGACCCGTCAATCGGGGATTCTCTCGCTTCAAAAGCGATGGGTAATTAACGACAGCTTAATCCACTACTGCCGGAGATTTGGATCTCTACAATCAATAAAATCCCAGCCTGTCCCAGGCAGGGGGAATCTGTATATGCCTGACAAACGTATGCATTCCTATCTAAATAGGGTGACGAAAAACACTTTACAGATTCTGGTACGTCCAGTGGGACGTTTTTCTTCTCCTATATTGCGGGTCAAATGCTCATGCGAACTCATTTAAATCAATATTTGTATTGAAATAATACTCTTTCATACAGGAGTTAACAACTTTCAACCGCAATCCCAAATTCAACGACGATGTCTCCAGCAACCGAACCGCTTCACATGCATACTCCATCAAGTGGTGTCCGAAATGACATTAAACTAAAATTTCTCAAATTTTCTTGTGGCGTCCGAAATGTCGTTAAACTAAGATCGACCCCTAAGTCGTTAAACCGAGAGTGTAAAAATGTATAAATAAATAAATAGCCGAAATAATAGGGCAACTCGCGATAAAAAAATCAGCGAGTAAAAATAAAAATAAAAAGCCGAAATGATAGGGCAATCGCGAATAAATAGCCGAAATGATAGGACAATCGCGACCTTCACGATAAGAAAATCTGAAATGGTAGAGCAATCACGGCAAAAAAGACGGCTTCATAAGCTCGTGTCCGAAATAATATTAAACTACAATTTCTCAAGCTTTCAAGTTCACGTCTGAAATGACTCTAAACTACTGCTTGCATCCGAAATGACTCTAAACTTCTGCATGTTAAATTTCCGGAAAAACAACCTTAGCTTCCAACGCGACCACCGTCGCATACACAATCAAGGCTACCGCCAATGTGAGCCTCCCGTCAAGCCTCGTGCTGCAGGGGGCAGGACATCGAATCCAATTCGAGTCCATCATATTCTCTTGTATTAGTATCTAACTCAGATTTTCTTCCCTCCATAGCGCTGCCTTGTTAAGGGAAGCATTCGGGTGTAGCGGCATAGATCTGGCCTCATTGCTATATGGGAATTCTCAGAGGAGTATATTGAGAAACAGAATGGGGGCCATAGTAGAGAAGCATTGAGAGAAAAGATGTAACACCCTAACGCATGATCGTACATTATTTAATTATATTAAATAGATATATTGGACGAGTTAAATTGTCAGTGCTATTGGGTTATAATTGGTTATGTGAATTGATCATGTTTGTACCCGACCCGCTTGTATGAAATCCGTTATGGGGTTATATTTAGTTGGAATACATTTTTATTAATATTTATCGATTGGTCATATATTTATTTACATCTTAAATAATATGCATAAAATATTTTGACTAGAATATTTCTAAGCCATTGTATTATGGTTTAATGGGATGTTTAAGATAATAGGTACATATATTAGTTGTTCAATAATCCCCAGTGTATATTTTGAGATTTTTTGTAGCAGGTTGAAGGTAGTTTTGCAATATCTTTTAAATATTATTAGATTACATAACTAATATTTATATAACTATATATATTTTACACCTCTACTTTAACATAAAATAAAATTAAAAAAATAAAATAAAATAAAACCCCACGTTTCCTTCTTTCTCCCTATTTCGAGTTCGCGCATGTGGCCGAGACAGCCCTCGCGATCACCTTCGCCATGTCACCCTTGCTTCGACCCATCTCCTTCCTCGTACTTATTCTCACCTCCTCCCGAGACTCATCGCCCTCGATAAAACCCCCGAGCTCCTCGTCTTCGTTCGCCATGGCCGTCTATTTCACCTCCCTAGCCCTTGCTACAACCCATCGCCCTAGCCCTTGCTACAACCCATCGCCACCGTCGCCCCTCGCTTCGGCTTCATCTTCTCCTCGAGATTTCTCGTCACCAGACCCAAACCCATATCTCTCTCCCTCATGCCCATCATCTTCGCTGCCATTTCCTCGCTGCTTCCTCCTGCCTCGAACCCAACTCCAGCCACCAAACTCTATCGCCTTAATTTGCCTCCGACCACCATCATCTTCCCCCGAGACCTCACCGATGCCAGAACCGTCGATCCCACGCCTTCGTTGTCACTGCGACACCGGCATCTTCATCTTCTCCGAAAGCGTAACCCATAACCCAAACTCTAATATCCAAGCATCCTTCACCATCTCTCTCGGCTGAACCCCAAAACTGATCATTGTCATCTTCTTCCTCTCGTTGGCGCACCTGTCTTCATCTCAACAGTCAAACCCAAGCACCAAACTGAGCACCCAACCTCGTCGTCATCGTTGGTGACCAAACCCATCAGCATAGAGAACTCATCTCGCCCACGCCTACTCGTCTACAGCCGCCACCATCTTGTCTTCACCGCCGACGTTCGCCCTCACCCTCGACCACCACTGACGCGACCTGGATCACGCCAAGATGTTACCTTCCGTTGATCTGCTAACGGTTGCGCCTGTGAGCGGTGTTGTTGATCGATCGATGGGACCGAGGAAGATGACCTCGGCGGAAGAGCTCGCGAACGAGCGGGAGAGCCGAGGTATCTTGGTTCTGCAGTAGCCCAGAGACGAGCTGGGAGGCCGAGGAGGCCAATTGTGCAGAGGGCTCGGAGGCAAGCCAGCTTTTGTTTGTGGGACGGGCACAGGAGTGGCCTGGTCAGCCACTGTAGGTCCTTTCTTGCGAGCTTTGGGGCACGTCATCTGCCACGTGTCATGATCTGAGAGATCACCGATACCGAGCATCATCATTAGCCCCCTACTCTCATCCCGACCAGCTGACGGGTTGGGTCGAGAGTGGTTTGTCGGGTTACCCGAGGTGAGCTCCTTCGAAAATATCATTGGGCGTGTTCCCGGGCAATCTGTTGTATTTTCTGGATGACGCCAGCGAATCAGGGGTGCGATCTTTGCTTTAAAGAGGGTGCGCCGGATCGTGCGTACTTCCGCTGAAGCAACAGTCCACGTATCGGACGCTGGTTGGCTGACGCGACGGGCCGCAGATCTCTGGCATCTGATGGGATATGGCCAATGCGCGTGCGACAGATGGAGCGATTGTGGCCGTCGAATGCGAGGAGTTGTTTTGGCAGGAGTTGATTGTCACCGTTGGATGAGGATGCCGACAGCTATAAATAAAGGTGGGGTCTGCTTCTGGGCCCATATCTCTTCATATTTTTCTCGTTCTGAGTTTTGTTAGCTCGGCGCTCTCCTCTTTAGGTTGGATCCCTGCGTTCCCGGGAATTTCTTTCCATCAGGTTAGGTGTCTTCCTTTTTTTTCTCCTGCTTCTTCTTTTTCTGAGTCGAGCCTGTCTTTCCATTTGGCAGGACAAATGGATCGATCCAGAGCTCTTGGTGCCCTCGGTGCTCTGTCTCGGAGGGAGGCCAGCGGTGCGGCCGAGCCTCCGGCTGACCCGAACCCTGCACCAAATGTGCCACCAGAGGCGAGGCCTTTTGCCTCGCTACGAGCTCCCGATGATTGTCCCGGCGGTGGCCAAAGGCATCCACGGGTTCCCGAGCCCCAGACGAGAGATGCAGGAGAGGACGAAGACGGGGTTCCACTTAAGAGGAAGAAGACGGTCTCTCGCGCACCACCATCGGAGATTCCTGAGGGAATTCCTGTGAAGGAGGGGAACGTCCATTTCGTGGTCCCGTATGGGCTTTCTGTTGCTGCTGGTCTGCTTGCTGGGATGGAAGAGTCGGCCGGGGGCAAGATTCCGCAGGGGACCTTGAGGGCCCAAATGGCGGCTATAGCTCAGGAGGCGGTGCAGGTATGTACTCCCTCATGTGTTGTTTTGAGCGCCCTTTCTTTAGTTCGAGTGTCTCTAAATCTCTCAGCCGTTTCTCGTCAGGTCCTTCAGCGCTGTGCCCTTGCTACTCGCATGGAGGCCAAGGGGGCTATCCATGCTATGAGGCCGGCGGGAGAGTCTTCTTCGGAGGCCGAGGATCTGCGACTTGAGCTGCGTCTGGAGAGGGATAGGATGGCTGTCCTGGAAGCACGATCGGCCGCCGCAGAGCTCGCTGTCTCAAAGTGCCGGGAGTCCTATCACCGCCTAAGTGAGTCCCACCGAGTCGTCGAGGCGAAGTTGATGGAACTGGCCGATCGCTTTGCAGCCATGAAGAGGGCGAGGGATACTAGCAGGCGGGATGTCGAAGCGGCGCTTCAGGAGGCGAAGGTTGCCGAGATTCGGGCTAGGAAGGCGGTGACTGATTACAAAGGGTCGGAACAGTTTTACGTCGACCTCGGCGAGGCCTCCTCCATTACATGGAACAAAGCACTTGACGCCGTCAAGGAGCAGTTTCCAGAGTTTGCCGATGGTGAGCTCCATGCTCGGGGCCCACTTTCGGTAGTCATGCCTCCGGCCGACGGTGATGAGGGAGGTGAGGCCTAGGCGGGCTTGCGGCTCGAACTTTTTGGCTTTTCCTCATCTCTCTTTTGTAAGCCTCCGGGTAATTTGATAAGGCTGGGGAGCCTACAATACCCTTGTAAAGATTTTTGGCTTTGTGAATAAAAACTTTTTGCAGTCGTATTTGCACGTGTATTTTCCTTTGTTGGTAAACACTTGTATTTGCACAGTACTGCCTTCGTGTTATGTCGGTTCTTCATCTAGCGATTACGCGTCGAGTTGAATCCGTTCACTTGCCAAGTGTGCAAAGACCGGCGGGAAGACAGTATCTCCATGGCCCCAAAGTCGAGGTGGAGATCGCTCAGACGTAGATAGACCGGATGCCTCGTAGCGAGGTCATGTTCCTTAACATGGAAGGCTCGAAGAGGCATGCTAAGGATGGACCGAGCAGGGTAGTTGCCCGGTACCTCATGGTGAGGGCTTAGATCCCTGGCGGTGTGGGGTAGGGAGCTACCAGCCAGGGATAACCAAGCAGAGTAGCTGCTTGGCTGCCTCTTGGCGAGGGCTTTGATCCTTAGCGCGGGAGGGGCTGTAAGAGGACTACTAAAGACGGGCTGAGTAGGGTAGCCACCCGGTGCCTCTTGGCGAGGGCTTCGATCCTTAGTGCAGGAGGGTCTATACAAGGCTTGCGAAGGATGGACCGAGCAGTGAAGCTGCTCGATTGCCTCTTGGCGAGGGCTTTGATCCCTGGTGTGTTGGGGTAGGGAGCTACCAGCCAGGGATAACCGAGCAGGGTAACTTCTCAGCTGCCTCTTGGCAAGGGCTTTGATCCTTAGCCCGGGAGGGGCCGTAAGAGGCCTACTAAGGGCGGGCCGAGCAGGGTAGCTACCCGGTGCCTCTTGGTGAGGGCTTCGATCCTTAGCGCGGGAGGGGCCGTACAAGGCTGGCTAAGGATGGATCGAGCAGTGAAGCTGCTCGATTGCCTCTTGGCGAGGACTTTGATCCCTGGTGTGTTAGGGTAGGGAGCTACCAGCCAGGGATAACCGAGCAAGGGAAGGCCCAGTTGCCTCTTGCGAGGGCTTTTGATCCTTAGCGCGGGAGGGGCCGTAAGGGGCCTACTAAGGACGGGGCCGAGCAGGGTAGCTGCTCGGTGCCTCTTGGCGAGGGCTTTGATCCCTGGTGTGTTGGGGTAGGGAGCTACCAGCTAGGGATAATCGAGCAATAGTGGGCCCAGTTGCCTCTTGCGAGGGCTTTTGATCCTTAAGGACGGGCCAGACAGGTTTGCCGCCTAGTGACTCTTGGCGAGGGCTTTGATCCTTGGTGTGTTGGGGTAGGGAGCTACCAGCCAGGGATAACCGAGCAAGGACTGGCCCGGTTACCTCTTGCAAGGGCTTTTGATCCTTAGCACGGGAGGGGCCGTAAAAGGCCTACTAAGGATGGGCTGAGCAGGGTTGCTGCCCGGTGCCTCTTGGCGAGGGCTTCGATCCCTGGCATTATGGGGCAGGGGGCTACTGGCCAGGGATAGCCGAGCAGGGTATCCGCTCGGCTGCCTCTTGGTGAGGGCTTTGATTCCTGGCGTTGTGGGGTCGGGGAGCTACCGGCCCCCGCTCGGCTGCCTCTTAGTGAGGGCTTTGATCGTTGGTGTTGTGGGGTAGGGGAGCTACCGGCCAGGGATAGCCGAGCGGGGTAGCCGCCTAGTTGCCTCTCAGTGAGGGCTTAGATCCTTGGCGCTGGAGGGGCCGTGGGAGGCCGGCTAAGGATAGACCGAGCAGTGAAACTGCTTAGTTGCCTCTTGGTGAGGGCTTTGATCCCTGGCGTTGTGGGGTAGGGAGCTACCAGCCAGGGATAGCCGAGCGGGGTAGCAGCTCGGCTGCCTCTTAGTGAGGGCTTAAATCCTTAGTGTTGGAGGGGCCGTGGGAAGCCTGTTAAGGATGGACCGAGCAGTGAAGCTGCTCAGTTGCCTCTTGGCGAGGGTTTTGATCCCTGGCATTGTAGGGTAGGGAGCTACTAGCCAGGGATAACCGAGCAGGGTAGCCGCCCGGCTGCCTCTCGGTGAGGGCTTCGATCCTTGGCGCTGGAGGGGCCGTGGGAGGCCTGCTAAGGATGGACCGAGCAGTGAAGCTACTCAGTTTCCTCTTGGCAAAAGCTTTGATCCCTGGCGTTGAGGGGTAGGGAGCTACCAGCCAAAGATAGCCAAGCGGGGTAGCCGCTCGGCTGCCTCTTAGTGAGGGCTTTGATTCTTAGCGCTGGAGGGGCCATGGGAGGCCTGCTAAGGATGGACCGAGCAGCGAAGCTGCTCAGTTGCCTCTTGGTGAGAGCTTTGATCCCTGGTATTGTGGAGTAGGGAGCTATCAGCCAGGGATAGCCGAGCAGGGTAGCCGCTCGGCTGCCTCTCGGTGAGGGCTTCGATCCTTAGAGCTGGAGGGGCCGTGGGAGGCCTGCTAAGGATGGACCGAGCAGTGAAGCTGCTCAGTTGTCTCTTCGCAAGGGCTTTGATCCCTGGCGTTGTGGGGTAGGGAGCTACCAGCCAGGAATAGCCGAGCAGGGTAGCCGCTCGGCTGCCTCTCGGTGAGGGCTTCGATTCTTAGCGCTGGAGGGGCCGTGGGAGGCCCTGATAAGGATGGACTGAGCAGTGAAGCTGCTCAGTTGCCTCTCGGCGAGGTTCCGTCCGTCCTCTCTGGTGTGAGTACCGGGACGAGGGATAGTCGCTGGCGACACGTGTCATGATCGCATGGGGAACGCGAAGCGCCGGAGTAGTGTTGTTTCAATTTCGCATCGAGCGGCGCGATGTCTGCCGCATGGCGGCACAGTTGCGGGTGAAATGGGCGACCATTGAACTCCGGGGGAGTTGTGGGCTATAAAACGGAGGGAGCGTTGATTACTCCCTTCCTCACACCCGAAACGTAAGAATGGAGGACTTCCCTTTCACCATCCCCGAGATCATAAATTTCGAGGACGTGTACCTCTATGATCAGTACTGTACCAAGGACACGGTGCAGTTGGTGATAGGCCGCATCGAGGATCATTTTGGCCGATTGCTCCCCCGACGCTCCCCCTACTTCAACTGTTGATGTATTCCATCTGGAGGGTGTCGCCGGGGCTCTACAACCCTTTTTCCGAACAGCTGAAAGACGAGGCCGTTGGCAAGCTAAGGGGTCTGAGGCGCTTCAGCCTGATCTCTACGAGTCGGTTAAACTGCTTGGTGGCGCTCGTCCTTGAGTGCTACCAATTGAGGCATGATGCCGATGTTCGCGGGGGGCATCGAGGGCAGAAGTTAGATGCCGCGAGGGCTCGGCTGGCGGAGATAACCTCAGAGTACTATGAGCAGTGTTCTCTGCACCGCTTCCCCCGATATTGTAATTTTCCTTTTTCGATGTATGGCTGAGGAGCCTATAGTACCCTTTGATTGAAAAAGATTCTTTTTCTTTCATTGCAATGCTTTTTTGATCCTCGTGCAGCTTGGGCCCCTTGGATGTCTGTTGGCCTCTATGCCCGGCACAGGGTACTGAGCTTCATGGGTACCAGACGTATCCTCTGCTGACACGACCATGATTTAGCCGATGGTCAGCTCGGCGGGAGGGGGACGCTGCTCCTGCTTGCGGTCAGCTTGCCGCTTATCCCTCAAGTACGCCGCGAGATGTCCCAAATGGATGAGCTCCTCGATATAGCCTCGGAGCTGCTTACAGCTCTCCGTGGAATGGCCTAGCGACCTGTAGAAACCGCAGTAGGGGCCTCGGGTTCGCTTTGAGGCCATTCGCGAGATCGGGGGGAGCTTGAAGAACCCCTCGCCCTTAGCCTCCTCTAGTAGCACTGTCTGGGAGACGTTGAGCGGGGTATACTCCTGCAACTTCGGGAGATAGGGCTTTGACCGCTCAGGTCCCCTTCTCTCTTCCCTTGCCCTTTTCATTTGATCGGCTTGCTCTGCCCGGGGGAGTTTTGCGTTCACCTCGGATTCGAGATGGACTTCGTGCTCGGTCTAGGCCTTACCTTGGCCATGGTCTTAGGTTGTGCTAATGCAAAGGAGCGTAACCACTACTTGTGCCTAAGACCAGACCTCACGGCTGTGATGATCGTCCCGTCCCTATGTTCTGGGACCTCGAGAAGGGCGTTGTAGAAGCGGATGACGTACACCTTGAACGTCTCCTTGTCCCCGCTCTTGATCGTGAAGAGATGATCAACTATTCGTTTTTGACTCCTGTTCCCGACGAAGTGGCCGAGGAATTGGGTGGCCAGCTTGTCGAAAGTTGAGATCGAGCGTGGCTCGAGTCCTCGGAACCAGTCTCGTACGGAGCGGATGAGAGTGGCCGGGAAAGCTCGGCATTGGGCTGCGTCGGAATTATCTTGGAAGCTCATTCCCGCGGTGAATGCATCCAAATGGTCCTTCGGGTCAGATTTACCATCGAAGAGAGAGACCTTTGGGGGCTTGTTGCGGGAGGAGACGTGGACAGCGAGCAGCTCCTCGGTGAATGGCTTGGTGAGCGATTCGGCGGCGTACTTAGCCCCGTCGCTCGAGCGGTGACCTTCCCGACGTATACCTCCGATCTTCTTCTCTAGGGCGTCGAGTTGGCCGTGGTATCCCGACGATTCGGCACATTCTGATCCCCGGCCTCTGCTGTTGGAGACCTGCGTCTGGGCGCGGCCCCGGTTCTTCTTAATAAGGTTCCTCAGATCCCCCGGTGGGGTAGTCTTTGAGCCACCGTGGCGAGTCCCGTCCGTGCGACCCCATCGAGGGAGGGGGTGTTGGTCTTGCTTGGGAACAGGCGAGCTGACCGACATGTCCTCGGGAGGGAAAGGGTCGCGAAGAGGTTCGGGGCAAGGTGCTATGGTGATGGACCTCGGTGTTGAACTGTGGGGCGCCCAGCGGGTCGCAGAAGGTATTAGCCCAGGAGATCTGCGGCCGTAAGAGGTAGCGATGCGGTGGTCGGCAGTGCCGACGCGTGCGGAGTCTTCTCTCCCCCTATAAGGGTCCCGGTCTCACGGAGGGGGGGACCGGCGGTCTGGTGATCTTGCCCTGCCGTTTGGACACGGATGAGCGCCTCCACGACGGACGCGAGTCGGTCTATTTGGCCGGCAAGGGCGTTGATGGCATTCGGCGGAGAAGGTTCGTCCGCGCCTCCGTTGAGGGGGAGGCGACGGCTAGTGCTTGGATCGCCGTGATGATCGCTCGCCATTAGATTGAGATCGGAAGATAAACTTTTGTTTTTGTGGAATCAAGGTGTTCCTACAGACTGCGCCAGCTGACGCGACCTGGATCACGCTACGATGTTACCTTCAGTTGATCTGCTGACGACGGCGATGGACGGCTGAAATTGGATCTGGAGGCAGGCTCCTGAAGCATGTGGATCTTAATGGGTGTCACGACCCAAAATGGCACGTGACTGGCACTTGAATCATATGAAGTTTATAGGACCCCATCTAATTCAAGTAAGCCAACATTCCCAGAAATCTAAACCATTTTAAAGAAGAAGTGAAGAAAACATGTTTTAAAACAAGTGGTTTTAAATAACATAAGCCAAAGTATTGCATTTTAAAATCTCAAGTCTTTTCTGAAAATTTCGGCAGAGTTTCCTTTGTAAATACTGGCACCAAAAGGGTACAACATGCATAATATGAATAAAAGCATCCCCAAACGGGAGCTAGCTCTTCGCCAATTGGCGGTCACAACCACGCAAGCAATATAATATACAACGCCGAAGGGCGAGGACCAAAACTCAAAAGGAAACTCAAATCATCAAGAAAACCATAATAATACAACGCGCGACTCTAAAGTCGAAAGAATATACAACTGGTCTTCTATGTCTAATAAATATACAAGGCTGGTTGATGGAGTTTACTAGATACAACTGAAAATAAATAAAAGATACAATGGTGGTCACGATGCAAGTGAACCCACCTACCAAAGCAATTACCCGAAAATGAGCAGTGTGCCAGTAAAGCCGCAACGAACCTGTACGGCAAAAGCTGTAAGAAACTGTGGCACAACGGGGGTGAGTTGCCAACTCGTGAGTAGAAAACATCACAAAGCAGAAATCGTATATATGATTCAATCCTGGATCAATACGATCATAATATATATCCTTAATATGATAAGGTCTGAATCATGATAAGGTAGCAAGGGTAAACATCTATACATAAGTGTAATACCAAGTGCTCATGTCAGTGCCTCAGGTAGCAACGTATCATAAATATGAGGTATGAATGCAATATAAGGAAAACAGAATACATCATGAATGTGAAAACTGTTTTCTTACTTTAGTGAGATTTCTGTATATTTATAGATCGAGATATCATCAATAAAATCAACATGAAATCAGTGTCAAGTATCGACACAAAACATAAATCCCAATATCTCAGGCTCCGGCAATCCGGACTGGCCTGCAACCTCGAATCTCAATATCTAGGGCTTTGGCTATCCGAACTGGCCCATATCATCAGATCTCAAAACCTCAGGCTTCGGCTATCCGGACTGGCCTGTACTCCGATCGGTATCCTCCGGATATCCGTCGAGTCGCAAAACAATCACCGGTCAGTAGTGCTCCCCTGTCTCAGGCTCAACGCCATCATCCGCGACCTTCTCGTCCCGGGGTACCGCACCGGGTCCACCATGCACCTACAGACGGCTCCTCCTCCTCCTCGAATCAGGTGTATGATATCGTTCAAGAGCCGAGAAAACTCATGGTGGACATATCTCAAATCATATCATGAGAAAACCACATTTTCTATCTTTTAAAAAGATGAAAAGTTTATAAATCTTCGCGGTTTCTCTAAATCCAGAAATCTCATGGAAATCTGAAATCATCAATCATGATGTAAATAAATAATGAATACTGGGCTCCGGCAATCCGGACTGGCCCATAATATTGCATGACAAATGAATATAAAATGCATGGGTATCTAAATAAAGAATGCAATATCTAAACTAGCACATGAAAGCAATAACATATAGGAACTATCAGCTAGCTAGCTATGTCAATGAAATAATATTCTTTAAAGTGTACGTGACATAGCAATTACCGATGAAGATGTGTGTGAGCCGGCAAGCGAGTGTACGTAGAACATACGCATCATCGGTAATGGTGCCGGTGTCCTAATAACAGGTTTCATCATTATTAACGAAAATACATATAAACATACAATGCAATACGAACAGTAGAATAAATGGCAATGAATAGTAAATGCAGCAATAAAGAAATAAACATTCCTATATACGAGTCATACAGTTTTTGATATCTGAAATCGCACGAATCATGGTGTTTAGAAAATAGGGCTACGGTGTTTTTATGAAAAAGTACATCCTTTGAAATATCCGTAGTATCCCTTGGCCTGTCTTTAAAATATTCACGATTTATTAGTTTTGGAAATAAGTATGACTCATGCTCAGTCTAACATCTACTAAGTAACTACATGACTAAACTAACAGACTGGTCAAAAGGGTAAGGAAATCCACCTAAGTCTGAGTCGATCTATATATATATATATATAGTAGTCGGTGATCTCGCCTCAATAGTATCATGTACTATACAATGTATAATATGACATTCTCGAGTCAAGAGTACGGATTCATCATCAATATATAGCTCGTACGGTAAATCCATCGTACGGCATCCCAATCTGGGTACGGGTCAATATCACATTCATCTCATTATTCAACTGGTATCCTTATCATCATATATCATGAACTGGGGTACTGATCTAAGTCTAGTGCAATACTGATACCATATACATATATATATATGCATGTGTATGAAAACACATCGCCTAAAGATCCGCTATAATATCATTTCGTATCGCATAATACGAACCAAAACACATCACTGATCTCGTGGCATCATTCCCAATCTCATCGACTCATCTTCAAATACCATATACTATCCTCATAATCCATGTATATGTATACGTGTACACACACACACACATACACACACACACACAGTCCCATACCCATGTGTGTGTATATATATATACATATCCCCATATACGCATAAGAAAATAAAATATATGCGAGTATATGCGTGCGTGGGTGTAATCTTATTATAGGGTTCGCAACTAAGAAACTAACTATGACACTATCAACCAATTACTAAAACTAAACCTATGATCGTCTAAGATCAATCTCGATAATCATTTAGTCTCATATAACACAAATTTATATATAATATATATCGTATACTACACTACGAACTGCGGGGGTGCTATACGCCATCCACTCGACTTCCCCCGTAGATATATATCTACTCACTTTGATCCTTACTTGCTGGAGTCGATGATGCTACGCTCTCCTCGTCGTTTCGAAATCCACGTAGGGGTACCTACATATATATCACATGACATCGTAAATAGAAATCGTGTACGAAAACCAAATCGGCACGCGTATCACACATAGGTTAAAACCTATGATCCAAACATGCATGAATAACCAACAACTCTCGACGATTGACGTATAAACGTGAATCGACTGAGATAAAACACAAATACCAAATTATAATTCATTAAAAGCCGCAAAACGAATTCAGAAACTTCGTAAAACACTTCCAGATTTTAACCGAGGTGAAATTAGCCAATTTTGCATATGTGTAGGGTCTATTTTACTGGAGATAAAACCCTGGACCAAACACTAAGCCCTGTCCCTGTTCTGGCTGCAAATTGCGGCCAGAAAGGATAAAACTGCGGCCATGGGAGGGAATTGGGGTCCTGGGTTTTGTGTATAGGTTCTAGGTTGCCTGCTTGTATCTCTGTATTTGCTAAATATTTTTGAGGTGTCCCGGGTGATAAAAGATACCAATATATCCTCACAGAATCCACAAAATCCGATATCGGAGATTTCTAAGTTCGCTACTTGGGGTTCTAGTCTCTAGTTTAGTCCAGTATACAATCACCACGGGGTTTGTATAGCCTCTACTAACCTCAATTACACAATCACAAATCAAGAATCCCTCAAACCCTAACTTGAAATTTTCAAAGCTCACTAAACAACACTAAATCGGTTCTAAACATGTAAAGATGCTATGGTGAATGAAATACAATACTAATGGTGTAAGAATTACCTCATTTGGTAACTCAAGAATTTTCTTGAGTTGCTCCAAGTGCTCAAAATCAAATTTTGCTTGGTTCTCCATGCTTATAGTGAGCTTGTGCATGTTTTTATTGAAGTGGGGATGAGGTTTTATTGGGTTTTTGGGTGTGTTGTGAGGAGGTAGAGTGGGGAGGGAGAGAGGGCAGTAGCCATGGTGAAGGAGGAAGTGAGAATGATGAAGGGAGAATGAGAGAGGAAATGAGACCAAGTCAAGAGAACCCCTCACCTCACTCTCTCTCATGTCCATACCCTTTTGTTTAATATTTTCCTTTTCTTTCGTTTTTTTTTTTTTGTTTTCCAAAATTCTAAAATCAAGCATGAAGAAAAGGAAAAAGCCATGGTAGGAAAATGTAAAATGTGTAATATGACATGGTGCATGTCATGTGCACAAATCAAGTTTAATGCACGATTAGCGATATCTAATCGCGATTAGCATTAAAATTGAATATAATTAATTATAAAAATTCATAATTTGCTTAAATCAAATGAATCACCCTCGTTTCAGTAATTTCTATAATTTTCCAAATATTTCCCAATTTATCGGCATTTAATTATACCGCATATTAAAATATTCATAATATTTATTATTTAATTATAAAAATTCCCAAAAATAATATTTTATTTTTCTGAAATGTTACAATGGTGTTCCCCTCCGAACGGCAGCCTGGACTTCGCGTCCGTGACTGAGGTTCGGGGCAGATGCTATTTGGTTTTATCCGTCTATCTCTCCGAAGATGCCAAGTTGATTTATGGCACCGTGTATCGGAGGTTTAGACGGACGCGGCCGATGTAGCAGACTTCGTCAGATTCCCCCTCAGGGTGAGGGGTTTTTGATTGTGGGGACACTCTTCCCTGCAGGCGCAAGCCCCTGCAGTTAATTACGCTACCGCATCGCGGTAACAACTTTCTCCTTCTCCAGAATTTCACTTCGTGTCGTGTGTGTTTGTTTTGTTTGTGGTTGCCCGTGGATTGTATACGGAGACTGAGTAATACCGTCGCCCGTAGGACGTGGATTAGTCCAAATCCGCATTTACTTAGATTTGGGTTTGGTGTTTTTAGTTTAAGGATGCATTAGTCGTGTTGCGGCTAAGATCAACTTAAACGTTCGTCAAGGATACGTTAGTCCTGTTTTGGACTAAGATCGACTTGACGTAGCGATTGATTTAATTATCTGGCCATCGGGACTCGTCACCTCTCTGACGTCGTTGAGGGATTACAAAGACAGGCGTTAGAGGAGTTCAGAAATGTACCCTTGAACCAAAGTTGGTTTGGAGTTTTATTGTTTATTTAAATATTTAAGGACACATTAACCGTATTTGGGGCTAAGATCAACTTAGGCGGGACCGTTTAGATCCGACAAAAGAGCAATTGGCTCTATTGTTCCAATTTAGGGACGTAGTGGTCCAATGTTAGTTTAGGGACGTTTCGGTCCGATACCAGTTTAAGGACGTAGTGGTCCATCGTTAGTTTAGGGACGTTTCGGTCCGATATTAGTTTAGGGACGTCTCGGTCCGATATTAGTTTAGGGACGTTTCGGTCCGTCGCCAGTTTAAGGATGTAGTGGTCCGTCATTAGTTTAGGGACGTTTCGGTCCATTATTAGTTTAAGGACGTCTCGGTCCGTCGCCAGTTTAAGGACGTAGTGGTCCGTCATTAGTTTAGGGACGTTTCGGTCCGATATTAGTTTAGGGACGTCTCGGTCCGTCGCCAGTTTAAGGACGTAGTGGTCCGTCATTAGTTTAGGGACGTTTCGGTCCGATATTAGTTTAGGGATGTTTCGGTCCATTATTAGTTTAAGGACGTCTCGGTCCGTCGCCAGTTTAAGGACGTAGTGGTCCGTCATTAGTTTAGGGACGTTTCGGTCCGATATTAGTTTAGGGACGTTTCGGTCCATTATTAGTTTAAGGACGTCTCGGTCCGTCGCCAGTTTAAGGACGTAGTGGTCCGTCATTAGTTTAGGGACGTTTCGGTCCGATATTAGTTTAGAGACGTTTCGGTCCATTATTAGTTTAAGGATGTCTCGGTCCGTCGCCAGTTTAAGGACGTAGTGGTCCGTCATTAGTTTAGGGACGTTTCGGTCCGATATTAGTTTAGGGACGTTTCGGTCCACGAGTTTAAGGACCCCGCAGTCCATTTGGATGTGTGGTCATTGGGACCCGTCACCTCTTTGACGTCGTTGAGGAATTACAACGAGGGATGTCAAAGGAGTTCGGAGATGTACCCTCGAACCGGTCGTGAATTGATTTAGGAGAGCCATTTTGCTCAGTCAATTTAATTTAAGGACTTACGGCCAAAATTGGGCTAAGTCCAGTTGAAAATGTTCAACACCATCATTTATTTTTTTTATTAGACCTGTGCTAGGGCTTTGCCCATACTTAAATAATGCATTGCATTACTTCAGGCCATTTATGCCCATTTTGATTGGGATCTGCCCTTTTTATTATGATGCAGATCGTTTATTTTGGTCCATTGGACCTTTCAATTGGGCTCTGCCCTTCCAAATAATGCACAGCATTTTATTTATTAAGTTTGTTAAGCCTTTTAATTGGGCTTGGCCCTTTAGGAAGTGAAATGCATTGCATTTGTCAGGCGCTTTGCGCCAATCACTGAGCGCAAGCTCGTGTCATGCTCTGGGGAGCGCAAGCGCAACAGTGCAGCGCGCTACGCTGTTGCGCTGCGTTGTTGCGCTGGCGACACGTGGCGTGCTCTCAGCGAGTTGCACCAATTCTAGAGAGCAAAGCTCTATCTTAAGGGCGCTTAGCGCAAGTGGTTTTATAGCCGACACGTGGCGCTCTCTTAAGAGCGCAACGGCGCAACTTGGAAGTGCAAAGCACCAATAATCTTTTAGATACAAGAAGGAAAGTGCAAAGCACTGTTTAATTTCTTGATCAAAGAAAAATAAATTTTTCTTTGCTTGAAGAACCAGAGGTTCATAAAAGTGCAAAGCACTATTATTATATTTTTTTTTATTGTTTTTTTTTTTAAAGAACCAGGGGTTCACAAGAAGTGCAAAGCACTGTTTATTATGTAAAGATCATTGGTCTTGTTTTTAGATCAATGATCTATTAGAAGGAATTTCTTCTAATCCATAAAGGTTCTTTTACCTTTTTTCTTGAAATCTTCTCAGAGTTCTCTCTCTTTAAAGTTCTCGAGTTCTCAAAAAAATGTTGATGCCTTTGAATTGAGGCTTAGGGTCCTTTTTATAGTGCTCACAAATTAGTTAAATTTGTTAAAGAAATCATCCTCTGAGTGATTTGGGGAATTTTCCCCACCGTTGGATCTTTGATCCAAGGGCTTCTGCTTTGCAGAAGAAAATCTTCTTGTTTTAACAAGAACAGAAAAGATTTCTTAAAAATCTTAATTTAGTTTGGCACAGATGCCCCAGCGCGCGTGTCGCGCAGCGCAGAGCGCAGCGCAACTGCGCTAGCGCGTCTGCGCTGACACGTGTCGCGCAGCGCAACTGAAGCGTTGCTTCAGGCAAATAGAGCTCTGCTCTGATTGGGCGCGTCTTCTTGGGCGCAGCGCTGATACATCTGCGCCTGACACGTGGCGCGTTGCGCTCAGCGCAGAGGATCTGAAGCGTTGCTTCATTTATTAAAGTTTAAATTTTGGGAGAATCAGAAGCGCCGCTTCTCCTGAGATATCTTTTCATCTCCTCTTTTCAAGTCAAACTTGTATTCCCGAAATTATAATTTCCCGGGACTTGGAAATAACTCCGCTGCGCACAGAATTTTCTGTGTTTGGATCTATATATAACTCAAGGCCGAGCCTTTCCTTTCCTCACCTTCAGAGAACTTCTTTAATCATGGCTTGCAACCGTCCTCATGCCCGCCGACAACCGTGGGAAGTGCCGATCCGAGACGTCGTTCCCCGTTTTGCTGCGCGCTTGGTGGACTCCTCTTTTTCGGACGAGCAGTGCGATGCCGCAATGTACGAGCTTTCGACTCGTGTGGGGTCTTCTCTTCCCCCGGGTTCCATTTGGCTTCGGATGATCCTTGCCTCAGTGCTCGCCGACATTCCCCCTCCTCCGGCGGAGATGTCCTCGGCAATGCTTGATGTGGCCGAGGATAAGATCGAGAGCTTTTTCGAAGCGCTCTTGATCACCAAAGCCTTGAGGGACTTCTCCTTCTACTTGCTGAGCCAGATACGGGCTCGTCGGGCCGTCATCGCCACTTTTTCCCAGGAGTGCGGCGTCGACCGTTGGATGGCTACCCCTCGGGAAGATCGCCGCTTCGACGTGATGGAGAAGACGGAGAGGGAGCTGAATAATCTTCTTTTTCTTTTTGTGAACCCTTGTCTCTCTGATCCCGTATTCGGTGATCTTTTTTAAATGTAATAACAATAAAATATTTTTCTTTTTTAATCAAGTATTTCATTGTCTGTTAAAGGTTCTTTTATTTTAGCTCTCTGTTGTGCTTGTGCATCGTATGATTTTAATTTGTTATTATCAAGTGCATGTAATTTTACATGGATAAATTGCCTTTGGCACTTAGCCCCTTCTTCTGCGCTAGCGCATCTGCGCTGACACGTGTCGCGCAGAGCAACTGTGCTGCCACGTGTCGCACAGTGCAGAGCGCAGCGCGGCGCTTCCTTTAACAGAGCCTTGCTCTAATTGGGCGCGCTGCGCTAATGTATCTGCGCTGGACACGTGGCGCGTCGCGCGCAGCGCAAAGGATCTGAAGCGTTGCTTCCTTTAAACAGAGCTTTGCTCTGATTGGGTGCGCCTTCTTGGGCGCTGCGCTGACGTATTAGCGCCAGACACGCGGCGCGTTGCGCCTGAGACTTGAAGCGTTGCTTCAAAATTTGAATTTTGAATTCAAACAGAGCTTTGCTCTGATTGGGCGAAACAAATGCCCCCCCACCGTTGCGCTCACGTGGCGCACACGTGAGTGCAACGGTGGCAACCCCTCCTGACCGTTGGATCGAGGGGGAATTTCAAGAGGCGCAAGCGCCTTATAAATAGGGCCTCTGGCCCTTAAAAATTCTCCACCATTTTCTAGGTTTAGATTTTCAGAGCTCTGCTCTTGCTTAAGAATTTCAGAGCTTTGCTCTTGCTTTCAGAACTCTAGAGCTTTGCTCTCATTTCCCAAAGTTTTTTAGAAAACTTTAGGTAATATTTAATTTAAAATTAAGTTAAATTAATTTAAGTCAATTTTAACCCACAGAGCTTTGCTCTCATAGATCTTTTGATCTAAAGAAATTCCCTTTGGGGTTTCATCAACAGAGCTTTGCTCTCACAGATCTATAGATCTACAGAGATCTTGTTCATGGGTCCTAGCCCATGAACAGAGCTTTGCTCCTGAATCAAATGTAGATCTTTTAGATCTGAAAAACAAAGAACTTTTTTTTTGTAAGTTTTCATGGATTTTTCAAGATTCCAGAAATTTTAATTTTAAAATTATTTTCAAAATTTTCTTTTTGATGGAATATTACAGAGCTAAGCTCCTTTTTAGAGAATTTTACTCTTTTGAGACCAGAATTTGACAAGTGTCATTCTGTGACAGAGCTTTGCTCTGAAAGAGGAGATTTTCTCCTTGTCTCTAGGGATTCTTTCCCCCCCTTTTTTATTATGGGAATGTTCCCCCTAGGGACCAACTGACAATCTCATCCAATGATGAGTTTGTCTTATTAATTGACGTATTGTCATTTAGATTTTGTGGGTCCCTCTTTGGTCCCCTACTCACTGCACTGTGGTGCGGTGTAATTAATTAATTTTGATTTTAATTTAATTATTGCATTTTCTTCTTTCAATGTCAAACGTTGGGATTACAACCCTAACGGCTACATTGCTCTTTTGCAGCGATCATGTCTGAAGACACTTCATTCCCGTTTGTCCGCTCGGAGGAGGGATTTCCAGAGGCGCCTTTGGATCGTGAGGTCCTAACCATGATAAGAGAGTATGACCCTGAGTACAAGAAACTCCACCTTTGGGGGTCCTGGTATAACCAGATTATAATGGGTCGACGCAGCTTCACCTGCGCGATGCCGTCAGAGCCTATCACGGCGATTCACTATGCCAACCCACCTGCAGTGCAGTATGCCGTGGAGATGATAGACTGGACCGCGAACAACTTTCTTCATCCTGCTATGGACGCGGTTCCGGTTCAGCGTCCTATGGTTTTGGATATCCTAGGACGCCGTATCTGTCAAGGGGAAGCACGGCCCTGGGGGCAATCATATAACCTTGGTTTGATTCCCCGTCACCCGATTGGCTATCTGCCGTGGGCCCGGTATATCCTGTCGACGAGGAAGTCGCAGTTGATAAGACTAGGACTGTACACCGCAGTCTACGTCTCTCTCTTCCAATATCCTACGCTCCCCACCTGGTGGTTCAAGGCTTTCTTGGAGCAGTGGAATATTCCCACCCACACTTTCCTTGCCATGGATCGGGAAGTGTCTATTTCTTTGGAAGAATTCGCAGAGGTATCCGGCCTACCGGTCATGGGGGAACACTATGAAGAGCTGCTCCCGACAGATGAGTACATCTTTGGTGCTAAGCCGATGTTAAGGGGGATTACGCCGGAAAATGCCGTTCAACACCAATTCCCTAGCCTGATCAAGGTGTTGAACATCTACGAGTCCCTTTTCATCGAACACGGGAGTCGAGGAGTTAATTTTGAGGACTTCATTGCTCGTTTCCTCCGTCCGAGCATCATTTCGCTAGGAGCCGCCAAATCTACTATCCTGGATGATCCCTTCGGCCTAGGTTTGGATAACCTGCCGACGAAGGAGATAGATCAAAAGGCTTTCTTCCTCCCAGACTTCCCTACCATATCTTTCGCGGAAATTGCGGCCCCTGGGATGGACGAGGAGTCCTTTTTCTTAGGATTTCTCGGGCTGTGGCTGAGTTGGTTCGCGATCCCAATGCACTCTCATCGCATGCGGCCCTCTGTCTTTTATCCAGCCCACCGCATGGTCATCGGGGTAAAGGTGGCCGTGGGGATTGCCGGCTTAGCGCACTTGTATCATGGTCTCAGCCGAGCCGCGGATGCCAACGAGCCCGGAGCATTGCACGTGGTCTTCCCGATGCACTACTTTATGTCATGGCTCGAGCTACATACGGCGGGTGTATTTGGAATGCATAAAAGGCCTTCGTTTTTTGACAAGTACGGTTTTCCTCGCATCTTACAGCTGATCGGCTCATCAATCGTGACCCCTTCACCACGGGACGCCAGAGCTTTACTGCTTCGCCCTCACACCGTTGGAGTTGGGATGTCCTTTATTGATAAGGTATTAACCATTGGAAAAGCGTCCACCACTGCGGTGCGACCACTACAGGACTCCTTCAAGGATGGGGTTTCAGTGTTAACAGCCCGGGAGATCCTTCATTTGTATTCTATTAGACCGGGTTTCCTAGTCTTCAGGCAGGGCGGTGCAGCAATCTTTATGAGATATAATCCGCATCGCTTTGCTCGACAACTGAGTTACGATCAAGGGGTACCTTTAGAAGCTTTCTTACTGGAACCTGCTGTAAATGAAGAAGGGATGGAGAACGCGTTACACCATTTCATGCGCCTGAACACGGGTTCTCGTTTTTTCGTTAGCGTGCCGGCCTGTGCTCCACGACTCCTTAATGTATATAAAGAGTGGTACAATCACGCGACGTGGGCTGTTATAAAGGAAGAGAGGCGAGTGTTGATTGACCGTAAAGAAGTACCCCCGGTACCAATCGTAACGCTCCCTTAGCGCCAAGGCTCCTGGTGGTTCCTCCTCTAAAAGATACTGGGGGCAGACCATCACGTGCGCAAAGCCCTCTACGTGAATTGCCGCTCCCTGATATCGCGGATGTACCTCCTGTACCCCGTGCTCCGGTGGAAACAGTGGTTGTACCCTCGCCAGAGTCTGGCGTGGGTGCGGACATCGGGACCCGTCGTCCCAAAGCGTCTGCCAAGCGTAAGTCGCTTCCCCGTGAGCCTAGGGCTGGAGGGCAAAAGAGAAAGAAGTCGCTCTTCGCCGTGGACGTTGTGCTCGGCCAGGAACCCCATGCTCCTTATTCTGAGGGTCTGCTCGAATATGGGACTAACACAGGATTAGTGATGCCGCCGCCGGACGATACAGACTTGGAAGCTGCCCTCAGAGCTTCGGCATGGCTGGTGAAGCGTGACGCGTGGCTGGCTAAGCTTGCGCAATCAGGTAACTACTAGTCACTTTTTCTTTATTGCAACGTATTTTCTTCGTCATTTCATTATTATTTTTTTTTTTGACTAACGCTTTTCTTTCTTTTCTTTCAACAGGCATCACCGATGAAGAAGCCATTGCCGCTTCTCTGAAGACTTTTCAGGAGGAGGAACGTCTCAGAGAATCTATAGGCCTTAGTAAGTTTCGACTCATCAAGTTTTTCATTTTGCTCATGTCATGGTCGATCTAACCTTTTCTTTTTAATTACAGGAACCTCAATGCCGTTCCCTCCTAGCGACGCAGATGTTCTATCAGCCACCGACGTTCCTGCTTCTTCTGGGCCACCGCAGGAGGTTTGTCTTGAAGAGCCGATGAGAGATGCCTTAAAGGCTCTGGAGGCATCCCTGAATGAAGACGATGATGCCTTGAAAGAGGCATCACGGAGGTCCCTCATGACCGCTCGGGAGGAGAGGAAACGGTTGAGGCGTGAGGCGAAGGCGCGCAGGGCTGCCTTGGCTATGGGAGCGGGCCCTAGCACCGTTCCTCGAGCTGATACTCCCTCTGAAGAGGCCCCTGTCGCCCTGTCCACTGCCCGCAGAGAGGTGGCACGTGCAGCTCGGAGCGCGAACGGTAAATCCGCCTCAGGTAATGTTTCTCTCGGAGTTTTTGTTATAAGGATCTTAATGTCGTTTGTCCTTACATCTCTCATCTTGCAGGACCAAGTCCGATCGAGGGGGAGGCGGAAACCGTCAATCTCAAAGGGACAGAGGGGGCAGTACCTGCCGAACTCGAGCCGACGGTGGGCAACGTCGTTGTGGCTTTGGAGCCTGGGGTAGAGGTTGAGGGGCCTGCAGCCGATAAGGTCATGGATGCCGAACCTGAAGTGGTGGCAGATGATATGATCATTATAACTGAGCCCAGAGTGGCGGCGAATGAGGCGCTCGAGACCGGTGATCCCCCGGCGATGGTGGACGATACAACCGCCACTACCGAACCTGAGATGGTAGTGGGCGAGGTGGCCACGATTCCTGAAGACGAGCCAACCGCTCCTTCTCTGGAATCTGGCAATACTCCAGTCATAGCCCTTCCCGTCTACGGTCCTCCGCCGTCTCCCGGTCTTGCGAGCACGACGACGGTCCCCATTGAGTCGGGCGATGAGGCCACAGGCGGTGGTCTCATGTCGATAGAGGAGGGAGTCGTCTCTGTTTCTGCCGGGAGCTCCTCAGGTACACCTTAAGTTGTTGTTTTTTATTTGCTTTACAATCTTTTCTGACAAGTTCATTTTTCGTAATGCAGGTGCAGCTAGTGTTGATGCGCCACTACTTGAGGGAGCTCCTTCCACGACTGCCTTGGCGATGGTTACCCCTCAGCCCTCTCTTACACCGTCAAAGATGTTGGAAGGTATGAGTTTGCAACTTACTAAACTTATCTTTCAAACGTATAATCCATATACTATATTCACATTGTTGTGTCTTTCAGGAGTTCTTTTTGACCATTTATATCAAGTGTTGGTCCCACACTTCTCCTTTTCATCTGAACTCGCCTCTCCCTCTGGTGGCGCCGGTGAGTACTGTTCCTGATTGATATCTTTGTTTTTCCAGTGGTAGAATTATTTCTAACTCTCTCTTGTCCTGACTGCAGTGTTACAAATCGAAGGGGGAGAAGAAAGATCGGTTGCGCTACCGGCCCTTCCGTCCTTGCCACCTGCTCCCACCGGTATAGTAATTATCTTGTCAATGATTTTCTCCATATCTATTGGATCATCATCTAATCACATTTTGTCTTTTTCAGCTGTCGTTCCAGTCTCAGTGCCTTTTGAGTCTCATATTACAATACCGGGCGGCCCTTCCCAGCGACGTCCGTCTTCGAAAGGTGCCGCGAATAGTTTGCGCATGCTGAGCGACTACATCGAGGAGCTCGACATCGAGGCTCCAGTATCTGCTGAGGATTTCGCCACGACGGTTAACCCGATGTTGGCGATATTTGCTACCTTCTATGACGAGGGTGCTGTCGCCTCTTGGGTTAACTATTGTCGGGAAATCGAGGCTTGCCTTCATCAGCTAGAGTCAATGCGCCTGTCCCCTGAGACTTTGGCCTCGAGCACTCAACGGGGAGCGTGGCTCGAGCAAAGCGCTTCTCATTTCCGTCATCTGGAACAAGAAGTCATTTTGAGGCTGAAGGAGTGCCAAGAATCTTCAAGCAACACTGCTCGCCTGCGTGCTGAAGTTGAGACGAACGCCGCTGAGGTAAAGGCCGTCTTCGAGGGCCTTCTGGAGCGCATCTCAAATGGGCTGAGACTGAAGCGGGCACTCGATATTGCCGAGCGTGACATCGCAGGCCGTGAGGCTGCTCATCAGGCCGTCAGGGATCAGCTTGCCTCTGTCGCACAGCAACGGGCCCAAGTGGAGGCGGAGTTGGCAGTGGTGGCCAATCGGGAAAAGGCATGGAAGGAAGTGTGCGAGCAATTGCTGGATCTGTGCAAGACGCTTCCTTCTCAGTAATTTTCCTTGTATCGTTGGTATTTGTAACATATATGTATATCTTGTATTCTTTAGTACGATGTATCCTAAACTCAATCAAATTTTATGAATGAAGGATGCATATTTTTGTAATGTCTTGTGTCATTTCTCCGTCTTTTCTTTCTTTTATTATCAGCACATCATCTTAGCGAACATGGTTGACGGATAGTAGGGCATGCATCTTGACTTTCCTAAGAATCAGCGATGGCTTAGGTCGTAGGTTCAGATCTGCTGCCTAAGACTTTTCAACTCCATAAGCCGTGAGGGTCTCATAGAGAATTTTCTCCCTACGGATCGAGAGGATCTCGTAGGTGGGTTTTCTCCTTAGGAATCGTGAGAATTCCTAAGTGTGGTTTTCTCTTATAAGTCGTAAGGATCCTACAAGAGAGTTTTTCCCTCTTACGGGTCGAGAGGACCCACAAGCGGTTGTTTCCCTCCTCATCGAAATTCGACTTTGGAGAGTGAGACCCGTGAATAGTATGCAAGAGACCAATTTGGATTGACTTGCAGGGTCCCATTGTTCAGGAAGCAAGTTTTTTAGTCCCTGCTGCCTGAGGCTTCGTTTGCAAGTTGAGACGAATCGGGAGTTTCCCGCGGAGACAATGGTTTCTCTGCTAGCCGACGCGAATCAGGAGGCTCTCGTCAAGGAGTGTTTGTATCCGTGAGTCGAGGAGTTTGCTAGGGATTATTTGTTTCCCAAGCGCCAAGGATTATTTGTTTCCTTGGGGTTTGAAACGAGTCGAAGGTTCCTACGGAGGCACTGGTGGCTCTGCGGGTCGACGCGGATCAGAAGGCTCTCGTCAAGGAGTGTTTGTATCCGTGAGTCGAGGAGTTTGCTGGGATTATTTGTTTCCCAAGCGCCAAGGATTATTTGTGTCCTTGGGGTTTGAAACGAGTCGAGGGTTCCCACGGAGGCGCTGGTGGCTCTGCGAGTCGACGCGGATCAGAAGGCTCTCGTCAAGGAGTGTTTGTATCCGTGAGTCGAGGATTTTGCGAGGGATTATTTGTTTCCCAAGCGCCAAGGATTATTTGTTTCCTTGGGGTTTGAAACGAGTCGAGGGTTCCTACGGAGGCACTGGTGGCTCTGCGGGTCGACGCGGATCAGAAGGCTCTCGTCAAGGAGTGTTTGTATCCGTGAGTCGAGGAGTTTGCTGGGATTATTTGTTTCCCAAGCGCCAAGGATTATTTGTTTCCTTGGGGTTTGAAACGAGTCGAGGGTTCCTACGGAGGCACTGGTGGCTCTGCGGGTCGACGCGGATCAGAAGGCTCTCATCAAGGAGTGTTTGTATCCGTGAGTCGAGGAGTTTGCTGGGATTATTTGTTTCCCAAGCGCCAAGGATTATTTGTGTCCTTGGGGTTTGAAACGAGTCGAGGGTTTTCACGGAGGCGCTGGTGGCTCTGCGAGTCGACGCGGATCAGAAGGCTCTCGTCAAGGAGTGTTTGTATCCGTGAGTCGAGGATTTTGCAAGGGATTATTTGTTTCCCAAGCGCCAAGGATTATTTGTTTCCTTGGGGTTTGAAACGAGTCGAGGGTTCCTACGGAGGCACTGGTGGCTCTGCGGGTCGACGCGGATCAGAAGGCTTTCGTCAAGGAGTGTTTGTATCCGTGAGTCGAGGAGTTTGCTGGGATTATTTGTTTCCCAAGCGCCAAGGATTATTTGTTTCCTTGGGGTTTGAAACGAGTCGAGGGTTCCTACGGAGGCACTGGTGGCTCTGCGGGTCGACGCGGATCAGAAGGCTCTCGTCAAGGAGTGTTTGTATCCGTGAGTCGAGGAGTTTGCTGTTGAAGTCACTGGCTTCTTCGGTCGAAATGAACCGTTGAGGTTTGGCTCCGTCGTTTGACGGAATCCGCTGGGGAAGTATGGTTCCTTCTTTGTTTACGCCCTTGGATTGTATACAGGGATCGATGTGATCTTAACTGTAGGGCCAAAGTTTTATCATTTCTTCTTTTTATTTTATTTTATTTCCGCGATGCTCTATCATTTCAGCTTTTATATCGCGAAGGTCGCTACTGCCCGATCATTTCGGCTATTTTTCGCGGTGCCCAATCATTTCGGCTATTTATTATTTTATTTTTTACTCGTTGCTTTTTATTACGAGTCGCCCAATCATTTCGGCTATTTTGCAGGCATACATTTTACTTGCTGCTTTTTATTGCAAGTTGCCCTATCATTTCGGCTATTTCGTATGCATGAGCGGCCTACTGGCTTTCGCCGTAAACCTGAAATTGGACACCGATTTCGGCATCAGCACCGCTGCAACTGGGATATTACCAGGAGCGAATCATCATTTGCCTCTGTCGTTGTCAAACAAAGGAGGCTTAGCGACCAGGGTTAGGGTCTTGTCGGCTAAGGCTTTTGACTTCATGGGCCGTAAGGGTCTCATGAAGGTGTTTCTCCCTACAAGTCGTGGGGATCTCGTAGGTGTATTTTCTCCTTAGGAATCGTGAGGGTTCCTAAGTGTTTTGTTCCTCTGTAAGTCGTAAGGATCCTACAGGAGAGCTTTTTCCTTGTAAGTCGAGAGGATTTACAAGGGTTGTTTACCATGCAAACATATCCCTAGTTTCAGATGGGACTTAGTTAGGGAAATGTTTATTCGCGCCCGTGGATTGTATACAAGGGTCAGTATTGAGCCACTTGTAGGGCAATATTGGAAGTTGTGGGGGTCGCTTAAGCACGGGTTTAGGTCTCTGTAACTTAAGACTTTCAAATCTTATGAGCCGTGAGGGTCCCATAAGAGAGTTCTCCTCACGAGTCGTGAGGATCTCGTGAGTGTATTTTCTTCTTAGGAATCGTGAGGATCCCTAAGTGTGTTGCTCCCTTGTGAGTTGTAAGGATCTCACGCGGGTAGTTTCTCCTTACAAGGTCGAGAGGACCCTATAAGTGTTCTTTAACGAGGTTGCGCCCTTTCGGGTTTTCACAAACACTCGCTGGCAGTCCTGCTGTTTTTACTCACGGAGCCCTTTCGGGTTTTCATCCGTGTCCATTTTGCTTATTGACATACCTCTTTTTTTTTTTTTACGAGGTCGCGCCCTTTCGGGTTTTCACGAACACTCGCCGGCATCCCTGCTGTTTTTACTCACGGAGCCCTTTCGGGTTTTCATCCGTGCCCTTTTCGCTTATGGACATACCGTTTTTATTTTATATATATTATTTTTTTTACTCATCTCGTCAGCCTAAGGATGCTGTGGTAGTAGTTTAAAGACGTTTCGGTCTGCCATTAGTTTAAGGACATTCCGGTCCGGCGTTAAGGAAGGCCATTTGCTGCTTATAGATGTAACAACCCTAATTTTTATACACTTTTTCCTATACAATTTTTTTTCAAAATATTTTTTTAAAAATCCACAAAGGGGTATTTAAGCCTGAGCACAAGATTTAGGTAATTATTTTTGTTTTTAATTACAAGCTACAAGAATGAAATAACTCCATTTTTAGTGTACAAGAAATTACTTTAAATTTAATGAATACTAGGAGTATTTATTCTTGCTGCTATCAGTTTAAGTAATTAAAAACCACAATAATTACAAGAAAGAGCTTGTAGCTCATTGGTAATACCTTGCACTGCTGAACCAAGCCACCGGAGTTCAAATCCCATGCCCCACATTATTTTTGTATTTATTTTGTTTTATTTTTTTTTTGAAGTCAACGGTAAAAAGGCCATAACTCCCAAAATATGTACTGGAAAACAAAAAGTAAAAATACCAAGTTGTTCCTCAGGAAAACCCCCGGCCATGGGACCCTTGACTCGGCCCGACTCGGCGCCGCCGGCCGGCGAATCGGCCGACTCGGTCCGGCCGATCCGGCTGGACTTGACCGGACGGCCGAGTCACCAACTGAGAAAAGTTGTCTCTTGACTTGGTAAACCCTCTTGCATACTTATTATACCTGGATCGGTTTTGATTTGGCCAATAAATCCCTTTTACTTCTAGGTTTAATGATTTTTAATGAATTTTTAATGTTTTTTTATATTTTCTTTTAATATTTTTAATCCAAACCCTAACCCTAGCCTAGCCCTATATAAAGACCCCTATCCTCTACCATTTCACCTCACCACTCTTAGTCTACTCTCTCAAATTCTCGAGAACTCGGTACGAAGAGCAAGAAGCGAAGCGCTGCCGAAATCGACGACGGATTCCGGCGACCGGATCAGAACCTTCGCGACGCTTTCGACGAATCGGCAACCACCACATCCATTAGCTTCATTAGCTTGTCCAAACCGTAAGTCCCAACCCCTCTATCTCTCTTTTCTATAAGTATAAAAATACGACTTTTTGGAACCCGACGGAAATCGGACAAACCGATTTCCGATTCGGTTTTTCTATAAATTTCCACTTGTCACCTAATACATATTATTTACCCATATTTATGTTGACTATTAATCACCCATAAACCAATTTAATCAAACTTTTTCACATGAAATGATAGCTTCTTTGCAAAACCGTATTCTTTTCATAAAAATACCATGAAGTTCATTTTTCTTAGTTTAATCAATTACCTCACTCCTAAATATGTTTATCTTGATCACAAAACTTGTAGAACTCAATTTGAATGAAATTTCACACATAAAATGATAACGTTTTCGAATACCGTATTCTTGCGCTATAATACCTTTAAGTTTAACATAGCATGTTTTATCTTTAAAACTTCACCAAAACTTAATATAAGTCACGGGGTAATGACCTACCCCTACACACACTCAATATAACCCTAATTGATAAATATCAAAAAATACAGAATACGAAATTACAGGACTTTTCACTAAAATACCCTAATCTTTATAACCTTTATTATAAGCTTTAAATTGTAAACATTTCTAAGTAAAATCTTTTAATAAAATGAAAGCACGATTGGTCATGGACATCGATCGTTTATCAAAACTGACTTTGTGGTGTCTAGGCTAGGCAAGTGAGCTTGGGTAACTTTAAAAGGCCCGTCTCACGATTCGTGAGCGGATCCCTCCCTCCTCACTTGTACTTACCTGGCCACAATTGGCGGTGAAGAGGCGATTTGAGGCTTCTAATGACTTATCGTTTAGACCTTAGAAGTAGGCTAGTTAGCTTAGGAAACCCTAACAACTAAAATACGGAAAACTATACTTTTTGCAATTAAATACCCCATATTTATAAAACCGTTTTCCAAAATGAAAAGTATTTGTTAAACCTAAGCAAAGCGCCGCTACAACCCACTTTTGGGGAACCTGTTAAGGATAGTACGGTTCATCGTGCACCCGCAGGCTAGTAGTGCGAGATTCAGACCTCCGCAAGGAGCATTCGGTCTCAAAAGGTTCAAAATACGATATTTAGGGAAAATGAGATTTTTTAATAAAATATTTATATAAAATTATTCATGTGTTAATATATATATAATTATCATTTAAACACCTATTTTATCATAATATAAAGTTTCCACATTTTTCTAAAAAAAAATAAAAATTACAAGATTAAAAGTTACACTAAGATACCATGAATTTCAGGTAAAACAATTAATACTTTTATTAGGATATATTCACTAGAATAACACAAATAAAATTCACGTTTATTATAACAATAAAGACGATTATTAAATACTTGAGGTGTATTTTGAAAACTATACAAAAGTACTTTTTACATAAAACCCCCTCAAGTTTCACAAATTACAATAAGGCCCCTAACCAATATTGAACTTCAAATTTATCTTTCTTTTAGTCTGACTCGGGTTAGAGTCTGACTAATTTCTGACTTGAATATGATTCAAGTCAATCTATATTCTTTTATATACCAACACAACTTGAATACATGAATTCCTGAATCCAGTTAACAATATATTCCTTTTGACTGAATCAAACCATGGATATTCATCCATTATCCTGATATTCCATTTACCTGATTATACAGTTGCAACATGTCTACTGATATCATGGTTTTGGTCAGTCAACCAACTTACATATTCCAATACTACAATACTGTTAAAACATTACGGGGTTTAAGGGGTAGATTGGTACGGAAGATGTTAAAGGTGGCACGAGGTGGTCAGATTAAGACACCTAACCTGAATCCTGTTGCTGTTGTACCGTGGCATAACGGTTCCTTGTACTTTCCATTTGCCCCGATCTCTAGCATATAGAGCTCCCCCTCGTATACACTGGCATCCTTCTGTACCAAGCTACAAACAACAGCGTTACACAATGTTCCATAATATTCAACATTATAATACTTTAGAAAATACTGTTACTCTATCATTCTCATTCTCCTTATTCTTTGGGACTTACCGAGCGATCTGTTCGCTGACGACATTCTATTCTTCCTTCTTTGAATGTCGTCAGGTGCGTTGGACCAAGCTGAAATCGAGCCCACCGGTGAAGATTTGGAGCAGTTCCAGGAAGACCCAGAGCTCTAGATACTGTACCTTGTTCTTTTCAGTTTATTTCATTTTCTGTTATGCCACTGTTTAGGCATTGCTTTTCATTCCAGTTGTATTTTCTTTTCATGCATTGTACAAAGAATGTTATTAATAAAAGTTGCTGTTATTTCTATATCATTTGTCTCTTGTGATTATTTTATATTGCTTAGCTACGCTTAGCGTATGTAATTCTGAGTACATACGTAGCGGACCTCGTCGCGTCCACTTCGCCGTACACTGGGAAGCGGGGCGTGACAGATTTTGTTGGTGGCCCATGCAGGTCAGAGCTGTATGAATCCCTGTCATGCAGTTCTGGTCTGCGTGAACAACCTAAGCAATATAACACAAGAACCAGCAACTAAAACATTTTTTACAATTCATGTTCTTTGAAACTTGCAAATCTCTATTCCTTGAATCTTATCATTTCATGTATTTGATTTTGTCCTAATCCAAATTTTTCTTCAGGATTATGGATTCCCCGAACAACACCAGCACCAACATCAACAACACCCCACCAGCACTACCTCTCACACCAGCTGTTCCCGCACCACCCACTGAGCAGACGATATTATTTGATGTGATCCGTAGTCTTCTCGAGGGACAGCAACAACTTCTGAGCCGTCCTGATAACGATGCACCGGGAGTAAAACAATTCCGGGCTTTGCACCCAAAGCAGTTCTCTGGTAAAGGAAGCCCTCTCGAAGCAGAAGAATGGGCACAAAGCATCGAAGACGATCTGGCAGCAGCCCAAGTGCCAGATAACGCTTGGGTCTGTGTAGCGAAGCTACAGCTCACGGATAATGCTCGCAATTGGTGGAAGGCGGAAGAAACCCGTCTGGCACAGCCGATTGAATGGAAGACATTTCGCGAGAAGTTTGACGCGAAATATTTCCCTGTGACTGCCAGGTTCGCTATGGAGCAGCAGTTTATTCATCTACAGCAAGGATCAATGTGGGAGAAATCGGTAGATGAATACGATGCTGAGTTCACTATGTTGAGCCGGTAAGATATGTCACAATAGTTCAATTTTTAAATATCACATACTACACAGCTAACACAATCTTTAAGCAGATTCGCGGCACACCTGATACTGACGGACGAGATCAGAGCCCGTCGTTTTCAGCAAGGTTTGGACACAAAGATCAAGGCTGCTCTAGCCACAGGAAAGTTTTTGACTCATGAGGAAGCCCTAGAAGCTGCCCGCAGTTATGAGGCAGTCATAAAAGAGAGGGGCAGACCTCAGTCTGTAGGAGTCAAGCGCTCTGCCAACCAGATGGCAGGTGGAGCCACGTCCAGACCACCCTTCGTGCCGAGGCGACCCGGAGTACCAACTCATCGTCCTAGCCCAGCCTTTTGCACTTACTGCAAGAGAACTGGACATATAATGAAGGACTGCCGTCGAGCCAACCGCCTCTGCTTAGTCTGCGGTTCAGCCACTCATGATATTGGATCTTGTCCCCAAAGGCAGAACTCAGTTGCTGCACCCAGGCCAGCAAATACTTATCAACAGCGACCAGCTCTTCAGGCACCTGCTACCAGACTTGCACTGCCTGCACCACCTAGGGGACCACAAGCTGCACTACCTCCTCGACAGTTCCATCAAGCTCAAAGGAACGTTCAAAGGAATGCTCCTCAGGCCAGGAGAAATGCTCCTCAGGCCAGGAGGATTGTGCCGAAGCGCTAGGCTTTCATGATGTCTGTGGAAGAAGCTGAGGCCACTGGCCAAGTCATTACTGGTAAACTGTCTTTCTCAAACTCAACTTTTAGTTTGGTTACCTACACACTTCCCTATACCTGAACCTATCCCATATACCTTAGGTACAATCCTAGTAGCTTCACTACCTGCACTTGCACTGTTTGATACTGGGGCATCCCACTGCTTTATGTCGCAACGGTTTGTCCGAACCCATGCGATTCCAGTCTCACCGCTTGTATCCAGCTGGAACGTCAGTTCTGGAAATGGTGTTCTAAAGGCAACTATGGGATACAGCATGTGTCCAGTCATCGTCTGCAGTCGAGAGTTTTACGCCGACTTCAAAGTACTGGACATACCAAACTTCGATGTGGTTCTAGGAATGGACTGGCTTGGAACCTTTTATGCTACCATCGACTGTCGTCAAAGGAGGGTAGTATTTGAGATTCCAGATCATCCGGTCTTCTATTTCAAGAGTAGAGATCGTACATTGGAGCCAAGTACTTACAAAGCGAAGCCAAAGGAAGCAGTAGTTGCAGCAGCTCATGCAGAGGAAGAATCAAGACCGGAGGTAGTTCGAGAGTTCGACGACGTATTCCCTGACGATATATCAGGTTTGCCTCCCGATCGAGCTCTTGAATTCAGTATTGACTTAGTACCAGGAGCACAACCAGTGATCAAAGCACCGTATAGACTAAGTCCGGAAGGATTGAAGGAAGTTCGAACACAGTTGGATGAATTACTGGCGAAAGGATGGATTCGTCCCAGCACTTCAAGTTGGGGAGCACCTGTACTGTTGGTGAAGAAGAAGGAAGGTTCATACAGAATGTGCATCGACTATAGGGCCTTGAACGAAGTTACTATAAAGAACAAGTATCCTCTCCCGCGCATCGACGATTTGTTCGATCAGCTAAGTGGATCTTGTGTCTTCTCTAAACTAGATCTTCGTTCAGGTTATCATCAAGTGAAGGTCAAGGAGGCTGATATTCACAAAACAGCTTTCAGAACTCGCTATGGACATTACGAATTTCTAGTAATGCCATTTGGAGTGACCAATGCACCAGCAATCTTCATGAACCTTATGAACCAAGTTTTCTGGGAGTATTTAGACAGGTTCGTTGTCATCTTCACCGACGACATCCTGGTATATTCTAAGAATCGGAAGGAGCATGCGGAGCACTTACGAATTGTCCTGGAAACACTTCGACAACATAAGCTTTATGCCAAGTACAGCAAGTGCGAGTTTTGGCTAAAACAAGTTGGTTTTCTTGGACACATCGTATCAGGAGAAGGGATTTCTGTAGATCCAGCAAAGGTTTCAGCAGTCAGCGAATGGCCTACACCAAAATCAGTGAAAGATATTCGGAGTTTCTTGGGCTTAGCTGGATATTACAGAAGATTCATTGAAGGCTTTTCGAAGATAGCAACACCCCTGACCAAGCTCACAAGAAAAGATGAAGAATTTGTGTGGTCAGAAGCATGCGAGCAAGCTTTCGTAGAACTCAAGTCAAGACTGACATCTGCACCTATTCTCGTCATACCGGATCAATCTGGAGGATTCGAAGTGCATTGCGATGCATCCGGTAAGGGATTAGGATGTGTTCTACATCAGCACGGTAAGGTTGTGGCTTATGCTTCAAGACAACTGAAGACTCATGAGCGCAATTATCCGACGCATGATCTAGAGTTGGCAGCTGTTATTTTTGCTCTCAAGATTTGGCGCCACTACTTACTTGGTGAACGAGTGAACATCTACACAGATCATAAAAGTCTGAAGTACGTGTTTACTCAGAAGGAGTTGAATATGCGGCAGAGAAGATGGTTAGAACTTATGGCGGACTTCGACATCAATTTGCAATATCATCCAGGAAAAGTGAACGTAGTACCTGATGCTCTTAGTCGCCAACCATTATCAATGAATCTCACCGCCCAGTGGAAGCTTCAGCAGGACCTACATCAGATGGAGATTGAACTAGTCATGCCAGGTGATGTTTCAAATTTGATGAATCTACAAATCCAATCAACTATTGTCAATCAGATCAAAGCAGCTCAAGCCAGCGATGCTAAGTTGCAAAAGATCAGAGAACAAGTGGAGAATGGACTCAGAACAGATTTCATCATCCATGAAGATGGATCTTTGAGATACGGCAGTAGATTATGTGTACCAAAGGGTCCTGTTCGGGAAGAGTTAATGAAAGAATCTCACAGCTCTCCCTATTCAGTACATCCTGGAGGTACCAAAATGTACAAAGATCTACGTCAGAATTATTGGTGGCATGGAATGAAGCGTGAAGTAGCCAGGAGTGTCGCAAAATGCTTGGTGTGTCAGCAAGTAAAGGCTGAACATCACAGGACAGCTGGACTACTTCAACCGTTACCAATCCCAGAATGGAAGTGGCAGCACATCACGATGGACTTTGTAACTGCTCTTCCTCGCAGCACAAAGGGTAACGATGCGATTTGGGTCATTGTGGATCGACTCACAAAGTCGGCTCACTTCATCCCATTTCGAGTTGGCCAATCAACTGAGACATTAGCGAAGAAGTACATGGAGGTAATAATCTAAATTAAGATTTAAACTCTTCATAACGTACTATCTCTGATACCCATGAACTCATACAGGAAATTGTGAGACTTCATGGAGTACCGGTCTGCATTGTCTCCGATCGTGACACCAGGTTCCGATCGCAATTTTGGCAAAGTCTGCAAGCTAGCTTGGGAACAAGTCTGAACTTCTGCACGGCTTATCATCCACAAACAGATGGTCAGTCGGAACGAACTATTCAGATCTTGGAGGATATGCTCAGAGCATGTATGCTCGACTTCAAGGGATCTTGGGAAGATCACCTGCATCTTGTGGAGTTTGCGTACAACAACAGCTACCAAGCAAGCATAGGAATGGCACCTTTTGCAGCTTTATATGGAAGGAAGTGTCGATCGCCATTAAGTTGGGACGACATCGGAGATAGAGAACTCCTTGGACCAGAGATGATAGTAGCAACCGTTGATGTGGTTCGTACTATCAGGGAAAGAATGCGCATAGCCCAAGATAGACAGAAACACTGGGCAGATGTGAAGAGACGACACTTGGAGTTCCAGCCAGGAGATCATGTATTCCTGAAAATCTCTCTGAACCGTGGAGTGATCAGATTTGGAAGACGGGGAAAGTTGAGTCCAAGATACATTGGACCGTTCGATATACTCGAACGAGTCGGTGAAGTGGCATATCGTTTAGCGCTTCCACCCTCACTGGAAGGAGTGCATAACGTGTTCCACATATCTCAACTCAGAAGGTATGTGAGTGACCCCAGCCATGTACTTGATCATTCCGAACTCACGATACAGCCCGATTTGTCTTGTGAGCAACAACCTGTAGAGATCCTGGACAGGAAAGTGAAGACACTTCGGAACAAAGAAGTTAATTTGGTCCGGGTAATGTGGAGGAAAGACACTCCAGAAGAATCCACGTGGGAAAGGGAAGATGAGATGCGTGCAAGATATCCGCACCTTTTTGTAATCTAGTCCTTAAATAAAAGTTGTAAATTTCGAGGACGAAATTTTTATAAGGAGGGTAGAATGTAACAACCCTAATTTTTATACACTTTTTCCTATACAATTTTTTTTCAAAATATTTTTTTAAAAATCCACAAAGGGGTATTTAAGCCTGAGCACAAGATTTAGGTAATTATTTTTGTTTTTAATTACAAGCTACAAGAATGAAATAACTCCATTTTTAGTGTACAAGAAATTACTTTAAATTTAATGAATACTAGGAGTATTTATTCTTGCTGCTATCAGTTTAAGTAATTAAAAACCACAATAATTACAAAAAAGAGCTTGTAGCTCATTGGTAATACCTTGCACTGCTGAACCAAGCCACCGGAGTTCAAATCCCATGCCCCACATTATTTTTGTATTTATTTTGTTTTATTTTTTTTTTGAAGTCAACGGTAAAAAGGCCATAACTCCCAAAATATGTACTGGACAACAAAAAGTAAAAATACCAAGTTGTTCCTCAGGAAAACCCCCGGCCATGGGACCCTTGACTCGGCCCGACTCGGCGCCGCCGGCCGGCGAATCGGCCGACTCGGTCCGGCCGATCCGGCCGGACTTGACCGGACGGCCGAGTCACCAACTGAGAAAAGTTGTCTCTTGACTTGGTTAACCCTCTTGCATACTTATTATACCTGGATCGGTTTTGATTTGGCCAATAAATCCCTTTTACTCCTAGGTTTAATGATTTTTAATGAATTTTTAATGTTTTTTTATATTTTCTTTTAATATTTTTAATCCAAACCCTAACCCTAGCCTAGCCCTATATAAAGACCCCTATCCTCTACCATTTCACCTCACCACTCTTAGTCTACTCTCTCAAATTCTCGAGAACTCGGTACGAAGAGCAAGAAGCGAAGCGCTACCGAAATCGACGACGGATTCCGGCGACCGGATCAGAACCTTCGCGACGCTTTCGACGAATCGGCAACCACCACATCCATTAGCTTCATTAGCTTGTCCAAACCGTAAGTCCCAACCCCTCTATCTCTCTTTTCTATAAGTATAAAAATACGACTTTTTGGAACCCGACGGAAATCGGACAAACCGATTTCCGATTCGGTTTTTCTATAAATTTCCACTTGTCACCTAATACATATTATTTACCCATATTTATGTTGACTATTAATCACCCATAAACCAATTTAATCAAACTTTTTCACATGAAATGATAGCTTCTTTGCAAAACCGTATTCTTTTCATAAAAATACCATGAAGTTCATTTTTCTTAGTTTAATCAATTACCTCACTCCTAAATATGTTTATCTTGATCACAAAACTTGTAGAACTCAATTTGAATGAAATTTCACACATAAAATGATAACGTTTTCGAATACCGTATTCTTGCGCTATAATACCTTTAAGTTTAACATAGCATGTTTTACCTTTAAAACTTCACCAAAACTTAATATAAGTCACGGGGTAATGACCTACCCCTACACACACTCAATATAACCCTAATTGATAAATATCAAAAAATACAGAATACGAAATTACAGGACTTTTCACTAAAATACCCTAATCTTTATAACCTTTATTGTAAGCTTTAAATTGTAAACATTTCTAAGTAAAATCTTTTAATAAAATGAAAGCACGATTGGTCATGGACATCGATCGTTTATCTAAACTGACTTTGTGGTGTCTAGGCTAGGCAAGTGAGCTTGGGTAACTTTAAAAGGCCCGTCTCACGATTCGTGAGCGGATCCATCCCTCCTCACTTGTACTTACCTGGCCACAATTGGCGGTGAAGAGGCGATTTGAGGCTTCTAATGACTTATCGTTTAGACCTTAGAAGTAGGCTAGTTAGCTTAGGAAACCCTAACAACTAAAATACGGAAAACTATACTTTTTGCAATTAAATACCCCATATTTATAAAACCGTTTTCCAAAATGAAAAGTATTTGTTAAACCTAAGCAAAGCACCGCTACAACCCACTTTTGGGGAACCTGTTAAGGATAGTACGGTTCATCGTGCACCCGCAGGCTAGTAGTGCGAGATTCAAACCTCCGCAAGGAGCATTCGGTCTCGAAAGGTTCAAAATACGATATTTAGGGAAAATGAGATTTTTTAATAAAATATTTATATAAAATTATTCATGTGTTAATATATATATAATTATCATTTAAACACCTATTTTATCATAATATAAAGTTTCCACATTTTTCTAAAAAAAAAAAAATTACAAGATTAAAAGTTACACTAAGATACCATGAATTTCAGGTAAAACAATTAATACTTTTATTAGGATATATTCACTAGAATAACACAAATAAAATTCACGTTTATTATAACAATAAAGACGATTATTAAATACTTGAGGTGTATTTTGAAAACTATACAAAAGTACTTTTTACATAAAACCCCCTCAAGTTTCACAAATTACAATAAGGCCCCTAACCAATATTGAACTTCAAATTTATCTTTCTTTTAGTCTGACTCGGGTTAGAGTCTGACTAATTTCTGACTTGAATATGATTCAAGTCAATCTATATTCTTTTATATACCAACACAACTTGAATACATGAATTCCTGAATCCAGTTAACAATATATTCCTTTTGACTGAATCAAACCATGGATATTCATCCATTATCCTGATATTCCATTTACCTGATTATACAGTTGCAACATGTCTACTGATATCATGGTTTTGGTCAGTCAACCAACTTACATATTCCAATACTACAATACTGTTAAAACATTACGGGGTTTAAGGGGTAGATTGGTACGGAAGATGTTAAAGGTGGCACGAGGTGGTCAGATTAAGACACCTAACCTGAATCCTGTTGCTGTTGTACCGTGGCATAACGGTTCCTTGTACTTTCCATTTGCCCTGATCTCTAGCATATAGAGCTCCCCCTCGTATACACTGGCATCCTTCTGTACCAAGCTACAAACAACAGCGTTACACAATGTTCCATAATATTCAACATTATAATACTTTAGAAAATACTGTTACTCTATCATTCTCATTCTCCTTATTCTTTGGGACTTACCGAGCGATCTGTTCGCTGACGACATTCTATTCTTCCTTCTTTGAATGTCGTCAGGTGCGTTGGACCAAGCTGAAATCGAGCCCACCGGTGAAGATTTGGAGCAGTTCCAGGAAGACCCAGAGCTCTAGATACTGTACCTTGTTCTTTTCAGTTTATTTCATTTTCTGTTATGCCACTGTTTAGGCATTGCTTTTCATTCCAGTTGTATTTTCTTTTCATGCATTGTACAAAGAATGTTATTAATAAAAGTTGCTGTTATTTCTATATCATTTGTCTCTTGTGATTATTTTATCTTGCTTAGCTACGCTTAGCGTATGTACTTCTGAGTACATACGTAGCGGACCTCGTCGCGTCCACTTCGCCGTACACTGGGAAGCGGGGCGTGACAGTAGAGTTCAGGCTTAAGAAGATAGCGAACGGACATAGTTGTCGTCATCTACCATTAACCTAGGCCGTAGCTCATTAAGCGTAGTATTTCTTTAAGAAGCGACCGTTTATTGGTCTAAAAGGCCTTTCACCGTGCATGTCGATGAGTAGATAGGCCCCACCCTGGTAGACCTTATCAATGATGTATGGGCCTTCATAGTTTGGCTCGAATTTTCCTCGCTTGGCGCGATTGGGGATCATAGGCCTTTTGACCACTAGCACGAGTTCGCCTTGACGAAATGTCCTCGGTCGGGTTAGTCTTTCGTATGAGCGCGTCATCTTTGCTTTATAAGCTTCCAGATTTTGTTGTGCTAGAAGCCGGATTTCATCAAGAGCGTCAAGCTCTTCAAATCGAAGATGAGCATTTTCTTCGTCTGTCAGCTCGTAGTGGACTGCCACTCGTAGAGAGGGTAATTCTATCTCAAGAGGGAGTACTGCTTCTTTCCCAAACACCAACGCGTATGGCGTTGTGTTTGTGGCTGTCTTGAACGTGGTCCGATACGCCCAAAGAGCTTCTTGCAGTCTCTCGTGCCAGTCTTTCTTATTTCGGGACACTGTTTTCTTTATGATTTTCGTCAATGTCTTGTTGAAGGCTTCAGCTAATCCATTGACTCGCGGATTATAAACTGAGGAGTATCTCCAGTCTATATTGTGCTGCTGTGCGAAGCGGCTAATTTTATGACTTCGGTAGGCTGGCCCATTATCAGAGATGATCCTTCTTGGGGTTCCGAACCGGTATATGACATGCGTTTTGAAGAAATGGAGAATATTCTCCGTCTTCACTTCCCTTAACGGTACCGCCTCTGCCCATTTGGAGAAGTAATCAGTCGTCGCCAAGATGAAACTATGTCCCTTGGACGATGCTGGTTCGATAGGACCGACTATGTCAGTTCCCCACATTTCGAATGGCCAGCTGGCCACCGTTGGATGTAATGGATTTGGGTGCTGATGGATGAAGTCCCCATGAATTTGGCATGAGTGACATTGCCTCGCATATTCGAGACAATCTTGAATCATCGTGGGCCAGTAGTAGCCCATTCGTTTTATCTTCAACTTCATCTTAGGGCCTGCTTGGTGGGAACCGCAGAGTCCGTCGTGAACCTCTTGGAAGACCCTTCTCGCTTCGTCAGGTCCTAGGCATCTCAGCCACAGAGAATCGAATGTCCTTTTGTATAGAGTATCGTTGACGAAGGCGAAAGACAGAGCTCGTTTCACGAGCTGATGTCTTATGGACGCTTCTTCAGGCATTCGGTGGAACTTGAAGTAATCTATGAAGACTTCTCTCCAGTCTTCGGTCTTCTCATGGTCTTTTATTTGTAGGGTCGCCTGCTCGGTTGCTCTCTTTTCTTTATATGATTCCGGAGGTATTTCTGCCGGGGCAAGCACTCGACGGTTTTGTATCACGATTCTAACGTCATCGAGGTTCTCGTCAGCCAATTCTTTAGCAAGTTTGGCCAATGCGTCCGCTTTGCTGTTTTCCGCGCGAGGTATGCTCTCCAAAGTATAGGAGGGAATTCGGGTCAACAGTTGTTGTACCTTTTCACCGTATTTCACCAACTCCGGTTTGCACGTTTGGTAGTCGCCGTTCACTTGACTGACGACCAGTTGGGAATCCCCATATATGAGGAGGCTTTCAATTCCCATATCAATGGCGATCTCGAGGCCTGCTATCAAAGCTTCGTATTCGGCTTCATTGTTTGTTCTCGGCTCCGTCAGGGAGAATGCGTAGCGCATTATTCCTCCTTGTGGAGTCACGAAGATGAGTCCTACCCCCGATTTGATCATTGGCGTACTTTGTTTGTGCTTTTTCATGGAAGATGCTCCATCGAAATAAAACTCCCAACGGGTATCACCACTGTTGATTGCGTCAAACGCATGTCTGTCTGGCAAATCACAATTTAAAGGAGAATCGGTAGGTATGGGATGCTCGGCAAGGAAGTCGGCGATGGCCTGGCCTTTTACTGCCCTGAGAGGTTGATATGTTATCGAAAATTCCATCAAGAGCAGGGCCCATTTAGCGAGTCGCCCTGTTAATATGGCTTTTGACATTAGATATTTGAGAGGGTCCACTTTTGAAATAAGACGGACTTCGTGCGCTAATGCGTAATGTCTAAGCTTTGTTATTGCGAAGATCAATGCCAGGCAGTGTTTTTCAATGGGGGAGTAATTGCTTTCTGCCCCCAGCAGAACCCGACTTAAGTAATAGAGTGCTCTTTCTTTCCCTTGATCGTTCTCTTGTGCCCATAATGCGCCTAAGGAACCTTCGAGGGCGGTTGTATAAAGAATGAGAGGCTTCCCCTTAATCGGAGCAGCCAACACCGGCGGGTTCTGCAGGTATTGCTTGATCTCATCCAGTGCGCCTTGGCATTTTTGATCCCAAACGAATGGGGTTCCCTTCTTCATCAGGTGACTATAAGGACGGCACTTTCCTGAAAGGTTGGCTATGAATCGTCGTATGTATGCGAGTTTCCCTTGGAGAGACCGCAGCTGTTTGAGAGTCCTCGGCGGAGGCATTTCCATGATCGCTCTAATCTTTGACGGATCTATTTCAATACCTCGGTGTCGAACAACGAATCCCAGGAATTTGCCCGAGGAAACCCCGAACGCACATTTAAGAGGATTCATCTTCAAGTTGTATTGCCGAAGGCGTTGAAATACAGTCTTCAGATGCTCGAGGTGTTCTTCGTATGATTTGCTTTTAACCACGAGATCGTCGATATAGCATTCGACGATTTCGTGTATAAGTTCGTCGAAGATCTTCGTCATGGCCCTCTGATAAGTAGCACCGGCGTTCTTCAAACCGAAGGGCATCACTTTATAACAAAATATACCAAGAGGAGTCCTGAAGGCTGTGTGCTTCTGGTCTTCTGGATGCATTTTTATTTGATTATACCCTGACGAGCCGTCCATGAAGGAGAAAACCTCATGAGTGGATGTATTGTCTATCATCAGTTCAGTGACTGGCACTGGAAAATCATCCTTCGGGCAAGCTTTATTAAGATCCCGGAAGTCTACGCATACGCGCACTGTCCCGTTTTTCTTCATCACTGGGACAATGTTGGCGATCCATTCAGGGTACTGAACTTCCTGGATAAAGCCAGAGTCAATTAACTTTTTGACTTCGGTATTTATGCTCATCTCAAGCTCGAGCCGCATTCTTCTCGGTGCTTGTTTAACTGGCTTGACACCCGGGGATATTGCTAGTCTATATACAGCAACCTCTGGATCTAGTCCTGGCATCTCGGAATAGTTCCATGCGAAGCAATCATTATGCTGCACAAGGACGTCTTTTAACGCAGCTACCCTCTCTTCAGATAGCAGCTCGCTGACGAATGTCGGTCGCGGATCATTTACCGTCCCCAACTCAATTTTCTTGAGATTATCTGCAGTAGTATGGATTCCATCTTCCAGCTCTTTTGGTGCTGGTGGAAATTCTGAGATTACCTCATCGCTGCCGCTTTCAAAGCACCAAGGAAGGTTGTTCATGTCCTCGGACCCTTCTTTTAATATTGTTATCACATGGCAGGTGCGAATTTTCTGCCAATTCCAATGCGAAGTTGGTTCTATCCTTGTGTTTTCGGGTTCGTGCTTTTGCGGCGGCGCTACCCTCCAACTGTCAGACAACGCAAATTTGCCAAGCTGATATTGGTCCTCAACCCAATTCTTAAAGGTGAAACAATCTTCAAGCGGATGCCCTACTACTCGATGGTAAGAGCAATAATTTGGGTTGGAGACTTCGCCCGCTTGCTCAGGGTGTTTAGACTCCGGCAGAGTAAGCATTTGATGTTTTAGAGCAAGATCAAGTATTTTCCTTGTTTTGTTCCGAGGAAATGAGTATGCTCGACCCATTTTCTTCATGAGGGCTAGGTCAATAACGCTCGACTCTCGGATGCGTGGCTTCTTAGCTCTTCTTTGTGGTTGTCGAGCACCTTTTCGGCCATTCGACCTGTTTTTGCTTTCGCGTCGAACCCTTTTTGTAGCAGGCTGACGTGGGGCAGCATCTTCGTTCTTTACTGCCTGTCGAAGGAGACGCTGTGTCTTGGCTTTCTCATAGATTGCCATTTCACGATCGTGATCATCTCGGGCTTTTTGACTCGCATCCTTTATAAGTTTGCTCACCTGGTCTTTAGACGATGGACTGGGCGGTTTTGTGTCAGGAACTTTTGCTGATTCGGGATTAGCGTCCTCCCATTGAGCGTCCGCCTCTTCATCGAAGTCATACATGGCATAACAGCTGTTTACTAGCTCCCGTTTCTTTGGCCGGATATACCCAAGCCCTTTTGTTTCCGTTCTCCCGTTAGGCAGTTTGCATTGAGTCCCGGGAACGTTCCAGACCTTGTCATAGAATTTGGCTTTTCTAACGGTCTGTGTGAAGGACATCCCCTGGCGTTTCAGCAGTTTCTTCAAACCTTCGGTATAATATCTGGGAAGACGGATAGGCTGAAGCCCGTCGAGCGTGGGATCTGTGCCATGCCAAATTTCTTTTTCCACCTTGTTTTCTTCAGAGCGGTAGAATAGGATTGCCTTCTTGCCTTTTCGTCTGGGAGGGATATAGAATATCTGCAATTCTTCTACGCTGTTGGTGTCGAGTGCATCCAGTTCTTTGTAATGTTCAAACGGCACCATGGTTATCTGTAGACTTCGCTCTTCATCAGCGGAGACTCGTATTGAAGGCCGAGCAGGGAATACAGCATGAACTTCATCCTCTGAATCACTACCGAAGATCAATGAAGGAACGGATGGTCCTGGCCTGGTGGATTGGGATGGACCTGAATAAATTATATCCTCCTCCTCCTCGGTGTCACTGCCGAAGACAGGGATGGTTGCGTTAGTTTTGTTCTCCGGTTTGTGACACATTTCCGTGTCTTCGAAACTCGGTAAGAAGTATTTGGCATCTTCATACATGCGAACTTCGTTTACGGAAAATGGATTCAACTCTCCTGCTACTGTGTACTCGAGGCCATCCCTAGAATACTTCATGCACTGATGCTGTGTAGAAGGGATGATATTGTACTCGTGTAGCCATGGTCGGCCGAGCAGAGCATTGTAGCACGTCTTGGCGTCTATAAAATGGAATTTGATGTCTGTGACGAGCAACCCGAAGCGTAGCGTCAATATCACAGATCCAAGAGTCTTTGAGGATTGAGAGTCGAAACCGGAGATGGTGATTTTGTCCCGGGCGAGGTGTTGGACACTCATGCAAATCTCCTTTAACACTCGCACATTGAGTAAATTGACAGACGATCCGTTATCGACCAAGATTTTTCCTATCTTTATGTCATGGCAGTATCCTGAGACATAAAGGGGGCGATTGTGTTCACACGTCCCGAGGAGAAGGTCTTCATCACCAAAAGCAACGTCGGCTGTGTGCACCTCTTCCAATTCATCCTTCATCTTTTGTTCGGCTAGGAAGGCTTGGAACTGGTCCGGATCTTGTAGGGCCTTAATCAGAGAATCCCTCGCCTCTTTTGATAGCAATAGGGCATCGAGAATGCTGAGTTGTGAGGGTAGCTTCCTCAGATGCGCCAAGACATTGTAATCTACTTTATTCCTCTTCGGGGGATTCTTGGCGGTTAACTCTTCCGCAACTTGGTCATCCAAAGCGATGTCTTCAGAGACCTTCTCTTTCCCTTTGTTTTTCTTATTCAAGGGTCCGAGGTTCTTTTCGGGTAATGTTCGATTGCGTAACTGTATATTTTCGCAAGCCTTCGGTTCTTCTTCTTTTCCCGAAGTGGATTCTTTGAAGAGGGGGCCAAGCTCTAGCTCCTCATCGGAATCGCTCCCAAATGTAGGCACTTGTGACCCGGCGGCGTTAACCATGTGACAATTGTTGGCAGTTCTTTCAAGCTCTTTGGTCGTGTTTCTTTGCTCCCGACGAATTTTACGCTTTTCCCGTTTAAAGCGTTGTCGATTGGCGACGTATCCTTGCCACCATCCATTGAAAGCTTTGCAATCTTGGGTGGAATGCGAGACCTTCTGATGATATAAGCAATAAGAGGGGTGCATTTCTGCCACACCAGTCATTTTTTTTTTAGAGGGTGGTAGCTTCATGCCCATCGATATGGCCTTAGCAAACTTCTTTTTTATCTTGAATTGGCTTTTGTCAGCGGTGGAGGCATTTTGCTCCAGCGGGATCATCTCGGCTCTTTCCTCAAGTCGTTGGCGCTTGGCTCTTTCGAATATAGCCGTCTCGCGTTCTTGATCAGCTTTACTTTTCAACCGAGCTTCATTAAGAAACGCGCTAATCATTTCAACTGATAACCCTGAGGCTCTTGATTCGGCATTTGCCCCCAGCGTTTCAGTGCCAGAAGCCCCTTCATCGTTCGTGGTCGAATGGGAGATCATATGACAGCTCGCCACATATTCCCCGGATTCATCCGATGAACTTTCTCCCTCATCTTCTTTTTGGAAGACGTGATCAAGGAAATCTTGGAGCGTAATGGGAGTCCGCGCCTTTTGGTTGTACTCATCCAGCGCATCGATTTGCTTTTGTAAGTCCGTGCGCTTGTCACCAGGCTTCACGGGCTTCTTAGATTTCTTCTTCTTCTTTTTCGAAGATTTTGACGGCTGACTATGAGCGCCTGAACTGCCACCATCGGTCTGCGGAATCGGTCGTGGCTTCAACATCCCCTCAATAACCTGCGGTTCCAAGGGGTTCTTCCACTTGACTGCTGGACAGGTCTGAAGATCATTTAGCATTCTCCTCGTTTTGGCTGATAATACAACCTCCCAGGGAGTTTCTTCAATAACGGAGCATGTTGCCCCCGGCGTATTCGTCCCCTTAGAGGTGTGGGGCTGCGGAGGATTCACCTTCCATTTGTCAGACAGCGCAAATTTGCCCTGACGGTACTGGTTCTCAAGCCAATTCTTGAAAACGTAGCAATCCTCAATCGGATGGCCTAGCACTCGATGATAAGGGCAGTAATTAGGCTCGTTGACGTCGTTCGGTTGCAACGGACGTTTTGGATCTGGCAGATTTATGAGTCTGTTGCGCAGCGCCAGCTCGAATAGCCTCCTCGTTTTATCACGGGGGAAAGAGTAAGGGCGTCCCATCCTGTCCTCAAGGGGTACGTATGGGCGCGTATTGTTTGGACGAGCGACCGGCTTTGAGTCGCTCGGTTGTTGTTGGGCATTAGCGACAATGACCGCTTTTCCCTTTCCTTTATCGTTTCGGGAGTCCGGTTTCGGGAGAGGGGGTTTATGGCCCATCTGCGCTAATTTGTCGATCAAAGCCTGGAAGGAAGTTGGCTTGAAGAACATCATAAACTGTGAAATGGTTGCTTGTGGATCGAGGGTTCCAACAAACATTCCCACCGCAGGAGCTTCTTCTATGCGCTGTTCGCACTTCGACCATAGATTTCGCCACCGTATAGCGTACTGAACCCATGTTTCACCGGGTTTTACCCTGGCATTGATCAGTGCCGTCATCGGGGTACGCTCGCTGGCGCTTGCAAAACGTTGGGTAAAGAGCAGCTCCATCTCCGCAAAGATTTTAATAGAGTCGTTGGGAAGCTCAGAATACCATTCAAACGCCGTGTCCGATAAGCTTCCAACAAACTGGCGAAGCAACAACTTGTCGTCACCACCGGTATTACCGCAAAGCGCCCTGAACTGGGCAACATGTTGATGGGGATTGCCGGTCCCTTTGTAAACATGAAACTTGGGAATTGTATAACCCGGCGGGTATTTGATTTGGTCATACCAGCCCGGATATGGCCGCCCCATTTTCACGATCTGACCGGCTGCTTCAGTCGCCTGATGCACCCGTATTTGTTGGGCAATATATTCATCCAAATCAGCTTTTGATATGGTATCCTCTTTAGCTGCGGATAGAGCCGGGGGAGGATTCGATGTCTCTCCCTATCATCTTCAAGAATGATCGAGGGATCCCCAGCAGGTGGATCTTGTTGAATCATCATACCCACCATATCCTGGAACAGGAGGGCCATTTTCTTTATGTTGGCTGCCTGTTCCGCAGCCTCTTTATCTTTCTTCTCTAGCACGCGCCGAAGGAATTCGGCGTCCGTTTCTTGTTCTTGACGTTCTTCTGAGGATGTTTCCGGGGTTTCTTTCGGCCCAGTGAGTGCAGCCATTGTGGTCATCATCTCCTGGAGCTTTTGTTGCTGCTCCTGAGCTTTGGTCACTGATCGGGTGAGCGGTCGGTGACCCGTAGAAGTATGGCTTTCTTCCTTTCCAGAAGCCATATAAACCGTATGAACAATTATGCCCCCTGACTTGGGGCGTTTAGGTTCACCGCTTTCAAACTTTGCCGCTGACGCGGGAGCTTTCCCTGGCCTCCTTCTTTTGTGGGCCATCGAGGTTAAAGGAGCCGTTGGAGTGGGCATCCTAGCAACTGCACCCCCTGCTGTTTAATGGGGCAGTTTTTGTTATTTTCCACCTTCGCCTTTTTCTGGTGACGCAAGTGGTCTGGATCGATCACGGAGTCTTGAACCCTCCGCCATACTTTATAAACTTTTGAGGATAGCCGTTGAGGGGGCTGTTCTTGTTTTGTTTCTGGAACTCTCTCCGCAGGTGGAGGAGATCTTTTCAACGTAGCAATTGGAGAGTTCTTTCTCACCTTCCTCAGCAATTCAAAGCTGTTCCCAGTTGGAACAGCAGCGTTGACCTCCACCACTGGAGCAGGTGGGGTTAACCCTGAGGGAGAGTTGCCCCCTGCTTTTCTCACTCGTCGCCAATGGCGACGTCGCGCACGACGAGCCGTTGGGACTGGCTCGGAAATCGAGATGGTTTCTTGTTGCCCCCTGTTTGAGTGTGGGGTAACTGCCGATGTCAGCCTATCGAAGACTGATGCCTTTTGACCAGCTGGAGGAGGATTGGGAGCCGTCAATCTTGTGAAGACCGACTCTCTGATGGGAGAAGCCGCTTTAACGACCTCCAAAGCAGCGGCCGTTGCCCTCTTTGGGACGGCCACTTTATAGTTCTGACCTAGCCTGGTAAAAACGGAGGCTGTCGGCTTAGTAGCGGGCGACCCGTTGACAGGGGTCGTGGTAGCGGTAAGCCGGTCGAATACCGACTTCTTGTTCGCTTCCGGTGCGGATATCGGCATAGAGAAGCTTGCAGGTGGGACCATGGTCCCGAAAAACAGGCCGGTGGTTGCCTGGGTCACCTGTTCTACCGGCAGTGCGAGGAACGAGGCCGCTTGGGGCCCATATGTTACACCTCTCGGTGAGGTGGAGCGTCCGTTGCAGTGCTGCTTCGCGCATTTGGTGCAGTTGGTGGCCATTGATGCTTGAGTTCTGCACCAGACAAAAGACCAAATCTCAGCAACTTGAAATCCGTAGGCAACCATTTAACAAACCGCGATTGGTTCGCGAAGACGACACACGAAGTGTGGAGTGGAAAGAGGAAAAGGTCCCACCGGGCGTGCCAGAATCTGTTCCCCTCCGAACGGCAGCCGGGACTTCGCGTCCGTGACTGAGGTTCGGGGCAGATGCTATTTGGTTTTATCCGTCTATCTTTCCGAAGATGCCAAGTTGATTTATGGCACCGTGTATCGGAGGTTTAGACGGACGCGGCCGATGTAGCAGATTTCGTCAGATTCCCCCTCAGGGTGAGGAGTTTTTGATTGTGGGGACACTCTTCCCTGCAGGCGCAAGCCCCTGCAGTTAATTACGCTACCGCATCGCGGTAACAACTTTCTCCTTCTCCAGAATTTCACTTCGTGTCGTGTGTGTTTGTTTTGTATGTGGTTGCCCGTGGATTGTATACGGAGACTGAGTAATACCGTCGCCCGTAGGACGTGGATTAGTCCAAATCCGCATTTACTTAGATTTGGGTTTGGTGTTTTTAGTTTAAGGATGCATTAGTCGCGTTGCGGCTAAGATCAACTTAAACGTTCGTCAAGGATACGTTAGTCCTGTTTTGGACTAAGATCGACTTGACGTAGCGATTGATTTAATTATCTGGCCATCGGGACTCGTCACCTCTCTGACGTCGTTGAGGGATTACAACGACAGGCGTTAGAAGAGTTCAGAAATGTACCCTTGAACCAAAGTTGGTTTGGAGTTTTATTGTTTATTTAAATATTTAAGGACACATTAACCGTATTTGGGGCTAAGATCAACTTAGGCGGGACCGTTTAGATCCGGCAAAAGAGCAATTGGCTCTATTGTTCCAATTTAGGAACGTAGTGGTCCAATGTTAGTTTAGGGACGTTTCGGTCCGATACCAGTTTAAGGACGTAGTGGTCCATCGTTAGTTTAGGGACGTTTCGGTCCGATATTAGTTTAGGGACGTCTCGGTCCGATATTAGTTTAGGGACGTTTCGGTCCGTCGCCAGTTTAAGGATGTAGTGGTCCGTCATTAGTTTAGGGACGTTTCGGTCCGATATTAGTTTAGGGACGTTTCGGTCCATTATTAGTTTAAGGACGTCTCGGTCCGTCGCCAGTTTAAGGACGTAGTGGTCCGTCATTAGTTTAGGGACGTTTCGGTCCGATATTAGTTTAGGGACGTTTCGGTCCATTATTAGTTTAAGGACGTCTCGGTCCGTCGCCAGTTTAAGGACGTAGTGGTCCGTCATTAGTTTAGGGACGTTTCGGTCAGATATTAGTTTAGGGACGTTTCGGTCCATTATTAGTTTAAGGACGTCTCGGTCCGTCGCCAGTTTAAGGACGTAGTGGTCCGTCATTAGTTTAGGGACGTTTCGGTCCGATATTAGTTTAGGGACGTTTCGGTCCATTATTAGTTTAAGGACGTCTCGGTCCGTCGCCAGTTTATGGACGTAGTGGTCCGTCATTAGTTTAGGGACGTTTCGGTCCGATATTAGTTTAGGGACGTTTCGGTCCATTATTAGTTTAAGGACGTCTCGGTCCGTCGCCAGTTTAAGGACGTAGTGGTCCGTCATTAGTTTAGGGACGTTTCGGTCCGATATTAGTTTAGGGACGTTTCGGTCCACGAGTTTAAGGACCCCGCAGTCCATTTGGATGTGTGGTCATTGGGACCCGTCACCTCTTTGACGTCGTTGAGGAATTACAACGAGGGATGTCAAAGGAGTTCGGAGATGTACCCTCGAACCGGTCGTGAATTGATTTAGGAGAGCCATTTTGCTCAGTCAATTTAATTTAAGGACTTACGGCCAAAATTGGGCTAAGTCCAGTTGAAAATGTTCAACACCATCATTTATTTTTTTTATTAGACCTGTGCTAGGGCTTTGCCCATACTTAAATAATGCATTGCATTACTTCAGGCCATTTATGCCCATTTTGATTGGGATCTGCCCTTTTTATTATGATGCAGATCGTTTATTTTGGTCCATTGGACCTTTCAATTGGGCTCTGCCCTTCCAAATAATGCACAGCATTTTATTTATTAAGTTTGTTAAGCCTTTTAATTGGGCTTGGCCCTTTAGGAAGTGAAATGCATTGCATTTGTCAGGCGCTTTGCGCCAATCACTGAGCGCAAGCTCGTGTCATGCTCTGGGGAGCGCAAGCGCAACAGTGCAGCGCGCTACGCTGTTGCGCTGCGTTGTTGCGCTGGCGACACGTGGCGTGCTCTCAGCGAGTTGCACCAATTCTAGAGAGCAAAGCTCTATCTTAAGGGCGCTTAGCGCAAGTGGTTTTATAGCCGACACGTGGCGCTCTCTTAAGAGCGCAACGGCGCAACTTGGAAGTGCAAAGCACCAATAATCTTTTAGATACAAGAAGGAAAGTGCAAAGCACTGTTTAATTTCTTGATCAAAGAAAAATAAATTTTTCTTTGCTTGAAGAACCAGAGGTTCATAAAAGTGCAAAGCACTATTATTATATATTTTTTTTATTGTTTTTTTTAAAGAACCAGGGGTTCACAAGAAGTGCAAAGCACTGTTTATTATGTAAAGATCATTGGTCTTGTTTTTAGATCAATGATCTATTAGAAGGAATTTCTTCTAATCCATAAAGGTTCTTTTACCTTTTTTCTTGAAATCTTCTCGGAGTTCTCTCTCTTTAAAGTTCTCGAGTTCTCAAAAAAATGTTGATGCCTTTGAATTGAGGCTTAGGGTCCTTTTTATAGTGCTCACAAATTAGTTAAATTTGTTAAAGAAATCATCCTCTGAGTGATTTGGGGAATTTTCCCCACCGTTGGATCTTTGATCCAAGGGCTTCTGCTTTGCAGAAGAAAATCTTCTTGTTTTAACAAGAACAGAAAAGATTTCTTAAAAATCTTAATTTAGTTTGGCGCAGATGCCCCAGCGCGTGACACGTGTCGCGCAGCGCAGAGCGCAGCGCAACTGCGCTAGCGCGTCTGCGCTGACACGTGTCGCGCAGCGCAGAGCGCAGCGCAACTGCGCTAGCGCGTCTGCGCTGACACGTGTCGCGCAGCGCAGAGCGCAGCGCAACTGAAGCGTTGTTTCAAGCAAATAGAGCTCTGCTCTGATTGGGCGCGTCTTCTTGGGCGCAGCGCTGATACATCTGCGCCTGACACGTGGCGCGTTGCGCTCAGCGCAGAGGATCTGAAGCGTTGCTTCATTTATTAAAGTTTAAATTTTGGGAGAATCAGAAGCGCCGCTTCTCCTGAGATATCTTTTCATCTCCTCTTTTCAAGTCAAACTTGTATTCCCGAAATTATAATTTCCCGAGCCTTAGAAATAACTCCGCTGCGCACAGAATTTTCTGTGTTTGGATCTATATATAACTCAAGGCCGAGCCTTTCCTTTCCTCACCTTCAGAGAACTTCTTTAATCATGGCTTGCAACCGTCCTCATGCCCGCCGACAACCGTGGGAAGTGCCGATCCGAGACGTCGTTCCCCGTTTTGCTGCGCGCTTGGTGGACTCCTCTTTTTCGGACGAGCAGTGCGATGCCGCAATGTACGAGCTTTCGACTCGTGTGGGGTCTTCTCTTCCCCCGGGTTCCATTTGGCTTCGGATGATCCTTGCCTCAGTGCTCGCCGACATTCCCCCACCTCCGGCGGAGATGTCCTCGGCAATGCTTGATGTGGCCGAGGATAAGATCGAGAGCTTTTTCGAAGCGCTCTTGATCACCAAAGCCCTGAGGGACTTCTCCTTCTACTTGCTGAGCCAGATACGGGCTCGTCGGGCCGTCATCGCCACTTTTTCCCAGGAGTGCGGCGTCGACCGTTGGATGGCTACCCCTCGGGAAGATCGCCGCTTCGACATGATGGAGAAGACGGAGAGGGAGCTGAATAATCTTCTTTTTCTTTTTGTGAACCCTTGTCTCTCTGATCCCGTATTCGGTGATCTTTTTTAAATGTAATAACAATAAAATATTTTTCTTTTTTAATCAAGTATTTCATTGTCTGTTAAGGGTTCTTTTATTTTAGCTCTCTGTTGTGCTTGTGCATCGTATGATTTTAATTTGTTATTATCAAGTGCATGTAATTTTACATGGATAAATTGCCTTTGGCACTTAGCCCCTTCTTCTGCGCTAGCGCATCTGCGCTGACACGTGTCGCGCAGCGCAACTGTGCTGCCACGTGTCGCACAGCGCAGAGCGCAGCGCGGCGCTTCCTTTAACAGAGCCTTGCTCTAATTGGGCACGCTGCGCTAATGTATCTGCGCTGGACACGTGGCGCGTCGCGCGCAGCGCAAAGGATCTGAAGCGTTGCTTCCTTTAAACAGAGCTTTGCTCTGATTGGATGCGCCTTCTTGGGCGCTGCGCTGACGTATTAGCGCCAGACACGTGGCGCGTTGCGCCTGAGACTTGAAGCGTTGCTTCAAAATTTGAATTTTGAATTCAAACAGAGCTTTGCTCTGATTGGGCGAAACAAATGGGTTTGAGGTTGTTGTTGCCGAGCTACCTGCAAGGAAGTCCCGGGGCGGTTGTACCACCGAGGACCCTCTGACGGTCAAGTTAGAGAGGAAATCCGAGCAGAGTAACGGTTTAGTGGAGTAAAAATGGCTTACTTGAACCATCTAAAGAAGGGGTTTATATAGCGGTGGCAGCAGGCAGGACAGGCGCGAAAATCACGCCGGCCGTTACGCTCCCGACTTCACGCCCGCGTGATGAGCGGGATCTCCCATTAATGGCGAGACAGGCTCGTTAATGGGGATCGTGATGGCGTGGAACGTGGAATGTGACCGGTGGATATCTTGCGCATGGCGAGATTCGCGGGATGGCGGTTGCGCCTGTGAGCGGTGCTGTTGATCGGTCGATGAGACCAAGGAAGATGACCTCGGCGGGAGAGCTCGCGGACGAGCGGGAGAGCCGAGGTATCTTGGTTCTGCAGTAGCCCGGAGACGATCTGGGAGGCCGAGGAGGCCAATTGTGCAGGGAGCTCGGAGGCGAGCCAACGTTTGTTTGTGGGACGGGCACAGGAGTGGCCTGGTCGGCCACTGTAGGTCCTTTCTTGCGAGCTTTGGGACACGTCATCTGCCACGTGTCATGATCTAGGAGATCACCGAGATCGAGCATCATCAACCACCATCATCGTAGCCACCTCCTCTTTGTCGAAAAGCTCCATCACCTCCTTCCACCGTGATCAATATCCTTCATCTCCATCACCGGCGAGCCCCTGCGTTCTCCTTCCTCTTCCGAGCACCAATCACCAAGCAACCTCGACTACATCTCCTTTTGCCCTCGTCCACAACCCCAGCACCCAATCTCCTTCAATCTCCTTTTCCTCAACATCGACACCATCGCCAACTCCCTAGACCCCAACTCCAGCAGTCGGCGTTTCCATCGCATCTTCATCGCTGCAGTTGTGTTCTTGTTCCCTCGCAGCAGTCAGTTCAGGACATGAGCGTGGTGGTTTATACTACCTTGATGGGAGCACACCTACAACTTGTTCTACGTCTACACCTCTGTTTAAGGTTCACGGTAGGTTAGGCTATCCATATTTAGAGAATCCTAAAAAACTTGCGCCTTCCCTTAGCCGTCTATCTTCTCTTGATTGCGCATCTTGTGAGATGGGAATGCATCATTGTGCTTCTTACCCTCTTAGAGTTGACAATAGGGCCACTGATTTGTTTAGCATTGTTCATTCTATTATTTGGGATCCAGTGTCTTATTGTATCAAATCATGGATATCATTATTTTGTGACTTTTATTGATGACTTTCCTAGAGTGACATGGTTGTATTTGCTAAAATCTAGAGCTGAAGTGTTTCCCCCAATCAGAGCAAACCTCTGTTGGAAATTCAAAATTCAAATTTTGAAGCAACGCTTCAAATCTCGGGCGCAACGCGCCACGTGTCAGGCGCAGATATATCAGCGCAGCGCCCAAGGCAGCGCACCCAATCAGAGCAATGCTTCAGTTGCGCAGGCACTGCGCCGCGCGACACGTGTCAGCGCAGATGCGCTAGCGCAGTTGCGCTGCGCGACACGTGTCAGCACAGATGCGCTCGTGCAGTCGCGCTGTGCTGTGCGCTGCGTGACACGTGTCACGCGCTGGGGCATTTGCGCCAAACAGAATCAAGATTCTAAAGAAATCTTTCTGTTCTTGTTAAAACAAGAAGATTTTCTTCTGTAAAACAGAGGCTCTTGGATCAAAGATCCAACGGTAGGGAAAATTTCCCAAATCACTCAGAAAAATATCTCTTTAACTAATTTATGTGCACTATAAAAAGGACCCTAGACCTCAATTCAAAGGGAGGAACATTTTGTGAGAAATCGAGAAATTCAAAACAGAGAAGAACTCTGAAGAAATTTCAAGAAGAAAGGTAAAAACCTTTAAAATAGAAGAAATTTCTTCTAATAGATCATTGATCTAAGAACAAGATCAATGATCTTCACATAATAAACAGTGCTTTGCACTTTTTATGAACCTCTGGTTCCTGAAATAAGAAAAAGCTTGTTTTTCTTTGATCTAAATTAGATCAAGAAATCAAATAGTGCTTTGCACTTCTTTTTATGAACCATTGGTTCTTGAATCTAAAACATTCTCAAATTAATAGTGCTTTGCACTTGAAAATCTGTACTATTGCGCTCTTGGGTTGGCGCAAGCCACCAGAGAGCGCTACGTGTCAGCATCTGAACCATCTGTGCTATGCGCTTTTGAAATAGATCCCTGCTCTCTGGAATTGGCGCAACTCACCAAAGCGCGACACGTGTCAGCAGCGCAAGCGCAGCGCATTGGCGCAGCGCACTGCGCTTGCGTGACACGTATCAACACCACAAGCGCTTGCGCTCTTTGATTGGCGCAAAGCGCCTGAAAATGCAATGCATTTCTTTTGCTAAAGGGCCAGGCCCAAGTCAAAAAGACCTAACATGCCAAAATAAATTGCAAAGCAATAAAAAGAGCAGAGCCCAAGTAAAATTGATGCTCTGCATCATTTATAAATGGGCAGAGCCCAAAACAAATTAATGCTCTGCATCCTTTATGGGCAGAGCCCAACCCAAATTTTTAAATAATGCAATGCATTATTTAAAAATGGGCCAAGCCCAAGTACAGGTCAAAAACAAATAAAAGTGTTGAACATTTTTTCAACTGGACTTAGCCCAATCATGGCCGTAAGTCCTCAAATTAAATTGACTGAGCAAAATTGCTCTTCTAAATCAATTTACCTCCGGTTCAAGGGTACATCTCCGAACTCCTCTGACACCTATCGTTGTAATCCTTCAACGACGTCAGAGAGGTGACGGGTCCCGACGACCACACATTAATATCGGACCAAAACGTCCTTAAACTAATATTGGACCGAAACGTCCTTAAACTAATATCGGACCGAAACGTCCTTAAATTAATAATGGACCACCATGTTCCTAAACTGGAACAATAGAGCTCTCAAATGCTCTTTTGTCGGATCTAAACGATCTCGTTTAAGTTGATCTTAGCCTCAAATATGGCTAACGTATCCTTAAACATTCAAACAGACTTTAGTCCCAAATTGGACTATAAGACCCCCAATCAACTTTGGTTCAAGGGTACATCTCCGAACTCCTCTGACACATGTCGTTGTAATCCTTCAACGTCATCAGAGAGGTGGCGGGTCCCGACGGCCATATATTAAATGGACCACTACGTCCTTAAACTGGAAATGGATCTAGACGATCCCGTTTAAGTTGATCTTAGTCTCAAATCAGACTAACGTATCCTTAACGAACGTTTAAGTTGATCTTAGTCTTAAATGCGGCTAACGTATCCTTAAACTAAAAACACCAAACCAAATCTAAGTAAATACGGATTTGGACTAATCCACGTCCTACAGGCGACGGCATTACTCAGTCTCCGTATACAATCCACGGGCAACCACAAACAAAACAAACACCCACGACACGAAGTGAAATTCTGGAGAAGGAGCAAGTTGTTACCGCGATGCGGTAGCGTAATTAATTGCAGGGGCTTGCGCCTGCAGGGAAGAGCGTTCCCACAATAAAAAAAACCCTCAAGCGAGGAGGAATCTGACGAAGTCTGCCACATCGGCCGCATCCGTCTAAACCTCCGATACATGGTGCCATAAATCAACTTGGCATCTTCGGAGAGGTAGACGGATAAAACCATATAGCATCTGCCCCGAATCTCAGGCTAGACGTCCTCACGTCGTCGCCGTCTTTCGGAGGGGAACAGATTCTGGCACGCCCGGTGGGACCTTTTCCTCTTTCCACTCCACACTTCATGTGTCGTCTTCGCGAACGAATCACGGTTTGTTAATGGTGGCCTTTGGATTTCAAGTTACTAAGATTTGGTCTTTTGCCTGGCGCAGAACTCAAGCATCAATGGCCTCTAACTGCACGAACTGCTCGAAGTGCCACTGCAACGGACGCTCCACCCCACCTGGAGGTGTAGCATATGGGCCTTAAGCGGCCTCCTTCCTCGCTCTGCCAGTAGAACAGGTGACCCAGGCCGCCCCCGGCCTGTTTTTCGGGACTATGATCCCACCTGCAAGCTTCTCTATGCCAATGTCTGCACCAGAAGCGAACAAGAAGTCGGTCCTCGAACGGCTCACTGCTACGACGGCCCCTGTCAACGGGTCGTCCACTACCAAACCAACAGCCTCTGTTTTCGCCAGGCTGGATCAGAACTCTAAGTTGGCTGTCCCAAGGAAGGCAATAACTGTTGCTCCAGAAGTCGTCAAGGCGGCTTCCCCTGTCAAAGAGTCAGTCTTTTCAAGACTGACGATTCCTGCTCCTGCCCCTGCTCGAGGATCTGTCTTCGACAGGTTGAATATCATCCCTCAAAGGACAACCTCAGTCTTTAAGAGGTTAACACCAGCGGCGCCTCATTCAGACAGGGGGCAAAAAGAAGCTGTCTCAATCTCCGAGCCAATCCCAACGGCTCGTCATGCTCGACGTCGCCATTGGCGACGAGTGAGGAAGGCAGGGGGCAACTCCCCCTCAGGGCTAACTCCACCGGCTCCAGTGGTAGAAGTCAACGCTGCTGTTCCAACTGGGAACGGCTTTGAACTGCTGAGGAGGGTACGTAAGAACTCTCCAACCGCTACATTGAAAAGATTTCCTCCGCTCACGGAGAGAGTTCCGGAAACAAAGCAAGAACAGCCCCATCAACGGCTGTCCTAAAAATATACAAGGTTTGGCGAAGGGTTCAAGACTCCGTGATCGACCCAAATCACTCTCGTCAACAAAAGAAGGCGAAGGTGCAAAAAGAAAAGGACCGTCCTATTAAACAGCAGAGGACAACAATCGCCAGGGTGCCCACTGCAGCGGCCCCCTCAACTCCTATGGCCCATAAGAGAAGAAGGCCGGAGAAAGTGCCAACGCCGACGACGAATATCAAAGGTGGTGAACCCAAACGCCCTAACTCAGGGGGCATTGTAGTTCATACCGTCTACGTGGCGTCTGGTAAGGAGGACAGTCGTATATCTACGGGTCATCGACCGCTTACGCGATCAGTGACCAAAGCGCAGGAGCAGCAGCAAAAGCTCCAAGAGATGATGAACGCTATGGCCGCACTTACTGGGCCAAAAGAAAGCCCTGAAACGTCCTCGGATGAACGTCAGGAGCAAGAAACTGACGCCGAATTCCTTCGACGAATATTGGAGAAGAAGGATAAAGAGGCTGCTAAACAAGCAGCCAACATAAAGCGTATGGGCCTCCTGTTCCAAGACATGGTGGGGATGATGATCCAACAAGATCCTCCGGCCGGAGATCCCTCGATCGTCCTTGAAGACGATAGGGGAGAGACGTCAAATCCTCCGCCAGCTCTGTCAACAGCTAAGGAGGGGACAATCTCCAAAGTTGACTTGGACGAGTACATAGCCCAACAAATACGGGTTCATCATGCGACTGAAGCAGCCGGCCAGGTCGTTAAAACAGGGCGGCGATATCCAAGTTGGTACGATCAAATCAAGTACCCACCCGGTTACATAATTCCCAAGTTCTATGTCTACAAGGGGACGGGCAATCCTCACCAGCATGTTGCTCAGTTCAGGGCACTCTGCGGCAACACCGGCGGTGATGACAAACTGTTGCTTCGCCAGTTTGTTGGAAGCTTATCAGATAAGCGTTCGAGTGGTACTCTGAGCTCCCGAACGACTCTATCAAAACCTTCGCAGAGATGGAGCTGCTGTTTACCCAGCGATTCGCGAGTGCTAGTGAACGCGCCCCGATAGCAGCACTGATAAATGCCAGGATAAGGCCAGGTGAAACGTGGGTCCAATACGCAACACGATGGCGGAACCTATGGTCAAAATGCGAACAACGCATAGAAGAGGCACCTGCGGTAGGCATGTTCGTGGGTACCCTTGACCTTCAAGCGACCATCTCGCAATTCATGATGTTCTTCAGGCCAACCACCTTCCAAGCGTTGATTGACAAGTTAGCCCAAATGGACCAGATGGGCCATGGACCGTCTCCTCCAAAACTCGACTCTCGAAATAAGAAAGGAAAAGGGAAAGCGACTGTCGTTGCCAATGCTCAACAACAGCCGAGCAACTCAAAGCCGGTCGTTCGCCAAAATAACGCGCATTTGCGCCCGTCCCTCGAGGAGAGACTAAGACGTCCTTACTCGTTTCTTCAGAATAAAACGAGAAGACTGTTTGAACTGGCAGTACGCAACAGACTCATCAATCTGCCGAATCCAAAACGTCCGTTGCAGCCAGGCAATCTCAATAATCCCGATTACTACCCTTACCACCAAACGGTAAGTCACCCGATTGAGGATTGTTTCGTCTTTAAGGGATGGATCGAGGATCAATACTTACAAGACAAATTCGCGCTGTCTGAAAACTGGAAGGTAAACCCACCACAGCCGCACACTCCAAAGAAGACGGACACGATGGGGGCAGCTTGTTCTTTTGTCGAGGACGAAAATGATGGAGAAGACTCGTCAGACGAGTCTGAAGACTACGTAGCGACTTGTCACGTGATCTCTCACTCATTGGCGGATGATAAAGAGGCTCCTTGCGCTGATAAACCGAGGGCGGACCCTGAGCCAGAAATTCCGCGGCCGTCAGACGAGTTGATCGATGCCTTCCTGAATGAGATTCGTCTAAAAGTTAAAGCCAATCAAGAGCGTGAGATGGCCATACTGGAAGAAGCCAAACACTGACGACTGGACCAAAGAGTCGAGGCACTCCCGTCAAATCAAAAGCCATCCGTTGCGGATAAAAACAAATTCAAGACGAGGAAAAGGTTCGCTAAAGCCCTGTCAGCGGGAATGGTGCTACCACCCTCTGAAGAAAATACTCTCGGTGAAGTAGAGATGCATCCTAACTTCTGCTTATATCATCAGAAGATCACACATCCTACCGAAGACTGCGACTCCTTTAAGTGTTGGTGGCAAAGGTATGTCGCTCAAAAGCAACACTTCAACAGGACAAAGTGTGGAGCTCGTAGACATCAGAAAAATGTGATAGATGAGTGCAAAAGAGCCGCCGACGATTGTCATATAGCCGACTCCAAGGGATCGCAAATTATCACCTTTGGAAGCGACTCTGACGAGGAAGCTGCCCTCAACCCTCTCCTCAAGGAATCCATTTCAAAGATGAAAGAATTGAGAAGTTGCGATAACGTTCAGCCGTGTAATCGCACGCTGCTCGGAAAAAATCTCGGCCCCGCAAATAAGGGATCGAGCAAAAAGGATAAATGGAAGGGAAAAACAGCCCTCGTAGCCAATGCTCAACAGCAATCGAGTGGCCCTAGACCGGTTGTTTGCCGAAATAAGAAGCAGCAACCCCTCCAGGAAAAGTTGAAACATCCTTACTCGTTTCCGCAAGATAAAACAAGGGGACTGTTCGAGCTGGCGTTGCTCAACCGACTCATAAATCTGCCGGAGCCAAAACGTCCGTCGCAACCAAATGACGTCAATGAGCCCAACTACTGTCCCTATCACTGAGTACTGGGTCACCTGATCGAGGATTGCTACGTCTTCAAAAACTGGGTTGAAGATCAATACCAACAAGGCAAGTTTGTCGTCTCTGAAGACTGGAAGGTAAGCCCGCCACAACCGCACGCATCGGGAAAGATGGAGACGCCGGGGGCATCATGCTCATTAATAGGGAAGGCCCCAGGGACCGAAAAGTCAGTAAACTAGAGCTTCGCCTCAAATACGGTGATGACGGACCGAAATGTCCTTAAACTAATGACGGACCACTACGTCCTAAAACTAGCTGACGACCGAAACGTCTTTAAACTACTACCGCAGTATCCTTAGGCTGACGAGATGAATAAAAAAAAAGAGAAAAAGAAAATAATAAAAAAAATGATGATAAAAACGGTATGTCCATAAGCAAAAAGGGCACGGATGAAAACCCGAAAGGGCTCCGTGGGTAAAAACAGCAGGGCTACCGGCGAGTGTTCGTGAAAACCCGAAAGGGGGCGACCTCGTAAAAAAAAGTAAATAAAAATAAAAAGGATAAAAAAACGGTATGTCCATAAGCAAAATGGGCACGGATGAAAACCCGAAAGGGCTCCGTGAGTAAAAATAGCAGGACTACCGGTGAGTGTTTGTGAAAACCCGAAAGGGCGCAACCTCGTTAAAAGACACTTATAGAGTCCTCTCGACTTACAAGGAGAAAACCCTCTAGTAGGATCCTTACTACTTGCAGAGGAACATATACTTGGGAATCCTCACGATTCCTAAGGAGAAAATACACCTACGAGATCCTCACGACTTGTAGGGAGAAATACCTTAGTGAGACCCTTACGGCTCATGAAGTCAAAAGCTTTAGCCAACAGGATCCTAACCCTGTTCGCTAAGCCACCTTTGTTCGACATCGACGGAGGCAAATGATGATTCTCTTCTTGTAATATCCTAGTTGTAGTGATACTGATGCCTAAATCGGTATCAAACTCCAAATCCTTTCGTGGCAGATGATGATTCGCTCCTGACAATATCCCAGTTGTAGCGATGCTGATGCCTAAATCGGTATCAAATTCCAAGTCCTTTCATGGCAGATAATGATTCGCTCCTGGCAATATTCCGGTTGTAGCGATGCTGATGCTGAGATTGGCACCAGGTTCCAAGTTCTACGCTCGCGATAAAAATCAGCGAGCTGAAAATGCATATTAAATAGCCGAAATGATGGGGCAACTTGCAACGAAATCAGCAAGTAAAAATGTATGCATGCAAAAACAGACGAAATGATTGGGCAACTCGCAATAAAAAGCAGCGAGTAAAAATAAAATAAACAGCCGAAATGATTGGGCACCGCGAAAAATAGCCGAAATGATTGGGCAATCGCGATCTTCACGATATAAAAAGCAAAAATGATAGAGCATCGCGGAAAGAATAAAAAAAAATTGATGAAAGAATGAAACTTTTTGCCCTACAGGTGAGATCACATCGATCCCTGTATACAATCCAGGGGCACAAACAAAGAGAGAACATACCTTCCCAACAAGCTCCGTCAGAAAGCGAAGCCAAATCTAGACGGTTCATAGACGACCTAAAGACAATCTCGACATTTGTCGCAATACTGCAGGCACAAGGTCAATAAACGAAGCAAAGGAAGATCCCTAGCTTCAAGGTCTCGACGTCAATATCGACAACTTAGAGATCACCAACGGCGTCCCTTCGCAGTCCATCAAGATGCAGATACAATGCCAACAAAAGACCTCGCGGTCGAAACAAAGCGAAGCGACGGCAAAATCCCAGCTTCACCGCAACGTTCGTCTCGACACAGCAGACGCAACATCATCAAACAAATGGAGTAACGGCAAAATCCCAGCTCCACCGTGACGTTCGTCTCGATACAGCAGACGAGATGTCACCCCAACATTCGTCTCGACACAGCAGATGCAACATCATCAAACAAATGGAGCCACGGCAAAATCCCTAGTTCCAAACCTCAACGGTTCACCAGCAACCTAGAGACAACTACGACGTTCGTCTCGATACAGCAGACGAGATGTCACTCCAGCGTTCTTCCTCCAGCAAGGTTCAGACGCGACAATCAAACAAATGGAGCCACGGCAAAATCCCTAGTTCCCACAGCGATATTCGTCTCGATACAGCAGACGCGATGCCAGCAAACGAAGTAAAGGCCAAATTCCTAGCTTCGGGGTCTTGACGGCAACTCACATAAAACCTAAAAGACTATCGGAGATCATCCCACACCAGCGCGGAGTGGTTATGACTCATCGGGGCTCGCCAAAATGAGCCTAACCTCAAGTAAAAAGCGGTATGGCAAATTCCTAACGCTTGCTCTTCCGACGGTCAAACTACCTAGGAAGATTGCTTGAAGACGTCTTGTCCAGCCCCCGAAGGGATCAAAGACACGGCAGTCGCAGGGCTACTCGAACGGCATGATTTCCTATCAAGGAATATATCAGCTTATGCGACGGTACGACGGCCAAAACCCTAAGTACCACAGACCCTAACGGACTTCTGTCGTAAAGAGCAGAGGTTAACTGTGACGTTAGGATGTTCTTGCGAGAAATGCTCGATTCGTCTCGACTTATGAAGAAATTGATGTCTTTGCGAGAAATTCTCGATGCGGCTCGACTCATGAGATAAAGCCTTAGGCAGCATGCATAAAAGAAGCCTGTTTCCTAAGCACTGGGACCCTGCAAGTTGGCCCGAAACGGTCTCTTGCATACTATCCACGGGTCTCACTCTCCAAACTCGAATCTCGACGAGGAGGGAAACAACCGCTTACGGGTCCTCTCGACTCGTAAGAAGGGAAAATTCTTTTATATGATCCTTATGACTTATAAGAGAAAACGCGCTTAGGAATCCTCACGATTCCTAAGAAGAAAAATACACCTACGAGATCCTCTCGATCCGTAGGGAGAAAAGTATCTATGAGACCCTCACGGCTCATAGAGTTGAAAAGTCTTAGGCGGCAGATGTGAACCTGCGGCCTAAGCCATCGTTATTTCTTGAGGAAATCAAGATGATTGCTCTATTATCTGTCAACCATGTTTACTAAGGTGGCATGCTGATAATAAAAGAAAGAAAAGGCGGAGAAATGACACAAAACATTACAAAAAAATGTGTATCTTTTATTCATAAACTTGATTGGGTACAAGATACATTGTGTTAAGGAATAAAAATATATATATATATACATTGTTTTTATTTACAAGTACAAACGATACAAAGAGGGATAGCTACTGAGGAGGAAGTGTCTTTAACAAATCCGCAAGCTGCTCTCGCACTTCCTTCAGCGCCTCCTCCTGAGTGGTTGCCGCGGCCACCTCCGCTTCCACCTGAGCCCGCTGCCGCAAAAAGGATGAAAGTTGCTCCTCGGCTGCCTTCTGGGCTGCTTCCTGGCTAGGTGCATTCCGCTCGACAACGTCAAGCTGTTCCCTCAGTGATAACCCTTCGGAAAGGCATTGCAGAAGGCCTTCAAAGACAACCTTCAGCCGTGTAGCATTGGCCTCCACCCGAGCATGCAGCTGGGCAGACTTGCTCGAAGTCTCACCGCGCTCCTTACGCCTTGAAATGACTTCTCGCTCAAGATGGCGGAAGCAAGAAGCGCTCTGCTCAATCCATGCTGCTCGTTGATTACTGGTGGCTAAGGTCTCGGGAGCGGGACGCATCGACTTCAGCTGATGCAGGCAGGCCTTGATCTCCCAGCAATGGTTAACCCAAGATGCGATGATGCCCTCATCATGGAAGTTCACGAGTATCACCAGCATCGGGTTAACCACCGTAGCGAAGTCTGCGGCAGATGTAGGAGTTTCAACGTCGAGTTCCTTGACGTAGTCACTCAACATGCGCAGACTATTCACGGCACCTTTTAAAGATGGACGTCTCAGATAAGGACCTGCCGGCATCGTAATGCGAGACTCGAAGGGCGCCGAGACCGGAACGACAACTGAAAAGAAACAAAATGTGATCAGATAACAGTTCAGGAAATAAAAAGGGGGGGTTATCGGTGTAATAATCGTTTGTACCAGTTGAAGCAGATGGCAAGGCCGGAAGGGCCGGTGGCTCAGCTGATCTTTCACCCCCTCCTTCAATCTGTAGCACTGCAGTCGGGACAAGAAAAAAGGTTAGAAGTAATTCCATCAATGGAAAAGGAAGATATCAATGGAATCATGCTCACCAGCGCCACCAGAGGAAGAAGCGAGTTCGGATGGGAAGGAGAAGTGTGGGAGCAACACCTGATAGAGATGGTCAAAAAGCACTCCTGAAAGACACAACAGTGTGACTTTAGTACACAAATTATACATCTGAAAGATAAGATCAATAAGTTGTAAATCCATACCTTCCAATATCTTCGATGGTATGAGAGAGGGCTGAGAGGTGACCACCGCCAAGGCAGTAGTTGAAGGCGCTCCCTCGAGCAATGGGGCATCGGCGCTGGCTGCACCTGCGTTACGAACAAATGTGAACATGTCAGAAACGATTGTAAGATAAAAAAGACAGTAACTTGGGATTTACCTGATGAGCTGCCGGCCGAAATGGAGGCGACTCCCTCCTCCACCGACATGAGGCCACCGCCCGTGGCCTCATCGCCCGACTCAATGGGGGCCGTCATCGTACTCGCGTGGCCAGGAGACGGCGGAAGACCGTAGACGGGGAGGGCAATAATCGGAGCATTGCCGGACTCTTGAGAAAGAGCGGCTGGCCCTTCCCCAAGAGTCGTGCCCGTCTCACCCGCTACTTCTTCGGGCTCGGCAGTCGCCGTCGTCTCATCCGCCTCCACCATGAGGTCGCCAGTCTTAAGCGCCTCGTCCACTGCCACCCCAGGCTCAGTAATAGTGGTCATCTCATTTGCCGTCACCTCAGGCTCGGCATCAACGACCTCTTCAAGTGCGGCTCCCCCAGCCCCCAACTCAGGCTCAGTAACCCTGGCGACGTTGCCCACCGTCGGCTCGGGTTCGTCCGGTGCCCCCTCCTATGTTTCCTTGGGTTCAACGGTCTCCGCCTCCCCCTCGGTCGGACTTGGCCATGCAGGATAGAATATATAAGAACCGACGGCTTTATAATTCTTACAACAAGATTCTGAAAGAAAAATTACCTGAAGTGGACTTATTATTAGCTTCCCGAACCGCACGCGCTACCTGTCTGCGTGCGGTAGATAGACCGGCCGGGAGCTCATCAGAAGGAGAAGCAGAGAGAATAATAGTGCTTGGGCCCGCTCCCGTGGCCAAAGCAGCCCTGCGCGCTTTCGCCTCGCACCTCAGCCGCTTCCTCTCCTCCTGAGCCGTTGAGACGGACCTCACCAGAGCCTCTTTCATTGAGGCGTCTTCGTCCGTGAACAGGGATGCCTCCAAATTTTTCAAAGCATCCCTCGTCGTTTTGTCAAGTTGAGGCTCCAGCGGCAGCCCCGAGGAAGCTGGGACTTCAGTAGAGGATCCGGGGATAGTCCCCACATCAGCTGGCGCACCCCCTGCAAAGAAACAAAGGAAGAAGGTTAGATTGGCCATCGGAGAAGAAGACAAAAATTTCTGATAAGGCGATACGTACCAACGCCCATTAAAGCGCGCTTATTCTCTTCCTCCTGGAAGGTTTTCAAAGAAGCAGCGATGGCTTCTTCGGTATTGACCCCTGTTTAAAAAAGGAGAAAGCATTAGTCAAAAACAATGATAAAAAAAATGTGTGGTAAAATGACGAAGAAAGCAACTAATGGTTACCTGACTCAGCAAGTTTACTCAACATCGCTTCGAGCCTCGCTGATCGCTCAGAAGCTGCAATAGCAGCCGCTAAATCAGTGTTTGCGGGGTCTACCGAGAAGCCCTTATTGCTGCCATATTCGCTTATTCCTTCGGTAAGAGGGGCCTCAGGCTCTAAACCGAGGATCGCATCGAGTGAGAGGAGCGACATCTTCTTCTTTTGCCCGCCGGCTCTGGATGCACCCGGGGCTGATTTGCGCTTGACAGACACCTTGGGGCGGCGAATCCCGATATCCGCGCCTGCGCCGGACTCCGGCGATACCACCTTTACCACCTCCGCTGGAGCATGGGGGGCTGATGGCGCATCCACAATATCGCGAAGCGGCAATCCGCGCGGAGGGCTCAACACGCGCAGAGGTCCAATTCCAGCACCTTTCAGTGGAGGAATGACCGGGGTCCTCGGCTTTAGAAGAGCCTTGCGATCGCCGCCAGGAGGCGCACCCTTGCGGTCGACCAGCATGCGCTTTTCCATTTGGATAACTGGACCCATAGCATGCGCATACCAAGCCACGTACACGTTGAGGAACTTGGGGACGCAGCTTCGCTCGCTGATGAAGAAATAGGAACCCGTGTTAAGCCGCATGAAGTGGTGCATCGCGTTCTTTATCCCCTCTCGGCTAACCACGGGCTTTTCCAAGAAAGCTTCCATCGGGATCCCTTGGTTGTAGCTCGATTGCTGAGAAAACCGGTGCGGGTTATACCTCATAAAGAGTGCGGTCTCATTCTACCTGAACACCAAGTAGCCCGGCCGAATGGAGTAGAGATGAAGGATTTCTCGAGCCTTCAATATGGAAGCCCCATCTTTAAAATCATCGCATAGCGACACTACTGACTTGGTGGTCTCTGAGCCTATTGTTATGACCTTATCCAAGAAAGAAGTCTTCACTCCAACCAGGCGTGGTCGAAGGAGCAGTCCCCTAGCCTCCCGTGGAAGTGCAACTACGATCGAAGCCCCGACCAACCGTATGACCCTCGAGAGTCTGCATCTCTCAAAGAAGGGAGGAATCTTATGGGCGCCGAACACCCCCTGCACGTGCATTTCCATCCAAGAGGTAAAATAGTGCATCGGGAAGTTGGCGGGTTGCATCCCAGGCTCACTAGCGTCCGCCGCTACGCTAAGTCCATTATAAAGGTAAGCCAGCCCAGCGATTCCGACTAACAATTGCAACCCAGCCACCATCCGATGCGCTGGATAGAAAACAGATGGCCGCATGTGGCGCGGGTGCATAAGGAGCGCAAAGTTGCACAGCCACAAGCCCAGGAACCCTACAAAAAAGGTCTCATCATCCATGCCTGGGACGGCAATTTCTGAAAAAGGGACGACGGCTGCACTAGGGAGATAAAAGTCTTTGTGATCATCCTCCGACGCGGGTCGACGATCCAAACCGAACCCAAAAGGGTCGTCGAGCTGGGCGAACTTCTCGCTCCGCTCCGATAGGAACTCCGGTCGAACGAAGCGGGTAATAAAATCTGCAAAACTGATGCCCCGGACGCCCGATTCCAAATAGAGTCCTTCATAGATCTCCAGCACCTTAACCAAGCCTGGGTACTGGTGCTGAATAGCGTTCTCTGGCGTCAGGTCAAACACCAGCGGCTTGGTGGCAAAGACGTATTCATCGGGAGGAAGCAGCTCCTCGTAAAGCTCTCCCCTCATCGGCAAACCCGAGATTTCAGCAAACTCCTCCAAGGAGATAGAGACTTCCGGTCCGTCATCAGGAAGGTGTGGGTGGGGATGTTCCATTGCTCAATAAAAGCCTTAACCCACCACGTTGGAGGAGAAGGATACTCAAAGAGTGAGACGTAAATGGCCGAGTACAAACCAATTCTCATCAGATGAGTCCTCTTCGTTGATAGGATGTACCGGGCCCATTGCAAATATCCGGCAGGCGGTCGCGGGAGCAATCCAATATTATAAGCCTGTCCCCAAGGGCGTGCTTCACCCTGACAAATTCGCCTTCCTAAAATATCTATTGTTGGCGGCGGCTGCACAGGGATAGCACCAATCGCAGGATGGAGGAGGTCATCCGAATTCCAATTTTTAACCTCCACGGTATACTTCACCGGGGGATCATCTGCGTAGGGGAGTGAAGACGTTGGCTCAGACGGCGTGGCGAAACCGAAACTTCGGCGACCCTGGATGATCTCATTATACCATTTACCCCACAAGAGGAGGCTCTTGTGCTCGGGGTCATGATCCTTGATGAGAGCGAGCACCACGCGGTCCATCGATGCCTGGGGAAACCCTCCCTCCGAGCGAACAAACGGAAAAGACGAGTTGGCGGACATGTCTCCTGCGAAGAGACAAAGTTAGCCGTCAGTGTTATAATATTCCAACGCTCAACATTTTAAAATTTACACCACGCTGCAATACAGTGGGTGGGGGACCAAATGGGGGCCCACAAAATCTGGATGACAGTGCATCATTTAATAAAATATCCCCATCATTGGATGAGACTATCAATTAAAGAAAAGATCCCCAAGAGAATATTCTCATTAGTGGGGAATCCCTGGAGACAAGGAGAAAATCACCTCTTTCAGAGCAAAGCTCTGTCACAGAATGACACTTGTCAAATTCTGGTCTCAAAGGAATAAAATTCCTTAAAAGAGCATAGCTCTGTGGTAATAATGGAAAGATCCATCAAAAATTTTAACACTTAAAAGAATTAAAATTCTGAAAAATCCATAAAAACTTATAATAAGTTCTTCATTTTTCAGATCTAAAAGATTTACATTTGATCCAAGAGCAAAACTCTGTTCATGGGTTAGAACCCATGAACAAGATCTCTGTAGATCTATAAGTTTTTGAGAGCAAAGCTCTGTTTATGAAACCCCAAAGAGATTTCTTAGAACAAAAGATCTATGAGAGCAAAGCTCTTTTGGTTAAGATTGATTTAAATTAATTTGATTTAAATTAATTTTTACCTAAAAGTTTCTAACTTTGGAAGTGAGCAAAGCTCTAAAGTTCTTAAGCAAGAGCAAAGCTCTGTTGAAATCAAAAATCTTTAAAAAAATGGTGAGATTTTTCTAAGGGCCAGAGGTCCTATTTATAAGGCGCTTGCGCCCCTTCAGATCACCCCTTGATCCAACGGTCAAGAGCTTGCCGCCGCTGCACTCATGTGTGCGCCACGTGAGCGCAACGGTGGGGGCATTTGTTTCCCCCAATCAGAGCAAAGCTCTGTTGGAAATTCAAAATTCAAATTTTGAAGCAACGCTTCAAATCCCGGGCGCAACGCGCCACGTGTCAGGCGCAGATACATCAGCGCAACGCCCAAGGCAACGCACCCAATCAGAGCAACGCTTCAGTTGCGCAGGCACTGCGCTGCACGACACGTGTCAGCGCAGATGCGCTGCGCTGCGCTGTGCGCTTCGTGACACGTGTCACGCGCTGGGGCATTTGCGCTAGCGCAGTCGCGCTGCACTGTGCGCTGCGTGACACGTGTCACGCGCTGGGGCATTTGCGCTAAACAGAATCAAGATTCTAAAGAAATTTTTCTGTTCTTGTTAAAACAAGAAGATTTTCTTCTGTAAAACAGAGGCCCTTGGATCAAAGACCCAACGGTGGGGAAAATCCCCAAATCACTCAGATAAAGATCTCTTTAACAAATTTAACTAATTTATGGGCACTATAAAAAGGACCCTAGACCTCAATTCAAAGGGAGGAACATTTTGTGAGAAATTGAGAAATTCAAAACAGAGAGGAACTCTGAAGAAATTTCAAGAAGAAAGGTAAAAACCTTTAAAATAGAAGAAATTTCTTCTAATAGATCATTGATCTAAGAACAAGATCAATGATCTTCACATAATAAACAGTGCTTTGCACTTTTTATGAACCTCTGGTTTCTGAAATAAGAAAAAGCTTGTTTTTCTTTGATCTAAATTAGATCAAGAAATCAAATAGTGCTTTGCACTTTTTTTTATGAACCATTGGTTTTTGAATCTAAAAGATTCTCAAATTAATAGTGCTTTGCACTTGAAAATCTGCACTGTTGCGCTCTTGGGTTGGCGCAAGCCACCAGAGAGCGCCACGTGTCAGCATCTGAACCATCTGTGCTATGCGCTTTTGAAATAGAGCCGTGCTCTCTGGAATTGGCGCAACTCACCAAAGCGCGACACGTGTTAGCAGCGCAAGCGCAGCGTATTGGCGTAGCGCACTGCGCTTGCGTGACACGTGTCAACACCACAAGCGCTTGTGCTCTTTGATTGCCGCAAAGCGCCTGAAAATGCAATGCATTTCTTTTGCTAAAGGGCCAGGCCCAAGTCAAAAAGACCTAACAGGCCAAAATAAATTGCAAAGAAATAAAAAGGGCAGAGCCCAAGTAAAATTGATGCTCTGCATCATTTATAAATGGGCAGAGCCCAAAACAGATTGATACTCTGCATCCTTTATGGGCAGAGCCCAACCCAAAATCAAAAATAATGCAATGCATTATTTAGAAATAGGCCAAGCCCTAGTACTGGCCAAAAACAAATAAAAGTGTTGAACATTTTTTCAACTGGACTTAGCCCAATCATGGCCGTAAGTCCTCAAATTAAATTGACTGAGCAAAATTGCTCTCCTAAATCAATTTACCTCTGGTTCAAGGGTACATCTCCGAACTCCTCTGACACCTATCGTTGTAATCCTTCAACGACGTCAGAGAGGTGATGGGTCCCGACGACCACACATTAATATCGGACCGAAACGTCCTTAAACTAATATCGGACCGAAACGTCCTTAAACTAATAATGGATCACCATGTCCCTAAACTGGAATAATAGAGCTCCCAAATGCTCTTTTGTCGGATCTAAACGATCCCGTTTAAGTTGATCTTAGCCTCAAATATGGCTAACGTATTCTTAAACATTCAAACAGACTTTAGTCCCAAATTGGACTATAAGACCCCCAATCAACTTTGGTTCAAGGGTACATCTCCGAACTCCTCTGACACATGTCGTTGTAATCCTTCAACGTCGTCAGAGAGGTGACGGGTCCCGACGGCCATATATTAAATGGACCACAACGTCCTTAAACTGGAAATGGATCTAGACGATCCCGTTTAAGTTGATCTCAGTCTCAAATCAGACTAACGTATCCTTAACGAACGTTTAAGTTGATCTTAGTCTCAAATGCGGCTAACTTATCCTTAAACTAAAAACACCAAATCCAAATCTAAGTAAAAACGGATTTGGACTAATCTACGTCCTACGGGCGACGGCATTACTCAGTCTCCGTATACAATCCACGGGCAACCACAAACAAAACAAACACCCACGACACGAAGTGAAATTCTGGAGAAGGAGCAAGTTGTTACCGCGATGCGGTAGCGTAATTAACTGCAGGGGCTTGCGCCTGCAGGGAAGAGCGTCCCCACAATAAAAAAAACCCTCAAGCGAGGGGGAATCTGACGAAGTCTGTTACATCGGCCGCATCCGTCTAAACCTCCGATACATGGTGCCATAAATCAACTTGGCATCTTCGGAGAGATAGACGGATAAAACCATATAGCATCTGCCCTGAATCTCAGGCTAGACGTCCTCATGTCGTCGCCGTCTTTCGGAAGGGAACATGAAGTATTCACCGTGTTTAAATATTTTTTTGCCAAAATTAAAAATCTATTTGATACGACTGTTAAAATTTTGCGAACTGGCAGTGCTAAAGAATACTTCAGTTCAGATTTTCGGCAATTCTTAGACTCTTTTGGTATTGGTCATCAGTCTTCTTATCCTTACACCCCTCAATAGAATGGGGTATCCGATAGAAAGAATAGACATTTGTTAGAAGCTACACGTACGTTGTTGATTCATATGCAGATTCCAAAACGTTTTTAGGATGATGATGTTCTTACTGCATGCCATTTGATTAATTGCATGCCAAGTTCTATTTTTAGGGGACAGATACCCTATACTGTCATGTTTCCTTCTAAGTCACTCTTTCCTCTACCTCTTAAAGTGTTTGGTTGCACCTACACTTTTTATGATCATCGTCCCGGGAAATCCAAATTTGATCCAAAATCTATTCGATGTGTCTTTTTAGGATATTCTAAGGATCAAAAGGGGTATAGGTGTTATGATCGGGAATTAGATAGAGTATTCATATCTGCAGATGTTACTTTTCATAAGAACAATCTATATTTTTCATCCATCTATTCCTCTCCTTCTATTCGAGAAGATTTTCCTATTGATGAACTTGATATTTTGGCTACCCTACCTACTCTTGTTCCTACTGAACCTTCTGTGGATCAAACTAAGGAGTTAATGAGAGAATAAGTTACTCAGGTGTACACCCGACGGGTACAACAACCTCCAGTTTCAATACTTCCAATCACCCCTCTAGTTCCAGATCCAGATCCCTCCGAGTTAGATGTTCCAATTTTTCTTAGGAAAGGCACTGGAACTATTGGTCCTCAATATCCTACTAGTATTATGTCACCTATGCACGATTGACCCCTTCCAATTGTGCATTTATTTCATCCTTAGATTCTTAATCTCTTCCCAGTTCAGTATCTAATGCCTGATTCATTCTGATTGGAAGAGAGCTATGGATGAGGAAATGCTAGCTTTACGCCTTAATGGCACGTGGGATCTTACTTGCCTTCCTATTGGAAAGCGTGCAGTCAGTTGTCGATGGGTATATACTATGAAGCTGAATTCTGATGGCTCACTTGCTCGGCTCAAAGCTCGCTTAATGGCAAAAGTATATTTACATACCTATGGAATTGATTATGATGAAACTCTCTCCTGTGGCCAAGATGACCTCAGTTCGCATATTCTATTGTTGGCCATCACTTATCATTGGCATTTATATCAGCTTGATGTGAAGAATGCATATCTACATTGCACCTTGCAGAAGGAAGTATATATGGAGCAACCGTTTGACTTTGTTGCTCAGGGGGAGTCTGGGCTTGTTTGCAAGCTCAAGAGGTCGTTGTATGGTCTCAAACAGTCTCTATGTGCATGGTTTAGGAAACTGACATATGCTGTTAGGACCTTTAGTTTACGAAGGTCTGATAGTGATCACTCTGTCGACATCGCGATGGAAAGAGGATTCTTATGGTCATCAATGTGCATGACATTGTTATTACAGGAGATAATGAGAGAGGGATTTCTAACTTGAAGGCTCATCTTCAGAAACGGTTCTGCACCAAAGACCTAGGGGAGTTGAAATACTTTCTAGGTATTGAGGCATCGAGATCACTGAAAGAAGGGATTTTCGCTACTCAGTGAAAATATGTGCTTGATATGCTTTTAGAGGCTGGTATGTCTGCTTGTAGACCTATCGATTCCCCTATGGATCTAAATGTAAAACTCTTTATGGGTCAGGAGGAGCCTATTTCTGATCCAGAACGGTGCAGGAGGTTAGTTGGTAAACTTAACTACCTAACCATCATTCATCCTGATATAGCCTTCCCTGTTAGCGTGGTGAGTCAGTTTATGTCTGATTCTCATGAGACTCACTTTCATGCTGTTCTCCGTATCTTAAGGTACCTAAAGGGTGTCCCTATAAAAGGTACCGTCTATAAGAATTATGGGCATTCCAAAACCACGGGCTTCACAGATGCAGATTGGGCAGGGTTTCCCGATGATAGGAGGTCGACCACTGCTTTCTGTGTGTTTGTTGGAGGAAATTTAGTTTCTTGGAAAAGTAAAAAAACAAAGTATGATATCTAGATCTAATATAGAGTATAGAGCCAATGCAAACACCACAAGTGAGTTGGTGTGGATTGGATTTTTACTTACAGAGCTTGGATATGGTCCTGTTGCACCTATGAAGCTATACTGTGGTAACAAAGCTGCGATTTATATTGCGAACAACCCCGTTTTCCATGAACGAACAAAACATATTGGAGTTGATAGTCACTTTGTTCGTGAAAAGGTTGAGGATGGAGTCATTGATACAATTCATATGAGTTCGTTGAACCAACTTGCTGATATGTTCACTAAACCTTATGGGAGATCACGTGTTCATTTTATTTGTGACAAGTTGGGTATGCATGATGTATATACTCCAACTTGAGGAGGGTGTTAGAATAAATAATGTAATGGATGATTGTGATGAAATTGTGATGAATGGTATATTTGTAATAAGTAGTTGCATATATATATAAAGAGATGATGAGAAATGGTTAACCTAATCATCATAATTTTATCCCCAAATCTCTTTCAATACCGCACTTAAAAGATTTTAGCACCTGGTGCTTGAAAATTATATGTTCTTGTCATATGTAATATTTAATTGTTTTTCTAAATATTTTAAGTTAATATGAAATTTCTTTGTAGTGGTGATGAGGACCAAGCTCAGGAGAGGATAAACAAACTAGCTAAAATTTTGAAGGAGAACAGCGTAATCTCTGGCCTCTGTGATGCTGGGGTTAGGGCTATCAGCTGTATTATACAGAGAGGCGAAGAGCGACCACCAATGCGCAACTCCTTCTCCTGGTCATATGAAAAACTCTATTACGGAGAAGAACCTCTTCTTCTTCACGTGGGACCTCCCCTCTCTACTTTCCTTGAATTGGTATGTAATCTCATACATTCACTTACATCATCTTTCCGTTATTTGTATTTATTTGTTTGTTAAAGTCTTTTCCATTGTACTAAAACTCTAAAGTTTTGGCAAGTGACAAAGAATTAATAGACCTTTTACATTATAACGTGCTTCTGTAGGTTGAACACCCTTTTGCATGCTGAAACCTTCTTTCTTTCTTTTTAAAAATTCATCTTATAATTGCACGCCTAATAGTATTTAAACCTTGGTTGCTCGAATACCATCTCAAAGTCCCTGAGTCTGCATCAAAACTCTGAACTTGTGAATGTTGGGGAATATAATTTTATTTTCTAACAGTTTTTGTTTCTCTTATGTAGTTCAAGCTGAAAGATTATGAGAATTTACATTGCACACCATCTCGGGACCGACAGTGGCATCTCTATACTGTTGTAGACAGCAAAACACTTATCCAAAGGATGTTTATACGAACACTTGTAAGACAACCTAATTCGGCCGATGGGTGTTCTCTAGAACAAGGCATTAACATGGAATTTTGTTGTGCTCAATCTTCAATGTCCATCAGTAAGTATTTTGAGATCGTTTTTGGCAGCTCTTGAAGAGTTAGAACTACATGTACACATGCAACAAAACTGATGATGCTCACAAGTGGTGTCCCCCCAGATTATGACATGTGGCGTCCCCCCAGATTATGACATGTGGCAGATGACGTGTCCCGAATTCCACGGGGGGTGAAATAAGTGAGCCGCATCGGGGACATTCCCTAGGGCCCCTTCTTGGACGAGTTCCCCGATCATCTGGGAGACCCCCATTAAAGACATTCCACCTTCGTCTAAGAGACTATCAACAGCTCATCTCCGAACTTCTTCAATCTCCTCACCTCCGAGCCTTCTCTCATGCCGAGCTTCCTCGACCTCTGAGCTTTAAGCATGCCGAGCTTCTTCGGCCTCCCGCTAGTCTCCGAGCCCTTGATGTGTCGAGCTTCCTCGGCCTCCCCCGATCAACTGAGAATGCGGAGCCCTAGCGCCTCAGCAACGGCTCTGTGTATCTCGCCAAAGCGAGATAACCGCCGCCCTACGTCCTGCGTCCCACGTTGGCACATCCCCTATTAATGAGCATATCCCGTCATTAATGAAGGGATCCTGTCGTTCACTCACACGTAACGTCGGGGGCATAACCGAAGGTGAAGATCTCACGCCTGCTCGCTCCATGCGACCACTATAAAACCCTTCCCCCAGACGACTCAGGTAAGGTAACTGGCATCCAATAGGCCGCTACTCTGCTCAAATTCCTTGTCTAACTTGATCGTCGGAGGGTCCTATGGTGGTCACCCACCTCGGGACTTCTTTGTAGGTAGCTCGGCTTCCACCTCAAACTCAACCCATTGAGATCCACACACTCAAGGAGGCAACCTCCGAATCCAATCTCAACAATCCAGCAACGCTCGCGACGAATCGACGGAGGACAGCATCTGAAGGAGATCAAGGCCTCCATCAGTTGGCGCCGTCTGTGGGAAACGAAGACTTATCTTGTTCCACTAACAAAAGTTAATCCTCCGCCCTCGATCCAAATGGCGAGCGATGACCACAACGATCCAAATACGAGCCGCCACAACGGAGGCGGAAGCAGCTCGCCTCCCCCTCCTAACGCCATCGGCGCGTTATCCGCTCGGATAGACAGGCTCACATCACTGGTGGATGCCCTCGTTCGCGTCCAAGCAGCGGGCTACACCCACCAGGCCGCAGTTCCCCTCCTCGGGATAATAACGTCCATCGAAGGACGGACGGGCACGCTCAAGCCCTCGATCTACCTCGTCTTCATCACAGTGCCACTGAGCGCCGGCGGGCCAACTCCAACCACCTTAACCCACATGCAGCGACTGATTCCATGACCCGCTAGGTGCTAGACAGCTCTATGTCGTGGTCCCAGGGAAGACTGGGCCGTCGTTCCAACGCTCACCATGCGTTCTCGCCCCCCGAGGAAGTATCGATCAGCTCTCCTGCTTCCAGGCATGACCGACACCTCCCCTCCCACTGGGGTCGCGCGAACGACGAACACTGGGGCCATTCGAGAAGGACCTCGCCCGAGGATTTGCGAAATCTGATAGAGCGGAATCGAAGCCGCATACTAGCGCAGACCCAGAGCGGGGACAGTCACCACTCCGACTGTGCGGAATCCTCGAGCTACCACCTCCGACTCAAGGCCCTCGAGAAAAAAATCGAGGGCATACACCGGGACGGCCAAGCATCCAGCGAAGAGGCCCAATACTCCGCCAATTCGCTGACGAAACCCTTTACGGAAGAACTGCTGGCCGAGCACGTCTCGTCCAGGAACAAACCGTCCAAGGTGGCCCTCTTCGACGGGAAATCCGACCCGAAGGACCATCTAAACGCCTTTACGGTGGGCATGAGCTTCTAGGATAACTCCGACGCGGCCCAATGCAGAGCTTTTCCCACCACCCTCATCCGGGCTGGCCGGGACTTGTTTCGAGGACTAACGCCATGTTCCATCTCGACCTTTGGTGAGCTGGCCACCCAATTCCTCAGCCACTTCGTCAGGAATCGACGACAAAAGAGAACAGTCGACTACCTGTTCACCATACAGAGCGGGGACAAGGAATCCTTTAAGGGATACGTCACTCGTTTCTTCAACGCTCTTCTCGAGGTCCCCGAGCACTGGGATGACACTGTCATCACCGCATTAAGGTCGGGTCTTAGGCACAAAGAGTGGCTCCATTTTTTTGCATTAGCGCAACCTAAGACCATGGCCAAGGTAAAAGCTTGGACCGAGCGGGAGATACAACTCGAGTCGGAGGTGAACGCCAACCTGCCCCGGAGCGACCAAGCCGACCAGAAGAAGAGGGCCAGAGAAGAGAAGAAGAGGGTCGACCGGCCAAAATCCTACCCCTCGTTCCAGGAGTACACTCCTCTTAACATCTCCCAGACCGAGCTGTTGGAGGAAGCGAAGGGCGAGAGATTCTTCAAGCTCCCACCAGTCACCCAAAGGGCGAATAAGCATATCCGGGGACCGTACTACGCCTTCCATAGGTCGCAGGGTCACCTGACCGAAAACTGCAAACAACTCTGTGACTAAATCGAGGAGTTGATCCGCTCTGGCCACCTGGCGAAGTATCTACGGGACAAGCGGCAGGCAGACCGGGAGCATAAGAACCAGCCCCCTCTCGGGGAGTTAACAATCGGTCAAATCATGGTCATCACCTCGTCCATTATCCCGGAACCTGCTCGGGAAGCCGGCGAAAATCGCCAGCTCCTACCAGTCGAGGGTACAAGCGAAACACCTCGGAAGAAGTGCAGAATGGCCGAGCTCATCGTCTTCACCGATGAAGACCTCCACGGTATATCCTTGCCTCATAACGACCCCCTCGTCATAACAACCCGAGTCCACCGTTACGAGGCACAGAGGATATTGTTCGATTCCAGAAGCTCGGCAGACATCCTCTTCTACGACTGTTTCAAACGTATGGAGCTGGGACCGTCCGACCTACGGTCCCCTCCATGTCCTCTCGAGGTTCACAAACCACTCCATCCCGGCCAAGGGAGTGGTTACCCTTCTCTTCAACATCGGAGAGACAGACCATACTAGGACAGTACCTATGGAATTCATCGTCACTAAAATCCTCTCATACTACAACATCCTCCTGGGCGCTCGACATTAAACGCCCTCCGGGCTCAAATCTTGACCTACCACCTTGCGATCAAGTTTCCATTAGACCAAGGGGGATAGGTCGGGCATACGGGAACCAGCAGATTGCTAAGGTTTGTCTCGCCTCCGTGTTGTCCACCAGAAAGACAAGCGACGATTTTGAAGATGCGTGTGGTTTCCAAGGATCTCTGTACACGCGCGACGACCAAAGGGAAGTCCGAGGATCCCCGGTAGAAGCACTGATGGAAGTCCCCTTCGTCGAAGGGGTCGACGACCGAACCGTACAGATTGGCTCCCTCTTAACCGGGAACCACCGTGAAGACCTGATACGATTCCTCCGAGACAACTCAGACGTGTTTGCTTGGATCCCTGCGGATATGCCCGGGATCGACCCAAAGTGATCTCCCACAAGCTCGGGGTCGACCCGTATGCAAAGCCCATCCGGCAAAAGAAGAGAAGCTTTCCGCTGGCAAAGCAAAGGGCAATTGAGGACGAAGTGGATCGACTGCTTGCCGCCAACTTTATCAGAAACCTGGACTATTCAGAGTGGCTGGCGAACGTGGTCATGGTCAAAAAGGCCAACGGGAAATGGCGTATGTGCATGGACTTCACCGATCTGAACAATGCCTGCCCCAAAAACAATTATCCCCTCCCTCGAATAGACCAGTTGGTAGAAAGCTCAGCCGGCCATGAATTACTTAGCTTTATGGATGCGTTTTCCTGTTACAATCAGATCCGGATGAACCTGGCAGATGAAGAGCTTACCGCGTTCACCATGGCTCGGGGGGTATGCTGCTACAAAGTGATGCCCTTCGGTCTTAAGAATGCTGGGGCTACATATCAACTCCTCATCAACAGACTGTTAAAGCCGCAGATCGAGAGAAACATGGAAGTTTACGTCGACGACATGCTAATGAAATCCGTTTCTTCGGCGGGGCACACCAAAGACCTCGGCGAGACATTCGACGTCCTGCGCAAATATGAAATGAAACTCAATCCGGCTAAGTGCGCGTTCGGAATCACCAGTGGGAAGTTTCTCGGGTTCATTGTAACCCACCGAGGAGTCGAAGCAAACCCGGAAAAGATCAAAGCCATCCTCGACATAGCATCCCCCAAGAGTAATGTGGAGATCATGCACCTCACCAGAAGGGTCGCTGCCCTGAGTCGTTTCATGTCCAGGTCTGGGGAAAAGTGCTTACCATTCTTCAAAGCCCTAAGGAAGATTCCCAAGATCGAATGGTCTGAGGAATGCTAGAACGCCTTCGAGCAGCTCAAGGCCCACCTAGCGACTCCTCCACTACTCACTTGACCAGTCGAAGGCGACGAGCTATTGTTACACCTCGCGGTCTCTGATCAAGTTGCAGGCTCGGTGCTCGTCTGGGAAGTCGATGGTGTGCAGAAGCCGGTTTACTACGTGAGCCATGTCTTTAAGGATGCAGAAACAAGATACCCCGCCATGGAGAAGATAGTCCTGGCACTTGTCGTCACTTCCAGGAAGTTCCGACATTACTTCCAAGCAGACAAAATCCTCGTCCTCACCGAGCGACCTTTGGGGTCCATCCTGACCTCCCCAAGTCTTCGGATCGTCTGGAAAAATGGAGGTGGGAATTGTCCCAATTCGATATCAGGTACCGCCCCCGGCAATCCATCAAAGCGCAGGTCTTAACCGATTTCGTTGTCGAGTGCACCATTCCCATTAAAGGCGGAACGGAAGAACACGGCCCCGAACCACGTCCGTCGGTCGAAGAGATATCCGACCCCATCCTAGACTAGGTGCTATATGTGGAAGGATCCTCCACCGAGGAAGGGAGCAGGGATGGTCTGATCATCCGCGGCCCAAATGAAGCAGAGTTGGAATACTCCTTAAAGCTCGGGTTCAGAGCATCAAACAACGCCGCGGAATACGAAGCCTTATTAGCAGGATTGCGAATCGCATCCGAGGTGGAGCTGAAGACCATCAGGGTCCGCAGCGACTCTGCACTAGTCGTCGGCCAGGTAACCAGGCATTTTGAAGCTCGGGAACCGCACATGATAAAGTACCTAGCCGAGGTAAAAAGACTTCATAAAAATTTCAACGAAGTCCAGGTAGAGCAGATTTCCCGAAATCTAAACTCCCAATCTGACGCATTGAGCAAGCTCGCCTCTTCCTATATGGCTAACCATAAGAGGAATATCATCTTCGAAGTATTACCACAGCCCAGCATGGAGGATGGAGAGGTAACACTCCAGGTATACACGACTCAGAAGGAAGGCCAATATTGGAGGAAGCCCCTCGTGGAATTCCTAAACGATGGCACACTTCCAGACGACCGAGGAGAGGCACGCCGCCTTCGAGCAAAAGCTCGACATTTCGTCTGGAGTAACGGAACCTTTACAAGAAATCGTACACTCAGCCCCTACTCCGATGCGTCGACCCCCCCTCCCGAAGCCGACTATGTTCTACGAGAGATACACAAAGGGGTCGGCGGGGTGCACCAAGGGGACCGCACCCTGGTCCAGAAGATGCTGCTCCAAGGATATTATTGGCCGAGCATACACCAGGATGCCGAGAAGATTGTTAGAAGATGCAAAAGCTGCCAACTGCATGGCAGCATACCTCGTCTCTGCTCTACCGAGCTAACAACCCTCAGCTCCCCTTGGCCGTTCGCATAATGGGGGATGGACATGGTGGGCCAACTCCCCACCGACACGGACGGACACAAATACATCCTCGTCGTGGTAGACTACTTCATAAATTGGATAGAGGCCATCCCCATCAGAAAACCAGACGCCGCCTCCACTATAAAGTTCCTTCAGAACAACGTAATCACCCGATTCAGGATCCCGAGATGCATCATCACCGACCATGGGACCAACTTCGAAAACGACAAAGTCAGAGAGTTTTGCAGCGAGTACCATATATTGATGAAGTTTGCCGTGGTTGCCCATTCTCAATGCAACGGGCAGGTAGAGGTTGTGAACCGGGGCGTCATCCGCGGTCTCCGAGCCCGTCTAGAAGGAAGACAAGGCGGCTGGGTCGAGGAACTACCTCAGGTCCTATGGGCACTACGAACGTCAAGAAAAACACCCACGGGAGAAACCCCCTTCAGCCTCTGCTACAGCACCGAGTCCATGGTTCCCACGGAGGTCGGATTGCCCAGCTACAGAGTTGAACATTTCGATGACGAAGCTAACACCTCGGCGCTCCGGACCAATTTGGATATCCTACTAGAGAAACGGGACCGAGAGCAAGTCAGAGCGGCCACCTATCAACAACAAACTGCTCGCTACTACAACGCCCAAGTCAAGTATCACGCCTTCAAGACGGGAGGTCTAGTCCTACGAAGGAACGAGTTCATAGACCAAACGAGGCTGCACAAATTCTCTCTAAAATGGGACGGCCCATTCCTCATAGCAGAAACATTACCCGGTGGAGTATATCGCTTGCAAGACGTCAGGGGACGAAAGTTTCTTCGGCCTTACAACGCCGAGAAACTCAAATTGTATAAATGAATGTATTTTCTTCTTTTTGAAGTGATGTAAATTTTATTAAGTTATAAGAGACTTCTTCCACAAATTTTATCTTCTTTCTCAGTTCCGTGACTTCTAAGCTCGTCTTGAAAAAGCACGTAAACAATGCGAAAGGGACAGAAGGAAACAAAATGCCTCAACAAGAAAAACTTTTATTCATCAAAGGGGTATTATAGGCTCCTCAACCTTACAAAACATATATATTTACAATTAAGGGGGCCGGGGATTAAGAAAGCATTGTTGATGGTACTCCAAGGAAATCTCCGCCAGCCGAGCCCGAGCTTCCTTGACTGCCACGGAAGCACCATCTGCTGGACAAAAGTCAGCGATCAGCCTCTTCTGGAAACATTTCAGAAGAAAGCCCACTGATCGGTCCCGCTTGCTCTTCGAGATCAAGCCAAGGTGGTAGAGCGAGTGTAACTTCTCGATCGCCTCGTCCTTCAGCTGCGGAGACAGGGCATTGTGCAGCCCCGAGGACTTCCTCCAGATCGCGTAGATGAGCAGTTGGAGGAGCGAAGAATGCTAGGGAAGAAGGCGTCCAAAGTGCCCCTCCACGCGGTCTATCACCGCCTCATACGTCTGCTAAGAGCGGTCGAGGTTGTGAAGATACACATCGTCATGAGAAATAATATCTCCGATGAGCACAAACGGACGACCGACCATTTTCAAAAACACAAGGCTAGAGAGAAATCAACATGCCCTCGCTATTTATAGCCTCAACCAAAATCTCCAAAGGCCGTAATTTACGCTCACAAGCAACGCGAATCACAGGACATCTCAAATTCCTGATATGGAACGGATACATGTCAGCCATGCCTGTCTTCAAGGACGGCAACGCCACCACGGAAGGTTAAACGACGCCCTCACTCCCGCCAACGCCACCACGGAATTTTGAATGACGCCCCAGGGAGGCGCAAGGGGTCTCTAAAAGCTCTCCTCACGAGGCCACCGAACAGCTTCCCTGCCCGGTCCATCCCTAGCGGGTAGATTCCTACCCATCTATGCTAAGGATCCAAAGCCCTCCTCACGAGGCCACCGAGCAGCTTCCTTGCCCGGTCCATCCCTAGTGGGTAGATTCCTACACATCTATACTAAGGATCCAAAGCCCTCCTCACGAGGCCACCGAGCAGCTTCCCTGCCCGATCCATCCTTAGCGGGTAGATTCCTACCCATCTTCGCTAAGGATCCAAAGCCCTCCTTACGAGGCCACCGAGCAGCTTCCCTGCCTGGTCCATCCCTAGCGAGTAGAGTCCTGCCCATCTACGCTAAAGATCCAAAACCTTCCTCACGAGGCCACCGAGCAGCTTTCCTACCCGGTCCATCCCTAGCGGGTACACTCCTGCCCATCTACGCTAAGGATCTAAAGCCCTCCTCACGAGGCTACCGAGCAGCTTCCCTGCCCGGTCCATCCCTGGCGGGTAAACTCCTGCCCATCTACGTTAAGGATCCAAAGCCCTCCTCATGAGGCCACCGAGCAGCCTCCCTGCCCGGTCTATCCCTAGCGGGTAGATTCCTGTCCATCTATGCTAAGGATCCAAAGCCCTCCTCACGAGACCACCAAGCAGCTTCCTTACTCGGTCCTTTCCTAATGGGTAAATTCCTACCCATTTACGCTAAGGATCCAAAGCCCTCCTCACGAGGCCACCGAGCAGCTTTTCTGCCCGGTCCATCCCTAGCGGGTAGATTCCTACCCATCTACGCTAAGAATCCAAAGCCCTCCTCACGAGGCCACTGAGAAGCTTACCTGCCCGGTCCATCCCTAGTGGGTAGATTCCTACGCATCTACGCTAAAGATCCAAAGCCCTCCTCACGAGGCCACCGAGCAGCTTCCCTGCCCAGTCCATCCCTAGCAGGTAGACTCCTACTCATCTACGCTAAGGATCTAAAGCCCTCCTCACGAGACCATCGAGCAGCTTTCCTGCTCAACTAATCTCCAAGGAGTAGATTTCTGCCCTACGGAGACACGAGTCTAGAGATTGCATAAAGAGAAATCAGGCAATGCAGGCCTATTCTAATTTGGCTGTTTTACAACTCGTGCTAAACGTGGTCGTCAATCCGATGTTGAGGAAATGACTAATACTGACCTTCCTACACTTGTATGTCTTTGGATTCATCTTAAATGATCGATCGCCACCTCGACTCTGGGGAGCGGGAGGGCACCGACCTTCCTACATTTGGCAATTGCTCGGCTCACACTCGATGCGTGATCGTCATCTAGAAAGTCGGGCATCTAAAAATCACGCGGTCATGTAGAGGAAAATAAGCTCGGCTTTATTTATATTCCAGAAATTTTTATAAGGTATTCTGGGCTCCTCAGCCTTACAAAACTCCCGGAGGCTTACAAAACTTAAAAAAGGAAAAGGTAGGAAAGCTCAGGTCGCAGAACCGGGGAGGATCTCACCCTGCTCGACGCCAGCGCTGGGAACCAAAATGGTGACCTCTGGGTCGATGCTTCCACCGGCAGCCTCACTCCTGTCACTTCTACCAGCATCCTCTCCCCCGGCGGCATCCCCGGCAGTTTCCGCCTACGGCGCATCCTTGGAGAGGGGGTACTGGAGCCGAAGCTCGCCGTCAGCAAACCCCGGCATCAACGCCTTAACAGCGTCAAGAGCCTGGTGCCAAACAATGGCCGAAGCGTCGGTGAGGTCGGCATAGAACTGGTCGGACGTCTTATACCTCTCCACGGACTTCGAAGATCGGAGATCGGCAAGCTTCACCGCATCAAGCGCCGCCTGGGTGTCCTTCTTGCAGGCATCCCATGACTTCTTCATCATGGCGTAGAGCTCGCTATCCTCCTCCAATTTAGCCTAGATGGCCTCGTTGGATTCACTCAAAAGTCGGATTGACTCCTTACACATGGAGTTCGTCAACTCCTCAGCGAACGCCCGGATTTCGAGGACGGCTATCTTCTCCTTCGCCTGCTGCAGCTCCAGACGCAGATCTTGCTCCCGCGAGGATGATTCGCCCGCCTTCCTCATGGCCGGGGCAATCTCCTCGGACTCCATATTGACGATAAGGGCACAGTGTTGGAGGACCTAAGGAAAGCAACAAAAAGAGTTAAAAATGTTAAAACTGAGGAAAAATACTTAACGAAATCCTTAAAGGAAAATGGATACCGACCTGGACCGCCTCCTGAGCGATGTCGGCCACTTGGGCCTTTAGGGTCCCCCGAGGAATTTTGCTCCCGGCCGATCGCTCTATGTCCGAGAGCAAGCTATCGGCAATGGAAAGCCCTGAAGGCACCTCAAAACAGACGTCTCCATCCTGCACGGGGATCCCGGAGAGTGGCGAGCGAGAGACCGTCCTTTTGTGCCTCTTGAGGGGGACATCGGTGAGGTTGGCCTCATCCTCCGCCCCCTCGCCTGGGGCTCTGGTCCCTATGCATGCTTCTGGCTCTCCCTGCGGCTGACTTCCGGGGCTCAAGGCACAGCAGAAGGCTTCGCTGGTGCATTTGGTTTCGGGGCCGAGCTCAAACCGGGACGGGACGAGCTAGCGCCCCCGGTCTTCTTTCCTGCCTTCGTAGCCATGGCAGCTAAGAATTTGGATCGGTCCATTTGCTCTGCAGAAAGGAGAATACATAAAGAGAGTTAGTGACGCTGAAAAGGGAAAAGAAAATTCATCAAAATCTAAATAGATCATCTAAGACGGCCCTAACTTACCTAGAAAGCGCGCAGGGCTGAGCCCGGCCCAGCTCAGGGCTTGCTCAGAAAGCAGAACGTCGGCCCGCTGGATCGGCTCCCACAAGGACACCACCCTTGCCTCATGTGAAGATGACTGTTCCGCGCTCGGGCAGTTGACCATGTGCCACTGTGTAGGCACAGGCCAATTCTCGCCCTACGGCGACCCGAAGAAAATGAACTTCTCCTTCTATTCATGGATGGAAGAGGGTACGGTTACCACGCCCGACCCAGCCACCCTGCCCCTATGTTTTTTGAAGGAAAAGTACACCCAGCTCGCCTCATCCTTACTGGTGCCAAGGTGATTCTTATAACAATGGAAGGAAACGAGGAGGATCAAACGGAAGGTGATATTTTCAAGTTTCAACTGGACCGAAAACCCGAGGAGGGTTCTCCACGAGTTCGGCGCTAATTGTACCGGGGCAAGATGGAAGCTGCGAAGCACCCTACATATCTTGGTTGAGAAAGGCAGACGCATTCCGACCCAGAATGTTTCCAAATACAGGGCAATCTCCTTGCCCTACATCCGGTCAGCCCGCTCACCCTCTCTGGCTAAGCGAAGCGATTAGTTGGAGGGAATGTGGAATCGAGACCGAATCTCGGGGAGCTCGTCCACATTCCTCAAAACGGAGGGCGCATCGTGGATGTTCCCGATGCGTGTCTGAGGCATCCTTGTCGCCACCCGACGGCGAACGACTCGGGCAGCCCTGGTTCTAGGGGAGCCCGACACAGACGACGCAAGGGAAGACGAACCTTCTTGGCTATCTGAAGCCGAAAAGGAGGACGACCTTCTGGACTCAGCTCCAACAACTGGAACCTCATCGCCCGACTCTACCCTAACTACCTCTAAAGACTTCTCAGATGAAGACATCTAACCTGACTCAAAGGAAGGGGCCGGGCGAGGAAAAAGCACGGGCGGTCCGATCTAAAAGGAAGGAGCACCGGGCAATCTCTGTCAATGAGGGTAAATTATGGTGGAAGTATCGGCCGGGGTCCCCTCGTATTTATATACCCCCAAAGAAGAACATCCAACGGCCCAGACTGATTCTCGACAAAACGAAACGTCGCGCCTAATGACCGATGGGGCGCCACGTGGCAATCAGCTATTGGGGACGTCCCTTCGGTTGCAGGTGGCAGCGACAGCATGTCGTTTCCGCCAACCCACGTCGGACACGTGGCCTACAACCTAACAGACGTACGAGCGAAGCGGCGCGCCCCCTCTAAAAGCGCAATCATTTCACTGATCCGCTGACGTCTTCGGGGATACGCGCGAAGATTCAGGCGAACGAAGAGGCGACACGTAGGCCTAAGGATCGAAACGACGTAACCGCCAAACGCCAGGCCGTTCCCAGACGATCCGTATTACGATTCCATGGCGCCTAATTGAGCAGAAGAAAGACCGAGCAGAGTGGGGGGCTAATGATGATGCTCACAAGTGGTGTCCCCCCAGATTACGGCACGTGGTAGATGACGTGTCCCGGATTCCAAAGGGGGTGGTGAGGCGCATCAGGGACATTCCCCGGGCCTCTTCTCGGGGGAGTTCCCCGACCTTTCGGGAGACATCCCCGAAAGACATTCCACCTTCGTCTAAGAAACTACCAACAGCTCGCCTCCGAGCTTCCTCAATCTCCTCGCTTCCGAGCCTTCTCTCGTGCCGAGCTTTCTTGGCCTCCCGCTCGTCTCCGAGCTGTAAGCATGCCAAGCTTTCTCGGCCTTTCGCCCGTCTCTGAGCCCCTGATGTGGCGAGCTTCCTCAGCCTCCCCCGATCAACCGAGATTGCGGAACCCTAGCGCTTCCGCAACGGCTCCGCGTATCTCGCTAAAGCGAGATAACCGCCGCCCCACATCCCGCGTCCCACATTAGCACGTCCCCCTATTAATGAGCGTATCCCGTCATTAATGAAGGGATCCCGTCGTTCACGCACGCGTAACATCAAGGGCGTAACCGAAGACGAAGATCTCGCGCCTGCTCGCTCCATGCGACCACTATAAAACCCCTCTTCCAGACGACTCAGGTAAGGCAACTGGCACCCAATAGGCCGCTGCTCTGCTCAAATTTCTCGGCTAACTTGATCGTCGGAGGGTCCTGCGTTGGTCATCCACCCCGGGACCTCTTTGTAGATAGCTCGGCTTCCACCTCAAACTCAATCCATTGAGATCCACACATTCAAAAAGTCAACCTCCGAATCTAATCTCAACCATCCAGCAACGCTCGTGGCGGATCGATGGAGGACAGCATCTGAAGGAGATCAAGGCCTCCATCAGAAACCATCTGATCAGATCATTCACACATGTATCTGTGCATCTTACGGGAGCAACAACCTTTTGATCTTTTACCATTATCGAGGTCAGCATCCTGCATTTGCATTAGCTTTTACCCTTCTTTCCCAATTACCGACCCTTAATATTACTTTGATTTAATTTTTCCTATTCTCTTGTTAGTTGGGTTCATCTTGTTTTGCATGAATTATCATTAACATATATAATCTCGACTTCTCTCTTTAGTTACCTTCACCTCAGATATCTTAGCAATCAATATCAATTTTTACTGTAACCAGGACTGTGGAGTTAATTGGTGGCCTGGAGGAAGCAACTATATGTAAGCGATTCGCTTTTACAACATAAAAATTTATTACAAACAAAATGCAAACTACTGTACAGTATTTAAAAAACATACAAGGATTTTTATTTCTTATGCAATTTATTAAATGTTAGTTATGCATTTAATAGCAATCTTTTTAAGTTTCTGCTGTTATCCTTGCTTATTCTTTCTCCTTGAAAGGGGTTCTTCTTCTTTACTACAGGAAAGGGGCATTTTGTTGCTTGCTTTTCCATTGTATGCTTTTCTTATTCTTGTTCCAATGTGTACATTCTGTAGTAATGTATATTTTATGTCTATTTCGGTGCATCATTTCAAAATCTTCCGCCTTTCCCCCCAAAAAATAGTATGTACAAAATGTTTCTTTTCCCCCTTTTTTGGCATAAAAATGTTGTTGTGAAACCGTATTTGTTAGTATATATAAATGCTTAACATTTGTCGATGTTCTCTTCTTTTTTATTAAGAAACTCATCCGACTGTTCTACTCTAGATCTACCGAGAAGTGGAGGATAGCAAGACTCATCAGCGCTTCCTCTGTACCTGGTCCACTGCATGGCATTCCAATCACTGATCGATATCAGCCTTTGTTTTCTACGACCGTAAACGTCTCTCTGGCAGGAAAAACGACACAACTTACTGCTATGACTTCCCTCTGGTTAACACCTCGTTCTAAAGGCTAAATTACTCTAAAATACCACTGTTGTTTACTAAACCTAAGAGTTTTTATTACATTTAACTCCCTTAAAAATTGATTTTAAGGGATTTTTTCATTAAGATACCCTTAAATGTATCACTTTAAGGGAAAGAGATAATGCAGCAAAAAAATTGTAAGGTAGTTTAGTGGAAAAAAGATAGTTAAGGGTACTTTAGGGTAATTTAACCTAATCGAAAATATGTTTTTTTCCCTCTTACTACTATATGTTTCCGACTAGCTTAAACTATAATTCATTGTTTTAGGCATTTGAGACGGTACTTCGCGGATCATGGGATTCTCATAAGTCATGTGATGCTACTACACAAAGGAATACTAAAGATCTTATCAAAGTGAAGGAATTTGTGTTCTCGGAAAAGGATGAAACCTGGTGCAGCCCTTTGATCCCCATAGATCGGGCCCCAGGCTTGAACAACATTGGCATGGTTGCATGGCACATCTAAATGTCTACTCCCGAGTTCCCAAATGGGCGACCAATCATTATCATTGCAAATGATGTCACATTCAAAGCCGGCTCATTTGGCCCGAGAGAAGACGCTTTCTTCTATGCCGTTGCAAACTTCGCCTGCCAAAAGAAAATCCCCCTCATCTATCTCGCTGCAAACTCCGGCGCTCGAATAGGAGCAGATGATGAAGTCAAATCATGCTTTTGTGTCAGTCGGTCTGATGAACCTAATCCCGAACGAGGTTTTCAATACATTTACCTTACTGAAGACGGTTATTCACGTATCGGTTCATCTGTTATTGCCCATGAGCTCAAATTAGACAATGGTGAGATTCGATGGGTTGTTGATACAATGGTTGGAAAAGAGGAATGGTTTAGGAGTTGAGAATTTGATTGGAAGCGGAGAAAATCGCTGGCGCTTACTCTAGAGCTTATAGGGAGGACGGTTGGCATCGGGGCCTACCTTTCTCGTCTGGGCATGAGATGCATCCAACGGCTTGACCAGCCGATAATCCCAACAGGGTTTTCTGCCTCAAGGTCTCGCTGCTCTTCTAGCTAAGGTGAGTGTTTTTATTATTGTTGATTTTATAGTGTTAATGTTGTTGCTACTGATATTATTAGTGTTACTGACTCATTTGGCTGAACTATTAGTTCTACTTGTACGAGGGACACAAGTACAAACTACAAAGTTTGCACTTCAAACATAACAACTTTGAAATCTAGTGCACAATCACTAATAAATATACATATCTTGGATACATAAGTTCCTGAAAATATCAGAGGGTTAAAATCAAAATGACAAACGGCTAAAGCTTATGTCAAGTCTTTCATTGAACTTTGCGATTCCAAAGCCGAGCCCGTTTTGATGGAAAAAGACTCCGATAATGACGAAGAAATGTGTAGACAAATATAATTATTGCCTTTAAATTTCAGAGATTTCTTTGATTCTCAGGACAGGTGACCGACGATTTTCTTTATGTTTACTACAGCACAAACATGTATCTCTCTGCGAACTGTTGGCTTGAGTTTGCAAATCATAGACAATTCGATCTTGGTCTTCTAAGAAGCAAAATTTCCTTTTCTCAGCCTTGTGATGACATTAAACTCTGAGTTGTATCCTAGTAAATGGATCTATGGACATTGATGCAGGTTGACCCCTCAAGCAGAAGACAACTGGTTGAAGAGATCAAACGAGTACATGAGTAAAGATTAATTATTTATAGTAATGGCCATTCCTAAGGACATCAATCATCTGTATATAATTATTTACAAGGATCGGCTTCTAATCACGATACGATACAATAAACTTCATGGGGGTTTAGAGAAATGTAATATGGGCATCAAGCAGATATTTTATTAGTGATTGCTCAGGCAGATGTATATATTTATAGAAAATACGAGATTGGGATGTAAACAGCGATAGCATTCAAAGAGAACAAATATTACAAGGAATTGTCAGTGTATGATCTCAGTAAGGATGTTATGATCACAATTTGTTATCACTAGGTCGAATATTTGCTTTGTTTTAATGCCAGTTTCTGTTGAGGTGATTAACATAGTATTGTAACTATGTAGCATATTTAAGGAAAAGTTATTTGTTACCTGCTGTTATTGATGAATCATAAACCAAATTGATGTGTTTTTAAGCCAGCAGAATTCATTTCAGCACCTTTTTGTTTACATACAACTTCTTAACATAAGATGTTCTTTTAGTCTCTTTGCAGAATCACAGTATCCGGTGAACTCCTACGATGAAAATCGATATTCCTTATGCTTCGTTGGTGAATTATAAATGTAGTTCCGGTCCTTTTTAAAAGACAGTTTGTAGTTTATGAAGCCAAGTGCAGTTTATAAATCCGGGCGGTTGTATGCATTTCAGTGAACTTCGAAGCTTGGGGGAAAAAAAGGGCAAAACTTTTATTTGATCAAGCTGTTCGTCGCCGCACGAGTTAAGTCACCAAGCACCACCACCACCCCCCACCCCACCCCAAAAAAAAGCACGGCAAACTCATTACACAGCAGGAATAGATCGATATATATGAGTGCGACAATTTCAAATCTATGTTTGACAAAATATGGAAAAAGTCATATTCCTAATTTGCAGATGATCAAGAAGAAAATAAACACCGAAGTAGCTAGAACCAAAAGGGTCGGCAATTGGAAAAATCACGCTGCAATCGAAATGCCTTCTTTTTTTTGAGGAAGCTTATTTCCTGGAAAAGCATTGCGAGAGATGTCGACAAGTGCCTTGAAGCTATAGGGCTCATGCATCGACAACTCCGACAGTACTTTTCTGTTCAGCTGGATGTTCTCCTTCGTCAATCCATGCATAAAATTACCATAGTTTACCTGCCGACAAAAACACAAGTGTCAAAACCCAAATCCATACCCCGTAGAAAAAATCTAGCTTCCTATAACAACTTAAAAGTTAATAAGCAGCCGCCTGATGGTATGTTTTGACAAATGCTGTGGGAATTACAATAACAAGGGAGGTTAAGAATCCAAAGCAAAAGAATATCATTATATTTTATGATTGATATCCCACGCATAAATTATCATCTCAAAGTTGAATCATTATGTGCATGCTGGTTTTGGCAACTCTTTGCAGATGAGAAAACCCAAAATCATCATTACTACGATCCAGATTAATCTACGTATTTATAAGATCAAGTGATAACAACAAAAAAGGAACAGCAGCAACAAAGCCCTTATGCAAACATTCCTGAGGATGCACTCATTTATTATCATATCTCCTAAATACACAAACAATGAAAAGATTGTTCTCATTTTGGCCACACTCATTTTTTTGGACACAACTTGATTGTCCAAACATTTTGACCCATAAATTATTGTTGATCTTCTAGCCATCTTAAAGATTTCCTCAATTATAAGTATGCTATGATCACAAAATTGTCTACGCACGTTCAACCATTTCATTTAGATTCATGAATGATACCCTAAATTTTACCATGACCCATAATATACACGAAGATATGTAGGCTAAATTTAAATCTCGTGTCCGATAACAAGAATATAATATGTAGCAGGCAACCGACTTCTTGGTTCAGGGCACAAAACATCACTATTGTGCACCTTTTTTGTTTGATTTGGCGTCACTATCTAGCCCAAAGGTTAACATTAATTATAACATAAGATAACAGAAAGCACACTAGGCAGAAAAAGATCTACAATACATTATATTCGCAATCAACTTTCGTTAATATATGCAATCTCGTTCACACAAGTCAGTAATTTCTTCCCTTTTGTGCTACCTATCTGATGTTATGTTGAGTTTTTGCTTTGACCACAATTTATGCTTGTCCTAGTTTTAGATCTTACAAAATCTAATCTTCCCTCTATCATATATTAGAATATTTTGCAATAAAGGAGAGTTTTGTAGGTTGATCTGATCCCATGTAATATCACTTCAGAGCTAATAAAGCAATAAAGTTTTGTAACATTACCACTCCTTGCCTAATGTTACATCGTTACCTTCAGGATTTGCACCTGTTGTATTGAGATGGTTCCTAAATCCCTACCCCAGAAGAATCCTAATTTTGTTGCTAAGAATCACACATCAAACTAGAAGCCATACCAAAAAAAATAAACTTATACTTCAAGGTGTATCCTTGAAATGTGAACAAAAATTGAGAGTGTGTATACTAGTCTACAAAACAAAGTGAATTCTTTATAACGACAAGGATCTTCTTGATTGAAATTTTCTTTCATGACGAATGATTTATTTGTGTTTTTTTTAATTTAACCCATTTGATTTTGATAATCTATGTTCTTTAGCCGGACATTGAAATTTACATCAACCGACATAGCACATTGTTTATTATATGAATCTATCATCAAAATTAACAGATGAATTTGTTAGATGTTGTTTCCTTAATTTGCAATCTAAACATTATCTTTGTTGATATTTGGGAAGTTGGCCTTATATGAGTGCACATGGGTTTTCAATATAGTTGAAGTTTCATCCAAAAGGCCCAAGTCAATCGGTAGGGTTTCCATTTGCATCTTATAGCCATGTCCATCTCTTGTTGTTTCCAATGTGGAACTATTCTTACACTCTCCGTCACCTGCTTCAACTCCCAACACCCCCCAATGTTCATCCATGATATTTCTTCCCCTTGTGGTTGGATCGCGCAACACTTATAAAACTAATTTCTCACAAGCACTCTATCTCTTTTTGGTGCTTGTAGATTGCTTTATAGAAGATATTGTCGATGTCTCAATCAATCCGGGCTCTGATACCATGTAAAGAACAGAGAATTCAACTGTCTTATTTCTATCATAATGCATACTTATATAAACATTGATTATACAAAAAAGGTAAACAATATATTCCAAAAAAAAAAGAAACTGAATATGTCAAATTTGACTAGGATAAAAGAAAAAAAATGAATCTCTCTAAATAAGCAGGTAAATATCATCTAAATCAACCACAATATCATTACATAATTTAGCTTTATTTAGTAATAGGGTTGCATTCGGATTCGGATATCCGGATATTTATCCGGATCCGGATATGAAATTTCGGATCCGTTCGGATACGGATACGGATATATATTTTCGAATATGGTTGGATATGGAAACGGATACGAATATTTTCAAATTTTTCGGATACGGATTCGGATATCTGAATTCGGATAAGGATATCCAAACACATTAAGTTAAATATAGTATTTTAAATTAAATTTCCAATGTTTTTATGCATAATTAATTAATATTTTTATAGTAAAATTAAAATTAAATAATTGATTAGTTTGTTTATTTTATAAATATTAAAAATTATGCGTTAAAATATACATGATAGGACAATATATATGTATAATTATTTGTTAATATTTTCTGTTACATGCATATTTATTCGTTTCAAATATTTTAATCACTCATATTTAATTTGGACTCATTTTTTTGTAGAATGTATATATTACATGCATATTTTCACTTCACATTCACTTATTTTATAGTTTAAATATTTATTTATCAATATCCGATTTGTATCCATATCCGTTTACCTCCTATCTGATTCGTATCCGATTTTGTCAAATATGGATATGAATATTTTTTGCCGAACTATATTCGTATTCGTATCCATATCCGAAACAAGAAAGCGAATATGGATACAGTAATTCTCATATCCGATCCGTAACCGCTTCGAATACAACCCTATTTAGTCATATATATTGCCGTATTTGATAGTATCCATATTAAGAAATACTATCTTCAGCACTCTTTCATAAGCTCAAGATAAATCCTCTACCGAGAATTTGAAAATGAATCTTAATGAATAGTCTGTGAAGTCTACAACTACAATATAACCTTTGACGCATCAAGGAAGACGAATTATAGAGCCTCTAGTTTCTTTCGCTTGATGCTAGATTAACAATAACCTTGAGTCTCTTGAGTTGAGACAAACTCCTGCGACGAGACAATTCTACTGAAGGACGACGTTGCTGAAAAGAAGGGTATGTTATCGTCAAGAATTGTCTCATATGATAAGAGCAAAGTGCTAGAAATAAAAGTATGGGATCATAGTCTATCACTCCTATACTCTTTCTTCATCTCCCTCAACCGAAAAAAGAAAAACCTCTTCCACTACGAATCTCCAAAATCCTTCCTACCATCTTCTTCACCATTCTATCTCACACTCCACATTAATTGATCACGTCAACATCCTTCACGACAAGATCCAATGTCCTTTTCTTCGATGACAACTCCGTCATGGAGATTCAATCCCTTGCCAAACATCCCTACAAGATCTTGCCTCTAATTTGCCAAGTACATATGCATCGACAAATTGTTGCCTACTTAATGCTCTAATAATCATGCTTTGATTTATAACATTTTGCTCTTATCATGACATAATTCTCAAAAACAACATCGCACTCTAACATTCCCCCCTTCAGCAAAAGTGACTTGTTACAAAAGCTTGTCTCAACCTAAGATACACAAAGGTAGGGTCCATCAACAAGCAAAAAGGGACTAGAGGCTCTATAGTCTGCTTGCTCGATACATCAAAAATTATGTTGTTATCATGGAATTTGCAGATTGTTGATTCTAAATTTAACTCTAACTCTCGATGGACGATGCCCATGGGTTTGCAAGAGGGTGTTGAAGATAGCTATGTAGCACGGCTTCCTTGTCGAGAAGACGTAACAGTATTGGATTTGTAATAGAGACGAATCTATGTCGGATTCCTTCGGATTAGTCTAGAATGCTTCTGTACTCTTATGGACACATTCTAAAACTGATATTAATGTACTAGAAGTAGCGAACATGGATAACCATCTAAAGCATCAACTATCTATACCTGATATTAATGAATACTTTTACTTTTACTTTAGATTTGCTAATATAATAATTTTCTGTGAGTAAACACATGTTTTACACAACAAGAACGTCCTAATGAATCGTATCCTTTATTTTTTGAAAATTGTGACCCCGTGAATCCGACTCTATCGCGTCTTGTATCTATATCTGAACCCATGCAATATAGGAATATAGTATCTCTATATTAGGCCTAGCAAATGAGACGAGTCGACAGCGACTCACCTTGCCTTGTTGCCGACGTAAGCTCGTCAGCGAGTCGACTCGCTTCGTTGGAATGAGTTAGGCAAAGCAGACTGGTTCCCAATTTTCTCGACGTTGCCTGCCCCTCACCTCACCAGCAACTCACCTAGAATCGAATCTCCCACTCCTCATCGTCATCGCTTCCCCTTCCTCTCTCTTCCTCCTCATTTTCATCGTCATCAAGATCACCTTCAAACTCCCTCTGCTTATCTCTCTTGCTCATATTGTTCTTGAACAAGCACCCGCCCTTGTCTTAGAAAGAAGAAGAGCAGGGGTCATCCTCACGCTCGTGGCCTGGCCCTCACTCTCGGTTCCATTCCTAGTGCTCGACCTCGCCGACGGTACATAGGGATGAAGGGAAGGAGCTCTTGGGGACCTCGTTGTGTCTCTGCTACTTATTTTTTTAGGGAAAACTAGAAAAATAGGGTTTTGAATTTGGAACCGAGTCGAGTTCAACTCGCCGGCTAAATGAGGCAAGTTCAACTCGCCTCATCAGTGAAGCGATTCGGATGATTCGCGAAACGAGTCGGCCCGGCTCGCTTCATTTGCCAGGCCTACTCTATATGTGGAAACTAATCATCAAATATGACAACCTATATGGTTGGTTAAGGCTAATTTATATAATGATATTGTGGTTTATTTAGATGATTATTTGCATGCTTATTTAGAGAGATCCTTTTCTTTTATTGTAGTGATTCCTCTTTTGCATAATCCATGTCTATAGAAGTATGACATTAGGATAGTAATAAAACAATTGAATTCTCTTTTCTTTACAACTTTATGAAGTTCTTAATCCTAATGGTTATTTGAGCTTTATTGTTGTTAAATTCCATAATTTTTGACAAATTAAGCATGAATTCATATATAAATCATACATGTTAACCCGCAATCCTAGTATTCACTCTCTTATCATATCAATACATCACCACTCACTAGGTCTTATTATATCGTATGTATGCAGTTCAATTTTACTGTTAACATCCATGAAGTTACTAAATATATATGCAAGAAAAATTACAATATAGGTGCTAAAATGAAAAATCATGTATAACAAGTATGCCCTAACAATATCAAGCATAGAACATTATGATTTATAAAAAAAAGTACTAAACTTCAAGATAATTTTCCCATTCTTCTAATTTCAGGAAAGGAAGGGGGGGAGGGGGGGGATGAGGATGCAACATACCCCATGGAGACGAGTACCGGCGTTGATGCGCTCGATCCAAAGAGACCGCATGTCCCTCTTCTTGTTGCGGCGATCCCGGTAAGAGTACTGAAGGGCCTTTTCCACTCTTTCTCTTGCGATCCTTATGCAATTCTTCGCCCTTCCTCGAAATCCCTTCGCCAACTTAAATATCTTGTCCTTGTTCATCTTTCCTTTCTTCTACAGCCGACAAGAATTTCAGCAAGTCACTTGCTTTCGAGTTCGAACCTCAAATTTTATAAACGAATAGTCAAGGCCAAGGAACAATTTGAGGCAGGCAAATATTCTTTTGGATAACAAGTTATCATCCAAATAAATTTACAAATAAAAAAATAACACATCGATTTTTTTTATTTTTGATTTTTTTTTTGGGTGGGGGGAGGGGGGAGATTAAGGGTTAGAATCTCTGCGATCTCAAGAGCTAAGAAGAAGAAGAGGTTACCTGAAGAAGCTTCGGAACTCGCCGGATTCTAATCGTCGGCGATCGCCGCCGATTGAGGCAGCTGAAGAGTGAAGATGCGAGAACGGGCGAAGCGAGAAACCCAAAACCCTAGCGGATCCAAGTGGGGTTCTCTTGCTATAGCTTAGCGAGTTCGGGTCGGATCGATTTCATTTCATATCCGAACCGTTAGAAATTCATTCTGGTGTACAATATATCTTTAAAAAAAATTGAAATATCTTTTGGTGTGTAGGTCTGTTATCAGCTCGATAAAATCTCATTCAATCTCTTTCACTGGTTAAATGAGCAAGCTTGAACATGAATCAAAGCTGGATATAATAAATGAACAAACATTTTTGCAGAACGGCTTTAACGGTTTTAAGATATGACAAAAACGTAATCATGTTTGTCATTAGTCATCTTATCAAACCAGCTAACACCATTTAGTGCTCCATCATCAACGAAAAAATAAGAAGTTCGAAAACTTTCAACCAATCCAATCCATTTCCTTTGCGATGTTAGAATGAGAACCATCATGATTGAAACAGCCTATAACCAAAACTGAATCACACTCTAATCCATTTAGCTTAACATTTTTTTTAAAGTGAACGCACATAAACATAACATGTTCAAGCTCCGACTCGTTTAGGGCTCTTGAAAGGTCGGCTTGTTGATATCTTATTTTGTCTTTTGTAATATTAGAAAAAGATTTTACTTTATCCTAAAATTTAAATCATAGCTACTAACTTGTCTAGTTTATGTTGACTTGATAATTAGTTCATGGCTTACTATTTGATAAGTTATAACAACCCAATTTCTATCTGTCAAAATTCTCGAAGATAGAAATTCAACATTTGGCTGACTCTTACATGTAGTTATATAATTATACTCGCAAGTGCAATAGCACGGGCACGGAGAGTGTAACACCTCACGTCCCGGTACGGATGGTACTGTCCTTTCTGGCCAAAACCGTACGGTTTTGTCCCTTAGATCCCTTGGAGCGAACAAGTATGGATGGTATTATCCTCTCTGGCCAAAATCGCACGGTTTTATCCTTTGGAGCGAACGAGTATGGATGGTATTATCCTCTTTGGAGCGAACCGGACTCGAGAAGGGGTCACTTCCCAGTTTATGTTGTCTAGTTTATGTTGAGCTGATACTTAGATCATTACTTACTATTTGCTAAGTTATAACAACCCAATTTCTATCTATCAAAATTCTCGAAGATAGAAATTCAACATTTGTTTGGCTCTTACATATAGTTATATAATTATACTAGCAAGTGCGATAGCACGGGCACGGAGAGTGTAACGCCCCACACGCCGGTACGGATGGTATTGTTCTTTCTGGCCGAAACCGTACGGTTTTGTCCCTTAGATCCCTTGGAGCGAACAAGTACGGATGGTATTATCCTCTCTGGCCAAAACCGCACGGTTTTGCCTTTGGAGCGAACAAGTATGGATGGTATTATCCTCTTTGGAGCGAACCGGACTCGAAAAGGGGTCACTTCCTAGTTTATGTTGTCTAGTTTATATTGAGCTGATACTTAGATCATAGCTTACTATTTGATAAGTTATAACAACCCGATTTCTATCTATCAAAATATTCAAAGATAGAAATTCAACATTTGTCTGACTTTTACACATAGTTATATAATTATACTAGCAAGTCCAATAGCACGGGCACGGAGAGTGTAATGCCCCATGCTCCAGTACGGATAGTATTGTCCTCTCTGGCCGAAACCGTATGGTTTTGTTTCTTGAATCCTGTAAGTCTACGGTAGCGCCCCGGCCAATAATCTGAAGCCAAACGCGGAACAAAAACTTTTACAACTGGCGCTATCGCATACTATAACCCGGATCTAACCATTAACGCTAAACTAGCTAACTACAAAGATGATAGAAAGGCTATACCGATCGATCCGTGTCCTTCGGTCTTTAGCCACCATCACCATCTCCTTGCGGCTGCTGCGAACTCGCTTGATCTCCGATCTCCTCGTCGAGGTGGCACCATGTCAACGAATCTTTATACGGGCTCCCGCCTCTATACCGAGGCAACTCGGACATGAAATATGCTAACCGACATGTCCAAGATGAAGTAGAGAATGGGTGTGAATACTTTGTCTCAAACACCCTATGGTTCTCATCACATGAGAGGGTTAGGGTGGAGGTTGAAGAAGATGCAAGAGAGATGAAGAGTGTGAGCTCAAGATAAATCAAGTGAGCAAAAACACAACCCCAAAACTTAAGTTGGCTGCCCACTTCTCTTATGTATGATATATATGAGGTTTTGTGTTGGAGAAACAAAGAAAAAATCTTACCAAAATATCTCCAACTCAACCCTAAAATATCTTACCCAAAACAAACTCAATTAATTCATCATGAGTCACTACATGACTCATTAGTATGAGTCATTAGTGAACATGCTAGAACTAATGAGTCACCAAAAATGAGTCACACTTTCCAAATCCAATAATCATTTAAACCAAACTGATTAACCCAAAAAGAAATGCATCTTCTAAAGTAATCTCGTAACGGATTACGAGAATACCCCTCACCTGTATATACATACCTGTATTCGTATTCCGACCGAATACGAATACGATGAGACTAAAATATTCCGAATCAATATAATACTTGGATCCGGCTTAAACCAAAGCCCACCAGTATTATCTGTCTGAATCATGACACGTGCACAAGTGCACGTGCATGTTCGAACCCTGCCATAAAACCATACGGCCTCTACAACGTTTCTCCCGAACTTGGAAAACTATCTGTGGGGGACTCTAAAGACTCGTCAATACCCTGGCAGTGGGTTTAACCACAAGCACGTTGTAACAACCCTAATTTTCCTATACACTTTTCTATACAATTTTTTTTTAAATTTTTTAAAATCCATAAAGGAGTATTTAAACCTGAGCACAATATATATATAAGTAATTATTTTGTTTTTAAATAACACCATTTTTAGTGTACATAAAATTGTTTTAAAATTAAAGTAATACTTGGAGTATTTAATGTTGCTGTTACCACTTTAAGTAGTTATTTTCCCACAATAATTACAAGAAAAAGTTTGTAGCTCATTGGTAATACCTTGCACTACTGAACCAAGCCACCAGAGTTCAAATCTCATGCCCTACATTATTTTTATATTTATTTTGTTTTAAATTCTTTGGAAAGTCAACAGTCAAAAGTCTATAACTCCCAAAATACGTACTGGACAACAAAAAGTGAATATACCAAAATCTTCCCCAGGAGAACCCCCGGCCTCTGATACCTTGACTCGGCCCGACTCGGCACCGCCGTCCGACTCGGTCCGGCACCGCCGGCCGGACTTGGCCGGACGGCCTAGTCGCCAACAGAGAAAAGTTGGCTCTTGACCAGGTCCACCCTCCTGCATACTCTAAATGCTTAGATCGGTTACCAATTGCCCAATAAATCCCTTTTAATCCTAGGTTTAATGAATTTTTAATGAATTTTTATATATTTTTATATTTATTTTAATTAAAACCCTAATCCTAGCCTAACCCTATATAAACACCCATACCCTCTACCCTTTCATCCTAAATTCCTAAGTCCACTCTCCCAAAATCCTAAGAGAACTTTGGTACGTCGGAAAACGAGCGAAAGTCGAAGCGCTGATGAAATCGACGGCGACTTTCCGGTGATCGTGCTAGGAGCTCTTGACGACGTTTCGACGCGCCGGCAAACCCTCTACCTCCCTCTCACTCTCTAGCGTTGTCCAAACCCGTAAGTTCCTCTTTTCTACCTTTCTTTTCTTCCATTAAAATACGACTTTTCAAACCCGACGGAAATCCGAACAAACCGATTTCCGATTCGGTTTTCTATCAAATCTCATTTATCACTAATTCCATAATACTTAAACATCTTCATGTTGACTACTAATCACTTAAAAATCAATTTGAACAAGTTTTCACACATGAAATGATAGCTTTTGTAATATATCGTATTCTTTCACTTAAATACCACCATATTTAGTTTATCATATTTAACCCCTAAACTTTGCTATATCTTAAAGTAGATCATGAGGTAATGACCTACCTCCACACACACTCATATGTAATCATAACACGCTACCTTGAAAACTTAGAATACGATAAAACAAGATTTTACATTAAAATACCATTTTCTTTATAAACCTTTTCTAAAGTTCTAAGTTGTATACAATTTTAATGCAATATCTATTAATAGGAAATACGATAAGTTATGGACATCGATCGTTTATCTAAACCTGACTTTGTGGTGTCTAGGCAAGTATGTCTAAGGCGAGTGGTTACTTAATTAGGGCCACTACTTGTAGTGGAGAGCCCCCCCTCACCTGGCACTTACCTAGCCGCAATTGGCGGTGAAGAGACGATTTGAGGTTTCTAATGACTTGTCGTTTAGACCATTTAGAAATAGGATAGTTGATTTAGGAGACCCTAGAATCTAAAATACGGAAATTTACACCCTTTTACAAATAAATACCTTATCTTTATAAAACCGTTTTCTAAATGATTAGTATTTATTAAATCTTTGTAAAGCGCCACTACAATCCACCTTTGGGGAACACGTTAGGGATAGTACGGTTTATCGTGAACCCTCGGGCTTAGTAGTGCGAGATTCAGACCTCCGCAAGGAGCATTCGGTCTCGAAAGGTTTAAAATACGACATTTAAGAAAAATGAGATTTTTGGAAAATAAAATATTTATTAAAAATTATTCTTGTATAAACATATGTATATTTATCATTTAAACACCTATTTTATTATAAAATAAAGTTTCCACCTTTTCCTAAAAATTACAAGATTAAAAGTTATATTAAAATACTATGAATTTCAAATAAATCAATATTACAAATTAATACATTTATTTATATAATTTAGGATATTTTCACTAGAAATATCACAAAATAAAATCACACTCATTATAACAATAAATACGAATAATAAATACTTGAGGTGTATCTTGAAAACTATACAAAAGTATTTTTACATAAAACCCTCTCAAGTTTTATAAATTACAATAATGACCCTAACAAATATAGAACTTCAACTTATATTCGTTTTAGTCTGACTCGGGTTTGAGTCTGATTATTTCTGACTTGAATATGATTCAAGTCAATCTATATTCTTTAATATTCCAACTCAATATGAACACATGAATCCCAGAATCCAGTTAACAATCTATATAACTTGACTGAATCAAACCATGGATATACATCCATTATCTCGTTATTCCATTTACCCGATTAAGCAGTTACAATCTGTTTACCGATATCATGGTTTTGGTCGGTCATCCAACTTATACAATACAATATAACAATACAATCAAAACACTACGGGGTTTAAGGGGTAGATTGGTGCGGAAGGTGTTAAAGGTGGCACGAGGCGGTAAGATTAAGACATCTAATATGAATCCAATTGCCGTTGTTCCGGGTTGTATAACGGAGCCTTGTACTTCCATTTGCCCTGGTCTCTAGCATATAGAGACCCCTCTCGTATACACTGGTATCCTTCCGTACCAAGCTACAAACAACAGCGTGAACACAATACTCTACAATATTATTCTTTAGAAGATACCTCTTATTCTGTCTTTTCTAATTCTTCCTTATCTTTGGGACTTACCGAGCGACCTGTTCGCTGACGACATTCTGTTTTTTCTTCTTTGAATGTCGTCAGGTGTTTTGGACCCGTCAGAGACCGAGCCCACCGGTGAAGACTTGGAGCAGTTTCATGAAGACCCCAAGCTCTAGACATTGTAGCTTGTTCTATTCAGTATTTTCATTTCCTATTATGCCATTATTTAGGCATCGCTTTTCATTCCAGTTGTATTTACTTATCATGCATTGTACAAAAGAATGTTATTAATAAAATTGCTGTTATTTCTTTATCTCTTGTCTCTTGTGATTTACTTTTATATTGCTTAGATACGCTTAGCGTATGTAATTCTGAGTATATACGTAGCGGGCCTCGTCGCGTCCCCTTCGCCGTATACTGAGAAGCGAGGCGTGACAGGTTTTATTGGTGGCCCATGCAGGTCAGAGCTGTATGAATCCCTATCATGCAGTTCTGGTCTGCGTGAACAACCTAAGCAATATAACACAAGAACCAGCAACTAAAACATTCTTTACAATTCATGTTTCTTGAATCTTACAAATTTCTATTCCTTGAATCTTATCATTTCATGTATTTGAATCTGTCCTAACCCAAATTTTGGTTAAAGGTTATGGATTCCCCGAACAACACCGGCACCAACGTCAACAACACACCTCCAGCACTACCTCTCGCACCAGCTGTTCCTGCACCACCCACCGAGCAAACAGTGCTACTTGAAGCAATCTGCAGCCTTCTCGAGGGACAACAACAACTCCTGAACCGTCCTGAGACCGACGCACCAGGGGTAAAACAATTCAGGGCTTTGTACCCCAAGCAGTTCTCTGGTAAAGGAAGCCCTCTTGAAGCTGAAGAATGGGCACAAAGCATCGAAGATGATCTGGCAGCAGCACAAGTGCCAGACATAGATTGGGTCCGTATGGCGAAACTACAACTCACGGATAATGCTCGCAACTGGTGGAAGGCGAAAGAAAGCCGTCTGGTACAGCCGATTGAATGGAAGGCTTTTTGCGAGAAGTTCGACGTGAAATACTTCCCTGTGACTGCCAGGTTTGCAATGGAGCAGCAGTTCATTCATCTACAACAGGGTTCAATGTGGGACAAATCAGTAGATGAATACGACGCTGAATTCACCATGTTAAGCCGATTCGCGGCACACTTGATACCGACGGACGAGATCAGAACCCGTCGCTTTCAACAAGGACTGGACACGGAGATTCAGGCTGCTCTAGCCACGGGAAAATTTCTGACACATGAAGATGCTTTGGAAGCTGCCCGCAGTTATGAGGCGGTGATTAAGGTGAGGGGCAGACCCCAATCTGCCGATTTGAAATGCCCTGCTACTCAAATGGCAGGAGGAGTCTCTTCCAAGCCATCGTTTGAACTCAGGAGAACTGAAGAAATTTGCCATTACTGCCATAGAAAGGGACACTTGTGGAAGGACTGTAGGCGCGCAAAAGGCCTGTGTCTAATTTGTAGCGCATCCAACCACGGAATTGGGAACTGTCCTTACAACAGCAACTCAACTCACACACCCACCAACTACACGCAGCGGCCAACCATCCAGGCTCCTGCAACTCGTCCTGCACTACCTGCTCCACCACCTGCACAGCCTACTCACCAATTCCAACAAGCAATGAGGGACATGCCTAGAGGGCAGAGAAACAGGCCCCAAAGGCAGAATGTGCAGCCAGCTAGAAGAAATGTACCACGGCGACAAACCTTCACATTAGAAGCCGTAGAAGCCGAGACTGTAGGTCAAGATAACACCGGTAAGCCTTTTCACCATCGTATCACTTTTATACACTACATTCACCAAACTTCCTAGCACAGTTACACTTTTCTTTTACAAATTTCCAGGACGAAAGTTTTTAAGGAGGGTAGAATGTAACAACCCTAATTTTCCTATACACTTTTCTATACAATTTTTTTTTAATTTTTTAAAATCCATAAAGGAGTATTTTAACCTGAGCACAATATATATATAAGTAATTATTTTGTTTTTAAATAACTATATTTTTAGTTTACATAAAATTGTTTTAAAATTAAAGTAATACTTGGAGTATTTAATGTTGCTGTTACCACTTTAAGTAGTTATTTTCCCTCAATAATTATAAGAAGGAGCTTGTAGCTCATTGGTAATACCTTGCACTGCTGAACCAATCCACTAGAGTTCAAATCCCATACCCCACATTATTTTTATATTTATTTTGTTTTAAATTCTTTGGAAAGTCAACAGTCAAAATGCCCTAACTCCTAAAATATGTACTGGACAACAAAAAGTGAATATACCAAAATCTTCCCCAGGAGAACCCCCGGCCACTGACACCTTGACTCGGCCCGACTCGGCGCCGCCGGCCGGCAAACCGGCCGACTCGGTCCGGCGCCGCCGGCCGGACTTGGCCGGACGGCCGAGTCGCCAACAGAGAAAAGTTGGCTCTTGACCTGGTCCACCCTCCTGCATACTCTAAATGCTTGGATCGGTTACCAATTGCCCAATAAATCCCTTTTAATCCTAGGTTTAATGAATTTTTAATGAATTTTTATATATTTTTATATTTATTTTAATTAAAACCCTAACCCTAGCCTAACCCTATATAAACACCCCTACCCTCTACCCTCTCATCCTAAATTTCTAAGTCCACTCTCCCAAAATCCCAAGAGAACTTTGGTACGTCGGAAAACGAGCGAAAGGCGAAGCGCTGACGAAATCGACGGCGACTTTCCAGTGATCGTGCTAGGAGCTCTTGACGACGTTTCGACGCGCCGGCAAACCCTCTACCTCCCTCTCACTCTCTAGCGTTGTCCAAACCCGTAAGTCTCTCTTTTCTACCTTTCTTCCATTAAAATACGACTTTTCAAACCCGACGGAAATCGGAACAAACCGATTTCCGATTCGGTTTTCTATCAAATCTCACTTATTACTAATTCCATAATACTTAAATATCTTCATGTTGACTACTAATCACTTAAAAATCAATTTGAACAAGTTTTCACACATGAAATGATAGCTTTTGCAATATATCGTATTCTTTCACTTAAATACCACCATATTTAGTTTATCATATTTAACCCCTAAACTTTGCTATACCTTAAAGTAGATCACGAGGTAATGACCTACCTCCACACACACTCATATGTAATCATAACACGCTACCTTGAAAACTTAGAATACGATAAAACAAGATTTTACATTAAAATACCATTTTCTTTATAAACCTTTTCTAAAAGTTCTAAGTTGTATACAATTTTAATGCAATATCTTTTAATAGGAAATACGATAAGTTATGGACATCGATCGTTTATCTAAACCTGATTTTGTGGTGTCTAGACAAGTGTGTCTAAGGCGAGTGGTTACTTAATTAGGGCCACTACTTGTAGTGGAGAGCCCCCCCTCACCTGGCACTTACCTGGCCGCAATTGACGGTGAAGAGGCGATTTGAGGCTTCTAATGACTTGTCGTTTAGACCATTTAGAAATAGGCTAGTTGACTTAGGAAACCCTAGAATCTAAAATACGGAAATTTACACCCTTTTACAAATAAATACCTTATCTTTATAGAACCGTTTTCTAAATGATTAGTATTTATTAAATTTTTGCAAAGCGCCACTACAACCCACCTTTGGGGAACTCGTTAGGAATAGTACGGTTTATCGTGCACCCTCAGGCTTAGTAGTGCGAGATTCAGACCTCCGCAAGGAGCATTCGGTCTCGAAAGGTTTAAAATACGACATTTAAGAAAAATGAGATTTTTGGAAAATAAAATATTTATTAAAAATTATTCTTGTATAAACATATGTATATTTATCATTTAAACACCTATTTTATTATAAAATAAAGTTTCCACCTTTTCCTAAAAATTACAAGATTAAAAGTTACATTAAAATACCATGAATTTCAAATAAATCAATATTACAAATTAATACCTTTATTTATATAATGTAATGACCCCAAAATCTTTATACATTTGTATTATCCCTCTTCAAAAATATACCGTATTTATTTGTACTTGGTATTTTCCTCTTTCTATTAAATTTATTATTATTTTATTCCTCAATCTATTATGTATTTTTTTCTAGGTACAATTTCTTTTTCTTATATTTAAGTTTTTAACTTCTCATTCTTATTTTTTCCTTTCATAAATATTTAACCAAAATCCATTATTCTTATTCTCCATAGCCCATCTAAAAAGCCCATTTTCTTTTTAAGCAACATCATATATTTAATTCTAGTTAAATATATGCATGAATAACCTTGTACTCTCCGTTTGCACTGATCTCTAGCATATAGAGATCCCCCTCGTATACACTGGCATCCTTCTGTACCAAGCTACAAAACTTGAATATGTTTCAAGTCAATCTATATTCTTTTATATTCCAACTCAAGATGAATACATGAATTCCAGATTCCAGTTAACAATCTATATAACTTGACCGAACCGAACCATGGATATTCCTTTTACATGATTCCCAGTATTCCATTTACATGACTCTACGGTTATAACTGTTTCCTGATATCATGGTTTCGGTCAGTCAATCAAGTCAATCAAAGTTAATCAAGCAATCATTACAAGTTTACAAGATAACAATACAAATATGACATCACGGGGTTTAAAGGGGTAGATTGGTACGGAAGATGTTAAAGGTGGCACGAGGTGGTCAGATTTAATACACCTAACATGAATCCAGTTGCTGTTGTACCGTGGTATAAACGGTTCCTTGTACTATACGTGCCCTTAGTCTCTGGCATATAGAGACCCCTCTCGTATACACTGGCATCCTTCTGTACCAAGCTACAAACAACTACGTTAAACAATATTCCATAATATTCAACACTACAATACTTTAGAAAATACTATACTCTGTCACTCTTATTCTTCATTATCCTTTGGGACTTACCGAGCGACCTGTTCGCTGACGACATTCTATTTCTCTCTTCTTGGAATGTCGTCAGGTGCGTTGGACCAAGTTGAGACCGAGCCAACAACTGAAGATTTGGAGCAGTTCCAAGAAGATCCAGAGCTCTAGACTTTGTACTTGTTCTTTCCAGTATTTCCTTTTATTATTATGCCACTGTTTAGGCATTGCTTTCTTTTTTCATTCCAGTTGTATTTTCATTTCATGCATTGTATAAAGAATGTTATTAATAAAAGTTGTTGTTATCTCAATCTCATTTGTCTCTTGTGATTATTTTATATTGCTTAGTTACGCTTAGCGTATGTACTTCTGAGTACATACGTAGCGGGCCTCGTCGCGTCTCCTTCGCCGTAAACTGGGAAGCGGGGCGTGACAGGTTTTGTTGGTGGCCCATGCAGGTCAGAGCTGTATGAATCCCTGTCATGCAGTTCTGGTCTGCGTGAACAACCTAAGCAATATAACACAAGAAACAGCAACTAAAACATTCTTTACAATCATGTTCCTTGAATCTTACCATTTCATATTCCTTGAATCTTATCATCCGTTGAATCTATCCTAACCCTATTCTTTCACTCACAATCACCAAATTGTTTTGAAACTGTTACACTTTCCTTTTACAAATTTCGAGGACGAAATTATTTTTAAGGAGGGTAGAATGTAATGACCCCAAAATCTTTATACATTTGTATTATCCCTCTTCAAAAATATACCGTATTTATTTGTACTTGGTATTTTCCTCTTTCTATTAAATTTATTATTATTTTATTCCTCAATCTATTATGTATTTTTTTCTAGGTACAATTTCTTTTTCTTATATTTAAGTTTTTAACTTCTCATTCTTATTTTTTCCTTTCATAAATATTTAACCAAAATCCATTATTCTTATTCTCCATAGCCCATCTAAAAAGCCCATTTTCTTTTTAAGCAACATCATATATTTAATTCTAGTTAAATATATGCATGAATAACCTTGTACTCTCCGTTTGCACTGATCTCTAGCATATAGAGATCCCCCTCGTATACACTGGCATCCTTCTGTACCAAGCTACAAAACTTGAATATGTTTCAAGTCAATCTATATTCTTTTATATTCCAACTCAAGATGAATACATGAATTCCAGATTCCAGTTAACAATCTATATAACTTGACCGAACCGAACCATGGATATTCCTTTTACATGATTCCCAGTATTCCATTTACATGACTCTACGGTTATAACCGTTTCCTGATATCATGGTTTCGGTCAGTCAATCAAGTCAATCAAAGTTAATCAAGCAATCATTACAAGTTTACAAGATAACAATACAAATATGACATCACGGGGTTTAAAGGGGTAGATTGATACGGAAGATGTTAAAGGTGGCACGAGGTGGTCAGATTTAATACACCTAACATGAATCCAGTTGCTGTTGTACCGTGGCATAAACGGTTCCTTGTACTATACGTGCCCTTAGTCTCTGGCATATAGAGACTCCTCTCGTATACACTGGCATCCTTCTGTACCAAGCTACAAACAACTACGTTAAACAATATTCCATAATATTCAACACTACAATACTTTAGAAAATACTATACTCTGTCACTCTTATTCTTCATTATCCTTTGGGACTTACCGAGCGACCTGTTCGCTGACGACATTCTATTTCTCTCTTCTTGGAATGCCGTCAGGTGCGTTGGACCAAGTTGAGACCGAGCCAACAACTGAAGATTTGGAGCAGTTCCAAGAAGATCCAGAGCTCTAGACTTTGTACTTGTTCTTTCCAGTATTTCCTTTTATTATTATGCCACTGTTTAGGCATTGCTTTCTTTTTTCATTCCAGTTGTATTTTCATTTCATGCATTGTATAAAGAATGTTATTAATAAAAGTTGCTGTTATCTCAATCTCATTTGTCTCTTGTGATTATTTTATATTGCTTAGTTACGCTTAGCGTATGTACTTCTGAGTACATACGTAGCGGGCCTCGTCGCGTCTCCTTCGCCGTAAACTGGGAAGCGGGGCGTGACAGGTTTTGTTGGTGGCCCATGCAGGTCAGAGCTGTATGAATCCCTGTCATGCAGTTCTGGTCTGCGTGAACAACCTAAGCAATATAACACAAGAAACAGCAACTAAAACATTCTTTACAATCATGTTCCTTGAATCTTACCATTTCATATTCCTTGAATCTTATCATCCGTTGAATCTATCCTAACCCTATTCTTTCACTCACAATCACCAAATTGTTTTGAAACTGTTACACTTTCCTTTTACAAATTTCGAGGACGAAATTATTTTTAAGGAGGGTAGAATGTAATGACCCCAAAATCTTTATACATTTGTATTATCCCTCTTCAAAAATATACCGTATTTATTTGTACTTGGTATTTTCCTCTTTCTATTAAATTTATTATTATTTTATTCCTCAATCTATTATGTATTTTTTTCTAGGTACAATTTCTTTTTCTTATATTTAAGTTTTTAACTTCTCATTCTTATTTTTTCCTTTCATAAATATTTAACCAAAATCCATTATTCTTATTCTCCATAGCCCATCTAAAAAGCCCATTTTCTTTTTAAGCAACATCATATATTTAATTCTAGTTAAATATATGCATGAATAACCTTGTACTCTCCGTTTGCACTGATCTCTAGCATATAGAGATCCCCCTCGTATACACTGGCATCCTTCTGTACCAAGCTACAAAACTTGAATATGTTTCAAGTCAATCTATATTCTTTTATATTCCAACTCAAGATGAATACATGAATTCCAGATTCCAGTTAACAATCTATATAACTTGACCGAACCGAACCATGGATATTCCTTTTACATGATTCCCAGTATTCCATTTACATGACTCTACGGTTATAACCGTTTCCTGATATCATGGTTTCGGTCAGTCAATCAAGTCAATCAAAGTTAATCAAGCAATCATTACAAGTTTACAAGATAACAATACAAATATGACATCACGGGGTTTAAAGGGGTAGATTGGTACGGAAGATGTTAAAGGTGGCACGAGGTGGTCAGATTTAATACACCTAACATGAATCCAGTTGCTGTTGTACCGTGGCATAAACGGTTCCTTGTACTATACGTGCCCTTAGTCTCTGGCATATAGAGACTCCTCTCGTATACACTGGCATCCTTCTGTACCAAGCTACAAACAACTACGTTAAACAATATTCCATAATATTCAACACTACAATACTTTAGAAAATACTATACTCTGTCACTCTTATTCTTCATTATCCTTTGGGACTTACCGAGCGACCTGTTCGCTGACGACATTCTATTTCTCTCTTCTTGGAATGCCGTCAGGTGCGTTGGACCAAGTTGAGACCGAGCCAACAACTGAAGATTTGGAGCAGTTCCAAGAAGATCCAGAGCTCTAGACTTTGTACTTGTTCTTTCCAGTATTTCCTTTTATTATTATGCCACTGTTTAGGCATTGCTTTCTTTTTTCATTCCAATTGTATTTTCATTTCATGCATTGTATAAAGAATGTTATTAATAAAAGTTGCTGTTATCTCAATCTCATTTGTCTCTTGTGATTATTTTATATTGCTTAGTTACGCTTAGCGTATGTACTTCTGAGTACATACGTAGCGGGCCTCGTCGCGTCTCCTTCGCCGTAAACTGGGAAGCGGGGCGTGACAGGTTTTGTTGGTGGCCCATGCAGGTCAGAGCTGTATGAATCCCTGTCATGCAGTTCTGGTCTGCGTGAACAACCTAAGCAATATAACACAAGAAACAGCAACTAAAACATTCTTTACAATCATGTTCCTTGAATCTTACCATTTCATATTCCTTGAATCTTATCATCCATTGAATCTATCCTAACCCTATTCTTTCACTCACAATCACCAAATTGTTTTGAAACTGTTACACTTTCCTTTTACAAATTTCGAGGACGAAATTATTTTTAAGGAGGGTAGAATGTAATGACCCCAAAATCTTTATACATTTGTATTATCCCTCTTCAAAAATATACCGTATTTATTTGTACTTGGTATTTTCCTCTTTCTATTAAATTTATTATTATTTTATTCCTCAATCTATTATGTATTTTTTTCTAGGTACAATTTCTTTTTCTTATATTTAAGTTTTTAACTTCTCATTCTTATTTTTTCCTTTCATAAATATTTAACCAAAATCCATTATTCTTATTCTCCATAGCCCATCTAAAAAGCCCATTTTCTTTTTAAGCAACATCATATATTTAATTCTAGTTAAATATATGCATGAATAACCTTGTACTCTCCGTTTGCACTGATCTCTAGCATATAGAGATCCCCCTCGTATACACTGGCATCCTTCTGTACCAAGCTACAAAACTTGAATATGTTTCAAGTCAATCTATATTCTTTTATATTCCAACTCAAGATGAATACATGAATTCCAGATTCCAGTTAACAATCTATATAACTTGACCGAACCGAACCATGGATATTCCTTTTACATGATTCCCAGTATTCCATTTACATGACTCTACGGTTATAACCGTTTCCTGATATCATGGTTTCGGTCAGTCAATCAAGTCAATCAAAGTTAATCAAGCAATCATTACAAGTTTACAAGATAACAATACAAATATGACATCACGGGGTTTAAAGGGGTAGATTGGTACGGAAGATGTTAAAGGTGGCACGAGATGGTCAGATTTAATACACCTAACATGAATCCAGTTGCTGTTGTACCGTGGCATAAACGGTTCCTTGTACTATACGTGCCCTTAGTCTCTGGCATATAGAGACTCCTCTCGTATACACTGGCATCCTTCTGTACCAAGCTACAAACAACTACGTTAAACAATATTCCATAATATTCAACACTACAATACTTTAGAAAATACTATACTCTGTCACTCTTATTCTTCATTATCCTTTGGGACTTACCGAGCGACCTGTTCGCTGACGACATTCTATTTCTCTCTTCTTGGAATGCCGTCAGGTGCGTTGGACCAAGTTGAGACCGAGCCAACAACTGAAGATTTGGAGCAGTTCCAAGAAGATCCAGAGCTCTAGACTTTGTACTTGTTCTTTCCAGTATTTCCTTTTATTATTATGCCACTGTTTAGGCATTGCTTTCTTTTTTCATTCCAGTTGTATTTTCATTTCATGCATTGTATAAAGAATGTTATTAATAAAAGTTGCTGTTATCTCAATCTCATTTGTCTCTTGTGATTATTTTATATTGCTTAGTTACGCTTAGCGTATGTACTTCTGAGTACATACGTAGCGGGCCTCGTCACGTCTCCTTCGCCGTAAACTGGGAAGCGGGGCGTGACATATAATTTAGGATATTTTCACTAGAAATATCACAAAATAAAATCACACTCATTATAACAATAAAGAAGAATAATAAATACTTGAGGTGTATCTTGAAAACTATACAAAAGTATTTTTACATAAAACCCCCTCAAGTTTTATAAATTACAATAATGACCCTAACAAATATAGAACTTTGACTTACATTTGTTTTAGTCTGACTCGGGTTTGAGTCTGATTATTTCTGACTTGAATATGATTGAAGTCAATCTATATTCTTTAATATTCCAACTCAATATGATCACATGAATCCCAGAATCCAGTTAACAATCTATACAACTTGACTGAATCAAACCATGGATATACATCCATTATCCCGTTATTCCATTTACCCGATTATGTAGTTACAATCTATTTACTGATATCATGGTTTTGGTCGGTCATCCAACTTATACAATACAATACAACAATACAATCAAAACATTACGGGGTTTAAGGGGTAGATTGGTGCGAAAGGTGTTAAAGGTGGCACGAGGCGGTAAGATTAAGACATCTAACATGAATCCAATTGCCGTTGTTCCGGGTTGTATAACAGAGCCTTGTACTTCCATTTGCCCTGGTCTCTAGCATACTGAGACCCCTCTCGTATACACTGGCATCCTTCCATACCAAGCTACAAACAACAGCGTGAACACAATACTCTACAATATTATTCTTTAGAAGATACCTCTTATTCTGTCTTTTCTAATTCTTCCTTATCTTTGGGACTTACCGAGCGACCTGTTCGCTGACGACATTCTGTTTCTTTCTTCTTTGAATGTCGTCAGGTGTTTTGGACCCATCAGAGTCAACCGGTGAAGACTTGGAGCAGTTTCACGAAGACCCCAAGCTCTAGACATTGTACATTGTTCTATTCAGTATTTTCATTTCCTGTTATGCCATTGTTTAGGCATCGCTTTTCATTCCAGTTGTATTTACTTATCATGCATTGTACAAAAGAATGTTATTAATAAAGTTGCTGTTATTTCTTTATCTCTTGTCTCTTGTGATTTACTTTTATATTGCTTAGATACGCTTAGCGTATGTACTTCTGAGTATATACGTAGCGGGCCTCGTCGCGTCCCCTTCGCCGTATACTGGGAAGCGGGGCGTGACAGGTTTTATTGGTGGCCCATGCAGGTCAGAGCTGTATGAATCCCTATCATGCAGTTCTGGTCTGCGTGAACAACCTAAGCAATATAACACAAGAACCAGCAACTAAAACATTCTTTACAATTCATGTTTCTTGAATCTTACAAATTTTTATTCCTTGAATCTTATCATTTCATGTACTTGAATCTGTCCTAAGCCAAATTTTTGTTAAAGGTTATGGATTCCCCGAACAACACCAGCACCAACGTCAACAACACACCTCCAGCACTACCTCTCGCACCAGCTGTTCCTGCACTACCCACCGAGCAAACAGTGCTACTTGAAGCGATCCGCAGCCTTCTCGAGGGACAACAACAACTCCTGAACCGTCCTGAGACCGACGCACCAGGGGTAAAGCAATTCAGGGCTTTGCACCCCAAGCAGTTCTCTGGTAAAGGAAGCCCTCTTGAAGCTGAAGAATGGGCACAAAGTATCGAAAATGATCTGGCAGCAGCACAAGTGCCAGACATAGTTTGGGTCCGTATGGCGAAACTACAACTCACGGATAATGCTCGCTACTGGTGGAAGGCGGAAGAAAGCCAACTGGTACAGCCGATTGAATGGAAGACTTTTCGCGAGAAGTTCGACGCGAATACTTCCCTGTGACTGCCAGGTTTGCAATGGAGCAGCAGTTCATCCATCTACAATAGGGTTCAATGTAGGACAAATCAGTAGATGAATACGACGCTGAATTCACCATGTTAAGCCGATTCGCGGCACACTTGATACCGACGGACGAGATCAGAGCCCATCGCTTTCAACAAGGACTGGACACGGAGATTCAGGCTGCTCTAGTCACGGGGAAATTTCTGACACATGAAGATGCTTTGGAAGCTTCCCACAGTTATGAGGCGGTGATTAAGGCGAGGGGCAAACCCCAATCTGTCGGTTTGAAACGCCCTGCTACTCAAATGGCAGAAGGAGCCTCTTCCAGGCCATCGTTTGAACCCAGGAGAACTGAAGAAATTTGCCATTACTGCCATAGAAAGGGACACTTGTGGAAGGACTGTAGGCGCGCAAAAGGCCTGTGTCTAATTTATGACGCATCCAACCACGGAATTAGGAACTGTCCTTACAACAGCAACTCAACTCACACACCCACCAACTACACGCAGCAGCCAACCATTCAGGATCCTGCAACTCGTCCTGCACTACCTGCTCCACCACCTGCACAGCTTACTCGCCAATTCCAACAAGCAATGAGGGACATGCCTAGAGGGCAGAGAAACAGGCCCCAAAGGCAGAATGTACCGCCAGCTAGAAGGAATATACCACGGCGACAGACCTTCACATTAGAAGCCGTAGAAGCCAAGACTGTAGGTCAAGATAACACCGGTAAGCCTTTTCACCATCGTATCACTTTTATACACTACATTCACCAAACTTCCTTGCAATGTTACACTTTCCTTTTACAAATTTTGAGGACGAAATTTTTTAAGGAGGGTAGAATGTAACAATCTTAATTTTCCTATGCACTTTTCTATACAATTTTTTTTAAAATTTTTTTAAAACCATAAAGGAGTATTTTAACCTGAACACAATATATATAAGTAATTATTTTGTTTTTAAATAACTCCATTTTTAGTGTACATAAAATTGTTTTAAAATTAAAGTAATACTTGGAGTATTTAATGTTGCTGTTACCACTTTAAGTAGTAATTTTCCCACAATAATTACAAGAAGGAGCTTGTAGCTCATTGGTAATACCTTGCACTGCTGAACCAAGCCACCAGAGTTCAAATCCCATGCCCCACATTATTTTTATATTTATTTTGTTTTAAATTCTTTGGAAAGTCAACTGTCAAAATGCCATAACTCCCAAAATATGTACTGGACAACAAAAATTAAATATACCAAAATCTTCCCCAGGAGAACCCCTGACACTTTGACTCGGCCCGACTCGGCGCCGCCGGCCGGCGAACCGGCCGACTCGGTCCGGCACCGCAGGCCGGACTTGGCCGGACGGCCGAGTCGCCAACAGAGAAAAGTTGGCTCTTGACCTGGTCCACCCTCCTGCATACTCTAAATGCTTGGATCGGTTACCAATTGCCCAATAAATCCCTTTTAATCCTAGGTTTAATGAATTTTTAATGAATTTTTATATATTTTTATATTTATTTTAATTAGAACCCTAACCCTAGCCTAACCCTATATAAACACCCCTACCCTCTCATCCTAAATTCCTAAGTCCACTCGCCTAAAATCCCAAGAGAACTTTGGTACGTCGGAAAACGAGCGAAAGGCGAAGCGCTGACGAAATCGACGGCGACTTTCCGGTGATCGTGCTAGGAGCTCTTGACGACGTTTCGACGTACCGGCAAACCCTCTACCTCTCTCTCACTCTCTAGCGTTGTCCAAACCCGTAAGTCCCTCTTTTCTACCTTTCTTTTCTTCCATTAAAATACGACTTTTCAAACCCGACGGAAATCCGAACAAACCGATTTCCGATTCGGTTTTCTATCAAATCTCACTTATCACTAATTTCATAATACTTAAACATCTTCATGTTGACTACTAATCACTTAAAAGTCAATTTGAACAAGTTTTCACACATGAAATGATAGATTTTGCAATATATCGTATTCTTTCACTTAAATACCACCATGTTTAGTTTATCATATTTAACCCCTAAACTTTGTTATACCTTAAAGTAGATCACGAGGTAATGACCTACCTCCACACACACTCATATGTAATCATAACACGCTATCTTGAAAACTTAGAATACGATAAAACAAGATTTTACATTAAAATACCATTTTCTTTATAAACCTTTTCTAAAAGTTCTAAGTTGTATACAATTCTAATGCAATATCTTTTAATAGGAAATACGATAAGTTATGGACATCGATCGTTTATCTAAACCTGACTTTGTGGTGTCTAGACAAGTGTGTCTAAGGCGAGTGGTTACTTAATTAGGGCCACTACTTGTAGTGAAGAGCCTCCCCCTCACCTGGCACTTACCTGGCCGCAATTGGCGGTGAAGAGGCGATTTGAGGCTTCTAATGACTTGTCGTTTTAGACCATTTAGAAATAGGCTAGTTGACATAGGAAACCCTAGAATCTAAAATACGGAAATTTACACCCTTTTACAAATAAATACTTTATCTTTATAAAACCGTTTTTTAAATGATTAGTATTTATTAAATCTTTGTAAAGCGCCACTACAATCCACTTTTGGGGAACTCGTTAGGGAAAGTACGATTTATCGTGCACCATCGGGCTTAGTAGTGCGAGATTCAGACCTCCGCAAGAAGCATTCAGTCTCGAAAGGTTTAAAATACGACATTTAAGAAAAATGAAATTTTCGGAACATAAAATATTTATTAAAAATTATTCTTGTATAAACATATGTATATTTATCATTTAAACACCTATTTTATTATAAAATAAAGTTTCCACATTTTCTTAAAAATTACAAGATTAAAAGTTACATTAAAATACCATGAATTTCAAATAAATCAATATTACAAATTAATACCTTTATTTATATAATTTAGGATATTTTCACTAGAAATATCACAAAATAAAATCACACTCATTATAACAATAAAGACGAATAATAAATACTTGAGGTGTATCTTGAAAACTATACAAAAGTATTTTTACATAAAACCCCCTCAAGTTTTATAAATTACAATAATGACCCTAACAAATATAGAACTTCGACATACATTTGTTTTAGTCTGACTCGGGTTTGAGTCTGATTATTTCTGACTTGAATATGATTCAAGCCAATCTATATCCTTTAATATTCCAACTCAATATGATCACATGAATCCCAGAATCCAGTTAACAATCTATACAGCTTGACTGAATCAAACCATGGATATACATCCATTATCCCGTTATTCCATTTACCCGATTATGTAGTTACAATCTGTTTACTGATATCATGGTTTTGGTCGGTCATCCAACTTATACAATACAATACAACAATACAATCAAAATACTACGGGGTTTAAGGGGTAGATTGGTACGGAAGGTGTTAAAAGTGGCATGAGGCGGTAAGATTAAGACATCTAACATGAATCCAATTGCCGTTGTTCCGGGTTGTATAACAGAGCCTTGTACTTCCATTTGCCCTGGTCTCTAGCATACTGAGACCCCTCTCGTATACACTGGCATCCTTCCGTACCAAGCTACAAACAACAGCGTGAACACAATACTCTACGATATTATTCTTTAGAAGATACCTCTTATTCTGTCTTTTCTAATTCTTCCTTATCTTTGGGACTTACCGAGCGACCTGTTCGCTGACGATATTCTGTTTCTTTCTTCTTTGAATGTCGTCAGGTGTTTTGGACCCGTCAGAGACCGAGCCTACCGGTGAAGACTTGGAGCAGTCTCACGAAGACCCCAAGCTCTAGACATTGTACCTTGTTCTATTCAGTATTTTCATTTCCTGTTATGCCATTGTTTAGGCATCGCTTTTCATTCCAGTTGTATTTACTTATCATGCATTGTACAAAAGAATGTTATTAATAAAGTTGCTGTTATTTTTTTATTTCTTGTCTCTTGTGATTTACTTTTATATTGCTTAGATACGCTTAGCGTATGTACTTCTGAGTATATACGTAGCAGGCCTCGTCGCGTCCCCTTCGCCGTATACTGGGAAGCGGGGCGTGACACACGTCAGCGGCACTAGCTGTGCATAACGGCTGCCCATGTACTGACCGAAAGGGAAGCCGATGAGCGAACTCATCCTGGAACCCTACTGAGCCTATCAGTGACAATATCCGTACAGTCCGGTCCGTTCATCTATGAGCATCAAATATTGGGCCTAGGGGGCTGGTAACATCAGACCCCCAAAAGCTGTATAAGTCGTGTCGGAAGGTAACCCTGAACACCCTGAGAAACTACTGGAATATCTACCAGTAATTCTCACCTACCTTGGCCAAGGACTTGGTGTAATGTCTCTCCTAGACACATCGCGATCTCACCCCCAATACCGGGAGAGATGAATCCCCTGCCGATCCGCTTACTGCCTCTATGTGGTTCGGGACTGTACCCAACTAAAACCTGTTTGCACGACTTCTTTAAGCCGTGATAGGGTAGTAATCTAAGCATAGTGGGAACTCACACGAGACAAATGACGACCTCAGGTCGATGAACTAACCTGTACACATGTCACCAGGGAACTGCTATCTGACGCTAAGTATAAATACCAACTAGCAGGTTCCCGGCGAGTCCTGTCCGGTGCACTCATAACCCAATGAGCACCTGTATATATCTTAGGTGAACCAACTGACACCAATGGCTTGTGAGACCGGCCACCGCCCCTCGTCGGGGTCTCGACTGTATACACTAGTCTACTTCGGAATATCGATGTCCTGTCTCGAAACTCCCACGACTAGGGACCACTTTTAAGGATGTGCTTATGGACTATCCAACTCTCACATATATGATCGCCATCATACTACTGGTAGTCAAGCAAGAATCCTAAAGGCTCTATCAACGTGTAATAGTGATCATGTCACCTAAAACTGTACACGATGATAAAGGCAAACCAGATAGCATACTATTATCTTGAGTAAGATTGTCCTACCGGTATAGGTCCTCCTCAATCATTGCAATCACGTGCCTGCGATCCAATAATTGACTTTAAAGGCACTACGACCAACAATCTCCCACTTGCACTTAAGGCTAATTATTGCGATGTCGCATACTCACAGCCCGTGTGATACCGAACACCCAACTCCTCTACTAACCAGTTTCACAAAGCTCGTTTGTAAAACCCTTGTGTTCGAGAGATAGCCTCAGTGAGTGGACCCGCCCTGATGTTTCTTTCTATGTCTATCTTAATCTCAAGTTCGCGGAGAAAACCATCTCCCGAATTGAGTAATACATGTCTTAGAATATATCTGGATATCTGATGGGACCTAGTTCATAAATGAACTCCAAATCCAAACTTCTTAGACTGTATCGTCAACTAAACCTAATCAGTATCCTACACCATGCCTCCCACAGTATCCTCTTGGACCACATGTCCAAACTACTGCCCCCTTCGACAGAGGGAAAACTATAACTCTGACAATCACTCCGTCATCCATGTCACCTTGGAAGCCTGGAATGATAACCGTCTTCGAAGGAGGCTGCCGTCATCAAATCCGTAGAACATCCACTTATGTTCTAAAACTGCTTCCGAATGTTTCTCCAGAATTGGATTAATATAAACTTATTGCAGCTAGTTCAAAAACAACATCTGGTGTGGTACTTGACATCTCATGATCAACTCAATTGCCTAAGCAAGTGATATGTTAATCATGCACATCCCTCTCCCCTTTAGTCTGTAAGACACCTTTAGAGAGGGAGACTCCATCACCTGCAGGTACACTACCATGCCAGGAGTCGTCCATTTTAAAATACCTTTAGAATACTATCTAAGTTCCCAGATTGGGAAACTACCCAAATCTAGATCTAAAACCATAAATCTAGTAACCAGAATATCAGATATTATATCCATATCCTTTGTGGAGAAACAACTGTATGACAACCATAGTATAATCGATCGTAGTATAGGAATTTTACTTCCTACTCTGTGTATGTCATCCAAATACCAGGACATCACACCCTACTACCTTCTTAACAGATCCATCCCCTATTCTAATGAAGTCAAACCCATGACTGTCATATCAAAAATAGATGATCTATCTCCGCTATATCTGCTCTAGTCTATAAATAGACATAAGCTACTTGCCCACTATGCTTCCGCTGCTCCCACTGACCACAACAACCCTCTGGCAGAATAATATATACGTGCACTTCTAAAGCTAGTTTAGAACGACACTATACTCATCCTCCTGCCGGGTCTCATAGCCTGGAACAGCAGTGTGTCAAGTCTGGGTAAACAAGAACCTCCCTGTCACCTTCCTTGAGGCTACCGGAGCATCTCTCGGGTGCCTGAGGTTACCCACCATATCTGCGGAGTGGCTAATGGAATGTCAAACTTGATCGAATCTTTAGTTCCTATTAAATTTTTCCGTAATCGTTTGCGGTTCTGGAATCTCATCCAGTTCTACCATACTCCTACTACTGTTTTCTGAAAAAAATCCATTTTACTAAAACTGTGGTGAGTCAAGAACAATATCACTATTGATCTTCCAAATGGTAGAAAATCAACCCTCGTCATAGCCTGGGCCAACCCACAAATTGTCATTACAGAAACGTGCCTTGAGTTATCCAGAGTCTGGTTTTAAGTATAAGCCAGACAACTTCCCGTACCTTAACATCGTTAAGATATGAACCATTCTATATTCAATATAGAAACTTTAGCACTGATTTAATTGGAACCAGATTCAAATAATGCAGCTGTCTCCAGTGCATGTCAACTTAATGGAAAGAGGCCGATCAACATTACTCAACTTAAGAGTACATCCAATTATGCGTAACCTGAAAGAGAAACAAGTTTCTCAAAACCATTACTATCAACTGAATACCATACACAAGTATCTACATCTTCGATCACCTTGAAGAATCCCGATGGTTGCAACACCTGGTTCTCTACTTTATTCTTTTACCTATAACTTCTTAAAACTTAGAGCTTGTATTTCTACGAAACACATATCTAAAAACTAGAGAAGTCACAAGCAAACAGAATATAGTACGAGGACCAACCCCTTTGTCCTAATGGACATTGGACAACATACAATACTCTGTATAAGTCCGCTGAGTTGAATAACTCAAAACCTGTGCATCGTAGGTTGAAAACTGTACTTATGGTTAAGAACTACTCCGCTGTTCAATGCTCCTTACCCAATAGTCAACTGATATAGGTAAATGTCACGGACATAATTTCAAAAAGTTATATCTCACTTTATAAAAATAAACGTACAGATATATCAGTTTGAAATTGGTGCACAACAACGGATACTCAAAACCAAATACTTGTCGTCCGGCAAAAAACCCAGGCGATTTCCTCAAATATCACCAATTACAATGAATTCCGATATAACGAGGATGATCGCCTAATTCCCAATAACTTACTCCCACTCATCATCTGTAAAACCATACGGATGTGAGAATCATACCTGGTAAATATATACCCTGGAGTAAGTATCTAATCGGGAAAACAGTTTTCCTTTCACAACGCATAATGAAACTGAAACATGAAAATGTTTCATAGGGGTATCCTGGTATTCCTAGTAATGCCTCTTCCATAATCCAATTCATGACTGTAACCGTATATTTCTTTGCCATCTCTCCAAATCCCTTTATTTGTCTTTAGTCGTTACCTTCTGTACACCATCATTAGGTTAAATGGTTTTCTTCCTTCCCTACCGTTCGGCACCAGCCTATGGTTTGGAAGAAGACTATCCAATAAGCGTAATAGGTGTATACTCCTAATCCTAGGAGTACTCGCAACCTGAGAGAAGGTGATGATAAAAGACAACTGAATAAACCTTATTCTGTTCCTCCTTAACTGGAGAAAAGCAAAGGTGAAATAGGAGTGGTGATGATATACGCGGTTTGGTCGTGAATGATATCTGTCGCATTTTACTTTGCCTTCTTTCTAATCCCTTCATTTGTCTTTACTTATTACCTTCTGTACACCCTACTTAGGCTAATTGGTTTTCTTCATTCCCTACCTTTCGGCACCTGCCTATGGTTTGAAAGAAGACTATCTAATAAGCGTAATAGGTGTACTCTCCTAAACCAAGGAGCTCTCGCTATCTGAGAGAAGGTGATGATAAAAGACAACTGAATAAACCAATTCAATTTCTCCTGATCCTGGACCCATCCTCGAAGAAGTCCCTTCGAGTTCGTATATAACCATACGATGGGTTTATCCAATAGAAGTGGATGTTCGTAGTAATACGAGGTGTTCTGGAGAAATGCAAAGGGTAAAAGAAGGAGCGACAATGATGTATGCAACTCAGACAATCCAAAATCCAGTATTTTAAGAAGGTTCGGTCAACTTGGTCACTGAGTCATAGTCTAGGGTCGGTCAATAGTCGCTGCCAAAGAGAGAGAGAGAAAAGAAATACTCTGCGTGCACTCTAACCTAGATCAGAATGGTTATCATTTTATCTAATCAGGAAACCTCCCACTGTACCGTCAAATTCTCCCCCAAACCTGAAAGAAGAATTAGTCGGGATCACCCGAGGAGTAAACCAACTCATCAGTGGGAATCAGGATCCAACTCTCATCGCATGATAACGTGAAGGAATCCACTCACGTTATCACACTTGAGAAGGTATGTGCATGCCTGGCAAGTTTTAGTTTCTTTAGAAACTCCCGATATAGATTTTTGCCCCATGCTCTTATGACCTTGACTAAGGGCCAATAAATCATAAGTCACATGTCAAGTTCTGCCCGTCATTGTCCAGGTTAATTTGAACCCACCCGTACTCGCCCTTGACTAATGGCCAATAAGGCTGTACGGCTGTCCCAAACCAACGCATCTATCTATGAACATGTGAATATCCCAGCAGCTACCAATCACTATGTCTTGACTAAGGGCCAAACAAACATAGCTTGAATACTACTGACCATTCATATGAAATGACGGAGGGCTACGGCTAGTTTTTGGTGAAAAACCTTTAACGTAATGAACTTGATCTCGCTGAAGGAACCTGATAGCTTTTTACAAAAATATAGTGGCGAAAACCTTTGCTAAAGAGATCACTCCCGGTGAAGGGATCTCGGCTCTTTCCTCGTGGAATGAGGTGCAAGATATTCCAACTGAATACCGCGATGCAAAGCAACAAGTAATCGACTACAGTGAAGTTATTACCCTGACGCAAACTTCTGCCTAACGGGTCACTCCCGGTGAAGGGATCTTGGCCCTGCCTCATCGAATGAGGTGCAGGATATTCCAACTGAATACCACTGTGCAAAACAAAAGAAAACGTCCTTGTAATAACACTTTTTGAAAATTGTTCCAACAACGTCAAACAGGTTTGTTTTCCTTGTATTGATCAAAATCAACGCAGTCCCATCAATTAATCACACCAGAAAAGAACGAAAATAAAATGTATGTATATGCCATCCGCATTCGTCACTGGGTCTCGTCATCACCCGTTAGGTTATTTAACTAATGACAGAGCGGAGACTGGACTAGCACGGGTGCAAAATATATACAACATCTGCTAGTATATATACCAATATACAATAATCGCTCCAGACGTGATAAATGCAACATTACAGAAAAGTAATAAGCATCACAGAACAATACAGATAATCTGGGATCACCGGGTTTCACAGAGCCGCAACTGAAACCAGACGTTCCCCTGGTCGTGTGGATAGCCTGTGCAATGAAAACCTAGGCCCCTACGGGTGCGGCAAGTCACCCGCCAAAACCTAAAGCGAGGCAACCCCCTACAGCAAAGTGAATGGACCACCCTGCATTTCACGGAATCCGGTAACTTGAACACCCCTCCTTGGGTCAACATGTACCCCCTATGAGTGCGGCGAATAGTCTGCCAATTCTAGAGTGAGCCCCCCTGCCTTTCAAAACCATGAGATGCGGACCCGTTGCCCTCCAGAACCCGGCTATCCGTGCACTCCGTCGTGGGGTAAACCTAGTACAGAAATGAAAATATGTACAACGGGTACATCGACCTCAACCCGGTCATGCCCCAAAAGAATAATATACAAACAGGCAGTGACGGCAGTCCACATGTTGGACGCTCGCCCCGCAATATCAAATGTACAAATATATCCAAACTGTACTACCATTGTACACAGCTATTCACCAAGACAAATCCGCAACATCACAGCACACCACAGAATATCAACGTGAATGTCACATTCGTAAACCCGTCTAAAAAGACTATAGCAATTAGACACGATTTACCGCTTGAATGACATTCACGGTCGGAGATATAATGTAAGTACTGTAAACTAACATATTTAAAATCTCGATCGACAAAACTTCCTAAAGTGGGCCCCAAGTACAACTCCAGAACTCAAACAAAATCTGGGCCCAAACAAAATATTCCAGAAACCACAATTCCACATGAAAGACACCCAGAAGAAAAATGGTGCACTGAAGCCCTAAAACGGCGGCGGAACCGCGGCCAATACATGGATTGTGCGGCGGTTCCGCGGCGGTCTTGAAGGTTCAGTCGACCAAATTTCTTCCAGAGTCTTAGAAAAGCCTGCTCGATTTTCTGACATACTCAAAATAATTTTTAGACGACAAAAAAAATTCGACAGAAACTTTAATTTTCGAATCGCGGTTTTGGAAATTTCATTCGATCGATATTTTAAACATGTTAGAGTAAGCTCGTAAAGGTTAATGGCATGGCTCTGATACTATGTAAGTCTACGGTAGCGACCCGGCCAATAATCTGAGGCCAAATGCGGAACAAAAATTTTTACAACTGGCGCTATCGCATACTATAACCCGGATCTAACCATTAACGATAAACTAGCTAACTACAAAGATGATAGAAAGGCTATACCGATCGATCCGTGTCCTTCGGTCTTTAGCCACCATCACCATCTCCTTGCGGCTGCTGCGAACTCGCTCGATCTCCGATCTCCTCGTCGAGGTGGCACCACGTCAACGAATCTTTATACGGGCTCCCGCCTCTATACCGAGACAACTCGGACATGAAGTATGCTAACCGACATGTCCAAGATGAAGTAGAGAATGAGTGTGAATACTTTGTCTCAAACACTCTATAGTTCTCATCACATGAGAGGGTTAGGGTGGACGTTGAAGAAGATGCAAGAGGGATGAAGAGTGTGAGCTCAAGATAAATCAAGTGAGCAAAAACACAACCCCAAAACTTAAGTTAGCTGCCCACTTCTCTTGTGTGTGATATATATGAGGTTTTGTGTTGGAGAAATAAAGAAAAAATCTTACCAAAATATCTCCAACTCAACCCTAAAATATTTCACCCAAAACAAACTCAATTAATTCATCATGAGTTAGCATGAGTCATTAGTGAACATGCTAGAACTAATGAGTCACCAAAAATGAGTCATACTTTCCAAATCCAATAATCATTTAAGCCAAAATGATTAACCCAAAAAGAAATGCATCTTCTAAAGTAATCTCGTAACGGATTACGAGAATACCCCTCACCCGTATATACATACATGTATCCGTATTCCGACCGAATACGAATACGATGAGACTAAAATATTCTGACTCAATATAATACTTGGATCCGGCTTAAACCAAAGCCCACCAGTATTATCTGTCCGAATCATGACATGTGCACAAGTGCACGTGCATGTTCGAACCCTGCCATAAAACCATACGTCCTCTATAACATTTTGCCCGAACTTGGGAAACTATCTGTCGGGGACTCTAAACACTCGTCAATACCCTGGCAGTGGGTTTAACCACAAGCACGTCAGCGGCACTAGCTGTGCATAACGGCTGCCCATGTACTGACCGAAAGGGAAGCCGATGAGTGAATTCATCCTGGAACCCTACTGAGCCTATCAGTGGCAATATCCGTACAGTCCGGTCCGTTCGTCTATGAGCATCGCATATTGGGCCTAGGGGGCTGGTAACGTCAGACCCCCAAAAGCTGTATAAGTCGTGTCGGAAGGTAGCCCTGAACACCCTGAGAAACTACTGGAATATCTACCAGTAATTCTCACCTGCCTCAGCCAAGGACTTGGTGTAATGGCTCTCCTAGACACGGCGCGATCTCACCCCCAATACCGGGAGAGACGAGTCCCCTGCCGATCCGCTCACTGCCTCTATGTGGCTCGGGACTGTACCCAACTAAAACCTGTTTGCACGGCTCCTTTGAGCCGTGGTAGGGTAGTAATCTAAGCACAGTGGGAACTCACACAAGACAAATGACGACCTTAGGTCGATGAACTAACCTGTACACATGTCACCAGGGAACTGCTATCTGACGCTAGGTATAAATACCAACTAGCAGGTTCCCGGCGAGTCCTGTCCGGTGCACTCATAACCCAATGAGCACCTATATACATCTTAGGTGAACCAACTGACACCAATGGGTTGTGAGACCGGCCACCGTCCTTCGTCGGGGTCTCGACTGTATGCACTAGTCTACTCCGGAGTATCGATACCCTGTCTCGAAACTCCCACGACTAGGGACCACTTTTAAGGATGTGCTTATGGACTACCCAACTCTCACGTATATGATCGCCATCATACTGCTGGTAGTCAAGCAAGAATCCTAAGGGCTCTATCAACGTGTAATAGTGATCATGTCACATAAAACTGTACACGATGATAAAGGCAAACCAGATAGCATACTATCATTTCGAGTAAGACTGTCCTACCGGTATAGGTCCTCCTCAATCATTGCAATCACGTGCCTGCGATCCAATAATTGACTTTGAGGGCACTACGACCAACAAATCCCTTGGAGCGAACAAGTACGGATGGTATTATCCTCTCTGGTCGAAACCGCACGATTTTGTCCTTTGGAGCGAACAAGTATTGTCACGCCCCGTTTCCCAATAGAAGGAAACGGTGACGTGGCAAGCCCGCGACGTAATTATTTCGATAAGGTCATTTTCCGGAATAAATACGCTAAGCGTAAAAGAAGCAATATAAAATGACAAGAAAATTAACATGAGATTTAAAATTCAACAACTTTATTTATATTCAACTTGATTCATTTACAATACATGATATCAACTGAAAGAAAAATACAAGAATGGAAATACCTAAACAAGTGGCATACATAAACTGAGAAAAAGATAACTAATCTAGGCCTGGGTCGTGATCGGTCCGTGCTCTTCCTCGGTAGGTCCACCTCCTCAGTCTCCACGATACCGATCAACATTCCAAGAAAACAAAAAGGGTGGAATGCTCGTTAGCAAACTTTCGCCGGTAAGTCCCCAAGATATGAAGTGAAATATAAAGTGTAACGATAAAGAAAAATATATATCATGAACAATTGATTATGAAGTATGGTGTGTCGGCATGTCGTTTTATGTAAATATGGCAAGTTTATTTAGCATGCAGTTCTATATATCATGGTAACTAACATGAGTAGAGTATAACATGGCCGTGTAGTGTAGGTATAGTGAACCTGAAGTGAAATGTAAGTGTCTTAATAGGTTTCTACTTGGGTATACTAATTTAACGTAAGTTTAAGGGTGAATGTCAACCAATCTCAAAAGTGTTTTCGAACCCAATAGGCTGTAATCCAGGGGTAAGGAATTACGGGTCCGAATCAAGTGTTAGTAACGGGACTTCAACCTAGTGTTGAAGTATTCCAAACTCAACAGGCTGTAATCCAGGAGTACGGAAACACGTGCCCTCATGATAGCTTGCTTGTGTTAGTAAACATGGATTCATGATCTAGTGGGACTTCTGAGATTTCGTTGGATTCACGCATGAACTACCCCAACACCCCGTGTATTCTACGTTATATTTAAAATTACCGGTCTTACTCGAATCCATGAATACATTAAGTTTTCAAGATTGAGTTCATGTATATATTAAGTATTCATGTATTCATGCCAAGTTGTATTCATGGTTCGAGTCAAGTCATAGTATTCAAATATTCATGTTTTGCTTTAGTCAAGTTCAAGTATTCTGATTCATGATCAATGGTCAAGTATACCTGTTTGAGTTCGATATTGATTTCGTGTGTTCAAGTTCATGATCAAGTATTCATATTTTCTTTTGATGGTTGAATTCAAGTATTCATGATCAAGTATTCGTGTTTGGTTTTAGATTCAGGTTTGAGTTTGGATTCAGATTTGAGTTAGACTCAGACTTGAGTCAGACACTTGTAACTGATTTAAATCCTGAATTAGGTTCGAGAGTTATTGATAACTGCTGCACATGGACGGCACGATTTGTGTCTTTTTCCAAGACAATTACCATTGTTAGGAATATGTATGCCTTAGAGACCATTATTGTATGATATAGTGGATACTTGGATATATATATATAGAGGACTTTCTTGCTCGACATGAGTATGTTATCTGGTTGCTCTTTATCTTAACTTGTACACTACTATTATTATATTGTCTCTCTGATACATGTTGATAAAACCCTTAGGATGTTAGCTTGACTGCCAGGACTATGATGCAGATCATACTAGTGGGGCTTGGGTAGTCCGCAAGCACATACTTTAACAATTCCTAGTCAAGGGAGTATCGAAACAGGGCATCGATATTCCAGAGTAGACTAGTGTGTACGTTTATTGACCCTGTATGAGGCGATGGTTGATCTCACATCCATTAGTGTTTGACATCAAAGATTGTACACGGGTGTAGGGTGTTTTTCGTCACCCCGTTGAGATGGGAATACGCGCGCTTGTCAGGCACATTACAGATTCCCCCTGTCTAGGGCAGGCTAGGGTTTATTGATTGTGGGGATCCGAATCTCCGGCAGCTGCGGACTAACCTGCCGTTAATTACCCCTCGCCTTTGGAGCGAGAGAACCTTCGATTGACAGGTCAAAAAGGTCATGCGAACTCAATGTGCAGTATTGTGTTTTGAAGGGATGTTGCATATATCTGGGGCCCCGCAGAGTTTTTACGGGGGTCCCGCTACCCAGATAGCAGGCCGGGGGTCAAGAGGGCTAGCAGCCCCCTTGCGGGGTGCGGGACAGCGCCCCGTTAGAAATTTTTTTCTAGCGGGGACAGTGTTGTGGAGCATGTGTGTGTGTGTACATATACATATACATATATATATATATATATATAAGAAAGGGGGCATCCAAAGGATGCGTAGGAGAAGGCGCCAGCGCCTCACGTGCGCGGCACGTGGACACTTGGGCGCTGGCACTAGCACTTTGGGTGCGAGCGCCTCACGTGCCCAGCATATGGGCGCTCGGGCGCTGGCGCGAGCGCCTCATGTGCCTGGCACGTAGGCGCTTGGGCACTCGGGCGCTGGCGCTTTGGGCACGAGCGCTTTACGTGCCCGGCACGTGGGCGGTTGGGCGCCGGCGCTGGCGCCTCACGCGCCGGGCATGTGGGCGCTCGAGCGCTGGCGCTCGCGCTTTGGGCGCCAGCGCCTCATGCGCCCGGCACGTGGGCGCTCGGGCGCTGGCGCCTCATATGCCCGGCTGGACGCTCGGGCGCTGGCGCTAGCACCTCACGTGCTCAGCAAGTGGGCGCTCGGGCGCTGGCGCTGGCGCCTCACGTGCTCAACACGTGGGCGCTTGGGTGCTAGCAGGAAAAGGGACTTGGTCCCTGCACAGGGAGCTATGCTCCCGATTTGACTTATGGAGTTGAACTCCTAGAAAGAAAGACTCTTCTCTGTTTTTATATATGGAGTTAAACTCCCAAAAGTTTTGATTTGTGGAGTTAGACTCCAAGAAATCCTTGTAAATGCTCTAGGGGACCCCTTTCTTCTTCTCTGAGCCTTGGATCTTTCCCTAAATGGGGTCTTTGGAGATGGGTCTCCTCCTTCCTCTTCCCTGTTGACCGGATTAGAGAAAAGGGAAGTATGAGATTTTAAAAATCTCTTATTTTTTAGATTTGATGGAAGATCTGAGTTTCCCTTTGTGGGTTTTGTGGTGAAAAACTATTTAGTTTTGGAAGAGGAAGAGTAAAACTCTTGATTTAATTCAAAAGAAAGAAGAAGGTTTAGAACCTTGAGGAAGGAGAAGGAGGCACGGGAACCCTTGTTTTTGGGGAGAATGAAAATGTCTATTTTTTATTCATCATCATGTTGCCTTATATAGGCTTACACATTTACATATAGCCTCTTGGGCTTTACGAAATGGCATTTTGCCCATCCCATATCTCATGTGCTATTTCTTTTTGCACATAAGCCATGGGCTTTACAATAATTTGGCTTTATGCCCATTTTTCTTACATTCATGCACAAAAAATTACATCAAAATTATTTGTTACATGATTTTTATTTTGGCATGGGGAGGCCGGCCGCGGGGCTCGACTTGGGTATGGGCCCACTTGCTTGGGCTTGGGCCCGCTTACTTGGGGTTGACCTTGACTTTGACCCGGTCAACTAGGGTGCAAATTTTGACCCCAACAAAGTGCCCCCCATCAATAAATGCACACTGCGCATATGAGTTATGTGCATGAAATTGATGGATCTTGAAGCTGGACTTCGAGGTGGAACATCATTCCGGAGGCGGAGCATCCCTCGGGGAGCATGAGTCCCGGGGATCGGAGCATCATTCCGATTTGCGGAGCATAATTCCAGGGTCGGAGTATCATTCCGAAGAGTCGGAGCATAGTTCCGATTTGCGGAGCATAATTCCAGGGTCAGAGTATCATTCCGAAGAGTCGGAGCATAATTCCGAGGATTGGAGCATAATTCCGAGGATCGGAGCATAATTCCGAAAAGTAGAGGCATGATTCCAGGGATCGGAGCATGATTCCGATGAGCATAACTTCGGGGATCGGAGCATAATTCCGAGGATCGGAGTATCATTCCGAAAAGCGGAACATGATTCCAGATATCAGAGCATGATTCCGATGAGCATAACTTCAGGGATCGGAGAATAATTCCGAGGATCGGAACATCATTCCGGGGATCGGAGCATGATTCCAGGGATCGGAGCATGATTCCGATGAGTGGAGCATGATTCCAAAGGGTCGGAGCATAATTCCGACGAGTAGAGCATGATTCCAAAGGGGTCGGAGCGTGATTCCAACGGGCGACAGACATTCTGACCGAAGCACAATTTCGATGCAGAGGTTGATTCCCAGGCGAAGCATAATTCCGACAGGGAAGGCAGATACTCCGAGGCGAAGCATGATTTTGACACGGGGTACATTCTGAGACGAAGCATGATTCCGGCGTAGAGCTTGTTGGCTGACTTGATTCCGAGACGAAGCATAATTCAGACAGGGAAGGCAGATACACCGAGGCGAAGCTTGATTTTGACGCGGGATACACTCTGAGATGAAGCATGATTCCGACGCAGAGCTTGTTGGTCGACTTGATTCCGAGGCGGAGCTTAATTCCGACGAGGAGGTCGCTGGTTGATTTGATTCCAGGGTGCAGCATAATTCCGATGAGGGGGTCGCTAGTTGACTTGATTTCAGGACGAAGCATAATTCCGATGAGGAGGTCGCTGGTTGACTTGAGTCCAGGACGGAGCATAATTCCGACGAGGAGGTCGCTGGTTGGCTTGTCCTCGGTACGGAGCGTCTGCGGTCGACGTTTCCACGGCACGGAATGTCACTGGTTTTGATGTAGAGGATGATTCCTAGGCGAAGCATAATTCTGACAGGGCAGGTGGATACTCCGAGGCGAAGCAAGATTTTGACACGGGGTACATTCTGAGACGAAACATGATTCCGCCGCAGAGCTTGTTGGTTTGATTTGATTTGGGTTGACATCAACATCGCTACACTGGAATATGGTACTAGGAGCGAATCAGCATCTGTCTTCGAGAGGATTTGGGAATTTTGGTTTTGGTCGGCATCTGCATTGCTGCACTGGAATAATGCCAGGAGCAACTCAGAATAATGTCAGGAGCAACTCATCATTTGCCCCGGGAGGATTTGGGAATTGGTTTTTGGGTCGGCATCAGTATCGCTATACTGAAATATGGTACCAGGAGCGAATCATCATTTGCATTTGCTTGTTAGGAAGCGATGGCTCAGGAGACAGTTTTAGGTCCCTATCACCTAAGACTTTTCAATTTTATGAGCCGTAAGGTTCCGATAAAAGTATTTTCTCTCTACGAGTCGTAAGGATCCCGTAAGTGTATTTTCTCCTTAGGAGTCGTGGGAACTCCCAAGTGTGTTGCTCCTTTGTGAGTCGTAAGGATCTCACGCGGGAATTTTCTCCTCATAAAGTCGAGAGGACTTTGCGAGTGCATTTCATCTCCTTTTCACGAGTTTGCGACCTTTCGGGTTTTCATAAACTCACAGGCAGTCCTGCTGTTTTTACTTACAGAGCCTTTTCGGGTTTTCATCCGTGCCCATTTTGCTTGTGGACATACCTTTTTTTTAATCTTCACCGCCTGTGGGACTTTGAATGTAGTCTCACCGGTAGGACTTGGGAGAGATTGTGATCGTTTTACGCCCGTGGATTATATACGGTTTTGCAGGATGTATGATCCAGACCGTAGGGCCGAAAAAATTTCAGGGCTTTGTTGGCATCTGCATCGCTGTACTGGAATATGGTACCAAGAGCGACTCATCATTCGCCGTTGGGACATTCAGAGTTTGGTTGGCGTCTGTATCACTGCACTAGAATATGGTACCAGGAGCGACTCATCATTCGCCGTGAGGGGATCTCTCTCATTTCCAGTTTAATGACTTAGGGGTCATCTGTTCCCAGTTTAACGACTTAGAGGTCATTTATTCCCAGTTTAAAGATTTAGGGGTCTATTGGATCAGAGTTTGGAATTTTGGGGTTAGGGTAGGCATCAGCGTTGCTAAAACTGAAGCACATGTGCCAGGAGCAATTCATCATTTGTCGTTCCCTGTTGGGGAGCGATGGCTCTTTGATCGTCCCGAGCAAACTAGTTTATTCAAGAGAAGGAGAAAAAAGAAAGGAGAAAACTAAGCACACTTTCGTAGGCAAACACGATTGCACTGAGCACGTGCAATAAGCCGTTAAACCCCTAGGTGTCCCTAGTAGGAGGAGTATTGTCTCCTGAGGGTTTTCAGCCGATTACACCCACAAAATCCTATAACAAAAAAGAGATGGTGAAATTTACATATAAAGATAAGAACCATAAAAGAAAGACTTTGAAAATAAGAGTTTCCAACTACACTAGCTTTTCAGTTGTCATGAGCCCTATCTTAATAGTCATGAGAAAATGTTAGAAATCACATCATCCCTCAATAAAATATTGTCTTTATTCTTCATTCCTACCTTTCATCCAAACATCGATCATATACCCCTACGTGTGAAATGGACATCCCTACACTCGGAGAATTCAATTCAAGCTATCATACTCTTGTCCATCTACCTCAGTACTTTTTAACTTGATGAATATTTAGATTTGCTCACACATTTTCATGCGACCATTAATACTTCTTGAGGTACTAACCGACCGATTACTCATGTGTTTGCTGATTAGGTGATAATATTTTCCTCGTCTTGCACCACCTAAGGCTTAGCAGTGACTCCCAGACCAGTTGGCCTTAGGGCACTAGGTGAAGAGGCACCCTCGCTATATTTTTTTATTGCTACCTTGGCGATAACAAAACCAGTGTTCATTTTTCTTTTCACCATTTTTATATTTTCTTCATATTTTTTTCATTTCCTTCATACTTTGGCTTTTAGACAAGAGCATTTCAAGGTATCCTCTACTATCCCAAGTTTCAAGACGTGTGTAAGTGCAAATAGTAGGGTATCAACATTCAAATGTTTAGCTTCCAGAATAGAAACTATTTTTCAGACTTATTTTTATCCTCAGATTAGTGACTTCCTTCATCTTACTAACCCTTGGGACAACAGCTCATAACTACTTATTACTAGTTCGTTTAAGAAAACTTCTAATTTTCTTGGTTTTCTTAAATTATTCCTATCTTTTGGATGTAATTTTTCACTTTCTACTCTTTCGTTATAAAAGAAATTTTTATATATATTTTTAAAATTTTTTTTTTGAAAATGTTGTGCTTATGCAAAATATGATGCAAATTGATGTGTAAATAAGCACAAATCTCCCCTAAACCTGTTTACAGCAGTGTCCTCACTGCTGTCATCTGCTGGATCACAAAAACCTGTAAGCTTGGGAGGACATTATTAATGGGGGCAAGAATATATGAAAGTGAAAATCCTCCCCCAAACTTATTTTTGGCTCACAAATTTGAGGACAAAAGTTATGTTCAAGAGCCAAAAAGATACCCCCCAAACATGAGTTAGACAATACGAAGCATTTTAAGAGGGGGTAAGTCATTTGGTCAAAGTAAGACTTTACAAAGACCAAAAGTTAATACCAACCATTCAAAGATTTTATCAGTATAGCGTATAGGTTGGTGGAAGAATGTGTTGTATCGAGTCAAGAAAAAATGGGGAAGGGATAAGAGGTGGTCTGGAAAGGGTTTGAAATTAGAGAAAAGAAAGAATGAGGATGAATGCGAATGATTAGGAAGAAGGAATGGTGACGGTTCAAGCTCTATAGGTGGAGATTGATCAATCACAAAATCCGTATTGTTTAAAAATTTAAGTTCGTCAGCAAAAAGTTCTTCAAAACTTTTATCAATGGTGTAATTGAACATTTTGCTGTGAAAGAGTTTTGTGCCAGAATTTATCCTACTTGATTCATCAAAAATCATTAAGGCAGAAGACTCGAAAAACTCATCTACCTCATTTTCAAAAATATCCAAATCAAGTTGAATTTATGGTATTATTGAACTTGAATTAACGGATTGTGATTCATCAAAACTCACTGAAACTATAAGAACAGAAGAAAAACCGGAGAAAGTAGAAGGTGAAATGGGTAAACAAATTGGTGTGTCGAGTATTGCTGAACCAGATGTGGAAGATGGATGCTGTATTTCTTCGGGTATACCTTTATCATCAACTTCAAGACATATTTGGGGTTCGGGAAGAATTAAAGGCTCAAGATGATGACCACAAGGAAGTGAAAGGATTTGATGAATTGGTGGGACAAAATCATCCAAAATTTCGGGTTCATCAATCAATATATCCCCAACGTCAATCATCTCATTCAAGTGAAGGTTAAAATTCTCAAACACCTCATCAAAAGTATGGTTTTCAATCAGTTTTGATTCAAGAGTGGAGGTGTAGAGATCACAAGGGTTGGGTATGGTTTCACTTGAAATGGACCCTTCACAGTCGGGTAAATCAAACATTACAGTCACACAAGTTATCAGACATTCTATTTGGTGTACTTGATGAATCTATGAAACTGGAGTTGTGGATTTCAGTTTGGAATGGGGTGGTTTGATTAGGAAGGGTGTACAGTTCTGTCTCACTACCCAAATTCTCATTTTGTCCTATGCCCGAATCATATACTGAAAAATTTTGGACAGGTTTGAAATTCCTTGCTTGCAGCCACTCTGTTGTTTCCTTCCTAATTTGGTTCGACAATTCCAGAAATTTTTCTAATGTCTGCTCCAGACTAGACTTGGGTTGATAATGGGTTTCAGTATAAGATTGAAAATCCTGTGGATAATTAAAACTCCCAAATGATTGATTAGAAGAACTGTCTAGAGAAGGTGGAAAAGTCGGATTAGATTGATAGGAATAGAATAGTTGCGAAAATTGGGTGGGAGTAGGATCAATATTATGATAAGAAGAATATTGATATGGGTTGGTTGGTTGGCTATTTTCAATAGACATCTTATATGCCACAAACCGCCTATCAAACTCTTCTCTGGACAGTGGTGGTGATGGTTGATATTGGTCCGGGTTGAAACTTTGGCCTCTAGCCCTAGCTATGTGCTCAGCAATTGACATTTGTCTAGGGGCTTCCTCACTCTGGGTATCAACTGAAACAGGTGTAGGATTAGGATATGGTTGATAAGACCTAGATTGGGGTGACCAACTGTTTCTTCCTGCTTGTTCTATATGGTCTCTTAAGGACATGGAAGAGCCGGACGGTATACCGAAGGGATTACGAAAACAAGAAATATCTGGTTGTGGACAGCAAAACTCGGCAAGTGTTCTTCTGTTTAGGTCACCCATTATAAGAAGAGAAGAAGGGGAAAGGGGTAAAAAGGGAAGAAAATAATTGGTTTGTTTTGAAAAATGACGAATTTAGACAAATCACATAAAAATGCACAAACAACCCTAGAACTATGGTTACCTAGGTCCAGTCTCTAGACCACTCCTAGACTTCCAAAGGATAAGCCGCAGGATCAATCCTCTATCGCCTCTTTACTACTCTTGTAGCCAGGTAAGTGTCAGGTAAGTGGGAAGCTCCCCACTACGAAAGTAGTGGTCCTAATTAAGTAACCACTTACCTTAGACACACTTACCTAGACACCACAAAAGTAATGCGGATAAGCGATAGATTACCCACGACCTTCCTCTATCCTTATTGAGCGCGACAGTCCTTAGAGTCTGGTCTAGATATTTTTTAAATTAATGTAGGGTTGATGCAGATACTCGGTTTGTGATTTGTGGGGCTTAGGAAGGGTGATGAAATCCCCACCTAATCTGGATTTGGTCTTGCCCCTTAAAAATCCGTATTAAAATATGAAATAACAAATCGCAAAACAAAACTTTGCAAAAAGATTTTTTTGAGCGGCAATATTTTGCAAAGAATCCTGCAGAAAAGAGATTTTATTAGATTTGAGAGGAGAGAGGAAGAGGTTAGAATCTTACCAGAGAAGACTGAAGCCCTAGATCCTCAGTTGTGCCGCGTTTTCGCCGCGGATGTGCACCTTCTGTCGCGGTTCCGCCATCGACTTGAGGGATCAGGTGATGAGTTTTGCTATGTGGCCTCCTGTACTCTTCTTAATCTTGATGAATGTCTCTGTCTCTCTGTATCCTTAAGTATGTGACTCCAGATTTCCTCGCAAAATTCACACAATAATCGTTAAATATACAATTTGCAGTTTTGTTTTATTTATGATATTGATCGTATAAGAATTCAACACAAATAGTAAGAATAAAAAAATTACGCACGTATCCTCGGCAACGGAGCCATTTGATTGATGTGAAAAAGTGTTTGTAGTTAACCGCAATCAATAACGGTGTCGCGTGTAGTTAGACCGAGATGAGTACGGGTCGTCCTCAGGGAAACGTTGAATCTTTTACTCTTACTTTAGACGTGTTGAAAAAGAGAGGAGGAATAAAGAATTTTGTGAATGGTTTCTAGATCTACATTAAGCAAGAATGCAAAATATATAGATCTAGATTATTTTAGGGATATAGTTAATATAATAAGAGGGCTTGTAGGGTTCGTTAGGATTTAGTAGTTATGGACGATTAATTAAAAGTTACCCTTTTTATCCTTTAATAGATTTAAAACTAGAACGACAGTGATGCGTGTAGATTAGGGTTTCTGGAGGGAAAAGGAATCCCACTCTTAACCCTTATCTCGACACGGAACTCCGTTCATATCTAGCCTTTACCAAAACAATCATTAATCTAATCTCTAATCGCGGTCGGAACTAATAAAGAATTGTTAGCGCGCCCGATTATAATGTTAATGATTCTTTTGATAAAGTTCATAAACTTTATAGGACTTAAAAAAAGTTTAGGGATGTTCATCATCCATTAGCCTACCCTAATCCTACGAACCCTAACAAGCGGAGAATTACTCGCGCATGTTGGGAGAAAAAGAGATGGAGAGAAGTTGCATAATTAAACTACCGAGAAATAGAATAAGAAAAAGAAAGCTACCTTTATTAATCAACAATATTCATTACACTTGAATCCTTAGAAAATGATTACAATTTCTAGTTGCTTCTCAATCTCTTCTAAGGAGGTAGACAAACAGTTGATGATCAGCCTGGATGCGTGAGCCGTCTTGGACTTCATGATCTCGTCGGCTTGATAATTTTTCCAAGAGGCTCTCGGTCCATATTTATAGTCCAAAGCCAGAGACCCTTGCTTCCAAATTAGGGAAATAATAGTAGAGATTTCTCCACAAAAATTGCAGCAACTAAATCTTCAAGATTGCCGCGGATCCACGGCCCAAGAGGGGGTATGGCCGCGGATCCGCGGCCATTCAATCTTGTCCTTTGATTTTCTTTTTGGGGCATTTCTCTACTTGGCACGTGGAGTTCTCTGGAATCTTTGGATCTTTGAAATCTTCTCGTAGTTGCTGCCAGACTTGATCTCCAAGTTTTGCTTTCTTAATTAGGCAAGTTTTCTTTAACAACTTGATTTCTTGGAAAAATTCTGCACAACAACTTGGAAAAATTCTGCACAACAACTAAAATAATATTTAGTAGACTTTGTTCTACTAGGATTTGGTCAATGATATTATTTGCATACTTTTTCCTACAAAATGCTAATTATAATATATCAACACATGGAAAATATTATTTTTACAGATAAACCCTCATGTGTATGATATATTATAATAAAGACACTTTTTTTAATATGAAAATGGTAGGAAAAATGTAATAACAAATGTGCAGTTTTATCAACTGAACAATGGCTTAGGAGACAGGTTTAGGTCTCTATCACCTAAGACATTTCAATTTTATGAGCCGTAAGGGTCCCATAAAAACATTTTCTCCCTACGAGTCAAAAGAATCTCGTAGGTGTACTTTCTCCTTAGGAGTCGTGGGGACTTCCAAGTGTGTTTTTCCTTTGTGAGTCGTAAGGATCCCACGAAGGTTTGTTCTCCTCATGCATCGTGAGGACACATGAGTGGGGCTTCCCAATGGAGCATAATTCCAAGGGCGGAGACCGACCGCTGGACCGGTGATTGCGGTAGGGTATGGATATGATGAGAATTATTTGAGCCCGTGAATTGTATACGGTAGTCAATTTGGGGACCACCTGTAGGGCTGAGAGAATTTTGAAAAATCGGATTTTGGTTGGCATCTGCATCGCTGCACTGGAATATGGTATCAGGAGTGACTCATCATTCGCCGTTTTTTTACCTTTTTTTTATTTACCGTGATTGCTCTATCATTTCAGCTTTTCTTATCGTGAAGGTCGCGATTCCCCTATCATTTCGGCTTTTTATTCGCAGTTGCCCCATCATTTCGGCTTTATTTTCATTTTTATTTTTATTCGCTGATTTTTATTGCGAGTTGCCCCATCATTTCGGCTTTTTATTATTTTTTTTACTTACACTTCTTTTTTTTTATTTACACATTTTTTTATTTATACACATTTTTTTTACATTCCCAGTTTAACAACTTAGATGTCGATTGTTCCCGGTTTAACGACGTGGTGGTCAACTGTTTTGTATGAAGTTGGCGGTCGCAGCTAGACTGTTTGTTAACACGCCTTTAGACAGTTCTATCTCTCTTGCCTTGTATTGCTTTTCGACCCAATCTTTGAAGACGAAGTAGTCCTCAATGGCATGACCTAGCACTCTGTGATAGGGGCAGTATTGGGATCGTCGGTCATATTCGCTTCTTGCGGTCTTTTTGATTCTGGCAATTGTAGATCGTTTCTTAGGGTATCTTTGAATATTTTATGGGCTTTGTCCCTTCTGAAGGAATAGACCTTATCTAGTTTCTCTTTCAGTGGAGATTCTCTTCCCTCTCTGAACGCTGGCTTCCGAGGCTGGTTGGCATTAGGCCCGCTTATCCCTAGCTTATTTCGGTTAGCCGAAATGTTGAAAGATTTAGAATCATCGGAGTTTCCGCCTTTGTGATTTTCGTCTTTTCGGTTTCTCCAGGACCTATTGTTATTTTGGGAATTCGAGGAGGACTCCTGCTTTGAGCGCTCTAGCATCTGAACTTTCCTGGTCAGCTCTTGGAATGTTTTGAGACCTGCGGTGCATAGAAACGGGGCCATCCAATTGTTGAGATTTCCGATGAGGAGGTTGACAGATTGGTCCTGCTCTATCGGCGGTTCACATTTGACGGAGAGATTGCGCCATCAGGTTATGAAATCCGTGTTTCTTTCGTTGTTCTTTGGCTTTGTCCTTACGAGTTCGGCAATGGTGATCTTATCGCTGACACTCATGAACCTTTGTTGGAACAAAGATTCCATTTGGACGAAAGTTGTGACGGAGCTATCCGGTATGCTCGCGTACCAGTCGAAAGCAACATCAGTCAAGCTATTAATGAACTGGCGGAGGAGAAGCGCATCATTGCCCCCAGTATTCCAGCATGAGGTTTTAAAATGGGCGACGTGCTGATTCGCATTTCTCATCCCATCAAATCTTCCGAATTTGCGAATGACATAGCCGCTAGGAAATTCTACCAGATCATACTGAGCAGGATATGGTCTCCCACTGCTGCTAATATCCTTTTGCGCTTCGGCTTCGGCTACCAATGTTTTGACTTTGTTGGCAACCAAATCCATGATCCGGTCTTGAGTTAGCGGGCTACTGTCATCGGTAGACAAGAAATTCCCCGAGATAGGATGCAACTAACTTTCATGCGGTCCGCCCACCTTTGGATTTGAGGGAATAGGCGTCGGCCGTCTCTGGACACTGTTTCCCGGTTCATGAGCAGAGCCCTGCGCTTGATTGGGCGGCTGAGAGGCAACTTGGGCCGTGAGCCGTAAGACGACGTTTGTCAAGTCGTCAATCTTTGAGTAGAGCTTGGCCATCTCCTTATCTTTACTTCTGAGCCGTTTTCGGAGCTCCTGGAGAAGTTGCTGCTCTGCGGTCTTGGGACGGAAGATTAGCTCCTCTTCGCTTTCTGAGCCCAACTCCTCATGAACCGAGGGATCTCTCCGCTTATCAGCTTCACAGTCTTCATTACCTACCAGAGGAGGCTGTTCTTGGAATGTGGCAGCCATATTCACACTAGATTGGACTTGAGATGTAGTAGCCCCATCCTTGCTCTTGCTGTGTGTGCCCACCATGTAGACAGTGTGGACCATATATCCAGCCGTCTCTTTATCTTTGGCGGGGTGACCCTGTCCATGGAACCTCATGAAGTTCAGCATAACATGAGCCCTAGCCTTTTTGTTGGCTCTGTATCTGAGCCTTTTCTGTTTTAGCTTCTCGATTTTGAAGGCTTGGCAGACATCCGTTATCCAGGAAGCCATCGTGAGTCGATTGGCGAGGAGCTTAGAGAAGACACCCGATCGAGCAGTTATTGGGGACACTGCTGGAGCTTGCTTGAGACACCTTGTTTGTTTGTTGGTGTTGATGGCCTTGCCCCCAGCTAGGGCAATGGAGAGTCGTTCGGAAACGGACTTGCGCTTGGGCGGTGGTGCCCTCGAGATCACCACATTTGGCCTCTTGCCTTTCGAGGCCGGTTTGTCTGTTACCGGAGCTTGAGGAGCTGGAATGGCGTTAGCTGGCACGCACAGAATAGAACTGAACTGTAGCAGCGGCTCCTCCCACTGTCGCCTAAGACTAGCCGGGAAGACCGTCCTGGAGTCCATCTTCATCGTGTAGGAGATGGAAGCTGTGTCGAGAGCTGAGCTCGTCCTTGGAGAAATTTTGCTGCGTCCAAAGATTGCAATTGGAAACTTAACCTGCACAAAGAAACATGATTTCAGTACAGGCAATCGATATGTATATTGATTGAGTTCGCATGAATGTTTAACCCGAAATATGGGAGGAGAGATTGGTCCCACCGGGCGTGCCAGAATCTGTAGGGTGTTTTTTGTCACCCCATTGAGATGGGAATACACACGCGCTTGTCAGACGCATTACAGATTCCCCCTGCCTAGGGCAGACTGAGATTTATTGATTGTGGGGATCCGAATCTCCGACAGCCGCAGACTAAATTGCCGTTAATTACCCCTCGCCTTTGGAGCGAGAGAACATCCGATTGACGGGTCAAACAGGTCATGCGAACTCAATGTGCAGTATTGTGTTTTAAAGGGGTTTGGATATATCGGGGGCCTCACAGAGTTTTTACGGGGGTCCCGCTACCCGGATAGCGGGCTGGGGGTCAAGGAGGGTAGTAGCCCCTTTGTGGGTGCGGGGCAACGCCCCGTTAGAAATTTTTTTCTAGCGGTGACAGTATTGTGGAGCATGTGTGTGTGTATAAAAGTAAGGGGGCATCCAAAGAATGCATGGGAGAAGGCGCCAGTGCCTCACGTGCGTGGCACGTGGGCACTGGCGCTAGCGTTTCACGTGCCCGATACGTAGGCGCTCGGGCGCTAGCGCTGGCGCCTCACGTGCCCGGCACGTGGGTGCTCGGGCGCTGGCGCTAGCGCTTTAGACGCGAGCGCTTCACGTGCCCGGCACGTGGGCGCTGGCGCTGGCACCTCACGTGCCCGGCACGTGGGCGCTCGGGCGCTAGCAGGAAAAGGGGCTTGGTCCCTGCACTGGGAGCTGTGCTTCCGATTTGACTTATGGAGTTGAACTCCTAGAAAAAAAGACTCTTCTTTTTTTTATATAGAGTTAAACTCCCAGAAGTTTTGATTTGTGGAGTTAGACTCCAAGAAATCCTTGTAAATGCTTAAGGGGGCCCCTTTCTTCTCCTCTGAGCCTTGGATCTTTTCCAAAATGGGGTCTTTTGAGATGGGTCTCCTCCTTCCTCCCCCCTGTTGACCGGATCTTGGAGAAAAGGGAAGTATGAGATTTTTAAAATCTCTTATTTTTGAGATCTGATGGGAGATCTGAGTTCCCCTTTGTGGGTTTTGTGGTGAAAAACTATTTAGTTTTGGAAGAGGAAGAGTAAAACTCTTGATTTAATTCAAAAGAAAGAAGAAGGTTTAGAACCTTGAGAAAGGAGAAGGAGGCACAGGAACTCTAGTTTTTAGGGAAAATAAAAAAGTCTATTTTTTATTCATCATTATGTTGCCTTATATAGGCTTACACATTTACATATAGCCCCTTGGGCTTTACAAAATGGCATTTTGCCCATTTCATGTCTCATGTGCTATTTCTTTTTGCACATAAGCCATGAGCTTTACAAAAATTTGGTTTTATGCCCATTTTGCTTACATTCATGCATAAAAAATTACATCAAAATTATTTGTTACATGATTTTTATTTTGGCATGGGGAGGCCGGCCGCGGGGCTCGACTTGGGCATGGGCCTACTTGCTTGGGCTTGGGCCCGCTTACTTGGGGTTGACCTTGACTTTAACCCGGTCAACTGGGGTGCAAATTTTGACCCCAACAACGGGTGCTCATTAGAGAATAGGTACACCGAACAAGACTCACCGAGAACTCCTAGTTGGTACCATACCTATCATCAGATAGCAGTTCTCTGGTGACACTTGTACAGGTTAGTCTGTACACCCGAGATAATTATAGAGTCTTGTGTGGTTCCCACTATACTTTGATTTCCTTCCTACCACGGCTCAAAAGAGTCGTGCAAACAAGTGGATTTTGGGTACAGTCCCGAGTCACATGGAGGCAATGAGCGATAGGAGGGGTTTCGTTTCTCCCGGTATAGGGAGTTGATGTTGCGCTATACTCAATTGGTTATAACAACAAGTCCCTGGTCTGGCCTGATGAGATTTACTGGTAAGTGTTATCAGTAGTTTCTCGAACGGTTATAAGCCACATATCGGCATGACTTATCAAGTTACTGGGGTCTGACGATTCTACCCCTAGACTTGATATACGACATATCAGACGAAGAGACCGGACTGTACGGTAAATGTTGCTTATAGGCTTTGCGGGAGTTTGAACAAGCTTACTTGTTGATCTTCTATTCGTTCAATACCTAGGCAGCCGTTACGTCCAGCTAGTACCGCTGACGGCCTGTGGGTGACTGATATGATCATTACCTACTGCTGGCGTATTGACGAGCCTTTAGAGTACCACAAAGAGGTTTCCTAGCTCAAGCGAAACGAAATAGGGTACATATGGTCATATGTGCGGGAGCTTAATTAAATACGATTATGTGATATTGTATTCTAATCTCGCGATATTTGATATCAGTTAAGTTATATGTGATATAACCGGATTGTTGAATCAAATGTTCATTCAATGATATGTTATATGTATATATATTTGATATTGGCCGGTTATATATGATATGACCGGATTATTGAATCAAGTGTTGATTTGATATAATATATTGAATATTTGTCGGTTATATGTGATATGACCGGATTATTGAATCAAGTGTTGATTCGATAATTTGCTATACATATAAATGATATTAGTCGGTTATATATGATATAACCGGATTATTGAATCATGTTGATTTAATAATTTAATATATATTTATATTTAATATATTTATATATTAACTAATATTGTGCTCGTTAAAGATTTTCTTCTCTTGATTATATATAATGATATATATGTGTGTCTATATATATATATATATATATATATATATTTGTTTATATATAAAATACTATTGTGTCATGGTGGATGATACATTGAACATGGGTGTATGAGACTCACACCAAGGCTAAAGATAATTAGGGTAATTATTTATTTAGAGTAAAATCAAAATAAGGTGGAAATGAGCATGACTTAGATGCTTGTGGAAGCATGTAGAAGCCATGACTGATCCCACTTGTTTTTGTTTTACTCTAGATATTTTTAAACCCAACCATTATCTTTAGCTCATAGTTAACTCTCCACTTATCACTTGGAGATTTTTATTTTACCTTAGTTCATTTTCTTGCTCTCTAGCTTTTCTTGAGGTGAGAAAATAAAACGAGAAGGAAATTTCTAAATCGAGCAAAATTCCTACTTCATCAACCTACTCTCATCTAGCTCATAAGATTAGGTTGTTTACTTCACTAATTTTTTAATTAGTGAAGAGATAGTTTGAGTTAGAGAAACTTCAACATGGATCATCTTCGGCCTCGAAAACAATGTAGCAAGCTCGATCCTTTCTTCAAGTGGAGTCAAGAAGAGTTCTAAGGACCATTACTTGGAGTTCAGGGACTACTACTTGGAGCTATTGAAGTTAAGGACTTGGTCTACAAAGGTTGTAACCCACTTCACTTAGTGTAAAACTTGTTTACTTGCTTACGAACCCTCATTCTCTAGTTCGATTCTAGGTTAGTGTAGCTTAAATCTCTAGATTTTTAAAATTGCATATTTGATGCATGTGAAAACCTAGTAGAGGTGCTAAGACACACTTTCAACAATTGATGACTCCGTTAAGTTTTCTACCTTAAATAGGCAAGTATTCACTTTCTCCGGCTCCCTAGGGCTCAAGAGAATTGATCTCGCTTAAATCTATATTTACTAAAATTCTTAAATATTTTTTTATATAACTCGAGGGGGTTTTATGAAAAATATTTTTAATAAAATTAAAAATAAAGCTCGAGAAGTTATTTATATTATTTAGGGTTTTCATGGATGTGAATTTTAAGAATTTGAGGTATTTTAGTGATAATTACATAGCTTGGAAAGTTCATGGTATTTTATTCTAAAACTTGTCTTTTGTTGATATCTTAATGGTATTTTAGTGAAACTTGTAATCTTTCATTTTAAAAAATGTGAGTTTATTATATTTTGAAAATATATGTATTTTGTAATTTTATATAATTATTAAAAATTAATTTTATTTAATTAGAAAAATTCTTTTTTCTTAAAAACAGTATTTAAAACCTTTCGAGACCGAATGTTCCGTGAGGAGGTCTGCATCTCACTCTATTAACCCAAGGATGTGTGATAATTCACACCATCCAATAGCGGGTCCCCTAAAAAGGGTTGCAGAGGCTTATTCGCAAAAGAATTAAGAATACTGTCTTTAAAAAAACCGTTTTTAAAGTGAGTAGTATTTTAATATAATATTTTCTTCGTAACCAAAATTCACATAAAGGCATCATGCTATGAAACAAGAGTGTATGTGAGGGGTAGGTTGTTACCCCGTGAAGTTTTCTTAAGGTATGTTTAAGCGATACTAAAAGAGGTGATGTTTAAAGTTCATGGTATTTTAATGAAAACTTAAATTAAAGTTATTTTGCATGGAATTCTATGTCAAAATTTATTCTAAACATTTATAATTAAGATTACAAGTATTATGTAAAATTTAGATGAACAATATGTAAGAAAAAGATGAGTTTTTAGGATTTAGAGGATAGATATTGGTATTAACTCCACTTACCAATATTTGTTTTAAAATGAATATTTAAAGAAGAGAAAAGAAGATTAGAAGAAACTTACTACTAGATTAGCTCAAAGAAAGGTTAAAGAAGGAGAATTGAACTTCATGGTGTCGCGGAATCGCCGGAATTTGCTTCGATCCTCGCCGAAAGTTGATTGCTTGCTAACCTCTCTTTTATTCCACTTGTACTTAAGAAATTTTGAGAGTTTTGGCTAGAATTTTCAGAATGATATTGAGTCAAAGGGTGGGGTGGTATTTATAGTGTAGAATCAGGGTTCTGGAATTAAAATGGTGAATTAAAATATATTAAAAAGATAATAAATTGTGAAATGAAAAGTCTCTGTTTGATTGCAGGGAAATCAAACAGTGCACGGGAGTTAGGGGTAGGGGAAGAGTTAAGTGTGCAGAGCACGGAGGAGTTTGGACCAAGACCGACCATCCCCGCCAGCCCTACAGAGCATTTGGCCGGTCGATTTGGGGATTTGGGGTTTTGAATTGATGCCACGTATACAATTCGGTGTTTAAACCCTTTTGAACATGTTTGATTTTTCTGACTTTTCATTTTTATGTATATTGCACGTGTAAAATTTTGGGCTTCCAAAAAGTTAAAAAGAAAAAGTCAGAAAAAAAATAATGCGTCTGATGGGGTTCAAACAAGCTACGTCACAACAGTGCAAGGGCTTTACCAGTGAGCTACAAGTTGCTTCTTATTGTTATTTAGCAAAAGTAACTTATAACTCCAATTCATGCTGTGAAACTCTATTCTGTATATTAACAGAAGAATTTTCGTACTAAGATTTCAGAGCCGTTACATTCTACCCTTCTTATAAAAATTTCGTTCTCGAAATTTATAAAAGGAAGTTGTAACAAATTCAAGAAAAATTTGATTACAGCGGTGGTGAAAGAACTACTGATATTATATCGGAAGTGCATGAAAATGTTTAGATATATGAAAACACGAAAGAATGCAAAACTTGGAAAGGCTGAAGAAAAGATGGGAGAAGATTTACCAGTATTATCTTGACCTGCGGTTTCGGTTTATACGGCCGCCAAAGTGAAGCCTGACGTTTCGGCATATTTATTTGTGCATGCTGATACATCGATGGCTGACGGGGTCCGTGTGGAGGTGGTGCAGGAAGAGCTAACCGAGTAGGTGGAGCTTGAATAGCTGGTCTAGCTGCGGGGGCTGAGCCAGTTCGGTTGTGTGTGCAAGTTCCTATAGTGTGTGAGGGTGATCCACATATCAGACAAAGACCATTCGCTCGATGGAAATCCTTGACTTGGTGTCCAATTCTCTTACAATAGATACAGAAGTTTGATTCAGTCTCGGAAATGATCCTCCTTGGCCTCATAGGTGGTGATAGGAGAGTTGGCCTAGAAGAGGCTCCATCAGTAATCTGATTTGCAAAATGTTTCATACCGTTCAACTGTGGCCTTCTCTTCTTCTTAACGACAGCTTCATAGCGACGTGTTGACTTCAAAACTGCTTCATGTGTTCAGCATTCTCCCGTTGCTAGGGCAACCTGGATCTCAGGATCTAATCCTTGCTGGAAGCGCCTGGCTCTGATTTCGGTAGTAGGAATTAGATGGGCGGCGAATCTGCCGAGCATGGTGAATTTTGCATCGTACTCGTCCATCGACTTATCCCACATAGATCCTTATTGCAGGTGAACGGACTTCTGTTCCATCTCGAAGTGTGCGGTTTCTGGAAAATATTTGGCATCAAAGAGATCACGGAAAGTCTTCCACTCGATCGGTTGCTCAAGACGGCTCTCCCCGGCCTTCCATCAGACTCTGACATTGTCAGTAAGCTGGAGTTTTGCTCTTTTGACCCAAGCCACTTCTGGAACTTGAGTTGCGGCTAGGCCGTCTTCAATACTCTGTGCCTATTCCTCGGGCTCAAGTGGTTTCTCCTTCCCTGAGAAGTTCTTCGGGTGAAACGCTCGAAATTGTTTCACTCCCGGTGCTTCTTTCAGAGCGGATGACACTCTGTTGAAGGAGAGCGGTCTTCTCCTGTAAAATCGTGCTTTAAACCTGTTGACCTTCAAGTAGGCTTTTGATAGCCTCCAAAAGTATCGTCTGTTCTGTGAGTGGAGCGGCTACGGTAGGTGGAGGTGGTAGAACGGTAAGGATAGGTTGCGGTGGTGTACTTCCATCGTTGGTGCTAGGGTTGCTGGAAAAATCCATCACCTTAAATAGAGAAGAAAGATTAGGATATATTCAACGGAAATTGAATTGCAAGAAATGTAAAGTTGTCGAATCTCATATTTCTTGTTATATATTGCTTCTAACTTCATGCAGAATTGACCTGCATGGGCCGCCAACAAAATGTGTCACGCCCCGCTTCTCAATAGACGGAAACGGTGACATGGCAAGCCCGCGACGTATTTATTTCGAGAAGGTCATTTTCTGGAATAAACACGCTAAGCGTAAAAGAAGCAATATAAAATAACAAGAAAATTAACATAAGATTTAAAATTCAACAAGTTTATTTACATTCAACTTGATTCATTTACAATACATGATATCAACTGAAAGAAAAGTATAAGAATGGAAATACCTAAACAAGTGGCATACATAAACCGAGAAAAAGATAACTAATCTAGGCCTGGGTCGTGATCGGTCCATGCTTTTCCTCGGTAGTGTCCACCTCCTCAGTCTCCACGATATCTGACGAATATTCCAAGAAAATAAAGAAGGGTGGAATGCCTGTCAGCGAACTTTCGCTCGGTAAGTCCCCAAGATATGAAGTGAAATATAAAGTGTAATGATAAAGAAAAATGTATATCATGAACAATTGATTATGAAGTATGGTGTGTCAACATGTCGTTTAATGTAAACATGGCAAGTTTATTTAGTATGCAGTTCTATATATCATAGTAACTAACATGAATAGAGTATAACATGGCCGTGAAGTGTAGGTATAGTGAATATGAAGTGAAATGTAAGTGTCTTAACAGATCTTTACTTGGGTATACTAATTTAACGTAAGTTCAAGGGTGAATGTCAATCAATTTCAAGGGTGTTCTCGAACCCAATAGGCTGTAATCCAGGGGTAAGGAACCACGGGCCCGAATCAAGTGTTAGTAACGGAACTTCAACCTAGTGTTGACGTATCCCAAACTCAACAGGTTGTAATCCAGGAGTAAGGAAACACGGGCCCTCATGATAGCATGCTTGTGTTAGTAGACATGGATTCATGATCTAGTGAGACTCCTGAGATTTCGTTGGATTCACACATGAATTACCCCAACACCCCGTGTATTCTACGTTTATTTAAAATTACCAGTCTTGCTCGAATCTATGAATACATTAAGTTTTCAAGATTGAGTTCATGTTTATATCAAGTATTCATGTATTCATGTCAAGTTGTATTCATAGTTTGAGTCAAGTCATAGTGTTCAAATATTCATGTTTTGCTTTAGTAAAGTTTAAGTTCCGATTCATGATCAATGGTCAAGTATACCTGTTTGAGTTCGATATTGATTTCGTGTGTTCAAATTCATGATCAAGTATTCATGTTTGCTTTTGATGTTTGAATTCAAGTATTCATGATCAAGTATTCGTGTTTGGTTTTAGATTCAGGTTTGAGTTTGGATTCAGGTTTGAGTTAGACCCAGACTTGAGTCAGACACTTGTAACTGATTTAGACCCTGAATTAGGTTTGGAAGTTATCAGTAACTGCTGCACATGGACGGTAAGATTTGTGTCTTTTTCCAAGACAATTACCATTGATAACTCCGTTAAGTTTTCTACCTTAAATAGGCAATCATTCACTTTCTCCAGCTCTCTGGGGCTCAAAAGAATTGATCCCGTTTCAACCTATATTTACTAAAGTTCTTAAATATTGTTTTATATAACTCAAGAGGGTTTTATGAAAAATATTTTTAATAAAATTAAAAATAAACCTCAAGAAGCTATTTATGTTATTTAGGGTTTTCATGGATGTGAATTTTAAGGATTTGAGTTATTTTAGTGATAATTACATATCTTGGAAGTTCATGGTATTTTATTGTAAAACTTGTCTTTTGTTGATATCTTGATAGTATTTTAGTGAGACTTGTAACTCTTTCATTTTAAAAAATGCAAGTTTATTATATTTTGAAAATATATGGATTTTGTCATTTTATATAATTATTAAAAATTAATTTTATTTAATTAAAAAAATTCATTTTTCTTAAAAACCGTGTTTAAAATATTTCGAGACCGAATGCTCCGTAAGAAGGTCTGCATCTCGCTCTACTAGCCTAAAGATATGTGATAATCCGCACCATCCAATAACAGGTATCCTGAAGAGGGTTGTAGAGGTATATTCGCAAAGGAATTAAGAATATTGTCTTAAAAGAAAACCGTTTTTAAACTGAGTAGTATTTTGATGTAATATTTTCTTTGTAACCAAAATTCACACAAAGATATCATGCTATGAAACAAGAGTGTATGTGAGGGGTAGATCGTTACCACGTGAAGTTTTTCTAAGGTATGTTTAAGCGATACTAAAAGAGCTGATATTTAAAATTCATGGTATTTTAATGAAAAACTTAAATTAAAGTTATTTTGTATGGAATTCTAGGTCAAAATTTATTCTAAACATTTATAATTAAGATTACAACTATTGTGTAAAATTTGGATGAACAATATGTAAGAAAAATGGAAGTTTTTAGGGTTTAGAAGATAGATATCGGTATTAACTCCACTTACCGATATTCGTTTTAAAATGAATTTTTAAAGAAGAGAAAAGAAGATTAGAAGGGACTTACTACTAGATTAGCTCAAAGAAAGGTTGAAGAAGAAGAGTTGAACTTCGTGGTGTCGCGGAGTCGCCGGAATTTGTTTCGATCCTCGCCGAAAGTTGATCGCTTGCTAACTCCTCTTTTACTCCACATATACTTAAGAAATTTTGAGAGTTTTGGCTGGGATTTTTAGAATGATATTAAGCCAAAGGGTGGAGTCGTATTTATAGTGTAGAATTAGGGTTCTGGAATTAAAATGCATTAAAAAGATAATAAATGGTGAAATGAAGGGTCTCTGTTTGATTGCAGGAAAATCAAACAGTGCAGGGGAGTTAAGGGTAGGGGAAGAGTCAAGTGTGCAGAGCACGGAGGAGTTTGGGCCAAGATCGACCGTCCCCGCCGGCCCTACAGAGCATTTGGCCGATCGATTTGGGGCTTTGGGGTTCTGGATTGATGCCACGTGTACAACTCAGTATTTAAACCCTTTTGCACATGTTTTATTTTTCTGAATTTTCATTTTTATGTGTATTGCATGTATAAATTTTTGGGCTTCCAAAAATTTAAAAAGAAAAAAAATATGTTTGATGGTGTTCGAGCACAGGGTCTACATCACAGCAGTGCATGGGCTTTACCAGTGAGGTACAAGTTGCTTCTTGCTGTTATTTAGCAAAACTAATTTATAACTCCAACTCAGACTGTGAAACTCTATTCTGTATATTAGCAGAAGAATTTCCGTACCAAGATTTCAAATTCATTACAAGTATGGATGGTATTATCCTCTTTGGAGCGAACCGGACTCGAGAAAGGGCCAGTTCCCAGTTTATGTTGACTTGATACTTAGATCATGGCTTACTATTTGATAAGTTATAACAACCCGATTTCTATCTATCAAAATTCTCAAAGATAGAAATTCAACATTTGTCTGACTTTTACATATAGTTATATAATTATACTAGCAAGTGCAATAGCATGGGCACGGAGAGTGTAACGCCCCACGCCCCAGTACGGATGGTATTGTCCTCTTTGAACGAAACCGTACGGTTTTGTCCCTTGGATCCCTTGGAGCGAATAAGTATGGATGGTATTATCCTCTCGGGCCGAAACCGCACGGTTTTGTCCCTTGGAGCGAACAAGTATGGATGGTATTATCCTCTTTGGAGCGAACCAGACTCGAGAAGGGGCCACTTCCTAAGAGGTTACCCATTCTAGGATTTCCTTAGCCTGAGCACGCTTAACTACGGAGTTCTTCAAACTCCGAAGTTCCGGTTCATCTAAAAGGAGCCTCCGTAATTAAGGGTGGTATCATTATATTTATAATATAGTTCGGTCATCTTTTGGAATGTGTTTCAGGGATCCGATCCCATTGTTCTGAAGTGACTCCCTCATTCAGATCATCAAAATGTCCGCAACAAACCGCACTGAGTCTGGACAGAGCAGATCACCATGATGTCTGAAGACCGCATTGCTCTGGGGTATTACATTTTGTAAATTAGATCTGAAATAAATACCTTAGAATTTCTAAGACTAATATTTAGGAAGCAGATGGTTTAAGTGGCCTATTCTCACTTGAGTCTCGGGGAGCCGGAGATAATCAGTGTTTCACTTGCTTAATCTCTCTAGTTAAACATAGTTAGTTCAACTTGACTTGAATACTCGACTTGAACCGATACTTGAACTTGAATACTTGATTCGACTTGACCCGAATCATGAATACGACTTGACCTGAACACTTGAACTTGAGAATACTTGGACTCGAACTTGAATTGTACTCTCTTGTATTCATGGATTTCGGGCAAGACTAGTAATTAACTCTTGTAACCAAATCTATAAATTAAAATACGCGGGGATAACGGGTAGCTTGGTAAGGAACGTATAACGTGGCACGAGAGTCCACTAAAAGACACCTCTTGAATATATTTGTGCCATTGTCCCGTGGGTTATGATAGCGTCTTGTATATTTTGTACCTTAGTTCGTGGGGTACGACAGGCGACCCTCATATACCCGCATATCTTCTTTGTCAAACTACAAACAACCACGTTAGAATAGAATAACCAGTTTCATACACCTGTTATGCCTTAACATACTCATGTCTAATTAAACTCCTACCTGTTCGTTACTGCTTCGATTCATGTTCTATTTACATACACTTTAGTTATCATACTTATTTTCTTTTGGGGACTTATCGAGCGAAAGCTCGTCGACGAACATTTCACCATGTTTTGTTTCTATTCTTAGAATGTTCTTCAGACGACTTAGGGACAGAGGAGGTGGAACTGACGGAAGATGAGTACTCCTAGCTAGCTTCATAGACCGACTACTAGTTTCTTTCCGCACTTTACTTTTCCAGTGCACCTCATATTTAAGGCTCTTTGTATTGTACTTTAATATATTGTAATCAGTTATAAACTCTTTGAATGTAAATATAATTGGATTTTATTTCACTTGTCTATTCTTGTATATTTTATATTGCTTATAAACGCTTAGTGTATTTGTTTCGAAAAAGGATCTTCTTGGAATAGATACGTTGCGGGCTTGTTATGTGACCGTCACCGTCTATTGGGAAGCGGGACGTGACAGAGAGTTACCAAAAAATATGATATCGTATAGATGTCTATAATCATAACCAAATTTTATTGTAGGCTAATCTTTCAAGCTTGACTTAAATTCTTTCGAAACAATTAAAAAAAATTCTTTGTTTTCTCTCAAAATAATTCCACCGCGGGCATTATCAAAATAATGTTTTTCACCAACGCTAATTATCAACATAACAAAAATGACAAATTTTTATAATAATGATCCAATATCCAACTAAATGCGTAATGAAGATTTCATCGCCGTAACTTTTCTAATTTAGTTTCAGATGTCTCTTTAAATTTGCACCAAAAGTATGAAAACTTTAAATCGATTTAATCATGACCTGTTTTTATCGAAGAGTCGTGAAGAACTCAAAAATCATTTCAAATAAAATGACAAATATGATCCCTGCTATTATTTTAATCCTTTAATTTTAAAATTAATACTTGTATGAAGCTGTTATTGTAGTTAAAGAGATTTTAGTAGTTTGTACATATAATAACTGTTTGAGTTGTTAAAAAATTAAAATTTCTAACAAATTTAAGCAACACATTAAAGAGTTGTAAAAGAGTGTGTGTATTAGAAAGATATTTTTCTAAGAATATCCAATTACTTGTGTATTTATCGTTTATATACAACCGTGAGAGAAACTCATTTATTTCTTCTTCTTTTATCTTTATCCAACCGAAACTTTTTCCATAGCCTATTTGTCTATGTCTATATAATGAATAATTTTTCGACCAACTCCAAGCTCAATAGCTGATGACCCAATCGAGGTTTAAAGTGGATATTTTTAATCATAACTTATGAAGTCCAATTAAAATTCTCTGCTATTGCAAACTATTTGCGTTTAAAGCTAACATAGATCATGGTTTGAGTATAATTTTTCAAATCAAACGAAGGTTTTAATGTTAAAAAGTTTTGAGTGAAGGGTGGAAATTAATTTTCCACCAAACTCCAAGCTAAATAGATGAAGACCCAGTCAAGATTTAATGCTAATAGGATTTTGAGGGAAGGTGTGAAAGATAATTTTGCAGCTGATGAAAGACAAAATGAAATAAGCTTGGAACTAAAAAGCAAGGTTTAGTGCTAATAGGATTTAGAGGAAAGGGGCCATAGATAATTTTGCAACAAAAAAACAGGCTTGAAAATGAATTTTTTCTTATATGGCTTTATAATATTATATATAAAACAGTGTTAGTTTCTAAAATATACATAAGCTATAAAAAAGTTAAAGCTTACCTTAAACAAGTTTTTAATTAATGTCGTTTAAATAATTGAACCAACACAAACTCTATATGTTTGGCTCTTTTAACAACCCCAATAATGTTGTTTAAGAAATTCAAATATTAAACAATGGATATATTATATATCTCTGCTCTTACCATGCAATCCACAAAAATCTTCCATACAAAACATATACACACAAGAGGAAAGCTAGCATTTTATTACTATATTATTTTATTTCAAAATTTAAATTTTACATGCATTGAGGAAGTGGTATCATTTTCCTCTAACTTCTTTTTTTCTTCTTTTGGATTCATTTACAATCATGTATCCTCCCACCTTATGAAAATGAGCCCACAACCTTTTGCAAGTGCTCAACTTTAGCTTCAATTATTAACCAAATCCATTAACACACCATCCTTATCTCCCTCGTGTTATGATACGCAACCTTATATAGATATATTCTTCCAAAACAAAATCTCAAACTCTATAAACAACTTCTTGCTTCTCTCAAATGCAGTATGCATCTATAGCACAGTCACTGTTTTTACCAACTTGTTCTTCAAACTTCCTCTCTTGCCTTCGGTGCGCAAGTCATCACTGCCTCATCCACGGTGAGAAAGATCTTGTTGTGGCCTATCAACTCCATGAAATCCGATGCCCGGAGCTTCTCTATTACAACTGGCCCAGGATTCGATAGAAGGAGCTGCGAAAAATGCTTCAACTTGTAAGATATGATAATTTTATATGCTAAGTTACACTAAAATACCCTTAACTATTATTGTTGTTCACCAAACTACTTTAAACTGAAAAACAATCATAGTTTTGGGTAGTTTAGTGTAATTTAACCTGAATCATAGTTAAGGGCAGTTTAGTGTAATTTAAATATTAACTATGCTACTGCTAGTACAAGGAGCAGATTATGCATGTCACCTGAATTTCTCTCTTTTTGAGGGTCTTGTATAGATCTTCAAAGGCATGGATTCCGCTAGTGTCGATGTCGGTGACCGCTGCAAAAATAAAGATTAGTATGTAATGAAGTAGTAGTTTTGAGAAGAAGGAAATTAACAAGGCCTCTTACGAGACAACTCGACGATCACGTAATCGATTTGAGGGAGGTCCTCCATTTTCAGTTTATCGTCTTCATCTCTCAACCATCTTAGGATCCTGTATTAATCGAACATGAGGGAAATTTAGTGAAATCTTGCTAATAATTGAGAGGTTGGCTACTAGAAGCTGTTCGTCGAAATCTAGCTTCCGAATTATGCATCCAATTTAAACAATAGTACATATCCCAAGTTGAACTGGGGAGTAACTTTCCAATTGAAGCCCAAAACAAAAAACGTTTCAGAGTCGAAAAATTACCAATGTAACATATAGTATATAAGGTTTTAAAGAGAAGAGATTTAATTGGCATAAGAAGAGTGGTCCAATTGAGACTGTACCTTTCTTTAATGTAATTAGAGTTTGAAAAGTAGATAGCAGAATCAACTCTCACAATCAAAACCCCGGGAATTTTGTTTGCCTCCGGGTATTGCTCAATATTTCTATATATCTTAGTCCTTGGTAGATTTCCGAGTAAAGCAGTCCTCGGCCGTGTCACTTGAAGAAGGATTTTAGCAAATGATATAGAAACCTATGATAAATAGTTGAGAATCATACTTCCATAAATTTTCAACAATCAACAAGGGAAATAAAAAAAATTAAGGGTTAATTTCCCTAAACTCCAACTAAGCTTACCCAAATCTCATAATACTCCTCTGTAATTTCAAATGAGCAGATAACTACCCTGTTACAACAACACCGTTAAAACATTCCCCGAATGCCCTTCTTCTCTTTTTCTTTCCTTTCCTTTTTTTTTTGGTCAAATTTTTTTTTATCATCTTCTCCCTTTAAAATAGACCTAACTTATTTGAATCTTTGGTGGTGGTGATGATGGGAATTGGAAGGGTGAAGAAGGTGACGGTGACGGCGGTTGATAGATTTGGAGGAAGAAGGTGGCGGTGACGGCGGTTGGGATTTGAAGGAGGAAGATGGTGGTGGTGGTGAGGGGTTTGGAGGAAGTAGATGGTGGTGGTGGTGGTTGGTATGGATTTGGAAGAAGGTTGTGGTGGTTTGAAGGAAAAAAAAGAAAGTGGTGGTGGTGGGGATTTAGAGGAGGAAGATGATGGTGGTGGGGATACTTGGAGGGAAAAGATGGGAATTGGAAGAGGAAGGTGGCGGTTATTTGAAGAAGGAAGACGGTGGTGGTGTGTATTTGGTGGTAGAATATGGTGGTTGGGATTCGGAGAAGGAAGAGAGTGGTGGTGACGATTTGGAGTAAGATGAGAAAGATGAGATTTGGAGAAGGAAGAAAGTGGTGGTGGAGATGGTAGGAATTTGGAAAAGATGATGGTGGTGGGTTGAAGGATAATGAAGAAGATGATGATGCTGACGGTGAGGGCATTTTGGAAAATTTTTAACGGTGTTATTATAGCAACGTTAAATAAGACAGTTATCTGCTTATTTAATAGTATATGGGGGTATTGTGGGCAAACTTGGGTAGAGTTTGATGAAATTAAGCCAAAAATTAATTTTCATAAAAAAGTAATTCTTACCGCGATTAAAAGTCCAATCTCCACTGAAGCGAAAACCACTCCAAAGAAAGCGCCCATGCAAGCGATGAAGTCAAATTTATCGATCTTCCATATAAGGAGAGCTGCCTCAAAATCGATAAGACCGATCACAGCCGAGATAATAATTGACGAAAGGATTGCATTTGGTGTGTACTTGAAGAGGGGAGTGATTAATTCCAAGGTTAGCAAAACTACAACCGACATAACTATATTTGATACAGAGGTTTGGCACCCAGCCATGAAATTAACCGCAGATCGTGAGAAAGAACCTAAGCAAAAAAAGAAAATGAACTGTTTATCGATCTCATGATATTTGTTATTCTATATTCTAGGCATTGAGTTCTTTTAATTACCAGTAGCTACATAGCAAGAAGTCATGGAGCCGACTATATTCATCGTTCCAAGCGCTACCATCTCTTTATTTCCATCCAATGTGTAGTCCTTCATGGCCGCAAATGTTCTCCCAATTGCTACGGCTTCCTGAAATTTATCAAACAGCATATTGTGATGAAAACCCATTTTCTAAGTAATTTTCAAGAAATTTATACCACGAAACTGTCTTTATACCGTTAAACCTATCATCCCGGCTACGACACCGATTCTGATCCCTTTCCCAAGATATGAACCGCTGAAGTATATCTGATCGGCTGACGACGGGTTAATTCCTTTCTTAATTTTTCTCACCTAGATCATATGAGCAATTAAGAAACATCATTTGATATATTACAAGAAATATTAAATTTTAGGTATATAGAAAAGAAATCTAAAACTTACAATCTGAACGCCGCTCTTGTCTGCACGGGTGATGTACACAAACAATGTTGCAAGAATTACAGAGATCAAAGGGGCGATCGCAGGCACCCAGAAAAGCTTCTTCTTCTTCTTACCCTACTCACAAAATTAAAAGAAAACTTTAAGAAATAGTTCAACAGAAAAAATAATCACTTATTTTTTTTATAAAAAAAAAAGAAATAAATCTTACTATGTATTTAGCAAGCAGAAGGAATGCTAGGAAACTTGCCCCTATTAATATCGTTTGCCAGTTCCACTGCAAAATTTGCATTATTCTTCAAGATCAAAACCTAGCCATAATAAAAATCGATATTGTTTTGTGAAAGACTCTGAATTATCACTTACTCCATGATGAACTGAACCCCATACCGATTTCATAACCGATATAATGTCAGTCTTCTTTGTGAATTTCTGAATACCAAGAAACCCTTTTAATTGTTGGAGGGCGATCGTGATGGCAGCCCCGGCCATGAATCCAACAATTGCAGCGTGTGATAGAAAATCGATTAAGAATCCTAACCTGAATCATGAAACAATGTATTAATATGAGAAAGAATAAAAAAAACCAATAAAACAATAGTAGTTGGTAGCAAACCTCAGGCATCCAAGCGCAGCTTGAGTGACACCGGCAAAAAAAGTTGCGGTAAACGCAAGCCTTTGATACTCTTCTTTATTTTTTACAGGATCAATTTCATTCTGTAGAAGAGTCCCTAGTAAAAGAGACACGACCGCCACCGGTCCAATTGCGATATCTCTCGAGCTTCCCATTACCGCATAAATTAGAGGCGGTACGAAACTGGAATCTATCCATATAAAGTTCAAAAGATTCAAAATTAGTGCATAAGAAAAGTTAATTGCTACCAACAATTTGCTTCCAAGTGATTGGTAATTGAGACTCACAGAGCCCAAATTGTGGGTCCAAATTCGCTAGCTTAGAATAGCCGATATCCTATAAATCGACAAATCGTACGTTAGAAATATCTAAATTGGATAATTTGATTCATTGTCTAATAATTTCATACCTGAGGAATACATAGGCTTGCAATGGTTAACCCCGCAATGAGATCGCCTTTAAACTTAGCGAGGTTGTATTCCCTCCCCCATTTGAGAATAGGAAACAAAGATTGGATACCGATTTTTATCTTCTTCGATTTGGGCTGGTCCTTGTAACCCCTTAAAGGGTCATCAGAAAAGAAAGTCTCCTTAAAAGCCTCGGTGAACTCTTTCACTAATTTCTTCCGAGGGGGAAAACCAACTTTGTAAACTGACGGGAAGTTCTCAGTGTATCGGCGAGATGAAGGAGTGCTTATGATATCTGATTCTTTGGCACTCGTTTCATCGGCAACTGAAGTGCCCATCGTTCTTGCGAAACTGAAATTGCGCAAACACTTTCACCTGTGAAATAAAAGATTAAACTTTGAATCAGAAATCACATTTGATTGAAAGATAGGACATACACACATTAACTTAAAGACTTGTACCTAGTATGAGAGGCTAGAGCATTCCTTCCCTTCGACAAGAACGCAATGACGAACTTTATATAGAATTCAAGTAGAATGCCAGCTCAAACTCGTCATGGAAACAAAACCATAATACGAACCTAGATGCAAAACAAAATAAATTCAAGATGAGATAAGAAAATTGAGAAGCAATGATGTATTCAAATGTTAATTGATGGTTACAAGAGAGACAACGCCTCGCCTACTTGTGTCATAATTTTATGATCATGGTGTGTTAAATAATATTTGGAGGCTGTTGACTTAGATTTTTTTGGTTGATTTTAAGCTATAAATCCACCTCTCAAGTCTCAACCTTAGATCTAATATTATTAGAATGTCAAAGTTCAAGGGGTACAAGTGGATGATGAGAAGAGAAGAATTCTAGGATAACCATTAAGTTTGAAGCTTGGAAAGCTAAAGATTCTTTGCAGTTTCTGTTCGTTGCGTCGCGCAAGTACACATTTAATGGTTCTCATTGCTCTCTCTTGTGGAATTGCATGAGGGATGATGCTTTTCAATGAGAGGGAAATAAAGAGGATTGAGCAACGGTTCTTATTGCATTTGAGAATGGTGACACGAAAGTCGCATGGCTCGTGGCCCGAATTTTCGGATATACAAATATAGCCCTCACTGCACCAAAACTCGGAAGCTGCAGCCGGGTTAAAGAATATATTCTTATTTGCAGCTTCTTTATTTTTAGTTCTACTCCGTGTGTCATGTATTGTTACTTCGCTTAAGATGATATTAGAACAACACAAGGAGCTCACAAGTTCATGACATGCAACCGAACATAAGAAGAGAGAAGACTGACCCTACTTATTCTGGTTAGGGGTAATTCCACAGGCTCGTACTTTATGATTTCACAACAGGAGGGGGCGGGGGCGGGGGCGGGGGGGGGGTGTTTAATCTATTAAAAAATGTTGATTGTTTGGTATTTTCGGATTCTAAATTTAAGGGCTTGTATGAACAAACACCTCCCCCCCTGCCCATCTTTGAATACATGATTTCTCCTCTCACAATCAAGCCACCTACCAACTTTCTTACAACCCCAGTTGTAACCTATTCAAACATTGAATATTTGTCTTTAGACATTTTATATGCTAAATATTTCTATGATTTCCCCTAAATAGACTTTGAGTGAGAATTACAATACTAATCAATTTCTCAAATAATATGATATTTCCCCCCTTTCCAATATGGAAAGAGAGGTGAGTGGCAAGGAATGAAAGAAAGAATTAAGTTCTAAGCGATGATTTATTTTTCAAGTTGCAATGAACCAAACATTGTGATTAGTGATTTATTAGAAAGGAAAGAGCAAAGTACTTGGTAATAGCCAATTATAAAATATGAAATTTGCATGCTAAAAAAATGATAAAATAGCATAACTGAAGAAAATGATTCATACAGCCGACTCTAAGAATTTAGAAGGATTCATATAGCCGATCTAAAAAAATAATAATAAAGTCGTATTGTTGGTGGTGGTGGTAGAGCGTCTTAGAGATGCCCTTTGGCAGTTACTAAAGGGTGATTTTATTCCCACTATCTCCTTTAGATTATTGTTTCCAAGCATAGACTTTTTGAGTTCCAATCATGACAGAAAAAAAAGTATATATAAAAATTTATTTCTGATCATTAATAAACGACGGTGTAGGATACACCGTTGTTTATCCCAAAAAAACAGCTTCAAAAAAATCATAAAAATTTCGCTTCAATATAAAAACCCATTTTCCAAAAGCTTCATTGCCAAATCAGATGCCTGTATTTTTAATTTAATCTGGGCATTATAAAATGACATTTTTAATCCACCCATATTAGACTAATTAATCAGTAAACATCCATCTAAAAGAAACCAAATTAATCATTTGAGACTATATTTATGATTCATGCATAAAAACACAATAACGAGAACCCCAAAAGAAAAAGAAAAAGATTGAGTTTTATTTCATTTACCTTCTCAAATCCTAAGGAAAAAGCTCAACATTGAAGCCATGGATTGTGGGCACCTCAAAGACTCAAAAAAGCCAAGTCTTAGAAAGATTGATAATGGGTTCCTTGAAAAAAAAATCCAACCTCACATTGGGAAGGGAAAAAAAAAAAGAGATTTTAAGAAATGGAAAGGAGAAGGGTCCCCCAAAGATCTATCAATCAAAGTTCAAACATGAAAGCGTTGTTTGCTTTTTCAATGTGGGACCCACAAGAGGAGACTTGGGACTTCGCACACTCGATGGTTGCGAGCGATCGATCGAGCATCAACGTGTGTAGGAGATCTAGGGAAGGATGGGATGTCAAAAAAGGTGTCCAGGTTCATTGGATATGAAAGCTATGCATTGGGGAGACTAGGTCAAAAGAAAGTGATGGAGACTTTTGGGAGGGAGAGGCTCTAAGCCCTAGCTTGACGATGAGGTTTCTGGGGCTATGTACATGCAAACCGTGGTTTTATAGAATTAAAACTTTCTGTACCGGTGGTTTGGAAAACTCTAGTCTGGTTGCCGTATGATTCACGGTTTTAATTTTGGAGCTGGGTATTAAAAACACGCGAAATCCTGATTTCAAAAACCGTAAACCGTTGCCATAGAAAAGGCTAAGTTGATAGCTGATGATGTCACATGGTAAAACATAATGTTTTTTAGTACGTGGGTTTGGTTACCGACCGGCTTGCTTCAGGGTTATCATTATAGCTAGCTATATTTTTGCACGTAGAATGACACAGCCTTGCATTATATATAAAAATGAAAAAAATGATATTAATTTTACCGAGGGTGGATAAAGAAGCCTTAGGTTGACGTCGTTTATCGTAAAGATATAATAATGAACAATATCATATTTTAGCCGTAATGTGTTTTTTTTTTGTTTTGCTTTATCACAGTTCATATATTATTCAAAAATTCTTATTTTATTGAGACAAGGATAAAATCATAAAACCTTAAAAATATTGTAGGAATTTTTTTTTTATAAATATCTATAGGAAGTCGTATATATTCCTTCTTCAATTTTTAAAAACATTTGTCCCCCAGGGTGGGAGGGGGCGCTTTTGGGATATTATTGGTGGTGGGAGCTGTGATTGATGACGTGAAAATGACCTAGAATAAATTTGGACATGTCATCTATATCTACAAGCAGAATAAATTTGGACCCCAAAAAATTCTGCATTATAAGAGCAGAAAGTCTCATAATCGGTGTATATTGACTTGGCTTTATCAAGTTCGACTCGATTATATTAGATCAAATATGATGCATCCAACATCTCAGTTGTATATAGTTGTCATAAGGGGAAAAAACTTATTTCCATGTGTTCTGTCTATGTATTAATAAAAAAAGCTACAATCAGTCACGCATGGCACTGATATTGAGATACTATCGGCTTCAATCAAGAGCGATTGCGAAGGCTGCTACGAAAATTATTAAATTTTGCACATATCGAATTTCACCCAAGATTTGCAACTCACCTGAATTGATTTTCCATGGTTACATCGGAACACTTAATTCACGTACTGCTTGCATGTCCTTGTGCTTTTAAGAGTTGCTCAAATCAGCTGAAAATACTACTGGATAAGACCAATGCAACGGTCTGATATTATGTTCGGTGTAAAAATACTAAATAAGATCTCATGTCGGACAAATATGGTTGAAGGCTGCTTTAATCTATATGATAGTTTAGAGAATCCTACCGTTGTCCAAAATCCATATCACATATGACAATCAATAATTTCTAACTTTTATTTGATTTAATATGGTCAATTATATGCATTGAAGTATAATATAAGCCATAAGTATCCTATTATTGTGGGTCGACCTCTGCCCCTTCCAAAGGACAGTCTTTTTAACAAAATAAGCAAAGCTTAAATTGAGTTCTCATGCTTTATTTATTAATTCAAATCATGTAATTTACAACAATAAACATAACAACGTGTCAAGACATTAACTAATAGTTAAGATTATCATAAGGACCATGCAGACAACCATACATATAGAATTTGCAGCAATAAATAATTCTCTCTTTCTCCATCTTGAAGGGACATTATGAAAATTATTACCACAAAGTTCAAGAATTTACATAAATTTAGAGAACACTACACTACGAGTCATTTAAAATGCATACCCTATATATAAGTTTCATCATGAGATTAGTTCTTAAACAAAACTAGAGGGACTAGCTAGCTAGCTGACTTACTGTCCTAAAAAGCTATTAGGCTTGCACGCAAAGTCTAATGGCATGCACGCTGTCTTGTTTGACATTTAGAGGTTTGAATGAAAAGTTGTAAAGCTAGGAGAAAATTAATGATCCATTTTTCCAATACCTTCTGAGTTTGACAAGTGAAAAGTATACAAACGAATATAATCCATTTTCATTTATCTTTTGAGCTTGACAAATGAAAAGTGCACAAATGATATAATATGGTCTCGTTTGATATATATGTCAAGAACGGCATGCGGCAAAGATCGATGGGTCATGGGATAAAAAAATATACAATCTGGTTATAGTACCTATATACTCGACTTCTCCGTTTAAAAAAAATCAACGGATTGATCGAACTGTCAGTGAGATCGTGGATTTTACTTAGTCTGTATGGAAGATGAATTGGAGGACAAGAAAATCACAGTGAAGCTTTCAAATAACTACAAGAAGAAGCTAAGCAACATTGCTCTTGTATTATATTTTTTTAAAACCGTTATGCTTTTATTTTCAAATTTGTGTATTTATATACATGTTTTAATTTAGGCTAAATGACAAGAAATACTCCTAATATTTACTTCAGGAGCACGAAATACCCCTAAGTTTCTAAAACCAGCATTTTTGCCTCTCGACATTAATTGATTCCCAAAATACACTTTATATAAATATTTAATCAAAAAATATTTTTTTTCTCCTTTCTTTCTTACTTGCCCTAATTATTTTTCTATATTACCCATATCTTTTAGGATTCTTTAAAATTTTTAAATACCCCAAACTTTTTAAATGACTGTTAAGTTTATTTTTTTAATTAATTTATTTTTCAAATACCGATCTGATCATTTTCTTCATCATCTTTTTCATCATGACAAAACCCACCTTCATTTTCTTTATTTTCGTCTCTCAGTCCCATTCATTCTAATTCTCTTCTCTGTCTCTTTGTTCTCGTAAACTCTTCGTTTCTTCTACCAATCTCTTCTTTTCAATTTACTTCCAAATTAAAAAAAACTATAATATAAGGGGACATAAATTTTAGAAAATTCTAATACAAAAGAAACCTACAACTATGCAAATCCTAACATAAAAAAAACCAAATCAATCAACAGTTACAAAATAGAACTCCTAAACCAATCAAATCTTATAAGAAAACCTAATACGATCAAGCAATTTTTGTTTTGTGAATTTGAAAGCATGTATAGAATAAGAAGGGATTGTTAGAATATTTACATTTTTTTTATCGGTTTTTGTCAAAATTAACCATGATTTAATGATGTTGTATTTTAAAAAAACTTAAAGAATTTTGAGAGATGTAGATAATATCGAAAAATAATGGTGATATATCAAATTTGCATAGAATTTTAGAGTGTATTTCAAAAAACCCTTGATATAAATATTTTAATTAAATATTTAAATTAAGGGTATTTTGGACATCAATTAAAGTAGATTGTGGCAAAGTGCAGGTTTTAGAAAGTCAAAGGCATTTCTTGCTATCGAGACAAATGTTAGGGGTATTTCCTGTCATTCGGTCTTTAATTTAATAAAATCGGTTGTATTTTAATCATTTGCATGATGTAAATTATGTGCTGACACACTTATGGATGACTCATTTATTCATATACGGATTACTTTTACATCTCCTGCCGTATAAGAGTCGGATGATGGGCATATATTTTAGCACCCATTTAACCTCAGATAATTATACATGTATCCCAAAGAGACCGTCCCATGGGTCGCCCTACCCGCCCATTTGTAAGTGTAAGCCATAACTTCCTCCATAGAATCGGACTAATAATTGAATGAAAACACCAACAGAGTAAAGTAACATGATCATCATATTCTAATCTGCCTATGCTAATAGTGACAAAATTCAAGAATTAACTTATTAGTTTGCTTTACATAATGTTACAGAGATGTTTATTTTCTTCACGATCAGGTTTCATATATTTACATATATACTTTAGTCGTACCAATTATGCTATAACATCCTTCTTCAGTATGCTCATAGAATTGGGCATGATCGGGTAGAGCATCCTAGCTCTGATACCAAATGTTGAGTAATGGACAAGCGGAATAGAGACAACACTTTATTACCAAACTTTTATTATTGTAGAGAGATCGACACTCTTCTAATTAAGACAGCACTCCAACTGCACAGCTCTTTGTAGCTATATCACTAAAACACTCTCTGGAATACTTTCGGAGAATCCCTTGAAACGTTTAGATGACCTACATGGATCATGGGGTCATATGATAGAATGTTGCATTGTCAAATAACCTGTAAAATAGCTAAAAGTAGTCGTTGATGTTGATCATAACAACAACCGAGCCTTTATTCCAAGCATATGGGGTAGATTACATAAACCAACATGAGAATCACGCCGGGTCGAGCACATAGATCCTCTGTCTCCACTCATTCGTATCGAACGATATAATTTCATTAAGGTCTTGGTCATCCATATCTTTTCATATAAAATCCACGTTTTCTTCGGTCTTTCCGAGAATATTCATTCGTCGAACCGGTGCTTCCGTAGGCCTGCGTCATGCATAACCAAACCATCTCATACCGATCTCTCTTATCTTTCTCCTCCACGTATAGTCCTATGTGTCTTAGCCCTTTTCCTTTTCTTTGTCTTTGAAACAGTGTCACCATTGAAACTTTGAGAATGTCGGCTTATATATCCTCCATACAATTGTACCTAGCAAATACCTCCACCTCACAATTGTACCTAACAAATACCACCACCTAGCTAGCTCGGACTATCACTGGATAAGTTACCACATGTGCTTCATATAAATCCTATAACTATTTGGATTGACCCACAAAGAAGAACAGCTTTGAATATGGAATAGTTTCTCCTTGTTAGGCCATGATCAAATTTAATGCATCAGAATGTAAAATACCAGCCTCCAACCCTGATTATAATTTTGGAGTTTTGATGCAGTGAGAGAGACATCTCACTAATGTAAAGGAAACTTGCATGGCTTCTTCTGTGCGTGAAACTAGCTGTGCCACTTCATCAGCCTTCCATTTCTGTCCATGCATGCATTACTGTTGTTTTTGGAATGCAGGAGTAAATATAATCCTAATACTATCTAGGATCCTGGCCCATCAGCTCCTTCCTCTTCGGCTTCCGCTGCCAATCCCTTCTCAGTTTTCCACATGCGAGAAGCTTAATCTTATCGATGCCTGTATAGCCGCCGGCAGGCTCTGTTGAGAAAACGGGAGAATAAAGAATTATGCTAAACGGCCAACCACGCAAAACGCAATGTACAACGATAGATAAAACAATGTAAGAATAAGATAATCAAGCCTGAGAGAGATACAATATTTATTTACAGGATTCACCCAATATGGCTAGTCCCCAGCAGGACGGAGTCTGCAAAACTTCCACTAATTCTTTTGTCAAGATTAGACCAAGACTAAACCTTAGGAGATTTCTTTCAAATCTCTCTTAGTTGTCACTCTCTCCACTGTTAATAGTTTCCCTTTCTTTCTCTAATGAAAAAACCTTATTTATAGCCAATCCTAACTCTCACTTGCATTAGGATTATACGGTATTACGAAAATACCCTGTTCGTCACAAAAACCTTTGAGCCGACTCAACATAATTATGAGCCGTCTCATATGAACAAAGGAGAATAAGTAATTCCAGACATGTTGTGAGCTGTCTCAGAATTTACTGAGCCGTCTCAAAACAGGGTTGAGCCGGCTCAAGATATGGTCGATCCTACTCAGGATTGCCATAAGCCTTGGTCATATGTCTAAGGAAGAAAACACCACGAGATCAACATTCTCCCACTTGGAGATTCTTCCATCTTAACTTCTAAAAAAACTAATAGATTTCATACGATTCCGTTATCTGCTCTCTCCTCATCAAATCATTTTAGAGAGGTTCGTCATTTTGCAACCGAGATCCAGTTTATCTCTGACTACAACCTTAGTGAACATATCTGCGGGATTATTTTCTCCCGCGATCTTCTACAATGTCAACTCACCATCCTCGAGCGCTATATGTATGAAATGATACCGCACATTGATGTGTTTTGTCCTAGAGTGATATGCAGTATTTTTGGCCAAATGTATTGCACTTTGACTATAGCTCCACAAGGTATTGCATTCCTTTTTCTTACCCAATTCTTCGAGTAACTCTTGTAGCCAAATCATCTTTTTTCCGGCTTCCGTAATGGCCACATAATCAGCCTCTGTCGTTGACAATGTAACAATCTTTTGCAACTGGGAAATCCAACTGACTGTTGTTCCTCCAACCGTAAATACATACCCTTTCGTGCTTCTCCCACTATCTCAATAATCTGAGTGATCTTCATCAACATAAGCAATGAGTGGATGTTCCTATGAGATATCACCCCTGAGTGTATCATCCCCGAAACATAAGCAATGAGTGGATGTTCCTCTGAGATATCTCAACATCCACTTCACTGCATTCCAATGCCCCTTCCCCGGGTTTTGCATGTACCTACTTACAATTCCTACTACTTGTGCAATATTTAATCGTGTAATCACCATTGCATACATCAAACTCCTAACTGCCGATACATATGGCACCCGTACCATGTCATCCTTCTGATATTGAGTTGTCGGGCACAACTCTTTACTGAGTTTGAAGTGCTTCGCTAAAGGCGTACTTACCGGTTTTTCTTTATCCATATTGAACCGCTTCAAAACCTTTTTCACGTAGTCCTGTTGTTGTTGGATATGTATGCCCTAGAGGCCTTCATTGTATAGGAAACTAGGGATATATATGTACAAGACAATCTTGCTCGATATGATAGTATACTATTTGGTTTGTTTTTATCTTAACATGCGATGTGTTTTACTTTGTATTTCATATCTTGTATACATGTTGATAAAGACCGTAGGATTGTTGCCTGACTACCTGCGTTGTGATGGCAATTATATTTGTAGGAGCTGGGTAGTTAATAGGCACATCCTTAAAAGCATCCCTAGTCGTAGGAGTATCGAGACTGAGCATCGTTACTCCAGAGTAGACTAGTGTATACATATCTAAACCCTGACGAGGGGTGATGGATTGGTCCCGCAGCCATTGGTGAGGTGCACGTAAGATTGTATACAGGTGTTCACTGGATGTGAGTACACCGGACAGGACTCGCCGAGAACTGACTAGATGGTATTATACCTAGCGTCAGATAGAAGTTCTCTGGTGACATGAGTACAGATAGTTTGTCGACCTGAGGTCGTCATTTGTCTCGTGTGAGTTCCTACTGTGCTTTGATTACTACCCTACCACGGCTCAAAGGAGTCGTGCAAATAGGTTTTAGTTGGGTACAGTCCTGAGCCTTATGGAGGCAGTGAGTGACTGTTGGGGATTCGTCTCTCCCGTATAGGGAGTCGATGTCGCGCAGTGATCGATTGATCAACACCATAAGTCTTTGGTCAGGACAGATTGAGAATTACTGGTAGTCGGACCAGCAGATTCTCGGATGGTCTTGAGCCACACCGACACGACTTGTCTGGTTATTAGGGGTCTGATGTTTTCCACCCCCTAGACCTTACATGCGATACTCTCAGACGAACAGACCGGATTACATGGAGATTGTCACGGACAGGTTCAATAGGGGTTCGAATGAGTTCGCTCATCGGTCTCCTTTTCGACATGTACCTGGGTTGCCATTACGTACAGCTAGTGCCGCTGACGGACTTGTGGTTAAACCCACTGCCAGCGTACTGTCGATTCTTTAGGGTCCCACACAGAGGGTTTCCCTGGATCAGGCGAGACGATGTAGAGGCCGTGTGGTCTTATGGCAGGGTTTCGATCACATACGTGTACTGGCTACACGGATGATGTTCGGACAGATAATACTAGTAGGCTTTGGATTAAGCCGGATCCTAGTATTATACTATTGGATTATACTTGTCTGATTGTATTCGTATTTTTTTAGAATATGAATAAGAGTATGTATATACGGTGAGAGCATTCTTGTAATTTCATAAGCGTGAGTTTCTAGAAGGAGACACTTCATTATTGGTTTTATCCTTTTTTTTGGAAAAGAATTAATGAAGTGGAATTTGGAGAGACGCTTGAGGAATGGTTGAAAGCATGGCTTTGTATTTGTTTATTCATTTGTGATTACTATTCAAGTATGGGTCATTATTTTGTGAGTTTAATAATCCATGCTTGAATTATTATGGTGAGACTTAAGCCATTCTCTCAACCATTATCCATTATCATTTTATTCATTCTCACTTCCTCATTCTCACTCCTAGGTTTACTCTCCTCCCCCCTCAAGCTCTAACCCTTCACATGTGTTATGATTCATAGAGTTTAGAGACAATATACTCTATAGATCTTCTCTACATCTACTTAGTAATCTCTTTTAGCAAATTAGATCACTAAGTTACCTCACTTGAGGTTGAAGCTTGACTATAGGCCATTGGGTGGATCTTCTTCGACCTAAAGAAGACTGGCAACCGAGTTCGTTTGGAGCATCCTAGAAGCCAAAGAAAGGAGATCAATGTAGAAACTTGATCCAAGGAGCTAAGAACCAAGAGAAGACCCGAAGGACTTGACACGGAGGTATAACGCTTTAACCGAGTAGTTAGAACCTTCATGTAGTTTATGTTAGCTGGTTAAGGTTTAATTAAGATCCTAAAGTGGATAAAGTCTATGTTGCAAAGCCAAACTTGATCTTTTGATGGAGAAAAATTGTTTTTTGATGTATTTCGCCTCTCCACGAACTCGCGGGGTGTGCGACATAGACTTACAGCGACAACCACAGCTTTCGTTGCTTGCTATCTCTAATGATCTGCATACCCAGAATTTGCTTGACTGCTCCCAAATCCTTCATGGAGAATTATTCAGCCATTAGTTTCTTCAGGTTTTCAATTTTCTTGAAATTCGGACCTGCTATCAACATATCATCCACATAGAGTGATAAAATAATGTAGTCGCCATCCTTAAATGTCTGAGTGTAAACACGGTGATTTGAATCACATCGCACAAATCCTGAATCCAACATGAATCGATCAAAATTAAAATACTAGTGCCTTGGTGCTTGCTTAAGACTATACAAACTTTTTCGCAGTCTACAAACCAAACTTTCCTTCCCCTTATTCTCGTATCCTGATGGCTGCATCATATAAATTTTCTCATCCAAATCTCCATGAAGGAACACTGTTTTCACATCTAGCTGTTCTAAATGCAAATTTTCTACTGCCACCATGCTAAGTATAACCCAAATTAAAGTCATCTTAACCACTGGAGAAAATATTTCTTGATAGACTATTCCATGCTGTTGCGCATATCCCTTGACTAACAAGCGTGCTTTGTACCGTTTCATACCATTGACTTCATTTTTGATTCTGTACACCCACCTTTTTAGGAATGCTTTTCGACCCTTGGATAGCTTCACTAAATCCCATGTACAATTCTTCAATGAATCCATCTCTTCATCCATGACTTGCTCTCACTGCTTGCTAGCACTGTCCCGCGTCGCTTCTATGAGGGATTCGGGCTCTCCTAAATCAGTGTACAATATGAAGTCTGTAACTAATCTTTCAGGTGGTCTTCTCTCTCGTGTAGATCTCCTCAGAATTGGGACATTTGGTTGCTGAACCTGGTCTTCAACCAGTTCCTGAGCCTGATCCTGCACTACAGTGCTTGTCTCCTCCATATTCTGATCTGCACCTGACTATTCTCCTGAGTTTTATCTAACTCAATGAACTCAGATACTGCACCACTCTTAACATTGGCTTGCTTTACTTCCTTGTACAAGTATTGCTCATCAACGACGACGTTCCGGCTCCATATTATCTTCTTGCTTGAGTGATCTCACAGTCGATATCCGGACTCATCTCCTCCATAACTAATGAATGTACACTTCTTTTATTTGGAGTCAAGTTTACTCCTTTCAGCGAATAAGCAATGCAACCAAAAACTTTAAGGTGCGAGTAATTTACCGGTTTACTTGACCAAATTTCTTCCGGAATTTCTCCATCGAGGGCACTTGCTAGGCTTCGATGGATCAGATACACAACAACATCGACAGCTGCTGCCCATAGGAATTTGGCCACATTTGCATCCAAGGTCATACTCCTTACCCGCTCTAGAATCGTCATGTTCATCCTTTCAGCAATGCGTTCTGTTGCGGTGTCCTCGGTACCGTCTTTAACCAATATATACCCTTCTGTGAGCAAAACCCCTCGAACTCTTGTGCGCAGTATTTCCCGCCATTGTCGGACTTTAGGCACTTAACCTTCGTCCCTGTTTTGTTCTCCACCGTTGTAATCCAGTGTTTGAAGTGACCAAACACATCGGACTTTTTCTTCATTACATAAACCCAGGTCTTCCTGCTTGCATCATCAATGAACATAACGAAGTACCGATTTCTACCATAGGACTCTACAGATGGTGGTCCCCATACATCCGTATGCACCAAGTCTAGCTTCTTAGTCTTCTTTTCTACACTGCCAATATGAAATCTGAGTGCATTTTGCTTTCCACAAACACAACTCTCATAAAGTCCCAATTCTACCTTATTCAGCCCAGATAAAAGCCCCTTACCGTGAAAAGCTTCATATTCTTCTCGCTAAGGTGCCTTAATCTCTTGTGGCACAACGAAGTCTCAGAATCCGCATCTGAACCTGTCGTCAATGCAATTGAAACGCCACTGCTCCCACTGAAGGAATACAATGTACCGATCAATTTACCCCTTGAGACTACCAACGATCGTTTGGAAATCTTCTACTGAGAATTCCCAAATACCGTAACGAACCCTTCATTGTCCAGCTGATTTGTAGATATTAGACTCTTCTTCATATCTGGTATGTGTCTAGCGTTTTTCAGCTTTATTTGACCTACTCCTGACGGATGCAATATAATTGTCTCTTTTCCAACAATTTTGTATGGCTGGCCATTTCCTACCGTCACATGCCCAAGATTCACTTGAACATAATCGTTAAAATGATGCTGACCTGAAGTGCAGTGAAAAGATGCCCTCGAATCTAGAAACCAAGTATCTGCCTTTGTGCTCTCACTCGCCGAAAAACAAAATCCATGTTCCTTTTGTTCATGTGTAGACACCGCATTGGTTTCCTTATCATCTAAATTTTCATCTTAGCTTTCTTTAAGAGTCTACAATCTATCTTCTTGTGACCCTTCTTTCCGCACTTCTAACAGTTACCATGAATCTTTTCTTTTGAATTTTCTCGGCTCTTTGAATTGCCTTTCTTTTATTTTCCCTTTTCCATTGTCCTGCAACGATTCTTTCCTGAGAGTGCAGAAGTTCCCGAACTTTCACTCATAGCCTTCTTCCTCATCTCATCATTTAATATGCATCTCACTATATCATTAAATGTGAGAGTCTCTGAGATCGAGTTGCTGACCACCATAACCATGTTTTCCCAACTCTTCGGTAATGATTATAGAAATAATAGGGCTTGAATCTCATCTTTAAATGTGATTAAGACTGATTTGAGTTGTCTTGTCACATTGTTGAACTCGTTCAGATGCTCTGTCACTGAACCGTTTTCTGCTATCTTCATATTGAAGAGCTTCTTCATCAGAAATAGCTTATTTGACGTTGAATGCTTCTCATATAACTTTACTAATGTCGTCATTAGCCGTATGACTGTTTTCTCCTTCGAAATATTAAAGGCTACTTGTGGATTCAACGATAGCCCAATCGTCGCCGGGGCTTTCTTATCCAGTATGTTTCATGCCACATCGGACATATTCTCGGGTTGGTCTCCTAATAACGGAAGATACATATCTTTTTGATATAGGCAGTCCTCTATTTGCATACGCCACCAACCATAGTTGTAACGACCCTAAAAGTTCTATATACTTTTATTGATCCAATGTTAATAAAAGAATGTATTTCTGTCCTGATTTCGAGTTATAAGTTATTTCTGATAACTTATGTACAAGAAACTCCTTATAGCTCACTGGTTAAGCCTTTTCTCTGCTGTCCCATAACCTGCAAGTTCGAATCCCATCAGTTATAATTATTTTTAATATTTTTCTTTTTAATTTTTTCGGAAGCCCAAGATTTGTACATGCATTACATGGAGAAACGAAAAGTTGCCAATAAATAAACAATAAAAACGAGACATAAATACCCAGATGAATGCACTGCACGAACCCGAGGCAATTGCCTCATTTTTGACCGCCGGTTTTTGCCCAAAAAACCGCTACCGGCGGGTGGAATAGCCCCAAACTCCTCCATTCTTTGCCCGTGCACCCCTTCAGCTCCTCTCTACTCTATTTTATTGTTTGATTTCTCTGATTTTAACCAGAGACTCTTCAATTCCCCCATTAACACTATTTCAATTCTTTTAATTCACACACCTTCATTTTTCTTCTATAAATACCTAGACCAGTCCTATTTCTTCCATTAGGCATACCACTCTCTCAAATCTATTTTCTTTCTCAAAATTCTCAAGCACTCAAGTTCCCTCAAGGAGTCGAGCACGTTTCTTCCCTCTCGTGTCATCGTTCCCTCAAGATCTTTCATCCCTCTCCATTGCTCCACAACTCGCTCAAGTGACGTCTGTAGATCGAGCTCGTCCCTAGTCGCATTCACGATCTCGGTTCTACAAACTGAGGCATCTACTTTCCTTCTCATTCGTACGAGTACGAACATGCAACTATAAGTCCTCTCATCCTCTTTTCTTTCTCCCTTGTATACTCATTTCTACTTTTACATGCCGTCACTCTACATCACCTGTAACTACGCTAACTCCCCCTCTACTTTCTTCTCTTTTTGCTTCTCCTCATATTGTTAGTGTGATATGCCCTAGAGGCCATTATTGTATAGTACTGGTTTGTATATTATATTTTGGAAGCTTGGGATATATACACAGATTTATAACAGTCTTTCTCAATATGGTAGTATGCTACTTGGTTTATATCTATCTTAATATGTGTATATGTTTCTTTTGATATATCGCTATTACATATTGATAGAGCCCTTAGGATCTTTGCTTGACTACCAGCGTTGTGATGGCAGTCACACTTGTGAGGGTTGGGTAGTCTACAAGCACATCCTTATACAGGTCCCCAGTCGCAGGATTATCGAGATAGGGCATCGATACTCCGGAGTAGACTGGTGTGTATGCTTCTCGTCCCAGCTTGGGAGATGGTCTGTCCTACAGCCATCAGTACGTCGTACTGGAGATAGTATGCAGGTGCTCATTCGGTTATGAGTACACTGGATAGGACTCGTCGGGAACTGTTGGTTGGTACTATACCTATCGTCAGATAACAGTTCCCAGGTGACAGAAGTACAGCTTAGTCCGTTGACTTGACACTGCCACTTTGCCTCGAGTGTATTCCCACTGCTCTTAGATTACTACCCTACCACGGCTCTATTGAGTCGTGCAATCATATAGTAGTTGGGTGCAGTCCCGAAGCACTTGGAGGCAGTGACGGTTAGACATGATTCGTCTCTCCCGGTATTGGGGGTTGATATCGCGCTGTGTCTAGGAGAGCCATTACACAAAGTCCCTGGCCAGGACAAGCGAGATTTACTGGTAGTGTTTCCAGTAGTTTCTCAGGGTGTTCTGGGCTACACTCCGGTATGACTTGTACCGCTATTAGGGGTTTGACGTTTACCGCCCCCCTAAGCCCGACATGCGATACTCTTAGACGAACAGATCGGACTGTACGGAGATTGTCACATTCAGGCTCAGTAGGAGTTCAGATGGGTTTACCTCATCGGTCTTCTTACCGGCATCTACCTGGGGACCGTTACGTACAGCTAGTACCGCTTGCGGTCTGTGGTTAAACCCACTGCCAGCGTAGTGTCGAGTCTTTAGAGTCCCACACAGAGGGTTTTTCACCTTTGGGCAAAATGGAGTAGAGGTCGTATGGTTTTACGACGGGGTTCGTTCACATATGCGTACTTGTGTGCATTTGGTGTTCGGGCAGTTGATACTAGTGGGCTTTGGTTTAAGCCAGATCCTAGTATTTGTTTTGAGATTGGTCTAGTCTCATTGTATTCGTGTTTCTATGGAATACGGATGCGGGTATGTATGTACAGTTGACAGGGGCGGAGAGGGAGACACCTCATTAGGGTTTTGACCATTGACTTGATCAAACCATAATGAGAAGGAGGAATATGATTAATAGTTTTAATTAAGGATAATTGTATCATGGTTAGAGTTGGTTTGACCATTTGACTTGTTGACTCATATTGATTTAGATATTTTCTTTTGTTTTTTTGTTAAGCATGAGATATTTTTTTTGAAGCATGCTTAGTATTAATTATGATATGATAATGGTCAAATCAACTCACCGTCACAATTTTCTTAATTATTATTATCATATATTTCTGATATGAGAGCTTTGTTCTCTCATTCTCTCATTACCTTTCTTTCTCATGGTTTGCTTTCCCTCTTCCTCTCTCAAAAAGCTTAAGTGTTTCATGTGTTGAAAATCAAAGCTTTTAGACTAAACCTCCAAAATACTTCTCTACTCACTCTAGGGTTCTTAGTGTAGCAAGCTAAGCACTCTAGTTACTTCATTGTTGAGATAGAAGCTCAAGGTAGAGGCCTTCGGATGGATCGTTCTTTGACCTAGAGAAGACAACGAGGAGGAGCCATCTACACCACTCCAAGAAGCTAGCAACTAGGAGGACCACAACAAGAAGAGAAGGAGTTCAAGAACTAGATATAACCATCTAACCTAATAGTTAAAACTCCGTATTAGTTTGTTAGTTTTCGTTTAGCAAAGATCCTTCATGGTTACTCTATGTTTCCTTTGAGAAAAATTTGATTTTTACCTATTCCGCCTCCTCGTTAAGTATCGGGGTGGGTAACATAGAATTACAGTGGTATCAGAGCCTAGCTAAACTGAAACTAACAGTTCAAACAACAAGATAAACTACGAAAACGAAACGACCCAAAACATTGAACCCCAAGATCTAAGTTTCTGTCGAAATTTTACAGAGCTCTGAAATTTTTTTAAACATGTACAGAGTGCTATTTTACCAGTAAAAAGACCACAGAATAAAAATGGGACAATTCCTCAGTGACAGGGCCAGCCATAAGGCCTTGAAAACCAGCAACCTCTTTTGAATTTTTGGGGAATTGCTTCGTTTTTGGTGTGTTGCTTTTTGACTTAGATCTAGGGCTTCAGGAGTTGTTTGTTTTTGCCAATTTTGACTTTACTGAAAATTATTCACTGTGGCAAATTACGGGTGTTTCGAAGTCGCAGTTTAATGTCGTTTGATATTTCATGTTCTGTATAATGTGTTTTAAACTTCCGCTAATTGCTATATGTTGATTAGTTGGGGGTTGCATATTTCTGTGATGTTTCTATTGGTTTGTGGATATGAACTTGTTGGATCGTCGCGATGAATAGCCGGGGATGTGAGATGAGGGTTTTCATTTTTCATTCAATGTAATATTTGTAAATTGATGTAATATTATTTCATGGCCGCACATCCGGGATGAGGTTGTAGCCGCCATTGTATATTATTTCTTTTACTGTTTTTGCTCCTAGGGTAGACCCAAGGTGGGATGCACAAACTACCGGGTATTTTGAAGTGCCGAGTGGCCTACTCATTTTGTTGAGAGAGGTTGCTTCACTTCGGGTATTTGGCGGGTAGTTTGCCGCACCCATAGGGGTCTAGGGTGGGGTTTGGCTATTCATCACGACCGTGTAATCCGTCTTTCGTTGCAGGCTTGAACGAAACGCGGATTCCTACCATATCCAATGTGTTCATCTGTGATATGGAATGACTATCATTGCGTCTGACGAATGTATATATATCTATATATGATATCTAGTAGGCGTTGCTTATGTTTTGCATCCGTGCTAGTCCAGCCCCCGCTCTGTCGTTAGTTAAGTAACCTAACGGGTGATGACGGGGTCCAGTGGCGAATGCAGATGGCATAAGCGTACGTCATATTTTCGTTGTTTTCTGCAATGGTAGGATTAATTGATGGGACGCATTATATTAATGCAAAGAAAACAAACCAAAGTTGAATCGTTGGAACAAGTTTCAGAACCACTCGGTTTTTTCAAAACAGCAAAACTTTTAAAATGCGGAGCTTAAACCACTCCTTTTAAAAGCTATCATGTTCCTTTGATTATATCAAGTTCACTACGTTCACGGTTTCGCCAAAACCATTCGTAGCCCTCCGTCATTTCAGTTAAATATTCAGTAGTATTCAAGCTATGTATTTTGACCTTCGCCAAGGCATAGTGATTGATAGCTGCCGAATATTTATCTGTTGCATAGATAGATGCGTTGGTTTGGGACAGTCGTACTGCTATTTTGGCCTTCGTCAAGGGTATGTACGGGTGAGTTCAAATTAATCTGGATAATGACGGGTAGAACTTGACATGTGACGTATGAAATGTTGGCCTTCGTCAAGGTCATAAGAGCATGAGGCAAAAATCCACATCGGGAGTTTCTAAAGAAACTGAAACCTTCTAGTGTTGCATACCATTTGTGTGATAATTTTGGAAGGATTCCTTCAACTTTATCACACAATGATATTTGGATCCCGATCCTACTGTGAGTATATGCTACTCCTCGGGAAATTTTCTCACTTAACGATCAATGCTATAAATCAAGTAGGTGTTTAGAAAAGTGTTAGCGGGGCTACGCCCACAGGGAAAAGAGGTTATTTAATTAAGGAACTTCGCGAAAGCGTCGTAAAACCTCCCTCGAAGTACGGACACCGGCCTGGCTGAACGGTTAAGCAAGTATTGTACGGTGAGATCAATCCCGACTAGTTCTTCTTTTATGGTTTGAGGAAGGATTCGAGAAACAGTGGGAGCCATCCTGTTTAGACAAACTAAAAACCACTCTAAACTTGCAAGAGCATCATGCTAAAGTGTTTCTTCTCTCTCTCCTAATTGCAGCAACCAAACATCATGACGGGCCTTAAATTACTATTAGATAAAAATATATTGACAGGGCCAAACTATAAAGATTGGTTCAGGAATGTTAAAATGGCAATCACTTATGACAAGTTGGGGTATCTCCTTACCACTAAGGCCCCCGCCGTCCCAGGTCCAGAATCCACTGTCGCAGATAAGGAAATCCGTAAGACATGGGAGATTGACAGCATGAAGGCTAAGTACCTCGTGCTTGCCTCTATGGACAATGAATATCAGAGGAGGCACGAGAATATGGATCTTGAATCCATATTTCTCCATACTAAGGAAGTATATGGAGAGCAATCCCGTATCGCAAGATACGAGACCTCGAAGAAACTGTTTCAAGCGAGGTTAGTCGTCGGATCATCTGAAGGAGAACACGTCCTGAAGATGATTGGCTACATTGAGGAGCTCGCGGACCTCGGGACCACGTTAGAGAATGAGTTGTACACTGACTTGATTCTCCAGTCCCTTCCTTCCACCTAAGCCCAGTTTATCCTGAATTTCAACATGCAAAGAAAAGAAGTTGAACTTCCGGAACTCCTCAACATGTTGAGGAGTGCAGAGGGCACCCTGCAGAAAGTCAGGGAAACACCCGCTTTGTTTGTTGGAAGAACTTTCTCTTCTAGGTCCAAGGCGAAAGCCAAAGAAAAGAAGAAGAAGGCCCCCACCAAACCAAGGGGCGGTGTTAGTAAGGTGGAAGCTAAGGGAAAAGCAAAGGTAGCGGGACAAATTGTTGGAAAGGAAGAATGCTTTTATTGTCACAAGAAAGGACACTGGAAGAAAAATTGCAGGGCTTGGAAGACTAAGAACCCGGACCCGAAGCAAGTTGTGGCTTCGGCTTCAGGTGTGTATGTTATTGAAAACTGTCTGTCAATCAATTCTACTTCCTGGGTATTGGATACCGGATCAAGATCTCATATCTGTAATTCTTTGCAGGTACTGAGAAGCCGTAGGGTTTTGAAGGCGGATGATATGACCCTCAGAGTTGCAAACGGAGCAAGCATGGATGCTGAGTCCGTGGGGACTATCACTTAAGATTGACAGATGGACATGTTTTGGTTTTGCGCAACTGTTATTTTGTACCCAGTTCGACTTGTAATATCATATCTGTATCTTTAATGTCTAAAGAAAGTTATGATTTTGCATTTGTAAGCAATGTTGTAAACATTCACCTTAATCATGTTTTGATTGGGTCGGGTACATTAAGCAACGGTATATACGTTTTAAACCAACCGCAGATTTTCAATATCCAGAATACACACAAAAGAAAGTCTCCAGAATTAAATCATGCTTTCTTATAGCATTGTAGACTGGGTCACATCAATGAGACAAGGTTAACTAAGTTACATAAAGAAGGATATTTGGATCCGTTCGAATATCAATCTTATGCAACTTATCAATCATGTCTCAAAGGAAAGATGACAAAGACTCCGTTCACTGGACACGGAGTAAGAGCGATCGAGCTCTTGGGACTCATACACAGCGACGTATGTGGTCCAATGTCTACACATGCAAGAAGTGGTTTTTCCTATTTCATTACTTTTACGGATGATTTCTCTCGATATGGACATGTTTTCTTAATGAAGCATAAATCCGAGACTTTTGAGAAATTCCAGGAATATAAGAATGAAGTAGAAAAACAAACCGGCAAAAGTATCAAGACACTAAGATCCGATCGAGGTGGTGAATACTTAAGTGCCGAGTTCCTGGATTACCTAAAAGAGAATGGAATTCTCTCTCAGCTTACTCCTCCATACACTCCACAACACAACGGTGTATCGGAGATACGGAACCGAACCCTATTGGATATGGTACGTTCCATGATGAGTAGCGCTGAGTTACCGCGATCATTCTGGGGCTATGCACTAAAATCAGCTGCATATCTTTTAAACAAGGTTCCAACCAAGACTGTGCCTATCACACCATATCAGATGTGGAGTAGGAAGAAACCTTATCTTCAATATCTGAAGATATGGGGCTGTCCAGTTTTTGTCAAAAAGCAGTATGCGGACAAACTCGAGGCACGCTCAGTACTGTGTAAGTTTGTGGGATACCCAAAGAACTCCAGGGAGTATCTTTTCTATTACGCGGAGGAACAAAAGATTTTTGTTTCTCGTCATGCCCACTTTCTGGAACATCAGTTCTTAGAAAAAGAAACAAGTGGAAGCGCAATAGAACTGGAAGAAATTCCAGAACCACAAGCTATTACCAAAAGCTTGGTGGAACAAGAAGTTTCAAAAGAACAAGACATTCCTGCACCGCTCCGCAGGAGTAGTAGGTTTTCTCATCCACCTGAGAGATACTACGGTTTTCTCATAGACGGGGATAGAGAGGATTGCATCATTGGTAATGATGAGCCGACTAACTTCCAGTAGGCCATTCAGAGAACTGACTCGGTAAAATGGCTGGATGCAATGTGAACCGAGATGGAGTCCTTGTACACCAACAAAGTATGGACTTTGGACTTTTCTCCAGAAGGGGTAAAACCCGTAGGCTGCAAATGGATCTTCAGAAAGAAGATTGGTATAGATGGACAGGTTGAAACCTATAAGGCTAGACTTGTTGCAAAGGGTTTTCGTCAAAGACCTGGTTTGGACTATGACAAAATATTTTCTCCAGTGGCTATGCTCAAATCCATTCGAATCCTTCTTGCCATTGCTACCTACCACGATTATGAGATTTAGCAGATGGACGTAAAACCGCTTTTCTAAATGGAAATTTAGAGGAGTGTGTCTATATGGACCAGCCAGAGGGTTTCATTCAGAGTGGGAGCAGCGGAAAAGTGTGCAAGTTGCTTCAGTCCATTTATGGACTGAAGCAGGCATCGCGGAGTTGGAACATCTGTTTTGATGAGACGGTCAAAGAATTTGACTTTATCAAAAATCCAGATGAACCATGCATTTATAGTAAGATTGTAGCACGAACTGTTGTATTCCTCGTCTTGTACGTGGATGACATTCTCTTGATAGGAAATAACATTCCTATGCTACAATCTGTCAAAGGGTTCTTGTCACACAGGTTCTCCATGAAAGACCTGGGTGATGCCTCTTACATTCTGGGGATCCAGATCTATCGTGATAGATCTAAGAGGATATTGGGACTTTCGCAGTCCAGGTACATCGACACCATACTGAAAAGATTCAGTATGGAAGATTCTAAGCGCGGTAATTTACCGGCTTGTCACGGAATCACCCTCTCCAAAGAGATGCCTTCCAAGACTGATTTGGAAAGGGATCGCATGTCTATTACACCTTACGCTTCTGCGGTAGGCTCTATAATGTATGCGATGTTGTGTACCAGACCAGATGTAGCTTATGCACTGAGTGTGGTAAGCTGGTATCAGTCAAACCCTGGGGAGAAGCATTGGATAGTGGTAAAGAACATTCTGAAGTACCTAAGAAGGACTAAGGAGATGTTCTTGGTTTACGGCAGAAAAGACCTCCAGATCGAGGCCTTTCCTGACTCCAACTTCCAGAGTGACAAGGATGACTCCAAATCCATGTCAGGTTATGTCTTTACCCTCAATGGAGGGGCAGTCTATTGGAAGAGTTCCAAACAGGAGACCGTTGCTGACTCGACAATGGAAGCGGAGTATATCGCAGCTTCAGATGCCGCAAAAGAAGCTGTCTGGATGAGGAAGTTCTTAACAGAACTTCAGGTGGTTCCGTCCATTGTTGATCCAATACCTCTGTATTGTGACAACAATGGGGCTATAGCTTTAGCGAAGGAACCCAGGTCCCATCAGAAGTCCAGACACATCTTGAGGCGGTATCACCTGATCAGGGAGATCGTGGATCGCCGGGAGATCGAGGTTCGGAGAGTTGCTACAAAAGATAACACTGCAGATCCATTCACAAAGGCCATTCCTCAGACGCAGTTCTAGAGGCTATTCGAGATGATAGGTCTGCGATATGCCAGCACATGGCCTTAGTGCAAGTGGGAGATTGTTAGTGTGATATGCTCTAGAGGCCATTATTATATAGTACTAGTTTGTATATTACATTTTGGAAGCTTGGGATATATACACAGATTTATAACAGTCTTGCTCAATATGGTAGTATGCTACTTGATTTGTATCTATCTTAATATGTGTATATGTTTCTTTTGATATATCGCTAATACATATTGATAGAGCCCTTAGGATCTTTGCTTGACTACCAGCGTTGTGATGGCAGTCACACTTGTAGGGGTTGGGTAGTCTAAAAGCACATTCTTATACAGGTCCCCAGTCGTAGGATTATCGAGACAGGGCATCGATACTCCGGAGTAGACTGGTGTGTACGCTTCTCATCCCAGCTTGGGAGATGGTCTGTCTCACAGCCATCAGTACATCGTACTGGAGATAGTATGCAGGTGCTCATTAGGTTATGAGTACACTGGACATGACTCGTCGGGAACTGTTGGTTGGTACTATACCTATCGTCAGATAACAGTTCTCAGGTGACATGAGTACAGCTTAGTCCGTTGACTTGACACTGCCACTTCACCTCGAGTGTATTCCTACTGCTCTTAGATTACTACCCTACCACGGCTCTATTGAGTCGTGCAAACATGTAGTAGTTGGGTACAGTCCTGAAGCACTTGGAGGCAGTGACGGTTAGACATGATTCGTCTCTCCCGGTATTGGGGGTTGATATCGCGCTGTGTCTAGGAGAGCCATTACACAAAGTCCCTGGCCAGGACAAGCGAGATTTACTGGTAGTGTTTCCAGTAGTTTCTCAGAGTGTTCTGGGCTACATTCCGACATGATTTGTACCGCTATTAGGGGTCTGACGTTTACCGTCCCCCTAGGCCCGACATGCGATACTCTTAGATGAACAGACCGGACTGTACGGAGATTGTCACATTCAAGCTCAGTAGGAGTTCAGATGAGTTTACCTCATCGGTCTTCTTATCAACATCTACCTGGGGACCTTTACGTACAGCTAGTACCGCTTGCGGCCTGTGGTTAAACCCACTGCCAGCGTAGTGTCGAGTCTTTAGAGTCCCACACAGAGGGTTGTTCACCTTTGGGCAAAACGGAGTAGAGGTCGTATGGTTTTACGACGGGGTTCGTTCACATATGCGTACTTGTGTGCGTTTGGTGTTCGGGCAGTTGATACTAGTGGGCTTTGGTTTAAACCAGATCCTAGTATTTATTTCGGGATTGGTCTAGTCTCATTGTATTCGTGTTTTTATGGAACACGGATGCGGGTATGTATGTACTGTTGACAGGGGCGGAGAGGGAGACACCTCATTAGGGTTTTGACCATTGACTTTATCAAAACCATAATGAGATGGAGGAATATGATTAATTGTTTTAATTAAGGATAATTGTATCATGGTTAGAGTTGGTTTGACCATTTGACTTGTTGACTCACATTGACTTAGATATTTTCTTTTGTTGTTTTGTTAAGCATGAGATATTTTTTTGAAGCATGCTTAGCATTAATTATGATATGATAATGGTAAAATCAACTCACCATCACAATTTTCTTAATTATTATTATTATTATCATATATTTCTCATATGAGAGCTTTGTTCTCTCATTCTCTCATTACCTTTCTCTCTTATGGTTTTCTCTCCCTCTTCCTTTCTTAAAAAGCTTAAGTGTTTCATGTGTTGAAAATCAAAGCTTTGAGACTAAACCACCAAAATACTTCTCTAATCACTCTAGGGTTCTTAGTGTAGCAAGTCAAGCACTCTAGTTACTTCATTGTTGAGACAGAAGCTCAAGGTAGAGGCCTTCGGGTGGATCGTTCTTTGACCTAGAGAAGACAACGAGGAGGAGCCATCTACACCACTCCAAGGAGGTAGCAACTAGGAGGACCACAACAAGAACAACTAGGTATAACCATCTAACCTAGTAGTTAAAACTCCGTATTAGTTTGTTAGTTTTCATTTAGCAAAGATCCTTCATAGTTAGTCTATGTTTCCTTTGAGAAAAATTTGATTTTTACCTATTCCGCCTCCCCGTTAAGCACCGGGGTGGGTAACATAGACTTACAATATCGACGCGAAAAAATACGGTATTATAAATAAGTTTAATAAAAATAATAATATATTCATTGTAATTCAACATGTTCATCATAAATTTCGTGCCATGATATCAAGAAAATACGAATTTACAACTCTATCTATGTCTCACAATTTTTTATATGATGTTTATTATGTCGAATAACCTGTAGATTACAAATAACGAATAAATACCATGAACTTTAAAAACTATGCTTTTATCGATATCTAGAATTTATATCTATAGAAAATTCACGGGATAATGACCTACCCCACTCACAACACTATAGTTTCATTGCACGATATTTTGGTTAAGTTTTATTTAAAAGAAACAATTTACATTAAAATACCATCACTTTATAAAATATTTTATCGCTATTTTTCAATCCTTTGCAATTGCGCCTCTACAACCCTTTTAGGGGAACCCATCTGCGGATGGTGTAGGTTATAGCATATCCTTGGGATAGTAGAACGAGATGCAAAACTTCTTACGGAGTATTCGGTCTCGAAAGAAAATAAAAAATACGGTTTTTAAAAATACGACTTTTCTAAACAAAACAATCTTTGGAAAATTATATAAAACTATGAATCCGTATTTTCAAAAAAAAAACAACTTGTGAAAATATATTTGTTAGAATTAAGATTGAAATTTTAATAAAATACCATCAAGTTTCCAAAAGAACTAGTTTTCATAAAAATACCATAAACTTTTAAAAACTAGATTTTATCACTAAAATACCACAACAATTAAAATACATGTTCATGAAAACCCTAAATAATATAAATCACTCTCGAGCTTTATTTCTAAACAATATTAAAGTATTTTCCATAAAACCCCCTCGAGAAATGCAAACAATATAAATACAATGTAAATCACAATATTAAATATTTAAGAACTCTGAAGTAATATAGGTTTAAGCGGTATCATTTCTCTTGAGCCCCAGAGAGCCGGAGAAAATGGGTGCTTGCCTATTCAGGTTAGACAAGTTTAACGGAGTTATCAATGACAATTGTCTTGGAAAAAAACACAAATCCTGCCATTTATGTGCAGCAGTTGCCCGATTACTCCCAAACTTAAGAAATTCAAGAGCTAAATTTTTTCATAAGATAATTACTCTAACCTGAATACAAACTCAACCAGGATCCAAAGTTTAACATAAATTTGAATCCTTGATCATAAACCAGAACACTTGAATTTGAATATCTCAAAACTTGAATACTAGAATACTATGACTTAATATGAACTTAACATGAATACCAGAAAACAATGACTGCTCTTGAAACTGACTTGACTTGAACCATGAATATAACTTGACATGAATACATGAACACTTGACATGAATACTTGACATTGACATGAACTCAATCTTGCAACTTGATGTATTCATTGATTCGAGTAAGGCTGGTAATTTTAACTGTAATCTAGAATACACGGGGTGTTGGGATAGTTTAAGTGCGAATCCAACAAAATCTTAGGAGTCCTCCGAGATCATGAATCCATATCTACTGACACAAGCAAGCTATCATGAGGGCCTGCATTTCCTTACTCCTGCATTATAACCTGTTGAGTTTGGAATACTTCAAAACTAGGTTGAAGTCTCGTTACTAACACTTGATTCGGGCTCGTGGTTCCTTACCCCTAGATTATAGCCTGTTGGGTTCGAGAACACTCTTGAGATTGGTTGACATTCATCCTTGAACTTGAGTTAAATTAGCTTACCCATGTAGAGACCTTTTAGGACACTTACATGCACTTTATGTTCACTATACCTACACTACACGGCCATGCTATATTATACTTATGTTACTTTTCCATGATATATAGAACTGCATGTTAAATAGAATTGCCATGCTTACATTAAATGGCATGTTTAAACACCATATCTCATAGTCCACTGCTTCTTGATATCCATTTTTCTTTGTCATTATACTTTTATACTTCACACCCTTTTTCTTGGGAACTTACCGAGCGAAAGTTCGCTGACGGGCATTCCACCCACCTTTATTCGTCAGATACTGTGGAGACTGAGGAGGTGCACACCACAGAGGAGGAGCACGATCAGATCGCGACTCAGGCCTAGACTACTTATCCTTTTCTTTCAGTTTACATATGCCACATGTTTAGACATTCCTTTTCTTGTATTTTCTTTCAATTGAACTCATGTATTGTAAATGTATCAAGTTGAATGTAAATAAAGTTGTTGAAGTTTAAATCACAGGTTAATTTCTTGTCATTTTATATTGCTCAATTACGCTTAGCGTATTTATTCCGGAAAATGACCTTCTCGAAATAAATACGTCGTGGGTTTCGTCACGTACATGTTTCTGTCTTTTAGGAAGCGGGACATGACATGTTTTGTTGGTGGCCCATGCAGGTCAGTTCTGCTTGAAGTCGTAAGCAATATATCACAAAAAAGATGAAATTCAACAACTTTACATTCCTTGCATTTCAATTTCCGTTGAATCTATCCTAATCTTTATTCTCTATCTAAGTTGATGGATTCTCCCAACAAAACTAACATCAACGTCAATGGAAGTACACCACGTACCCTTACCGTTCTATCACCTCCACATACCGTAACCGCTCCACTCACAAAACAGACGATAGTTCTGGAGGCTATCAAAAGCCTATTTGAGGGTCAGCAGGCTCAAAGCACGATTTTGCAGGAGCAAACTGCTCTCCTTCAACAGAGTTTCACCCGCTCTGAAGCAAAAGTATCGGGAGTGAAACAATTTCGAGCATTACACCCGAAAAACTTCTCAGGAAAAGAGAAACCAGTTGAAGCTGAGGAATGAGCTCAAAGCATAGAAGATGACCTAGCAACAACCTAAGTTCTAGAAGCGGCATGGATCAGAATAGCAAAAATCCAACTTACTGACAATACCAGAGTCTAGTAGAAAGTCGAAGAGAGCCGTCTTGAACAGCCAATCAAGTAGAAGATTTTCCGTGATCTCTTCGACATCAAGTATTTTTTGGAAACCGCACACTTCGAGATGGAACAGAAGTTCATTCACCTGTAACAAGGATCCATGTGGGATAAGTCGGTGGATGAGTATGATGCCGAATTCATCATGCTCGGCAGATTCGCCGCCCATCTAATTCCTACTGCCGAAATTAGAGCTAGGCGCTTCCAGCAAGGATTGGACCCAGAGATTGAAGCTGCCATAGCAACGAGAGAATACCTAACACATGAAGAAGGTTTGAAGTCAGCCTGTCGCTATGAAGCTGCCATTAAGAAGAAGAGAAGGTCACAGTCGGTTAGTATGAAACATCCCGCCAACCAGATTACTGGATGAGCCTCTTCTAGACCAAGTTTCCCAGCGCCATCTATGAGGCCAGGAGGATCATTTTCCAAGATTGAACTAAAATTTTGTATATATTGCAAGAGAATCGGACACCAGGGTAAGGATTGCCGTCGAGCAAATGGTATTTGTTTGATATGTGGATCTCCCTCACACACTGTAGGGAATTGTCCACAGAACCGAACTGGCCCAGCCCCCGCAGCTAGACCAACTATTCAAGTTCCACCTACTCGTTTAACACTTCCTGCACTACCTCCGCGCGGACTACCCTTACCTCGTCAGCCATCGATGTACTAGCGTGCACAGAGAAATGTGCCGAGACGTCAGGCTTTCACTTTGGAGCCGTAGAGACCGAAGCCATAGGTCAAAATAATACCGGTAAATCTCCTTCAATCTTTTTCAGCCTTTTCAAATTCTTGCATCCTTTTGTTCTTTTATCTACCTAAACTTTTTCATGCACTTTCGGTACGATATTAGTAGTTCCTTCACCACTACTTTAACCTAAATTTTTCTTGAATCTGTTATAACATCCTTGTATAAATTTCGAGGATGAAATTTTTCTAAGGTGGGTAGGATGTAACGACCCTAAAAGTCATATACACTTTTATTGATCCAATGTTAATAAAAGAATGTATTTCTGTCCTGATTTCGAGTTATAAGTTATTTCTGATAACTTATGTACAAGAAACTCGTTATAGCTCACTGGTTAAGCATTTCCTCTACTGTCCTATAGTCTGCAAGTTCGAATCCCATCAGTTCCAATTATTTTAAATATTTTTCTTTTTAATTTTTTCGGAAGTCCAAGAGTTGCACGTGTATTACACGGAGAAACGAAGAGTTGCAAATAAATCAAAAAATAAAAATGAGACATAAATACCCAGATGAATACACTGCACGAACCTCGAGGCAATTGCCTCATTTTGACCGCCAGTTTTTGCCCAAAAAACCGCTATCGGCTGGTGGAATAGCCCCAAACTCCTCCATTCTTTGCTCGTGCACCGCTTCAGCTCCCCTCTACTCTATTTTCTTGTTTGATTTCTCTGATTTTAATTAGGGACTCTTCAATTCCCCTTATTAACACTATTTCAATTCTTTAAATTCACACACCTTCATTTTTCTCTTATAAATACCTAAACCAGTCCTAACTCCCTTAGGCATACCACTCTCTCAAATCTATCTTCTCTCTCAAAATTCTCAAGCACTCAAGTTTCCTCAAGGAGTCGAGCACGTTTCTTCCCTCTCGCATTGTTGTTCCCTCAAGATCTTTCATCCCTCTCCATTGCTCCACAACTCGCTCAAGTGACGTCTGTAGATTGAGCTTGCCCCTAGTCGCATTCACGGTCTCGGTTCTACAAACCGAGGTCTCTACTTTCCTTCTCGTTCGTACGGGTACGAACGCACAACTGTAAGTCCTCTCAAACTCTTTTCTTTACTTGTATACTCACTTCTACTTTTACATGTCGCCACTCCGCATCACCTGTAACTGCGTTAACTCCCCCTCTACTTCCTTCTCTTTTTGCTTCTCCTTATATATCGACGCGAAAGAAAATTGTATTATAAATAAATTTAATAAAAAAATAATAATATATTCATTATAATTCGACACGTTCATCATAAATTTCACACCATGATATCAAGAAAATACGAATCTACAACTCTATCCATGTCTGACAATTTTTTATATGATGTTTATTATGTTGAATAATCTGTAAATTACAAATAACGAATAAATACCATGAACTTTAAAAATTGCCTTTTATCGATATCTAGAATTTATACCTATAGAAAATTCACGGGGTAACGACCCACCCCACCCACAACACTATAGTTTCATAGCGCTATATTTTGGTTAAGTTTTATGTAAAAGAAACAATTTATATTAAAATACCATCACTTTATAAAATATTTTATCGCTATTTTTAAATCCTTTACAATTGCGCCTCTACAACCCTTTTAGGGGAACCCATTTACGAATGGTGCGGGTTATCGCACATCCTTGGGATAGTAGAGCGAGATGCAGAACTTCTCACGGAGTATTCGATCTCGAAAGGAAATAAAAAATACGGTTTTTAAAAATACGACTCTTCTAAACAAAACAATCTTTGGAAAATTATATAAAACTATGAATCCGTATTTTCAATAAAAATAACTTGTGAAAAAATATTTTTTTAAGAATAAAGATTGAAATTTTAATAAAATACCATCAAGTTTCCAAAAAAACCAATTTTCATAAAAATACCATAAACTTTTAAAAACTAGGTTTTATCACTAAAATACCACAACAATTAAAATACATATTCATGGAAACCCTAAATAATATAAATCACCCTCGAAGTTTATTTCTAAACAACATTAAAGTATTTTCCATAAAACCCTCTCGAGAAATGCAAACAATATAAATACAATGTAAATCACAATATTAAATATTTAAAGACTCCAGAGTAATATAGGTTTAGGTGGTATCATTTCTCTTGAGTCCCGGAAAGCCGGAGAAAGTGGGTGCTTGCCTATTCAGGTTAGACAAGTTTAACGGAGTTATCAATGACAATTGTCTTGGAAAAAGACACAAATCCGTCCATATATGTGCAGCAGTTGCTCGATTACTCCCGAACTTAAGAAATTCAAGAGCTAAATTCTTTCATAAGATATTTACTCTAACCTGAATACAAACTCAACCAAGATCCAAATTTTAACATAAACTTGAACCCTTGATCATGTACCAGAACACTTAAACTTGAATATCCCAAAACTTGAATACTAGAATACTATGACTTGACATGAACTTAACATGAATACCAGAAAACAATGACTGCTCTTGAAACTGACTTGACTCGAACCATGAATACAACTTGACATAAATATATGAACACTTGACACAAATACTTGACATTGACATGAACTCAATCTTGCAACTTGATGTATTCATGGATTCGAGTAATGCTGGTAATTTTAACTGTAACCTAGAATACACGGGGTGTTGGGGTAGTTCAAGTACGAATCCAAACGAAATCTTAGGAGTCCTCCTAGATCATAAATCCATGTTTACTAACACAAGTAAGCTATCATGAGGGCCCGTGTTTCCTTGCTCCTGGATTATAGCCTGTTAAGTTTGGAATATTTCAACACTAGGTTGAAGTCCCGTTACTAACAATTGATTGGGGCTCGTGGTTCCCTACCCCTAGATTACAGCCTGTTGGGTTCGAGAATACTCTTAAGATTGGTTGACATTCACCTTTGAACTTACGTTAAATTAGCTTACCCATGTAGAGACCTTTTAGGACACTTACATGCACTTCATGTTCACTATACCTACACTACACAGCCATACTATACTATGCTCATGTTACTTTGCCATGATATATAAAACTGCATGTTAAATAGAATTACCATGCTTATATTAAATGACATGTTTAAACACCATATCTCATAGTCCATTGCTTCATGATATCCATTTTTCTTTGTCATTATACTTTTATACTTCACACCCTTTTTCTTGGGGACTTACCGTGCGAAAGTTCGCTGACGGGCATTCCACCCACCTTTGTTTCTTAGAATGTTCGTCAGATACTGTGGAGACTGAGGAGGTAGACACCATAGAGGAGGAGCACGATCAGATCATGACTCAGGCCTAGACCAGTTATCCTTTTCTTTCAGTTTATGTATGCCACATGTTTAGGCATTTCTTTTCTTGTATTTTCTTTCAGTTGAACTCATGTATTGTAAATATATCAAGTTGAATGTAAATAAAGTTGTTGAAGTTTAAATCGCAGGTTAATTTCTTGTCATTTTATATTGCTCAATTACGCTTAGCGTATTTATTCTGGGAAATGATCTTACCGAAATAAATACGTCGCGGGCCTCGTCGCGTACCTGTTTCCGTCTTTTGGGAAGCAGAGCGTAACAATAGTTATGGCCATTAAATTTCTCGATTCTGATTTTATCCTCAGCCATCTTTCGCTTACCGCCGCAGCAAACTTAACCTTCTCTCTCGGATCTTTGAACCAACACCTTCGAAATTACACTTTAAGAATATAGGGAGCAGACATGAGTGTCGTCACCCACCGTAAATTTAGACCGTAGAATCGAAGACCTTTCGGTGTCCTACGGTCTGATACCAATTGTTGAGAAAACGGGAGAATCAAGAACTATTCTAAACGACCAACCACGTAAAATGCAATATACAACGATAGATAAAATAATGTAAGAATAAGAGAATCAAACCATAGAGAGACACAATATTAATTTACGAGATTCACCCAATATGGTCAGTCACCGGCCGAGTGGAATCTGCAAAACTTCCACTAATTCTTTTGTCAAGATTACACCAAGAGCAAACCCTAGGAGATTTCTTTCAAATCTCACTTAGCTGTCACACTCTATATTGTTAATAGCAGCCCTTCTTTCTTAAATGAAAAAACCTATTTATAGCCAACCCTAAATCCCACTTGAATTAGGATTACACGGTATTACGAAAATACCCTGTTCGTTACGAAAAACCTTTGAGCCGACTCAACATGATTAGGAGCCGTCTCATATGAACAAAGGAGAATAGATAATTCCAGATATGTTGTGAGCCGTTTCAGAATTTACTGAGACGTCTCAAGATAGGGTCGAGACGGCTCAAGGCTCAAGATTGCTATCAGCCTTGAACAGATGTCTGAACCTTTCTTCATCAAACGTCTGAGAAAAAAAACTTCACGATATCATCAGGCTCATACCTTTGTAAGTTTGATAACCCTAAGTTATATATTAAATGGGTTTTAAGCTTATTTATATATAAATATATCATATGTAATAAAATAGGTATTTGTTATTTTTATCACAAGAGCTTTTCTCAGAGGATGACTCGTTTTCCTCCTCTAACCCTCGATCATGTGAAACGGTAATTATCTAAACTTGACGATGACTTGAATTAAACTGTATTATATCGGTATGTATGTTTGCATTTTGGAAATGTAGGAAGTTTGGATTGTATGAGTTGGCACCACTACAGTAATCGCTTGCCCCTACGGATTTAGCCTTAGGGGCAAACCACTGCCCCTACGGATATATCCGTAGAGATATAAAATTCCTCCGTAGGTCCAAAGGCCGCAGGTGCAAGTCTTCGCCCTGAGCATGCCTCTACGGAGTAATAATTGCCCCTACGCCGTAATCCGTAGGGACAATTATCCCTATGGATTATTCCGTAGGGATATAATTTTTATTTAATTTATCTGTTTATAAAATAAAATACTTTCCCCTACGGATTTATCCGTAGGGCCTGATAAATGCCCATACGGATTAATCCGTAGGGACAAGTTTGCCACTATTACTGAGTCCATAGGGACAAAATATCAGATATTCTGATATTTTGTCCCTACGGAGAAATGTATAGGCCCCTATGGATTAATCCATAGGTGCAACAGTTGCCACTACGGAGTAATCCGTAGGGACATTATATCAGGTTTTTTTTTAAAATGGGTTTCCCGTTTTTTCCCCGCCATGCGCACAATAATATATATATATATATATATATATATATATATATATATATATATATATATATATATATATATATATATATATAGACACACACACACATATATTATATAGCCAAATACAGAAATATTCATAATCAACATCTCACGCATAATATATAAAAGAAATAAACAAACAGAATACTAAATCAATCTAAAATCATCGTGAACATACAAACAACCATCAATATCGTCCAAAATATATACAATATGTATCAGATAAGTACATACATTCTCAAAAATATAAATAAAGCTACCCTAGCTCGGTCCAGCTCCTCTACCTCTGATAATCACCGTAATCTGGCGCATCTGCTCCTCAGTGCAACCCTGAGTCGTCAAAAACTCGACTAATGAAGGAGCGGACTGTGCGGGAGTCTGAGCGGGCTGTGGAGCTGTAGGAGTGGTCTGCGCAACCGCAGCTAAGGTAGTGACTTGCGCAGCCGCAGCCGAAGGAGATGCATGTGGAGCCGCAGCCGAAGTAGCCTGCCGAATCTGTAAAATTTTGTGTGTGTAATAAACGAGTAAGAACGGTGCATTAGATTTTAGTCGAATTCGTATCATTGTCATATTATTGCGAAACCACGAATTTATATATGCTTTTTTGAGATTCCACACGTTCTGTTTCTTCGTGTGGAATCTTGTTTGGGTATCTAGTTTAGAAAGCCGTAGTTTATTTTAAGTAGGGGTAGAAATGATGCTTATTCTAACTTGTAAGCCCATATCTCTCTTTAATTGTTTAGCTTTGATTAGATGCTTGTTTTGGAGTAATCTAATTTACAAAGAAATGTTTTCTTCTCAAGTTTTGAATTTAGACAATCAAAACTTTTTAAACTCCAAAATGAAGAAAGATGTGGCATAGTTATGATTACAGAGTTCAGTTTAATTAGATAGTTTTATATAAGCATGATTAATCAAAACTAAGTCTACAACAAAATAAGCTCGGGCTACTAATATTGCATATGTTACTATCTATAATGTGATATAATATTTTACTATTAAGTAATCTACGTACCTACATCTCTTTCAACTCCTCGACGGTGGTCTCCAAGGCGGCAACATCATGCTCCAGACGTCGTTCACGGCGGTAGGGGAAGTAACCGCCGAAGTGGAGACCAACTTCATATGGGCCCTGTTAGGACCCAGTCCCCAGCCTCTTTCCCAACCTCCATGGTGTCCTCTTTGTGCGGCGTTTAGGACTGGGGTCAGTAGTATCGGATCGGTCTATCCATTAAAATCGATCCCCGATGCCTCCGCCCGCTCCACCACTCGCTCCTACACCCACATTAACTATTAAAATATAATTATATCATTTAAATTTGAACTAATCAAAACAAAAATTTCATTCGATTTAGAATAAATATTAACACTTATGCAATACTCCTGGGTAATGGTGTCGGGGAATCGAAGCTCGCCCGTGGCGGGATCTGTCGAGGTGCTGTGGATGACAAGATACGCAGTCAACACGCTCGGTGTACCACCCTGCGCCAGGGTCTGAGCTATCTGCAATTCGCCAAAAATTTACATATATTATAAAATAAATCTTAATATTGCATTATATCAAAATAGATCTATTGTAATTTACCGATACCTCCATGGCACGAGTAATGTTCCTCGAGCCACCTGTGTAAGTGGAGCGACCCCTTTTCGCCAACTTCCTATTCTCTTTATTTTGATCGGCCTGTTTCTGCACAACACAATCAGATTTAGTTTTCTAATTAAGCAACACAAAAAAATAAATTATATACAAAACAATGAATTACATTTAAATTACAAACCTATTTTCGCTCAGAGTCATAATATTGGCACAAGAGAGGTCATGTATCTACTTCGACTCTGGCAAAGACCAGAGAATATAGGAGAGCCGCTCTCTCCGCTTTGAGGGTCGCCAGCCACACCAAATAGCAATCGATTTTCAGCTCGTTCCTATTATATCGGACCTTAGATTGCATGTTCTTCATGACGTCTAGGTAAAGAGCGTGAAGATCGAGCACTCTGTCTGGGTGATTAGGGTCGGGTACAGGCTGAAAGTCGTAATCCAACTGCAAATACAAGAAAATAATGTATTTAAATTATAAGTGTTAAATAATAATAAATTAAATTTGACAAGTCAAATGAAAATATATATTAATACCTGAGCCTGATTCCAGAAGAGGGCAAATGAGAGCCGGTGCTGATCACCCCACTCAACGTGAAATGGATACTTCTTTTGGATGCGGCTCTCATCCCCCATATACCAGCCGAACCTCTCGGCATAATCTCCAGTATAGAGATAATCGGGGTAAAGAAGAGGGGGAATGGTGCCTCCCCCTTAACTCTATCGGGCCTCAGCCTGTAGGACTGATTTGGCCCTCGAGTCCCTCTCTCGGGATGGGGCTGCCCTGCATCTACAAGAAATATCAAGACAAACAATATTAAGACAAAACGGTATTTAGAAATTAATGATTAACGAAAATTGAAGTGCGATATATACCTCCGGCGACAGCAGCACGAGCCTGGGCCCGGACAGCAGCACGAGCGGGACAATAGTTCCTCCGGTGAGGAACAGCCGGTGACCTGGACGTGGGCACATCCCCTCCAACTAGAAAATAAATATCGACGATAAAATTACATGAAGTTCATGATTATTCTTAGAGGATATGTAAGATGAATAAATATTTTATATTTAAGAATACTAACTTGCAGACTGAGCGGAGGGTACGGAAGTGACCTCTGCGCCAAATGTGGATGCAGCACCTACAATTAGACAATTAAAAATAGATTATATAAGCAATTGCAAAAAAATGTGTATATCTATAATATAACATTCTAAATCAATATGCATGCAATATAAGATATATAAATATACCCGCAAGTGCGGTGGTGGCCTCTGCCCGAGATGTGGAGGCACCACCTACAGCTAGACAATCAAAAATTGATTATCTAAGTAAGAGCAAAAAGAATGTGTGTATATTTATAATATAACATTCTAAATCAATATGTATGCACTATAGGATATATAAACATACCTGCAGGTGCGGTAGTGGCCTCTGCCTCTGATGTGGACGCACTACCTACAGCTAGATAATTAAAAATTGACTATATAAGTAATTTTAAAATAAATATGCGTGTATATCTATAATATTATATTCAAAATAAATATGCGTGCAATATACCTGGAGGTGTTGCAAAGTCCACACGGAAGAAGTCATCCGAAGGGGGTATGGATCGGGGTGCAAGGCCAGCTCCCTACGCAGCTCCCCGGGCGGCAGAACCGCTCTGCCTCTGCCTCTGCCGCGGCTGGTGCTCCTGCCGCCCCTCGCTGCTCTGGGCGTCGTCATTAGACCTAGATAAGAGTAAAATCATTACATTTGCATGCAATATATGTATAGATCGTAGAAATGTGAAGTAATAATATAACATTACTGATAACCTTTTTCGTTTCGTAGACGCATTAGACATATCTACTTGGATTTCATCATCGATATCATTTCTAACCCACGTAACTTCACGATCAGCCGAAGACAACTCGTCTTTTGAAACAGACGGTCGAAACACTCTAAGTCTTCTCTCTTTTTCATCCTCATCGCTGTTCTTCATACGATCCTCGAATTCTGGGATATCATAAACATCCCTGGGTTTCCAACGGCATACGACACTCCATCCCGGATGCTTCAAGCACTGTGAGTAGTATACTTGAAACGCTTGTTGCGGAAAGATAAATGGATCGTCCTGACCGTAAAATCGAAGTGTGTTCACACTAGTCAATCCATATTCATTTTTCCAAGTCCCGAGATTGTTTCTCCACTTATCCATATCGGTTCGTGTATCGTACTAAATACACTAAAATATATAAAACGGTTCTGATCGTCCGGGATATTGGATGCCAAGTATGCAATTTAAGTATTCATAATAAATTACGCCATCGGATCCTACAGTCGCAATCCCACTATTCTGAGTGGTTCGAGATATTTTTATGTCCTTAACTTGAAATTTGTATCCAAACACACCGAATCCTTTATAATATGCAACCTCCATACTAGGAAACTGAGCTAAACATCTTGAATCTCTCTCTAATGATGCAAACAAGTTCGGATCGTGGATCTGACAAAACAAATTTTACGGCAAATACATAACGATATAAGTTTAGTTTAAGACTGGTAGCAATAACATGTTATTCGAACAAATTATATGATCTGCAACCCAATCGAAAAAATTATCCTGATGATATTTTTCCAATCGTTCATCATTCCAATCAGGATGCCCCTCACGTACCTCATTAATATGAATTCTGTTCTCAACAAAAAATTATGATATTAATATTATATCATTTCATACACACAAACACAAATATAACAATTAATTCAAAAAAACTTATTTTCTAATTTCTTCAAAACATACGCTATTGAGGAGAATAAACCGATATATCTTGTTGATAAATATAGTGTCTACTTTCTTATAATCAGCTTTACCATATGGCCCGTCCTGAATTCTCCGAGGCCGGCTAAGTTTCGTCTTAATGTTCTCGTCTAGATAGCGGGAACAAAATGTGGTTACTTCATCTAGAAGATAACCTTGCATGATAGAACCCTCTGGTCGATTTCTATTGCGTATATACTTTTTTAGAGTGTAGAGGTACCTAAAAAAGAATATATTAAATAAATAAATACAGGCATATAAGACAACAATAATTTTACAAAATGCGTGAAATGAAAAATTTGATGTACCTTTCGACGGGATACATCCATCGATATTGTACCGGTTTGGCAAAGTTAGCCTCGGTTGCAAGATGAACCGTCAGGTGTATTATATCGAAGAACGACGGTGGGAAATACGCTCAAACTTGCAAAGTATCAATGAAATAGAATTTTCTAAATTCTCCAGCATCACAACATCTAAGATTTTAGCGCACAATTCTCTAAAACATCAACAAAGGTCATTGCTTACTAGACCAACCGATTCGGGAAGGGAAGTCCTGAGGGCTAATGGGAGAAGGTGCTCCATAATAACATGGTGATCATGACTTTTCAGCCCATCGATCTTACCTTTCACAATATTTATCTTCTTACTAAATGATCCTGAGAAATCCGTGGGAACTTTCAAATCATGCAACACCTACAAAAACCTTTTCTTCTCCGGTTGTGACATATGATACGCAGTATTGAGAAGTACAATCTTACCTGGCTTACCCGCTATCGGTTTAGGATGCAATTCACTTCTAATTTTCCAGTCCTGAAGATCCATCCGAGTATGGAGGTTGTCTTTCGATTTTCCGTTTTTACAAAGAAACAAGTTAAGTACGTGCTCGGATACTCCCTTCTCTATGTGCATGACGTCCAGACAATGACGAACTAAATTTGTTGACCAGTACGGAAACTTGTAGAAAATACTTAACTTGTTCTAGTATGGTGGTTTAACCTGTTTTGCCGGATTTATTCCGAAGATCGCAGTATTTTAACTATCCCACTAAGCAATCACGTCCTCTCCAGATAATGAGGCTGGAGGCCCAAAAAGTTCCTGATGACCATTAAAGTGAGCAGTGTCTAACATGTAGGGATGGTCTAGTGGCAGGAAACGCCAATGACCTTAATAACAAACCTTCCTGCTAAAATTCAACCATTTCAATATTGTATCTTGATGGCAATAAGGGCATGTGTTCCTTTCTGAACGACGGCCAAGACATGGACGTCTTGCCTGAGATTCGGGGCAGATGCTATTTGGTTTTATCCGTCCACCTCTCCGAAGATGCCAAGTTGATTTATGGCACCGTGTATCGGAGGTTTAGACGGATGCGGCCGATGCAGCAGACTTCGTCAGATTCCCTCTCGTTAGAGGGGTTTTTGATTGTGGGGACGCTCTTCCCTGCAGGCGCAAGCCCCTGCAGTTAATTACGCTACCGTATCGCGGTAACAACTTTCTCCTTCTTCAGAATTTCACTTCGTGTCGTGGGTGTTTGTTTTGTTTGTGGTTGCCCGTGGATTGTATACGGAGACTAATTTATGTCGTCGCCCGTAAGACGTGGATTAGTCCAAATCCGTATTTTCTTAGATTTGGGTTTGAGGTTTTGGTTTAAGGATACGTTAGCCATATTTGAGGCTAAGATCAACTTAAACGTTTGTTAAGGATACGTTAGTCCCAATTTGAGACTAAGATCAACTTAACGGGATCGTTTAGATCCGAGAAAAGAGCATTTGGGGGCTCTATTGTTCCAGTTTAGGGACATTGTGGTCCATTGCATGTATGGCCGTCGGGACCCATCACCTCTCTGACGACGTTGAAGGATTACAACGACAGATGTCAGAGGAGTTCAGAGATGTACCCTTGAACCAAAGTTGATTGGGGGATCTATAGTCCAATTTAGGACTAAAGTCTGTTTGAAGGTTTAAGGATACGTTAGCCGTATTTGAGACTAAGATCAACTTAAACGGTTGTTAAGGATACGTTAGTCCAGTTTGGGACTAAGATCGACTTAACGGGATCGTTTAGATCCGACAAAAGAGAATTTGGAGGCTCTATTGTTCCAGTTTAGAGACATAGTGGTCCATTGCCAGTTTAGGGACATGGTGGTCCATGTTCCAATTTAGGGACGTGGTGGTCCGTTGGTTTAAGGACGCTTAAGTCCGTAGGTTGGTTTAAGGACGCTTAAGTCCATGAGCTGGTTTAAGGACGCTTAAGTCCGTAGCAATGTATGGCCGTCGGGACCCGTCACCTCTCTGACGTCGTTGAAACATTACAACGACAGATGTCAGAGAAGTTCAGAGATGTACCCTTGAACCGGATGTAAATTGATTTAAGGGAGCAGTCGTGCTCAGTCAATTTAATTTGAGGACTTATGGCCCGAATTGGGCTAAGTCCAGTTGAAAATGTTCAACATTTTATTTGTAGTTGGCCTATTAGGCCTTTGATTGGGCTCTGCCCTTTGTTTAATAATGCAGTGCATTTTTATTCGGCCTATTTGGCCTTTATTTGGGCTCTGCCCCTTTTTAAATTGATGCACAACATCTGTTTTGGTCTGATAGACCCTTGTTTGGGCTCTGCCCTCTTTAAAATAATGCATGACATTTTTATCAGGCTTGTTAGGCCTTTTTAATTGGGCTCTGTCTCTCTTTTAAATAATGCAGAGCATTAAATCTCCTGACAGTGTGCCACGTGGCTTGTCAGGCGCTTTGCGCCAATTAATGAGCGCAAGCGCATGTGGAGGTGACACGTGTCACACTCTGGTGAGCGCAAGCGCAGTTAGCGCAGTGCGCTGTTGCGCTGTTGACACGTGGCGCGCTCTGGTGAGTTGCGCCAATTTAAGAGAGCAGTGCTCTATTTTAAAAGCGCATAGCGCAAGTTGTTCTGGAGCTGATACGTGGCGCTCTCTAGTGGCTTGCGCCAACCCAAGAGCGCAACAGTGCAGATTTACAAGTGCAAGGCACCGTTTTAATACCTTGATCCAATTTTGGATTCAAGAAAAGAATCTTTTAAGATTCCAGAACCAGTGGTTCATCAAAAGGCAATGCCTTTATTATTATTATATATTTTTTATTGAAGATCTTTGATCTTGTTCTTAGATCAATGGTCTTTTTAGAAGAAACTCTTTTTTTTTCTCAAAGGTTTTTACCTTTTTATCTCTCTGAGTTTCTTCTCAAAATTTTAGAGGAGTTCTCTATCTTTTTCTCTGTGTTCCTCTCCTCGTGTTAATGTCTTTTAGACTTAGAGTCTAGGGGTCTTTTTATAGTGTCAATGATTTGTTGAATTGGTTAGAGAGATCTTTCTCTGAATGATTTGGGGATTTTCCCACGTTGGATCTTTGATCCAAGGACTTCTGTTTTACAGAAGTCAATCTTCTTGTTTTTAACAAGATTGAGAAAAGATCTTTCCAGAATTTTTCTGTTTTGGTGCTGGCATTGGCGCAAATGCTTCTGCGCTTGACACGTGTCGCGCAGCGCAGAGCGCAGCGCAACTGTGCTGCCATGTGTCGCGCAGCGCAGAGCGCAAACCATCTGAAGCGTTGCTTCCTTTATTAAAGTTTGAATTTTAAACAGAGCTTTACTCTGATTGGGGGAAACAGAAGCGTTGCTTCGTTTCCCACCTTGGAATTTGAACAGAGCTTTGCTCTGAAAGGGAGATTTTTTCATTATTTATTTATTTATTTATTTATTTATTTATTTTTATTGTTATTATTTTATAAGGAGCGGGTTTTGAGCCAAAATTTTGGCGGGAACAACATGCTTTGTGACCATGTATGAATCAACATGATAGCATTGCATACGCAGGAAAGTCATTAATTGTCCACATTAAAGCCGCATGTATTGTGAAGGTTGTATCTGTGTTTGCATCGTAAGTCTCTACACCATCAATGAATAAAGATTTTAACTCATCGATCAGAGGTTGGAGATAGACGTCGATATTGTTTCCCGGTGAGTTTGATCCGTCAATAAGAAGAGGCATCATAAAGTAGAATTGATCCATAGCCAACCAATGCGACAGATTATAAACTATCATTACAACGGGCCATGTGCTGTGGCTTCCAGCCATATAGTTGCATGGGCAGAAGCTATCACTAACCAGTCCGAGCCTGACATTACGAGGATCACTACTGAATATTTGATGCCTCCCATCGAAATCTTTCCAAGCCGGTGAATCTCTTAGATGACTCATTTTTCCATCTTCGCTTGGAGCAGCACGGTGATGCCAAATCATTGCCTTGGCTGTTTTTTGGCACCTGAATAGCCTCTGTGTTATGGGAAAGTATCGTCCTATCTTGACAGGTATATCGAGTTTCTTATCAGATTCTTTCGGTTTATACCTGGCCTTTCCGCATGTTGGACACTCTTTCAAATCTAAATTCTCTTTCCGGTACAACACACAATATTTGGGATATGCATGAATCTTCTCACAGTTCGGACTCAAATCAGATATCATCTTCTGGGCTTCGTACCAGCTGTCGGGCACGTTATTTCCCGGGGGTATAGAATCTTTCAGGAACTTCAGAAGTATTGTGAATGACTCGTTGCTCCATCCATTTATACACTTAATCTGGAAAAGTTGGATGAACCATGATAGGGTGGAGTACTTTGCATTCTCATAAATTGGTTTTCTAGCATCATTCATGAACTTTTCATACTTATCCGCACACGGTTCTTGACCGGAAAGAATGTCGTCTTCAGTAGAAATACTATCACCGAGGGCAGCCTCTACCATATCCTCTATTTCTTCTTCTGAAAAGAAGTTATCGTCTTCTTCTTCTTCCACCGCATTACCGTCTTCTTCTTCTGCCACATTACCGTCTTCTTCTTGTTCTTCCCCGTGATATAGCCAAGTTGTATAAACTCTAGTAAAACCATATTTAATGATGTGAAACTCTACGATTTCTACCTTCTTCCAGAACTTATTCCCACATCTATCGCACGGACATAGAATCTTTTCTAACACGATCTTATTATCTGCGCGTGCAAATTCAATGAAAGCAGCAACTCCTGCGACATACTTAGATTGCATGCGTTGTTGCCAATCCATATACATCCAGTCCTTAATTCTGATGTACTCATGGGCCATATTAGACTATATAACATATAAATTGTAAGTTATGGTGACTATATTGAGAAATCTAAGAACGAGATGGTTATTGACAAAGAAGAAAATCCATAGAGACAAGTTTGTCGTCGAAAAGAATAAATAATCGATTAACAAAGTTAGATTTGAAGATACCCAAATATGAGTTGTATTCTGTGTATGTGTGTTTCAATTTATAATTTCGTTTAGGTGTAGGGTTGTTAGTGTGTATGTGCTTTGTGTATGTGTTTGTTGTGTATTCGTATTGTATGTGTGTGTTTAGGATGTCGGGGGTAAGGCTTCTATCCCATTAAGAATGTATAGAGCAGACACCCATTCGCTTGTGCTTTCATCTGTTTCGAGTAAATTTCGGCAGCACCTTCCCGCTGTTCTCCGAGTACACTGTAATAGAATAGATAATCATTTCAATGCTGTGAAACAACGTTGAAACAAACATCTAATCTATCTTTGTACACGGAGAAGCAGCGGAAAAGTACCGACGAAATAACTCGAAACGAATGAAAACGTAAGTGAATGCAGGTGTTTGCTTTATACATTCTTAACTTGTCCACACTGGAAAAATCTATCGGCTATCATACGATTAAATTTTCTCATCATATAAACTACACGAAGGTTGTTAGCACTGAACGATACCGTCTGATATTTAACAACCTTCGTGTAGTTCTATGTCAAGGCGAATATCGAACGTATGTTAACCGATAGATGAGGACTAAGTCACGTTTTGATTTTCATCTATGATTATCGATGAGAATATGAAAGTTCTATATTATCATCGAATATCATACATATACTTAGTGCAAGATTTAACTTAAATTGGTTTTACGTTTATTTTCAATTATATGGGTTCGAAGTTTTTAGTTTAGGGTAAAGTTTTTTAAAGTTAAGAGTTTTCATAGTCAAATTTAAGATTTTTGAATTTATTGGGGTTTGGATTTGACAAGAGTTCAATATAGAGGAGAATGATGATGAATTAAGGTTTAGCCTTATTTGTATGTATGTATGTGTTTGCGTGTGCGTGTACACACATAGACAGACACATACACATACACGCATACACATACACACATACTCACAATTCGCTAAAATACCCTTAACTATTGTTGGTTTGCTAAATTACACTAAAATACCTTTACCCTAATCCTAACACTAAACTTAATCATTAACCCTAACCCTAACCCTAACCTAACCCTAACCATAACCACATCCCTAAACCTAACCCTAACTATTAACACTAACCTTAATCAGTAACCCTAATCCTAACCACAGCCCTAACCCTAAACCTAACCCAAACCATTAATCCTAACCCTAATTAACCCTAACCCGGCCCTAATTAACCCCCTAACCATTAACCCTAATCATAACTCTAACCCTAATTAACCCAACCCAGCCATAAACCGGCCCTAACCCTAACAACAAAATTATAATAATTTTTAATAATTATTAGAAATCAACAACACCAAAAAATTACTAAAAATTAACAATTAAATCTCTAAATTGAAGAAATTAACAACAAAATTTTAGGGAAATTAACAACAAAATTTTAAGAAAATTAAAATTAAAATTGCTTAAACTAACAGGCAAATCGAATAAGAAGGAAGGCTGCGGCGACAAGGTGGAGGTTAGATGGAGGAGGCCGAGAAGGAGGATCGATGACGGGAGGTTGGGGAAGGAGGAAGGCGACAGTGATGAGGAGGAGGGTTAGTGCGACGGCGACGAGGAAGGCGATGGCAACGATGTGAAAATTTAAGGGGGGATTTGGACGACAGCGACGAGGATGATGAGGTCTAGGGCGACGATGATGAGGTCTACGGCGACGATGATGAGGAGAGCGAGAAGGCGACAGGGAAAATTTGGGGGGGAATTTTTGGGCTGAGGATTTTGGGCGTGGTGTTTTTCTTTTTTAATTTTTTAAGCGCTTAACTTTGTCCCTACGGTGTCAACTGTAGGGATTTCTTTTGCGGTACCGTAAGGGCAACAAAAGAAAATTAATTTTTTTTATAGTTTTTGCCCCTTCGGTGGAAACCGTAGGGACAAACAAAAATTGCCCCTACGTGTTTTTCAATCCGTAGGGCAATGAACATTTGTAGTAGTGTGGATGTGTGTGTGTCCGTCCGTTGTTTGGATTTGAAGAGTGGACGGTTGTTGGATCGATTGTGACGATGGATTTGGATTTGGATTTGATTTGCGCCGACGGATTTGAATTTGAATTAGGGTGTGAATTGTATTTGGATTTTTGTTATGATTTTTTTCTTTCTAATGACCTAATTCGATGTGACCTTTTAGTCAAATTAGGTCAAATTCGACTAGAAATATCTGTAGAATTAGGTTACAGGAAAAAATATTAAATTTATGTAAAAATGGGCCTAATTCGACGAGTCTTTCCGGACGAATTAGACCTAATTTGACAGGAAAAGAAGGCCCCGAGGGACTAATTTGACTTAATTCTGCCTATTTCGATTTGTAAATCTCGTCGAATTAGACCTAAAACAGCGTAACCTAACTTAGACGTGTCTCGTTGAGTTATTTTTACCGGGCCTAATTTGATGGGTATTTCCTGTCAAATTAGGCATCGTTTTTGGGTAGTTGGATTAGATAGACGTGTCGAACTCTAATCATTCTAATTAAGGACATGTTTGGAATTAGAAAAGTGAAAATATGAGATAGAGAGAGAGAGAGAAGTGGAAAGAGAGTGAAAAAGGCAGCAGTTCTTGTTTAATTATTATGTTTGAGTAAAATGGAGAGGATGATGAGTCAACACTTACGTAGCAATGAAAAGTTATATAATTAAGTCGAAATGGTAGAAGGTAAATAGTGTAAAATATAATAAAATAGAATAGAATAATTGCTTTGTTCTCACTTTCTCCCAACTTTCTCTTAAGATTTTGAAGAGAAAATAAAATAAGGAAAGTAGCTTATGTGGATAGAAAGTTAACTCTCATTTTCAATTTTTAAGTATCCAAACAAATAAAGTGGGAAAGTGCCCTTCACACCTTCCGCTTTACCTTCTTACAAACAAACATGTTTCTTTTAATTATGACATAGGTTAAAAAAAATTAAATGGAAAATGAATGAAATTATCAAAGCTAAATCCATTATCTATAGAATAATGGAGTACAAAGGCCTTAGGAGGGTCTCTCTCTTATGACGTCGAGAAAAGTCTATTTACCAACATTTTTCCCGACAAACGGTGTTTATCTTGATTTTTATTATCTAAGATGTAGATATACCAATTTTCATATGATTCTGACACTTTTCACCATTGATTTGTGACCATGTACTATCGAAAAACTAGTAATTTTGCACCCATGAAAAGTCCTGGAATCACATAAAATTTGGTGTATCCATATCTTAGCGGATGAAGAGATGAAGATGGCCGGTGCCGATCGTCGAATAAAACGGTAAAAGATAGAGTTTTATCGACGCCGTATCCGGGAGGGAATTATTTTCTAAGGGCGTTTGCCCTCCATTATTCTATTTTATCTATGCCATATCTAACTAATATATTGGTAAAAAGTTAGTTTTCATACAATAATAATACTTAAATTTACAACTGTAGACCTAGATTCTCCACCCTTAAAACTAGAGGAAGAAAAGGCTGCCTCATACTCAATTGTACTTCGGTTCTTAATGCTCCTCATCCTGTCATGCATTGATCTCCATATATGCATGCTTTTACAAACCATTGAGAAAGTTTTGCATATATATCTCCATGCGTGAATGAATGTAATTCCATGGAGACCATTTATTTAGTATCCATTTAAAGGGTTTTCTTAATTACCATGCCTTTCTCATCTCAAAGAGGAAGCCTGCATGTGTTGAAACCACATATCAATCGGCGCAGCGGAAAACCTTACGGATCTATAAACCTAGATCCATGTATAGACGAATAACAAAAGAAACTAGATGCAAACCGCGATAATAAATAACACATGAGATTAATGGAGGAAAACGGGAATAATCTTTATTAGAACTTTAGAAAGAAAAATAAACCTTAAAATTATGAAACACTCTTCTTATGATCTCCAACAAGATCTTCCATTGTCTCTATAAGTTCTCCTTCGAAAGACTTGAATCCTTAAGGAGCCGATGACTCCCTAGAACTTTATGATAAAAAACTATCCATCCAAATTAATAACCCTAAGATTCTATATACAGTCTATACAATTTAAGCTATATTAAGATCTCAGAAATTACAAAACTGCCACTAAATGACTGCATTTTCGAGATAATTCTCGTTCTGAAATTCGTGGTTATCTCTAGCAGACATATGACCCTATGAGGGACAGACGTCTGCGTGCTCTCTGGCAAAAAGCCACAGCGCTGCCAAACGTTTGTCCCCATGGAGGCAGACGTCTGACCCTTTGGCCGCGTCTGGCCAGAGCCCGGCCAGACGTCTGACGATCATCTTGGTAGATGTCTGGGCGTGCTCTGGAGTCCGGAGTTTTTATCGACAGACGTCTGCAGCTCATCGCTCCAGACGTCTGTCCCTTCTCTGGTTGCGCACTCTTGAACAAATACAAGACACTCTTCACAACAATCTCCACCTTGGATCGTATAACCATATAGCCACCTTAATTAAAAAGTTGTTGCCCCTTCGTCTTGTATCCTCTAGGGTTGTTTTAGTTGTTCTTTCCGTTTCTCCTGCTGGCACAATCTTTATTCAGAATTGTGAAACTGATATTGTCATGGTTTTTAACTTGAACTGAGAAACTAATGCGACCCTCCTACCTAAGTCATCCTTCTTCACACTTAAGTACCTGAATAGAAGCCAAGGCGGACTTGAACTACTCCGCAGGAATGACCTTCGTTACCATGTGCACCGGATTCATCTTAGTATCGATTTTTATCAAATCAATCTTCTTCTCGGCCCACTCCCTTATCTTGTGATACCGCATGTCGATATGTTTAGTTCGACTGTTGTATACTTGATTTTTTGCCAAGTGAATGGCGCTTTGACTATTGCAAAACAAAATAACCGGCCTTTTATCGAACCTGAACTCGCCAACTAGGCCCTTTAACAATAAGGCCTTCTTAAATGCTTCCACTGCCGCCATGTATTCTACCTTCATCATTGAGAGCGCCACAGTATTTTGAAGTGTTGATTTTCAACTGATAGGAGAAATTCTGCAACTGTATATACATAGCCTGTAAGAGATCTTTACTTGTCCAAGTCCCTAGTGTAATCTGCATCTACGTATCCTTGTAACTGACTCGATTTATCTTCTTACTTGTGAAAGAATAAACCGAGATCTTTAGTTCCTTTTAGATACCGAAATATCCAGTTTACCGCTTCCCAATGAAGTTTCCCTGGATTTGACATATACCGGCTAACCAGATTTATCGCATAGATATGTCTAAATGTGTGCATACCATAGCGTACATCAGCGATCCCACTGCACTTGCATATGGTACTTGAAACATCTTTTCCTTCTCCTCCGCTGATTTTGGACACTCCTTGAAGGATAACTTGAAATGACCAGCGATAGGGATACTCATCTTTTTTGAGTCCTTCATATTGAATCTCTCCAACACCATCTCAATATATCTGACTTGGGATAACCACAGCTTTCTGATGGAACTCATGCACCATAGCAATGGATTTTAAACATGGTAGAATGGGTGTTTTAAAAATTCAAGAGAGCATGAGTTACCATAACAAGGATTCTAGCTAAAGTGATGAACTTGTAAACAAAAAAAAACTAACACTACAAGTTGTAGTTTAGAACAACAATCTTTGTAACACATTTATTTGCTCCAAATTGTGTTGGACTCCTTATAGTGCTCTTTGTAGAATGTAGGAATATGCTTGATTGAAGATCTTCACTATCAAAGATGATCCATCTTGAGAGCTCCAAATCTTGGCTTCAACTTCACCCTAGAAGTAACCTAGATAACTAGTATGCTAATCTAGTTAACTAGGTGATGTAGTTTTCTCACTATATATTTATCTCTCTATTTATTTTGATTTTTTCTAATTTTCTCTTTTATTTTAGGAAGAAGAAGAGAGCTATGAGCTTGGAGAAGAGAGAGAGAGAGTGTGTAGATAATTATGAACCATTTGTCTAAATGATTGATAATTATATCATCTCTCCACTTAATCTCAACCATAGGATATTATCACCCATTTAAGTGTCCATTCTCTTCTCTTCCCTTCACTTGTCACCTAAATAAGAAGGGATGAGGATATGCTATACTCATGGTACAACATAAGATAAATCGAGTGACATAATACTAATAAATACACATATCCAATACATGTATCAATATATTAAATCAATACTTGATTTAATATCTGTCTTTCCAAAAGGCCGACTAGTATTACCAAACGTCCAATTACCGTCAGTGTATCCAATACACAAGTTTTAATCGAACTCCCGCTGTACTAATATACTTCCACCGCATCTCTCACATAAGTCGGGAAACCCTCTGTGTAGGACTCTAAAGACTCAACAATATGCTGGCAGTGAGCTGTTGGATCACATCCAAACTCACAAGCACGTCAGTGGTATTAGCTGTACGTAACGGCTACTCAGGTATCTGTCAAAAAGAACATCGACGAGCAAACTCATCTGACCCCTAACCGAGCCTATCGGTGACATTCACCGTACAGTCCGGTCTGTTCATATGAGAGTATCACATATTAGGTCTAGGGGGTTGGTAAACATCAGACCCCTAATAACCTGATAAGTCATGTCGATATCAAGCCCATCACCCATCGAGAAACTACTAATCCAATCAGTAAATCTCATCTGCCTAGGCCTAGGTCTTATGGTGATGGTCAATCATGTACTGCGCGATATCGACTCCCAATATCGGGATAGACGAATCCCCTTTATCGCTCACTGCCTCCAAGTGCTTCGGGATTGTACCCAACTACTTCCTGTTTGCACGACTTTTTAAGGCCGTGGTAGGGTAGTAATCAAAATATAGTGGGAACAGACTCGAGATGAATGATGATTTCAGGTCAACAGACTACCCTGTACTCATATCACCAGAGAAATACTATATGACGATAGGTACAATACCATCTAGCAGTTTCCGGCGAGTCCGTCCAGTTTAACCCATAACCTAATGAGCACCTATGTACAATATTTGGTGTTGTACATCAATGGCTGTGGGACTGGCCATCTCCTCTTTCGGGAATAAGAAACGTATACACTAGTATATTCTGGAATATCGATACCCTGTCTCAATACTCGTATGACTACGGACATTTAAGGATGTGCCTATAGATTACCCAACTCCCACGAGTATGATTGCCATCACAACGCTGGTAGTCAAACAAAGATCCTATGGGCTTTATCAATATGTATTAGCGATACTTAATAATAAACATATACACATGTTAAGATAAAGACAAATCAGATAGCATACTATCATATCGAGCAAGACTGTCCTGTACATATATATCCCAAACATCCAAATGTAATATACAATCCTATAATATACAATAATGGCATCTAGGGCATACATATCCAACAATCTCCTACTTACGCTAAGGCCATATATTGGCATATCGAAGACCTATCATCTCAAATAGCCGCTCGAACTGTTTGTGATGAAGGGCCTTGGTGAGTGGATCCGCCGTGTTGTCTTTGGTATCTACTCTCCGAAACTCGATCTCCCGGCGATTAATGATCTCCGTGATCAGGTGATACCGTCTTAAGATGTATCTGGATTTTTGATGGGACCGTGGTTCCTTCGCCAACGCTATAGCCCCATTATTATCGCAATACATAGGTATTGAATCAACAATAGACGGAACCACCTCAAGTTTAGAAATGAACTTTCTCATCCAGACAGCCTCTTTTGCGGCATCGCTGGCAGCAATGTATTTAGACTCCATCATCGAGTCTGCTATGGTGTCCTGTTTGGAACTCTTCCAACAGACCGTCCTTCCGTTGAGGGTAAATACATAACCCGAGACAGGCTTGCTGTCATCCTTATTACTCTGGAATCTTGAATCGATAAAGGCCTCCATCTGGAGGTCTCCATTACCGTATATCAGAAACATCTCTTTACTCCTTCTCAGATACTTAAGAATGTTTTTCACTACTATCCAGTGTTTCTCCCTTGGGTTTGACTGACACCTGCTTACCACGCTAAGTGCATAAACTACATCTGGTCTGGTACATAATATCGCATATATTATAGAGCCTACTGCCGAAGCATAGGATATAATAGTCATTCAAGCCCTCTCCCCATCAGTCTTGGGATACATCTCTATAGAGAGGGTGATTTTGTGACAAGCTAGTAAATTACAGCGCCGGGAATCTTTCATACTAAACCTCTTTAGTATGGTATCAATGTACCTGGATCGTGAAAATCCCAATATTCTCTTAGATTTATCGCGATAGATTTTAATCCCCAGAATATAGGAGGCATCACCCTGGTCCTTCGCGGAGAACTAAAGTGATACGAACATCTTGACCGACTATAGCATAAGAATATCATTTTCTATTAAGAGAATGTCATCCACATATAACACTAGGAATACGATAATTCTCCCTATAATTTTCTTGTAATACATGGCTCATCTATGTTCTTGATGAAATAAAATTCTTTGATTGTATCATCAAAACAGATGTTCCAACTCCGCGATACCTGATTTAATCCATAAATAGATTTAAGCAACTTGCACAACTTCCCGCTACTCCTACTGTCTACAAAGCCCTCTGGCTGATCCATATAGATGAACTCTTCTAAAGAGCTGTTTAGAAAAGTGGTTTTTATGTCCATCTGCCAGATTTCATAGTCATGGAAGGCAGCAATGGCAAGTAGGATCCAAATGGATTTGAGCATAACCACTGGAGAAAAGGTTTCATTATAGTCTAAATCTGGTCTTTGACGAAAACCTTTTTGTAATAAGTCTAACCTTATAGGTTTCTACCTATCCATCTACACCAATTTTCTTTTTGAAGATCCATTTTCTGCCAACGGGTTTTACCCCAGGCGGTGTAACATCCAAAGTCCATACTTTGTTAGTGTACATGGACTCCATTTTAGATCGCATAGCATCTAGCCATTTCATTGAGTCCCTACTGGAAATGGCCTGCTTGAAACTAGTAGGATCATCTTCTCCCAAGATGCAATCCTCTCGATCCCCGTCTATGAGAAAACCGTAGTATCTCTTAGGCGGATGAGAAACCCTACTAGATCTGCGGAGTTGCCGGGGTTCGTTAGAGTTATTGAATCCTGTGGTTCCACCAAATCTTCAGTTGCAGTTTGTGCTTCTGGAATTTCTCCCAGTTCTACCGTGCTCCCACTAATTTCTTTTGCAAGAAATTCTTTTTCTAAAAAGGCGGCGTGGCGAGCAACAAAAACCTTTTGTTTCTCGGTGTGGTAGAACAGATATCTATGCGAATGCTTAGGATATCCAACAAACTTATATAGAACTAATCGTGCGTGAAGTTTGTCCGGATTTTATATTTTTATATAGGCCGGACAACCTGTAACAACCATAATTTTCCTATACACTTTTCTACACAAAATTTATTTATTTTTTTCAAAATCATAAAGGGGTATTTTAGACTGAGCACAAGATATAAGTAATTATTTTGTTTTTAATTACAAGTTACAAGAATGTAATAACTCCATTTTTAGTGTACAAGAAATTACTTTAAATTTAATGTATACTTGGAGTATTTACTCTTGCTGCTATCATTTTAAGTAATTAAATACCACAATAATTACAAGAAGGAGCTTGTAGCTCATTGGTAATACCTTACACTGCTGAACCAAGCCACCAGAGTTCAAATCCCATACCCCACATTATTTTTTATATTGATTTTTTTTAAAACCTTTAGAATACCAAGAGTTTACACGTGCATATCTCACAAAAACCCCACTACACCCAAAAAAGTAACACTTGCAGGAGTTAGATGAACCGTCGGGGGGATCCTGGCCACCGGACTCGGCCGGGAATCGGCCAATTCGGCCTCGACTCGGCCGACTCAGTGCTCCGACCGAGTCACGGCCGAGTCACCCCCGAGTCGGCCGATTCCGGCGACGGCCACAACATGAAAGTTGTGTATTTTCATATTCCCTATGCACCTGCAAAATTTGAGCCTCAGACTACTTCCAGAGCTCTTAAAAAACCCCAATTACTCTACTTTTAATACATTTTTATTACATTTTATCATATTTTTATTTTTAACTTTTCATCTACTCTAACCCCAGCCTAACCTTATAAATACCAACCCTACACACTACCCTCTCACCCCTAAAACCCCAGGCTCACTCTCTCAAAATTTTCCAAGAAGTGTGTGCTTTGAAAACAAGTTCGCGACGAAACTTCAACGAAATTCCGGCGGGAATTCCGGCGACGTTTTTAGAAACAACCGGCGACGAAGCAACGCCTCGGCAACTCCCTTAGTTCCCCTACACTCCTTAGTATGGATCGAAACGCGTAAGTTCCTTTCTATCCTTCTTTCTATTCCTCTAAAATACGAAATTACGAAACCCGACGGAATCGGAACAAATCCGATTTCCGATTCGGTTTTCTATAAAATTTCATTTCTAACCTATAAATTCATGTCTAAACATCTTTATCTTGACTATTAAACTTTTAAAAATCAATTTGAACAAGTTTTCTCACATGAAATGATAACTTTTTCAATTTATCGTATTTTTTTCACTTTAATACCATCATGTTTCTATTTCACATTCAACCCTTAACTTTGCTATACATTTAAAATAGATCACGAGGTAATGACCTACCTCCTCACACACACTTATGCAACCATAATACACTATCTTGAAAACTCCTAATACGATAAAACAAGATTTTACATTAAAATACCATTTCCTTAATAAAACCTTTTATAAAAGTTTAGGTTTGATACATTTGTTTAAACAATATCTTTAATAGGAAAAACACGATAAGTTGTGGACATCGATCGTTTATCTAAACCTGACTTTGTGGTGTCTAGGCAAGTGTGTCTAAGACGAGTGGTTACTTAATTAGGGCCACTACTTGTAGTGGAGAGCCTCCCACTCACCTGACACTTACCTGGCCGCAATTGGCGGTGAAGAGGTGATTTGAGGTTTCTAACGACTTGTCGTTTAGACCATTTAGAAATAGGTTAGTTGGCTTAGGAAACCCTAGAATCTAAAATACGGAAAATTACACTTTGCAAATAAATACCTTTTACTTTATAAAACCGTTTTCTAAAAGATTAGTATTTTACAATTTTTGCAAAGCGCCGCTACAACCCATCTTTAGGGAACCCGTTCGGGATCGTGCGGTTTATTGCGCACCCTCGGGCTAGTAGTGCGAGATTCAGACCTCCGCAAGGAGCATTCGGTCTCGAAAGGTTTAAAATACGACATTTTAAGAAAATGAGATTTTTAGAATATAAAATATTTATTAAAATTATTTTTGTATAAACAAATATATATTTATCATTTAAATATCTATTTTATTATAATATAAATTTTCCACCTTTTTCTAAAAATCACAAGAATAGATTTTACACTAAAATACCATGAACTTCAAATAAATCAATATTACAGATAAATACCTATAACCAGGATATTTTCACTAGAAATATCACAACATAAAATCCACCCTCATTACAACTCTAAAGACGAACAATAAATACTTGAGGTGTATTTTGAAAAGTATATAAAAGTATTTTTACATAAAACCCCCTCAAGTTTTATAAATTACCCTAAGGACCTTACCAATTATAAGACTTCAATTCACATTTCTGATTGTCTGACTCGGGTTTGAGTCTGATTAATCTGACTTGAATATGATTCAAGTCAATTTATAATCTACAAGTTTCCACTTCAATATGAACTCATGAATTCATGAATCCAATATTAATCTATACATCATGACTGAACCGAACCATGGATATACCTATTCCTTTTACATGATTCTCAGTTATTCCATTTATATGACTCTATGGTTACAACCGCTTACTGATATCATGGTTTCGGTCAGTCAATCAATCTTACAATCAATACAATTTACAAGATAACAATACAAATAAGACATCGCGGGGTTTAAGGGGTAGACTGGTACGGAATATGTTAAAGGTGGCACGAGGTGGTCACTTAAGACGTAATTACATCCATGCTGTTGTTCCGTGGTATTATCGACGGAGCCTTGTACTACAGGTTACCAAGGTCCCCGGTGTAAGTGGGACTCCCCTCGTATACATTGGCATTTTCTGTACCAGGCTACAAACAACAGCGTTAATACAACATTACAATATTATAATACAACATTAAAAGCTACCCTCTCTCTCTTACTCTCGGTCTATTTCTCTCTTATCTTTGGGACTTACCGAGCGATCTGTTCGCTGACGACATTCTATTTCTTTCTTTTTTGAATGTCGTCAGGTAGTTTGGACCCGGCGGAGATCGAGCCATCTCAAGAAGACTTGGAGCAGTTTGCCAAAGATCCAGCACTTTAGTTCATTGTACACTTTTCCATTCAGTATTTTACATTTCCTGTTATGCCACTGTTTAGGCATCTTTTTATTTCAGTTGTAATTCCTTTTCATGTATTGTACAAAAGAATGTTAATAAATAAAAGTTGCTGTTCCTTTATATCTTGTCTCTTGTGTATTTATTGTATATTGCTTAGATACGCTTAGCGTATGTACTTCTGAGTATATACGTAACGGGCCTTGTCGCGTCCCCTTCGCCGTACACCGGGAAGCGGGGCGTGACACAACCACATATCTTAAAATGTTTAAGACATGGTCTCTTTCCACTTCATATTTCATATGGAGTCTTAGACACTGATTTGGATAGAACTTGATTCAATAGAAATGTTGTTGTCTGAAGTGCATGTCCCCAGAACAATAGAGGTAACTCAGAAGTACTCATCATGGAGCGAACTATAACCAAAAGAGTGCGATTCCTTTGCTCCGATATGCCGTTGTGTTGTGGTGTATACGGAGGAGTAAGCTGAGAGAGAATACCATTCTCTTTTAGATAGTCTAGGAATTTCAAGCTCAAGTATTCACCTCCTTGATCAGATCGTAGGACCTTGATACTCTTGCATGTCTAGTTCTCTTCTTCGTTTTTATATTTTTTGAATTTCTCGAAAGCTTCAGATTTGTGTTTCAAAAAAAAATACAAATACAAATCCAAATTTAAAGAGATCGTCAGTGAATGTAATGAAGTACAAGTACCCGCCCTGTGCATGTACAGACATTGGATCACATACATCACTATGTATGAGTCCCAATAGCTCTGCAGCTCTTTCTCCGTGTCCCGTAAACAGAGCTTTGGTCATCTTTCCTTTGAGACAAGATTGACAAGTTTCATAGGATGAAACTTCAAACGGATCCAAATATCCATCATTATGCAACTTACTTAGTCTTTTCTTATTGATATGACCAAGTCTACAATACCACAAGTAGGTTTCATTCATATCTGAACTCTTCCACTTGTGTGTGTTCTGTACATTGAAAACTGTGTTTTAATTAAGAACGTATATACCGTTACTTAGTGTACTTTCTGCAATCAGTACCTGATTCAGGTAAATTTTCATGATATTTCTATCTAGAACAAAACTATATCCTTCTTTATTTAATAAAGAAACTAATATAATATTGCATAACATTGAAGGTACATAGTAACAGTTGTTCAAAATCACCGTGTTGCCACTTAGCAACACCAGGTGATATTCGCTGACGGCAGCAACATCAACTTTTGCTCTGTTCCCTACTCTGAGGGACATATCACCATGTCCAACCATCCTACTTTTTCTCAGTCTCTGTAATAAATTACAGATATGAGATCCTGATCCGGTATCTAATATCCAGGAGGTAGAACTGGTCGAAAAACAGTTCTCAATAGCAAATACACACTAGTAGAAATTGTACGCATTAGAGACCGTATACATATATATGGTCCTTAATAAATTATTAGCGACCATATATATTATACAGTCTCTAATGAACGGTCGCCAATATATTAACAACCGTTCATATAATATTAGCGACCATTCTAAACATCGCTAATAGGTCGATTAAATAAGAGCCGCGAATGCCCTTCTTCCTCCTCATTCCCTAATTTCAACCCGCGGCCAAGGTAATCTCGATCCACTTTTGCTCCAAATTTTTTAATTTGTTTAAGGTTTAACCCTAATTTTTTTTGTAGGTGTTATTATTGCAGTTGGTGGTGTAGGAGCCTGCAATCGCTCTTTTCCTTTTAAAATCTGGGCCAAGATTAGTATTTTTTTCCTCCCAGCCCTAATTTTGTTAATTAGATTATTAAATTTTGAAATTAGGTGATTATGATATGTGATTTGTGTTGGTTTTGATATATTAAATATGGATAATGAGGAATTGAATCGGTTGTAGAATGATGGGTTTGAAATTAGGGTTTGAAATTTATTATGATTTCGGGGGTTGATGGGTTTTAGCATTAAAATATAATTGAAGAAAATTGTTTTAGATGGGTTTTAGAATTGAAAATAGATGAAAATTGAAATATAAATTTGGTAATTTAGGGTTAGAGTTGAAGATATAAGGATTATAGGTAAACGATGAATTTACTTGTTTGATTAATTTAGGGCAAGATGGATTATAGAATTATGTTAGATGAATTTAGGGATAAATTGTATTATAGTTAATTGAGGGGGTGTGAGCGAGTACGCGCACGCGCATGTGTGTTTGTATGTGTAAGTGTGTGTCAGCGCATACGTATGTGAGCGAGTGTGTGTGAGTGTGTGAGCGAGTGTATGTACACGTGTTTGAGTGCGCACGCGTATGTGTAAGTGTGTGAGAGTGTATGTGTGTGCGTGTGTGCTCGCATATGAAATATTTCAAAAATATATTTATCCTAACTTCTATCTTTTATTTTGTAAATTTAATGATTCAATATCCTTTATTTTGTAAATTTAATAATTTGATATCTTGTTGCTTATGATTTATTGTTTAGATTTTTTAATTGTAGCATAATTTATAAACCAAATAAAAATAAAAATCAAATCCTTTAATACCAATTAAACTATAGTAGATGCATAAATCAAAAATAAAATCAAACTGATTAAGCAAAATTAACACTAATTAACCTATAACATTAATTAAGAAATCTTAATTAAGATCAAATAATAGTGAACCGAGACTTTGATTAAAAAACGATTAAATAGAAAATTAAGGGATATCCTAAAATTTTGATTAGAAACTTAACTAGGGTTTTATGTTTTCATTTAATTAGTAAGTTTAAGATCGAAAGGTCTTAAAATTGTTTAGGATTGACCTATAGTTTCTTGTCCGACAATTGGTGTATGTCAAATCTTTTTCCCGTCGAATTGATAGGATCACATTATATGTTTGTGAGAGTTGAGCGTCATGTTCAATTTTTTCAAACATATGTATAGTATTCGACGAGGAGATTTGACATACAGTAATTGTCGGATTTATCTACTTTGGACATGTTATGAATGCAACAAGACTCATATCTCACATCCTCCTTTATTTTCGTCCATTTCGAGAAATTTCGACGGTACTTTCCATTTGTTCCCTGTATATAGATTCATGTAAAAACACGGAAAACAGAGGGAAAGTGCTGCCGAAATTTTCTCGAAATGGACGAAAAACGGGTGGATGTGAGATGCGAGTGTTGCATTCGTAATGGAAATTAGGACCTTTATCCCTGACAGCCGTGAAACTAATTATTCATCCCGATCTTTTGCCCTGCGTACTTACGCCAATCTTAAATGACTTTAGATCCTTTAATGCGTTCGCATCATGAAATTTTATTTAAAACTTGAAAATTTATTTAAGGATGAGCTTGTAATAAACTCATAAGATATGTTAAACTTATATTATTATCTGTGTGATAACAGATGAGAATTCTTCCAGATAAATCATTTATGCACATGGGGAAAAAGATAGGTATAGTTTGCGAGACACCAGATTTAAAGATGGGCTTAAAGCCTTTTTAGATTACGCAGATAAGAACTCAAAGCGCAGCCGAGACGGACTCTTGTTCTGTCCTTGTAACAAATATAAGAATAGAGCCCATTTTCGACGTGAAGTGATAGAAGAACATGTGTTTGTAGAGGGTTTTGAACCGAACTACATACATTGGAATTACCATGACGAGAGAATGCGTGACGAGAAAACGAGGATGGATAATGAGACTGCAGCTTCATAAGATGAATTGCCGACGGGTGATAGGATAGATGACACGCATGAGATATTGGACCGGAGAGGAAATGAAAGATGTTGAACCGTCTAATGGCACCGGTGAATTAGAAGAATTGCAGAAACTTCTGAAGAAAAACGAACAAGATCTGTACAAAGGCTGTACGGAATTTAGTAGACTGCCATTTGTAATAAGGCTTCTCCATCTGAAGATGATCAGCGGGATGGCTAACGAGCAATTCAACGTGCTTCTTGATCTCCTACGCAAGGTAATTCCTGAAGGAAAGGAAAGCATTCCAGAGAATCATTACCAGGAAAAAAAGATTGTTAAGACACTTGGTTTCTCGTATCAGAAGATCGATGCATGTCCCAATGACCGTGTGTTGTATCATAAAGATTACGCGTCTCTTGATGAGTGTCCCATTTGCAACTTGTCTAGGCGGAAAAATGTTAAGCGAAATTCAAACGAAGAAACATCTGATGTCAGCAAAAAGAGCAAGAAAACTTCAGCCAAAGTCCTTCGTTATTTCCCCTGGCTAAGAGGTTACAAAATTTATATATTTTAAAGGACATAACGAAGAGCATGCGATGGAATTCCGATCGTTGGATCAAAGACGGGAAGCTGAGGAATCCGGCTGATGCAGAAGCATGGAAGCAATTATACAGTGTTGATCATTTTGGTGATAAGCCGAGAAATTTACGTCTAGGTTTAGCAACCGACGGTTTCATGCCTTACGGACTCATGAGCTCTAGTTGGTCCACGTGGCCGGTATTGCTTATGCCTTACAATCTGCCTCTCTGGATGTGTATGAAATAACCATATATGATTCTTTCCTTATTAATTCCTGGATAATATTCACCTGGTCAGAACATCGACATCTATATGAAACCTTTAATTGAAGAGTTGATAGAACTCTGAGAACATGTAGTAGAGACATATGATGCATACGCCGATGAGAAGTTTATAATGCGAGCGGCTGTTATTTAGATAATCAACGATTTTCCAACATACAACTTATTATCTGGATGGTCTACCTACGCGAAGCATGCATGTCCATCATGTGGTTTTCATTACAGTGCCCTACAGCTTAAGACACATGGTAAGTTTTGCTACTGGTTTCATCATAGGTGGCTATCGACAAATCATCCGTACAGAAAGATGGCAAATAAGTTTGATGGAACTTTGGAAAAGGGTGAAGCACCAAAACAATTGTCAGGGATAGAAATTTTTGAGCAGATTTTATCGTGTCAATTCCAGCAAGGTTCTAATTGTTTTAACACAAATGGTTCCTTCAATAAAAAAAACCGGAAGCCATCCGAAAATAACGAATTGTTGAGTGTGTGGAAGAAGAAAAATATATTATGGAATCTTCCTTACTGGAAACATATGTTTATTCGACACAATATTAATATCATGCATGTAGAAAAGAATGTGTTTGATAATATTGTTGACACAGTGTTACAGGACGATTCTAAGTCCAATGATAAGTTGAGTGCTCGGGAATGCCTGGAAGAGCTTGGAATCCGACAAGAATTGTATCCGGTATTTCGTGATGATGGTGTCTATGAAACGAATGTGTTTGATAATATTGTTGACATAATGTTACAGGACGATTCTAAGTCCAATGATAAGTTGAGTGCTCGAGAATGCTTGTAAGAGATTGGAATCTGACAGGAATTGCATCCGGTATTTCGTGATGATGGTGTCTATGAATTACCATCTTCAAGCCACACAATATCGAAATTGGGTATGAAAAGATTTTGTGAGGTGAGCATCAAAAGCCCAGATGGGTACTCTTCTAACATAGTAAAGAATGTGCAGGTCGAGCCACCAAAACTCTTGAATCTTAAATCTCACGATCGTCATATACTTCTGCATCAATTGCTTCCAATGGCTCTTTAACATAATTTGCCATCCAATGTCACAAAAGTTTTGATAGAGTATTGCGACTTTTCAATAAACTTTGCGCTAAAATGATAGATGTTGCCAAATTCGGGGAGTTGCAAAACAGTATTGTTGATACCCTCTGTAAGTTGGAGATGATATTTCCACCATCTTTCTTCACCGTCATGGTTCATCTTTCTATGCATCTAGCTACATAGGCAATGATTGCTGGACCTGTCTCATATAGGTGGATGTATCCAGTAGAAAAGTAATATATTTTTTAAGTCAATTGTGTTATTTAATTCATTATAATATTCATATTTGTCTAAAGTATTCGTTAACATTTTAGATACTTGGGATTCTTGAAATGACAAGTGCGCAATCGAGCTCGATCGGAAGGGTCAATAACCGGGAGTTATTGCGCCAACAAATGCTTCAACTTCACTCCTCGTTATTTGCGTGGAGTTGAAACAAGATTAAACCGTCCTTGAATTAACGATGACCGGCTATCCCATTCATAAGGGGAGGATTGATCCTACCGGAAGGAGTGGTTCGATCAAGATCATTCGTATATCCTTAATAGTCTTGAAATTACTGCCGATCACAGAAGGTATATAAATTAAAACTTTTAATCGCGTTAATATTTTGAGTGTCTATATCTAGATATGCCTAAATAATTAATACTATTATTATTTTAGCCGACATATTGAAGAACTTACAAATGCGATTTCCGGAAAGAGTGATAATTGGAAAATTAATTAAGAATATAAGAAACACTTTTCACGGTGGTTCAGTAAACATGTACGCATGTCTTGTATATTTCACGTTTCACATGCATATATCACATATAGCTTATACATTTTACGTGTAAATGAATTGTAAATTGAAGATGACATAGTAAAAGGGATGCAATTTTCGGATGTAATCGTGCGACTATTTAAAGGTCCTAGTACAAAAATAAATCGATATGGTTCATATTGCATTAATAATCTAAAATTTCTTACAACCGAGAAATTGACTATCCAAAACAATAGGATTTATTGTGCGTTTGAACAAACATGTTTCTCAAGTTCCCGTGATCAAAGACTGCAGGGAGAAAAAAAAGAATACTATGGTCAACTGGAGAATATAATAGAGCTATTTTACGGGAGTAATAAGCAAGAAAAATTTGTTGTGTTCAAAGTTCGTTGATGCGCTTGCATCCAAATAGATGAGTACGGTTTTCAGCTTGTCAATCTCAATAAAGAAATTTATCAAGATGATAAGTTCATGTTAGCTTCACAAGCTGATCAGTGTTTCTATATCAAAGATCATAATCATGAAAAATCTTGGATTGCATTGCTGGCACCTCCTAAATCCTTGATCAATAGTTCTACCGACGAGATTGACTTTGATGAACCAGATCCGGTTGACATATGAAAAACTTTACAGTTGTAATATATATATATATATATATATATATATCTGTGTGTGTGTGTGTGTTATATAAACTTTACAGTTGTAAACAATTGTAATCAATTGATATATGTTATAAACTTTGCAGTTGTAAAAACTTATAATCACTTGCATGTAAATGATATATGAAAAACTTTGCAGTTCTAATCACTTGTACTGTATTGATTTGTTAGTTTAATAATTTATGCATATTATATATTTTGTATCATCATTACTCTTACATGAAACAAATAGGACGAAAAGGCATATTCAGAAAATTTGCCAAAATATTTTCTTCAAAGAAAAGAGATCGAGATACTTTCTTCTTGACATAGCCTGATCCTGAGAGTAGAGGTATATAATACGAGTTTTAAATAATCGTCGACCACATTATTTTATTCAAATAACTATTGCATTAATTATAATAAATTAAAATGTGTAGGTACATCTGATCAGGAGGATGCAGGTCAATCAGTGCAGTATGATCCGTATGCACACCTAGACGAGCAGTGCACGAACTTGAATAGAAAACCCGGGGCATTCTCGGATCCCGTCACCGATGATTGGATTCATGTATTGCCTCTTCCTCGAGATTTACAAAACGAAAAACCGTATCGAGATAGGGACAATGTGAAGGCACTAGCGCGGTGGGCCGCTGCTTGACCTTAAATCGATATGATGATAGAGGCAGTAGACACGGGTATTGATGTGGCATGGGCTGCGGGGGATAATCTGGCCCAGTTTGAATACTTCGGAAGAGGTATTGCAAACGAAATTACGAAATGCAATATGAATAGAAAAAAGGGCAATTCTGCAATGGGTAGGTGGAAAGCCCGTAGGTCCGGGTATATGGGCTGCAACATTTCTACGGTTATATCGGTATTCTCGTCCACAACACCGACTTCTGGAACGTGGGCTTCACGTTTGCAGATAACCCCTGGAAAGCATACTTATGGACTTGGCAATCACTCTTGGTAATATATGACTCAATTATATTTCAACATTACATGCATACCTGTTATATGCTATAAATTTATTAAATAATATATTTATTAATCAGTATTACAGAAACATTTCGTCTTAGAAGACGATATAAAAGGACATTGGACGCATTTCCGGTATGAGATGTCATAAATATTCAAGAGATGGTGTCAAAAATTGAAGAAAAAATTCAAACATTCGGAGAAATTTACGGATGATTGGGAACGTTTTGCCGCTCTTCTCTCCATCATCCTTAAAGATTAGTTTGTGTTTCTCCTATTGCATTGGGATACACCCGAAGCAAAGGTAATTAAAAATATGCTTAAATAATTTGAATACCGAATTTAGATTAAATTACATTTAGAGATATTATCTTCTGAATAAGCAGGAAGTATCAGAAAGGAACAAGCAGACCGAGAGAAAGCCGCAGATGACTATTATGGTGGATCGGTTCCTGCTGATCAGTATATGGCTACTTTAGTTAGCTTATCTTTAATTACATAAATGTTCGATTTTTCAATTTCATCGTTACATGTTTTCACGTATAAGTAAATCAAATATCCGTTATAGGAGAAGGCTAGGAAAAAGCCGAGCCTCCCCGAGACTTGGGAGGCATTGCATATGAGAGAGGGCATGTCAAAAGAAAAGATGGATATAACCACTCAACATGTGGTAATCTTGCATTTTTCAATTCTTTTAAGTAAATTAATTACACTTGTTAATTTCGTAAAGAAAATTAATTATTGTTTTATTTATCGAAGGATAATTTCAAGGAGGCGGAGAGGAGCTATCGGGAATCAAATCACGAATATCCGGCCGACGATCATTTTCCTACGGAGGCTGAGATGTCTATTATAGAGCAGCTTTTCCCTCAGTCGAGGGGACACGGTCGTATTCCCCTATACGGTGGTCCCATTAGTCTTTCGCGGTCTGATTCGAGAATAACTATTTCAAGTTCGTCGACCGCTCGCTCCAACCAACAATCGGATGAGGCACAACAGATCAATGAGCTAGAGGAGCAGCTCAGGAGGAGGGATGAAGCATATAAGAAGAGGACGAAAGATGAAGCGGCTCAGAGAGCTCAAATGGAGGCACTGTGAGAACAATTCTTGCAACAATACGTTCTGCCTCCGCAACCATGATCGGCACATGGTCCATTGCCGCCACACCCGGCATATTACCCTCCTCCGACACAGCGACCATATTACCCTCCCCCATTACAGGGAACGTCGTACTTTACTTATCCTTCGCCTCCGCAATCATGAGAAGAGTACTACCATCGGCCTCCGCCTCCGCCACAAGATCCTTATTAGCCTAACCCTCCACCACAGGAACCGTATAATCCTGATCAGCCGACCCCACAGGGAGAGTTATTAGGTAAACTTTTTCGCAGGAGGATTTCGACGATGTGAATCGATACTATTCAAGGCGAGCTTCTGGTGGCGATGGTAGCGGTAGGAGTTAGTGAGGTACGTATAGTTATTATTTACAGAAATTTGAGCATACAATTAAACTGTGTTGAGTTTTGATGTTTAAGATTCATGTTGTGTATTCGTAGGGTTCTTATAAGTTGACGGCGAAAGGATTATGTTTTGATGATGGAAGTGGCGAGAGTTAGTGAGGTACGTATATATATGTGTTAGTATAGTTAACATTGTCTCCAAAATTATGATTTGAGTTTATTTATTTATTTATTTATTTGTTTCGATTCACGGGGTTGAGTGAGCTGCGATTGCGCATGATTTGGAGATTTTTTCGTATTGTTGGAGATATATATAGCATATGTATTGTGTTGTTCGTATTCAAAACAATTTAGTTTATGTATATTTGTTTATTAAGAATTTAGTTCATATGTGTTTGATTGAGTTGTTGGTATTGGTGGATATATCGTGAATAGTGTTTATATGTTGGTTTGTATGCGTATGTGTTCGTATTTGTTGTTGATCTTGTTGGATATGTTGTGGATTGTGCATATATATTGATTTGTATGCAAAACGCTATTATGGTGTAATATATTGTGATTTTTTGTATTATTGTATTGAATATAGCATTTTTTTGTAATTTTTTCAGGAAAAATAGATATTAGCGACCGTATTAGCTTCAGGAACGGTTGCTAATACATTATCAACAACCGTTCGCTGATATTTGGAAATGGTTAAATTCGCTGGGATGTTCACGTGTCTCCTTATTAGCGCCTGGAGCAAACGGTCCCTAATACATATAGTAGCTACCGTTCTTATTAGAGACCGTTCATGAACGGTCGCTAATAGATCTATCAGCGACCACCAAATCAGCGACTATTTAAAATATAAATGGTTTCTAATAGACATTAGCGATCGTTTATGATTTTTTGGAGACCGTTCCATACGGTCTCTAATAGTGACACCCGAAGAAGATGCACTAGGATACTTCTCCTTCACTAGGGTTATCTGGGAATCCTTGCATCCTTCTATCCATTGCCCATACCCGTGACAGTTGTCACAAGTTAGAGCCGAACCAAACTTCCCCAGCTCCGTATAAGAAGCCGGTTCGGTCAATTCATACATTTTATTATCTTGATTAAGACGTGACATGATTGCTACCTGGAGAGAGAGAAAAGAACACTCAGTGTATGCTCTTGCAAGATTAGATTGGTTAATTAATTTATCTAATCAGGATGGCTCCCACCGTTTGCTCGAATTCACCTCCAAACCTTAAGAAGAGAATTAGTCGGGATTAATCACACCCTAAAAGTTTTCTTTAGCCTTTCATCCAGGCCAGTGTCGGTACGTCAATAGAGGTTTTCCAACGCTTTCGTGAAATTTCTTAATTTAGAGAGTAACCTCTTTTCCCTGGAGGCATTGCCTCGCTAACACCTTTTTAGACACCTACAGGGTTTTGCATAATTGTAAAGTGTAAAACTCACCCGAAGAGTAACAATTACTCACGGTAGGATTGGGACCCAACTATCATCGTGTGATGTCCTAAATGGAAGCTACTCTAGTCACCACACTCCAGAAAATATGCAAACACTAGCAAGTTTCCCTTATATTTGAAACTCCCGATGTGGTTTTTGCCCCTAGCAGTTTATGACCATGACAAAGGCCAACAAACCTTAAACCGCTAGTCAAGTTCAACCCGTATTTATCTTGATTAATTTATACCCACCCGTATGCACCCTTGACAAAGAATAATAATGCTATACGACTGTCCTAGATAATCGCATCTCTATGCACAGATAAGCAACACCAAGCTACCGCACACTACGCCTTGACAAAGGTCAACAAACGTATCATGAATACTAGAAATTACTTATCTGAAATGACAGAGGGCAACAACTGGTTTTTGGCGAAAAACATTTAACATATTGAACTTGATCTCGTTGAAGGAACCGTGTGGGTTTCAAAAGGAGTGGTTTAGGCTCCGCATTTAAAATGATTGTTTTTGAGGAAAAACTGAGTAGTGTGTAGTAACGCAATTTTTTTCTTAAGAGCGTAATCCCTGTGAAGTGATTGAGTCTCTTCCCTCATCGAATGAGGTGCGGGATATTCCTAAACGAATATCGCTATGCAAAGAAAAATAACATGACAACAGTTTTCAAAATAAAGGTTCTGACAACATCATTTTTTAGATTTGTTTTCTTGCATTAATTAGGATTAATGCAGTCCCATCAATTAATTCCTTTCACACCAGAAGAAACGAAAATAAAACGCACATTTATGACATTCGCATTCTCCACAGGGCCCCGGGTCTTCGGTTACTTAACTTACGGCATGGCGGGGGTAGGACTGGCGTGGATGCAAAACATAAATAGCATATATATATATATATATATATATATATATATATATATATATATATATATAACCATTAGTCTTAGGCATGATATCAAACATCACAGGCTGCATAAGCAATATACAATATGGAAAAGTGGATAAACTAGGAACCTTACATTTCAATTGAGCCGCACATGAAATGTAATGTTCCCCGGTCGTGTGGATAGCCCGTACGTGAACAAACTAAGACCCTTACGAGTGCGGCAAGTTACCCGCCGATTCTAGAAGTGAGGCAATCCTCACTCATCAATATGAGTGGGCCACCCTGCACATTTGAGAACCTAATGAACTTGAGCACCCTTCCGCGGGACTATCCTATACCCCTAAATTGCGGAGAACAACCCATCCAATTCTAGAATGGAATGGCCCGATCTCATCTCCTTTGAGATGGCCACCCATTGCCTGCTAGAACCCGGTTACTCGAGCACTTTGCAGTGGGTAAAACCTAAAGACATGTAATGAAAATATATACAAGGCGAGTACGTCCATAACCAAGACGTGTCCTAAAAAATATTATAGAAGGACGGTAACGACGACCACAATTCGGCCGCTCGTCCCAAATAAATAAATATACAAATTTCATCACAGAACATACAACACACGTATGAGGGGCAATCTATTATGACAATCCAACTTAACCATAATCAAGCAACATCACAGAAAAATCACATATGCAAGTATCATGTTCGTAACCCCGTCTAATTGATGCCTATAGCAATTAGATGATGTTTTATGATAGGATTTTTATAATCTTCAAATTTAACAGCAAGTATACAACTTATCGTAGTCGTACTTGAGGATCATTCTCACAGAAAGGTATGTTAACTACCTTTAAACTAAGTTAAAGAAAGTAAGAAAATTTAAAAGGTTGGTTTTTATAAAGAGAAAATTCTAGGGTTTTATATTGTTTTATTTTCTAGGGTTGGAAAAGTGGATAAACTAGGAACCTTACATTTCAATTGAGCCGCACATGAAATGTAATGTTCCCCGGTCGTGTGGATAGCCCGTACGTGAACAAACCAAGACCCTTACGAGTGCGGCAAGCTACCCGCCGATTCTAGAAGTGAGGCAATCCTCACTCATCAATATGAGTGGGCCACCCAGCACATTTGAGAACCTAATGAACTTGAGCACCCTTCCGCGGGACTATCCTATACCCCTAAATTGCGGAGAACAACCCATCCAATTCTAGAATGGAATGACCCGATCTCATCTCCTTTGAGATGGCCACCCATTGCCTGCTAGAACCCGGTTACTCGAGCACTTTGCAGTGGGTAAAACCTAAAGACATGTAATGAAAATATATACAACGCGAGTACGTCCATAACCAAGACGTGTCCTAAAAAATATTATAGAAGGGCGGTAACAACGACCACAATTCGGTCGCTCGTCCTAAATAAATAAATATACAAATTTCATCATAGAACATACAACACACGTACGAGGGGCAATCCATTATGACAATCCAACTTAACCATAATCAAGCAACATCACAGAAAAATCACATATGCAAGTATCATGTTCGTAACCCCGTCTAATTGATGCCTATAGCAATTAGATGATGTTTTATGATAGGATTTTTATAATCTTCAAATTTAACAGCAAGTATGCAACTTATCGCAGTCGTACTTGAGGATCATTCTCATAGAGAGGTATGTTAACTACCTTTAAACTAAGTTAAATAAAGTAAGAAAATTTAAAAGGTTGGTTTTTATAAAGAGAAAATTCAAGGGTTTTATATTGTTTTATTTTCTAGGGTTGGTTTAAAAGATAATTCTTCTTTTCTAGATCTATATTTAATATGTTTTCTATTAATTAAAACAAAAGCATAGATTATATTAATTAGATTTAAAAATAACCTATCAATTATTAAAACATCATTTAGAAACTATATCAAACTTCTATATTTCTAGTTAATTAAAAGTACCCCAGGTTTAATCTTCGATTAACAGTATTAGGTAGCTAATCTATACTATTATTTTATTGAATTAATCTAGAACTCTTTAATTACCAATGTTGAATTTATTTTAATCTAATTCTTTTCTTACCGTCCCTAATTAGGTTTCTAGTTTGTCGGATCATCATCAGCCTAATGAGTTTTTAAGTGTATCATCAATCCCTAAATCTAATTCAAAACGTCAATTATCCCTATAAGATCTAGTTTATATGATGAAAACATAAAAAGAATGGAATTAAATCAAAAGAAACTTCATAAATTAAGCATAAGAAAAGAAGAGTTTGAAAACGTCCAACCACTAGAATTAAACAACACAAACCCTAGAATGAAATTAAATACTCATCATGATTATAAATAAAAGAAGTTTTATTGATAATGAAATACTTACAAATATGATTGATCTCCCTCAAGAAAACCCTAGGTTGAAGGCAATGAGAGAGATATGAAACCCTAGGGCTATACAGGTGCTTATATAGGACTAAGAAAGTTTGGAGAACAAATAATAAAAAATACAAGAGAGTCAAACTTGCTAACAACTATGAAAATCTAATCAATAAGAATCTAATTGTTCTGTTGGATGCTGTTGCATGCCTTCAGAATCTTCGAAAGACGAAACCCTACATCTCATATTAATCTATATGGAAATACGATCGTGCCCATAAAAATCTAATCGAACAGCGAAAAATAGATCGCTGATGCGCCGTTGATCCACCGCCGTTTGACTAGATGCGCCGTTGATCCACCGCCGTTTTATGGCGTCGTGTCTCCGTTTTTTTTTTTTGTGTTTTCTTCGCCGATTTAGAGGGATTTTGAGCATATAATATCTTGAATATCTCGCTGTCTTTCTGTAGTTGTGTAGATTTCCGAATTGTTCCCAAATTTGGTATATAATTAGGTAGGTTGATTTGTTACTTTTGATTTGATTTGGTTTCTCCAACTGATTTGTTGTTGTGATGATTGATTCATCTCTATTTGTTACAACTTTTGCTGATTTGTAATGATATTCCAAAATTTATTCCAAATTTGCAAATTGTCTTTTGATTTTCTGAATAACTCTCTTAAGTCTCCATTGTACACACATAATCCTCATTTTAGCATAATTTTCCGTCCTTTTGCATGCTGGCCCTGTTATCTGTAATAATTCATAAAAGATACCCGGAACAACATAATATATGACAATAAAATGATAAATGGGTTAAAAAATGTGCAATAAATTATACCAATCAAATATCCACACACTTATATTTTGCTAGTCCTCGAGCAAATCTATGGTTTCAAATTCTAAACTAAACTAAACTATAATCTACTAAATCCTACTCCTACTCCTACTCCTATAAAAGAAAATAAAGGAAACAAAAATAAGAAAATGAAAACTATATATATATATATATATATATATATATATATAAACACACACACACACACACACACACACACACACACACAAAGATATGAATAGATAAGAAAAATACGAAAAACAAGAGTTTAAATCTCACTAGATTTTCAGTTGTCATGAACCATGCCTTAATAGACTTAGATCTATACCGAAAATTACTTCCTCATCATTCTTCCAATCTTTCATTCCTATCTTTCCTCCAAGAATGATCATATACCCCTACGTATGTGTAAAATCATCCCTACACTCATAGAATTCAATTCAAGCTCTCATGCTCTTGCCTTTAGCTCTCTATTACTTTTAATTGGCAAATCAAATTGATGGATTTGTTCCCATATTTTTCATGCCACTGTTAATGCTTCGTAAGGAATTAACCAACCGATTACCGAATGTGATCACTTATTAGGTGTAAATAGCAGTATTCTAATCTTGCAACACCTAAGGTATATCAAATGATCCCAAACCAATTGGTCTAAGTCACTAGGTGATGAAGCACCCTCGCTGAAAAAAATTTTATACCACATTGATGATTGCAAGACAGTGTTCATTTTTTGGGTGATATTAAAATTTTTTCGTGACATTTGTCTTTTGTTAAAATTTTTGTTTTTCCTTCGTACGAGGGCATTACAAACAAGAGTATGACAGATATCTTCTACTATCCCAAATTTCAAGATGTGTGCATGTGCGTATAGTAGGGTATCAACGTTCAAATGTTTGGACTCAAAAATAGGCTCCACTTACATCTTCTTAAATCTAACAACTCCTTCGTGATACTAGCCTTTTGGGGACGGGCTTATGACAACTTATTACTAGATCCATCTAACCATCTCTTTTATATTTTTTTAAAAATCTCTTTCTTTCTTTTATATACATTTTTCACGTTTTCATTTCTATTTTAAAATTTTTCTAATAATTTTTTTAAAGAAAAAGAAAATATTTTGTACAAAACTAAACCACCCCTACACTTAAATAAAACAATGTTCTCATTGTATTAGAGTATATATCTTGTTACACCCACATAGTTGTATTTACCTTTGTTGAAATCTTCCTGGTTTCAAATTCTCAATACCTTCAAAAGAAGATGTGGGTATGCATTTTGGTACCTAAACTAATTTGGGTTTATGGGGGTTAGTTTTGGGAACGCATTTCAAATTGGTATATAAAAATTTATTTCTTTTCAACTCACAAGAACATACAAAATGACCATGTACAGCACAATAGTGATAAGTGTGATTAGATATACACATGGGACTAGATTTATATTTAGAATAGTGGTTAATAAATTTAGATGAAGAGGATTTTTGAATCTTTGAAATTTTAAGATCAACATCTCCTTTATTTAAAAAGTTCTTCCCTTCGCTAGGTAAAAGATCAATCGTTTCCTTTCTTTTTGAAAACTTAACCAAAGAAACCGTTAAATCATTATTTTGTTTCTTGAGTGAAGCAATTTCCGCGATCAACTTTCCTTGAGAAATACAGGATAATTTTAAAGAATCAATTTCACTTTTAAAAGATAAAACCAAATTTTCATGTTCATTCCTTAAAACATCACATGACAAAATCAAATTTTCATTTTCGGTTTTTAAAGTATCAATAGTTTTTTTTATTGAATATCAATTTTTGAAAGCTACTCAATTTCCTCCTTCTCGAATTTATCAATTTATGCTAGAAAATCAATTTTCTCCTTTTCTAATCTATCAATCAAAACATCATTTCTCAAAACTTTATGTGAACTACTAGAAGATTTTAAAATATCAATTTCACTAGTGAAAATTGATATCAAACTATTATTTTTTTCTCTCAAAGAATTGTGAGACAAGATCAACTTCTCTTTCTCGGTTTTCAAAGCTTCATTCAACGAAACCAATTCCTTTTTCTCCTTTTCGAATAACAAAATTTTATTTTCAAGAAAACAATTTCGAGACATTACCATATTAAGTTCATCATGATGATTAGGAGAAACATCAATAAGTTGATCATGTGTACCATCAAATAAAGAATCAGAGTCCTTAAAATCAAATAAACACTCAACTTCGTCACTTGTTTCTTTATTAAACAATTCAAATAAAGCGTTGATATCACAAGGTAAGTCATAAGAAATACTACGTTGGCTTCCTAGATTGAAAATATTTATTGTTGGGTATAGTGCCCTCAAATCAATTGTTGTAATCACAAGCATGCGTTTAGATGATTGAGGGAGGACCTATACAGGTAGAACAGTCTTACTCAAAATGATAGTATTCTATCTGGTTTATCTTTATCATCATGTACATACTTTAGGTGACATTACAGTTCACTATTACATATTGATAGAGCCCATAGGATTCCTACTTGACTACCGGCATTATGATGGCGATCGTATACGTGGGAGCTGGGTGGTCTATGAGCATATCCTTAAATGTCCCTAGTCGTGGGAGTATCGAGACTGTGCATCGATGCTCCAGAGTAGATTAGTGTATACTGATCGAGGCCCTGACGAGGGGCGGTGGCCGGTCTCACAAGCCATTGGTGTTAGTTTGTTCACCTAAGATAGTATGTAGGTGCTCATTGGGTTATGAGTACACTGGACGGACTCGCCGGGAACATGCTAGTCGGTATTATACCTATTGTCAGATAGCAGTTCCCGGATGATATGTGTACAGATTAGTCTGTCGACATGAGATCGTCATTTGTCTCGTGTGAGTTCCCACCGTACTTTGATTACTACCCTACCACGGCTCTAAGGAGTCGTGCAAACAGGTTTTAGTTGGGTACAGTCCCGAGCCATATGGAGGCAGTGAGCGGATCGTCGGAGATTCGTCTCTCCCGGTATTGGGGGTGGATGTCGCGAGGTGCACGGGTGGCCATCACCAGAAATTCTTGATCAAGGTAGTCAAGAATTACTGATTTGGATCAGTAGTTTCTCAGTTTGTGATGGGCTTCATACCGACACGAAATGTCGCGTTATTAGGGGTCTGACTTTATCCACCCCCTAGACTCGATATGCGATACTCTTAGACGAACAGACCGTACTGTACGGATATTGTCACGGACAGGCTCAGTAGGGGTCAGGATGAGTTTGCTCGTCAGCCTTCCTTTCGCTCAATACCTAGATAGCCGTTACGTATAGCTAGTGCCGCTGACGTGCTTGTGGTTAAACCCACTGCCAGGGTATTGACGAGTCTTTATAGTCCCACACAGAGGGTTTCCCTGCTTCGGGCAAAACGATGTAGAGGCCGTATAGTTTTATGGAAGGGTTCGATCATATACGTGCACTTGTGCACTGTTCCCTCATGGGAACTGAATAAAATATATAAATAAAGCAGCAAGGAAAAACCCCAAGGGGGGATCACGTGCCCACGCGTGACCTGGTCTCACGTACAGACACGTGACCTTTTATAGGTAAAGCCTATATGCGCTGAATAAAATAAACAATTGGAAATAATTAATCAGTTGCATCACGTGCCCACACGTGACCAGGTCTCACGTGCAAACACATGATCTTTTACAGGCAAAGCCTATATGCGCTAAATAAAATAAACAATTGGAAATACTTAATTAGTGGCATCACGTGCCCATACGTGACCAGGTCTCACGTGCAAACACATGACCTTTTACAGGCAAAGCCTATATGAGCTGAATAAAATAAACAATTGGAAATAGTTAATCAGTGGCATCACGTGCCCACACGTGACCTGGTCTCACGTGCAAACACGTGACCTTTTACAGGCAAAGCCTATATGCGCTGAATAAAATAAACAATTGGAAATGCTGTATCAGTGGGGTCACGTGTTAACACGTGACCAGGTCTCACGTGCAAACACGTGGCCTTTTACAGGCAAAGCCTATATGCGCTGAATAAAATAAATAATTGGAAATGATGTATCAGTGGGGTCACGTGTCAACACGTGACGGGTCTCTGAGTCCTCTGAACCAATAGAATTAAATTCTAATTAATTGCTTAATCAGTGAGGTCATGCGCCAATACGTGATAGACTCCTAAACTCTCTGAACCAATAGAATTAAATTCTAATTAATTGCTTAATCAGTGAGGTCACGTGCCAACACGTAATAGACTCTTAAATCCTCTGAACTAATAGAATTAAATTCTAATTAAAGGGAATCAAAAGCCCTAATTGGAAAAATATTTCTCTAGATCTTTCCAAATAAAAAAAGATTGCACTCTGTAAAGTGGAGCACCGTTGGATTAAAATTCCAATGGTGACTAAAAATCACCAATTTATAGAAAGATTCTATACAAGGAAATATTTTCCTAAAATTTTCCAGGAACAACAAATAAAATATCTTTTGGATTAAAAATCCAATGGTGAATAAAATTCACCAAGAGATCTAAAAGATCATGTTGGTTATAAAATCAATCAAAGTCTTTCAATGAAAGATTGACTAAACAAACTGATTCTTTTCTTTCTCCTATAAATAGGAGCCAAGAAGAGAAGAGGAAAAGGATACAACAACAGAAAAAGAATTTAATTCTCCAGAGAGAAAAGAAGATCTCTTCAGAAAAGAAAGAAACCCTAGGTAAGAGAGGGAAAGAGATCATTCTATAAGCTCTCACAAAACAAAAGAGAATTTAATTATCAAATTAAGAGTTTAACTCTTCTAAATAAGAACTTAGTTCTTCCTCTGGTTGAAGATCTTCAGAAGCAGATCTTCCCATAAGTTGAGAATTTAATTCTCATCGGGGAGATTCTGTCATGCAGATCTAAAACCTGAGGGAGGACCTAAATTCAGAGAATTCTATTCTCCCACAAAGCATATAGGAATTTAATTCCTCCAACAAAGATAGGGTTTAACCCTTAATAGAAAAAGTTAGTTCTTCTTCATGGTAATAGATCTGCAGAAGCAGATCTTCCCAAAAGATGAGAATTTAATTCTCATCGGGGAGATTCTGCCATGCAGATTTAAAGCTTAGAAGGAGAATTGGGTTTAAAGAATTTAATTCTTTTAAACACATAGGAATTTAATTTCTCTAAATTAAATTAGGGTTTAACCCTATAAGAGAATTTAATTCTTATACAAGGGATTTATCTCTCCATGCACGTAAAAGGATCAAATACCCAACATGATCACGTGGCAACATGAGACCCTCCCCTCCAATGACCAAAAGAGAACGAATAAGATTAGGTCACGTGCTCCCACGTGACCCTTGAATAGACTTTTCAAAATAAAAAGGGCAGAATTGATTTTGGGTGCCTCACGTGTCCCCACGTGACCCCTGACAAACACCTCTTTAAAAAAGAGAAGATGGGAAAAAACTGAAGGGTTAATATCCAACGCATGGGCACCCTCATGTGTCCCCACGTGACCCCTAACAAATCTTTTTAATATCCAATGCATGGGTACCCATCACGTGCCCACACGTGATGGCCATAAAGATTAAGTGTTTAACACTTACCTGCATATTCTGAGAATAAAATAAAGAAAGTTTGGCCCAACACTCAAGCGCCTCACATGACCCCACGTGAGCGCTTCTTTTTTTAGTGTTTAACACTATTTTGTGCGTTTCATCCTTAGTGTTTAACACTATTTTAAGCGCATCACATGGGAGGACGTGATAGACGAGTGTACTCTAGTGTTGAACACTATATTCGAGCCAATCTTAGCCCAAATTAGCTATGTCTTCCAGAGGCAGGACCCCCATTTTTTAACTGAACCTCAAATACATTCTTGTCTTCCAAAATTGATCATCTCGTATGACATTCAAAGCAAAATCCAGAGCCTTTCAACCAACATTGGTTCAAGGGTACATCTCTTCACTCCTATGATATTTGTCGTTGTAATCCTTCAGCGTCTTTAGAGAGGTGACGGGTCCCGACAACCAGACATTCCACGGACTGTGGGGTCCTTAAACTCATGGACTATGATGTCTTTAAACTTTATGGACTGTGGGGTCCTTATACCCATAGACTACGATGTCCTTACACTTTACAGACTATGATGTCTCTAAACTGCCATGGACTGTGGGGTCCTTAAACTCGTAGACTATGATTTCTTTAAACTTTACAGACTATGACGTCTTTTAACTATGGACTATGATGTCCTTAAACTTCATGGACTATGATGTCTTAAAACCCATTGGACCGCAAAGTCTCTAAAGTAAAACAATAGAGCCCAAATGCTCTTTCGTTGGATCTAAATGATCCTGTTAAGTAGATCTTAGTCTCAAATTAGACTAACGTATCCTTAACAAATGGTTAAGTTGATCTTAGTCTAAAATTAGACTAACGTATCCTTAACAAACGTTTAAGTTGATCTTAGTCTCAAATGAGATTAACGATCCTTAAACCTAACCCAAAACCCAAATCTAAGAAAATACGGATTTGAACTAATGCATGCCCTACGGGCGACAACATAAATTAGTCTCTGTATACAATCCACGGGCAACCAAAAACAAAACAAACACACACGACATGAAGTGACCATCTGGAAAAGGAGAAAGTGGTTACCGCGATGCGGTAGCGTAATTAACTGCAGGGGCTTGCGCCTGCAGGGAAGAGCGTCTCCACAATCAAAAACCCCTCAACGAGGGGGAATCTGACGAAGTCTGCTATATCGGCCGCATTCGTTTAAACCTTCGATACATGGTGTCATAAATCAACTTGGCATTTTCGGAGAGGTGGACGGATAGCACCAAATAGCATCTGCCCTCGAAATTCAGGCCAGACGTCCCAACGTCCCGGGCGCGTCTTTCGGCGGAGAACAGATTCTGGCACGCCCGGTGGGACCTTTTCCTCTTTCCACTCCATACTTCGTGTGTCGTGTTTCGCGAACGAATCGCTGTTTGACATGGTTGCCTTTGGATGTGAGGTACTAAGATTTGGTGTCTTGTTCCGTGCAGAAAACAGAAGATCAATGGCCTCAAACTGCACTAACTGCAACTGCAACTCTCACTCCGTCCTGTCCGGAGGAGTGACTTACGGGCCCCAAGCGGCCTCCATCTTCGCCATACCAGTGGAACAGGTGACTCAGGCCACTATCAGACTGTTCTTCGGGACCATGCTCCCACCAACGAGCTTCAGCACTCCTGTGCCGTCACAGGAAGTTCCGAAGAAGTCGATCTTTGATCGGCTTGCAACTACTGCGGCCCATCTCAACGGGTCGCCCAAATCCAGTGTATCGGTTTTCAATAGACTGGGCCAAAGCTCCAACGGGCCCATGAAGAAGCCCGCAATACCAGAAGGTGTTATCCCTAAGCGGATAGCCATTCCTGCCCCTGAAGTCGTCAGAGCGGCTTCCCCTGCTAAGGAGTCAGTCTTTGTAAGACTGACTGTTTCAGCTCCCGTTCCAGGCAAAGTCATGAAGGCTGTTTCCCCTGTTCGAAAGTCGGCCTTCGCAAGACTGACTATCCCTTCTCAACGGACGTCAGTCTTCGATAGGCTAGCGCCAATAACAGTCTCTCCTCAAAGTAAGGGGCAAGAGGAAGTTCATCCAACAGCGGAGGTGATCCCGGCCGCACAACATGCTCGACTTCGCCACTGGCGCCGAGTGAGGAAAGCTGGGGGCAGTTCCCGCCAGCTCCAACGGTGGAAGTCGATACTGCTGTTCCAACTGGGAACAACTTTGAACCATTCAGGAGGGTCCGCAAGAACTCTCCGACTGCTGTGCTGAAAAGATCTCCTCCACCTGTGGAGAATGCCACAAAGGCGAAGCTCGAACAACCCCCTCAGCGGCTGTCATCTAAAATTTACAAGGTCTGGCGTCAAGTCCAAGACTTGGTGGTTGATCAAGATTACTCCTGCCGACCGAAGAAGATAAAGGTTCGAAAAGAGAAGGACCACTCTGTCGTACCACAAAAGGTGTCGTCTACCTGGGAGCCGCTACAACGGCCCCCTCAACTTCACCAGCCCACAAGAAGAAAAGGCCGGAGAAAATCCCCGTGTCTGCGACAAATGTCAAGGGCATTGAGCCTAAACGCCCCAAGTCTGGGGGCATGGTGGTGCATACCGTCTATATGGCATCCGGAAAAGAGGATAGCCGTATCTCCGCAGGTCATCGACCGCTTACGCGATCAGTGACTAAGGCTCAGGAGTAACAACAACAAAAGCTCCAAGAGATGCTAACAGCCATGGCCGCACTCACGGGATCAAAAGCAAGCCCAGCGACATCCTCAGAACAGCGTTATGAGCAGGAAACTAATGCCGAATTCCTTCGGAGAATGCTTGAGAAAAAGGACAAAGAGGCCGCGGAACAAGCGGCCAACATAAAACAAATGGCCCTTCTATTCCAAGATATGGTAGGCATGATGATCCAGCCGGACCCTGCAGCCGAAGATCCTCCAGTGATAATTGAAGATGATAGAGGAGAGACATTAAATCCTCTGCCGGCTCTGTCAACGGCCAAGGAGGAGACCATCTCCAAAGCCATGCTCGATGATTATATAGCTCAATAAATACGAGCTCATCAAGCGAATGAAGCGGCTGGCCAAGTTGTCAGAACTGGACGGCCCTATCTGGGTTGGTACAATCAAATAAAGTACCCGCCAGGATACACGATTCCTAAATTCCATGTGTACAAGGGGACAAGCAATCCCCATCAACATGTCGCTCAGTTCAGGGCTCTCTGCGGCAACACTGGAGGGGATGATAAGCTACTTCTTCGCCAATTCATCGGCAGCTTGGCGGAGACGGCGTTCGAATGGTACTCAGAGCTTCCCAATGACTCCGTAAAAACTTTCACGGAGATGGAATTGCTGTTCACCCAAAGTTTCACAAGCGCTAGCAAATGCACTCCCATCATAGCATTAATTAACGCCAGGGTGAAGCCGGGCGAAACATGGGTGCAGTATGCGATACGGTGGCGGAATCTTTGGTCGAAGTGCGAGCAGCGCATCAAAGAAGCTCCTGTGGTAGGCATGTTCGTGGGTACTCTTGATCCGCAAGCGACCATATCCCAGTTCATGATGTTCTTCAAGCCGACCACTTTCCAGGCCTTGATCGACAAACTGGCTTAAATGGACTAGATGGGCCATAGACCGTCTTCCTCGAAATGAAAAGGGGAAGGGGAAAGCGACCTTCGTCGCCAATGCTCAACAGCAGCCGACTGGCCCAAAACCAGCTGATCGCTAAAGCTATAGACAGCGTTTCCTCAACGAAAAGTTAAGACGTCCTTACTCGTTTCCGCGGGAGAAAACAAAGAGAATGTTCGAACTGGCGATACGCAACAGGCTCATCAATCTGCCGGACCCGAGACGTCCATTGCAGCCCGGCGACGCTAATAATCCTAATTATTGCCCCTATCACCGAGTGATAGGCCATCCAATTGAAGATTGCTTCGTCTTCAAAGGCTGGATTGAGGACCAATACCAACAGGGTAAATTCGCACTGTCCGAGAATTGGAAAGTAAGCCCGCCCCAGCCATACGCTACTAAAAAGATGGACACGCCGGGGGCATCGTGCTCTTTTATAGAAGAAACTCCATAGGAGGTCGCTCTTTCAGCCAAAACGAAAAGAATGCTGAAGGATCTCCAAACATGCCCGGCGATCAGGTGGAAAAGTCCGCTGGAACTCGAAGTCATTGAGGGAATGCTGAAGCCGCGTCCGACGCCAAGAATTGGTAGCAATAATCAGAACGCTCAGGCCCAGCCGTCAAAGTCATCGAAAAAGAAGAAGAAGACCAAAAAGCCCGTGAAGCATGGTGACAAGCGCACGGACCTGCAAAAATATATTAACGCGTTGGAAGAATATAACCAGAAGGCGCGAACTCCGGTCACGCTTCAAGAGTTTCTCAACCACATCCTTGAAGCCGGAGATAGCGACAAAGATGAGGGAGAAGACTCGTCAGATGAACCAGAGGATTATGTGGCAAGCTGTCACGTGATTCTCACTCACCGGTAGATGCTGAAGAAGCTCTTGATATAGAGAAACTGGGGGCAAATCCCGAATCGGAACTCCTAGGACCGTCAGACAAGATGATTGACGTATTTCTGAATGAAGCTCTTCTGAAAAGCAAAGCTGATCGAGAGCACGAAATGGCCATATTTGAAAAAGCCAAACGCCGGCGACTGGACGAAAGGGTTAAAACACTCCTACCAGATCAAATCACATCTGCCACAAATAAAAGCAGGTTCAAGACAAGGAAAAGGTTCGTCAAAGCCATATCGATGGGAATGAAGCTGCCACCCTCTGAAGGAAATACTCTTGATAGGATACACCTTAACGAAGAGGACGTACATCCTAACTTTTGGTTATATCATCAGAGGATTGCACACCCTACCGAAGAATGCAACGCCTTTAAAAATTGGTGGCAGGGGTATGTCACTCATAGGCAACACTTCAAGAGGATGAAGCGTGAAGCTCGTCGACAGCGGAAAATTGCGACAGACGAACGGGGAAGAGCTGCCGGCAGCTGTTACTTGGTTGATAGCAGGGGATCGCAAGTTCTCACCTTCGGGAGCGATTCTGAAGAAGAAATAGCTCTCAGTCCTCTCTTCAAAGAATCCACCTCAGGAAAAGAGGAAGAAACGAAGAGCTGTGAGAATATTCAGCTGCGCAATCGCACGTTACCTGAAAAGAATCTCGGACCCACAAACAAGGGATCGAACAAAAAGGATAAGGGGAAGGAAAAAGTCCCTGAAGATATCGCCCTCAATGACCGACTCGTCGAGGAGTTGGCAGCCAAAGACCTGCCAAAGAAAAATAAGGTGGATTACAACGTTTTGGCACACTTGAGGAAGATACCCTCGCAACTGAGCATTCTCGATACCCTTCTGCTATCTAAAGAGGTGAGAGATTCTTTGATCAAGGCACTACAAGAGCCCGAGCAGTTTCAAGCCTTCCTTGCCGAAGAAAAGATGAAGGACGAGCTGGAAGAAGTGCATACAGCTGACATCACTTTCGGTGATGAAGATCTCCTCCTCGGAACATGCGAGCATAACCGTCCCCTATATGTCTCTGGGTATTGCCATGATATTAAGATAGGGAAGATCCTAGTTGACAATGGGTCCTCTGTCAATCTCCTAAATGTGAGGGTGCTAAAAGAAATCTGCATGAGCGTTCAGCACCTCGCTCGGGATAAAATCATTATCTCCGGTTTCGACTCCCAGTCATCACGGACGCTCGGGTCTGTGATATTGACGTTACGCTTTGGGCTGCTCGTCACTGATATTAAGTTTCACGTCATTGAAGCCAAGACTTGCTACAACGCTTTGCTCGGCAGGCCTTGGTTACACGAGTACAACATTATCCCTTCTACAACACATCAGTGTATGAAGTATTTCAAGGATGGTCTCGAGTATACCGTGACAGGGGAGCTGAACCCATTCTCCGTGAATGAAGTCTACAAATACGATGACGCAAAGTACTTTCTGCCAGACTTTGAAGACACGGAAAGATGCCATAAACCTGAGGATAAGCAAAAAGCTATCACCGCCATTCCGGTCTTCGGGAGCGATACCGAGGAGGAGGAAGAGATAGTCTATTCAGGGCCTCCCTGATACAACAAACCAGGACCGTCTACCCCTATTTTGGTCTTTGGCAGTGACTCTGAAGATGAGGTCAACGCAGTATTCTCGGCTCGTCCATCAATACAAACCCTCACTGGCGATGAACGGAGTTTGCAAATCGCCATGGTTCCGCAAAAACATTACAAAGACCTTGACGCACTTGATACGTATAGTGTGCAGGAACTGCAGACGTTTTACGTCCCTCCCAAGAGAAAAAATGAAAAGGCGATCCTCTTTTATCGATCCGCAGAAACCAAAGTGGAGAAAGAGATCTGGCATGGTGTCGATTCTACGCTTGACAGGCTCCAGCCCATCCGTTTGCCCAGATACTACACAGAAAGATTAAAAAGGCTGTTGAGACGCCAAGGCATACCCTTGAAGTAGACCGCGCGACAAGCCCAGTTCTACAACAGGATCTGGAGCGTATATGGAACTCAGCGAAAATTGCCTAATAGGAGAATGGAAACGATCGGGCTTGGGTATGTTCAATCCAAGAAATGGGAGCGATTCTATGGTTGCTACGTTATATATGATTTCGATGAAGAAGAGGATGCTCTTTTAAAATATGCTAACCCCGAACTAAAATGAGGTCCCGCCATGAAAATGCCAAGTCCGTCGTTTGAAGAACAAATGGATAAGCTAATAAGAGAAGCGGATCAAAAGGTCCGAGATGATCATAGCCGCGAAATGGCTATCTACGAGAAAGCCAGGACGCAGCGCCTCCTTCAGCAGGCTATGAAGAATGACGATGACCTTCGTCGCCAGCCCGTCACAAAGAAGACTCGACGCAAAGGTGATTAATGCAGGTTTTACGATCACCAAAAATATTTTACCGTAATCAGAAACGGCGTCGCTTTGCAGCTAGCCGGTGATTACGGGTCGATCCACAGGGATGTGTAATTTTCTTACGTGTTTTAACGAGTTGATTCCAATGGTTGTTTGGTTTTGTTGATTGACTTTAAAAACTAAGTTGTACGATGGTTAAGGAACTTGTTAGGGTTAGGTCTAAAGTAGGGTTGATAAGATTAATATTAACACCTCTTTCAATGCCTTCGATTAAAACTTTTTAGAAGTCATAACAATTATTAGTAAAGGGGATTAGGATGATTGGGAAGAAACGAAGTTTCTTCCTCTTGATCCTTATCCGTCCTTTCCTACTAATTGCTATAACCTTCATGGACGTCATGCATGTCCGGTCCTTTATACTACGGTTTCACCGTTACCTCGTGGATAGGGTGCCGTAGGGAGCGGATCATGCATGCGTGCATGAAGTTCTACTTTTGAAAAATTATTGGAATTGAAAAAGATGAGAGATATTCATCTCTCAATCCCTCCCTTGTTCCTAACCCTAACAAGCGAGGAAATTACTCGCTCATTAGGGGATCTTTTAAAAATAGCACTTTTATTATGATTAATGTGTTTTGTTTTTGATCTAAAGAATTAACTATCTACTGCAGATTAAAGGCTTCTACACAGGATTAAACTAGGGCAAATGATTAATTAATCTAAAGCAAGCATTTAATTCTAAAGCTAGGGCAGAAATTAAAAGATAAAACTTACAAGAAATGATGCTCTTAATCTTCCAAAGAATCTGAATTTTCTTTATTGAAAAGAGGTATAGGGTTTACAATATTTTGATTACAATTTATAAGTAAACAGGGAAAACTAGGGTTACAGATTCTCGCGCATGTGATTTTACAGATATGCCCACGAAAAATCCCAACCCTCGCACCGACGCACCGACACCCGAAATTTTCACCGACACGGGCATTAAATGGCCCCGGAACCGCGGCATGGGTAGGCCTTGGGCCGCGGTTCCGCGGCCCTTTGGTGAGTTCAGCTCACCAAATTTCCTGAGCTGCATTCTGGTGTCTTGTCCTCTCTATTTCTTCAGTACTTTTCTCTATTTGGATTCTGGATCTTCTCTAGATTTTTCAGTGAATTAACTGTTTCCTTTAACATTTTGGACCATGTATTGCCTTGTGAATTATTCTTCGTCTAGGCTTGAGTAGGACCCTTCTAGTTGCTGGTCAAAAGTTACTCTTCTGTATCAACTTTCATCTTTTTTACTGTATTTGCTCCAAGAACCTGTATCCTGTAATATGCAGCAGACATGCGTCAAAAGCACCTGTTTAGTTATAAAACGAATAAGAATTGGGGAATATGAAATGCGATATTATGATATGAACAAATACCCCCAAACTTATCTATTGCTCGTCCTCGAGCAAACTTATTATTTTATTCTCGATAAAACCTAACCGCACTTTCACAGGGAAACACGATTGCACTGAGCTCGTGTAACAAGCCGTTAAACCTCTAGGTGTCCCTAGTAGGAGGAGTGTTGTCTCCTGAGGGTTTTCAGCGGATTACACCCACAAAATCCTATCAATTTGGCTTTTTCGACATTAATTCTCCAATTAGGTTTTCTAACACAGAATTCTATTATCGACTCGTAAATTATCCATCCACATTCTTCACACTTCCTCATCATTTAACTTAAGATTATATATGTTTTATAGAATCACTCAGTTTTCGGCATTTCTTAAGTTTTCCTTTTAGAGTTCCATCTCCACTTAGGAATTTTTCTATCAACTCTACTAAAGATACAAGTTTTATTCTTCATTCCTTTCTCTTATCTAAACTCTAATCATATATCCCCACGTGTGTGTATAGATCACCCCTACACTTGGAAATTCAAATTAAGCAATCATACCCTTGTCCGTTGTCCAAAGCACTTATTAATTGGTGAATTTTTAATTGAATTTCGCTTACATCCTTCATGCGACCGTTAATACTTCTTGAGGTACCAACAACCGATTACAAGATGCGTTAGCACTTTAAAGCGTACTTCCTAGTTTTGCAACACCCAAGGCTTTAGCAGTGACTTCCAAACCAGTTGGTCTAAGGCACTAGGTGATGAAGCACCCTCGCTAAATATTTTTTTCTATTTTTGCAGCCTTAAGTAATCACAAAGACCAGTGTTCATTTTTCTTTATTCACACATTTTTTTTTATTTCCTTCGTACTCAGGACTTTAGACAAGAGCATTTCAAGGTCTATTCTACTATTCCAAGTTTCAAGGTGTGTGATTGTGCAATTTGTAGGGTATACATTTTCAGAGTATAGACTTAAGCTAGGAATTATTTTTCAAACTTATACTCTAATAAGAATATCAATATTTTTCCTTTATTTCAACTTAGCCCAAAAAGTGAACTCAAAATTTGCCTATTTCTAAATAAACTACAAAGACATATACTTTCTACCGTTAATCTTTAAAGAAGGCTATTTTTAGGGTTTTCAATTTACTCAGTCTAAGATCTAGTTGTTCGAAGTCAGTTAACCTATTTGTCAAACTCAAGTTAGATATGGCCAAAATTGAATACAATAATTTTTATAATTTTTGAATTTTTTTTCAATTTTTATGGGTTTTCAAATAAATATGCAAATGCAAAAATATGTACAAATGAATGCGAAGGAAGAAGACGTACCGAGCATACCCCCAAACTTGAACTTGACAGTGTCCTCACTGTCATGCTGCACCAATAGGGTGAAAATGTCGGCACTCCCCTGTTTATTTATTTATTTATTTTATTTTTAAAACAAAAATATATATACAGAAAGGCCTGTAAGTCCGCGGTGGCGCCCCGGCCGTCGAACCGACGCCAGAAACGCGGAAACAAAAATTTTGCAAACTAGCAAACCGGCACCACCGCGCACTTTTCACCCGGATCGGGCCATTAACCTAGCAACTAGCAACCTAAAATAAGAGTAGAGAAGTATACCAAGCGATCCGTGTCCTTCGGTCTTCGTCTCCACTCCGATCTCCTGCGGAAACTCCGTTCATCTCCTCCTCGTCGGAAAGGGCACCACGTAGCCGGAATCTTTTACGGGCTCCCACCTCTTGACCGAGGCAACTCGGGCGCGAAGTTGGCTAGCCGACGCGTCCAAGGAGTGCTATAGATTTAGTATAGAAACTTGTTTCTTTGGGGTTATGAGGTTGCCATGATGTGGTGGAGGTGAAGAAAGCAACTATGGAAATGAGCTTAGGAATTTGGTAGCATGAAAAATGAGATGAAAACTTTTTTTTCTCACTCAAATGAAAACCTCTCTCTCCTCACTATGAAGTGGCCGGCCATGCTATATGGTGGAGGGAATTATCAATTCAAAAGCAAGGGGAAAAAGCTATGATAATGATAAAAAAAAAGTCACACCAACCTTTAATCTCAATCCACTCACAAACCAAATCAATCCCTTTCTCATAAGTGCAAGGGATAAGACTCAAAGAGAATCTCATGATGAAAAGAACACTCATGATGCCTCACAAATGCATGAAAGCCCTCCACAAAATGTTATTTGCAAATGTGCAAATAACCCCCTCCATCGGAAAGTCCGGCCGCGAAGGAACAAAGGAAAACCGGCCGGAACGGAATGCAAACTGGCAACTTCAGAAAACTGATCCCGTAATAAATTACAGGAAAACCCCGCTACTGTAAATACATGCCCGCATTTGTATTCTCACTGAACACAAATGCAAAGAGACAAAACTACACTATCTAATACTAGAATCCGGCTTAAGCCAAAGCCGGCTAGTAAAATCTGTCCGATCACGATCCATGCAATACCGCACGTATCTGATCGAACCCTGCCATATCTCCATACGGCCTCTACAGCGTTTCGCCCGAAACTTGAGTAACTGAGTGTGGTGGACTCTAAAGACTCGTCAATACCATGGCTGTGGATTTAACCAATAGCACGTCAGAGGTATAAGCCAATACGTAACGGGCTACCAGGTATTGACCAAAAGGGACGTCGATGAGCGAACTCATCCTAACACCCTACTGAGCCTGTCAGTGACAATATCCGTACAGTCCGGTCCGTTCGTCTATGAGCATCGCATGGCGGGCCTAGGGGGTTGGTAAAAGTCAGACCCCCAAAAGCGGTACAAGTCGTGTCGGAGTGTAGCCCAGAACACCCTGAGATACTACTAGAATACCTACCAGCAAATCTCCTGCCTTGGCCAATGACTTTTCATGTTCTGGCTCTCCTAGACACAGCGCGACCTCACCCCCAATAACGGGAGAGACGAACCCCTGCAGATCCGCTCACTGCCTCCATGTGGCTCGGGACTGTTCCCAACTAAAACCTGTTTGCACGACTCCTTTGAGCCGTGGTAGGGTAGTAATCAAAGCACAGTGGGAACTCACACGAGACAAATGACGATCTCAGGTCGATGAACTAACCTGTACACATGTCACCAGGGAACTGCTATCTGACATGAGGTATAATCCTAACTAGCAGGTTCCCGGCGAGTCCCGTCCGGTGTACTCATAACCCAATGAGCACCTGTATACATCTTAGGTGAACCAACTGACACCATTGGCTTGTGAGACCGGCCACCGCCCCTCGTCGGGGTCTCGACTGTATACACTAGTCTACTCCGGAGTATCGATGCCCTGTCTCGAAACTCCCACGACTAGGGACCTTTTAAGGATGTGCTTATAGACTCCAGCTCTCACGTATATGATCGCCCTCATACTGCTGGTAGTCAAGCAAGAATCCTAGGGGCTCTATCAACGTGTAATAGCGACTCGTAAGGTCACCTAAAGCAGTACACGATGATAAAGATAAACCAGATAGCATACTATCATCTCGAGTAAGACTGTCCTACTGGGACAGGTCCTCCCCTCAATCATTGCAATCACGTGCCCGTGATCCAATAATTGACTCTGAGGGCACTATCTCCAACAATCTCCCACTTGCACTCAAGGCTAATTATTGCGATGTCGCATACTCACAGCCCGTGTGATACCGAACACCCAACTCCCCTACTAGTCAGTCTCACAAAGCTCGTTTGCGAAACTATTGCGTTCGAGGAATAGCCTCGGTGAGTGGATCCGCTCTGGTGTTTCTTTCTATGTCTCTCTATATCTCAAGTTCGCGGAGAAAGCCATCTCCCGAAATGAGCAATACATGTCTTAGAATGTCTGGATGTCTGATGGGACCTTGCTCATAAATGAACTCCAAATCCAAACTTCTTAGACTGTATCGTCAACTGAACTTAATCAGTATCCTGCGCCATACCTTCCCTCAATACCCACCTGGACCATCTGTCCAAAATACCGCCCCTCGTCAGAGGGAAAACTATAACTCTGACAGTCACTCTGTCATCCATGTCACCTTGGAAGCCTGGAATGATAACTGTCTCCCGAAAGAGAATGTCGTTATCATATCCACTTATGTTCTAAAACTGCTTCCGACTGTTTCCCCAGGATTGGATCAATATCAACTTATTGCATCTACTGCAAGAACAACATCTGGTGTGGTACTTGACATCTCATGATTGACTCAATTGCCTAAGCAAGTGATCTGCTAATCATGCGCATCCCTCTTCCCTTTAGTCTGTAAGACACCTTTAGAGAGGGTGACTCCATCACCTGCAGGTATACTACCGTGCCAGGAGTCGTCCATTCTAAATACCCATAGAATGCTGTCTAAGTACCCAGATTGGGAAACCACCCAAATCTAGATCTAATACCATAGATCCAGTAACCAGAATGTCTGATATAATATCCAAGTCCTATGTGGAGAAACTACTGTGTGACGACCATAGTATAACCGATCGTAGGATAGGAATATCACTTCCTACTATGTGTATGTCATCAAATACCAGGACATCACACCCTACTACCTTCTCAACAGATCCATCCCCTATTCTGATGAAGTCAAACCTATGACTGTCACATCAGAAATAGATGATCTATCTCCGCTATATTTGCTTTAGTCTATAAATAGACATAAGCCCGATGTCCACCAATGCTTCCGCTGCTCCCACTGACTACGACAACCCTCTGGCAGAGTTATATAGACGTACACTTCTAAAGTCAGTTTAGAACGACGCTATACTCATCCTCCTGCCGGGTCTCACAGTCTGGAAAAACAGCAATGGCAAGTCTGGGTAAACAAGAACCTCCCTGCCACCGTCCTTGAGCATACCGAAGTACCTCTCGGGTGCCTGAGGTTACCCACTATATCTGCGGAGTGGCTAATGGAATGTCAAACCATATTGAATCTTTAGGTTCTTATTAAATCTTCAGTAATCGTTTGTGGTTCTGGAATCACTTCCAGTTCTACCATACTCCCACTACTGTTTTCTGAAAAAATCCATTTTTATTAAAACTGTGGCGAGTCAAGAACAATATCACTATTGATCTTCCAGATGGTAGAAAATCAACCCTCGTCATAGCCCGGGTCAACCCACAAACAGCCATTACAGAAACGTGCCTTGAGTTGTCCAGTGTCTGGTTTTAAGCATAAGCCGGACAACTCCCCGTACCTTAACAATGTCAAGATATGAACTGTTCTATATCCAATATAGAAACAGAGGCACTGATTTAATTGATCCAGATTCAAATCATGCAGCTGTCTCCAGTGCATGTCAAGTAAATGGAAAGAGGCCGATCAGCGTTACTCAACTTAGGAATACTTCCAATTATGAGTAACCTGAAAGAGAAGCATGTTCTCTTAATCATTACTATCAACTGAATACCATACACAAGTATCTACATTTTCGATCACCTTGAAGAATCCCGATACTTGCAATATATGGTTCTCTACTTTATTCTTATACCTATAACTCCTCAAAACTTAGACCTTGCATTTCTACGAAACACATGTCTAAGAACTAGAGAAGTCATAAGTAAACAGAATATAGTACGAGGACCTACCCCTCTGTCCTCATGGACACTGGATAATATACAATACTCTGTACAAGTCCGTTGAGTCTAATAACTCATTCACTGTGTGTCGTAGGTTGAAAACTGTACTTATGGTTAAAAAGAATTACACCGCTGTTCAATGCTTCTTACCTAACCATCCACTGATATAGGTAAATGTCATAGACATAATTTCAAAAGGTATATCTCACTCTATGAAAATAGACGTACAGATATACCAATTTGAAATTGGTGCATAATAACGGATATTCAAAACCAAATATTTGTCGACCGGCAAACAACCCAGGTGACTTCCTCAAATATCACCAATTACAACGAATTCCGATATAATGAGGATGATCACCTAATTCCCAATGACTTACTCCCACTCATCATCTGTAAAACCATACAGATGTGAGAATCAAACCTGGTAAATACATACCCTGGAGCAAGTGTCTAATTGGGAAATCAGTTTTCTTTTAACAGTACACAGTGAACCTGAAACATTGAAATGTTTCGATGGGGTATCCTAGTTTTCCTAGTAATGCCTCTTCCATTATCCAGATTCACAACTGTAACCGTATAATTCTTTGCCACCTCTCCAAATCCCTTTATATGTCTTTAGTCGTTACCTTCTGTACACCCCTTTAGGCCAAATGGTTTTCTTCCTTCCCTACCGTTCGGCACCAGCCTATGGTTTGGAAGAAGACTATCCAATAAGCATAATGGGTGTACTATCCTAATCCTAGGAGCACTCGCAATGCGAGAGAAGGTGAAGATAAAAGACAACCGAATGAACTTTATTCCTATTTCTCCTGAACCAGGATCCATCCCCGAACTGGAAAAAGTTCCTTTCGAGTTCGTATATAACCATACGATGGATTATCCAATAAACTTGGGATCTTCGTAGTGATACAGAGTGTCCTGGAGAAATACAAAGGTGATTTAGGATTGGCGAAGAAATACTTGGTTTGGTCGTGAATAGCAGTCGCAATTTACTTTGCCCTCCTACTAATCCCTTTCTTTGTCTGAACTTAATACCTTCTGTACACTATCGTTATGCTAATTGGTTTTCTTCATTCCCTACCGGTCGGCACCTGCCTATGGTTTGGAAGAAGACTATTCAATTTGCGTAATAGGTGTACTATCTCCTAAACCAAGGAGTACTCGCAATCGAAGAGAAGGAAAAAGGAAAAGACAACTGAATAGTCCTATTCGTTTTCTCCAGAACCTGAAACCATCCTCGAATTCCTTCGAGTTCGTATATAACCATACGATGGTTTTGTCCAATGGAAGTGGACGTTCGTAGTAATACGGGGTGTCCTGGAGAAAAGGGTAAAAGTAGGAGTGGCAATGAGGTTTGCAACTCTGACAATCCAAAAGCCAGTGTTAAGAAGGTTCAGTCAACTTGGTCACTGAGTCATAGTCTAGGGTCGGGTCAATGGTCGCTGCCAAAGAGAGAGAGAAAAGAAACACTTAGCGTGCACTCTAACCTAGATCAGAATGGTTATCACTTTATCTAATCTGGAAACCTCCCACTGTAACGTCAAATTCTTCCCCAAACCTAAAAGAAGAATTAGCCGGGATCACCCGAGGAGTAAACCAACTCATCAGTGGGAATCGGGATCCAACTATCATCGCATGATAACGTGACGGAATCCGCTCACGCTATCATACTCCAGAAGGTATGTGCATATCTGGCAAGTTTCAGTTCTTTTGAAACTCCCGATGTGGATTTTTGCCCCATGCTCTTATGACCTTGGCGTGAGGTCAAAATATCATAAGTCACATGTCAAGTTCTACCCATCATTATCCAGGTTAATTTGAACCCACCCGTACATACCCTTGACGTAGGCCAAAATAGTAGTACGACTGTCCCAAACCAACGCATCTATCTATGCAACAGATAAATACCCGGTAGCTACCAATCACTATGCCTTGGCGTGAGGTCAAAATACATAGCTTGAATACTACCGAATATTTAACTGAAATGACGGAGGGCTACGAATGGTTTCTGGCGAAAACCTTTAACGTAATGAACTTGATATCGTTGAAGGAACTGATAGCTTTTTAGAAAAATATAGTGACGAAAACCTTCGCTAAAGAGGTCACTCCCGGTGAAGGGATCTCGGCTCTTTCCCCGTAGAATGAGGTGCAGGATATTCCAACTGAATACCACGATGCAAAGCAAAAGTAAACGGCTATAGTGAAGTTATTGCCCTGACGCAAACTTTTGTCCAAGGGGTCACTCCCGGTGAAGGGATCTCGGCCCTTGCCTCGTCGACTGAGGAGCAGGATATTCCAACTGAATACCACTGTGCAAAACAAAAGAGAACGCCCTTGCAATAACATCTTTTTGAAAAAGTGTTCCAACAACATCAGAATAGGTTTGTTTATCTTGCATTGATCTGAATCAACGCAGTCCCATCAATTGATCACACCACAAAAAACGAAAATAATGACGTACGTATATGCCATCCGTATTCACTACTGGGTCCCGTCATCACCCGTTAGGTTAGCTAACTAACGACAGAGCGGGGACTGGAATAGCGCGGATGCAAAACATATACAACATCTACTAGTATATATATAATATATAATTTTCGCTCAAGGCGTGATAAAAGGCAACAGCACAGAAAAGTACAGCATCACAGAATAATACAGATATCTGGGATCCCCGGGTTTCACAGAGCCGCTACTGAAACCCGACGTTCCCCTGGTCGTGTGGATAGCCTATGCAATGAGATCCTAGACCCCTACGGGCGCGGCAAGTTACCCGCCAAAACCTGAAGCGAGGCAGCCCCCTTCAGCAACGTGAATGGACCACCCAGCACTTCACGGAATCCGGTAACTTGGGCACCCCTCCTGGGTCAATCCTATACCCCCTACGAGTGCGGCGAATAGCCCGCCAATTCTAGAGTAAAGCCCCCTCCGTCTCAACGCCATGAGATGCAGGCTTGTTGCCCTCTAGAACCCGGCTATCCGTGCACCCCTCCTTGGGGTAATCTTAGTACAGAAAATAAAATATACATACAACGGGTACATCGACCGCAACCTGGTCGTGCCCCAAAATAATAATATAAACAGGCAGTGACGGCAGTCCACATGTCGGACGCTCGTCCCGCAATATCAAATGTACATATAAAACAAAACTGTACTACCACTGCAACCAAGCTATCGCCCACGACCAATCCGCAACATCACAGCAACACACAGAACATCAACGTGAATGTCACGTTCGCAAATCCGTCTAACTGGGCTACAGCAGTTAGACGGGATTTACCGATCAAGTGACATTCACGGTCGCAGATATAATGTAAATACTGTGAACTGGCATGTTTAAAATATCCGATCGAACAAATTCTATCAAGTGGGCCCTAAGCAGTACTGTAGCACTTACAGAAAATCTGGGCCCAAAAATAATATCCCAAAACCCCTATTTCCTATTCAAAAGCCCACTGGAAAAATTTGGTTCAACGATTCCACTTACCCACCGCGGAACCGCGGCCAAACTAGGGGTTTGGCCGCGTTTCCGCGGTCATAGTAAGGAATTAGTGAATCGTATTTTCCCAGAATTCTTAGAATTTCTTGCATGTCTTTCTGCAATGACCTGAAAAATTTTTGGAGCTGGAAAAATTTCAACAGAGAACACAATGCATTGAAAATAAGGTTTTTGGGGATTTTTGTTCGATCGAGTTCTAAACATACTAGAGCAAGCTAGGCATGGTTAATGGCGTGGCTCTGATACCAATGTAAGTCCGCGGCGGCACCCCGGCCGTCGAACCGACGCCGGAAACGCGGAAACAAAAATTTTGCAAACTAGCAAACCGGCACCACCGCGTACTTTTCTCCCGGATCGGGCCATTAACCTAGCAACTAGCAACCTAAAATAAGAGTAGAGAAGTATACCAAGCGATCCGTGTCCTTCGGTCTTCGTCTCCACTCCGATCTCCTGCGGAAACTCCGTTCATCTCCTCCTCGTCGGAAAGGGCACCACGTAGCCGGAATCTTTTACGGGCTCCCACCTCTTGACGGAGGCAACTCGGGCGCGAAGTTGGCTAGCCGACGCGTCCAAGGAGTGCTATAGATTTAGTGTAGAAACTTGTCTCTTTGGGGTTATGAGGTTGCCATGATGTGGTGGAGGTGAAGAAAGCAACTATGGAAATGAGCTTAGGAATTTGGTAGCAAGAAAAATGAGATGAAAACTTTTTTTTCTCACTCAAATGAAAACCTCTCTCTCCTCACTATGAAGTGGCTGGCCATGCTATATGGTGGAGGGAATTATCAATTCAAAAGCAAGGGGAAAAAGCTATGATAATGATAAAAAAAAAGTCACACCAACCTTTAATCTCAATCCACTCACAAACCAAATCAATCCCTTTCTCATAAGTGCAAGGGATAAGACTCAAAGAGAATCTCATGATGAAAAGAACACTCATGATGCCTCACAAATGCATGAAATCCCTCCACAAAACGTTATTTGCAAATGTGCAAATAACCCCCTCCATCGGAAAGTCCGGCCGCGAAGGAACAAAGGAAAACCGACCGGAACGGAATGCAAACTGGCAACTTCAGAAAACTGATCCCGTAATAAATTATAGGAAAACCCCGCTACTGTAAATACATGCCCGCATTTGTATTCCCACTGAACACAAATGCAAAGAGACAAAACTACACTATCTAATACTAGAATCCGGCTTAAGCCAAAGCCGGCTAGTAAAATCTGTCCGATCACGATCCGTGCAATACCGCACGTATCTGATCGAACCCTGCCATATCTCCATACGGCCTTTACAGCGTTTTGCCCGAAACTTGAGTAACTGAGTGTGGTGGACTCTAAAGACTCGTCAACACCATGGCTGTGGATTTAACCACTAGCATGTCAGAGGTATAAGCCAATACGTTACGGGCTACCAGGTATTGACCAAAAGGGACGTCGATGAGCGAACTCATCCTGACACCCTACTGAGCCTGTCAGTGACAATATCCGTACAGTCCGGTCCGTTCGTCTATGAGCATCGCATGGCGGGCCTAGGGGGTTGGTAAAAGTCAGACCCCCAAAAGCGGTACAAGTCGTGTCGGAGTGTAGCCCAGAACACCCTGAGATATTACTGGAATACTGATTGAAAGAATTAAAGTTAACCGCAATCAAGACGGTGTCGCTATGCAGCTAGTCGGTTGAGCACGGGTCGATCCACAGGGAGATGGTTGTATGTCCTTTCTTGTTTTAGACGAGTCAATAAAGAATTTGTATGAGTTTGATTCTATCTAACCTATGTGTATTATTTGCAAGTATAAAGTTGTTAAGAAAAGATACGATAATGTAAGCTAAAGAAATCCGTACTCAAAACCTTTGAGCCGAGTCTTGACCAATTGAAGCTAGGGCAATCGGCAACAACGTGGATTAGGGAATTTAAGCGCGGTATTCGTGGAATCCGGCTTATTTACCCTTGTCCGTCCGTTCTTGTCTCTTGCTTTCGCCTCCGGCCAAACCGAACGCAATCGATCGCGGTTAGGAATCACCGTTACCTTGTTAGGGTAGGGTGCCTAAAGGAGCGCTTGCGTAACGTTTGGGCGGAGTTCAATGGAAAATAACGGAAAAAGGAAATGAGAAAAGAAAATCTTAACTTACAATACCGTATTGATTCTTAACAACGACAATAATTACAACATTCACAAAGAGAACCAAAAAGAGCAAAAGAAAAGAACAAAGAAAAGAGAAGATTACAAATAACTAAGTGCATGAATATAAATTGCAAGAAAGTAAAGCAAGGTAATAAAAAGCAAGTAATAAATAAGCAATAAAAAGAATTGGAAACTAGAACTCAAGACAAGCATGGGATCAATAGCCAACCCTTAAACTTGCAAGCTCAATCAAGAGGTTGCAAGATCAAGAGAAGGGTAGAGAACGCATGTGAAATGAAGTGCTAATTCCATAAGAAAATACGACCCTTGAGATCAATAACAAACTCTTAACCTTTCAAGCTCAATGAAGAGGTTGAAAGAGCAAGAGAAAGCAAGAATCTCAAGGGGAAGTTAAACAAAAGAGAATGATGCAAAAACCCTCATCTTCATTAATCTTCCACTCAAAAAGCTCTCACTACAATTTTCATGGAAAAAGAATGAAGAAGAAGAAGAAGAACTACACAAAAAACTACAAAAGATGAACAAAGAATGAACTTAGAATTGGACCCTTGGCTTAGCTCAATTCTGGAGTATTTATAGGCAGGGAGCTGGAAATCTAGGGCAACATTCAGAACCTACATAAAAAGACCAAATAGCCCCTGAAATTTCATCATGTGAGGCGCCAGTACGGCCGCGGATCCGCGGCCTATACCCCCTATTGGCCGCGGATCCGTGGCCCTATGGTGGAGTCAGGGCATGGGCTTTCTTGTACTGCCCTGATCTGCTGTCCCCTTTTGTCTGGTACATGTATTTTTTGATAATCTTTCCAGAATATCTTCAGAATTTTTAGTCCAAGATTGCTTTCTTTTCTTTACTTTTGACTTTATCTCCCTCGAGCTCCGCGCACCCATTGATTCTTATGCAGCCCCCTCGTGCTCTGTGCATGTCCGAGACACGAATGACCACTGTTATATGTCTTGTCTCTGGAACTGGTACTCGGCACTGGACGGATATGGATGACCGGAACCCGGCTTTTATCTGCTGTGACAGATGTTCTATATTTGGTGTAACTGTGGAGATTTTGTCTTGATTTGCAATATTTGTACTGGAAACCTGTATTCTGTAAATATGTAACAAACACGGATTACAAGCACCTACCTATAAACACACGAGCATAAGAATGGGCGGTATAAAATGCAATATTCTGGTATGAACAAATACCCCCAAACTTAATTTTTGCTCGTCCCGAGCAAAACCAATTATTCACAAAAATAAAATGATAACCGCACTTTCGCAGGGAACGCGATTGCACTGAGCGCGTGCAACAAGCCGTTAAACCTCTAGGTGTCCCTAGTAGGAGGAGTGTTGTCTCCTGAGGGTTTTCAGCGGATACTACCCACAAAATCCCGTCAAGCTAGTTTCGTAAGTTAATATCGATTCTACTCCTACAGTTTAGTATTTACGTTAGAAATTCTATCATCCTAAGTTAGAAATATCCAACCCTTATGTTTCACACCTCCTATCTGTTTTAACTTTAGATCCTATACGTTCCAAAAAAGTTTAGAAAGATGTTGGTTCTCCTGAGTTTTCCTTCTAAAGTGCGGCCTCAAATCAGGGATTTTTATCAACTTTATAGAAAACACAAGTCTTATTCTTTATTTCTATCTCTTATTCAAACATCAATTGTATACCCCTACGTGTGTGTATATTTGCACCCTTACACTCAAGAATTCAATTCAAGCTATAATACCCTTGCCCTAATACCTAATACTACTTCTTTTCATTTAATGATGGACGGTGTTGCTCACACACCTTTCATGCGACTATTAATGCTTCTTGAGGCACTAACGGCCGATTACTGAATGTGTGAGCTTAATGCGTAAATAGCAGTTTCCAGGTCTTGACTTTATTCTATTTTTCTTTTTCTTTTTCTTTTTCTTTTTCTTTTTCAAGACCGGATATATTTTTCAACATGCTCTTTTGGTGTTTAGCTTTAAATACCGTTTTTTCTTTCATACTAGGTTTTCAGGCAAGAGTATTTCAAGGTATCCTCTACTATCCCAAGTTTCAAGGTGCGTGTAAGTGCAGTTGTAGGGTATATACTTTCTAAATTTGAACTCAAGAAAAGAAACTATTTTTCAGACTTATCCTTCAGTAAAGCTTCAATACTTTCCCTTCATCTTGACTTAACTCAAGAACTGAACTCAAGATTACCTATTTCTCAAAAAAAACTGTAAGGACGTATACTTACCAAAGTTAGACAGAATGAGGGTTATTTTTAGGGTTTTCAATCCCTAAGCCTAGAATTTAGTTGTTTCTATCATATCAACTAAACTTTCGGAATAAAGATCTAAGTTACCCTATTAGCTAACTTGACGACAAAGTTTTTATATTTTTTGGAAAATTTTCAATTTTTGTGGGTTTTTAATAAGGTATGCAAATGCAAAATATACAAATGAATGCGAAGGAAGAAAGCTTACCGAGCACACCCCCAAACTTAAACTTGACAGTGCCCTCACTGTCAGGCTACACCAAGAGGGTCAAAAAATGTCGGCGCTCCCTAGAAACAAATTATATACAAAACAAAAAGGAAAACAAAAAATATATACAAAAAAGGAGTCCCCCCCAAACTTAAGTAAAACAGTGTTTCCACTGTTAAGCGTTGAAGTTCAGGATTAGGGGGGAAGAGAACAGTATCAAGCTATACAAGGCCTTACAAGGCCTTACAAGGCCAAAAGTTAGTACCAACCATTCAAAGATTTTATCTCTATAATGTGCTGGTTGGTGAAAGAAGGCGTAAAGAAAAGAGATGGAGAATACGCGAGACCGTATGGAGATAGAAGTGGTATACGGTCTCGGTATATGAGAGGAAGAAGAATGGCGGAAGGGAAAAAGAAGTGGAGTACGAACTTGAGGGTGCAAATGGAGCAAATAGATTAGCACAATTTGTGATGACCGATGTGTGAAAAGCGATTGTGCCAATATATTTACCCGTCGAGAAATGGGGTCAAATCCCTCAAGATTCGTGAGAAACCATGGGTACGCCGAACTCGGTAAACCAGACATATGAAATTTAAGTGAGACGGGTTCTTGTAAGGTCGGAATGATGGAAAGGATGGAGGAAAGTGATCGAGGAGGGGTATCGGTTAAGATTTCGGGAGGGTGCACACAGTCAATGAAAGGAACAGGATGAATTAGAAAATCCGACTCATCAATTAAAACTGGTTCATCCTCAAAGCTATCCTCAAAATTCTCCTCAAAATTTATCTCATCCATGCCTTTATCATCAATATCAAGACGCATATGAAGTTCGGGAAAAACAATTAATGACTCAGGATGATGATTTGAAGAGACAAACTCAGCCAAATCTACGGGTTCATCATCCAAAATATCCCCAGCGTCAATATCCTCAATCAAGTGAAAATCAATATTCTCAGACACCTCATCAAAAGCATGGATTTCAATCGATTTTGGTTCTAAGATGGAGGTGTAGAGGTCAAAAGGATCTGGATTGGTTTCACTTGGAAGGGACCCTTCACAATCAGGTAAATCAAACACTACGAAGTCGCACAACTCATTAAACATTCTATCTTCAATTGATAATTCAGTTGGGACACTTGATAGACTTTCAACACAGGAGTTGTGGGATTCAATTTGAAACGGGTAGGTTTGATTTGGAAGGGGGTACAGCTCACTCTCTCCACTCAAGTTCACAGCCTGTCCGACCGCCTCATCATACATTGAAAAATTAGGAGCTAGTTGAAAACTAGCTACCGGGTCAGTATGTTGTACGAGAGCGGCCATGGACGCATTCAAATCCATCATTTGTTGGCTTGATGCTACCCTAAAGTCTTCCAACGACTGTTCCAGACTAGACATGGGTTGTGAATGGGTTTCAGTAAAAGATTCAAAGTTGTTTGGATACTGAAAACTCCCAAATGGCGGCTCTGAAGCAATGTCTAGGGAAGGTGCAAAGGTAGGGTAGGATTGGTAGGAATTGAATGGTTGGATAAGGGTAGGATCAACATTTGGATAAGAAGGTGAATGGACTTGTTGATCCCAAGAATTTGAAGTGGTGAAAGGAGTGAAAAATCGGCTACGGGATTGTTCAATACGTTCAGCGATGGACAAAGGACGACTTGTAAAAGGGGTATCAACATAAGCGGGTGCGGGAGGTTGAAAAGGTTGATACAAAGTGGAATGAGGAGTGCAAGTGTTTGTCCTAGATGCTGCTATGCGATCTTTCAATGACATTTTGGGCATGGAGGGGTCGTTCGATGTTCGGCCAAAGCAAGAACTGTAAGAAGTAATGTCTGGTTGTGGGTACCAAAGTTCGGCAAGAGTTTTGCGAGGTGGAGTGCCCATGATATGAAGAGAGAAAGAATGGAAGGCAGAGAAAAGGAGGGGGAAAAATGTGATTTTTTTACTTTTTTATATTTTTTTTTTAAATTTTTTTTTAGATATTAACAAAAGAATGAAATATACCCAAAAAAGAATAGGGACAAAAACAATCACGACACGGAAATACCACACACCTAATCGTTCTAGGGTTCATCTAGGTCAACTAGACCTGCTCCATAACTTGATTGTCGAAGTAAAACTGTGTCGAGAAACGGGCTCAAGATACACTGATCACGAGGCCAGGTAAGTGCAGAGATAAGGGGAGGTTTTCCAACGCTTTCGCGAAGTTCCTTAATTAAATAACCCTTTCTCTTTTGGCGGTTTCGCCGTTAACACTTTCCTAGACACCCCGTAAACAATATACCGTTAAGCAAGGTTCTAAACACAGTTAACTTCTCCTAGTGAGCGCGAAGTCCTTAAGGCTTAAAGTCTAATTTCTTTTAAAATTTGTGCGGGTAAACGTTATGCTCAAGTTCATGATTTGTGGGCCACGGAAAAGGTGATGAAATCCTTTACCGTATATTGTGGGGTTCGCTTGCCCTTAAGTCCGTATTAATGTATGCGATGCGCAATTCAATAAAAATTCTATAAAGAATCAAACAATCGTTTTTTTAGTTTAAGCACGGCACTGCAACAAATACGGGTTAGTCAATTTTTTTTTTGCGTTTGCTAGCGAACTTGCAAAGAATCCTGCAAAGAATAGTATATTGGATGCGTCGAATTTGAGAAGAAGGTGTTAGTAAAGTACGTACCGTTAAGTTTTTGGGTTAGGAAACCCCCGTTGAATTGAATCCGGTAAGCTTGAAAAGTTCGCTTGCGCGGGTCAAACTACCCGGATCTTTGGCACTGTACCTTGCAATCACCTTAGCCTTGAATGCACACTTTGCTCCCCACAATCGCAGTTTGCAAATCTGCAAAAATCTGCACTCTTGCCCACAAAAATGATCAAAAAAAAACAAAAAGATTTTTTTTTATATACAAAAAGAATATTAACCCGAATAACAAGAAAGAAAATACGCTACCGTCTCCCCGGCATCGGCGCCATTTGATTGAAAGAATTAAAGTTAACCGCAATCAAGACGGTGTCGCTATGCAGCTAGCCGGTTGAGCACGGGTCGATCCACAGGGAGATGGTTGTATGTCCTTTCTTGTTTTAGACGAGTCAATAAAGAATTTGTATGAGTTTGATTCTATCTAACCTATGTGTATTATTTGCAAGTATAAAGTTGTTAAGAAAAGATACGATAATGTAAGCTAAAGAAATCCGTACTCAAAACCTTTGAGCCGAGTCTTGACCAATTGAAGCTAGGGCAATCGGCAACAACGTGGATTAAGGAATTTAAGCGCGGTATTCGTGGAATCCGGCTTATTTACCCTTGTCCGTCCGTTCTTGTCTCTTGCTTTCGCCTCCGGCCAAACCGAACGCAACCGGTCGCGGTTAGGAATCACCGTTACCTTGTTAGGGTAGGGTGCCTAAAGGAGCGCTTGCGTAACGTTTGGGCGGAGTTCAATGGAAAATAACGGGAAAAGGAAATGAGAAAAGAAAATCTTAACTTACAATACCGTATTGATTCTTAACAACGACAATAATTACAACATTCACAAAGAGAACCAAAAAGAGCAAAAGAAAAGAACAAAGAAAAGAGAAGATTACAAATAATTAAGTGCATGAATATAAATTGCAAGAAAGTAAAGCAAGGTAATAAAAAGCAAGTAATAAATAAGCAATAAAAAGAATTGGAAACTAGAACTCAAGACAAGCATGGGATCAATAGCCAACCCTTAAACTTGCAAGCTCAATCAAGAGGTTGCAAGATCAAGAGAAGGGTAGAGAACGCATGTGAAATGAAGTGCTAATTCCATAAGAAAATACGACCCTTGAGATCAATAACAAACTCTTAACCTTTCAAGCTCAATGAAGAGGTTGAAAGAGCAAGAGAAAGCAAGAATCTCAAGGGGAAGTTAAACAAAAGAGAATGATGCAAAAACCCTCATCTTCATTAATCTTCCACTCAAAAAGCTCTCACTACAATTTTCATGAAAAAAGAATGAAGAAGAAGAAGAAGAACTACACAAAAAACTACAAAAGAGGAACAAAGAATGAACTTAGAATTGGACCCTTGGCTTAGCTCAATTCTGGAGTATTTATAGGCAGGGAGCTGGAAATCTAGGGCAACAATCAGAACCTACATAAAAAGACCAAATAGCCCCTGAAATTTCATCATGTGAGGCGCCAGTACGGCCGCGGATCCGCGGCCTATACCCCCTATTGGCCGCGGATCCGCGGCCCTATGGTGGAGTCAGGGCATGGGCTTTCTTGTACTGCCCTGATCTGCTGTCCCCTTTTGTCTGGTACATGTATTTTCTGATAATCTTTCCAGAATATCTTCAGAATTCTTAGTCCAAGATTGCTTTCTTTTCTTTACTTTTGACTTTATCTCCCTCGAGCTCCGCGCACCCATTGATTCTTGTGCATCCCCCCTCGTACTCTGTGCATGTCCGAGACACGAATGACCACTGTCATATGTCTTGTCTCTGGAACTGGTACTCGGCACTGGACGGATATGGATGACCGGAACCCGGCTTTTATCTGCTGTGACAGATGTTCTGTATTTGGTGTAACTGTGGAGATTTTGTCTTGATTTGCAATATTTGTACTGGAAACCTGTATTCTGTAAATATGTAACAAACACGGATTACAAGCACCTACCTATAAACACACGAGCATAAGAATGGGCAGTATAAAATGCAATATTCTGGTATGAACAAATACCTACCAGCAAATCTCCTGCCTTGGCCAAGGACTTTTCATGTTCTGGCTCTCCTAGACACAGCGCGACCTCACCCCCAATACCGGGAGAGACGAACCCCTGCAGATCCGCTCACTGCCTCCATGTGGCTCGGGACTGTACCCAACTAAAACCTGTTTGCACGACTCCTTTGAGCCGTGGTAGGGTAGTAATCAAAGCACAGTGGGAACTCACACGAGACAAATGACGATCTCAGGTCGATGAACTAACCTGTACACATGTCACCAGGGAACTGCTATCTGACATGAGGTATAATCCCAACTAGCAGGTTCCCGGCGAGTCCTGTCTGGTGTACTCATAACCCAATGAGCACCTGTATACATCTTAGGTGAACCAACTGACACCAGTGGCTTGTGAGACCGGCCACCGCCCCTCGTCGGGGTCTCGACTGTATACACTAGTCTACTCCGGAGTATCGATGCCCTGTCTCGAAACTCCCACGACTAGGGACCTTTTAAGGATGTGCTTATAGACTCCAGCTCTCACGTATATGATCGCCCTCATACTGCTGGTAGTCAAGCAAGAATCCTAGGGGCTCTATCAACGTGTAATAGCGACTCGTAAGGTCACCTAAAGCAGTACAGATGATAAAGATAAACCAGATAGCATACTATCATCTCGAGTAAGACTGTCCTACTGGGACAGGTCTTCCCCTCAATCATTGCAATCACGTGCCTGTGATCCAATAATTGACTCTGAGGGCACTATCTCCAATAAGGCCCCCCCAAACTTCAGTGAAACAATGTTAGACATTACTGCCAGACTTTGCACAGACCAAACATCAACACCAACCAGTCGAAAAATTTATCTGTAAAGAGTGTCGGTTGGCGGAAGAACATGTTGTACCGATCCAAAAAGAATTGGGGAAGATAGGAGTGATGGTAGTGAAAGTGTGGAAGTGAATAGATATGATGTGGTGATGAATCAAAATGAGAATGATTAGCAGTCAGTGGAATATTGGCATTCTCATAGCTTATTAAAAGAAATGGGGGTGGTTCAACTTCTAAAGGAGGAGGTTGACTCACCACAATACCCCCAAAATGTTTCTGTGGGTCCTTTATTGACTTGGCATCATCCATCAATTGCATATGATATTCAATTATGAGGGAACTAATCCCCTCGATGTCCGCCATAGTCCAACCGAAAACTTGCCGCCTATCTTGTAAGACCTTTAACATAGCGTTCTCTTGCTCGAAGGCTAGAGAGGCTGATATTATAATGGGAAAAGTCTCATTCTCACCTATATAAGCATATTTAAGGTGAGGCGGCAAGGACATGAGTTCGAGTTTCAGAGGCGAAAGAATCATTGCGGAATCTACCTTGAACTCAAAGGACTCCAACACAGGTTCGAAATCACTGCAAACAACCGATTCGGAAGGTTCAACTAACCCATCCAAAAATTCAAAAGACTCATATTCGGGCTGTGAGTCGTCATCATCCGAAAAGGTGAAACTTTCATAATCAATATCGGTTGTGTCGACTGTAGTAGGCTGAAGGAGGGACGCACTAGTGGCGTCAAAACTGTTCTCACCAAACAAGAAACTTTCAAACTCGCAGTCCTCCTGCGTGATTTCGTGAATAGAGCAAACTTCTCGTGTACTAGTATTAGGCACAGGGGGCAGACTTCCTGACTTGTAAATATTGAACTCACTAGACGTCTTCCCGAAGGATAGAGTCATGGAGCCATTGCGACAGTTTATTATGGCATTGGAAGTGGCCAAAAATGGTCGACCGAGAATCACCGGAATTTGGTTCCGTGAGTTAGCAACAGGTTATGTATCCATAACAATAAAATCAACGGGGAATATGAACTCTCCAACTTTGATCAACACATCCTCTAGCTCACCCCTAGGATGGGTGATTGATCGATCAGCCATTTGGAGAGTACAACGAGTGGGTTTCAACTCTCCAACCCCTAATTGTTCGTACACGGAATAAGGTAGCAAATTGACACTAGCACCAAGATCTAATAGTGCTCTATTGATGTTCTTGTCCCCAATTGTTATCGAAATAGTAGGACAACCGGGGTCCTTTTGTTTTGGGGGTAAAGAATTGACAAGAGCATCACTAATAGCACTAGCCACAAAAACTTTCTTTGGCATTTGTGACTTCCTCTTTTTGGTGCATAAGTCCTTTAAAATTTTTGCATATGAAGGAACTTGTTAGATTGCATCCAAAAGAGGAATATTTATGCTAACCTGTTTGAACAACTCTACAATCTTTTCCATCTGTGGAGTTGGTTTATTGGATCTCAATCGATTTGGAAAAGGAACATTTTGAAAGGGTGTTGAGTCCAATTTTTGCGGATCAGATTGTCGAGTTGGAACGGCACCCCGTGTAGATGTGTTCGTGTTGTGAGAAATGGGTCCGTTCGAGCTAGAAGAAGTAGAGCCGTGTGAAGGATGGAGAATAGGCTCTGAAGAAGAAGTAGAAGAAGAAGGTGAAGAAGATGAAGAAGGGCTACCGGCAGGGGTGTCATTGTTAATACCCACATTGTTCTGCAGCATTTTCCCCGATCTCAACGTAGTCACAGCGTTTACGTTATGAGTTTACTGTTGATGTGCAGCATGTGCGTGATCGGGATTGGGCAGTGGTTGAGATGGGAGCTTTCCTTTCTCTCGCTCGCTCAATGCTGCATTGAGTTGTGCAATTTGTGCCTCAATAGATTTGATGCTTTGATCTTGTGAGGCACTGTTTTGCACCAAAGATTGAATATAAGTCTCTAGTCTTGCTGTAGACTGTGTAGATTGCTTTAGGAACGCATCTAGACTTCTTTCGAGCGAGCTAACCTTGTCATTGTTAGGTTGAACAAAATTGTTTGGTGCGTAAGAATTATTAGGCACAAAATTGTTCACTTGATTAGGGTAAGGTTGCTGTTGGAAATGTTGTTGAAATTGAGTTTGTGGGGGTGCTTGTTGTTGTTGTGGAGAAGGCCCTTGATAATTATTATTTCCTTGGAATTGTTGATTTTGGTTCCAAGCGAAATTTGGGTGACTCCTCCATCCCGGATTGTATGTCGAAGAGTATGGATCGTTTCTCTGTCGTTGCTGAAAGGCAGCATTGACTTGATCCTGTCCTTGAGTAGATGCATTGTAAGGACACTCTTCGGTTAAGTGTGATGGAGCCGAACAACAAGCACACACAGTTCGTGGGGGCATAACAGGGGCAGGAGAAGACGACGAGATTTTGGTCTCAATCGCTTTTAGCTTTTTCGTAAGAGCGGCCATCTCGGCCTTCATAACAATTGACATCTCTACTTGATGTATGCCTGCCCTAGATTGACCACTAGAAGAAGATGATGTGGTCTTGGTACTCTCCCACTGAATTGTTTGCTCACTAAGATCCTCAAGAAACTGCCACGCTTCATCACTAGATTTGGAGAGAAAATGACCTTGACAGATGGTTTCTAGCAACTGCTTCGTTGCCGAGTTCAATCCCTCGTATAATGTTTGGCAAAGTTGCCAACTTTCGATCCCATGATGAGGGCATTGAACGAGTAGGTCTTTAAATCTCTCGAAACACTTCCAAAATGGTTCGGAAGGAAGCTGTGAAAATTGTATAATCTCATTACGGATTCTAGCAGTTTTGTGATGAGGATAGAACTTTTTAAGAAAAGCTTTCACAAACTCGTCCCAATTTCTAATGGAATGTGATGCGGTGCTGTATAGCCACTTCTCGGCTAGGTCACATAAGGTAAAAGGAATGACCCTTAGCCTTATTGCGTCATCACTTAATTGGGTCGTTTTCATCATAGCGCACACATTTTGGAATTTATTGATAAAGATATAAGCATCTTCAGATTCCAAACCATGAAATTTTGGCAGCATATTGATGAAATGTGGTTTTATTTCAAAATTGTCCCCATTTGCCGGTGGGGGTGAAAGACAGGTAGGTAAAGAAGTGCGGACGGGATAGAAGAGATCCTGGAGCGCGACTCGTGCGGGCGCTTCAACAGGTGGGTGATTCGGGTTATTCGCACCTAATGGAGGTGGAATCATTCCCGTCGGTAAGGTATTGTTGGGGTTGAATTCCGACATGCCTTCGGAAGAAGAATTTGAAAGTGTAGGTAAGAAAGTGGACGGAACTTCGACTTCGGTGTCGAAGGGTTCGTCGGTCGGTACCAACGAAATACGGACTAATCGGGCGTTAGTATCCCTAGTCCAAAGTGACATACACTAAAGGGGTAGTGTAGTCAGAAAAAAAAAATGAAAGACAGAATGTGGTGGTAAGATAACGTCAATGAAGGGAAGTGGTGTAAGTGAGTTACAAGTTTTCTTTAGCGACAAGTTGCAAGTTTTGAAAAGATTTTTCTTTTTTTTTTCTTTTTTCTTTTATTTTTTATGAGAGTTTTGCAAAGAGATTTTTGAAAAGAGACTTATGACACAAATGCTATCAACCACATATGCACAATCAGGCCTAGATCTAGGGTCACCTAGGTCTGCTAGACAACTCCTAACTAGGGCTAGAAATAGGACCTCAAACCGCCTCTTCACCGCCAATTGCGGCCAGGTAAGTGCCAGGTAAGTGGGAAGGAACTACAGTAGTGGGCCTAATTAATAACCACTAGCCTAGACACACTTGCCTAGGCACCGCAAAGTCAGGTTAGGATAAACGGTCGATGCCTATACTAGTCCTTTTCCTATTGAGCTCGATGTCCTTAGGGCTGAGTCTAGTATTTTTTAATTAATTGTGGTCAATGCAAATGCTTTAAAGTGTTTTCTGGGGTCCTGGGAAGGGTGATGAAATCCCCACCCAATCTGAGTTTGGTCAATTAGCCCCTTAAAGTCCGATTAAATTATGCAAAACATCAAATTCACTTGCAATCAATTTTTAGCGCGGCGCAAAGAAACCTGCAGAAAATCTGTTATTTAGAAGGGGGAGAGAAGATTTTTAGCGCAAAGAAATCCTGCAGAAAATTTTCACAAAAGATATATGGAGGTTGACAGAGAAGAGAGAAAGAAAACAATCCAACTAAATTTTTGGTGCTGACGTGGCCATAGCGCCGCGGTTCCGCGGTTTTGGGTGCTCCTGAGCCGCGGTTCTGCGGTTGGGTTGGCGAATCGACGCTCCAAAAAAATTATGCACCTCTGTTGTGGAATTTCCCTTCTGTTCCGATGTGACTTTTTCTGTTTTTCACTTTGTAATTTTCCAGATCCGCGATTCTTCGCTGTTCCTGCAAGATTCAAACAAATAAAACCCTTCAAACAGATAAAAATTGATAAAATGTTTTTGTATTTTTTTCTATTTTCAGATTTTTATGATTTTTTAAAATTTATATCAACCCGAAATTACACAAAAGAATTTTTACGCCATCCTCGGCAACGGCGCCATTTGATTAATGCAGGTTTTACGATCACTAAAAATATTTTACCGTAATCAGAAACGGCGTCGCTTTGCAGCTAGCCGGTGAATACGGGTCGATCCACAGGGATGTGTAATTTTCTTACGTGTTTTAACGAGTTGATTCCAATGGTTGTTTGGTTTTGTTGATTGACTTTAAAAACTAAGTTGTACGATGGTTAAGGAACTTGTTAGGGTTAGGTCTAAAGTAGGGTTGATAAGATTAATATTAACACCTCTTTCAATGCCTTCGATTAAAACTTTTAGAAGTCATAACAATTATTAGTAAAGGGGATTAGGATGATTGGGAAGAAACGAAGTTTCTTCCTCTTGATCCTTGTCCTTCCTTTCCTACTAATTGCTATAACCTTCATTGACGTCATGCATGTCCGGTCCTTTATACTACGGTTTCACCGTTATCTCGTGGGTAGCGTGCCGTAGGGAGCGGATCATGCATGCGTGCATGAAGTTCTACTTATGAAAAATTATTGGCATTGAAAAAGATGAGAGATATTCATCTCTCAATCCCTCCCTTAATCCTAACCCTAACAAGCGAGGAAATTACTCGCTCATTAGGGGATCTTTCAAAAATAGCATTTTTATTATGATTAATGTGTTTTGTTTTTGATCTAAAGAATTAACTATCTACTGCAGATTAAAAGGTTCTACACAGGATTAAACTAGGGCAAATGATTAATTAATCTAAAGCAAGCATTTAATTCTAAAGCTAGGGCAGAAATTAAAAGATAAAACTTACAAGAAATGATGCTCTTAATTTTCCAAAGAATCTGAATTTTCTTTATTGAAAAGAGGCATAGGGTTTACAATATTTTGATTACAATTTATAAGTAAACAGGGGAAACTAGGGTTACAGATTCTCGCGCATGTGATTTTACAGATATGCCCACGAAAAATCCCAACCCTCGCACCGACGCACCGACACCCGAAATTTTCACCGACACGGGCATTAAATGGCCGCGGAACCGCGGCATGGGTAGGCCTTGGGCCGCGGTTCCGCAGCCCTTTGGTGAGTTCAGCTCACCAAATTTCCTGAGCTGCATTCTGGTGTCTTGTCCTCTCTATTTCTTCAGTACTTTTCTCTATTTGGATTCTGGATCTTCTCTAGATTTTTCAGTGAAATTTGTAGTGGTCTTTTAACTGTTTCCTTTAACATTTCGGACCATGCATTGCCTTGTGAATTATTCTTCGTCTAGGCTTGAGTAGGACCCTTCTGCTTGCCGGTCAAAAGTCACTCTTCTGTATCAACTTTCGTCTTTTTCACTGTATTCGCTCCAAGAATCTGTATCCTGTAATATGCAGCAGACATGCGTCAAAAGCACCTGTTTAGTTATAAAAGGAATAAGAATTAGGGAATATGAATTGCGATATTATGATATGAACAAAAGGCAAGAACATACTGAATAGCGGAAGAAACTTTCGACAACAGCAAAGCGGGTTCAAAAAGCCACGCGATCGAAAATTGAGCAGCCGGGATCTGTCTCTTGTAAAGAAGATGGGTCGAGCATATTCTTTTCCCCAAGGCAAAACAAGGAAGATATTCAGTCTTGTCATTAAACATCAAATGATTACCCTCCCGGAGTCCAAGCACCCTGAACAAGCAAACGAGGTCCATCACCCAGATTAATTCTCCTATCACCGAGTGATAGGACATCCTCTCGAAGACTGCTTCACATTCAAAAACTGGGTCAAGGACCAGTATCAACAAGGCAGGTTCGCTTTATCCAGCAGTTGGAGGGTAACCCCGTCACAGAAGCATGAACCGAAAGCCACATATGCAGCGAGAGTAGAGCCAGATCAACATCGGTCCTAGAAATGATTTTATACCTGTCACGTAATAACGCTGACAGGAAAAGTAGTGCCCAAAGATATGGATGACCTCTCCTGGTGCTTCGAAAATGAGGATGAAGATGGGTTGATCTCAGAATTTCCACCAGCACCAAAAGAGCTAGAAGATGGGATACACACTACTGCAGATAACCTCAGAAAAATCGACTAGGGAACGGAAAACGACCCACGGCCGACGTTCGTCAGTGAGCTGTTGTCTGAAGAATAGGTGGCTACGCTTAAGGACGTGCTCATGCAGTATAAAGATTGTTTCGCATGGAACTACTCCGAAATGCCGGGACTAGATCTAGAAGTAGCTGTGCACAAATTGGCGATATCCCCGGACATCAAGCCAATCAAACAAGCACCGAGAAGAATGCGGCTCGAACTTGAAATGAGCATCAACGCCGAAGTCAAGAAGTTAATAGACTCTGGCTTCATCCAAGAGGTTCAGTACCCTGACTGGATCACCAACATCGTCCTAGTGATGAAGAAAAATGGGACAGTGCGCATCTGCGTGGACTTTCGAGACCTCAACAAAGCTTGCCCAAAGGATGACTTTCCTGTACCGTTCACCGAGCTGATGATAGATAACACGTCTACTCACGAAGTCTTCTCCTTCATGGACGGCTCATCAGGGTATAATCAAATAAAGATGCATCCCGAAGACCAGAAGCATACCGTTTTCCGGACCCCTTTGGGCATATTCTGCTACAAAGTGATGCCTTTCGGTCTGAAGAACGCCGGCGCTACCTATCAGAGGGCCATGACGAAGATTTTCGATGACCTCATACATGAAGTCGTCGAATGCTATATCGATGAACTTGTGGTGGAAAGAAAATCGCACGAGGAGCATTGGGAGCATCTAAAAATAGTGTTCCAACGTCTTCGGAAATACAACTTGAAGATGAACTCTCTGAAATACGCGCTCGGAGTTTCCTCGGGCAAATCCCTAGGATTCATCATGCGACACTGGGGCACGAAATAGACCCATCAAAGATCAAGGCGATCATGGAAATGTCTCCGCCAAGAACTCTCAAGCAACTGCGGTCTCTTCAAGGAAAACTCGCATATATTCGGCGGTTCATAGCCAATCTCTCCGGCAAATGCCGTCCCTACAGTCACTTGGTGAAGAAGGGAACCCCGTTCGTTTGGGATCGCAAATGCCAAAGCGCACTGGATGAAATCAAGCAATACCTACAGAATCCTCCGGTATTGACCGCTCCGGTCAAAGAAAAGCCTCTCGTCCTGTACACAACCGCCCTTGAAGGTTCCTTAGACGCACTATGGGCATAGGAAAATGACCAAGGGAAAGAGAGAGCCCTTTACTATTTTAGTCGAATTCTCCTGGGGGCAGAAAACAACTACTCCCCTATCGAAAAACACTGCCTGGTGTTAATCTTTGCGATAACGAAGCTCCGGCACTATGCGTTGGCGCATGAGGTCCACCTCATATCAAAAGTGGATCCTCTCAAGTATTTGATGTCAAGAGCCATACTAACAAGACGACTCGCTAAATGGGCCCTGCTCTTGATGGAGTTCTCGATAACTTATCATTCATTCAAGGCAGTGAAAGGCTAGGCCATCGCCGACTTCCTCACTGAGCATCCGATATCTGCCGATTCTCCCTTGAACTGCGAATTGCCATACGAGCACGCGTTCGACACGATCGATGGGGAGAAAGGAGAGAGTGACACCCGATGGGAACTCTACTTCAACGGGGCAACTTCCTTGAAGAAGCGACAACACAATACCCCTATAATCAAATCAGGAGTAGGCCTTATCTTCATGACTCCACAAGGAGGGATAATGCGCTTTGCCTTTTCCTTAACAGAGCCGAGGACGAACAATGAAGCCGAATATGGCTTTGATAGCAGGTCTTGAGATCGTTGTCGACATGGGAATCGAAAACCTCCTCATATACGGAGACTCCCAATTGGTCGTTAGCCAAGTAAACGGCGACTATCGGACGTGCAAATCGGAGTTGGTAAAGTACGGCGAGAGAGTGCGGAAACTGCTGACTCAAATTCCCTCCTACGCTCTGGAAAGCATTCTGCGTACGGAAAGTAGCAAAGCGGGCACATTAGCCAAACTCGCTAAAGAGATGGCTGATGAAAACCTCGATGACGTGAGGATCATCGTGCAAAGCCATCGGGTTCTTGCACCGGCAGAAATATCTCCGGAGTCGTCCGAAGAAAAGGGAGTGACCAAGCAAATGGCCCTACAAATAAAAGAGCAGGAAAATGCTAAGGATTGGAGGGAAGTTTTTATAGACTACTTCAAATTCCGTCAAACACCTGAAGATGCGTCCTCAAGACATCAGCTCATTAAACGAGATCTGTCTTTCGCCTTCGTCAATGATACGCTGTATAAGAGATCGTTCGACTCTCTATGGCTGAGATGCCTGGGACCTGAAGAAGCAAGGAAAGTCGTCTAAGAAACTCATGATGGACTCTGCGGTTCTCATCAAGCCGGGCCAAAGATGAAGCTGAAGATCGAAAGGATGGGCTACTATTGGCCCATAATGATCCAAGATTGCCTCGAATACGCGAAGCAGTGCCACTCGTGCCAAATTCACGGAGACTTCATCCATCAACATCCAAATCCGCTACATCCAACGGTGGCTAGCTGGCCGTTCGAAATGCGGGGAACTGACATAATCGGGCCCATTGAACCAGTATCGTCCAGAGGACACCGGTTCATACTTGCGACAACTGATTACTTCTCTAAGTGGGCAGAAGCAGTACCGCTAAGAGAATTGAAGACGGAGAACATTCTCTATTTCTTCAAGACACACGTCATCTATCGGTTTGGCACTCCACAACGGATTATCTCCGATAACGGGCCAGCCTACAGAAGCCATAAGATCAGCCGTTTCGCACGGCAGCATAATATAGACTGGAGATACTCTTCGGTCTATAAACCTCGATCTAACTGTCTGGCTGAGGCTTTCTACAAGACCCTGACGAAGATCGTGAAAAAGACGGTGTCCCGAAATAAGAAGGACTGACATGAGAGGCTGCATGAAGCTCTCTGGGCGTATCGAACCACGTTCAAAACGGCCACAAACACAACGCCGTATGCATTGGTATTCGGCGCTGAAGCAGTACTTCCTTTGGAGATAGAGTTACCCTATCTACGAGTAGCTGTTCATTACGAGCTAATGGCCGAAGAGAATGCTCATCTTCGGCTTGAGGATCTCGACGCCCTTGACGAAACCCGGCTCATGGCGCAGCAAAACTTGGAAGCTTACAAAGAAAAAATGACGCGCTCATACGAGAGATTGACTAGGCTTAGAACATTCCGCCAAGGCGAACTCGTGCTAGTGGTTAAGAGACCTATGATCCCCAATCGTGTCAAACGGGGGAAATTCGAGCCGAATTATGAGGGCCCGTACATCATAGACAAAGTCTACCAAGATGGGGCCTACTTGCTCATGGATATGCATGGCGAAAGACCCTTCAGGCCAATAAACGGCCGTTTCTTGAAGAAATACTATGCCTGACCGAGACGTCTATAAACTACTACGGACCGCAGCATCCCAAGGCAGATGCAAAAAAATAATAAAAAAAAAGAAAACAAAGAAAAAAAGGGTACGTCCTTAAGAGAGATGGGCACGGATGAAAACCCGAAAGGGCTCCGTAAGTAAAAACAGCAGGGCTATCGGCGATTTTGTGAAAACCCGAAAGGGCGCAATCTCGTTAAAAGACACTTGCAAGGTCCTCTCGACCTTGTAAGGAGAAAATACCTGCGTGAGATCCTTACGACTCACAAGGGAGCAACACACTCAGGGATCCCCATGATTCCTAAGGAGAAAACACACTTACGAGATCCTCACGACTTGTAAGGAGAATTACCCTTTGAGACCTTCACGGCTTATAGGATTCAAAAGCCTTAAGCTACAGGGATCTGAACCTGTTCTTAAGCCGTCACACACCCCACTTTTGCCCTATAAACGGTTCAATATTGACCCTTGTATACAATCCACGGGCATGAATAAACATTTCCCTACCAAAGTCCCACCAGCGACTAGGGATATGCTCACACGGTGAACAACCCTTGTAAGTCCACTCGACTTATAAGGAGAAAACACTCTTGTAAGATCCTTACGACTTATAAGAGAACATACACTTAAGAATTCTCATGATTTTTAAGGAGAAAACGCACTTACGAGATCCTCACGACTCGTAGGGAGAAAAACCTTTATGAGACCCTTACGGCTCATGAAGTCAAAAGCCTTAGTCGACAGGATCCTAACCCTGTTTGCTAAGACGTCTTTGTTTAAATCGTTAAAGGCAAATGATGATTCGCTCCTGAAAATATCCCAGTTGTAGCGATGCTGATGCCTGAATCGGAATCAAATTCCAGGTCCTTTCACGGCAAATGATGATTCGCTCTTGGCAATATTCCAGTCGTAGCGATGCTGATGCTAAGATTGGCACCAGATTCCAAGTTCCACACTCGCGATAAAAATCATCGAGCCAAAAATGCATATGAAATAGCCGAAATGATGGGGCAACTTGCAAAAAAATCAGCAAGTAAAAATATATGCATACAAAATAGCCGAAAGGATTGGGCTCCGCGAAAAATAGACGAAATGATTGGGCAATCGCGACTTTCACGATATAAAAAGCTGAAATGATAGAGTATAGCGGAAAGAGATAAAATAATGATGAAAGAATGAAAATTTTGCCCTACAGGTGAGATCACATCGATCCCTGTATACAATCCAGGGCGCAAACAAAGAGGGAACCATATCATCCCACCAGGCTCCGTCAGAAAGAGAGCCAAGTCTCGACGGCAACATTTACAGCCTGGAGACCCACAACAGCGTTCCTCCTCATTCCAGCAGGATTCGGACACGATAATCAAACGGAGCCATGGCAAAGCCTCTAGTTCCAAATCTCGAAGGCTCACAGAAAGCCCAGAGACTATCTCGGAGCCATGGCAGAGTCCCTAGTTTCAAGTCTCGACGGCCACATCTACAGCCTGGAGACCCACAACAGCGTTCCTCCTCATTCCAGCAGGATTCGGACGCGACAATCAAACGGAGCGATAGCAAAGCCCCTAGTTCCAAATCTCAAAGGTTCACAAAAATCCTAGAGACTATCTCGGAGCCATGGCAGAGTCCCTAATTCCAAGTCTCGATGGCCACATCTACAGCCTGGAGACCACCTCGACATTCGTCTCATTACAGCAGACGCAACGTCATCAAATGACCCCGTCGCGGAAATACGTCAGCATATGACCCCGTCGCGGAATTACGTCAGCAAATGACCCCGTCATGGAAATACGTCAGCACATGACCCCGTCTCGGAAATACGTCAGCACATGACCCCGTCTCGGAAATACGTCAGCACATTACCCCGTCGCGGAAATACGTCAGCACATGACCCTGCCTCGGAAATACGTCAGCACATGACCCCGTCAGGGAAATACGTCATCCAATGACCCCGTCGTGGAAATACGTCAGCCAATGACCCCGTCGCGGAAATACGTCAGCCAATGACCCCGTCACGGAAATACGTCAGCCAATGACCCCGTTGCGGAATTACGTCATCCCATGACCCCATCGCGGAAATACGTCATCCCATGACCCCGTCGCGAAAATACGTCATCCAATGACCCCGCCTCGGAAATACATTAACCAACGACATCCCCGTCGAAGCAACGCTTCGACTCGAGAACAAGTCAACTCATCAACCACTTACGAGTCCTCTCTACTGGTAAGGGATAAAATTCTCTTGCGAGATTCTTACGACTCTCAAGAGAAAGCACACTTAGGAATCCTCACGATTCCCAAAGATAAAATACACCCACGAGTTCCTCTCGACTCGTAGGGAGAAAAGTCTTTATGAGACCCTCACGGCTCATAAAGTTGAAAAGTCTTAGGTAGCAGATCCTAACCCTGTCTCCTAAGCCATCACTGCCCTGCAAGGAGGTCAAGATGGGCTATTTACAGACCACATTTGCCAAAATTACATGCCAGAGAAATGGAGGTGCTACCCAAGAGTGCGTAAACTGCTCTGCGTCAAATCGAAATGAAAAGGCGTAACCTACGGACGTCAACCACATACTATGAATGACAGTAAGAAGAACATTTGATTCGCATCCAGTTAAGCGTTCGAAGCGTACCCATTTATGTATGTGCGGAAAAGGTTTAGTGCATAAAATAAATACGCGGAAACAAAAATTGTCTATTCATACTTCAGAAAATTCTTATAGCGATGAAAACGGTAAACAAAAACATCATTAAAATGTTTACAATGGCGAGACATCAAATCCAGGACATGGATTGAGAAATTCGAAAGTGAGGCCGCCTAAAATGTTTCTAGCCTTTCTGACCATTCTTGTGTGCATCCTCTTACGGTCGCAAACATCAGGATCCTCTCTAATGTCCTCCGCCCTCTGATAAGCAGCGATTACCGTCGTCTGTTGAAAAACTTGATGCAAGATATCAGTGAGATTATCTCGCCATTTCTTCGAGATTAGGCCCGTCAGATACACTGAGTGCACCTTATCCTCAGCGTCATCCAGTGCCTCAAGCGGCATAGCTTCGTGAAATCCAGAAAGCGCTCTCTAAATTGCTCTCACTATAATCTTCAAAAGAGCGGAGTAACGAGGAAGTAGTCGACCGTTGTGTGCATTGAAACGACTTATAATTTCAGCGCATTGGATGTTCGTAAACTCCTGGTTTTGACAATGGCTTTGTGCACGAATGTCCTCGTAAGAGATAATTTCGTCAAGACAGTACAGAGAACTAAGCTCTGAGGAAGAGAATTAAATTCTCACAGAAAACGAAGGAGGAAGAAGATGAAAGAGTGGAGGCGCTGCTGAAGAGACCCTAGCATTTATAAGACGTGATAGGAAACGGTTCATCTTCCCAGTTCCCTAGGTAAATCAAACGGCCACAAAGGTGACAGTTTGCACTCACGTGCAAACACGTGAGAACAACGTTGTGGGGGCATTTGTTCCCTCATGGGAACTGAAAAAAATATATAAATAAAGTAGCAAGGAAAAACCCCAAAGGGGGGGATCACGTGCCTACACGTGACCTGGTCTCACGTGCAGACACGTGACCTTTTACAGGCAAAGCCTATATGCGCTAAATAAAAATAAACAATTGGAAATACTTAATCAGTGGCATCACGTGCCCACATGTGACCAGGTCTCACGTGCAAACACGTGACCTTTTACAGGCAAAGCCTATATGCGCTGAATAAAATAAACAATTGGAAATACTTAATCAGTGGCATCACGTGCCCAAACGTGACCAGGTCTCACGTGCAAACACGTGACCTTTTACAGGCAAAGCTTATATGCGCTGAATAAAAAAAACAATTGGAAATACTTAATCAGTGGCATCACGTGCCCACACGTGACCTTTTACAGGCAAAGCCTATATGCGCTGAATAAAATAAACAATTGGAAATACTTAATGTAAGTGCACGGCGGCGCCCCGGCCGTCAATCCGACGCCGGAATGCGGAAACGGTGATAAACTTAAATTTTTGCGGACTTTGCAAACCGGCACCACCGCGTACTAAACTCCGGATCGTAACCATTAACAAGTCTACGCTACAAAAAGAAAGGGAAGAGATGTATACCGACGATCCAAGTCCTCCGGTCTTCATCTCCACTCCGATCTCCTCGCGGGATCTCCGTCCGTCTCCTCCTCGTCGGAAAGGGCACCACGAAGCCGGGTACTTTTACGGGCTCCCACCTCAATACCGAGGCAACTCGCGCATGAAGCCGGCAACTCGACATGCTCAAGATGTGCTGTAGAATGTGTAGTAGATTGTCTCACTTGGGTTTTTGTTGCCATTTGAAGATGATGGAGGAAACAAGGATTAAAAAAATGGTGCTTGCATTTTTCTAGCATGAGAAAGAGATCAAGAAAGAAACTCTCAAGAATGAAGCTCTCTCATCTTCTTCCTCTCTTTCTTTTTTCTTCTTCTTCTTTTCTAAAAACTTATCATCTTAGAAAAAGGGTGGAGGATTGAATATGAAGCAATAAGGGAGGTGAGTGTAGGAGATGAGAAGAGGTGACCACATCAAGGGACAAGAAAACATCAACCATGCTTTACCTTTTTCAAACCATACCCTTTCCAATCACAAGTAAAAGCAAGTCAAGGTGCAAAGAAATGAAAGCTATCATAATCAATCATTATGCAATAAAACCCTCCACAAAGTGTTATTTGCACAATTGCAAATAACCCCCTCCATCGGAAAAGTCCGGCCGGGAAAGAACAAAGGAAAACCGGCCGGAACGGAATGCAAACTGGCAACTCCAGAAAACTGGTCCCGTAATAAATTACAGGAAAAACCCCGATACTGTGCATACACACCCGCATCTGTATTCCGTCCGGATACAAATGCAATGAGACAAAATCTACACTGTACTAAACTAGGACCGGCTTAAACCAAAGCCGGCTAGTAATATCCGTTCGATCCTGATCCGTGCAATACCGCACGTATCTGATCGAACCCTGCCATATACCTATACGGCTACTAGTACAAACCGTCCGATCCTGATCCGTGCAATACCGCACGTATCTGATCGGACCCTGCCATATCTCCATACGGCCTCTACAGCGTTTCGCCCGAAAGCTGAGTAACAGAAAGTGTGGTGGACTCTAAAGACTCGTCAATACTATGGCTGTGGATTTAACCACTAGCCCGTCAGAGGTATAAGCCAATACGTAACGGGCCACCATCTATTGACTAAAAGGGACGTCGATGAGCGAACTCATCCTGACACCCTACTGAGCCTGTCAGTGACAATATCCGTGCAGTCCGGTCCGTTCGTCTATGAGCATCGCATGGCGGGCCTAGGGGGTTGGTAAAAGTCAGACCCCCAAAAGCGGTACAAGTCGTGTCGGAGTGTAGCCCAGAACACCCTGAGATACTACTGGAATACCTACCAGTAAATCTCCTTGCCTTGGCCAAGGACTTTGTGTAATGGCTCTCCTAGACACAGCACGACCTCACCCCCAATACCGGGAGAGACGAACCCCTGAAGATACGCTCACTGCCTCCATGTGGCTCGGGACTGTACCCAACTAAAACCTGTTTGCACGACTCCTTTGAGCCGTGGTAGGGTAGTAATCAAAGTACAGTAGGAACTCACACGAGACAAATGACGATCCCCAGGTCGATGAACTAACCTGCACACATGTCACCAGGGAACTGCCATCTGACGTCTGGTATATGACCAACTAGCATGTTCCCGGCGAGTCCTGTCCGGTGTACTCATAACCCAATGAGCACCTGTATACATCTTAGGTGATCCAACTGACACCAGTGGCTTGTGAGACCGGCCACCGCCCCTCGTCGGGGTCTCGACTGTATACACTAGTCTACTAATGGAGTATCGATGCCCAGTCTCGAAACTCCCACGACTAGGGACCTTTTAAGGATAAGCTTGTAGACCCCAGCTCCCACTTGTATGATCGCCCTCATACTGCTGGTGGTCAAGCAAGAATCCTAGGGGCTCTATCAACGTGTAATAGCGACGTGTCATGTCACCTAAAGCAGTACACGATGATAAAGGTAAACCAGATAGCATACTATCATTTCGAGTAAGACTGTCCTACCGGGATAGGTCCTCCCTCAATCATTACAATCACGTACCTGTGACCTAATAATTGACTCTGAGGGCACTATCTCCAACAATCTCCCACTTGCACTCAAGGCTAATTATTGCGATGTCGCATACTCACAGCCCGTGTGATACCGAACACCCAACTCCTCTACTAGTCAGTCTCACAAAGCTCGTTTGCGGGACTATTGCGTTCGAGGAATAGCCTCAGTGAGTGGATCCGCTTAGTTGTTTCTTTCTATGTCTCTCTATATCTCAAGTTCGCGGAGAAAGCCATCTCCCGAAATGAGCAATACCTGTCTTAGAATGTGTCTGGATGTCTGATGGGACATAGCTCATAAATGAACTCCAAATCCAAACTTCTTAGACTGTATCGTCAACTGAACTTAATCAGTATCCTACGCCATGCCACCCTCAGTATTGCCTTGGACCATCTGTCCAAAATACTGCCCCTCATCAGAAGGAAAACTATAACTCTGACAACCTCCTTGTCGTCCATGTCACTTTGGAAGCCTGGAATGATAACTGTCTCCTGAATGAGGCTGTCGTTATTATATCCCTAGAACATCCACTTATGTTCTAAAACTGCTTCCGACTGTTTCTCCAGGATTGAATTAATATCAACTTATTGCATCTAGTGCAAGAACAACATCTGGTGTGGTACTTGACATCTCACGATTGACTCAATTGCCTGAGCAAGTGATCTGCCAATCATGCACGTCCCTCTCCCCTTTAGTCTGTAAGACACCTTTGGAGAGGGTGACTCCATTACCTGCAGGTACACTACCGTGCCAGGAGTCGTCCATCCTAAATACTCTTAGAATGCTGTCAAGTACCCTGATTGGGAAACCACCCAAATCTAGATCTAAAACCATAGATCCAGTAACCAGTATGTCAGATATAAAATCCATTTCCTTTGTGGAGAAACCACTGTGTGACGACCAAAGTATAACCGATTGTAGTATAGGAGTTTCTTTTCCTACTCTGTGTAGTGTATGTCATCCAAACACCAGGATATCACATCCTACTACCTTCTCAACAGATCCATCCCCTATTCTGATGAAGTCAAACCCATGACTGTCACGTCAGAAACAGATGATCTATCTCCGCTACATCTGCTCTAGTCTATAAATAGACATAAGCTACCTGTCCACCAATGCTTCCGCTGCTCCCACTGACTACGACAACCCTCTGGCAGAGTCATATAGACGTACACTTCTAAAACTAGTTTAGAACGACGCTATACTCATCCTCCCGCCGGGTCTCGCACCCTGGAACAACAGCAATGGTAATTGTGGGTAAACAAGAACTTCCCTGTCACCGTCCTTGAGGCTACCGTAGTACCTCTCGGGTGCCTGAAGTTACCCACCTTATCTGCGGAGTGGCCAATGGAATGTCAATCCAGATTGAATCTTTAGGTTCCTTATCAAATCTTCAGTAATCGTTTGTGGTTCTGGAATCACTTCCAGTTCTACCATACTCCCACTACTGTTTTCTGAAAAAATCCATTTTTAATAAAACTGTGGCGAGTCTAGAACAATATCGCTATTGTTCATCCAGATGGTAGAAAATCAACCCTCGTCATAGCCTGGGTCAACCCACAAACAGCCATTACAGAAACGTGCCTTGAGTTGTCCAGTGTCTGGTTTTAATCATAAACCGGACAACTCCCCGTACCTTAACATCGTTAAGATATGAACTGTTCTATATCCAATATAGAAACAGAGGCACTGATTTAATTGAACCAGATTCAAATCATGCAGCTGTCCCCAGCGCATGTCAACTAAATGGAAGGAGGCCGATCAGCGTTACTCAACTTAGGAGTACTTCCAATTATGAGTAACCTGAAAGAGAAGCAAGATCTCTTTATCATCACTATCAGCTGAATACCATACACAAGTATCTACATCTTCGATCTCTTTGAAGAATCCCGATACTTGCTACGCCTGGTTCTCTACTCTATTCAAATACTTGTAACTTCTCAAAATTCGGACCCTGTGTTTCCACGAAACACCGGTCTAAAAACTAGAGAAGTCATAAGTAAACCGAATATAGTACGAGGACCTACCCCTCTGTCCTGATGGACCCTGGACAACATACAATACTCTGTATAAGTCCCTTGAGTCTGATAACTCATTCACTGTGTGCCGTAGGTTGAAAACTGTACTTATGGTTAAGAAGAATTACACCGCTGTTTAATGCTCCTTACCTAACCATCCACTGATATAGGTAAATGTCGTAGACATAATTTCAGAAAGGTATATCTCACTCTATGAAAATAGACGTACAGATATATCAATTTGAAATTGGTGCATAACAGCGGATATTCAAAACCAAATATTTGCCGACCGGCAAACAGCCCAGGTGATTTCCTCAAATATCACCGATTACAACGAATCCCGATATAATGAGGATGATCACCCAATTCCCAATAACTTACTCCCACTCATCATCTGTAAAACCATGCAGATGTGAGAATCGTACCTGGTAAATACATACCCTGGAGTAAGTATCTAATTGGGAAATCAGTTTCCTTTTAACAGTACATAGTGAGACTGAAACATTGAAATGTTTCATTGGGGTATTCTGGTATTCCTAGTAATGCCTCTTCCAGATTCACGACTGTAACCGTATAGTTCTCTGCCACCTCTCCAAATCCCTTCATATGTCTTTAGTCTTTATCTTCTGCACACCCCTTTAGGCCAAATGGTTTTCTTCCTTCCCTACCGTTCGGCACCAGCCTATGGTTTGGAAGAAGACTATCCAATAAGCATAATGGGTGTACTGTTCCAATCCTAGGAACACTCGCAACACGAGAGAAGGTGAAGATAAAAGACACCTGAATGTACTTTATTCCTATTTCTCCTGAACCAGAATCCATCCCCGAACTGGAACAAGTTCCATTCGAGTTCGTATATAACCATACGATGGAGTATCCAAATAAACTGTGGATCTTCGTAGTGATACGGAGTGTCCTGGAGAAATACAAAGGTGATGTGGGAGTGGTAACGAAATATTTGGTTTGGTCGTGAATATCTGTTGCAATTTACTTTGCCCTCTTACTAATCCCTTGCTTTGTCTGAACTTAATACCTTCTGCACACCATCGTTATGCTAATTGGTTTTCTTCATTCCCTACCGGTCGGCACCAGCCTATGGTTTGGAAGAAGACTATCCAATTTGCGTAATAGGTGTACTACTCCTAAACCAAGGAGTACTCGCAACCTGAGAGAAGGTGAAAAGAAAAGACAACTGAATAATCCTATCCGTTTTCTCCAGAACCGGAAACCATCCTCGAATTCCTTCGAGTTCGTATCTAACCATACGATGGTTTTGTCCAATGGAAGTGGACGTTCGTAGTAATACGGGGTGTCCTGGAGAAAAGGGTAAAAGTAGGAGTGGCAATGAGGTCTGCAACTCTGACAATCCAAAAGCCAGTGTTAAGAAGGTTCGGTCAACTTGGTCACTGAGTCATAGTCTTAGGGTCGGGTCAATGGTCGCTGCCAAAGAGAGAGAGAAAAGAAACACTCAGCGTGCACTCTAACCTAGATCAGAATGGTTACCAATTTATCTAATCTGGAATCCTCCCACTGTACCTCAAATTCTCCTCCAAACCTGAAAGAAGAATTAGTCGGGGTCACCCGAGGAGTAAACTAACTCATCAGTGGGAATCGGGATCCAACTATCACCGCATGATAACGTGACGGAATCCGCTCACGGTATCACACTCCAGAAGGTATGCGCATATCTGGCAAGTTTCAGTTCTTTTGAAACTCCCGATGTGATTTCTGCCCCATGCTCTTATGACCTTGGCGAAGGTCAACAAATCATAAGTCACATGTCAAGTTCTACCCGTCATTATCCAGGTTAATTTGAATCCACCCATACAAGCCCTTGACGAAGGTCAACAAGGCTATACGACTGTCCCAAACCAACGCATCTATCTATGCAGCAGAAAGGTAACAAGCAGCTACCATACACTATGCCTTGACGAAGGTCAACAAACATAGCATGAATACTACGTGCTACCCATCTGAAACGACGGAGGGCTACGAATGGTTTCTGGCGAAAACCTTTAACGTAATGAACTTGATATCGTTGAAGGAACTGATAGCTTTTTGAAAATATAGTGACGAAAACCGTTGCTAAAGAGGTCACTCCCGGTGAAGGGATCTCGGCTCTTTCCCCGTAGAATGGGGTGCAGGATATTCCAACTGAATACCACGGTGCAAAGCAAAAGTAATCGGCTATAGTGAAGTTAATGCCCTGACGCAAACTTCTGTCCAAGGGGTCACTCCCGGTGAAGGGATCTCGGCCCTTGCCTCGTCGACTGAGGAGCAGGATATTCCAATGAATACCACGATGCAAAACAAAAGTAAACGTCCTTGCAATAACAGCTTTTTGAAAAGTGTTCCAACAACATCAGATTAGGTTTGTTTTAACTTGCATTGATCTGAATCAATGCAGTCCCATCAATTGATCACACCAAAAAGAACGAAAATATACTGATGTACGTATATGCCATCCGCATTCGCCACTGGGTCCCGTCATTACCCGTTAGGTTAGCTAACTAACGACAGAGCGGGGACTGGACTAGCGCGGATGCAAAACATATACAACATCTACTAATATATATACCAATATATTATATTCGCTCAAGGCATGAATAAAATGCAACATCACAGAGAATGAACAACATCACAGAAACAATACAGATATCTGGGATCCCCGGGTTTCACAGAGCCGCTGAAACCCGACGTTCCCCTGGTCGTGTGGATAGCCTGTGCAATGAAATCCTAGACCCCTACGGGCGCGGCAAGTCACCCGCCAAAACCTGAAGCGAGGCAGCCCCCTTCAGCGCCGTGAATGGACCACCCAGCACTTCACGGAATCCGGCAACTTGGGCACCCCTCCGGGGTCAACCTGTACCCCCTACGAGTGCGGCGAATAGCCCGCCAATTCCAGACTGAAGCCCCTCCGTCTCAATGCCCTGAGATGCGGGCCCGTTGCCCTCTAGAACCCGGCTATCCGTGCACCCCTCCACGGGGTAACCCTAGTACAGAAAGTAAAATATACATACACCGGGTACATCGACCGCAACCAGGTCGTGCCCCAAAAGAATAATACAATCAGGCAGTGACGGCAGTCCACATGTCGGACGCTCGCCCCGCAATATCAAATGTACATAATACAACAAAACTGTACTAGCATTGCATCCAGGCTATCCCCCACGACCGATCCGCAACATCACAGCAAATACATAGAACATCAACGTGAAAGTCACGTTCGCAAATCCGTCTAACCGGGCTATAGCAGTTAGACCGGATTTACCGATCGAGTGACATTCACGGTCGCAGATATAATGTAAATACTGTGAAAATGTGTTTAAAAAATTTCCGATTGATCAAACAATTAACAAGTGGGCCCCAAAGAAAACTGTAGCACTCACAGAAACAATTGGCCCAACTTTAATATTCCAAAGCCCATATTTTAAGCCCAGAAGGCCTCTGAAAAAAAATGGTGAAGTGATGTGAATAGTGCGCGGCGGAAGGGCCGCACAAAGGGGGTTTTCGCGGCGGTTCCGCGCTCCAACTGTGGAATCACTTCATCGAATTTTTACAGAGCTCTTAGATTTTCCAGTACATCAATATTTTACAACCTGAAAAATTTTTCGAGACCAAAATATTTCAACAGAAACTGATGTGAACAAAAAATACGGTTTTTGGAAATTTTGGTCAATCGGAAATGCAAACACACCAAACGAAGCTAGACGAAGTTAATGGCGAGGCTCTGATACCACTGTAAGTGCACGGCGGCGCCCCGGCCGTCAATCCGACGCCGGAATGCGGAAACGGTGATAAACTTAAATTTTTGCGGACTTTGCAAACCGGCACCACCGCGTACTAAACTCCGGATCGTAACCATTAACAAGTCTACGCTACAAAAAGAAAGGGAAGAGATGTATACCGACGATCCAAGTCCTCCGGTCTTCATCTCCACTCCGATCTCCTCGCGGGATCTCCGTCCGTCTCCTCCTCGTCGGAAAGGGCACCACGAAGCCGGGTACTTTTACGGGCTCCCACCTCAATACCGAGGCAACTCGCGCATGAAGCCGGCAACTCGACATGCTCAAGATGTGCTGTAGAATGTGTAGTAGATTGTCTCACTTGGGTTTTTGTTGCCATTTGAAGATGATGGAGGAAACAAGGATTAAAAAAATGGTGCTTGCATTTTTCTAGCATGAGAAAGAGATCAAGAAAGAAACTCTCAAGAATGAAGCTCTCTCATCTTCTTCCTCTCTTTCTTTTTTCTTCTTCTTCTTTTCTAAAAACTTATCATCTTAGAAAAAGGGTGGAGGATTGAATATGAAGCAATAAGGGAGGTGAGTGTAGGAGATGAGAAGAGGTGACCACATCAAGGGACAAGAAAACATCAACCATGCTTTACCTTTTTCAAACCATACCCTTTCCAATCACAAGTAAAAGCAAGTCAAGGTGCAAAGAAATGAAAGCTATCATAATCAATCATTATGCAATAAAACCCTCCACAAAGTGTTATTTGCACAATTGCAAATAACCCCCTCCATCGGAAAAGTCCGGCCGGGAAAGAACAAAGGAAAACCGGCCGGAACGGAATGCAAACTGGCAACTCCAGAAAACTGGTCCCGTAATAAATTACAGGAAAAACCCCGATACTGTGCATACACACCCGCATCTGTATTCCGTCCGGATACAAATGCAATGAGACAAAATCTACACTGTACTAAACTAGGACCGGCTTAAACCAAAGCCGGCTAGTAATATCCGTTCGATCCTGATCCGTGCAATACCGCACGTATCTGATCGAACCCTGCCATATACCTATACGGCTACTAGTACAAACCGTCCGATCCTGATCCGTGCAATACCGCACGTATCTGATCGGACCCTGCCATATCTCCATACGGCCTCTACAGCGTTTCGCCCGAAAGCTGAGTAACAGAAAGTGTGGTGGACTCTAAAGACTCGTCAATACTATGGCTGTGGATTTAACCACTAGCCCGTCAGAGGTATAAGCCAATACGTAACGGGCCACCATCTATTGACTAAAAGGGACGTCGATGAGCGAACTCATCCTGACACCCTACTGAGCCTGTCAGTGACAATATCCGTGCAGTCCGGTCCGTTCGTCTATGAGCATCGCATGGCGGGCCTAGGGGGTTGGTAAAAGTCAGACCCCCAAAAGCGGTACAAGTCGTGTCGGAGTGTAGCCCAGAACACCCTGAGATACTACTGGAATACCTACCAGTAAATCTCCTTGCCTTGGCCAAGGACTTTGTGTAATGGCTCTCCTAGACACAGCACGACCTCACCCCCAATACCGGGAGAGACGAACCCCTGAAGATACGCTCACTGCCTCCATGTGGCTCGGGACTGTACCCAACTAAAACCTGTTTGCACGACTCCTTTGAGCCGTGGTAGGGTAGTAATCAAAGTACAGTAGGAACTCACACGAGACAAATGACGATCCCCAGGTCGATGAACTAACCTGCACACATGTCACCAGGGAACTGCCATCTGACGTCTGGTATATGACCAACTAGCATGTTCCCGGCGAGTCCTGTCCGGTGTACTCATAACCCAATGAGCACCTGTATACATCTTAGGTGATCCAACTGACACCAGTGGCTTGTGAGACCGGCCACCGCCCCTCGTCGGGGTCTCGACTGTATACACTAGTCTACTAATGGAGTATCGATGCCCAGTCTCGAAACTCCCACGACTAGGGACCTTTTAAGGATAAGCTTGTAGACCCCAGCTCCCACTTGTATGATCGCCCTCATACTGCTGGTGGTCAAGCAAGAATCCTAGGGGCTCTATCAACGTGTAATAGCGACGTGTCATGTCACCTAAAGCAGTACACGATGATAAAGGTAAACCAGATAGCATACTATCATTTCGAGTAAGACTGTCCTACCGGGATAGGTCCTCCCTCAATCATTACAATCACGTACCTGTGACCTAATAATTGACTCTGAGGGCACTATCTCCAACACTTAATCAGTGGCATCACGTGCCCACACATGACCTGGTCTCACAAGTAAACATGTGACCTTTTACAGGCAAAGCCTATATGCGCTGAATAAAATAAACAATTTGAAATGCTGTATCAGTGGGGTCACGTGTCAATACGTGACCATTCTGACGTGCAAACACGTGACCTTTTACAGGCAAAGCCTATATGCGCTGAATAAAATAAATAATTAGAAATGCTGTATCGGTGGGGTCACGTGTCAACACGTGACCATGTCTCACGTGCAAACACGTGACCTTTTACAGGCAAACCCTATATGCGCTGAATAAAATAAATAATTGGAAATGATGTATCAGTGGGGTCACGTGTCAACACGTGACGGGTCTCTGAGCCCTCTGAACCAATAGGATTAAATTCTAATTAATTGCTTAATCAGTGAGGTCACGTGCCAACACGTGATAGACTTCTAAACTCTCTAAACCAATAGAATTAAATTGTAATTAATTACTTAATCAGTGAGGTCACGTGCCAACACGTGATAGACTCCTAAACCCTTTGAACTAATAGAATTAAATTCTAATTAAAGGGAATCAAAAGCCCTAATTGGAAAAATATTTCCCTAGATCTTTCCAAACAAAAAAAAAGATTACACTCTGTAAAGTGGAGCACCGTTAGATTAAAAATCCAATGGTGACTTAAAATCACCAATTTATAGAAAGATTCTATACAAGGAAATATTTTCCTAAAATTTACCAGGAACAACAAATAAAATATCTTTTGGATTAAAAATCCAATGGTGAATAAAATTCACTGAGTGATCTAAAAGATCATGTTGGTTATAAAATCAATCAAAATCTTTCAATGAAAGATTGACTAAACAAACTGATTCTTTTCTTTCTCCTATAAATAGGAGCTAAGAAGAGAAGAGGAAAAGGATACAATAACAGAGAGAGAATTTAATTCTCCAGAGAGAAAAGAAGATCTCTTCAGAAAAGAAAAAAACCCTAGGTAAGAGAGGGAAAGAGATCATTCTATAAGCTCCCACAAAACAAAAGAGAATTTAATTCTCAAATTAAGAGTCTACCTCTTCTAAATAAGAACTTAGTTCTTCCTTTGGTTGAAGATCTGCAGAAGCAGATCTCCCCATAAGTTGAGAATTTAATTTTCATCGGGAAGATTCTGTCATGCAGATCTAAAACCTGAGGGAGGACCTAAGTTCAGAGAATTCTATTCTCCCACAAAGCATATAGGAATTTAATTCCTCCAACAAAAATAGGGTTTAACCCTTAATACAAGAACTTAGTTCTTCTTCATGGTAATAGATCTGCAGAAACAGATCTCCCCATAAGTTGATAATTTAATTCTCATCGGGGAGATTCTGCCATGCAGATTTAAATCTTAGAAGGAGAATTGGGTTTAAAGAATTTAATTCTTTTAAACACATAGGAATTTAATTCCTCTAAATAAAATTAGGGTTTAACCTTATAAGAGAATTTAATTCTTATACAAGGGATTTATCTCTCCATGCATGTAAAAGGATCAAGTACCCAATATGATCACTTGGCAACATGAGACCCTCCCCTCCAATGACCAAAAGAGAACGAATAAGATTGGGTCACGTGCTCCCACGTGACCTTTGAACAGACTTCTCAAAATAAAAAGTGCAGAATCGATTTTGGGTGCCTCACGTGTCCCCACGTAACCCCTAACAAACACCTCTTTACAAAAGAGAAGATGGGAAAAAACTGAAGGATTAATATCCAACGTATGGGCGCCCTCACGTGTCCCCACGTGACCCCTAACAAATCCTTTTAATATCTAATGCATGGGTACCCATCACGTGCCCACACATGATGGCCATAAAGATTAAGTATTTAACACTTACCTGTATATTCTGAGAATAAAATAAAGAAAGTTTTGCCCAACACTCAAGCGCCTCACGTGACCCCAAGTGAGCGCTTCTTTTTTTAGTGTTTAACACCATTTTGTGCGTTTCATCCTTAGTGTTTAACACTATTTTAAGCGCATCACATGGGAGCACGTGATAGACGAGTGTACTCTACTGTTGAACACTATATTCGAGCCAATCTTAGCCCAAATTAGCTAAGTCTTCCAGAGGCAGGACCCCCCTTTTTTGACTGAACCTCAAATACACTCTTGTCTTCCAAAAATTGATCATCTTGTATGACATTCGAAGCAAAATCCAGAGCCTTTCAACCAACATTGGTTCAAGGGTACATCTCTTCACTCCTCTGATATTTGTCGTTGTAATCCTTCAGCGTCTTCAGAGAGGTGACGGGTCCCAACAACCAGACATTCCACGGACTGTGGGGTCCTTAAACTCATGGACTATGATGTCCTTAAACTTTACGGACTGTGGGGTCCTTAACCCCATGGACTACGATGTCCTTAAACTTTACAGACTATGATGTCTCTAAACTGCCATGGACTGCGGGGTCTTTAAACTCATAGACTATGATGTCTGTAAACTTTACAGACTATGACATCTTTAAACTATGGACTATGATGTCCTTAAACCCATTGGACCACAAAGTCCCTAAACTAAAACAATAGAGCCCAAATGCTCTTTTGTTGGATCTAAATGATCCTGTTAAGTAGATCTTAGTCTCAAATTAGACTAACGTATCCTTAACAAATGGTTAAGTTGATCTTAGTTTAAAATTAGACTAACGTATCCTTAACAAACGTTTAAGTTGATTTTAGTCTCAAATGAGATTAACGATCCTTAAACCCAACCTAAAACCCAAATCTAAGAAAATACGGATTTGGACTAATCCACGCCCTACGGGCGACAACATAAATTAGTCTCTGTATACAATCCACGGGCAACCAAAAACAAAACAAACACACACGACACGAAGTGACCATCTGGAGAAGGAGAAAGTGGTTACCTCGATATGGTAGCATAATTAACTGCAGGGCTTGCGCCTGCAGGGAAGAGCGTCCCCACAATAAAAAACCCCTCAATGAGGGGGAATTTGACGAAGTCTGCTATATCGGCCGCATCCGTTTAAACCTTCGATACATAGTGTCATAAATCAACTTGGTATCTTCGGAGAGGTGGACGGATAGCACCAAATAGCATTTGCCCTCGAAATTCAGACCAGACGTCCCAACGTCCCGGTCGCGTCTTTCGGCGGAGAATATGCACGTATCATGATTCAGACGGATAATAATAGTGGGTTTTGGTTTAAGCCGGATCCTAGTATTATATTGTTGGATTATTTTCGTCTTATTGTATTCGTATTTTTTGGAATACGTATGCGGGTATGTATATATGGATGATGGACATTCTTGTAATTTATTACAAGATTGTTTTCTAGAAGATTACACATCATTCTGTTTATTAACCATTTAGGTTAAATGGTTAATTGAGGTGGAGGGATGAGTGTGCTTAGCTTTAATTCAAGCATGCTTTATTTAGTGACTCATAGTGATGACTCATGATACACTATTCTTGCATGCTTGATTGTTTTGTTTTTAGTGTGAGATAATTTGTGAACTTGAGAGATATTTTTTTTTGAGTTGCTTTATTCTACTCTCACATGCTCACAAGTCTTAGCGGTTATTCTTTCTTGCTTTGCTCAAGCTTCACACTCTCATCTCTCATGGCTTCTTCTTCTTCCTCCACCCTAATCCTCTCATGTGTTGAGAAACCTAGGGTTTTTAGAGACAAATTAATCCATCATTAGATTCTACATCTTCTAGGCTATCAAGTTTTGCAAATTAGATACCCTAGTTAATTCGGTTATGAAGTAGGAGCTCGATTCATAGACTCTCGGGTGGATCATCTTTGATGGAGGGAGACCGGCGACCAAACTTGATCATGGTGGCCACTAGGAGCTTGGGAAGGTTGTTAAAGACCGAAGGACACGGACCATTCGGTATAACGTCTCAACTCCTTTTATAGCTTGCTAGATTTAGGGTTAATGGTCGATCCGTATTCCGGGGTTGTGGTAGCGCCAGTTTCATAAATTTTTGTTCCGTGTTCGGCCATGGTTTGATGGCCAGGGCGCTGCCATAACCCAACATGGTATCAGAGCCAACCCTTTAACCTAAATCTAGCTTGTTCTTATGTGGTTAAAAGATCAATCGAGCAAAATTCCCGAAATCACGATTTCATTTTACCCAGTTTCTGCCGATTTTTTAAACTGTTCAAAAAATTATTTCCAGAGTCTCAAAAATTCGTGCAGAGTATTTTAGAAGCCTACAAGAATATTGGGCACATGAGCTTATCAGTAGGCCGCGGAACCGCGGCATAACATGCTTGTTTGCCGCGGTTACGTGGCCATAATGAAGCTTCTGTGCACAATATTTTCTCTGGTGCTCTATTCTTTGGAATTGTGATTTTTAGGATGTTTTGTTTCTGGCCCAGATTTGTTTGAGTGCTGGATTGCACTTGGGGCCAATACGAAAAGTTTTTGTCGATCGAAATTTTAAATGTGTAAGTTTACAATGCATACATTACTATCTGTGACCGTGAATTTCATTAGAGCGGTATAACTCATCTAATTGCTATATGCTCTTTTAGATGGGTTTGCGAACATGATATTCACGTTGATATTCTGTGTTGTACTGTGGTTGTGGTTGGATCGTCGTGGTAGATAGACAGTGGTGCAATGATAGTACAGTTTAGATTCAGTTTGTACATTTGATATTGCGGGGCGAGCGTCCGACTTGTGGACTGCCGTCACTGCCAGTTTGTATATTATTTGTTTGGGGCACGACTGGGTTGAGGTCGATGTCACCCTTGTACATATTTTCTTTTCTGTACTAGGATTACCCCGCGGCGGAGAGCACGAATAGCCGGGTTCTAGAGGGCAACCAGCCCGCATCTCATGGCTTTGAGACGGAGGGGGCCTTACTCTATAATTGGCGGGCTATATGCCACACTCGTAAGGGGTATAGTTTGACCCAAGTTGGGGTGCTCAAGTTACCGGATTTCGTGAAGCGTTGGGTGACCCATTCACTTTGTTGATTGGGGTTGCTTCATTTCTGGGATTGGCGGGTAACTTGCCGCACTCCTAGGGGTCTAGGTTTTCATTGCACAGGTTATCCACACGACAGGGAACCGGGGTCTCATTTGCGGCTCAAGTGAAACCCGAGGCTCCAGAATTATCCACCGCTCTGTGTTGCTTGGCTGAGATTCTGTGATGTTGCTTTATATTATGCCTGGGATGATTGTTATATATTTATATATATACTAGTAGATGTTGTATATATTTTGTACCCGCGGTAGTCCAGTCCCTGCTCTTCCGTTAGTTAAGTAACCTAACAGGTAATGACGGGACCCAGTGGCGAATGCGGATGGTATATACGTACATTTTATTTTCGTTCCTTTATCTGGTATGATATGTTTAATTGATGGGACTGCGTTGATTTTGATCAATGCAAGGATAAAACAAACCTATTTGATGTTGTTGGAACCAAGTTTTTGAAAAACAGACATTACAGCCGTTTACTTTTGCTTTGCACAGTGGTATTCGATTGGGAATATCTTGCACCTCATTCGACGAGGCAAGGGCCCAGATCCCTTCATCGGGAATGACCCCTTGGGCAATAGTTTGCGTCAACGTAATAACTTCACTATAATCAATTCTTTTGCTTTGCATCGTGGTATTCAGTTTAAAATATCATGCACCTCATTCGACGAGGAAAGAGCCGAGATCCCTTCACAGGGAGTGACCTCTTTAGCAAAAGTTTTCGCCACTATATATTTGTAAAACCACTTGGTTCCTTCAACGATATTAAGTTCATTACGTTAAAGGTTTTTCGTCAAAAACCAGCCGTAGTCCTCCGTCATTTCAGATTAGTATTTTTTAGTATTCGTGCTATGTATGTCGTGCTTACCCGAGGCATAGTATGCCGTAGCTCTGTAATGCTTTTCTGTTGCATGGATATGCGATTGGTTAAGACAGTCGTACGTTCATTTTGGTTCAGTCAAGGACTCATGCGGGTAGTTCTAATGCAATCAAGATAATGGAGGATTGAACTTGACTAGGATCCTTTGATATGTTGGCTCAGTCAAGGTCACTTGGGTCCTAGGAGTAAAAATCACATTGGGAGTTTCAAATATACAGGAAACTTGCCAGGCATGCGCATACCTTCTGGAGTATGGTGACTTGAGTGGATTCCATTAAGTTATCATGCGATGATAGTTAGATCCCGATTCCCACTAATGAGTAGGATTACTCTTCGGGTGATTTTAGATGATCCCGACTAATTCTCCTTTTGGGTTTGGAGGAGAGTTCGAGGAAACAGTGGGAGACATCCTGATTAGATAAAGTGATTAACCATTCTGATCAAGGTTAGAGTGCACGCTGAGTGTTTCATTTCTCTCTCTCTTTGGGAGCGACCATGGCCCGACTCTAGACTAAAACTCATGAACTAAGTTAACCGAACCTTCTTAGAACACTTTGGCTTTTGAATTGTCAGAGTAGCATATATCATTGCCGCTCCTACTTTACCCTTTTCATTTCTTCAGAGCATTCTGTATCACTACGAAGATCCATATTTATTGGATACGCCATCGTATAGTTACATACGAACTCGAAAGAACTTGTTCCAGTTCGAGGATGGTTTCCGGTTTAGGAGAAATTGAATAGGATTATTCAGTTGTCTTTTATCTTTATCTTCTCTCAGGTTGTGATGGCTCCTAGCATTAGGAGAGCACACCTATTACGCTTATTGGATAGTCTTCTTCCAAACCTTAGGCTGGTGCTGAAAGGTATGAAAGGAAGAAAACCAATTAGCCTAAGTGTGGTATACAGAAGGTAAGAAATAAAGACATATAAAGGGATTGGAGTGAGGGCAATGAAATATACGGTTTCAGTCATGAATCTGGACAGTAGAAGAGGCATTACTAGGAATACCCGGAAACCCCTTCGAAACATTTCATGTTTCAGTTTCACTGTGCGATGTTAATTGAAAGCTGTTTTTCCCATTTAGATTCTAACTCCAGGGTATGTATTTACCATATTTGATTCTCATATCTGTATAGTGTTACAGATGATGAGTGAGAGTAGAATATTAGGAATTAGGTGATTATATCCTCAACATATTGGAATTCTTTGTAATTGGTGATATTTGAGGAAACCACCTGGGTTTTGCCTGACGGCAAATATTTGGTTTTGAATATCCCTTGTTATGCACCAATTTCAAACTGATATATCTGTACGTTTATTTTATAAAGTGAGATATAACTGTTTGAAATTATGTCTGTGACATTTACCTTTATCAGTTGGTGATTAGGTAAGGTGCATTCAACAGCGATGTAATTCTTCTTAACCATAGTACATTTTTTCAACCTACGACACACAGGGTATGAGTTATTTAACTCAGGGGACTTATACAAAGTATTGTATGTTGTACAGTGTCCATTAGGACAAAGGGGATGGTACTCGTACTATATTCCGTTTACTTGTGACTTCTCTAGTTTTAGACAAGTATTTCGTTGAAATACAAGGTCCAGACTTTGAGAAGTTATAGTTATAAGAATAAAGTGGAGAACCATATGTTGCAAAGTATCAGGATTCTTCAAGGTGATCGAAAATATAGATACTTGTGCTAGGTATTCCGTTGATAGTAATGTTTTTGAGAACTTGCTTCTCTTTCAGGTTACTCATTTGTGGATGCACTCCTAGATGAGTAATGTTGATTGGCCTCCTTCTATTTCCTTGATATGCACTGGAAACAGCTGCATGATTTTGAATCTGGTTCCAATTAAATTAGTGCCTCTTGTTTCTATATGGATATAGAATGGATTATATCTTGACGATGTTAAGGTATATGGAGTTTTCCGGTTGATGCTTAAAACCAGAATCTGGATAAACTCAAGTCACGTTTTAGTAGTGGCAGTTTGTGGGTTATCCCGGGCTTTGACGAGAGTTAACTTTCTACCATCTGGAAGATCGATAGTTATATTGTTCTTGACTCGCTAAAAAATTTAGTAAAATGGATTCTTTTCAGAAAACATTAGTGGGAGTATGGTTAAACTGGAAGTGATTCCAGAACTACAAACGATTACTGAAAAATTTATTAGGACCTAAAGATTCAATTAGATTCGACATTCTATTAGCCACTCCATAGATTTGATGGGTAACCTCAGGCACCCGAGAGTTACTTTGGTCTTTTCAGAGACGGTGACATGGAAGTTCTTGTTTACCCAAACTTGCCACTGCTGTTGTTCTAGACTATGAGACCTGGCAGGAGGATGAGTATAACGTCGTTCTAAACTATTTTTAGATGTGCACATGTATATGACTCCGCCAGAGGGTTGTTGTAGTCAGTGGGAGCAACGGAAGCATAGTGGGCAAGTAGCTTATGTCTATTTATAGACTAAAGAAGGAATAGCGGAGATAGATCATCTATTTTTGATGTGATAGTCATAGAGTTTGACTTCATCAGAATAAGAGATGGATCTGGTAAGAAGGTAGCAGGGAGTGATGTCCTGGTGTATTGGATGACATGCACTTGATAGGAAGTGAAATTCCTATACTACGATCGGTTATATATTGTGGTTGTCACAAAGTATTTCTCCACATAAGATTTGGATAAAATATCAAGATTCTGGTCACTAGATCTAGGTTTGGGAAGTTTCCCAATTTGGGTACTTTGACATTATTATAAAGGTGTTTTAGAATGGTTGACTCCTGACATGGTGGTGTACCTGCAGGTGATATAGTCACCCTTTCTAAAGGATGTCTTTCAGACTAAAGGGGAGAGGGATTTGCATGATTGGCATATCACTTGCTTCGGCAATCGAGGCAATCATGTGATGTCAAGTACCACACCAGGTATTTTTTTGCACTAGTTGCAATAAGTATATATATTAATCCAATTCTGGAGAAACGGAGGGAAGCAGTTATGAACATAAGTAGATATTCTTGGGAATTGGTAACGGCAGCCTCCTTCGGGAGGCGGTTATCAGTTCGGGATTCCAAGGTGACCTGGATGACAGAGTGACTGTCTGAGTTATAGTTTTCCCTCGTTTGAGGGGCAGTAGTTTGGACAGGTGGTCCAAGCGGATACCGAGGGAGGCATGGCGCATGATACTGATTAAATTCAGTGGACGATACAGTCTAAGAAGTTTGCTGGATTTGGAGTTCATTTTTGAACTGGGCCCCATCAGATATCCAGACATGTTCTAAGTCAGGCATTGATCATTTCGGGAGATGGCTTTCTCTGCGAACTTGAGATATAGAGAGACATAGAAAGAAATATTGGAGCTGATCCACTCACTGATGCTATTTCTCAAACGCGATAGTTTCACAAACGAGCTTTGCGAAACTGATTAGTAAAGGAGTTGGGTGTTCGGTATCACACGGGCTGTGAGTATGCGACACCGCAATAATTTGCCTTAAGTGCAAGTGGGAGATTGTTGGCTATAGTACCCTCAAGTCAGTTATTGTAATCGCATGCATGCGTTTAGATGATTGAGGGAGGACCTATACAGTTAGAACAGTCTTACTCAAAATGATAGTATGCTATCTGGTTTATCTTTATCATCATGTATATGCTTTAAGTGGCGTTACAGTTCACTATTACATGTTGATAGAGCCCATAGGATTCCTACTTGACTACCAGCATTATGATGGCGATCATATACGTGGGAGCTAGGTGGTCTATGAGCATATCCTTAAATGTCCCTAGTCGTGGGAGTATCGAGACCGGGCATCGATACTCCAGAGTAGACTAGTGTATACTGATCGAGATCCTGACGAGGGGCGGTGGCCGGTCTCACAAGCCATTGGTGTTAGTTTGTTCACCTAAAATAGTATGAAGGTGCTCATTGGGTTATGAATACACTAGAAGGACTCGCCGGGAACATGCTAGTTGGTATTATACCTATTGTCAGATAGAAGTTCCCAGGTGATATGTGTACAGATTAGTCTGTTGACCTGATATCGTCATTTGTCTCGTGTGAGTTCCCACTGTGCTTTGATTACTACCCTACCACGGTTCAAAAGAGTCGTGCAAACGGGTTTTAGTTGGGTACTGTCCTGAGCCACATAGAGGCAGTGAGCGGATTGTTGGGGATTCATCTTTTCCGGTATTGGGGGTTGATGTTGCGAGGTGCACGGGTGGACATCACCAGAAAGCCTTGATCAAGGAAGTCGAGAATTACTGATTTGGATCAGTAGTTTCTCAGTTTATGATGGGCTTCAAACCGACACGAAATGTTACGTTATTAGGGTCTGACTTTATCCACCCCTAGACTCGATATGCGATACTCTTAGACGAACAGACCGTATTGTACAGATATTGTCACGGACAGGCTCAGTAGGGGTCAGGATGAGTTTGCTCGTCGGCCTTCCTTTCGCTCAATACCTCGGTAGCCGTTACGTACAGCTAGTGCCGCTGACGTGTTGGAGATAGTGCCCTCAGAGTCAATTATTGGGTCACAGGCACGTGATTGCAATGATTGATGGAGGACCTATCCCGGTAGGACAATCTTACTCGAGATGATAGTATGCTATCTGGTTTACCTTTATCATCGTGTACTGCTTTAGGTGACCTTACAGGTCGCTATTACACGTTGATAGAGCCCCTAGGATTCTTGCTTGACCACTAGCAGTATGAGGGCGATCATATAAGTGGGAGCTGGGGGTCTATAAGCATATCCTTAAATGGTCCCTAGTCGTGTGAGTTTCGAGACAGGGCATCGATACTCCAGAGTAGACTAGTGTATACAGTCGAGACCCCGACGAGGGGCGGTGGCCGGTCTCACAAGCCACTGGTGTCAGTTGGATCACCTAAGATGTATACAGGTGCTCATTGGGTTATGAGTACACCGGACAGGACTCGCCGGGAACATGCTAGTTGGTCATATACCAGACGTCAGATGGCAATTCCCTGGTGACATGTGTACAGGTTAGTTCATCGACCTGGGGATCGTCATTTTTCTTGCGTGAGTTCCCACTGTACTTTGATTACTACCCTACCACGGCTCAAAGGAGTCGTGCAAACAGGTTTTAGTTCGGTACAGTCCCGAGCCACATGGAGGCAGTGAGCGTATCTTCAGGGGTTCGTCTCTCCCGGTATTGGGGGTGAGGTCGCGCTGTGTCTAGGAGAGCCATTACACGAAGTTCTCGGCCGAGGCAAGGAGATTTACTGGTAGGTATTCCAGTAGTATCTCAGGGTGTTCTGGGCTACACTCCGACACGACTTGTACCGCTTTTGGGGGTCTGACTTTTACCAACCCCCTAGGCCCGCCATGCGATTCTCAAAAACGAACGGACCGGACTGTACAGATATTGTCACTGACAGGCTCAGTAGGGTTGTCAGGCTGAGTTCGCTCACAGACGTCCCTTTTAGTCAATACCTGGTAGCCCGTTACGTATTGGCTTATACCTCTGACGTGCTAGTGGTTAAATCCACAACCAAGGTGTTGACGAGTCTTTAGAGTCCCCCACATTCAGTTACTCAAGCTTTCGGGCGAAAAGTTGTAGAGGCCGTATGGAGATATGGCAAGGTCCGATCAGATACGTGCGGTATTGCGCGGATCGGGATCGGACAGTTTGTACTACAGGCCGTATGGATATATGGCAGGGTTCGATCAGATACGTGCGGTATTGCACGGATCAGGATCGAACGGATATTACTAGCCGGCTTTGGTTCAAGCCGGATCCTAGTATAGTACAATGTAGATTTTGTCTCATTGCATTTGTATTTCGGTCGGAATACAAATGCGGGTGTGTATGCACAGTATCGGGGTTTTCCTGTAATTTATTACGGGACCAGTTTTCCGGAGTTGCCAGTTTGCTTTCCGTTTCGGCCATATTTCTTTGTATCCTTCATTGGCCGAAGATTGGTGGAGGAGGGCTTATTTGCATTTGTGCAAATAAGCTTTTGTGGAGGGGGTATTTGCATATTATTGTATCATGATACTTGCACCATCATTTGACCTCTTTTGCCCATGATGGCTTGACTTGTTTTTCCATGATGGTTGTGGTGGAGTGTTGGTCTTTGTTTTGTTATCATGCTTGTTGATGATGAAAGGTGATGATGTTTGATGTGGGACTTGCTTTTTTCCCTTTTACACTCCACCTTGCATTATTCTTGTCCCATGGGCTTATTTCCTCAAAAAAAAACTCCATTCTCATCTCACCACCACATGCCATGGCCGGCCAAAGAGGCTAGGGGCTGTCCATTTTTATTGGGGTGGGTTTTTGCTTCATTTCATGCTCCAAAAATCCCCAAGTTCCTCCACATAATTCTTGTATCATCTCTCCACCAAAATGGCACCTCCATGAACCCCAAATGAGACACAAGTCTCTACACTACATTCTACAGTAAATCTTGGGCACGTCGACTTGCCAGCTTCGTGCCCGAGTTGCCTCGGTATTGAGGTGGGAGCCCGTAAAAGAAGTAGGCGATGTGGTGCACTTCCGGCGACGAGATGGAGACCGGAGCATCCGCAGGAGATCGGGACGACGACGAGAAGACCGGAGGACTCGGATCAGTCGGTATATCTCTCTTCCCCATCTTGTAGTTAGCTAGGACTAGTTAATGGTTCGATCCGGGTATTAGTGCGCTGCGGTTTGCCAGTTCAAGAAAAATTTAAGTTTATCACCGCTTCCGCATTTGGCCGTCGGATTGACGGCCGGGGCGCCGCCGTGCACTTACAGTGGTATCAGAGCCTCGTCATTAACTTAGTCTAGCTTTGTTTAATATGTTTACATTTCCGATCGGCCAAAATCCCAAAAACCGTATTTTCCTACACATCAGTTTTCTGTCGAAATTTTCTGGTCTCGAAAATTTTTTCAGGTTATAGAAAAGTGATGTACTGGAAATTCTAAGAACACTGTAGAAATTCGATACAGTGACTCCACAGTGGGAGCGCGGAACCGCGGCCAAACACCCCTTTGGGCCGCGGTTCCGCCGCACTGTGTTAAGATCACTGCATCAAATTTCTGCAGTTGCTCTCTGGGTTGATTTTAGGGTTTTTGGAATATTAATATTGGGCCCAGAATTTCTTGGTGTGCTACAGTAGTACTTTGGGGCCCACTTGTTAAAATTTGATCGATCGGATATTTAAAACACATTATTTCACAGTATTTACATTATATCTGCGACCGTGAATGTCACTTGATCGGTAAATCCTGTCTAGCTGCTATAGCCCGGTTAGACGGATTTGCGAACGTGACTTTCACGTTGATGTTCTGTGTTTTGCTGTGATGTTGCGGATCGGTCGTGGGGGATAGCCTGGATGTAATGCTAGTACAGTTTTGTTATATTATGTACATTTGATATTGCGGGGCGAGCGTCCGACATGTGGACTGCCGTCACTGCCTGTTTGTATTATTATTTTGGGGCACGGCCAGGTTGCGGTCGATGTACCCGTTGTATGTATATTTTACTTTCTGTACTAGGATTACCCCACGGAGGGGTGCACGGATAGCCGGATTCTAGAGGGAAACAAGCCCGCATCTCATGGCATTGAGACGGAGCGGGCTTCACTCTAGGATTGGCAGGCTATTCGCCGCACTCGTAGGGGGTACAGGTTGACCCAGGAGGGGTGCCCAAGTTACCGGATTCCGTGAAGTGCTGGGTGGTCCATTCACGGAGCTGAAGGGGGCTGCCTCGCTTCAGGTTTTGGCGGGTGACTTGCCGCGCCCGTAGGGGTCTAGGTTTTTATTGCACAGGCTATCCACACGACCAGGGGAACGTCGGGTTTCAGCGGCTCTGTGAAACCCGGGGATCCCAGATATCTGTATTGTTTCTGTGATGCTGTACATTTCTGTGATGTTGCATTTTATCACGCCTTGAGCGAAATATAATATATTGGTATATATATTAGTAGATGTTGTATATGTTTTGCATCCGCGCTAGTCCAGTCCCCGCTCTGTCGTTAGTTAGCTAACCTAACGGGTAATGACGGGACCCAGTGGCGAATGAGGATGGCATATACGTACATCAGTATATTTTCGTTCTTCGTGGTGTGATCAATTGATGGGACTGCATTGATTCGGATCAATGCGAGTTAAAAACAAACCTAATCTGATGTTGTTGGAACACTTTTCAAAAAGCTGTTATTGCAAGGACGTTCACTTTTGTTTTGCACTGTGGTATTCAGTTGGAATATCCTGCTCCTCAGTCGACGAGGCAAGGGCCGAGATCCCTTCACCGGGAGTGACCCCTTGGACAGAAGTTTGCGTCAGGGCAATAACTTCACTATAGCCGATTACTTTTGCTTTGCATCGTGGTATTCAGTTGGAATATCCTGCACCTCATTCTACGGGGAAAGAGCCGAGATCCCTTCACCGGGAGTGACCTCTTTAGCAACGGTTTTCGTCACTATATTTTTAAAAGCTATCAGTTCCTTCAACGATATCAAGTTCTTTACGTTAAAGGTTTTCGCCAGAAACCATTCGTAGCCCTCCATCATTTCAGTTAAATATTCGGTAGTATTCAAGCTATGTATTTTGACCTCACGCCAAGGCATAGTGATTGGTAGCTGCCGGGTATTTATCTGTTGCATAGATAGATGCGTTGGTTTGGGACAGTCGTACTACTATTTTGGCCTACGTCAAGGGTATGTACGGGTGGATTCAAATTAACCTGGATAATGATGGGTAGAACTTGACATGTGACTTATGATATTTTGACCTCACGCCAAGGTCATAAGAGCATGGGGTAAAAATCTCATCGGGAGTTTCAAAAGAACTGAAACTTGCCAGATATGCGCATACCTTCTGGAGTGTGATGACGTGAACGGATTCCGTCACGTTATCATGCGATGATAGTTGGATCCCGATTCCCACTGATGAGTTGGTTTACTCCTCGGGTGATCCCGACTAATTCTTCTTTTAGGTTTGGAGGAGAATTTGACGGTACAGTGGGAGGTTTCCTGATTAGATAAATTGATAACCATTCTGATCTAGGTTAGAGTGCACGCTGAGTATTTCTTTTCTCTCTCTCTTTGGCAGCGACCATTGACCCGACCCTAAGACTATGACTCAGAGACCAAAATTGACCGAACCTTCTTAAACACTGGCTTTTGGATTGTCAGAGTTGCGAACCTCATTGCCACTCCTACTTTTACCTATTTCTCCAGGACACCCCGTATTACTACGAACGTCCATTTCCATTGGACAAAACCATCGTATGGTTATATACGAACTCGAAGGAATTCGAGGATGGTTTCAGGTTCTGGAGAAAACGGATAGGATTATTCAGTTGTCTTTTCCTTTTACCCTCTCTCAGGTTACGAGTACTCCTTGGTTTAGGGGTAGTACACCTATTATTCAAATTGGATAGTCTTCTTCCAAACCATAGGCAGGTGCCGACCGGTAGGGAATGAAGAAAACCAATTAGCATAACGATGGTGTGCAGAAGGTATTAAGTTAAGACAAAGCAAGGGATTAGTAAGAGGGCAAAGTAAATTGCGACTGCTATTCAGGACCAAACCAAGTATTCCTTCGCCAATCCTAAATCACCTTTGTATTTCTCCAGGACACTCCGTATCACTACGAAGATCCACAGTTTATTGGATATTCCATCGTATGGTTATATACGAACTCGAAAGGAACTTGTTCCAGTTCGGGGATGGATTCTGGTTCAGGAGAAATAAGAATAAGGTTTATTCAGGTGTCTTTTATCTTCACCTTCTCTCGCATTGCGAGTGTTCCTAGGATTGGGACAGTACACCCATTATGTTCATTGGATAGTCTTCTTCCAAACCATAGGCTGGTGCCGAAAGGTAGGGAAGGAAGAAAACCATTTGGCCTAAAGGGGTGTTCAGAAGGTAATGACTAAAGACATATAAAGGGATTTGGAGATGTGGCAAAGAATTATACGGTTACAGTCGTGAATCTGGAAGAGGCATTACTAGGATTACCGGGATACCCCATCGAAACATTTCAATGTTTCAGTCTCACTGTGTACTGTTAAAGGAAAACTGATTTCCCGATTAGACACTTGCTCCAGGGTATGTATTTACCAGGTATGATTCTCACATCTGTATGGTTTTACAGATGATGAGTGGGAGTAGGTTATTGGGAATTGGGTGATCATCCTCATTATATCGGGATTCGTTGTAATCGGTGATATTTGAGGAAGTCACCTGGGTTGGTTGCCGGACGGCAAATATTTGGTTTTGAATATCCGCTGTTATGCACCAATTTCAAATCGATATATCTGTACGTCTATTTTCATAGAGTGAGATATACCTTTTGAAATTATGTCTATGACATTTACCTATATCAGTGGATGGTTAGGTAAGGAGCATTAAACAGCGGTGTAATTCTTCTTAACCATAAGTACAGTTTTCAACCTACGACACAGAGTGAATGAGTTATCAGACTCAAGGGACTTATACAGAGTATTGTATGTTGTCCAGGGTCCATCAGGACAGAGGGGTTGGTCCTCGTACTATATTCGGTTTACTTATGACTTCTCTAGTTTTTAGACAGGTGTTTCGTGGAAACACAGGGTCCGAATTTTGAGAAGTTATAGGTATTTGAATAGAGTAGAGAACCAGGTGTAGCAAGTATCGGGATTCTTCAAAGAGATCGAAGATGTAGATACTTGTCAATGGTATTCAGTTGATAGTAATGATTAAGAGAACTTGCTTCTCTTTCAGGTTACTCATAATTGGAAGCATTCCTAAGTTGAGTAACGCTGATCGGCCTCCTTCCATTTAGTTGACATGCACTGGAGACAGCTGCATGATTTGAATCTGGTTCAATTAAATCAGTGTCTCTGTTTCTATATTGGATATAGAACAGTTCATATCTTAACGATGTTAAGGTACGGGGAGTTGTCCGGTTTATGCTTAAAACCAGACACTGGACATCTCAAGGCACGTTTCTGTAATGGCTGTTTGTGGGTTGACCCAGGCTATGACGAGGGTTGATTTTCTACCATCTGGAAGATCAATAGTGATATTGTTCTTAACTCGCCACAGTTTTAATAAAAATGGATTTTTTCAGAAAACAGTAGTGGGAGTATGGTAGAACTGGAAGTGATTCCAGAACTACAAACGATTACTGAAGATTTGATAGGAACCTAAAGATTCAATCTGGTTTGACATTCCATTGGCCACTCCGCAGATATGGTGGGTAACTTCAGGCACCCGAGAGGTACTCCGGTAGCCTCAAGGACGGTGACAGGGAAGTTCTTGTTTACCCACACTTGCCATTGCTGTTGTTCCAGGTTGCGAGACCCGGCGGGAGGATGAGTATAGCGTCGTTCTAAACTAGTTTTAGAAGTGTACGTGTATATGACTCTGCCAGAGGGTTGTCGTAGTCAGTGGGAGCAGCGGAAGCATTGGTGGACAGGTGGCTTATGTCTATTTATAGACTAAAGCAGATATAGCGGAGATAGATCATCAATTTCTGATGTGACAATCATAGGTTTGACTTCATCAGAATAGGGGATAGATCTGTTGAGAAGGTAGTAGGGTGTGATGTCCTGATATTTGGATGACATACACAGAATAGGAAAAGAAACTCCTATACTACGATCGGTTATACTTTGGTCGTCACACAGTAGTTTCTCCATATGGGACTTGGACATTATATCAGACATACTGGTTACTGGATCTATGGTATTAGATCTAGATTTGGGTGGTTTCCCAATCAGGGTACTTAGACGGCATTCTAAGAGTATTTAGAATGGACGACTCCTGGCACGGTGGTGTACCTGCAGATGATGGAGTCACCCTCTCTAAAGGTGTCTTACAGACTAATTTGGAGAGGGATACGCATGATTGGCAGATCACTTGCTTAGGCAATTGAGTCAATCATGAGATGTCAAGTACCACACCAGATGTTGTTCTTGCACTAGATGCAATAAGTTGATATTGATCCAATCCTGGAGAAACAGTCGGAAGCAGTTTTAGAACATAAGTGGATGTTCTAGGGATATGGTAACGACAGCCTCATTCGGGAGACAGTTATCATTCCAGGCTTCCAAGGTGACTTGGACGACAGGGAGGTTGTCAGAGTTATAGTTTTCCTTCTGATGAGGGGCAGTATTTTGGACAGGTGGTCCAAGGCAATACTGAGGGAGGCATGGCGCAGGATACTGATTAAGTTCAGTTAACGATACAGTCTAAGAAGTTTGGATTTGGAGTTCATTTATGAGCTGTGTCCCATCAGACATCCAGACATATTCTGAGACAGGTATTGCTCATTTCGGGAGATGGGTTTTCTCCGCGAACATGAGATATAGAGAGACATAGAAAGAAACAACAAAGCGGATCCACTCACTGAGGCTATTCCTCAAACACAATAGTTCCGCAAGCGAGCTTTGTGGGACTGATTACTAGAGGAGTTGGGTGTTCGGTATCACACGGGCTGTGAGTATGCGACATCGCAATAATTAGCCTTGAGTGCAAGTGGGAGATTGTTGGAGATAGTGCCCTCAGAGTCAATTATTGGGTCACAGGCACGTGATTGCAATGATTGATGGAGGACCTATCCCGGTAGGACAATCTTACTCGAGATGATAGTATGCTATCTGGTTTACCTTTATCATCGTGTACTGCTTTAGGTGACCTTACAGGTCACTATTACACGTTGATAGAGCCCCTAAGATTCTTGCTTGACCACCAGTAGTATGAGGGCGATCATATAAGTGGGAGCTGGGGGTCTATAAGCATATCCTTAAATGGTCCCTAGTCGTGTGAGTTTCGAGACAGGGCATCGATACTCCAGAGTAGACTAGTGTATACAGTCGAGACCCCGACGAGGGGCGGTGGCCGGTCTCACAAGCCACTGGTGTCAGTTGGATCACCTAAGATATATACAGGTGCTCATTGGGTTATGAGTACACCGGACAGGACTCGCCGGGAACATGCTAGTTGGTCATATACCAGACGTCAGATGGCAGTTCCCTGGTGACATGTGTACAGGTTAGTTCATCGACCTGGGGATCATCATTTGTCTTGTGTGAGTTCCCACTGTACTTTGATTACTACCCTACTACGGCTCAAAGGAGTCGTGCAAACGGGTTTTAGTTCGGTACAGTCCCGAGCCACATGGAGGCAGTGAGTGTATCTTCAGGGGTTCGTCTCTCCCGGTATTGGGGGTGAGGTCGCGCTGTGTCTAGGAGAGCCATTACACGAAGTCCTCGGCCGAGGCAAGGAGATTTACTGGTAGGTATTCCAGTAGTATCTCAGGGTGTTCTGGGCTACACTCCGACACGACTTGTACCGCTTTTGGGGGTCTGACTTTTACCAACCCCCTAGGCCCGCCATGCGATTCTCATAGACGAACGGACCGGACTGTACGGATATTATCACTGACAGGCTCAGTAGGGTTGTCAGGCTGAGTTCGCTCACAGACGTCCCTTTTAGTCAATACCTGGTAGCCCGTTACGTATTGGCTTATACCTCTGACGTGCTAGTGGTTAAATCCACAACCAAGGTATTGACGAGTCTTTAGAGTCCCCCATATTCAGTTACTCAAGCTTTCGGGAGAAAAGTTGTAGAGGCCGTATGGAGATATGGTAAGGTCCGATCAGATACGTGCGGTATTGCGCGGATCAGGATCGGACAGTTTGTACTACAGGCCGTATGGATATATGGCAGGGTTCGATCAGATACGTGCGGTATTGCACGGATCAGGATCGAACGGATATTACTAGCCGGCTTTGGTTCAAGCCGGATCCTAGTATAGTACAGTGTAGATTTTGTCTCATTGCATTTGTATTTCGGTCGGAATACAAATGCGGGTGTGTATGCACAGCATCGGGGTTTTCCTGTAATTTATTACGGGACCAGTTTTCCGGAGTTGCCAGTTTGCTTTCCGTTTCGGCCATATTTCTTTGTATCCTTCATTGGCCGAAGATTGGTGGAGGAGGGCTTATTTGCATTTGTGCAAATAAGCTTTTGTGGAGGGGGTATTTGCATATTATTGTATCATGATACTTGCACCATCATTTGACCTCTTTTGCCCATGATGGCTTGACTTGTTTTTCCATGATGGTTGTGGTGGAGTGTTGGTCTTTGTTTTGTTATCATGCTTGTTGATGATGAAAGGTGATGATGTTTGATGTGGGACTTGCCTTTTTCCCTTTTACACTCCACCTTGCATTATTCTTGTCCCATGGGCTTATTTCCTCAAAAAAAAACTCCATTCTCATCTCACCACCACATGCCATGGCCGGCCAAAGAGGCTAGGGGCTGTCCATTTTTATTGGGGTGGGTTTTTGCTTCATTTCATGCTCCAAAAATCCCCAAGTTCCTCCACATAATTCTTGTATCATCCCTCCACCAAATTGGCACCTCCATGAACCCCAAATGAGACACAAGTCTCTACACTACATTCTACAGTAAATCTTGGGCACGTCGACTTGCCAGCTTCGTGCCCGAGTTGCTTCGGTATTGAGGTGGGAGCCCGTAAAAGAAGTAGGCGATGTGGTGCACTTCCGGCGACGAGATGGAGACCGGAGCTTCCGCAGGAGATCGGGACGACGACGAGAAGACCGGAGGACTCGGATCAGTCGGTATATCTCTCTTCCCCATCTTGTAGTTAGCTAGGACTAGTTAATGGTTCGATCCGGGTATTAGTGCGCGGCGGTTTGCCAGTTCAAGAAAAATTTAAGTTTATCACCGCTTCCGCATTTGGCCGTCGGATTGACGGCCGGGACGCCGCCGTGCACTTACATGACGTGCTTGTGGTTAAACCCACTGCCATTATATTGACGAGTCTGTAGAGTCCTACATAGAGGGTTTTCCTACTTCGGGCAAAATAATGTAGAGGTCGTATGGTTTTACGGCAGGGTTCGATCATATACGTGCACTTGTGCACGTATCATGATTCGGACGGATAATACTAGTGGGCTTTAGTTTAAGCCGGATCCTAGTATTATATTGTTGGATTATTTTCGTCTCTGTCACGACCTGAAATATTAGCTCGTGACCAGCACATAAATCACGCAACGTCTAAAGGCGTAACGTAATTCAAGTAAGCTGAAACCCAGAAATCTAAACCTTTTTAAGAAAATAAAAGAGGTGAAGTTTTGAAATAAAGGTATAAGGAAATCAAGTTTTCTTAATGAATAGAAAAGGGACATAAAAATGCAAGTGAAAATTTCTAGTTTGAAAACATGTTTCGTATTTTAAAAATTTGGGCAGCACCTCTTTTGTATTTTTTGATCGAAAACTACAAATACATAATAATATAAAAGACATCCCCAAGCGGGAGCTAGCTCTTCGCCAAACGGTGGATCACAAACACGCAAGACAGTATATATAAGTATACGATGCCCAACGGTGAAGTTCACCGCAAAAGATAAATAAATAAGCAAGACATCAAAACCACAAGTAGCGGAAAACTCCTCGCTCTAAGTCTTGCAACCACAAGTCTCACTAAGTCCCATTACTTAAACAAATACTAGTTTGATTGATGGAGTTGACTAGATACAAATGAATAATAAGTACAAGAGGGGTATGATCCATCATGTACCACATACCAAAGCAATCACCCGAATGAAACTGTGTGCCAGCGATATCGCTACTGATCCCTGCGGTCAACCTGCAAGAACTGTGGCACAAAGGGGGTGAGTTGCCAACTCGTGAGTAGAAAAACATCGACAAGTAGAAATTGAAATAAACAACGACTCCTAGGTCAACAATATCATGAAGGTAAGACTATGATATCTAGGGTTACCGTATCTACATCTGTGCCAACAATATACTCAATGTCTATATGTACATAGATATCATCCAACCATAATCAATGCATGAATGCTTGTGGATCTCGTCCACCATATAATCAATGTATGTATGCATGTGGATCTCGTCCACGTGTCAACCAATGACACAACAACATCATGCATGTAAATATCATAAAAGCATATGCATGAAAGTATGAGAATATAATCAACGTGTGTTCCTCGCGACACATCGAAATCATGGAACCTGAGTGTCCAGCATCGACACTCGAAAAATCATGAAATCCGTGTCCAGCATCGACACGTAAATCCCTATGTATCTCAGGCGTTGCCTCCTCAGATCGGCCCTCAGGCGCCGCACACCCTGGTCGGCCCTCATATCCATCTCGCTACTCCGGTCGGTATCCTCCGGATAACCGTCGAGTCCAAATACTATCACCGGTAGGTAGTGCTCCCCTGCCAGGCTCACCGTCTAATAATACGAGTCTTCTTGCCCCGGAGTACCTCACCGGGTCCACCATGTACCCGTAGACGGTGCCTACCGCTCCTCGAATCGGGTTTCACATGCCACTCTCAGAACCGAGAAAACACATGGTGGACGCACTGAAATATCATATCAAGAGAAACCGGGTTTTTAAAACAATACATACCATCTTTTGAAATAACCATGGTTCTCAAATCCAGAAATATCTTGAAAACAACATATCTCAATGCGTATAATAATAAAGCATGATGTATGCGACATATAATAGAAAAGTAAGCATATCGTATATCATGCAACATGGAACAGTAATATGCACATATCGAGGGAAAACCGCTCTTTTAAATCAATGCAGTTTTAAAATATATCATGCGGTTCCCAAATCTCCAAAATCGAATGCAATATCGTATAAAGGTGCATATGTGTATGTACGCAAGTATGGACGTACAAATGTGTATGTCCGCAAGTATGGGTGTACAATATGTATGTACGCAAGTATGGGTGTACAATATGCATGTACGCAAATATGGGTGTACAATATGCATGTATACAAGTATGGGTGTACAATATGTATGTACGCAAGTATGTCATGCAAGGAGTCATATCCTGATACAGCGATTCTACTGTGTAAGTGACATAGCAATTATCGATGATGAAGTGTGTGAGCCGGCCAATCTGTATAAGTGTAGCATACGCATCATCGATAATGGTGTAGGTGTACTGGCACAGGTATATATATGATGCAATGAGAATTACATGAACGTAGCATAAAGTAAATCGTATGAGATTGCTGACAGGTATACGTATCTAATATGACCGAGTCAGTGAATCAATCAATCGGCATCCAGCCTCACAAAATCACGTACAGTATAATCCATCGTATGACATCCTCTAGTCAAGGTTATGGATCAAACATCAAGCCCAACTCATCACGTACGGAAAATCATCGTACGACGGCAATAAACCATCGGAGATCCTATCCTCCTATATGACAAAGAGGGGTACGGACCTAACGTCTCGTACGACCTATCATTCATGATTCACAACATGAACACACATATATATCCATATACCTATGTCCAAAGTCACATACATAAAAAGCTCATATCAGGGGACCGGCAATGTATCAATTCTCTCAATCGACTCGCATCCGTATACCAACATATTATCATATCACACGCCAAATCGTATTCTCTTTTCATCACATTTATATCTCACATAAGGTCAATTTACAATTACATTCTACCTTCACTATAAGCATACGTATCTAATCTAACATACACACCCGAACCATACAATCAGTTTTTAAAAGATGCAAATCGTAGTTTTGAAAGTAGGGGCTACGGTGTTTTTAAGGAAAATATATCATTTGAAAATCCGTAACGTCCCTCAAGGTATCTGTTTAAAAGATGCATACGATTCTTCCGTTTGGAAATAGGTATGGTTCGGATGACACATTTACGTCGGCCATCTTGTCTTATAGTACCCTAAACGGCAATATCATCAAACATCATTCTCAAATCCCGTTATCACATATTAGTCGTATCATATCACTTCTAACTATCCTTTAGTTTCTAATATGGTTTGTCTAACTATCTTTTAACTCTATCTATAGTTTTTTTATTAAAGGTTCCCTTAACCATACTCTATATATAAATCGGTTTCCATCAATATTTGCGGGGGTGCTATACGCCATCCACCCGACTTCCCCCGTAGATATAGATCTACTCATCTTGATCCTTACTTGCCGAAGTCGATGACGTCATGCTCCGTCGTCTCGGAATCCACGCGAAGGTACTTATAATAACATTATTCAAATCAAATCCGGAAACCAAAACGGCACACGGATCGCCTATAGGTTAGAACCTATAGACCACGCATGCAAAACTAACTAATTATCCGTTGTCGTTGATGTACGAACATCCAACAACCAAAAACAATACCAAATATCAAAACCTAGCATTCAAAATACGGAAAACACGAAAACAACAATATAGGAAAACCACTCCCAGATTCCACTCTAGGCCAAACTAGAACATTTTGCATATAGGGTTAGTCTAGATATCTGGTAAGGAAGCTATGGTCTAAAAATCCAACAAAATTTCCCCGACATGGCCGCAATTTGCGGCCAATAAGCTTAAATCTGCGGCCAGATTAAGGGGGTAGGGGCTCAGGTTTCAGGAGTGATTCATGGTTTCCTGCACGTCTCATGGTCAAGGGAACTTCTTTTACAATGGTCTCGGGTCATCCCAGATCTCTAAATACCATCACAAAAACCACAAAAACCCGATATCAACGAATCTAAAGTTCGTATTTTTGGATTTTGGTCACTGGTCCAGATCAAGAATTGGTCTCTAGGGTCTTGTAACAGCCACTAGGCATCACCCAATCCACACAACACTCAAACCCTTCTCTAGGGTTTTCTAACTTCACAACAACCAATCCAAATCAACTTCTAAACTAACTAGAATACAAGAAAACTCAAAACTAACTAAATGGAAGAAGCTATACCTCATGGGTGCAACTCAAGAAAAACCCTAGCTTCCCAATGTCATCAAAATCCAACTTTGCTTGGTCCATTGCGATGAGGGTGAGGAGATGATCATTTTTTGTGAAAGGGGTATAGGGTTTTGAGGAGTATTTTGAGATGGATCATAAGGGTAGATGATGGAGCTTCAAGATGAAGAAGGAGATGAAAAAATTGGTGGGGGGGGGAATGAATGGGGCAGCACTCTCCCTCCCTCTATCTCTTTCTCACTCTCATTCTCTCTCCTAGCATGGCCTCAACATCATTATGTCCCCTCTCTCTCCTCAAGTCATAATGACACCTTTTCCCTTTTCTTTTCTTTTCTCACCAAAAATAAAACCAACCACAACTAAAACAACACAAAGGAACCATATAGCCAAATGAAATATGTCATTGTGCACTAACCATGAAAAGCTGTAGAAACACGGATTTGGCTTAATCGCGATTAACAGTGCACTAATCGGGTTTTTATCCAAACTGCATATAATAAATTTTAAAAATGCCAAATCCTTTAAATATATTTTTAAATGAATAAATCATTTTAATCTCCATTTATTTCACAATTATTGGTATATATTTATACCCTTTTTCGAAAACCCCAATTTCGCAAATCGACAGTTTTCGGGAAATATATTATTTTAATATTAAATTCCAAAAATAATATTTTATATTTTCTGAAATGTTACAATTTTCCCCCCTTAAATAAATTCGGTCCCCGAATTTAAATTAAAACCCCCAAATACTAAAACATTTCAAAATTCAACTCCATCAACGGGGCTCCGAAATCACGGAATATAAAGAAATAACACGGCGAGTCGAGTGCGCATGGAAACGAGTACAAAACTCAAAATCGAACTCCGTCAAGCGTCACACAAATCATCATATTTGCACGCATATCATCGGAGTTACAATGGAGATACAGATCTCGAAATCCACTACTGAAATCCAATATACACTAGTCAAATACTATAATACGTGTATAGTACGCATCCTTGGAAAAACCTTCAAAAACTAACTAAACACATGCAAAATCTTTTCTGAATCGCCGTGTGATGCATAACTCACGACACAAGTGACGGACGGTCATTGTAAAGTAATAAATATACATTCATATATGTTTTGCTAAATATGCGTTCTGCCGTCTCTAAAATATCCCAAAAGGTTTTCCTTTGTAAACGTTCGTGTCTCTCGCAGACACGTAGGAAATAGCGAGACTATAGCTCCTTTTTGAAAACCTCTTGATAAACTTTTTAATGCATGCAATGTACTCAGGTACTGTCCTCAGATCAGTCATGTTTGGCTACTACATAGTATAGTGCTCATTATGAAAACGAGGTGCTCAAAAGCAAAATCAGCCTCAAAAGACGTGTCCAACAATCACGTGCGTCTGGTGCGCACGGAAATCAAATCCAAATACAAGCGCCACAATATGCACAAAAGAAAGACTAAGTGCAACAGGTGTGCACGAAAGCATCTGTCCAGTGCAACGGGTGTGCACGACAATAATGTCAAGTGCACCTAGAGTGCATGAAAACCTCAATCCAGTGCAACTAACATGCACGATTGAAAATCCAAAATCGAGTGCATCCGGTGTGCACAAATCATATCTCATACCATGCGCCCAACACGAGCGAAAATCCAAATCAAGTGCATCCATCATGCACGAATGAAATTGAAATCAATTGCATCCAACATGCACGAATAAAAATCTAAATCAAGGACATCCATCATGCACGAGTAAAAAATCACTCAAGTGCATCCGATGCGCACAAAAGCGCCTAATATGCGCAAAATCCAACCCAAGCACGCCAAGTCGAAATCAATGCCCAGTGCGTTAAAGCGCACGAAAAACGAACGTCAAGAGCAACGCACACAATAACATAAGTCTGGCGAAACAAATGCTCAAATACATAAATAGGGCGCAACCAAGGTACGGAGTATAAATCTAGTGCAACTAATGCACGAATACCCGTCCGGTGCAACAAATGCATGAATTGCAAATCTAGTGCAACTAATGCACGAGATACGAATCTGGTGCAGCAAATGCACAAAAACATAAATCTGGTGCGACAATTTCATGAAGTGTAAATCTAGTGCAACAAATGTACGAAATACGAATCTGGTGCAGCAAATGCACAAAACATAAATTTGGTGCGACAATTGCACGAAATGAAAATCTAGTGCAACAAATGCATGAAATGCAAATCTGGTGCTTTAAGTGCACAAAATACAAATACAGTACATCCGGTGCATGAAATACAAATACGGTGCATCCAGTGCACGAAATACAAATACAGTGCATCAATTGCACAACGTAAAAAAAACCTAGTGCGACAATTGCACAAAGTATAAATTGGGTGCAGCAAGTGCACGGAAACGCATTAATAATTCAAATGCGTATAAAAACCACGCCGAGTGTACCCAGGTATACAAAATCATAAAACGTGGGCAATTATGTGCACAGAATCCATATCACTGCACCGCAACCACATGTGAGCTATACCGAGTGTAAAAATCAAATCGAGTGTGTACCATATGCACAAAATCAAATCAACTGTATGAAATCCACGAATCATAAACATGTGCAGCTAAGGCACAAAATCAATATCAAGTGCAATAACTATGCGCAAAATGTAAATACCCAGTAGGTGTAGCCATGGTGCACGAAATCAATATCAGGAAACTCATCATTAAAACTCAAATCCAAGCGATATAAGCATGATACTCGGATCATAAACGCAAATCGCAACAAATGACATTGATGTACTCCTATAATGTCGAGAAAAAAAAATATCACCGCGTCCAAAACTGGCAAAGTAAGAACATCCGCCTGCCTCCTGCTCACGGGCTGGCATCCTCTATCTCTGGGTCCTCATTTCCTCTTCGGATTACCAATCTCGCAATCCATCGGCTCATCGGCCCGGTCATGTATGCTAACGGGAACGATTCCGCTCTAGCACTTCTCTGGTCATCTCTCGACCAATTATCATGACCACTCGTAAAGCATCACGTTACTGGTGTCGGCCTCTGGTCCTCTGAATACTCGTCACACATCTGATCCTCGGTGTAAATCTTATCACAGCAATGTCCTGGAAGGAACTCGCTCAAGGTCTCTTTCGATCTCGCATGTCGAACTATACGGAAGCTGGTACTCTTGCATGATCCCTTCTCATTTTTCTGGATATCTGCGTTTTCAGCACAACATTTCCTCGGGAATTGGTCGCATCCCAACGCCTCTGTAGACATATCCGATCTCTAATCTCAACGGGGAGTAACAACAGCTCGTCAGCAACTCGCACAAACCTTTGGTCCCACTCGTCTGTATCATCGTCCACTTCGACGTCACGTCACGCTATCTGCGTACTGCAAATGTTCTCGGCTACAGTCAATCCGAAGTCTCTCACACGAACTCGAAATCACAAACTCGGAATCTTCATCACTCTGTAGAAGATCTCTAACCGAACACGTCCTCGGGAACTCGTCCCAACCATCGGAGGAATACTCAATACTCGTCCGTTCTCAATTTAGCTCACAACGCATCTGGGTGAGGTCCTCTATCCGAAACTGATCAGCTTGCCGATCTCTTATCACATGATATCCGGACGACGTTAAACGTTTCGATCGATTTATCAAAGTCCCATAATTCCTCGAAAGCTCAACACCTGAGCACAGTTTAATAATATCTAATACATGCCACAGTACCTATGGACCAATCGTAGAAGGGCAAACCCAAGCCTCACTGATGGCACCGTTGAACTGCTGCAATCCCTAAAGTTCATAAGCGGTTCAATGGTCATTATGTCGAGTTAGGGTTTCATTCTTCTAGAGGGTCCACATAATTACTTGCATATTCCTTCGAATACTTTAACTTAGAAAAATGGGTTTCTGACATTCGTTTGAACTTTTTAACTTCGCCTAGACCACACGTGAATGCCCTTCGTTCGCATGCTAAACGATGCCTCAATCCTCCAGGAAAGAAGATACATCAACGGTCATCTCTGGATCGGTCTACTCTAGATCTGAGTAAGACTCTCCACACTGGAAATCTTCAACTCAACAGGGCCCGCGTTGGCGCATCAATCTGACGAATCACCTCCGTCTCTCAACTCGGGATAGACTAGCTATCGTCTGTCGCAGCTCTGCCTAAAAGCTCCAGCGATCTCAGCTCGTAAAGTCTGGAGGCGACATCACATCAATCTCAGCAACAGCTGGGTCATCTGTCTGAACGGTAGACGACATCACAATCTCTTAGGTATGCTGTACATCTACAGTCCTCTTACAACAGGCAGCCTCTGTCAATGACCCGATCATCCGGTGCAAAACCAAACACTCGCTTCAACAAGAGGTCACAACACAAACACTACATCAAGACGTTCCCATGTCACCAGAAAACACAATGGCAGTCCTCATCCTTGACGAGCTCGCCCTGACCGCAACACTAGCAGCAGCTCAATCTGCGCTCAACATGGTGACAGGAACCTCAATCATGTATCGAAGAAAATAGATCAAGGGCATGAAAGGAAACGGCAGATCCAGAATGGATACATGATCATAAGGAGAAACAGAATCAATGAAAGTATGATCATGGAAACGAACAGAATCAAGGATCTCAAATGGATGTATAATCATGGGTATGAAGAGAATCATAAGTCTCAAAATTATGTACATCCTAAGGTTTCTTAAGTGGAGTATCGTATCGTAAATATGTCGCGGAACATACGTACGATACGTCACTCTACCCAAGCTACCTACTCCATCAATCAGGGTCAACCTATGAAACGAAAGTTTGGGTCTAATACCCTCCATTCAAGTCTAAGTTCTGTAAGGTCAAGCCTAGGTTCCGAAATACAGACCCGCCCTAGACTCAGCATAATCAAACATAGACTCGAACCAAGGTTAAACCTAGCGCTCTGATACCAACTTTGTCACGACCCGAAATATTAGCTCGTGACCAGCACTTAAATCTCGCAACGTCTAAAGGCGTAATGTAATTCAAGTAAGCTGAAACCCAGAAATCTAAACCTTTTTAAGAAAATAAAAGAGGTGAAGTTTTGAAATAAAGGTATAAGGAAATCAAGTTTTCTTAATGCATAGAAAAGAGACATAAAAATGCAAGTGAAAATTTCTAGTTTGAAAACATGTTTCGTATTTTAAAAATTTGGGCAGCACCTCATTTGTATTTTTTGATCCAAAACCATAAATACATAATAATATAAAAGGCATCCCCAAGCGGGAGCTAGCTCTTCGCCAAACGGCGGATCACAACCATGCAAGACAGTATATATAAGTATACGACGCCCAACGGCGAAGTTCACCACAAAAGATAAATAAATAAGCAAGACATCAAAACAACAAGTAGCGGAAAACCCCTCGCTCTAAGTCTCGCAACCACAAGTTTCACTAAGTCTTATTACTTATACAAATACTAGTTTGATTGATAGAGTTGACTAGATACAAAATGAATAATAAGTACAAGAGGGGTACGATCCAACATGTACCACCTACCAAAGCAATCATCCGAATGCAACTGTGTGCCAGCGATACCGCTACTGATCCCCGCGGTCAACCTGTAAGAACTGTGGCACAACGGGGGTGAGTTGCCAACTCGTGAGTAGAAAAACATCGACAAGTAGAAATCGAAATAAACAACGACTCCTAGGTCAACAATATCATGAAGGTAATACTATGATATCTAGGGTGACCGTATCTACATCTGTGCCAACAATATACTCAATATCTATATGTACGTGGATATCATCCAACCATAATCAATACATGAATGCATGTGGACCTCGTCCACCATATAATCAATATATGTATGCATGTGGATCTCATCCACGTGTCAACCAATGACACAACAACATCATGCATGTAAATATCATAAAAGCATATGCATGAAAGTATGAGAATATAATTAATGTGTGTCCCTCGCGACACATCGAAATCATGGAACCTGAGTGTCCAGCATCGACACTTGAAATATCATGAAACCCGTGTCCAGCATCGACACGTAAATCCCTATATATCTCAGGTGCTGCATCCTCAGATCGGCCCTCAGGCACCGCACACCCTAGTCGGCCCTCATATCCATCTCGCTTCTTCGGACGGTATCCTCCGGATAACCGCCGAGTCCAAATACTATTACCGGTAGGTAGTGCTCCCCTGCCAGGCTCACCGTCTAACAATACGAGTCTTCTTGCCTCGGGGTATCTCACCGGGTCCACCATGTACCCGCAGACGGTGCCTACCGCTCCTCGAATCGGGTTTCACATGCCACTCTCAGAACCGAGAAAACACATGGTGGACGCATTGAAATATCATATCAAGAGAAACTGGGTTTTTAAAACAATACATACTATCTTTTGAAATATCCACGGTTCTCAAATTCAGAAATTTCATGAAAACAACATATCTCAATGAGTATAATCATAAAGCATGATGTATGCGACATATAACAGAAAAGTAAGCATATCCGTATAGCATGCAACATGGAACAGTAATATGCACATATCAAGGGAAAATCGCTCTTTTAAATGAATCCAGTTTTAAAATATATCATGCGGTTCCCAAATCTCCAAAATCGAATGCAATATCGTATAGAGGTGTATATGTGTATGTACGCAAGTATGGACGTACAAATGTGTATGTCCGCAAGTATGGGTGTACAATATGTATGTATGCAAGTATGGGTGTACAATATGTGATTGATCATGTTTTGTTGTGTTTTGTAAAATGTATCACAATCAAAGAAGTTTATACTGCAATCAATTAACGGTGTTGATGTAGCGCGTTAATGAATACGGATCGTCCACTGAGATGTGTGTTTTGATCGATCTTGTTTTAGATGAGTCGAAATGAAAAAATAAAAGAAATTGCAAGAAAATTGATTCAAGATTTGTAAGTTTTCATTTCAAGAAACATAAAGAAATAAAGATCTAGAATTAAGAATCAAGAATTGTCCCAATCAATTTAGTTATCAAGATTTGTAGAATAGCTTGTAGGATTCGATTGAGTTAATAGTTAATTATGAATCTAATAATTCATAATCTTATCTATTGATAATTTGTAGCTAGATTGATGATTATGATGAAGATTAGGGATCTATTGGAGAAACTAGGGTTTCTCCTTCTATTCCTTGTCTTTTCAATCATGTTCATTCAGATCTAACCTCTATCAAAGAAAATCATCAATCGTTTGATCCCTAATTTGCAATGAAATAATCAAGAAGTTATTTCGCTCCAAATTAGGTCATCAACGATTATTTTTGCTAAAGTTCACAAATCTCATAAGAATTAAGACTAGTATTAAGATTTGATCATCATTAGATCTATCAATTCTCTCGAATTCTCCACAAGCGGAGATTTCACTCACACATCATGAAAATTAATGAATCAAAGATCAAGAAGTTTCATAACGCAAGAATGTAAAGAAAGCAAGAATTACAATTATCACCTTTATTAAATCGACGACTAGTTACACATTCCCTCAATTCAAGGTTACAAGATGTTGCTCTCGATCGCTCCTTTTGAAGAGGTAACTAGATCCGTCGAATTTCGCTCCGCTCGATCTCCGTGAGTCGTGGATCGTCGTGGATCTCTTGCTCGGATGAAGATTGGCTTCGCGGATAAAGGATCTATGGTTGCTTGCTTGATTTGCTTCTCAAAATGAATCTTGATTTGGCTTTGGATTTGAATTTGGGCTAGGGTTTTGATTTACAAGTTGTGTCACTCAACTTGTGGAAATTTGGCTTAATATTCAACCCTAATTGTGTAACCTCAAAACTCTAGATCTAGATCTCTTTTTATAACCACCTCATTTGAATCTTCCCTCCAAAGCTAGGTTGTTAGGGAGAGTCTTCTAGAAGAAGTTTGTTAGAGGGAATATTCTAGAATAAGGTATATTCTAGGATAAGGTTGTTAGGCCGAGCCTTCTGGATAAAGCCACGTGCTCTTTGAGAGTCTTCTGGAAGATGAAGCCGTTACAAGAAGCCACGTGGAGAAGTTTGAGTCGCTGAGGAGCTAACAATGCCGCGGATCCGCGGCGGATCGGCCAACTCGGCAGCGGATCCGCGGCCATGTTGGTGAGTTACTGCATGCAATTTCCAGTGATGTTCTTCTGTTGGCTTTATGGCACTTTCCTGATATCTAGAATATTTTTATACTTTCTTGTTTACTGCCAGATCACAAGTCTTGGACATGGTGTATTTTATCAACACTTTTAGAAGTTCTGGCTATTTACCTGGAGAATTTCCTGTATACAATCTCGAGACAAGGGTTAATATATACAGATCAATGCAAGTAGTAATAAACACTTAATTTCCCTTTAGAATGTCGATTATAACTATAAAACAGGTTATTTGGTATTTTCCAGATGAATTCGTAATTTATGTTATAATTACAATAAACACCTATATATGAATGATAAAAGTAGGGAAATTAACGTGTTGAGAATGCACTATTTTCGACTGATCAAATTCCTCCAAACTTAATTTTGGTCGTCTCGAGCAAACGTCTTTATTTAAAAAGAAGGAGAAAATAAAGAAAAAGAAAAACTAACTAGCACACTTTCGTAGGCAACACAATTGCACTGAGCACGTGCAACAAGCCTTTAAATCTCTACGTGTCCCTAGTAGGAGGAGTGTTGTCTCATGAGGGTTTTCAGCGGATTGCATCCACAAAATCCTATAATAAAAAGAAGACTGTGAAAGTTACATGTAAAGATAAGAACTGTAAAAGAAAGACTTTGAAAATTAGAGTTTCCAACTAATACTGGCTTTTCAGTTGCTATGAGCCCTATCTTAATAGTCATGAAAAAATGTTAGAAATCACATCATCCCTCAATAAAATATTGTCTTTATTCTTCATTCCTATCTTTCTTCCAAACGTCGATCATATACCCATACGTGTGTGTAATAGACATCCCTACACTCGGAGAATTCAATTCAAGCTATCATACTCTTGTCCATCCACCTCAGTACTTTTTAATCGGTGAATATTTAGATGATTTGCTCACACATTTTTCATACGACCGTTAATACTTCTTGAGGTACTAACCGATCGATTACTCATGTGCTTGCTTATTAGGCGTATTTAATATTTTCCTCGTCTTGCAACACCTAAGGCTTAGCAGTGACTCCCAAACCAGTTGGTCTAAGGCACTAGGTGATGAAGCACCCTCGCTATATTTTTTTATTGATGCCTTGGTGATAACAAAACCAGTGTTCATTTTTCTTCACCATTTTATATTTTTATTTTTCATTCATTATTTTCATCATACTTTGGCTTTTAGACAAGAGCATTTCAAGGTATCCTCTACTATCCCGAGTTTGAAGACGTGTGTAAATGCGTATAGTAGGGTATCAACGTTCAAATGTTTGGCTTCCAGAATATGAACTATTTTTCAGACTTATTTTTATCCTCAGATTAGTGACTTCTTTCATCTTACTAACCCTTGGGACAACGGCTCATAACTACTTATCACTAGTTTCGTTTAAGAAAACTTCTAACTTTCTAGGTTTTCTTAAATTTTCCCAATCTTTTGGATGTAATTTTTCACTATCTAATCTTTTATTATCTTATTTATGTACAAATTTTTTTTATATTTTTTTTATTATATGTTTTGTGCTTATGCAAAGTATGATGCAAAGTGATGCACAAATAAGCACAAACCACCCCCAAACTTATTTTCAACAGTGTCCTCACTGTTGCTATCTGTTAAAGCTCAGAAAACCTATAAGCTTGGGAGAAAAATTTGTTAAAGGGGACATGGAATATGATTGTGGAAAATCTCCCCCAAACATTTTTTTTTATTCATGTTTAAAAACTTTTTATGATTTTGTTTTATATATATATTTTAAAATTTATTTACAATTGACTCGCCTCCATTCTAAAGATGTGAAAAAATTACCAAGTCATGGAGGTGAGGTGGAGGAAAATTAGTCATTATAAAGCAGCTCCTGTAAAAACAGGAGCTCCTCCGAGGGGTCAGTGGAAAAATACGGTTTTAGTCTATGTCCATTCACTTTTAAAATTATACCATTTTCAACATTTTCTATCTCAACTGCCCCGTGCGGGTATACATACCGCACAACAAAAGATCCTTTCCACCGAGATTTTAGCTTACCCGCATGAAGATGGAGTCGTGAATCATAAAGAAGGACTTGTTGACCAGGTGTAAAAGTTTTTCTCAAAATATTTTTATCGTGAAATATCTTAGTCTGATTCTTTATAATTACAGCATTATCATAAGCTTCATCGCGGAGTTCGTTTAGCTCGTTTAATTGTAGCTTCCAAAAATTGCAGGCTTGATGTAAGTCAAAGTTAAGTTCTCTAATGGCCCACATTGTTTTGTGCTCAATCTCGACCGGGAGGTGACAAGCCTTACCAAACACTAATCTGTAAGGAGACATACCTAGATCGGTTTTATATGCAGTACGGAATGCCCAAAGAGCATCCGACAATTTGGTTGACCAATCTTTTCGATTTTTAGAAACTGTTTTCTCCAGAATTTGTTTGATTTGTCTGTTTGAAATCTCAGCTTGCCCCCTCGTTTGGGGATGATAGGGTGTGGAAAATTTGTGGATGATTGCATATTTCCGCATCAAAGTCTCGAAAGACCTATTGCAGAAATGTGTCCCGTTATCGCTAATGATAGCGCGTGGGTGTCCAAATCGCGAAAAGATGTTTTCTTTTAGGAACCTAATGACAACCTTTTTGTCATTAGTGCGACAAGGAATAGCTTCAACCCATTTCGAGACGTAATCAACCGCAAGCAATATGTACAGATTCCCAAAGGAGTTGGGAAAAGGACCTATAAAATCTATACCTCAAACGTCAAAAATTTCAACCGCTAAGATGGGTTGAACTGGCATATCATTTCTTCGGGAAATCCTACCCGTGTGTTGACACTGCGTACAGGTTTTGCAATGATTAAATGAGTCTTTGAACAAAGTCGGCCAATAAAAACCGCATTGCAAAACCTTCTCTGCCGTCTTTCGAGGACCGAAATGACCTCCACATGCCTGATCATGACAAAAAGATAGAACACTTTTGAATTCATCATTAGGGACACACCTGCGAATGATCTGGTCAGGACAATATTTAAACAGATATGGTTCATCCCAGTAAAAATGTTTTACTTAGGATAGAAATCGATGTTTGTCCTGTTTCAACCATTCACAGGGAATAAGTCCCGTAGCAAGATAATTCACAATATCCCCAAACCAAGGTTCAGTGGATACTTTCAAGAGTTGTTCGTTTGGAAAAGAATCATTGATCGGCAGGGTCACAGGTGAAGAAGAAATGCGTGACAGGTGGTCGGCTACAACGTTTTCACATCCTTTCTTATCTTTAATAACAAGATCAAATTCTTGTAATAGAAGGATCCAACGGATTAGCCTACATTTAGCATCCTTCTTCGCCAAAAGATATTTCAAGGCGGAGTGGTCAGTGTACACAACAATTGGTGAGCCAGTCAAGTAAGGCCTGAATTTTTCTAATGCAAATACAACTGCCAAAAGTTTTTTTTCGGTAGTTGTATAGTTAATTTGAGTATCATTCAGGGTCTTACTTGCATAATAGATCACGTGTGGCATCTTTTCAATGTGCTGTCCTATGACTGCACCAACTGCAAAATCTGATGCATCACACATAAGCTCAAAAGGGTGGTTCCAATCTGGAGATGATAAAACGGGGGTTGTAGTGAGAGAGTGTTTCAGTGAGTCAAAGGCTGCCTCACAATCCGAGTCAAAGTGAAAGGTTGTGTTCTTGGCCAAGAGAAGAGTTAAAGGTCTAGCAATTTTGCTAAAATCCTTAATGAATCTCCTGTAAAAGCCTGCATGGCCAAGAAAAGATCGTATATCCTTGACGCATTTAGGATGAGGTAGGTTTTGGATGACATCTATTTTAGCTCTGTCAACCTCAATGCCTTTCCATGAAATAATATGTCCAAGCACAATTCCCTCTTGGACCATGAAATGGCATTTTTCCCAATTCAAGGTTAAGTTCTTCTCTTTACAATGAGTAAGAACTGCGTCAAGATGAGATAGGCAGTCAGCAAAAGAATCTCCGAATATCGAGAAATCGTCCATGAAAATTTCCAGAAAATTCTCGACCATGTCCGAGAATATCCCCATCATACACCGCTGAAATATAGCGGGAGCATTGCATAACCCAAAGGGCATGCGACTATAAGCAAAAGTACCAAAAGGACAAGTAAATGTGGTTTTGTCTTGATCCTTTTTGGCAATAGGGACCTGGTTATAGCCAGAGTATCCGTCCATGAAACAGTAATATTCTCGTCCAGCTAAGCGTTCTAGCATCTGGTCAATAAAAGTTAGAGGAAAGTGGTCTTTCGTCGTTGCGGCATTGAGTTTTCTATAATCAATACATACATGCCACCCGGTTTGAGCGCGTGTCTGGATTAACTCATTTGCCTCATTTGTTAGAACCGTGATGCCAGATTTCTTAGGGACGACATGAATAGGACTTACCCATTGGCTATCGAAGATTGGGTAAATGATACCTTTGTCAAGGCATTTGACGATCTCTTTCTTCACCGCATCCTTCATGACGGGGTTTAACCGTCTCTGTGGTTCTCGGCTTGGCTTGGCTTCATCCATCAGATGTATGTGATGTTCTACAATCAAGGGACTAATCCCTTTGATATCAGCCATAGTCCAACCAAACGCCTGGCTATTAGATCTCAATACCGTCAAAAGTGCGTTCTCTTGCTCTGAGGCTAGAGAAGCTGATATGATAACAGGTAAAGACTCATTCTCACCTAAATATGCATATTTAAGGTGAGAAGGTAAAAGTTTGAGATCTAATGCTGGCGGTGAAACTATAGAAGGTGGGGTCATCAATGACATTCAGAGTCAAGGAGAAGCTCGTAGCCTGCATAAGATACAAACTCGGAAGGTGAAGAGTCAAGAGTTTCAGACTCAAACGTGGAAATTGTGTCCTCACTAAGATATGAAAGATCAAACATTGATGTGCTAGTGTCGTCGAGATCTTCAAAGCAAAGTTCATCAACTTTGTAACTTTCGGGAGCAATCTCGTGGACAGAACAGATATCAAGTATATGAGCAGAGGGTTCAGATGGATGACTTCCAATTTTATAGATGTTCAGTTCAATTGTCATTTTTCCAAAAGAAAGGTTCATTGAACCGTTTCGACAATTAATGACAGCATTGGAAGTGGCAAGGAATGGTCGACCCAGAATAACCGGAATTTGGTTCTGTGGGTTTGCTATAGGTTGTGTATCGAGAACAATAAAGTCCACAGGGAATATGAATTTCTCGACTTTTATCAACACATCCTCCAGTTCACCCCTAAGTTTGGTGATTAAACGGTCTGCCATTTGAAGAGTGCAATGAGCTGGTTTCAACTCTCCAATCCCTAACTGCTCGTAAACAGAATATGGAAGCAGGTTAACACTTGCGCCAAGATCAAGTAAAGCACGGTTAATGTTTTTACCCCCAATAGAAATCAATATTGTAAGACATCCAGGGTCCTTACGTTTCTTTGGTAACTGTGGGTTAAAAGCAGTGCTAACATTATTAGTCATGAAGACCTTCTTCGGCACTTGAGTCACAAGTCTTTAAGAATTTTCGCATAAGCGGGGACTTGTTGAATAGCATCTAGAAGAAGGATGTTGATGTTAACCTGTTTGAACATTTCCATAATCTTCTTCTAATGTAGACTAGATTTGTTACCCCTTAACCGATTCGGATAGGGAGCTTTAGCAATCATAGCTGGGTCCATCATTGGAGAAGGTGGTGTGTGTAGAACTGATCCCAGAGTAGGAGTGGGGATCGTCTTTGGTGGAGTAGAAGAGGTATGCTGAGGTGTCGAGCCTTGAGGAAAACGAAGAATAGGCACGGAAGAAAATGGTGGGGTAGATAAAGTAGGTGTAGAAGTAGAAGTAGATGTAGAAGGAAAAGTCTCAGCCGGGGTATTATTGATTAATTCTTCATGATTATCAATATATTCCCCAACATGATTGTTCAGCACTCTTCCTGATCTCAACGTTGTGATGGCATTCACATTGTAGTGTTGTGAATGCCCAGGGTTTGGTAAGGGTTGAGACGGAAGTTTCCCTTTCTCTCTAGCACTCATTTCGGCATTTATTCGTTCAATTTGTGCTTCCATTGATTTAATACTCTCACTATGGGAGTCAGAGTTTTTCTGGATTTTATCGACAGAAGTCTTTATTTCAGCCGAAACTTGCATGAAATTTGTCAGAAGCAAATTCATGGTTTGTGCGAGTGAAGATGATTCATCAGTACCGGTTAACTGCAAAGAACTAGACGGTGCAGAAGTGTTGACCGGATTTTAAAAGTTTTGTGATTTATAGGGGTGCTGAGTCAGTTGAAGTGGTTGCTGTTGTCGTGGAGGGACCCTTTGGAAATTATTTTGGTTTGGAACCGTGTTTTGAGTTTGTTGTTGGTTCCAAGCAAAGTTAGGGTGATTCCTCCAACCATGATTATAAGTGGAAGAATACGGATCGTTTCTAGGTCTCTGTTGTAAAGCAGTATTGGTATGCTCTTGACCTTGAAATGGAGAATTTAATGGACATTCTTCCGTAAGATGAGATGGATCAGAACAACATCCGTATACAGTTTTGGAAAGTGACATCTGATTTAGGGATGCTGATAAAAATTTGTGTTCCATAGCTTCGAGTTTCTTTTGCATTGCTGCCATTTCAGCTCTAACTCCTATGAAAATATCAAGTTGATGAATTCCACCCCTAGACAATGACTGGTTTATACTCTCCCACTGTAAAGATTTTTCAACGAAATCTTCTAGACATGTCCAGGCTTCACCATCATCTTTAGTCATGAAGATGCCTTGACACATGGATTCAAGGTTCTGTTTTGTTGTAGGATTAATGCCCTCATATATGATTTTACACAGATCCCATCTAGGAATTCCGTGATGAGGACATTGAACTAACAGATCCTTGAAGCGTTCAAAACACTTCGAGAATGGTTCATTTGGAAGCTGGGTAAATTGATTTATTTCGCTACGAACTCGAGCTGTTTTATGATTAGGGTAGAATTTCTTAAGGAATGCTGTTACGAATTCTCTCCAGTTCGAAATGGAATGTGCGGCTATGTTATAAAGCCACTTCTCGGCTATATCATACAAAATGAATGGGAGAAGACGTAATCTCATAGCATCCACAGAAAGCTGTGAAGTACCCATTATTGCGCATACATTTTCAAATTTAGTAATAAAGACATATGCGTCTTCAGATTCGAGACCGTGATATTTTGGTAGAAGATTGATGTATTGGGGTTTTATTTAGAAATTGTCCCCATTAGCTGGTGAAATGGTGAGACAGGTTGAAAGAGGACCTCGCATAGGGTAGCATCTCTCTTGGAGAGAGATGCGGGGAGGGGTCTGCGCACCTGCGGACGGTGGCAGAGTAGTGGTAAAGAAGTTCGATGGAGAACCGTCCATCGAAGTGGGTGTGGTAGTGGGTGTAGAAAAAGAAGATGTAGAAATACCGACTTCGGAGTCGATAGGAGGAACGTGGACAAGACGGGCACTAGAATCCCGTGTCCAGCCGAGCATGCACTAAATGGTTTAGTACAAGTGGCAGCGTTAAATGATAATTAAGGAAAAGATGAGTTTGGTGTTTGGTTTTGAAAAATACGGATTTTTGAAAAATACACACAAACAATGCATAAGCAACCCTAAATCTAGTGGTCACCTAGGTCAAGTCGCTAGACCGCTCCTAAACTTCCAGAAGACAAGTCGCAAGATAGATCCTCTACCGCCTCTTTGCCCCTTCTGTGGCCAGGTAAGTGCCAGGTAAGTGGGAGGTTCTCCACTACGTAAGTAGTGGGCCTAATTAAGTAACCACTTGCCTTAGACACATTTGCCTAGACACCACAAAAGAAACACGGATAAGCAATAGATTACCCACGACCTCTTTCTGTCCTAAGTGAGCGTGACGGTCCTTAGAGTCTTGTCTATATATTTTTTAGTTAATGAGGGTGATGCGGATGCAAGTTTGTGATTTTTGGGGCTTAGGACGGGTAATGAAATCCCGACCTAATCTGAATTTTGGTCGTGCCCCTTAATTTCCGTGTTAAAAAATGCAAACAACCAAGATCAAACACGCAACAATTTTTCATTTTGCGGCGCTGCGAATTTTTGCAATGAAACCTGCAGAAATTGGTTAATGGACAGAGCAGAGAGGAGATAAGAAAGTCAGAGATGGACCTAAGAAGTTTGGTGCACTGAAACCCTAACTTCACCGCGGTTCCGCCGCAATAAGCCAATAATGCCGCGGATGCGCGGTGTGATGATGAGATCTCTGCACAGAAATTTGTGCAAATGCTCCTGTTCACTCACTGAACTCCCTGAGATGCTCTGAAAATTTTTCCTCTCGCTCTACAGATTCCAGATCTCCTTACAACAAATCACAACAAATCGTTAAGCGCTTGTTACGAATTTTGACCTAAAAAATAGATGGAATAATAAATTTTCCAACTCAAATTACAAAAACGAACAAATTAGCACACGATCCCCGGCAATGGCGCCATTTGATTGATCATCTTTTGTTGTGTTTTGTAAAATGTATCACAATCAAAGAAATTTATACCGCAATCAATTAACGGTGTCGATGTAGCACGTTAATGAATACGGATCGTCCACTGAGATGTGTGTTTTGATCGATCTTGTTTTAGATGAGTCGAAATGAAAAGATAAAAGAAATTGCAAGAAAATTGATTCAAGATTTGTAAATTTTCATTTTAAGAAACATAAAGAAATAAAGATCTAGAATCAAGAATCAAGAATTGTCCCAATCAATTTAGTTATCAAGATTTGTAGAATAGCATGTAGGATTCGATTGAGTTAATAGTTAATTATGAATCTAATAATTCCTAATCTTATCTATTGATAATTTGTAGCTAGATTGATGATTATGAAGATTAGGGATCTATTGGAGAAACTAGGGTTTCTCCTTCTATCCCTTGTTTTTTCAATCATGATCATTCGGATCTAACCTCTAGCAAAGAAAATCATCAATCGTTTGATCCCTAATTTGCAATGAAATAATCAAGAAGTCATTTCGCTCCAGATTAGGTCATCAACGATTCTTTTTGCTAAAGTTCACAAATCTCATAAGAATTAAGACTAGTATTAAGATTTAATTATCATTAGATCTATCAATTCTCTCGAATCCTCCACAAGCGGAGATTTCACTCACACATCATGAAAAATAATGAACAAAGATCAAGAAGTTTCATAACACAAGAATGTAAAGAAAGCAAGAATTACAATTATCACTTTTATTAAATCGACGACTAATTACACATTCCCTCAATTCGAGGTTACAAGATGTTGCTCTCGATCGCTCCTTTTGAAGAGGTAACTAGATCCGTCGAATTTCGCTCCGCTCGATCTCCATGAGTCGCGGATCTTCATGGATCTCTTGCTCAGATGAAGATTAGTTTCGCGGATAAAGGATCTATGCTTGCTTGCTTGATTTGCTTCTCAAAATGAATATTGATTTGGCTTTGGATTTGAATTTGGGCTAGGGTTTTGATTTACAAGTTGTGTCACTCAACTTGTGGAAATTTGGCTTAATATTCAACTCTAATTGTGTAACCTCAAAACCTTAGATCTAGATCTCTTTTTATAACCACCTCATTTAAATCTTCCCTCCAAAGCTAGGTTGTTAGGGAGAGTCTTCTAGAAGAAGTTTGTTAGAGGGAATATTCTAGAATAAGGTATATTCTAGGATAAGGTTGTTAGGCCGAGCCTTCTGGATAAAGCCACGTGCTCTTTGAGAGTTTTCTGGAAGCTGAGGCCATTACAAGAAGCCACGTGGAGAAGTTTGAGTCGCTGAGGAGCTAACAATGCCGTGGATCTGCGGCGGATCGGCCAACATGGCCGCGGATCCGCGGCCATGTTGGTGAGTTACTGCATGCAATTTCCAGTGATGTTCTTCTGTTGGCTTAATGGCACTTTTCTGATGTCTGGAATATTTTTATACTTTCTTGTTTACTGCCAGATCACAAGTCTTGGACTTAGTGTATTTTATCAGCACTTTTAGCAGTTCTGGCTCTTTTACCTGGAGAATTTCCTGCACACGATCTCGAGACAAGGGTTGATATATACAAATCAATGCAAGTAGTAATAAACACTTAATTTCCCTTTAGAATGTCGATTATAACTATAACACAGGTTATTTGGTATTTTCCAGATGAATTCATAATCTGTGTTATAATTACAATAAACACCTATATATGAATGATAAGAGTAGGGAAATTAAGATGTTGAGAATGCACTATTTTCGACTGATCAATATGCATGTACGCAAGTATGGGTGTACAATATGTATGTATGCAAGTATGGGTGTACAATATGTATGTACGCAAGTATGTCATGCAAGGAGTCATATCCTGATGCAGCGATTCTACTGTGTAAGTGACATAGCAATTATCGATGATGAAATGTGTGAGCCGGCCAATCTGTGTAAGTGTAGTATACGCATCATCGATAATGGTGTAGGTGTACTAGCACAGGTATATATATGATGCACTAAGAATGACATGAACGTAGCATAAAGTAAATCGTATGCGATTGCTGACAGGTATACGTATCTAACATGACCGAATCGGTGAATCAATCAATCGGCATCCAGCCTTACAACATCACGTACAGTATAATCTATCGTACGGCATCCTCTAGTCAAGGTATGGATCAAACATCAAGCCCAACTCATCACGTACGGAAAATCATCGTACGGCGGCAATAAACCATCGGAGATCCTATCCTCCTATATGACAAAGTGGGGTACGGACCTAACGCCTTGTACGGCCTATCATTCATGATTCACAACATGAACACACATATATATCCATATACCTATGTCCCAAGTCACATCCATAACAATCTCATATCAGGGGACTGGCAAGGTATCAATCCTCTCAATCGACCCGCATCCGTATACCAACATATCATCATATCACACGCCAAATCGTATTCTCTTTTCATCGCATTTATATCTCACATAAGGTCAATTTACAATTACATTCTACCTTTACTATAAGCATACGTATCTAATCTAACATACACACCCGAACCATACAATCAGTTTTTAAAAGATGCAAATCGTAGTTTTGAAAGTAGGGGCTACGGTGTTTTTAAGGAAAAGATATCATTTGAAAATCCGTAACGTCCCTCAAGGTATCTGTTTAAAAGATGCATACGATTCTTCCGTTTGGAAATAGGTATGGTTCGGATGACACATTTACGTCGGCTATCTAGTTTTATAGTACCCTAAACGGCAATATCATCAAACATCATCCTCAAATCCCGTCATCACATATTAGTCGTATCATATCACTTCTAACTATCCTTTAGTTTCTAATATGGTTTCTCTAAATATCTTTTAACTCTATCTATAGTTTTTTATTAAAGGTTCCCTTAACTATACTCTCTATATAAATCGGTTTCCATCAAAATTTGCGGGGGTGCTATACTCCATCCACCCGACTTCCCCCGTAGATATAGATCTACTCACCTTGATCCTTGTCTACCGAAGTCGATGACGCCATGCTCCGTCGTCTCGGAATCTACGCGAAGGGACCTACAATAACACACAATCGCAATCGCTTATTCAAATCGAATCCGGAAACCAAAACAGCACACAGATCGCCTATAGGTTAGAACCTATAGGCCACGTATGCAAAACCAACCAATTATCCGTTGTCGTTGATGTACGAACATCCAACAACCAAAAACAATACCAAATATCAAAACCTAGCATTCAAAATACTGAAAACACAAAAACAACAACATAGGAAAACCACTCCCAGATTCCACCCTACGCCAAACTAGAACATTTTGCATATAGGGTTAGTCTAGATATCTGATAAGGAAGCTATGGTCCAAAAATCCAACAAAATTGCCTCGACATGGCCGCAATTTGTGGCCAATAAGCTTAAATCCGCGGCCAAATTAAGGGGGTAAGGGCTCAGGTTTCAGGGGGTGATTCATGGTTTCCTTCACGTCTCATGGTTAAGAGAACTTCTTTTACAATGGTCTCGGGTCATCCCAGATCTCTAAATACCATCACAAAAACCACAAAAACCCGATATCGACGAATCTAAAGTTCGTATTTTGGGGTTTTGGTCACTGGTCCAGGTCAAGAATTGGTCTCTAGGGTCTTGTAACAGCCACTAGGCATCACCCAATCCACATAACAGTCAAACCCTTCTCTAGGGTTTTCTAACTTCACAACAACCAATCCAAATCAACTTCTAAACTAATTAGAATACAAGAAAACTCAAAACTAACTAAATGGAAGAAGCTATACCTCATGGGTGCAACTCAAGAAAAACCCTAACTTCCCAATGTCATCAAAATCCAACTTTGCTTGGTCCATTGCGATGAGGGTGAGGAGGTGATCATTTTTTGTGAAAGGGGTATATGGTTTTGAGGAGTATTTTGAGATGGGTCATGAGGGTAGATGATGGAGCTTGAAGATGAAGAAGGAGATGAAAAAAATGGTGGGGGGGAGGGAGGGATGAACGGGGCAGCACTCTCCCTCTCTCTCTTTCTCACTCTCATTCTCTCTCCTAGCATGGCCTCAACATCATTATGTCCCCCCTTTCTCTCCTTAAGTCATCATGACACCTTTTCCCTTTTCTTTTCTTTTCTCACCAAAAATAAAACCAACCATAACTAAAACAACACAAAGGAACCATGTAGCCAAATAAAACATGTCATGGTGCACTAATCATGAAAAGCTATAGAAATACGGATTTGGCTTAATCGCGATTAGCGGTGCACTAATCGGGTTTTTATCCAAACTGCATATAATCAATTTGAAAAATACCAAATTCTTTAAATATATTTTTAAATGAATAAATCATTTTAATCTCCATTTATTTCACAATTATTGGTATATATTTATACTCTTTTTCGAAAACCCCAATTTCGCAAATCGGCAGTTTTCGAGAAATATACTATTTTAATATTAAATTCCAAAAATAATATTTTATATTTTCTGAATTGTTACAGTCTTATTGTATTCGTATTTTTCGAAATAAAGATGCGGGTATGTATATACGGATAAGGGGCATTCTTGTAATTTATTACAAGATTGTTTTCTAGAAGATTGCACCTTATTTTGTTTATTAACCATTTAGGTTAAATGGTTAATTGAGGTGGAGGGATGAGTTTGCTTAGCTTTAATTCAATGCTTTATTTAGTGACTCATAGTGATGACTCATGGGGTGACTCATTGGATAACTCATTATACACTATTCTTGCATGTTTGATTGTTTTGTTTTTGGTGTGAGATAATTTGTGAACATGAGAGATATTTTTTCTTGAGTTGCTTTATTCTACTCTCACATGCTCACAAGTCTTAGCGATTATTCTTTCTTGCTTTGCTCAAGTTTCACACTCTCATCTCTCATGGTTTCTTCTTCTTCCTCCACCATTGCAACATTTCAGAAAATATAAAATATTATTTTTTGGAATTTAATATTAAAATAATATATTTCGCGAAAACTATTCGATTTGCGAATTTGGGATTTTCGTAAAATGGTATAATTATATATCAATATTTGGAAAATAATGGAAGATTAAAATGATTTATTCATTTAAAAAGATATTTATTGGATTTGGCATTTTTATAATTAATTATATGCAGTTTAAATAAAAATTGATTAGTGCACTACTAATCACGATTAGGCCAAATCCGCCTTTTTAATTAGTCATGGCTAGTACACCATGACATGTTGCTTGTTTGTTTCATTTTAATTGTGCTATGTGTTTGGTTTTAATTGAGTGGGGGAAAAAGAAAAAAAAGAAAAGAAAAGATAAGAGAGAATAATTGAGGAGAGAGAGGGGGGGACCCATGATGGCATGGCATGCCACATAAGAGAGTGAGGGTGAGAGAGAGAGAGAGACTTTGACCTCATTATTTTCCCTTCATCTCCTTCTTCATCTCTTCCTCCACCTCCTCTACCCTCATGTTTCATCTCCAATCCTTCACCAAAACCCTATACTCTTTTCATTAAAAATGATCCCCACCTCATCCTACACCCTATGGACCTTTCAAGATTGGATTTTGAAGACTTTGAGTAACTCAAGAAAATTCTTGAGTTGCCAAATGAGGTAATTCCTACACTTCTAGTTTAGATTTTTAGTTTCCTAGCACCCTATAGTAGTTTAGAGTTAAATCGATTTTGATTAGCGAGGTTTGGAAATTCCAAGAGTGGGTTTGGGTGATTGTGTGGACTTGTGATGTTTAGTGGCTGTTTACAAGACCCTAGTGTTGATTTTATGGCCTAGAATACGGAATAGAAACCAAAATACGAACTTAGAAACTTTCCGTGTCGGTTTTGTGACTTTTTGGAAGTCTGCAGGGAATCTGGAGCAACCCGGGACCTTTATGAAAAAATCAAAATATACATTAACCTAGTTAGACCAATAGGAGACCACCGCGAGAAGATGATGCCCAAACTCCAATGCAAGGCCGGCGGGGGCGGTTACTGTAGCCAATAGGCCGGCCAAAATTTGGGGAATTGTGCTGTGGTTTTGGCTATAGCTCACATACCTTATAACATAGCTACTGTATTTTTCTTTTTGTCCCAGATTACCTGAGTCAAAATCTGGGAGCATATTGGGATGGTTTTTGGTTATGTTTTCCAAGATTGGAATTCTTGGTTTTAGTATTTGATATTGTATTTGGTCGTTGGATGTTTGTACGTCAACGATGAGGGTTGTTTGGTTCTTTTTGCATGCGTAGGCTATAGGTTCTAACCTATGAGCGCACCGTGTGCTGTATCGGTTTTCCGGATTTGGTTTTCATATGTGGCGATATGTGTTGATTTGTAGGTACGTTCGCGTGGATTCCGAGACGACGAAGCACATCGACTATGACTGAACAAGGAGTTCCGCAGGTGAGTAGATTTATATCTACGGGGGAAGTCGGGTGGATGGCGTATAACACCCCCGCAAATTATAATGGAAACCGATATATATAGAATATGGTTAAGGAAACCATGTTAGAAACTTATGGATATGGTTAAAGAATTAGTAGGAGACAAGATATACCACGACTTAAGGTTATAGTGTATGGTTTAGTGTGACATGATATGATAGAAATGATGTCTCGAATAGATATATAAGGATGTAAAACGTGAATGTGAATCACGATATATATATATATAATGAAAGAGAATCAGTATGAGATTATAGTGGCATGTTATGAGGTTCATAAATATGATAAGAGATTAAGAAGATGACTTGATGTGAGATATTGATGTGATGAAATGAGTATACGATGAGATATAATGACTTGGTTTGATATGTCATTATACGGATGCGAGTCGATATGAGATAATTGATACCTTTGTCGGTCCTATGATATGAGATTGATACGGATATGACCTGGGATATAGGTATATAGATATATATAATGTTGTGAATCATAAGTGATATGCCGTACGAGACGTTAGGTCCGTACCCTCCTTGTCATATAGGTTGATAGGATCCCTAATGGTTTAATGCCGTCGTACGATGGATACCATACGTGATGAGTTTTACTTAATAATTGATCCATACCCTTGACTTTAGGATGTCGTACGATGGATTATACCGTATGTGATGTTGTGATGCTGGATGCCGATTGATAGATTCACCGACTCGGAGATGTTATAGATATCTAATCCCTGTCTACACCGCTTAGTTTAGCCTTTACGTAAATGTTAGATTAGATACGTATACCCTATAACATTTGCGTACGATGTACTTATTGGTACGTTCATGATATTCTCATTACATTACATATACCTGTGCTATTACACTTACACCATTATTGATGATGCGTATGTTACACTCACACTGATTTGCTGGCTCACACACTTCATCATCGATAATTGCTATGTCACTTATACAGTAGAATTGCTACATCATGCTATTGCTCTTAATTGTTCAGTACTGTTACATGACTCTTTGGCATGATATACTTGCTATGCTCACATCATTATACTATGTTGCATGATATACTGATATGCTCACATTTCTGTCATATGTTTGCATTTATCATACTTTATGATTATACGCATTGAGATGTTGTTTTCATGAGATTCCGGATTTGAGAACCGTGGTTATATTTCAAAAGAAAGTATGTATTGTTTTAAAAACCCGGTTTCTCTTGATATGATATTTCGATGCGTCCACCATGAGTTTTCTTGATTCTGAGATTGGTATGTGAAACCCGATTCGAGAAGCGGTAGGCACCGTCTGTGGGTACATGGTGGATCCGGTATGGTACCCTGGGGCAAGGAATGATTTTCATAGTGTAGACGATGAGCCTGGTAGAGGGAGCACTATCTACCGGTGATTGGTTGGACCCGGCGGTTATCCGGAAGATACCGGCCGGAGTAGTGAGATGGATATGAGGGCCGATCAAAATATGCAGCGCCTGAGATGAGATAGATTTGAGGGCCGATCTAAGGATGTGGCGCCTGAGGTATGAGGATTTACGTGTCGATGCTGGACACGGGTTTTCATGATGTTTCGAGTGTCGGTGTTGGATACTCAGGTTCTATGATTTTGATGTGTCGTTGATAGACACACGTAGTTGATATCCTCATACATACAGATATACGTTTTCATGATATGATTTGTGTCATTGATAGACACACGTTGGTTGATATCCCCATATTTACATGCACATGTTTTCATGTGGTTTGTGTCATTGATGGACACGTGGATGATATCCGCATGCATACAGGCATTGATTATATTGTTGGCATATATGCAGACACGGTCATCCTAGATATCATAGTATTACCTTCATGATATAGTTGACCTAGGAATCGTTGTTTTATTCGATTTCTACCTGCTGATATTTTCTACTCACGAGTTGGCAACACACCCCCATTGCGCCACAGTTCTTGCAGGTTTGACCGCGTGGATCAGTAGCGGTATCGCTGGCACATAACTTGCTTTCGGGTGATTTGCTTTGGTAGGTGGTACATATTGGATCGTGCCACTCTTGTATTTATTATTCCTGTTGTATCTAGTTAACTCCATCAATCAGAAATTAGTATTTGTATAAGTAGTAAGACTTAGAAGAGACTTGTGGTTGCAAGCCTTAGAGCGATGGGTTATATGTTCACTTGGTGGGTTGATGTCTTGCTTTATTCATTATTCTTTGTGTTGATCTTCGCCGTTGGGCATCGTATACATATATTGACTTGCGTGGTTGTGATTCCGCCGATTAGCGAAGAGTTAGCTCCCGCTTGGGGATGCCTTTTATATTATCATGTATATGTGGTTTTGGATCAAAATATACAAGGGAGGTGCTGCCCAAATTTTTAAAAGACGAAACATGTTTTTTCAACTAATATAATCCACTTGCATTTTCATGTTCCATTATCTAAGCATTTAAAGAAAACTTATGATTTCATCATACCTTTATTTCAAAACTTCACCTCTTTTATTTTCTTAAAAAGGTTTAGATTTCTGTGCTTCAGCTTACTTAATTTACGTTGCGCCTTTAGACGTTGCGTGATTTAAGTGACGGTCACGAACTAAATTTCGGGTCGTGACAACCATAATCCTTTCATGTGTTGATAAACCTAGGGTGTTTAGAGACAAATTAATCCATCATTAGATTCTACGTCTTCTAGGCTATCAAGTTTTGCAAACTAGATACCCTAGTTACTTCGGTTATGAAGTAGGAGCTCGATTCATAGACTCTCGGGTGGATCATCTTCGATGGAGGGAGACCGGCAACCAAACTTGATCATGGTGGCCACTAGGAGCTTGGGAAGCTTGTTAAAGACCGAAGGACACGGATCATTCGGTATAACATCTCAACTCCTTTAATAGCTTGCTAGATTTAGGGTTAATGGTCGATCCGTATTCGGGGGTTATGGTAGCGCCAGTTTCATAAATTTTTGTTCCGCGTTCGGCCACGGTTTGATGGCCAGGGCGCTGCCATAACCCAACATGGTATCAGAGCCAACTCTTTAACCTTAATCTAGCTTGTTCTTACGTGGTTAAAATATCAATCGAGCAAAATTCCCGAAATCACGATTTCATTTTACCCAGTTCTGCCAATTTTCTAAACCGTTCAAAAAATTATTTCCAGAGTCTCAAAAATTCGTGCAGAGTATTTTAGAAAACTACAAGAAAATTGGGCACATGAACTTATTAAGTTTAGTATTCTCTTTTTTATACCCTTGTTGTGTGTTGGGTTGGATTGGGTTGACTGGGGAACCTTGTCTTTGGAATTGTTGGCTAGTGTTGCCTTAATTCCATTGTAAATTAGGGTGGTTCCTCCATCCTTGATTATAAGTTTGAGAATAAGGATTATTATTATTATTTTGATATGGAGCATTGAAGGTTTTTTAACCTTGAGGACCGCACGCAAGGGGACATTCTTCAGAAAGATGGAAAGAGTCTTAAGAGTTTATGTAAGGAGAGGGTTTGCTAACTTGGTGGACGGGGATGGTTGTAGTTAATAGCTTTTCTATTGATTTTCTTATTGCTACTAACTCGGCTTGCATCCCTATAGAAGCTTCAACTGCGTGTAACCCTTCCTTAGATGTGATCGAACCTTTCTCACTAGTACTCTCTCATTGCATGGTTTTATCAGATAATTCTTCTAGAAATTTCCATGCGCCGTCTTCCTTTTTCATCATAAAGTCTCCTTGACACATCGACTCTATCATAAGTTTAGACTCTATACCATCATACACTATCTAGAATAATTCCCACTTAGCTATATTGTGATGTGGGCATTTAATAAGAAGGTCTTTACAACGTTCAAAATATTTTCAAAAAGATTCTCCGGTTTTTGTGAAAATGTCCTAATTTCATTCCTGAATTTAGCGGTTTTAAAATGTGGGTAATTTTTTTAAGGAAAGCTTTAGTAAACTCCTCCCATGTGCGAATAGTATTGGTCAGCACACTGTAAAGCCAATACTTAGTTTATCAGTGAGGGCAAATGATATTAATCTAAGTTTTACAGCATCTTGATTTAACTGATTCAATTTGAACAATTGGCACACGTCCTCAAATTCCTTTATAAAGACATTGGCGTTTTCCGATTCTAGACCGTGGAATTTGGGAAGTGAGTTTATGAAATCAGGTTTAATTTTATAGTTACCGACAGCAATCGGTAAGACTTGTTGGCTATAGCGCCATCAAGGCAATTATTGTAATCACAGGCAGGCGATTATGATGATTAAGGGAGGACTTATATATGTAGAATGGTCTTACTCGAGATGATAATATACTATCGGGTTCATCTCTATCATTATGTACATGTATAATATGGTATTACAGATCATTATTACATGTTGATAGAGCCCATATGATTCTTTCTTGACTGCTAGGGTTATTATGGCGATCACAGTTATGAGAACTAGGTAGTCTATAAGCAAATTCTTAAATGTTCCTAGTCGTGGGAATATCGAGAATGGGTATTGATATTCCAGAGTGGACTAGTGTATACGTTTCTTGATCCCGATGAGGAGCGATGGCCGGTCTCACAACCATTGGTGTCAATTAGTCACCAAAGATAGTATACAGGTGCTCATTGAGTTATGAGTTACACTGGACGGATTTTGATCGGACGGTTGATAATGCTAGCGGCTTAGGATTAATCCGGATTATTAAATCAAGTTTTGATTTAATAATTTATATATATATATTTTTAATATATGTATTCTAGTATTATTGTTCACTATTCATTTTCTCTCTTGGCTATTCGTATTTTTATACGGATACACGCATATATATTTCGATACGTATACCAGGTTGTATTCCGTATTTACACGGAATTTGTTCTAGAAGATGGACATCTCATTTGTGAATATTCATTTATGAATATTCATAAAATGAGGTAGAGAATGAGGTGGTATTGAGCATAGTTGAAGACATGTAGAGAGGAATGAACTTCATTAGTTTATTACAAATGTTGTAAGATTTTTTATTTGCGTGGTTGTAAAAAATATGAAGCCATTCTATTATTCTTCATTCATTCTCTCATGCTTTTTCTACACTTGCTCATGGCTAAGTTTCTTAACCTTCTCCTCCTTCTTTTTTGCTTACTCTTTTGATCTTTAGATTTGAGAGAAAATTATAGTGGAATATTCATACATCCCCACTCTCCATTCCTAGCGAGCTTGTAGCGTCGGTTGCTTCACTAGGTGAGGCTGAAGCTTGGATCAATTTTCTCAGGTGGATCATTTTTGGCAAAGGAGGACCGACTTGCAAGCGCGATCCGGAGCTCTTGAGAGCATACTAAAGTCCAATCCAATTGGAGCAAATGAAGACGCTACAAAGGTTATGATTTCTATCTCGTTGTTTTTCAAGTTTAGGTGTTTGGTGTAGATTCTTAGGTGTTAAGTTTCTAGCGCCATGAAATTTTTGTTTTTAGATTCCGCATTAGCCGTGGGTTAATGGTGAGGGCACTAGGAACTTTTAAGATTCACACGTCACTAGACATCTCAAGATTAAATCAAAAAACCGTTAGATTACCTACAAGCTCTTCTTATCCTATTGAGAGCGATATGTCCTTAGGAGCTGAAGTCTAGATATTTTTTAAAATTACTATAAGTCAATGCAGATGCTCAGTTGTGATTTTTGGGGCCTAGGAAGGGTGATGAAATCCCTACCTAATCTAGATTTGGGTTGTTTCCCCTTAGAATTTTTTTAAATATGCAATACAATCTAAAATCTAAATCTAAATCTAAACTAATTTTTTTTATATATGGCGTAAAGAATCCTGCAAAAATCAGTTAGTTGGAATCAAATCGAGATTTTGGGAAGAATAAGATCTTACCTAGATTTGCCTCATGTTCGTCTCGATCTTCTCTTCCAGTAATTTCGTCTCGATTTCTGAAATTTTAAATAGAAATTTTGCAGAATCAAATGCACTAAAAGAAATCTAATTTAACCTAAATAAAAAACTAAAAATTGAATTTAAAAGTAATTAAACTACACCTCCCCGGCTACGGCGCTAAAAACTTGATAGGATTTTTATAGTCTCCAAATTTAACCGTAAGTATACAGCTTATCGCAGCCGTACTTGAGTATCGTTCCCATAGAGAAGTGTGTTAACTAGTTTTAAACTAAATTAAAGAAAATAAAGAAATTTAAAAGGTTGGTTTTTATAAAGAGAAAAGTCTAGGGTTTTGTATTGTTTTATCTTCTAGGGTTGGTTTAAAAGATAATTCTTCTTTTCTAGATCTATGTTTAATATATTTTATATTAATTAAACAAAAGCATAGGTTATATTAATTAGATTTAAAAATAACCTATCAATTATTAAAACATCATTTAGAAACTATATCAAACATCTATGTTTCTAATTAATTAAAAGTACCATAGGTTTAATATTCGAGTAACAGTATTAGGTAGCTAATTTATACTATTATTTTATTGAATTAACCTAGAACTCTTTAATTACCCATGTTGGATTTATTATAATCTAATTATTTTCATACCGTCCCTAATTAGATTCTAGTTTTTCGAACCGTCATTTGCCTAATGAGTTTTTAGGTGTATCATCAATCCCTAAATCTAATTCAAAACGTCAATTATCCCTATAAGATTTAGTTTATATGATGAAAACATAAAAAGAATGGAATTAAATCAAAAGAAACTTCATAAATTGAGCATAAGAAAAGAAGAGTTTGAAAACGTCCAACCACTAAACAACACAAACCCTAGAATGAAATTAAGTACTCATCATGATTAAAGATAAAAGAAGTTTTATTGATAATGAAATACTTACAAATACGATTGATCTCCCTCAATAAAACCCTAAGTTGAAGGCAATGAGAGAGACATGAAACCCTAGGGCTATACAGGTGCTTATATAGGGCTGAGAAAGTTTGGAGAACAAGTAATAAAAGATACAAGAGAATCAAACTTGCTAACAACTATGAAAATCTAATCAATAAGAATCTAATTGTTCTGTTGGATGCTGTTGCATGCCTTCAGAATTTTCGAAAGATGAAACCCTACATCTCATATTAATTTATATGGAAATACGATCGTGCCCATAAAAATCTAATCGAACAGCCCAAAATAGACCGTTGATCCGCCGTCGTTTGACTAGATGCACCGTTGATCTGCCGCCGTTTTATGGTGTCGTGTCTCTAGTTTTTTGTGTGTTTTCTTCGCTAATTTAGAGGGATTTTGAGCATATAATATCTTGAATATCTCGCTGTCTTTTTGTACTTGCGTAGATCTCCAAATTGTCCTCAAATTTGGTATATAATTAGACAGGTTGATTTATTTCTTTTGATTTGATTTGATTTCTCCAACTGATTTGTTGTTGTGATGATTGATTCACCTTTATTTGTTGTAACCTTTACTGATTTGTAATGATATTCCCAAATTTATTCCAAATTTACAAATTGTCTTTTGATTTTCTGAATAACTCCCTTAAGTCTCCATTGTATGCACGTAATCTTCATTTTAGCACAATTTTCCATCCTTTTGAATCCAAGTCCTGTTATCTGTAATAATTCATAAAAGATATCCGGAACAATATAATATATGACAATAAAATGATAAATGGGTTAGAAAAATGTGCAATAAATTACACCAATCATTTTACCATGCTATGATACTTGCAGCCGCAGAAGAAACCAAAACTATAACAATATAATTCATCACCCGCAAAGCTAACACTTGAATTTTCCAAATGACGAAAATCATGTGCACTCCAGCAACCTAAAATCTCACTTTATTGCAAAAAACAGTCCTCGGAGGTGCCCGGGGTCGCCCTCGATGCTCTATGGAGTCCTCATTCCGAACTGAGAACCGCCGACATCGAATAAAAGCAATAAATTTCAGTTTTGGTCTGAAAAACTAGCTGTTTTGAAAAAATGAGCCAAGCTTGAAAAAAATAGTTTTGGAAAAAATGGGTTTTGTGAATTCTAAAATCATCAAATCAAGTTGTGGTCTTTAGATTAGCTCTTATACCATGTTAGGATGTTAAGCTCATGAAGTTACCATTTTTAAAGCAAGTGGAATGCAAATTTTAAAAACTCAAGAGAGCTAAATATCCAAACCAAAGAAAAAATTCCAAAGATTACAACTTGAACAAAAACAAGTTCAAGTCTTTAGCCCGGCCCTGATACCATATGATAGGCCAGTTGGCGCATCGGAAGCTCGCCGTGGCATCCAAAGGTCCCTCAGCAGCTAATTTTTACATTGTCCCCTCGTGACGGACTACAATCCGCTGGACCAATCCGCACGGGCACCCTCGGGGTAAGAGCCTACGCTTCGCCACTACTATCACATAGCGAGAACCCCCATGGGTCGGCATCCCTGTCTAGTAGCTCTGATACCATATGATGGAACTCATGCACCCTAGCAATGGATTTTAAACATGGTAGAATGGGTGTTTTTAAAATTCAAGAGAGTATGAGTTACCATAACAAAGATTCTAGCTAAAGTGATGAACTTGTAAACAAAAAAACTAACACTACAAGTAGTAGTTTAGAACAACAACCTTTGTAGTTTCTTCATTTGTTTCAAATTGTGTTGGACTCCTTGTAGTGCTCCTTATAGGTTGTAGGAATATACTTGATTGAATATCTTCACTATCAAAGATAATCCACCTTTAGAGCTCCAAACCTTGGCTTCAACATCACACCAGAAGTAACCTAGATAACTAGAATGCTAATCTAGTTAACTAGGTGATGTAGTTTCCTTACTATATATTTATCTCTCTATTTATTTTGATGTTTCCTAATTTTATCTTTTATTTTGGTAAGAAGAAGAGAGCTAACAGTTCGGAGAAGTTATTATGAACCATTTGTCTAAATGGTTGATAATAATATCATCTTTCTACTTAATCTCGACTATACGATATCATCACCCATCCAAGTGTCCATTGTTTTCTCTTCCCTCCACTTGTCACCTAAATGAGAGTGGGTGGGGATGTGCTATACTCATGGCACAACATAACCAAAAGAGAACCATTTAGGAAAAAGACATAAAGAAAAGAAAATAATAAATACTTATCATTATCTTTTCTTTCTCCAAAATACATAAAGTGATATAAATATAAAAGTGACATAATACAAGTAAATACACATATCCAATACATGTATTAATATATTAAATCAACACTTGATTTAATATCTGTCATTCCAAAAGACCGGCTAGTATTATCAAACGTCTGATTACCGTCAGTGTATCTAATACACAAGTTTTAATCGAACTCTTACGCGTACCAATGTACTGCCACTACATCGTCTCGCCAAAGCCGGGAAACCCTCTGTGTAGGACTCTAAAGACTCGACAATATGCTGTCAATAAGCTACTGGATCACATCTAAACTCACAAGCACATCAGTGGCACTATATGTACGTAACGACTATCCAGGTATCTGTCGAAAAGAAGATCGACAAGAAAACTCGTCCGAACCCCTAACTGAGCCTATTGGTGACATTCACCGTACAGTCCGGTCTGTTCATTTGAGAGTATATCATATTAGGTCTAGGGGTTGGTAAACGTCAGACCCCTAATAATTCGATAAGTCATGCCGATATCAAGCCCATCACCCATCGAGAAACTACCGATTCAATCAGTAAATCTCATTCACATAGGCCTAGGTCTTGTGGTGATGGCCAACCGTGCACTGTACGATATCGACTCCCAATACCGGGAGAGACGAATCCCCTTTATCGCTCACTGCCTTTAAGTTCTTCGGGACTGCCCCCAACTACTACCTGTTTGCACGACTCTTTAAATCCATAGTATGGTGGTAATCAAAGTACAATGGGAACACACTCGAGACGAATGATGATTTTAGGTCGATAGACTACCATATACTCATGTCACCAGAGAACTACTATATGACGATATGTATAATACCATATAGCAGTTCCCGGTGAGTCCGTCCAGTGTAACTCATAACCTAATGAGCACATGTATACAATATTTGGCGTCGTACACCAATGACTGTGGGACTGGCTATCTCCCCTCTCGGGAATAAGAAACGTATACACTAGTCTACTCTGAAATATCGATGCCCTGTCTCAATACTCCTGCGACTAGAGACATTTAAGGATGTTGTTTACCTCCGAAGACTGTACTGAAACGTTGGGACGTCTAGCTTGAATTTGGGAGCAGCTACTATTTGGACATATCCACCCACCTCTCCAAAGATGCCAAGTTGATTTATAATACCGTATATCGGAGGTTTGGATCGATGTGACCAATGTAGCAGAATTTATCAGATTCCCCCTCATTTGTAAGGGTTTTTTGATTGTGGTGACGCTCTTCCCTGCATGTGCGAGCCCCCGCAGTTAATTATGTTATCGTGTTGCGATAACAAGTTTCTCCTGTTTCGGTAGGTCACTTCGTGTCGTGTTATATTTTGTTTATTTTGGTTGCCAGTGGATTGTATACGGAGATTAATTTATATCGTCGCCCGTAGGGCTTGGATTAGTCCAAATCCGTTTATATATGAATTTGGGTTTTGAAGCTAGGTTGTATATTCCATCAGTTCAAAGAATATTTTATTTTATTTAAGGACCGTTAATCTGGTTTTAGATTAAGATCAAATTAAATATATATATATATATATATATATGTAAGCATTTGGGCTCAATTTATTTTAACTAAGGATACGTTAGTCTTGTATAAGACTAAAATTCACTTAGCAATGGGCTCAGTTGTGAGGAAATTTCAGAGATTTAGCCAATTTAGGCCGAGTCTTGGGCTTTTTCCCTCATCAGAAGTGCTAAGCACTTAGTCTTTTGACTATAGATATGATATCCAATTACTGCTATGGCTTTCACGTGCGTATCACTTGAGGCGCTCAGAATTGGGCATTGCCCTATCAGTGCTAAACACTTAGTCATTTTGACTATAGAGTGCTAAGCACTTTCTTTCTATTTTACAGCGCTCATATGTGGAACACATGAGGCATTGAGTTTTGAGCGCTTACATGTGTTTTATGTGAGGCACTGCAATAGTGCTAAGTACTAATCTGTTTTGCTTTCTAGCGCTCATGTGATATCACGTAAGGCGCTAAATTTTCTCTTTTGGATGCTCATGTGTGAAACATGTGAGGCGTTGAGCCTTTTAGAGGTTTACTCTCTGTTTATTTTTTGAAAAAAAGTTAAACTTCTGTTGATGGTATTTTGGCCATCGATGATCATCAAGATCCCTATTTTGAAGATCTAGGATCAAGTTTTTTGAAAACTAAGTTCTTATGTTCTTTATTATAAGAACTAAGTTCTTTATAGGGTTAAACCCTGTTTTCAGAGAAATTAAATTTTTGAAATGTAACTTCCATATTTTTTTTCTTCTTCTTTTTTAATTTTTTTTCTCAGACCTAATTTTTCCTCTAAATGTTGAGTTTTAAAGAACAAAATCTTCCCGTTGAGAATTAAATTCTCAACTTATGGAAGATTTGTTTTGTGGATCTCATATGCAGAGAAAAAATTAAGTTCTTTTTGAAGGATTAAACCCTTGTATTTTACATATACTAGGCAAAGGAGATATTTTTAATCTCTTCTTTTTCTTTACCTAGGGTTTGAAAGGAGAACAGGGCTTTCTTCAGCGAGAGAATTAAATTCTCGGTTATAGCTTCTATCTTTTTGTTTGCAGAATCTTATGGGGGGTTTCTCTCTCTATGTCTGAGTCTCTCCTTTGAGACTTGGAATCTCAAGTCCTTTATATAGAAATTGTATACTGTTGACAGTTTGAGACAATCTCTCATTTGAGAGATACCAATTGATTTAATTGGTCTCAAAAATTATTCGGAGAATTTTACCTACCGTTGGATTTTTGATCCAGTGATTTCTGTTTTTACAGAATATATTTTCTTATTTTAAATAAAATTAGGGAAATATTTTCCCATATATAGAATTTTATTTTATCTCTTGATTCAAACGGTGATTTTTAACCACCATTGGATTTTTAATCCAAGGGTTCTCTGTTCAACAGAGTATATCTTTCTTGTTTAGAAATATTAGAAAAATATTTTTCCATATAAAATTTAATTCTATGTTTTACTGATTTTTAAGAGCACTACTGGATTTTTGATCTAATGGCTCTCTATTTTACAGAGAATATTTTTCTTGTTTGATTTGATCAGGGAGATATTTTTCCCTAATAAAATTTAATTTTATCATTCCAATAGAATTTAATTCTATCATTTAATGATTTTTAATCACCATTGGATTTTTGATCCAACGGCTCTGATTAATAGAGAATATCTCTAGATTTTAGGGAAATATTTCCCATGAAGAATTTAATTCTACCCAGGCAGACCTGTTTTAAATTGGGCGCTGACGCTCACGTGCTATGTACGCCGGCCCTCACGTGTCTTTCACATGAGGAGCCGCCTCATTTTATGAGGGAAAAATCCCCCCCCCATTGTTCTCACGTGGCTTGCATGTGAGTGTAACGGTGCCCAACTTTGAACCATCCGACCCGCCTTGGGATTCGGGGAATCTGAACATATCCCTATCAATTTAAATAGGGCATTAAACCCTAGGCGACAACTGCGCTTCCATCTTCCTTATTCTTTGAGAATTTTATTCTCCATAAGAGCTTAGCTCTTATTTTTTGAAGCTTAGTTCTTCATTTTTCACTGATCTACATTGTAGACCCACTCTGTCAAAATTTTCTTTGTAAGAGTTTTCTTCAACAGAACTTAGCTCTTGCCTTTAGAAATTTTTTAGAAGATTGACACCGTTTTTAATCACAGAGCTTAGCTCTAGGAATTTTCATGAAGTTCTAACTTTATTTATAATCACAGAACTTAGTTCTAGGAAATTTTAATCTTAAATCGTCCCCCTTTTGGGGATTTTCTTGAAGTTTTAACTTCATTTGTTATCAACAGAATTTAATTTTGATTTTAATTTTAAATCTTCTCCCTTAGGGGATTTTCTTGAAATTTTAATCAACGGAGATTTTCTCTGACAATTTATCGCAGAACTTAGTTCTGATATCAATTTTATATCTTCTCCCCTTTTGAGGATTTTCTTCAAATTTTAATTAACAGAGCTTTGCCCTGACACATTTGATATCAAATCTCCTGTTTTGAGATTTAAGGACTTAACTCTATTTATTTTGTAGAGTTGTGCTCTAATCTTAATCGTTTTTCCTTTTGGGGAAATCTTTTTTGGTATTTTATACCATTTTTTAAATAAAAACAGAGCTTAGCTCAGAAAAAAATTATTATTAAAACCAGCCTTAGAGAATCTTTTAGATTTCTCTATTGGGCACAGTTTCCAATCATTAATGAGCCGCTATCTTGATTCCATAAAATGAACTCATGTCCATTGGCTGACGCTTCTTTTATCTCTTTTTAGGTACAATGGCTGGTCATTTGTATGACATCGAAGAGATTTTCTTTTATGAAGAGATTCATATTCAAGGTCGACTTAAAAGCCAAGAATAAACCGTGGCCCAATGTGACGAAGTGATGCGTCGCTTCAATGATTACAACGGTCGATTGCTCCCCAGCCGTTCTGCACTTTTGAAGATCGTCGTTGGATCGATCTAGGAAGCTCTTCCTGAGCTTGATGAGGATATGCCGCTCCAGGCACTCGATGACGCTGAAGATAAGGCGCATTCAGTATATCTGATGGGCCTGATTTCGAAGAAACAGAAAGATGATCTCGCCATTATCTTGCATCGCGTCTTCCAACAGAAAGCGATAATATCCGCGTACCAAAAGATGGAAGACATCAGCAGTGATCCCGAAGCTAGCATTCGAGAGAAGATGCAGAAGAAGATGGTCAACGAAACTAGAAGTGCTTTACTTAAACTTGCCTTTAAGTTTGAGAATCCATGTCCGGAATTTAGCGTTCTGCCATTGTAGGCCCTAGATGAAGTTCGTTTTTAATTTTGTTTCTTTTGTAGTCTTCCTTATCATCAATGTGTAATTCTTTTTGAAGTATGAATGACAAGCCTCTTTCCCTTTCATATCTGCACTTTTCTTTTCTTGATTGTCGTAACCTATCGTGGATTAATTTATTTACTCATTTTGGAGTTTCTTTATTCACTCATTTCGGAGTTTCTAATTTATTCACTCATTTCGGAGTGTTTTTAGTTTACCTCTCTTAGGTTTACAGGCAAACTCGCCCAAATGTTGGATGTAGATAACCCCCACTCTTTTATGATAGGGGTCCATTAGGTTTGTGATACTAGATTTAAGTCCATCATACCGTCGTGTTGGCTGATGTATTTCTCGATATGCAGTCCCTTAGGTTCCTGCTCGAGTAGCCCTGCATCTGTCGTGTCTCTGATCCCTTCTGAGACTGGATAAGACGTCTTCAAGTAATCTTCTTAGGTTGGAATATCCGTATTACTATCAGAAGATCAAGCATTAGGTAGTACCGTGGCACTTTTTACTTAAGGTTAGGTTTAATTTGAAGCTCCGAAGAGTCATAACCGCACCCATCTGGGGTAGGATGATATCCAATGGTTTTTAGGCTTTGTATGTATTGCCGTTAAGACCCGAAGTTAGGAATATACCGTCACTTCGTTTTTGCTTTGGCGTTGCACCGTTTCCTCACTGAAGCAAGGTAGATATCCGAATGACCTCTATGCTTTATGTGTTGCAATCGAGATCTGGAGTTAGGATTTTGCCGTCACTCCACTTTTATTTGGCCGTTGCGTATGCACCCTACTGGAATAAGGAAGAACGTCGAGATGATCTCTAGGCTGTAGACATTGCCATCGAGATCTGGAGTTAGGAATATGCCGTCACTCCCCTTTTATTTTGCCGTTGCGTCCGCACCCTGCTAGAATGAGGAAGAAGGTCGAGATGATCTCTATGCTGTAGATATTGCCATCGAGATCTGGAGTTTCTTTTGATGAAGTATGGTGGGAAAATATGTCTCCCTTTCTTTCATTTGTTCCCATGGATTGTATACAATAGTCGGTATGGAGCTACCTGCAGGACAGAAATTTTTTATTTTATTATTTATTATTTATTTTATTTATTTTCACGATGCTCTATCTTTTCAGCTTTTCATATCGTGATTGCCCAATCATTTCGACTATTTTTCGCTGTGCCCAATCATTTTGGCTATGTCATTTTTTTTTTTACTCGCTACTTTTTATTGCGGGTTGAGAATTTAGAATCTGATACCAATTTTGGCATCAGCATTGCTACAACTGGAATGTTGCCAGGAGCAAATCATCATTTACCTTTGTTGATTTTAACAAAGGAGGCTTATCAAACAGGGTTAGAATCCTATCGACTAAGACCTTTTCACTTTATGAGCCATAAGGGTCTCATAAAGGTATTTCTCCCTACGAGTCGTGAGGATCTCATAGGTGTATTTTCTCGTTAGAAGTCGTGGGGATTCCTAAGTGTGTTTATTCTTGTAATTCGTAAGGATCTTATAAGAGTATTTTCTCCTTGTAATTTGAGAGGACTTACAAGTGGTTGTTCACCATATGAGGATATTTCTCACCATTGGTGGGACTTGGTTGGGAATATATTTATTTACGCCCGTGGATTGTATACAAGGGTCAATATTGGACCGTTTGTAGGACATAAATTTGTGGGGGTTTGGTGGCTTAAAAATAGGTTTAGATCCCTGTAACTTAAGACTTTTGAATTCTATAAGTCGTGAAGGTCTTATAGATGGTATATTCTCCTTACGGGTCGTGAGGATCTCGTAAGTGCCTTTTCTCCTTATAAGTCGTATGGATTTCTAAGTGTGTTGCTCCTTTGTGAGTCGTAAGGATCTCACGCAGATGTTTTCACCTTACAAAGTCATGAGGACTTTGCAAGTGCATTTTTTTAACGAGCTCGTGCCCTTTCGGGTTTTCACAAACTCGCCAGTAGGCCTGCTGTTTTTTACTCACAACGCCCTTCAGGGTTTTCATCCATGCCCATTCCGCTTATGGACATACCTTTTTTTCTTTTTTTAGGCGGCACGTAAAATAACGCACCATTAGCTATAGGTTCCGATCTTTTTCGAAAGACTGCATCATGTAAACCAAGAAGAGGTATGAATTGTTTATGCCCGTAGATTGTATACAGTGATCAATATAGGGATCCACCGTAGGGCTAAACATATTAGTTTAAGGACATTTTGGTCCGCTTTTAGTTTAGGGACGTTTCAGTCCATGGCTAGTTTAAGAACGTAGTGATCCAATATTAGTTTAAGGACTTCTTGGTCCATTTTTAGTTAAGGGACATTACGGTCCAATGTTCTCATATTTGGAACAAAGTTTTAGTTTAAGGACGTTTGGGTCCATTTTTAGTTTAGGGACGTTTCGGTCCAATGTTCCCATATTTGGGACAAAGTTTTAATTTAAGGACGTTTCGGTCTATTTTTAGTTTAGGGACGTTTCGGTCCATTTTTAGTTTAGGGACGTTTCGGTCCAATGTTCCCATATTTGGGACAAAGTTTTAGTTTAAGGACGTTTCGGTCCAATACCGCCGTGTTTTATTAGTTTAAGGACCACTTTCAGAGTTTTGACTCAAGAAGATAGCGAGCGGACATAAGCGTTGTCATCTACCATTGACCTAAGTCACGACTCTTCAGGCATAGTACTTTTTTGGGGAATCGACCATTTATCAGCCGGAATGGCCTTTTGCCATGCATGTTCATGAGCAGATAAGCTCCACCTTGGCAGACCTTATCTATAATGTACGAGCCTTCATAGTTCGGCTCGAACTTTCCCCATTTTGCACGATTAGGAATTATCGGTCTTTTGACAACCAGCACAAGTTCGTCTTGGCGGAATGTTCTCAGTTTGGTCAGTCTTTCATATGACCATATCATCCTTACCTTATAAGCCTCCAGGTTTTGTTGTGCTATAAGGCTGGTTTCATTGAGAGCATCGAGCTCTTCAAGCCTGAGATGAACATCTTCTTCATCCGTTAGCTCGTATTGAACTGCTACTCGTAAAGAGGGGAGTTCTATCTCCAGTAGGAGCACTGCTTCAGTACCAAACACCAATGCACATGGTGTTGTATTTGTGGTCGGTTTGAATGTTGTTCGGTACGCCTAAAGAGTTTCATGCAGCCTTTTGTGCCAGTCCTTTTTATTTCTGGACACCGTCTTTTTTATAATCTCGGTCAAGGTCTTGTTAAATGCTTCAGTTAGATCGTTGGCCCGAGAATTATAGACCGAGGTGTATCTCCAGTCTATCTTGTGCTGCTGTGCGAAACTACTTATTTTTTGGCTTCTATAAGCAGGTCCGTTATCCGAGTTATCCGTCGCGGAGTCCCGAACTGGTAGATGACATGGGTTTTGAAGAAGTGGAGGATATTCTCTGTTCCCTTCCCTTAACGGCGCTGCTTCTGCCCATTTAAAGAAGTAGTCGGTTGTTGCCAGTATAAACCGGTGTCCTTTGGATGGTATCGGTTCGATAGGGCCAATTATATCGGTTCCCCATATTTCGAACGGCTAGCAGGCCACTATCGGGGTCAGCGGATTTAGGTGCTGATGTATGAAGTCCCTATGAATTTGGCACGAGTGACACTGCTTCGCATATTCGAGACAGTCCTGAATCATCGTGGGCCAATAGTAACCCATTCTTTTTGTCTTCAGTTTCATCTTTGGTCCAGCTTGATGAGAACCGCAAAATCTGCCGTGTATTTCTTGGACGACTTTCTTTGCTTTTTTTGGCCCTAGGAACCTTAACCATAGGAAGTCGAATGATCTCTTATATAGAATATTATTGACGAAGGCGAATGACAAAGCTCATTTCATGAGCTGATATCTAGACGACGCATCTTCAGGCGTTTGTTGGGACTTAAGTAATCTATGAAGACTTCCCTCCAGTCCTTGACCTCTTCTTCGTCCTCTATTTGAAGGATTACTTGTTCGGTCCTTTCTGTCACGACCTGAAATTGGCACATGGCGGCCCTAATACTACGCAACGTCTACAAGCGTAACGCAGTAAAAAAAAGCCAAAACCCATAAATCTAAACCGTCAAAAGTAATAAGAAATAATAGCATTTTTCAAACCCTTTGAAATCTCAACCCAAATTCTTTAAAAGTCCAACTCATTGCCTTTAAAATTTTGACAGCACCTCCTTTGTAAAACAAGCCCCCAAAAATGGGTACAACATAATATATAAGTAAAAGCATCCCAAACGGGAGCAAAATCCACGCCCAACGGCAGAAAACAATCACCACCACAGATATACGACGCCGTAGCGAAGAAAGAGACGATGTAAATAAAACTGTATAAAAACCTCCAAGTCACAAAATAATATACAATATCGTCCTCACATCAAGTCTCTAAGTCATACAATACAATGGTAGATGGAGAGTACAGGAAGCAACGAATATACAACAAGCAACATCGGATAACCGCAAGACCTACCTAAGCAAAACTGCACACTGTCAGGCGAAACGGTATCCGCAGCAAAAGATGATACGATGGATGAAAATAGCTTTGCCTCTGACTATCCTGAGGAACACCTGCAAAACACTGTGGTACAACGGGGGTGAGTTGCCAACTCATGAATAGTAAATAACATATGTAGGTAATCGCGAGTATGCACGTACAACGCGAATCTAACATAAGCGTTTAATAGCAATGAATGGTCATATGTAATGCATCAGTCGTAAAAGGTACACTAGCAGGTACTATTGATACATGAAGCAATAATACGACAATCGGTATGTGATAATCATGTACGGTACTCTATCAGGTACAATAATACATGAAACAATGCATATAATAGTATATAAATGCAACAGTCATGGAAAGTACTCTGTCAGGTACAAATATTACATGAAGCAGTGCATAAATAATAAATGTGGAGTATGGAATAAAACATGTCACTTCCACGGAAATCCTAATCTCGTGGTAGGACCAAAATCCAACAAGACAATCAAGTTCCTAATTTCCACAAATCAGCCCCCAAATTGGCCCTTATATCATGTAAATCTCATATATCCTGAATGCCCAACATCAAGTATATCTCATATATCATGAATGTACAATATCAGTATATCCAACATATCCTGTGTGTACAATATCAGTATATCCAACATATCCTGTGTGTACAATATCAGTATCATGTAAGTTTCATATAAGGTGAGTGTCTAACATCGACACCCAAAACATCATGAAACCAGTGTCAAGCATCGATACAAAAATAATGATCTATCAGGTGCTGTCACCATGACTGGCCCCCCTGATAGGTACGTATCATACGCTATATCGAACAGCCCGAGTGCCTAGCTCCGGCCCTCGTCTCTCGATGTATCCATACGTACATGACTCCCGTCGGTATCCCCACGATAACCGCCGAGTCACTGGTAATGTCACCGGAGTGTATGGCTCCCCTGCCAGGCTCAATCGGCATGGTCCATCAATCTTCTTGCCCCGGGGTACCTCCGGGCCCCACCATGTACCCGCAGACGGTGCCTACCACTCCTCGAATCGGGTATATAATCAGAACCGATAAAACTCATGGTGGCTGCAGAAATATCATATCAAGAGGAACCGGGTTTTTCAAATAATGCATAATTTCATGAAACAACCACGGTCCTCAAATCCAGAAAACATCAAGTAGTGAATACGTATGAATGCATGAATCAATACACATATTAGCGTCCCATTTCACTATTATATGTGTATAGGCATATATAACAGCGTCCTATTTCACTGTTATATATACATAGTAGTAAAATATCAGAGAACATCATATGACATCTATGAATGTAGTATATGCAACATGAAACAGTAATATGAGCATATAAAGGAAAGCAACTATTTAACTGCAACAATAAAGACAGGTGAACATGCAGCTATAACAAGGTATGCGTAACCATGTCGGTATAGCAAGATATGTGTGTCTATATGTAAGTATGTATGATGTCAAAGTAGCTGTAGCGAGGTATGTGTCTATATGTAAGTATGTATGATGTCAAAGTAGCTGTAGCGAGGTATGTGTCTATACCTATCCATAATACCCTCCAGGTATATGTATGTATATATGCCAGATGTACATGTAGCTATGTCTCATATGTGTATATACCTATCATAATGGTACAATACCATATAGGTATATGGGTAACTAGAATGTAAGCATGTCAGGTACATATGCGTGAACATGTAGGTATACAGGTGTGCTATATGTCATACGCACAAGGAAATATGAATCAATGTCTCAATGTCCCTAACCAAACAATACCATTTCTATAAGTGGGTAGTGCGTGACATGGCAATTATTGACGGTGTGTGTGGCATACAATCAGTGCTCGTGCAACATGAGCCGTTAATAATAGTGCAGTATCCTAAGGATACTAGTCCAAGCACAACAATTAACTAAGCAGTAGGGTAAATGCGCAATTCTATATATACAACAGAAAATGTGACAAAACATAATATTTCTAGCCCAGACGCATAACGCCACGCGGGCGATTCCCCTGTAGATGTTAAATCTACTCACCAACCGTCCTGGCTAAGAAAAACCAACCACCTGTTTCCCCTTCATCGCAGCGTCCGAAGTTCCCGCCTGCGAATCTAAAACAATCAAAACGATAACACAAGTGTATATTAGCAAACGACTAAAAACACGTACCAACTACGTTTTACCGACACACCAACTCTAAACCTACTCCAAAGTGTTCATATTGTGGCTAACGTACGTAGCGACATGATGAAACCAACTCAAGAGCAAAACCAGCACAAAGTGCACGGACCGTGTCGGATAATGTATCACGCATAGTCGTATCACTAAAAACTATCTATGCGATCCCAGATTTTTCATACTGTAATTACTAAAAAAGTTAACAGTCCCAAACACCCCTAACCAACAGCAGACAACTACCCACAAAAACCAAACCCCAATACCCCCCTACTAATCCGACGTCGCCGGAAATATGGCTTTGGTCGCCGGGCCAAGCCGGTGGGGTGGGTCTCATGTCTCAGGTGGTGCTCCAGGGTCACTAGTACATCACTACAATTTTGTTTGATCACGTACTAAAATTTCCAGGTTACAGCAGTTCTCAGAGGTTGAAAAAGACACTAAAAATACGATATTTTACAAATTGATATCTAAATTGTCCTACACTACAACCAACGATCCACACAACATAAAAACTCATAATTATCAGTGTAGAGAATATACCTATCAAAGCTAGCTCCCAAGATCCAAGCTTTCCTAGCTCCAAGATGCTAATTCAAGACTTGATGGATTTTGTGATATATTTTGGGGATTTTGGGGATTTAATTAGCTTGGAATGATGCAAGGAGTGAAAGAAATGTTCAAGGGCAGAAGAGAGAGGGAGGGACTCGGCCAAATGAGGAAAGGGTGAGGAATTGTGTAGGGTTTTCTAGCAATTTCCATCAATAAATGCACACTTAATGCATTCACACACACATGCATGCACCTCTCTCAATTTCTTTTATTTTCTTTGAATTTTTAATCCATATCTCCGAACAAATATCTTGATATTAAGTGGAGGTTGAATTAACTCAAACAAAAAGTTGAAAAGATCACTTAAGAGAAATTTCCCAAAATGTGAATACCGCATTAAAATAATATTAAAATTGGGGAAAATTCTATCTGAACCAAAACATCCCATATACCCCCAAAGCTTACGTACTAGCTTTATTTTAGCTAAACTAGGTGCTGGCAAGTCTATATGGTCGTTTGATCACAGTCGGTTTAAAACAGAAAATACCGACAATTTTACCCTAAAACAGAAAAATTCGCATAACGATTTTCCAAAACGTTACAATCTTCCCCCCTTATAAAAATTCGTCCCCGAATTTAAAATTCTCACTAAGCGTACCTTCAAAGAAAAGAGTACAAAACTCCCAATCTCGCTCGCAGCCTCCCGAGTGATTACCTCACTATACGACTACATCTAAGAAAACTGTCCACAGATGGCAAGACCCTTAACCAAACTTTCTCCACCCGCCGAGCCACTAATACAATTGGCTGCCGTTGAACGAAAAGATCGCGTCAAAGCTAATGGTCTGATGCTGAATCATGTGAGAAAGGTCATGAAGGTATTTGCAAAGTATCGACACAAGGAATACGGGGTGAATACTCAATAATCTGGGCGTAAGTGCCAATTTATAGGAAACAAAACTAACTCGCTAAAAGGATCTCAAAAGGGCTTACAATCCTGGAATAAGCTCCTCAAAACTCAACACGTCATTCATCGGAAAAATCCGTAGGAATACATGATCTCCCAATGCGAACTCAAGTCTGCGACCACTATGGTCGGCATAAGACCACTGTCCGCACAGGACTGTCATCATCCTGAGCTAAACCAACTGGATCATTTCCGAAGTCTCTAGACTAGCTGGAGTCAAAAAATCCTATTTACGCAGAGTCAGAAAAACAGATTGGGGATCGACACGACCTAACAACTACACCCAAAGGTTGCCAATTGGAGTGTCTCCTGATAACAGCTATCGTAGGAGAACTTTAACAATAGCAAGTGACGATCCCAACTGCCGACAACCACAAGTACGTACGCACAAGCATAACAAAGAACAACTGAGCAAACTGAGAATAACCGGACAACAACACCCGAATGGAGTCACACCCTTACTAAACCTGGGTAGACACCACAACGAAATTCGTGAAGATCTGCTCTCATTCCCACTCCGGACGGTTAAAGATTGCAACTCTCCAGCCGGTCTCAGATGCTCAACCTTAGCACACAACCAGACAGATACCTTGAAACAAAACCCGAAACTTCTCTCTACTTCCTTGCCCACCCGTAACTATCTCACAAGTCACGTCAAATGCTGGTGGAACTTGAATGAGTATAAAGAGTTGACAGATGTGCCTGCTCTAGGATTTCACGTCTCTACCCAATAGTATCAGGTACACGAACGCGTCCCTAAATGTAGCACATCTGATCACAAATCAAAGACTCCGAATCATTACCCAGCCGAGTATGCTCAAGTATCTCTGACGAACGAGCATCGGCGGGCAGTGCCTCGCGAAAACGATTAAGGAAAAGTGGTCGGGCGCAGACATGAGTAAGCTGTACCCCAAGTAGAGGCGAACTTAGCTGTACTCCACGATCGCACAAGAACTGTAAATCTGCAGAAAACTGTCTCAAAACTGCGCACAACTGGGACAAGATAATCCCGGGCCTACGACTCAAGCATCAGCTACCACAATCGCCTTGCCACGGGTAACTAAAGGATCTCACAAACACAATCCTCCATAAGCTCCATCCAACGGCGCTGTCTCAACAATCAAAACCCGCTGCAGGAAGATGTACATTAAGCTGTGGTGGTCCGTGAAAATCTGATACGACTCTCCACACAAGTAGTGTCCTCGGATCTTCAACGCACGACCACTGCGGCCATCTTCAGATCATGAGTGAGATATCCTGCTCGTACTTCCTCCAACTGTCGGGAAGCATAAGCGATAACTCTATATCAACGCAAAATCGATCCCCACTCGCGAAACATCACAGTAAAACAACAAAGTCGCCAGAACCAGCAAGCAAGAAGAACTGGTGCAGTTGTTAACCGAATCTCCAACTGCAGAAAACTCCGCCCACATGCCTTAGTCCAAAGAAAAAGAACATCCTTCCCGGTCAGTTCAGTCAACGGTGCAGCGATACACAAGCAATCCTGCACGAAACGGCGGTAAAAACCTACTAAGCCCAAAATCTGCGGACCTCTGTCCCGGATATAAGTATGGGTCAAAGCTGTATGGCCTCGATCCTCCTCGGGCCCATACGAAAACCGTCTCCCGTAACTACTAGACCTAGGAGTCAACACAAACAAGCCTCATGGAACACTCCGAGAATCTAGCAAACTGTTGGGGCTCTCCCAATGTCTGCAAAACACATCCTCAACTGCCGTCCTTCTCATTGACGAACAGAAATAGGAGCTCCCCAATGCAAAACAATCAGATGCATAAACCCCCCAACAAACAACTCTGCAGCAGATCCTTAAGCTCCATAAGCTTCGCCGGCTCATCTGGAACAACGTCGGAAACTCTCACACGATAGGAATCCGGTCCAACAAACCCACGGTGGCTCCGGTATCATGAATAAACGCCAAGAATCCTCGACATCCTCTCCTCAAAAGCCGACTAGCAAAAACAGAATTCAAGCTGTAAGAGGCGGCACCACTGTCCCTCTACACAACAAGAACTGACTCGCCGGGAAAATACACCTAACGGTTTTCTCGCGGCAGTCCACAGACGCCTAGCACGTAGCTAACCAGTCCGTGCCTAGCAGAACGTTAAATCCAACATCTCTAGAAGGATCAAGTGATGGATGAATCTCCTAACCGATTGGCACACGACCGAAATACGTGTCGCGCAACAAAAGAATTGCTGACAGAAATTAACACAACAACGGCTGATCTAGCTAACAAGACTCTCATCCCAACCACGGCACAAAGTGTGTAAAACAAACAAGTGCATAGATCCCATCTAAAATCAAACTACAAAACAAACGAACATTCAGATTTAGAATACCTGAAAACTCAGCATTGGACGCCCGCGCGTCCTGATGAGTAGAAGCAAACCCCTGAGTGTGCCCCCTAACCGCAACTGGCTGAACTCCTCCTCTTTGCAGTATAGCTGCCCCGTGACTATGTGGCTCAGTACAAACTCGAACCCGATGATCCAAACTCCCACACCGATAACATCCGGAAGAAAACTGCTGACCATCCTGGGGATAAGAGGTAGACGACTGTCCTCGCCTCAAAACTCTGGTACTCCCACGACCTGCACGAAACCTGTCTCGATGACTAAAACTCTGTCTGTGGGCTAGCCCACCTGCATGAGCCCTCCTCTGATCCGAAACTCCCAAAGTCTCCGGAAGACGTGTCTTGTCAACAGGGGCTGCATCCACTGGTGCTATGTAGGTGACGGAATACTGTGTGTTGATTGCAAGAAACAACTGGGTAACAGGAGTGACAACCTCCTGTCGCTGCGCTCGAATAGCCTCAACCACTGAACTCATCGTCTGGCGCATGTCCTGCATATCTGCCACAAGCCTAGCGAGATAATCTGTCGAAGGCGGATCTGTCTGCTCCTGTGCAACGAGCATGCCATCCTGGTCAGTCCTCGTACCACCCGAGTCTACTCTGACCTCGGCCCTCGCAGCGTCACTCTGAGTCCCCTAGTCATCGGCAGTAAAGGCTAAAAAATGGAATAAAAGATTCGATAAGAACACTGAAATCGAATCACAAGAATATGAATCATCAAGGAAGGAATTTCAAGCAATTTGTACTTAGGTCAATTTAGGCGGAGTACCGCATTGTGAGTATGCTGCAGACATACACACACTATCTTACTCTGCTTAAGTTACTTACTCTATCATACCAAGGTCATCCTACACTCCGAAAGAAAAACCTAGCGCTCTGATACCAACTTTGTCACGACCTGAAATTGGCACGTGACGGCCCTAATACTACGCAACGTCTACAAGCGTAAAGCAGTAAAAGAAAGCCAAAACCCAGAAATCTAAACCGTCAAAAGTAATAAGAAATAATAGCATTTTTCAAACCCCTTTGAAATCTCAACCCAAATTCTTTAAAAGTCCAACTTATTGCCTTTAAAATTTTGACAGCACCTCCTTTGTAAAACAAGCCCCCAAAAATGGGTACAACATAATATATAAGTAAAAACATCCCAAACGGGAGCAAAATCCACGTCCAACGGCGGAAAATAATCACCACCACAGATATATGACGCCGTAGCGAAGAAAGAGACGATGTAAATAAAACTGCATAAAAACCTCCAAGTCACAAAATAATATGCAATATCATCCTCACATCAAGTCTCTAAGTCATACAATACAATGGTTGATGGACAGTACAGAATACAACGAATATACAACAAGCAACATCGGATAACCGCAAGACCTACCTAAGCAAAACTGCACACTGTCAGGCGAAACGGTATCCGCAGCAAAAGATGATACGATGGATGAAAATAGCTTTGCCTCTGACTATCCTGAGGAACACCTGCAAAACACTGTGGTACAACGGGGGTGAGTTGCCAACTCATGAATAGTAAATAACATATGTAGGTAATCGCGAGTATGCACGTACAGCGCGAATCTAACATAAGCGTTTAATAGCAATGAATGGTCATATGTAATGCATCAGTCGTAAAAGGTACGCTAGCAGGTACTACTGATACATGAAGCAATAATACGACAATCGGTATGTGATAATCATGTAAGGTACTGTATTAGGTACAATAATACATGAAACAATGCATATAATAGTATATAAATGCAACAGTCATGGAAAGTACTCTGTCAGGTACAAATAATACATGAAGCAGTGCATAAATAATAAATGTGGAGTATGGAATAAAACATGTCACTTCCACGGAAATCCTAACCTCGTGGTAGGACCAAAATCCAACAAGACAATCAAGTTCTCAATTTCCACAAATCAGCCCCAAAATTGGCCCCCATATCATGTAAATCTCATATATCCTGAATGTCCAACATCAAGTATATCTCATATATCATGTATGTACAATATCAGTATATCCCACATATCTGGTGTGTACAATATCAGTATATCCCACATATCCTGTGTGTACAATATTAGTACCATGTAAGTTTCATATAAGGTCAGTGTCTAATATCGACACCCAAAACATCATGAAACCAGTGTCAAGCATCGACACAGAAATACTGATCTATCAGGTGCTGTCACCATGACTGGCCCCCCTGATAGGTACGTATCATACGCTATATCGAACAGCCCGAGTGCCTAGCTCTGACCCTCATCTCTCGACGTATCCATACGTACATGACTCCCGTCGGTATCCCCACGATAACCGCCGAGTCATTGGTAATGTCACCGGAGTGTATGCCTCCTCTGCCAGGCTCAATCGGCATGGCCATCAATCTTCTTACCCCGGGGTACCTCCGGGCCCTACCATGTACCCGCAGACGGTGCCTATCGCTCCTCGAATCGGGTATATAATCAGAACCGATAAAACTCATGGTGGCTGCAGAAGTATCATATCAAGAGAACCGGGTTTTTCAAATAATGCATAATTTCATGAAACAACCACGGTCCTCAAATCCAGAAAACATCAAGTAGTGAATACGTATGAATGCATGAATCAATACACATATTAGCGTCCCATTCCACTAATATATATGTATAGGCATATATAACAGCATCCCATTTCACTGTTATATATACATAGTAGTGAAATATCAGAGAACATCATATGACATTTATGAATGTAGTATATGCAACATGAAACAGTATTATGAACATATAAAGGAAAGCAACTATTTAACTGCAACAATAAAGACAGGTGAACATGTAGCTATAACAAGATATGCGTAACCATGTCGGTATAGCAAGATATGTGTGTCCAAATGTAAGTATGTATGATGTCAAAGAAGCTGTAGCGAGGTATGTGTCTGTACCTATCCATAATACCCTCCAGGTATATGTATGTATGTATGCCAGATGTACATGTAGCTATGTCTCATATGTGTATATACCTATCACAATAGTACAATACCATATAGGTATATGGGTAACTAGCATGTAAGCATGTCAGGTACATATGCGTGAGCATGTAGGTATACAGGTGTGCTATATATCATACGCACAAGGAAATATGAATCAATGTCTCAATGTCTCTAACCAAACAATACCATTTCTATAAGTGGGTAGTGCGTGACATGGCAATTATTGACGGTGTGTGTGGTATACAATCAGTGCTCGTGCAACATGAGCCGTTAATAATAGTGCAGTGTCCTAAGGATAATAGTCCAAGCACAACAATTAACTAAGCAGTAGGGTAAATGCGCAATTCTATATATACAACAGAAAATGTGACAAAACATAATATTTCTAGCCCAGACGCATAACGCCATGCGGGCGATTCCCCTATAGATGTTAAATCTACTCACCAACCGTCCTGGCTAAGCAAAGCCAACCACCTGTTTCCTCTTCTTCGCAGCGTCCAAAGTCCCCACCTGCGAACCTAAAACAATCAAAACGATAACACAAGTGTATATTAGCAAACGACTAAAAACATGTACCAACTACGTTTTACCGATACACCAACTCTAAACCTACTCCAAAGTGTTCGTATTGTGGCTAACGTACGTAGCGACACGACGAAACCAACTCAAGAACAAAACCAGCACAAAGTGCATGGACCGTGTCGGATAACGTATCGCGCGTTGTCGTATCACTAAAAACTATCTATGCGATCCCAGATTTTTCATACTGTAATTACTAAAAAAGTAAACAGTACCAAACACCCCTAACCAACAGCAGACAACTACCCACAAAAACCAAACCCCAATACCCCCTACTAATTCGACGTCGCCGGAAATATGGCTTTGGTCGCCGGCCCAAGCCGGTGGGGTGGGTCTCGTGTCTCAGGTGGTGCTCCAGGGTCACTAGTACATCACTACAATTTTGTTTGGTCACGCACTAAAATTTCCAGGTTACAGCAGTTCTCAGAGGTTGAAAAAGACACTAAAAATACGATATTTTACAAATCGATATCTAAAGTGTCCTACGCTACAACCAATGAGCTACACAACATAAAAACTCCTAATTATCAGTGTAGAGAATATACCTATCAAAGCTAGCTCTCAAGATCCAAGCTTTCCTAGCTCCAAGATGCTAATTCAATACTTGATGCATTTTGTGATATATTTTAGGAATTTTGGGGATTTAATTAGCTTGGAATGATGCAAGGAGTGAAAGAAATGGTCAAGGGCAGAAGAGAGAGGGAGGGTCTCGGCCAAATGAGGAAAGGGTGAGGAATTGTGTAGGGTTTTCTAGCAATTTCCATCAATAAATGCACACTTAATGTATTCACACACACATGCATGCACCTCTCTCAATTTCTTTTCTTTTCTTTTCTTTGAATTTTTAATCCATATCTCCAAACAAATATCTAGATATTAAGTGGAGGTTGAATTAACTCAAACAAAAAGTTGAAAAGATCACTTAAGAGAAATTTCCAAAAATGTGAATACCACATTAAAATAATATTAAAATTGGGAAAAATTCTATCTGAACCAAAATGTCCCATATACCCCCAAAGCTTGCGCACTAGCTTTATTTTAGCTAAACTAGGTGCTGGCAAGTCTATATGGTCGTTTGATCACAGTCGGTTTAAAACAGAAAATACCGACAATTTTACCCTAAAACAGAAAAATTCGCATAACGATTTTCCAAAACGTTACAGTTTCTTTTCTTTCGGGTGACACTATCAGGTCTTCCGAAGATGTATCTTCTGGCGTGAGGACAATGCGGCTTTGTACAATGATCCTTACGTCATCGAGGTCTTCGTCGGCCAATTCTTAGCTAACGCATCCGCTTTGGTGCTTTCTGCTCGTAGTACGCTTTCCAGGATGTATGAAGAAAGTCGGGTACTTGATTTGGTCATACCAGGCTGGATAGGGTCGCTCGGTTTTGACAAGTTGGTTGGCGGTTTCATTGGACTGGTGAGCCCTAATTTGCTGAGCAATGTAGTCGTCCAATGTCGCCTTAGAGATTGTTTCCTCCTTGGCCGCTGAAAAGGCCTGGGGAGGATTTGATGTTTCTCTTCTGTCATCTTCGATAATCACCAGAGGATTTTCAGCTGGCGATTCTGGTTGGATCATCATCCTAACCATATCTTAGAATAATAGAGCCATCTGCTTTATGTTGGCCGCTTGCTCTGCAGCTTCTTTGTCTTTTTTCTCCTGCTATCTTCGCAAGAACTCTGTATCGGTTTCTTGCTCTTGGCGCTGTTCAGCTTCTTTGTCTGGGCTTTCTTTTAGTCCGGTGAGTGCTGCCATTTTGGTTAGCATTTCTTAGAGCTTTTACTGTTGCTCCTAAGCTTTTGTCAGCGACCGAGTATGCGGTTGGTGACTCACTGAAGCACGGTTTTCTTCTTTGCCGCTAACCATGTATATTGTATGTATGGTTATGCCCCCAGAATTGGGGCGTTTAGATCTTTTACCATTGGATTTTGTCGCTGGCGGTAGAGTTTTCTCCGGTCTCGTTCTTTTATTAGAGGTTGGAGCTGAAGGAGCCGCTGCGACAGGCGTCTATTTAGGAGAAGTGCCCCGTTGTATGGCGAAGAAGAGGTCTTTTTCTTGTAGGCCCTTAGATTTCTTGGGTCGACGGGAGTAGCTTTCGTCAAACACGGAGTCTTGGACTTTTTACCAGACTCTATGTATCTGCAAAGAGAGCCATTGGCGAGGCTGCTCCGGCTGCTTCTGTGCTGAAGCTTCTGCCGACGGGGGTGATTTCTTCTGTACCGCCGTCGGGGAGTTCTTGCGTATTCTCTTAAGCGGGTCAAACCTGTTCCCAGTTGGAACAACAGCGTCGACCTCCACCATAGGAGCTGGTGGGATGAGCCCAGATGGGGAGCTGCCCTCAACTTCTCTCACTCAGCACCAGTGGCAACGTAGAGCATGCCTTGTAGCAGGAACTGCCTTCGTATTATAGGTACCTTCATCATGCCCCCGGCATTGCTGGGGAGCTTTACTTGGCGTCAGCCTGTTGAAGGCCGACGTCCTTGTTAGAGTTAGGAGCAGAGTTGGCCAATTTTTCCAAGATCGGTCGACTTAGAGGGGAAGCACTTTTACCATCTTCACCCGTAGCAGGAGTAGGGAGAGGTATCCATTTTAGGGTAGTTCCCTCTGGTATCATGGGCTTATTTACGGGCCCGTTTGAGTTCTTCTCTATCCTGTTGAAGGCCAAGATGTCAAATTTAGACGACTGTTGATAGAAGCCATCACGGTCGTCAGCCGATCAAAGACCGACCTTCGGGGAGCTTTTTGTTGTGGCGTTAAAGCGCCAAAGGTCGCATATAGGAGCATGGTCCAGAAGATTAGTCCGGTAGTAGCCTATGTGACCTGCCCCACCAGTATTGAGAAATTGGAGGCCATGTTAGACTCGTATGTCACTCCTCCAGCTGGGGTAGAGAGGGAGTTGTTGAAGGCAGTGCAGTGAGAAGCCATTGATTCTACACAGAAGCGAAGCACCAAGCTTTAGTTCCTCGAATCCAAGGGCAACCATGAATATAGCGAACCACGATTTTTTTCGTGAAACACAACATACGAAGTGTGGCGTGGAAAGAAGAAGAGGTTCCACCAGACGTGCCAGAATCTGTTTACCGCCGAAGACTGCACTGAGACGTTGGGATGTCTAGCCTGAATTTGGGGGCAGATGTTATTTGGACATATCCACCCACCTCTCCGAAGATGCCAAGTTGATTTATGACATCGTATATCGGAGGTTAGGATAAATGCGACCGATATAGCAGACTTTATTATATTCCCCCTCATTTGTGAGGGGTTTTTGATTGTGGGGACGCTCTTCCCTGTAAGCGCAAGCCCTGCAGTTAATTACGGTATCGTGTTGCGATAACAACTTTCTCTTGCTCCGGTAGGTCACTTCGTGTCGTATTATATTCTGTTTATTTTGGTTGCCCATGGATTGTATACGGAGACTAATTTATATCGTCGCCCGTAAGGCGCGGATTAGTACAAATCCGTATATATATGAATCTAGATTTTTAACCGAGATTGTATGTTCCATTAGTTCAAAGAATATTTTATTTTATTTAAGAACCGTTAATATGATTTTTGATTAAGATCAATTTAAATATATGTGTGAGCATTTGAGCTCAATTTATTTTAACTAAGAATATATTAGTCTTGTATGAGACTAAGATCCACTTAGCAATAGGCTCGGTTGTGAGGAAATTTCAGAGACTTAGCCAATTTGGGCTGAGTCTTGGGCTTTTTCCCTCATCAGACGTGCTAAGCACTTAGTCTTTTAAGTATGGATATGATATCCGATTACTGCTCTGGCATTCACGTGCGTATTACGTGAAGCGCTCAGAATTGGGCATTACCTTATCAGTGCTAATTACTTAGTCATTTTGACTATAGAATGCTAAGCACTTTCTTTCTTTTTTACAGTGCTCACATGTAGAACACGTGAGGCGTCAGATCTTTATTCATGGGCGCTCACGTGTGAAGCATATGAGGCGCTGAGTTTTCTTTTTGAACGCTCATGTGCATTTCACGTGAAGCGCTAAGTTTTGGGCGCTCACATGCGTTTCACGTGAGGCGCTGAGTTTTGAGCGCTCACATGCGTTTCACGTGAGGCGCTGTAATAGTGTTAAACACTAATCTGTTTTGCTTTCTAGCACTCACGCGATATCACATGAGGCACTAAATTTTCTCTTTTGGGCGCTCACGTGTAAAACACGTGAGGCGCTGAGCCCTTTAGAGATTTACTCTCTGTTTATCTTTTGAAAAAAAGTTAAACATTTGTTAATGGCGTTTTAGCCATTGATAATCATCAAGATCTCTTTTTTGTAAATCCGTGATCAAGTTTTTTTAGAACTAAGTTCTTATGTTCTTTATTATAAGAACTAAGTTTTTTTTATAGTGTTAAACCCTATTTTCAGAGGAATTAAATTACTGGAATGTAACATCCATCTTTTCTTTCTTCTTTTTTTATTTCTTTTCTCAGACTTAGTTTTTCCTCTAGATGTTGAGTTCTGAAGAATAAAATCTTCCCGTTGAGAATTAAATTATCAACCTATAGGATATTTGTTTTGTGGATCTCAGATCCAGAAAAAGAACTAAGTTCTTTTCGAAGGGTTAAACCCTTGTATTTTATATGTACTAGACAAAAGAAATATTTTTAATCTCTTCTTTTTCTTTACCTAGGATTTGAAAGGAGAACTGGGTTTCTTCAGCGAGAGAATTAAATTCTCAGTTATAACTTCTATCTTTTTGTATGTAAAAGCTTATGGGGGGTTTCTCTCACTATGTCTGAGTCTCTCCCTCGAGACTTGAAGTCTCAAGTCCTTTATATAGGGATTATAAACTGTTGATCAATCTGAGAAAATCTTTTATTTTAGAAATACCAATTGATTTAATTGGTCTCAAAAATTATTCGGGGAATTTTACCTACCATTGGATTTTTGATCCAGTGATTTCTGTTTTTACAGAATATATTTTCTTGTTTTTAACAAGATTAGGGAAATATTTTCGCAAATATAAAATTTTATTCTATCTCTTCATTCAAACGGTGATTTTTAACCATCATTGGATTTTTAATCTAAGGGTTCTCTGTTCAACAGAGTATATCTTTCTTGTTTATAAAGATTAGGGAAATATTTTCCCATATAGAATTTAATTCTATCTTTTACTGGTTTTTAAGAGTGCTATTGGATTTTTGATTCAATGGCTCTTTTTTTAATAGAGAAGATTTTTCTTATTTGATTTGATTAGGGAGATATTTTTCCCTAATAGAATTTAATTCTATGATTCCAATAGAATTTAATTCTATCATTTGATGATTTTTAATCACCATTGGATTTTTGATTTAACGACTCTGTTTAACAGAGAATATCCATAGGTTTTAGGGAAATATTTCCCATGTAGAATTTAATTCTACCCAGGCAGACCCGTTTTAAATTGGGCGCCGACGCTCACGTGCTATGCACGCCAGCACTCATATGTCTTTCATGTGAAGCGCCGCCTCATTTTATGAGGGAACATATGTGCCTATAGACTACTCAGCCCTCACGAGTATGATCGCCATCACAACACTGGTAATCAAGCAAAAATCCTATGGGCTTTATCAACATTTATTAGAGATACGTAATAAAAAAACATATACACGTGTTAAGATAAAGATAAACCAGATTGCATACTATCATATCGAGCAAGAATGTCCTATACATATATATCCGAAGTATCCAATTGTAATATACAATCCTGTAATATACAATAATGGTCTCTAGGGCATACATATCCAATACTTTCCAGCCTTCCTGTCTCGAATTTCCATCCCAAGAATCTTATTCGCTTCACCTAAGTCCTTCATGTCAATTCTGCGCTCAATGAAGCTTTGAGCGTCTTTATTTCCGCCATACTCTTAGCCGCGATCAACATGTCATCGACATATATGAATCTGTTTACCTCCAAAGACTGGACTGAGACGTTGGGGTGTCTAGCCTAAATTTAGGGGCAGATGCTATTTAAACATATCCATCCACCTCTCCGAAAATACCAAGTTGATTTATGGCACCGTATATCGGAGGTTTGGATAGATGCGACCGTTGTAGCAAATTTTATCAGATTCCCCCTCATTTATGAGGAGTTCTTGATTGTGGCGACACTTTTCCCTGCAGGAGCAAGCCCCTGCAGTTAATTACGTTATCGCGTTGCGATAATCACTTTCTCGTTCTCCAGTAGTTCACTTCGTGTCGTATGTTATTTTGTTTGTTAAACTTGCCCGTGGATTGTATACGGAGATTAGTTTATGTCGTCGCCCGTAGAGTGCGGATTAATCCAAATCCGTATATTTTAGATTTGGGGTTTTGAACTTAGGTTATATTTTCCTTTAGTTCAAAAATATTTTGTTTTATTTAAGGACCGTTAATCTAATTTGAGATTAAGATTTACTTAAATATATAAGGATTTGGGCTCAATTTATTTTTTACCAAGGATACGTTAGCCTTATTTGAGACTAAAGTCAACTTAGATATATTATAGGGATTGTAAAAATTTTGTTGAGATCCAACAATAGAGCATTTGGGCTCAGCTGCAAGAAACTTCAGAGAGACTTTTAGCCAATTTGGGCTTGATCTTCTCAGTCTTTCTTTCTTTCTTTCTTTCTTTTATTCAAAAGTACTAAACACTTATTTGGGTTCTATTTGCTTAGCCTTCTTTCCTTTTATGCAGAAGTGCTAAGCACCTGTTTGTTTGGGGCTCTAGCGCTCACATGTGTATCATGTGAAGCACTCCGTCATGGGCGCTGCCCAATCAATGTTAAGCACTTTAATCATTTTGACTGAATATATATATATATATATATATATATATATATATATATATATAGTGCTAAGAACTTTTGTATGGAACTCACGTGTAAATCACGTGAGGCGCTGAGATATGGACACTGCCCAATCAGTACTAAGCATTTAGTCATTTTGACTGAATATGAAGTGCCAAGCACTTTTACCCAGTGCTCACATGTATTTCACGTGAGGCGCTGGCCTTCTATTTTGAGCGCCCACGTGAGAAGCACGTGAGGCGCTGAGTCTTTTATTTGAGCGCCCACGTGGAAAGTACGTGAGGCGCTGAGTCCTTCGTTTTGGGATTCTTTTAGGCGCTCACATGTTTTTCACATGAGGCGCTGAGTTCCTTTTTCTTTTTTAGAGATTGAATCTCTGTTAATAGCATTTTGACCATTAATAATCACTAAGATCTTTATTTTGAAGATCTGTGATCTTTTCTCTTTTTTTTATTGGAGAACTAAGTTTCTTTTTATACTAAGTTCTTTTATATAGGGTTAAACCCTGCTTGCAGAGGATTAAATTCCTAGAACCATAAGTCCTCTTCTCCCTTTTTTTTATCTAGTTCTTTCCCCTAAATTTTGAATTTGAAGAACAAAATCTCCTCGATGAGAATTAAATTCTCAACTTGTGGAGAGATTTGCTTTGCAAATCTCAAATTAGAGGAAGAACTAAGTTCTTTTTATGAAGGGTTGAACCCTTATTTTCTTTATGCTAGGCAAAAGAGATACATTTTATCTTTAATTTTTCTTTACCTAGGGTTTGAAAGAGCAGGTACATCTTCTTAAAAGGAGAATTGAATTCTCAGTTGCAGCTTCTATCTTTTTATTTGCAGAAGCTTATAGGGGGTTCCTCCTTTTTTTTCCTCTCTGTATTTGTATATGTGAGACTTGAAGTCTCAGGTCCTTTATATAGGTATGGCAAATTGTTGATCAGTTTTGAGAAAATCTTTCGTTGAGAGATTCCAATTGATTTTATTGGTCTCACATATTATTTGGGGAATTTTATCTACCGTTGGATCTTTGATCCAATGATTTCTGTTTTACAGAATATGTTTTCTTGTTTTTAACAAGATTAAGAAAACATTTTCCCATATACAGAATTTAATTCTGTCAAACGGTGATTTTTAATCACCATTGGATTTTAATCCAAGGGCTCTCTGTTTTACAGAGAACAATCCTTTTTTGTTTAGAAAGATTAGGGAAATATATCCCCAAAAATTGAATTTAATTCTATCATTAGATTTTTTATCCAACCGAGAATATCTTTCTCACTTAGAAAAATTTGGGAGATATTTTCTCATAATAGAATTTAATTCTATCATTTGATGATTTATCATCGCCATTGAATTTTTGATCCAACGGCTCTGTTTAACAAAGAATATCTCAAGTTTTAGGAAAATAATTTTCATGTAGAATTTAATTCTACCCGCTCTTAATTTGGACGCTAGCGCTCACGTGTTATGCGCGTGGGTGACACTTAAGAATTTAATTCTTATATATAACAGGCGCTCATGTGCTTTACATATTGGCGCTCACGTGAACTTCACGTACGGCGCCACTATAGAATTTAATCCTATAGGACCGGCGCCAGCGCTCTCATGGGGAACAAGTGAGGTGCTGCCTCATTGATTTTAATAGAGCTTAGCTCTTATTATTGTGTTTAATTAATAGGGGAACAAAGTAGATATATCGACGACTCATCTTTAATCCGCTTTGAGTACACGCAGCTGTCATACTCACATCTCGAATAGTTGGCCTTCCTCATGAAAGAATCGAAGAGTTTGTACCACTGCCTAGGAGACTGCTTCAATCCATATAAAGACCGCTTGAGCTCACATACATGATCCTCCTTATCGGGCTTTATAAATACTTCTAATTGCTTCATGAAGATCTTCTCAACTCACCATGTAGAAATGTCGTTTTCATATCCATTTGCTCCAACTCTAAATCTTGAGTAGCTAGCTTTGCCAACAACACTCGAGTAGACATATGCTTGACTACCGGCGAGAAAATCTCATTGTAGTCAACCCCCTCCTTCTGAGCAAAACCCTTCGCAACTAAATGTGCCTTGTATTGCTCGTTTTTCTTTTTCCTGAATACCACTTGCAGCCAAAAGCCATTTTTCTTTTCGGTAGCTTTGTCAATCTCCATCTAGTATTCTTTTGAAGCGACTTCATCTCCTCTTTCATCGCCATAATCCATCAATCCCTATTCTCTTACCCAATGGCCTCCTGATAAGAGCCAGGATCTCCACTTTCAGTGACTAAAGCATATGCGAGTATGTCTTCGAATCCGTACCTGACTAGTACTTTATGAGTACGTGTTGATCTCCTTAATGCCATTATTTATGGGTCTTGTTGGAGTTGGTCCTCACCTTTTGTCTTCGTAATCTGTATGTCTATTTCCGCATCAATAGGCTGTAATTGTGCTTCAGTGTTCGTGACCTTATGATCGCCAGATAACTCCACCTCCACCGAATCATTGTCCATTAATGCTCTACATGCCTCTTTATTATCTCTCGCCACGTTTTTAAATATGGAATCCTCATCGAAGATTAAATCTCATCTACTGAATGCTCTTTTGTTTTCGAGATCTCATAACTTGCAGCCTTTAATATCAAGTTTGAATCTCAAGAAAACACACCTTTTTAACTTTGATTCCAGCTTGGTCCTATCCTTCTGATTCACGAGCGAGTAGGCATAACACCCAAACACCCACAAAGAATCATAATTGAATGGCTCTCCTCTCCATACTTCTTCAGGGATCTGAAGATTTATGTCCATTGATGGACACCTGTTGACCAAATAGCTCACATGACTTACCGCCTCTGCCCAGAAGTCCTCCGTAATACCGGATTGCAACCGCATACTTCTGGCTCTTTCTAATAGTTTCTTGTTCATGCGCTCCGCTTCCCCATTCTACTATAGCTATCCTGGAATAATCCATTACCTCTTTATGCCATGTTCTTTACGATAAACCTGAAATTCCTTCAAGGTGTATTCACCTCCATTATCTATCCGCAAATAATTCATCGGTTGCCCTTTTTAGTTCTCCACAGCTGCTTTCCATTGCTTAAAACTGGAAAACACATCTGATTTGTGTTTAAGAAAGTAAACCTATATCTTCTTTGAGAAATCGTCAACGAAGGTGACATAATATACGGCTCCTCCCTTTGATACTACCGGTGATGGCCCCCATACGTTTGAGTGAATGTATTCGAGAAGTCCCTCGGTCTTGTGCACGCTTGTTTGAAGTCGACCTTATGTTGCTTCCTCATCGTACAAAATTTATAGAAATCTAGCTTGCATAAGGTAATACCTTTTAGCAACTCTCTTCTGTGCAACTCACGAAGTCCCCTCACTCATGTGGCCTAGACACATATGCCACAGTTTTGCGGTATCCTTTACCTGTTTCTCCGTAGCTACGGCTGCACCACCAGTCACCGTGCTGCCGTTTAAACTATACAAATTCTTCAGTCTTGTCCCTTCATAACCACTAGGGCACCCTTGACAACCTTTATCACAACATCTTGACTAACAAACCTGCATCCTGCCGCATCCAATGCTCCAAGAGAGATCAAGTTTTTCTTTAGTTCCAGAACGTGTCGCACGTTCACTAGTGTTCGCACCATCCCATCAAACATGCGGACTTTGATGTTCCCTATGCCAATGGCCTTGCTATTGGATATAGTGCCCTCAAGGTAATTATTGTAATTGCAGGCAGTCAATTATGATAATTGAGGAAGGACCTATACGGGTAGAACATATTTCTCGAGATGATAGTATACTATCTGGTTTGTCTTTATCATTCATGTATATATATTTTACTTGCTATTACGTGTCGCTAATACATAATGATAAATCTCATAGGATCTTTGTATGGCTACCAGTATTATGATGGCGATCATGCTTGTGGGAATTGGGTAGTCCATAAGCACATCCTTAAATGTCATAGTCGTGGGAGTATCGAGACTTGGTATCGATATTCCAGAGTAGATTAGTGTATACGTTTCTTGATCCCGATGAGGGGCAATGGCCGGTCTCACAACCATTGGTGTTTGACACCGAAAATTGTATACAGGTGCTCATTGGGTTATAAGTTACACTGGATGGACTCACCGAGAACTCCTAGATGATATTATACCTATCGTTAGATAGAAGTTCTTTGGTGACATGAGTACAGGATAGTTCGTTGACCTGAGATCGTCATTTGTCTTGTGCGAGTTCCCACTGTACTTAGATTACTACCCTACCACGGTTCTACTGAGTCGTGTAAACAGGTTTTAGTTGGGTAGAGTCGCGAACCACATGGAGGCAGTGAGCGGGTCAAGGGGATTCGTCTCTCCCAGTATTGGGAGTCGATATTGCGCTGTGCGCAATTAGCTATAACCATAATTCCCTGGCCAAGGCGGATGAGATATACTGATTGGAGATCAGTAGTTTCTCGGTTGGTTATAAGTTTCAAATCGGCACGACTTATCGGGTTTTTAGGGGTCTGACGTTATCCCCCCTAGACCCGGTATGCAACACTCTTAGACGAAAAGATCGGACTATACGGTGACCGTCACTGATAGGCTCTGCAAGGTACGAATGAGCTTGCATGTCGACCTTATTTTCGTTCAATACCTGGGTAGCCGTTACGTATAGCTAGTGCCACTGACGTATTTGTGGTTATAGATTGGATCTATTAAATCACTGCCAGTATATTGTCGAGTCTTTAGAGTCCCACACATAGGTTTTCCAGGCTCGGGCAAAACGATTTGGAGACCGTATGGTGATAACGTGCAGGAATCCGATTAAATACGTGTATTGGATACACAAACTTTAATCGGACGTTTGATAATGCTGGCTGCTCTTTTTGGAAAGACGGATATTAAATCAAGTATTGATTCTATATATAGTATTATTTATTCTCTTATAGTTCTCACTCTTTCTGTTTTTTTGCATTATGGTTGCAAGAGGAAAATTAAATGTTGACATATTTATTTCTAGTTTTCTTTTTCCTTTTCTTTTTGTGGTCATGTGGTATCATGTGAGGGAGGGTACACACCCACCCAAGAATTTGTGACAAGTGGAAGAGAGAAGAATGGGAAGGATATAAGACTGGAGTCTCTCTCATTTCTATTTATGCTTGCTCATTATTTTTCTCCCCTTCTCTCTCCTCACTTCTCACAAGCACAAAAAGGAAAAGAATGAGATAGGAAAAAAGAGAGAAAGATCAAGAGAGATTCATCTACATCCCTTGCCATTTAATCCTGGCAAAATTAAACGGCAAGTTACTTCACAAAGATTACCATTCTAGTAGAGTTGGAGCTTGGGCAAGGGTTTCCTCGTGTGGATCATCTTAGGTAAGGAGGGTTGACGACCAAGCTCGATCCGGAGCACTCGGAGTCTAGCTAGAGTCCATGAAGCATGTAGGGGTCTTCCACAATTAGGTGGACACGTTGCAAAAATAGCTAGCCCTCTTTAAACCCCTAGATTGCTCTCTTTGCTTTGCTAGTTTGGTGTTTGGAATGATTCTATGGTTGTGGATGCTTGTGTTGCTCTAAAAACTTTTGTTATCCCTGATTCTTCTCGCTTCCGCTGTGCATACTAGAAGGCATTAGCATCCCTTCACTTGCATGACAAATTGTTCCCCATGAGAATACCACTGTCATTGAACTCTTTGTAGGTGTCGAACAGCTCGCTTTTCGGGCACATATGGTATGAACATCATGAATCAAGGATCAAAGAATTAGAATTTGCCTCCCCAGTATATACAGCTAATACGTCACATGGATCTTCTTCTACTTCGGTCGCAACACTGGCTTGATCCAAACCTTTTGTACTTGCACCTTTATCCTTCTTCTCCAACCACTGCTTATACTTTTGACATTACTTCTTTAGATGCCATATCCGTTTGTAAAAGAAGCATGGTTCGCTCTCTTGCCTGAATGATTTGGATTTCCCCCTTTATGCTCTTGCCTCCGTTTTTATTCTTTGATCTTCCTTTTTCACCGACAAACAACCTCTATGACTCCTCCGATAGATTTGATTTCTTCATGATCTCATTATTGAAAAGTGTCGCTGTAACCTCCTCCATTTCAAGAGTCTCCTTCCCATAAAGAATTGTTGTCACCAAGTGTTCATACGAATTCGGAAGCGAAGATAGGAGCAATAGCGCTTGGTCCTCATCTTTTAATTTTACTTCAAGGCATAAAAGATCGCTTACCATCTTATTGAAACTATTTAGGTGGTCGTGAATAAGAGTCTCTTTTTTCATGCGTAATCCGTAAAGTTGCCATTTTAGATACAGCTTATTTGACAACGACTTTGTTATGTACAGACTCTCTAGCTTCAACCACAAACTTATTGCAGAAGTCTCCTTCATAACGTTATGCATCACGTTATCCGCCAAACAAAATTATATCGTGTTATTGTGCATTCTAATCTAATTCTGCTCATGTAACATCTGTCATATCGGTAGGTTTACTACCGCCAAATATCTTAAATAGCCCTTCCTTCACCAGAAGTGTCTTCACCATTCTCTGCCACATCGAGATGTTTTGTTTCCCATTAAATTTCTCCATCTCAAATTTTATGCTATTTACTTTATTATCCGTCATCCTTAATTCCAAAGAAAATACATTTATCTCGGATCCTTACAAACCACTATCAATATAATCACGATCTAAGAAGATAAGGAGCGGATACAAGCATGGTCACCTACCGTAAACTTAAATCGCAAAAATACAGAACGTAGCTTTGATATCAATTATTGAAACCACAAATCAATCGGCACAACGAAAAATCTTACAGATCTATAAACCCAGATACCTTTATAGATGAATAACAAAAGAAACTAGATGCAAACCGCGATAATAAATAATACAAGAGATTAATGGAAGGAAACAGGAAGAACCTTTATTAGAACTTTAGAAAGAAAAATAAATTTTACAGAGAATTACAAAACCCTCTCCTTAAAATCTCCAACGATATATATATATATATATATATATATATATATATATATATATATATATATATATATATATATATATAAAAGTTCTCCTTTGAAAGTCTTGATCCCTTATGGAGCTGATGACTCCCTAGAACTTTATGATATATATATATATATATATATATATATATATATATATATATATATATATATATATATATATATAAGTTCTCCTTTGAAAGTCTTGATCTCTTATGGAGCTGACGACTCCCTAGAGCTTTATGATAAAAAAACCATCTATCCTAATTAATAACCTTAAGATTATATATATAGTCTATACAATTTAAGTTATAATAAGATCCCAGAAATTGCAAAACTTCAACCAAATAACTGAATTTTCGAGATAATTCTTGTTCTGAAATTCGCGGTTATCTCTAGACAGACGTCTGCGTGCTCTCTGGCACAAAGTCAGAGCGCTGCCAGATGTCTGACTCTATGAGGGACCGACGTCTGTGTGCTCTCTGGCAAAAAGCCAGAGCGCTGTCAGACGTCTGTCCCCATAGGAGCAGACGTCTGACTCTTAATTTGGCTGCGTCTGGCTAGAGCCCGGCCAGACGTCTGACAATCATCTTGGCAAACGTCTGGGCATGCTCTGGAATGTTTAGCGACAGACGTCTGAAGCTTCCTTCTCTGGTTGCGCTGTCTTGAACAAATACGATATCACACCTTTCACAACAACATGAAGTGGTTTACAATTTGTCCATCTCCTTCCCGTAACTATATATTTTAGGGTCGACACACTTGACAGGTTCCTTTCAAAATATTCAAAGTGGAGCACTACATATGGATAATGAAAGGAGCATATATATGTGATTTGAGCCCTTAGAATCTCTTTTGATCAAGGGACTGCACTGTTTATGGATACCCTGTAAGTCCTTGTTGTCAAGGACCATTAATTAGGACCATGCATGGTCCATTCTCGATTGGATTTGGGGTTTCTCCACTATTAATTATAGTGGAGATCCTTCAAATTCTTGGGCTGTTTTTCTCTCGTGGAACAAATGCTCTACTTAAAAGACATGTAGAACTATTATAATATATGTTATCAGTTTTACGATTATAATGACTTTTATATATATATATATATATATATAATTTTGATTCATTCTTTTGTGGTTAATTATGATGAATTATATATATTATTTTGATTGATTCTTTTGTGGTCATTCCTTAATTTAGCCGATAAATTCTTCAGCTTTTTCTTAAGAAAAGATAACAAGAGTGATGAAAAGATAACAAGAGTGATGTTGGTTGTCGCAATGACCATTATGAAGAATCTTCAGTTATATTGAAAGCGTCGAATATATCCATTCCTCTTTTAGTCTATTTTTAAAAACTTTTGAAAGAAATAGACCGGACCTAATAATTTTTTTCTTCTAAAAGAAATAGGTAAAATATCTGACTAAACTATGAAAATATAGTCTAAATATAAAGACACTGCATCCATGGTTTGTGCATATACTCTATCCTATTTAATTTGCCTGCCGACTATCTTTCCTTTGCATCACCTCAAATCAAATCGGTGGATCGAATACAATGAGTCTCGAAAGAAATAAACTGAAATTGGAAAGTTGTGTTTGTGCTTTTGTGAAATTATATGCATGCCAATTGGTTCTTAGAAGCTACGCAAGGCATCCATGCAACATTGTATTGCTTTATCACCACATATGACAATCCACCTCGGTGTGTTTGGTGCACAAGCATCCAACATGAAGTTCGTTGTGATTTGAAATTGAGGTTTTATTATGACAATGAAGTTGAAAACGAAGCGAAGCGAACCTCGTTGCCGCATCACCCCACATCTCCTTCTTCATCTATCTAACATTAAGAGACCCTATGATCGTCTCATACCATAGCGAAAAAAATATCTCTAAATTAAGTTAGTTTGGTGTGAAAGATCTGGACTCTCTTCGTTACCTTTTAGGTTAATTTTGAAGTTGTTTTTCTCTTCAAAGCTATCTTCTTTCTCAACCAACATATATTACTCATCCAAAAGATTCTGCTGGCCTCTTAGTCGACCGGAAAACTTTCGCTACTCATTTGAAGCTTAATTTAAAACTTAGAATGACTAACAGAAAACCACTTTCTACTCCAACCTGTTACCAAGAACTTATAAATATTTGATCTATCTGATTAACTACAACTAGACGGAATATTGCGAATGCCGTACATGTACATCCTTAGTAAACTTTTCCGTGCACCGATCGCTGCTCATTACACAACAATTATCCGCGTAATCAATTTTTTCAAGGTATGTCGAAGCTCGAGAGTTGAATTAGTGATTTTACTGATCTCAATAAGAGTAATTTATGTATATTTTAGATAGATTCTACTCTTCTTTATTAAAATCCTTTTATGATATATATCTTGGAGGGCTTAATTATCCCACCACTTGTCTAAAAAAATAAGAGTAATTTATACGAGCACTAGATTTTGATCCCAAATATATTTATAGATGAATATTATTTTTAACTATATTTCAAAAAAAATATACAAATATTATTTTTTATACATATATATGTTTTCATTATGTTCGAAAAATGTTAAATGATATTGTTAGTAATTTTTTGTTATTTAGATAAAAATATTAAAATCTTTGAGAAATAACTCAATCATGAATATTTTTTTGAAGGAAACCATAAAGCGTTTTTTTTACAAAAAAACTCAATATATGATGTCCCAAGGATAAATCTATGCAAAAAAACTCAATCATGAACATTTTTCAAAAATTAAAATAAAAAATAAAGAAAAAAATTACTTGATTATTTTTAGTTACGAGAAATTCTTGAGAAATAACTTTTTAGCCAAAAATAAAATAAAAACCAAATTATTAAAAAAGAAATAACACACAAATTAATTTTACTTTGTTCTTGGGTCTCATATTAATGGGTATTTTGAAAACGAACAATGGAAAAGGATATGAAAATAAATATAGGTAAAGAAAAGGTCAAAAGGGGAAAGGCCAAAATTAATGATTTGACTTGTAAAAAATTTCTTGACCAACCCAAGTTTGTATTTGAATAATAGATAGATAGATTTATTGATAGATAAATGAACATGTATCAACCTTGAAATAAAAATGTTTGAAAAGAAGAAAAGAAAATTAATTAAATCTGATTTTTTTTTTAATAAAAACATCTCATGAAACAGATCTGATGGAGGTCCTTTTCGGGTCTCCGTCAGATGTTGACTTCCGTTGATCTCCCGATGGATCTTGGAGGCGATCTCCTGTTGCGTGTGGGTCTCAATGGTTTTTGAGGAGATTGGTGGTTTTGAGGAGTCAACGCCGAGTACCTGCAAAGAAGTCCCAGGGTGGTTTGGTACCACCGAGGACCCTCCGACGATCAAGTTAGTACGAGTTCCGAGCAGAGTAACAGCTAAGTGGGGTAAAAAAAGGCTTACTTGACCCTTCTGTGATGGGGGTTTTTTATAGCGGCGGCAACGTGCAGCAGCAGACGCGAGAATCTCGCTGGCAGTTACGCTCCCGACGTCACGCCCGCGTAAAAAGCGGATCGCCCATTAATGGGGATCGTGATGGCGTGGAACGTGGGATGTTGCTGGCGGAGAATCTGCGCATGGCAAGATTTGCGGAGCGGCGGTTACGCCTGTGAGTGGTGGAGTTAGTCGGTCGGAGGGACCGAGGAAGATGACCTCGACAGGGGAGCTCGGGAACGAGCGGGAGGGCCGAGGAGTCTCGGTCTTGTGGCAGCTCGGGACGAGCTGAGAGCCCCGAGCTGAGAGGCCGAGGAGGCCAATTTGCAGGGGGTCCTGAGGAGAGCCAGCTTGTACTTGCAGGTCGGGTACAGGGGTGGCCTGGTCGGCCCCTGTGGGCCCTTTCTTCTGAGTTCTGGGACACGTCATCTACCACGCGTCCTGATCTTGGAAATCGCCAATATAGAGTATCATCATTAGCCCCCCACTCATGTCCCGACCAGCTAGCGGGTCGGGTCAGGAGTGGACTACCGGGTCGCCCGGGATGAGCTCCCCCCTAAGGTTTCGTCGGGACGCGTCCCCGGGCTGTCAGCTGTTTTTTCTGCCAGCGAATCAGGGCGAGATCTCTATATTTAAGGAAGGTGCGCCAGTTCGTGCATCCTGTTACCGAAGCGGCGGTCCACGTGTCAAGTGTCGTTTGGTCGACGCGACATGTGCAGACCTGCGGCGTCTGATGGGGTGCGGTCTAGTGTGGGAACGACAAGTGGAGCATTCGGAGCCGTTGGACGCGAGGAGGCGTTTTGGCGGGAGATGAAGGGCGTCCTTGGATGAGGGCGATTGCGGAGACAAATAAGGGTGGGGCCCACTCCATGGCCCCTACTCCTTCATATTTACTCGCTATAAGCCCTGGTTGCTCGGGGCTCGTCTTCTTTCTTCTGCTTTCGTTTCCCGAGGATCCCTCTTCTCCAGGTTAGATGTCTTCCTTCGTGGAATCTGTAGATGTCGTAAGAGTAGGTTCTAAAGACCCTTTAGTTGAGCCTGAGTCTTCCCGTGGAGCAAGGGTCGGATCCTCTTCCCGGGATCGTGCGGCGGGGGCAGCCCCCAGGGAGGAGGCGGTAGACGCTTACCCCGGCACGTCGTGTTGGGTGAGGCATGAGGACGAGCTTGCCAATGCTCGGGCTCGCTTCTACATCCCTTCACGTTAAACGCTTCGTCTGGCCAAGGAGGGAGAGAGGGCAGACCAAGTACGGGGTAGGGAGATCGCTCTGTACTTGGAAGCTTTTTGGGGTGGAATGCACCTGCCTTTCTCCCCCGAGGTCGTCGAAGCGCTGAACTTCTTCGGGTTAGCCCCTGGCCAGTTAGTGCCGAACTCATGGAGGATCCTCCTCGGGTTCCTAATCCGCCTGAAGTTACAGGCAGTTCCCTTCAGCCTCTCCCTCCTTGATTCTTCCCTCGTTATCAAAAATCATCCTGGGAGTCGAGCGGGCAACCCGAGGTGGGTCTACCTCTCTTTTAGAAAGCGACAGGGGGGCGCCGCTGGGACAGGAGTTGTGGCCCTGCCTTCTTCCATTCACGACTGGAAGAAGAAGTTCTTCTTCGTTTGCCCTCCTGAGGGCGAGGACTGGCCCGCGCCTACCAAGTGGTCGAGGGAAAAATGCTTGCCGGGGAACCAGTCCAATGACCCCGCCACGGTGACAGTGGCGTCGTGGGAGCCCATTCCCCGATTCGACGTGCTGCTGTCTGAGAGGGTCCTGAGTTGGGCTGGGCTCAGCCCCGTTGAGTTCGTCGGTAAGTTAGGCTTGCTTTTTGGCTTTTATATTGCATGTGTCGCTGACTTCTTTGCATTTGGTTTTGTGCAGGACCCATGGACATGAATGAGCTCCGAGACTCCATGCGCCAGCCGAGGAGGGTCACGAAGGCTAGAGGCGCCAGCTCTTCCCGCTCGAAGCCCGCCTTGGCTCCTTCTCCTACGGTGGTCGCGTCCCGTGAGCGTTCGGGGGCAGATCCCGCCCCGGGGCCTAGCAGAGTGTCGGGCCAGAAGCGGGCTCGGATTCTGGAGGACCCGTTCTCGGAGGAGGAGATCGACTCTCCATCGGAGCCGCTCAAGAGGGGTTCCCGGAGGTCTTCCCGGGGCCCGCCCTCGCCAATCATGGTGGAGGAGGGGGGCTTCCAGTTCGCGGTGCCCTCTGGGCTATCCGTCGCGGATAGCCTGCTGCATGAAATAGAGAAATCGGCGGGGGGTAGGGTCCCCAGGGGGACTTTCAGGGCCCAGATGGCGTCCATCGCCCAGGAGTCCGTGCAGATAAGTGTTTGGTTTTTTTTTTTGCGAGATTCGGTGCCTCCTTCGTCTTTCTGATCTCTTTCCAAATTTTCAGGTTCTTCAGCACGTTGCCCTTGCCTTGCGCATGAAGGCCGAGGTGATAGCCCCGGCGATGAAGGCTGCGGGCCAGCTCGCCTTACTAGAAGAGAGCACCAAGCGAGAGCTGGAGGCGGTGATGGCGAGGGTTGCCGCCCTGGAGGGTGAGGTGGAGGCCTGGAAACGGGAGGTTTCCCGGTACCGTGAGGCCGCCATGGCCGCCGAGGTCAAGCTTGAGGATGCTCAGGTGCTCGCCGGCAACCTGAAGAAGACGGTGAGGACCCTCCGGAAGGAGCTGGGGTCGGCGGCCGAGGCGGCGAAGTCGGCCAACCTGATAGCGGCGAAGTTGGCCGACCTCATGGCGGCGAAGGCGGTGGAGGGCTAAAAGAAGTCGAAGGACTTCTATGATGACCTGACCATGGCCACAACCCGCATCTGGCACGAGGCCCTCGACGCCATTAAGGCCCGGATGTCGGAGTTCGCCGACGAAGAGCTCCGGGCCGAATACCCCCTCGCGGACGCCGATGAGCAGGGGGAAGAGATTCCTGACGAGGAGGTGGTCGAGGACCCTGCTCGTCTCGTGGTGGATGTCGAGGATCCCGAGGTCGCACCTGGCCCCGAGGCCTAAAACCCCTGTCTTCCTCCTCCTTTATTTTGTCGCTTCTGGAATTTTTGTAAGCCTCCGGGCAGTCTGTAAGGCTGGGGAGCCCAAAATACCCTTTGTAAAGACTTTGCCTTTGGTAATAAAACTTTTTTTGGTTTGTTCGGTTTGCACTTTATCTTCTATTTGTGAAGAATGCTCGTAAAATATCTCTGCTTGCACTATTGGGCTTCCCTGTCAGGCCGGCTATTTGTCTAACGATCGTTCATCGAGTTGATTTCGATCACTTTCCAAGCCTGCCAAGCGCTGCTGAGAAGGAGGCATCTCCATGGCCCCGAAGTTGAGGGGGGATCGCTCAGACTTGGATAGACCTGATGCCCCTTGTTGGGGCCTCAGATCCTCTGCATGTGATGGGCAGAGGGATATCCGCCGTATTTGTGCCGAGCATGAATGGGCTCAGAGGATGAATGAGCAAAGTCCTCCCAGAGGCAGTCGAGCCCGACCCTCGCTCGGCCATCCCCAGCTGGTGGTCGTTGCTCGCATTGGAGGGGCTGTAAGAAGCCCATTAAGGATGACCGAGTAGTGAAGTTGCGCGGTTGCCTCTTGGCGAGGGCTTTGATCTCTGGCGTTGCGAGTAGGGAAGCTACCAGCCAGGGATAGCCGAGCAGGGAAGCCGCTCGGCTGCCTATACAGAGGACTTTGATCCTTAGCATTGGAGGGGCTGTAAGAAGCCCACTAAGGATGACCAGGCAGTGAATCTGCGCGGTTACCTCTTGGCGAGGGCTTTGATCTCTGGCGTCGTGGGTAGGCAACTTCCCGCCTGGGATGACCGAGCGGGGTAGCCGCTTGGATGCCTCTTGCGAGGCCTTTGATCCCCAGCGTCATGGGTAGGGAGCTACCGGCCGGAGATGACCGAGCAGGGTAGCTGCTCGATTGCCTCTTGTGAGGGCTTTGATCCTTCAGGACGGGGACCGAGCAGGGTTTCTGCCCAGTGCCTCTTGGCGAGGACTTTGATCCCTGTCGGTTGTGGTAGAAAGCTACCTGCCGGGGATAGCCAAGCAAGGGTCGGGCTCGACTGCCTCTGGGAGGACTTTGGTCCTTAGCGCGGGAGGGGCTGTAAGAAGCCTATCAAGGACCCTTGGCCGGGCAAGGTTACTGCCCGTGCCTCTTGGCGAGAGCTTTTGTCCTGAAGGATAGCCGAGCGAGGGTCGGGCTCGACTGCCTCTGGGAGGGCTTTTGATCCCTGTCGGTCGTGGTAAGAAACTACCAGCCGGGGATAGCCAAGTAGGGTAGCTGCTGAGCTGGCAGTGAAGCTGCACGGTTGCCTCTAGGCGAGGGCTTTGATCCCAGGCGTTGCGAGTAGGGAAGCTACTAGCCAGGGATAGCCGAGCAGGGAAGCCGCTCGGCTGCCTCTACGGAGGACTTTGATCCTTAACGTTGGAAGGGCCGTAGGAGGCCTGCTATGGATAACTGAGCAGTGAAGCTGCGCGGTTGCCTCTTAACGAGGGCTTTGATCCCTGGCGTTGCGAGTAGGGAAGCTAACGGCCAGGGATAGCCGAGCAGGGAAGCCGCTCGGCTGCCTCTACGTAGGACTTTGATCCTTAGCGTTGGAGGGGCCGTAGGAGGCCTGCTAAGGATAACCGGGCAGTGAAGTTGCACGGTTGCCTCTTAACGAGGGCTTTGATCCCTGGCGTTGCGAGTGGGGAAGCCACCGGCCAGGGACAACCGAGCAAGGTAGCTACTCGGCTGATTCTTCATGAGGTTTCGCCCGACCATCCAGTTGCAGGTATGGGGAACAGGAACGGTCGTGGCGAACGTGCGCGTTGCATGCGCCTTGAGTGTGGGGGAAGGCGAAGCGCCAGGGTCGAGTCATTTCGATTCCTCTAGAGAAGGCTCGATGATCGCCGCATGGCAGCGACTTTTTGGGTGAAAGTGGGTGACTGTTGAGTTCTGTTGGGGCGCAGTGGACTGTATAAAACTGAGGGAGCACTGGTCCTTCCCTTCTTCATAAACAGATCATTGAGAATGCAAGACTTCTCCTTTACCATCCCGATATCATCCACTTCAAAGACGTATACCTCTATGACCAGAACTGCACCGAGGACAAGGTACAGTTAGTCTATGGGAGCATCGAAGACCACTTCGGCCGGCTGCTCCCCCAGCGTTCCTCCCTGCTGTAGTTGCTGAATTGTGAAGAGGTAGTCGATCGTGCGCTTCTACCGACGGTTACCGATGAAGTGGCCGAGGAACTGAGTATCCAGCTCATCAAAGGTCGAGATTGAGCGAGGTTTGAGTCCTCAAAACCAGTCCCGACCAGAGTGGATGAGGGTCGCTAGGAAGGCCCTGCACTGGGCGGCGTCGGAATGGTCCTGGAAGCTCATCCCCGCGGTAAAATCATCCAAAGGGTCTTTCGGGTCGGTTTTCCCATCGAACAGAGAGACCTTCGGGGGCTTGTTATGCGAGGAGACATGGACAACGAGCAGTCCTCGGTAAACGGCTTGGTGAGCGAGTCGGTGGCGTAGTTAGCCCCATCGCCCGAGAGGTGACCTTCCCGGCGCATGCCTTCGATCTTCCTTTCGAGGGCGTCGAGTCGACCGTGGTACCCCGAGGATTCGACGCCTTGTGATCCCTGGACTCTGCTGTGGGAGACCTGTGTCTGGGCACGGCCCCAGTTCCTCTCGATGAGGTTCTTCAGATCGCCGGACGAGGTGGCCCTCGAGCCGTCGTGGCGAGCCCCTTCTGTGTGACCCCGTCGAGGGAGGGGGTGTCGATCATGCCTGTGGACAGGCGAGGTGACCGACATCTCCTCAGGGGGGTAAGGGTCGCGAGGAGGCTCGAGGCGAGGCGCTCTGGCGGCGGATCTTGGTGTGGAGCTGTGGGGCGCCTATCAGGCCTCAGGGAGTATCGGCCCGTGAGATCTGTGGCTAAGGGTCGTAGCCTGCCGGTGGTCAGCCGTGCCAACGACGGCAGAGCCTTCTGAAGGTGGAGGAGTGGCGATCTGTGGCCCTGGTCCGGCCGTTTGGACGCAAACGAGCGCCTCCACTAGGGACTGTAGCCGATCTATTCGGTCGGCGAGGGCGTTGATGACGGTCGCCGGAGGAGGTTAATCCGCGCCTCCGGTGAGGGGGAGGCGGCGGCTGGTACCTGGATCTTCAGGGTGATCACTTGCCATGTGGATGGAGATCGGAAGGCCAACTTTGTTTTGTGGAGTTTAAGTTCCCACAGACGGCGCCAACTGATGGAGGTCCTTTTTGGGTCTCCGTCAGATGCTGTCTTCCGTTGATCTCCCGGTGGATCTTGGAGGTGATCTCCTGTTGTGTGTGGGTCTCAATGGGTTTTGAGGAGATTGGTGGTTTTGAGGAGTCAACGCTGAGTACCTGCAAAGAAGTCCCGGGGTGGTTTGGTACCACCGAGGACCCTCCGACGATCAAGTTAGTACGAGATCCGAGCAGAGTAACGGCTAAGTGGGGTAAAAAAAGGCTTACATGACCCCTCTGTGATGGGGGTTTTTATAGCGGCGGCAACGCGCAGCAGCAGGCGCGAGAATCTCGCTGGCAGTTATGCTCCCGACGTCACGCCCGCATAAAGAGCGGATCACCCATTAATGGGAATCGTGATGGCGTGGAACTTGGGATGTTGCCGGCGGAGAATCTGCGCATGGCGAGATTTGCAAAGCGGCGGTTACGCCTGTGAGTGGTGAAGTTGGTCGGTCGGAGGGACTGAGGAAGATGGCCTCGGTAGGGGAGCTCGGGAATGAGCGGGAGGGCCGAGGAGTCTCGGTCTTGTGGCGGCTCGGGGCGAGCTGAGAGGCCGAGGAGGCCAATTTGCATGGGGTCCTGAGGAGAGCCAGCTTGTGCTTGCAGGTCGGGTACAGGGGTGGCCTGGTCAGCCCCTGTGGGCCCTTTCTTCTGAGTTCTGGGACACATCATCTGCCACGCGTCCTGATCTTGGAGATCACCAATATAGAGCATCATCAAGATCAGTCTAAATGAGAACACCAAACCATCCATGATTTCTGCATATATTCTTAATTTGTTGTTGACCATCTTTCTTCAACATAAGTTTCTATAATTTTTGTCTCTCTATAGACCTCAAGAACTTAATTTCATATACAATGATAAATTAGAAATGTTGGAATCAATGGCATTGAAGAGAATCACTCTGCCAGATTGGTCAAAAGTCAACTCTTCACTACTTACTTTGATGATCGATATTATCAATGTTGATTGTCATGGTCCACAGGATATGATGATGCTCGATATCGTCAATTTCCTAGATCATGACACGTGGTAGATGACATGTCCCGAAGCTATCAAGAAAGTACCAGGAACGGTACGTCGGTAGAATACCCCGGGTCTGCGGCCCATGGACGTGGCCGACCTTCTGTGACCGTCCACACCACTCCTATGCCCTCCTTACAAACAACCGTTGGCACGCCTCCGAGCCCCTGCACAATTGGCCTCCTCGTCCCTCTCAGCTCGTCTCTGGGCTAACGCAGAACCCAGATACCTCGGCCTCCCGCTCATTCCCGAGCCACCCGCCGAGCTCATCTTCCTCGGTCCCATCGACCGACTAGCAGCACCAGTCGCAGATACCTCCACCACGGCTCCGCAAATCTCGCCATATGCGAGATATCCACCGCCCACGATCCTACGTTCCACGCCATAACGATCCCCCATTAACGAGCCTGTCTCACCATTAATGCGGGATCCCGCCTATCACGCGGGCGTGACGCCGGAGGCGTAACGGCCAGCGTGATTCTCGCGCCCGCCTGCCATAGGTTGCTGGGTATATAAACCCCTCTTTCAGGTGACTCAAGTAAGTGATTTTTTTCCTCACTAGGCCGTTACTCTGCTCAAATATCCGGTCTAACTTGATCGTCGGAGGGTCCTCGGTGGCACAACCATCCCGGGACTTCCTTGCAGGTAGCTCAGCCACAACAATCTCAAACCCATTGACATCCACACGCCTCAGGAGGCAATCTCCAACTCAATCTCAGCTGTCCATCGTCGCTTGCAGCAGATCTACGGAAGGTAACATCTTGACGAGATCCGACATCCGTCAGCTGGCGCCGTCTGTGGGAACATCTTGATTTCACTGAACAAAGTTCACCTTCCGATCTCAACTCAATGGAGAGCGATCATCGCGACGATCCAAGCGCTAGCCACCGCCTCCCCCACAACGGAGGCGCGGACAAATCTCCTCCCCCGAACGCCATCAACGCCCTAGCCGCCCGGATAGATCGACTCACATCCGTTGTGGATGCGCTCGTCCATGTCCAAACGGAGGGGCAAGCTCCCCAGGTCACCGCTCCCCTACCTCGGGACCGGGACCCCTATAGAGGGAGAGAAGACTCTGCCTGCGTCGGCACTGCCGACCACCGCCTCACTGCCTCCCACGGCTACAGATTTCCCGGGCCAACATATTCCATGACCCGCTGGGCGTCCCATAGTTCAACACCGAGGTCCATCGCCATAGCGCCTCGCCCCGAGCCTCATCGCGCCCCTGTCCCTCCTGAGGAGGTGTTGGTCAGCTCGCATGCGCCCAGGCATGACCGACACCCTATCCCTCGACGAGGTCGCGTGGACCGGACTCGTCACGGCAGCTCAAAGACTATCTCGCTAGGGGACCTAAGGAACCTCATCAAAAGGAACCGGGACTCATCAAAAGTTATGGTCATGTCGGCAAGGGGTACGTCCAGTACCTACGAGGCTCGAAACCCCACGCCGGTCGTGGAGGCTAACAGCCATCCGAGGATGAAGGCCAGGGAAACCGAGTCGATCGTTTTTGACGGCCTTACACCGCCAAGAAGCTCAAACCATACAAATAAAAAGAACATCTACTAACGTGTACTTCTTTTACTAAGGCAATTTAACTTTTCTCCAATCTTTCTGTTTATATAATAAGAAGGGATCAATAAAACATTGCGAAAAGAAGAGTTTTGTTTATTCAAAAGGGTACTATAGGCTCCTCAGCCAGACATCGAAAAAGAAAAATTATAATAGCGGGGGAAGGGGGTGCAGAGAACATTGCTCGTGGTACTCCGAGGATATTTCCGCCAGCCAAGCCCTCGCGGCCTCAGACCTCTGCCTCTGATGCCGCCCGCGAACGTCGGCATCATGCCTCAATTGGTAGCGCTCAAGGATGAGCGCCACTGAGTGATCCCGCCGACCTGTGGTGATCAGGCCGAAGCGCCGCAAAGACCTTATCTTACCAACCGCCTCGTCCTTCAGCTGTTCGGACAAGGGTTTGTAGAGCCCCGACGACGCCCTCCAGATGGAGTACATCAACAGCTGGAGCAGGGGGAGTGCCGGGGAAGCAGTCGACCGAAATGATCCTCAATGCGGCCTATGACTAACTGCACCATGTCTTCGATGCAGTACTGATCGTAGAGGTACACGTCCTCGAAGTTTACGATGTCGGGGATGGTAAAAGGGAAGTCCTCCATTCTTACGTTTTGGATGTGAAGGAAGAAGTGATCAACGCTCCCTCCGTTTTATAGCCCACAACGCCCCACAAGTCCAACAGTCGCTCATTTCACCCACAACTGTACCGCCACGCGGCAGACATCGAGCCTTTCCCGGCAAAATCGAAATGACGCAGCCCAGGCACTTCGCCTCTCCCATACGTTCATTACACGTGTCGCCCGTGACTGTCCCTATTCCCCATACTCACACTGGGAAGGTCGGACAAAACCTCACGAATTGACCGAGCGGCTACCCTGCTCAGTTATCCGTGGCTGGTAGTTCACTATCCCACGACGCCAGGGATCTAAGCCCTCACCAAGAGGCAGCCAAGCGGCTACCCTGCTCGGCTATCCCTGGCTGGTAGTTCCCTACCCCACAACGCCAGGGATTGAAGCCCTCTCCAAGAGGAAGCCGAGCGGCTACCCTGCTCGGCTATCCCTGACTGTTAGTTCCCTACCCCCATAACGCCAGGGATCGAAGCCCTCGCCAAGAGGCAGTCGAGCGGCTACCCTGCTCGGTTATCCCTGGCTGGTAGTTCACTGCCCCCATGACACCAGGGATCTAAGCCCTCACCAAGAGGCAGCCAAGCGGCTAACCTGCTCGGCTATCCCTGGCTGGTAGTTCCCTACCCCCACAACGCCAGGGATCGAAGCCCTCGCTAAGAGGCAGCCGAGAAGCTACCCTGTTCGGCTATCCCTGGCTGGTAGTTCCATACCCCACAACATCAAAGATCGAAGCCCTTGCCAAGAGGAAGCCGAGCGGCTACCCTGCTCGGCTATCCCTGGCTGGTAGTTCTCTACCCCACGACGCCAGGCATCTAAGCCCTCACCAAGAGGCAGCCGAGCAGCAACCCTGCTCGGCCCGTCCTTAAGGATCAAAGCCCTCGCCAAGAAGCATCGGGAAGCAACCCTGTTCGGCCCATCCTTAGCAGGCCTTTTGCCCCTCCCGCGCTAAGGATCAAAGCCATCACCAAGAGGCACCGGGCAGCAACCCTGCTCAGCCCGTCCTTAGCAGGCCTCTTACGGTCCCTCCCACACTAAGGATCAAAGCCTTCGCCAAGAGGCACTGGGCAGTAACCCTTCTCGGCCCATCATTAAGGATCCAAGCCCTCGCCAAGAGGCAACCGGGCAGCAACCCTGCTCGGTCCGTCCTTAGCAGGCCTCTTGCGTCCCCTCCCGCACTAAGGATCCAAGCCCTCACCAAGAGGCAACCGGGCTTGCCCTTTTTCGGTTATCCCTGGCTGGTAGTTCCTTGCCTCACAACGCCAGGGATCGAAGCCCTTACCAAGAGGCACCGGATAGTAACCCTGCTTGGCCCATCCTTAAAATCCAGGCCCTTGCCAAGAGGCACTGGGCAGCAACCCTGCTCGGCCCGTCCTTAGCAGGCCTCTTACGGCCCCTCCCGCGCTAAGGATCAAAGCTCTCGCCAAGAGGCACCGGGCAGTAACTCTGTTCGGCCCGTCCTTAAGGATCCAAGCCCTCGCCAAGAGGCAAACGGACAAGCAACCCTGCTCGGTCCATCCTTAGCAGGCCTCTTACGGCCCCTCCCACTCTAAGGATCAAAGCCTTCACCAAGAGGCAACCGGGCTCGCCCTTGCTCGGTTATCCCTGGCTAGTAGTTTCCTACCCCACATTGCCAGAGATCTAAGCCCTCGCCAAGAGGCAACTGAGCAGCTTCACTGCTCGTTCTATCCTTAGCAGGCCTCTTACGGCCCCTCCTGCGCTAAGGATCGAAGCCCTCACCAAGAGGCAACCGAGCAGCTACCCTGTTCGATTATGCTGGCTGGTCGTTCACTACCCCCACGAAGCCAGGTATCTAAGCCCTCGCCAAGAGGCAACCGAGCAGCTTCACTGCTCAGTCCATTCTTAGAGGATAACCCCGACGAGTATTCACTACGCGACCCCCCACGTCGACTTTGGGGCCACTAAGACACCGACCTCGTACCGGTCTTTGCACACTTAGGCAATTGGCAAAATGGTTAAATTCAACTCGATGTTCGGTCGCTAAGTGAAATTCTCTAAGCTCAGCACTGTGCAAACAGAGATTTAACAACAACCAAGAGGAAAAACTACGCCAAACACCGCAAAAAATGCTTCATTCAAAAGTCTTTACAAAGGTATTATTGGCCCCCCGGCCTTACAAAAACGCCCGAAAGCTTACAAGATTCCCAAAGAAACAAAAAAAGATATAAGAAGACGAGGGGTTTCAGGCCTCAGGGCTGGGCGCAACCCCGAGGAGCTCCGTGTCCACCACGACCGAGGCTTCGTCTTGAGGTTCTGCGCCCATCACAGGAGCCTCGGCGCCGCCCTCGTTGGGGGCATCTTCCCCGACCGCGCTTCCAGGGGCATTCCCTTGCACGTCATCCCTACGAGGATATTCGTCCCGGAGCTCTTCATCAGGGAACTCCAGCATCCGAGCCTTGACGGCGTCGAGGGCATCGTGCCAGATGAGGGAAGAGGCTGCAGCTAGGTCAGTGTAAAAATGGTCCGACTTCTTATAGTTCTCCACCGCCTTCGACGCTCTGAGCTCGGCTGGCTTCATCCCTTCCATCGCAGCCTCGCACTTCTTCCGGAGGGAGCTCGCTGACTTCTTTAGGGTGCCGACGAGCACCTTGGAGTCTTGAAGCTTGGCCTGGGCGGCCCGGACGGCCTCATGGCACCTGGCAACCTCCTGCTTTCCGGCCGACACTTCGTCCTCAAGAACCCTCGCCATTGTCGCCTCCAGCTCTAACTTTGAGCTCTCCTCCAGCGAGGAGAACTGACCCGCGGCCCACATCGCCAGAACAATTTCCTCGTCCTCCATTTGGACGATGAGGGTGACGTGCTGGAGGACCTGAAGAAATCAAAAGGAGGTCAAAAAGGAAGGGGGGCACCCTATCTCATGAATAAATAAGACGCTGAATGAAAACCCAAGTGGGGTGCGAGCACTAACCAGCACGGCCTTTTGGGCGATGGCCGCCATTTGCGCCCTGAGAGTCCCCCGAAGGATTTTGCCCTGGCCGACCTCTCCATCTCTATCAGCAGGCTGTCAGTAATGGAGAGCCCTGAGGGCACCTTAAAGCGGAGGTCCCCCTTGTCCACCAAGATCGGGGAGGCCGGGGTGCGCGGAACCGTCTGGTGAAACCTCTTGAGGGACGACGCCGGGGAGCCAGTCTCTATCTCCGAAGCCCGGGCCTCTTGTTCCCGAACTCGCTTTCGGATAGGTGCCTGCCTGGACTCCGGAGCATGGGACGCACTCAAACTCCTAGGTGGAGCGGCTGCCGGGGGAGCCGGGGGAGCCGGGGCCGACGTCGGACAGGAGGAGCTGGCACCTCCAGCCCTCGATCCCTTCTTCTGCTCGTGTATGGCCGCTCGGAATTTGCTCACGTCCATGGGCTCTGCACAAGACAAGGTACAATGGTGTCAGCAATGCAAGTAAAAATAAAAATAAACGCAATTCTAACAGATCGCCTGTAAACTCCCAACTTACCCGCAAACTAGCTGGGGCTGAGCCCAGCCCAACTAAAGGCCTGCTCAGAAAGCAACACGTCAGCCCGGGGAATGGGGTCCCACTCCGCCACTTTCGCCGCGTTGGGATCGTTCGACTGACTCTCCCTGCCGGCAACTATCCCTAGACCACTGGGTGGACATGGGCTAGTCCTCACCCTCGGGCGGCCCAACAAAGAAAAACTTCTTTTTCCAATCATGGATGGAAGAAGGTACCACGACGACTCCGGACCCGACAACACTTCCCCGTTGTTTCCTGAAGGATATGTATACCCACCTCGGCTCGCCCACGTGAGTGTCGGATTGACTTTTGTAACAGAGAGAAGAGGCAAAGGTGCTCAGCCTGAAGGGGATCATGTACAACTTCAAACGGATCAGGAACCCAAGGAGAATCCTCCAGGAGTTCGGCACTAGCTGACCCGGGGCTAGCCCAAAATAATTCAGCGCTCTAACAACCTCGGGAGAGAAGTGGAGGAGCATTCCGGCCTAAAAGGCTTCCAGGTACAGGGCAATCTCCTTACCCCGTACCTGATATGCCCTCTCCTCTTCCTCGGCCAAACGTAGCATATAGCCAGGAGGAATGTGGAAACGAGCCTGAGCGGTGGCGAGCTCATCCTCATACCTTACCATAGATGACACACCAGGGGCATACACGACCTCCGCTCTGGGAACCTCCCCCGTCGCGCGACCCCGGGAAGAGGATATGACCCTAACTTCCCGGGAGGACTCCGACTCGGTGGAAGAAGAAGAAGAAGAAGAAGAAGAAGAATTTACGGGGGGCTCCCTAGAGTCTACCCGATCTATTTCTACGGACTCTTCACAGGAAGACATCCAACATTATGGAGGGGATGAATCCTCGGAAGAGCAAAACGCAGATATTCCGACCTAAAAAGGATAGCGCCGAGCTAACGAGACTCTGGACGAGAAAATTATGAAGAGGTATGGGCCTTGATGGGGACCCCACCTCTATTTATAGCTGCCGGCATACACATCCAACGGCGACAGTCATCTCCCGCCGAAACGACTCATTGCATTCGACGGCCACCATCGCTCCACCTTGTGCACGCGTATTGGCCGTACCCCATCGGACGCCGGAAATCTGTGGTCGGAAGTCGGAAATCTGTGGCCCGTCACGTCAGCCAACCAGCGCAAGGTACATGGGCAGTCGCTTCGGCGAATGTACGCACGATCTGGCGCATCCTCTTTAATGCAAGATCTGGTCCCTGATCCGCTGACGTCGTCAAGAAAATACAGCTGATTGCCCGAGAATGCGCACTTATGATATCTTCGAAAAGGAGCTCACCTTGGGGACCCGGTAGACCACTCTCGACCCCGTGAACAGGTCGGGACGAGAGTGGGGGGATAATGATGATGCTCGATATCGTTGATTTCCCAGATTGTGACACGTGGTAGATGACGTATCCCGAAGTTAGCATGAAAGGACCAGGAACGGTACGTCGGTAGAATACCCGAGGTCTGTGGCCCATGGACGTGGCCGACCTTCTGTGACCGTCCACACCACTCCTATGCTCGCCTTGCAAACAACCGTTGGCTCGCCTCTGAGCCCCCTGCACAATTGTCCTCCTCGGACCTCTCAGCTCGTCTCCGGGCTATCGCAGAACCCAGATACCACGGCCTCCCGCTCGTTCCCAAGCCACCCGCCGAGCTCATCTTGCTCGGCCCCATCAACCGACCAGCAGCACCAGTCGCAAATACCTCCGCCACGGCTCCGCGAATCTCGCCATATGCCAGATATCCGCCCCCACGATCCCGCGTTCCACGCCATCACGATCTCCCATTAACGAGTATGTCTCGTCATTAATACGGGATCCCGCCTATCACGCGGGCGTGATGCCAGGGGCGTAACGGCCGGCGTGATTCTCGGGCCCGCCTGCCATTGGCTGCTGGGTATATAAACCCCTCTTTCAGGCGACTCAAGTAAGTGATTTTTTTCCTCACTAGGCCGTTACTCTGCTCAAATATCCGGTCTAACTTGATCGTCGGAGGGTCCTCGGTGGCACGACCATCCCAGGACTTCCTTGCAGGTAGCTCGGCCACAACAACCTCAAACCCATTGAGATCCACAAGCCTCAGGAGGAAACCTTCAACTCAATCTCAATCGTCCATCGTCGCTTGCAGCAGATCTACGGAAGGTAACATCTTGACGAGATCCGACATCCGTCAGGATATGTACACCAATTTTCATATTGTTTGACAGTTAATTTAATATTAGAAAATGCTCTATTCAGTAAATCGTTAAATTTGACGATTGACCTTATGATGCAAGTGCAAGAAGTATTTAAATCACATAATTTTTTTTATGACCATAAAATATATGTTTATCACGTTGAAACATGTAAGCTGATCATATATTATTCTTTTTGACCGACCATAAGAGTTTTTTTCTCATATGCCCACTGATACTCACATTTCTCGTGTACATCCATATCTTAGGAAATGATAAAAATGAAAACTATGTCTTTTAATGAAGCATGCAAGGATAGATATAACTATTTTTTGTGTACACCCGGCTCAATACCCGTCCCTTTTAGTGGCCCATATATATACATATACATATACATATAAGAGAGAGAGAAATCTAAGAGATTGCTAGGGTTTGAGCCATTGTCTTCTATTCTCTAAGTTCTATCGAGGGTCCCTTCTAGTGGCCCATATATATATATATATATATATATATATATATATATATATATATATGTTAATGGAGGAAAGAGGTCATAGGAGGGAATTTCCTCCTATGGCGTCGGAAAAAAAAACACTTCCTCATTTTTTCCGACGATCGGCACCCACCATCTTTATCGTTATCATCTAAAATGTGGGTACACCAAATTTTATGTGATTCTACAACTTTTTCACCATTGATTTAGTGAGTTCAAAATTAATGATTTACCGACAATAGAACTTTTTACATTGCTAAATCAACGGTGAAAAGGTTGTAGAATCACATGAAATTTAGTGTACCCACATCTTGGATGATAACGATGAAGTTGGTGGATGCCGATCCTCGGAAAAAATGAGGGAGAGTATTTTTTCGATGCCATAGGAGGAAATTCCCTTCTATGGCATCTTTCCTCCATTACTCTCTCTCTCTCTCTCTCTCTCTCTCTCTCTCTATATATATATATATATATATATATAGGGTTAACAATAAGAGATTGCTAGGGTTTAAGCCATCGTCTTCTATTCTCTAAGTTCTATCAAGAGTTGGCTTGCGAGATAATCACGTGGGAGATTCTCGCTCATCAAGTGTATGGTTTCTCTCTGGCTATTGCAAGGAGACGAAGGTCAAAGTCGTCGTGGTAACGTGGACGGGGATAACGATCCCACCACTTTCGGGTAAAGATAATTCTTGTAAAATCTTGTGTGTAGATCTTCTTTTTCCACTGCCATGATTTGATTTTAAGATCTATGCACCTAAATGCTACATTGGTATCAGAGCCTAGATGTTCGCGTTCGTAATTCGTAGTTAGATCTATATTTTAAAAATTATTACAAATCAAAGTTGCGGTTTTTTTATCTAAAAGTTAGATCAAATTTTTTATCAAATTTTATAGATCTACAATTATTAAGGTTGTTGATGGAAATAGATCTTTAGATCTATTTAAATTTTTTTCATGCATCATATGCCGTCTAAATTAGATCTATTTTTCGTGATTGTGATAATTAAAAAAATTTGTTTCTTGATGTGAGAATTGGACATGGATCAAAATTAGGAGAATACTTTTTTTTTGCTAAAGATTTGATCTTGTTTGTAAATTTTTCGTGAAATTTTATGATGACTAGGCCATAATTTTTTTGGAAAAGCAAAATTCCTAACCCTAAATTTTTTTGGTAGATATGTGGGATTTGAGATAAGATATTTGGTTAGCCTAAATATTTTATTATTTGAAAAATAAATCTAGAATTTTTTTTTGAGATTTTTCTGGATTTTTTAAAAAGATTTTAAATTATTTTTTTCGGTTTTTTTAATTTTAAAAATAAATTCAGAAAATTTAAACTTTTTAAAATAAATAAAGATATTTTTCGGATCCAGAACAGCTCAGAACCACTAGGCGTTTGCACGTGCAGGCCAGGCCCAGTTGAGCCTGGACCGATCCTGCACGTGCAGGCCAGCCCAGGCTAAGCCACGTGCTGACCCAGCAAGCTGGGCTTGCTGGGACAGATTTTTTAAGAAAAAAACAGAAAAGATTGCTTTTCTAAAATTTATTTAAAATTCAAAAAATATTTTTTTCCCCTTAAATAATTCTAAAATTATGAGAAATTTTTAGAGAAGGTGCACATATGCTTTCTAAAAATTTTATTTTGTGGTTTAAAGGACATAAAAGCCTTTTAAAATTTTGGAAAGTTTTTTTCCCACTTAAAATTTTCCATAGTGTTATGAGGTTACACTATTATAATTCTGAGAGTTGTACTTTTTTTCTCTTTTTTTTCCTTTACCAAAAGTTTCAAAATTTATTCTCCCATAAAATCTTGGAGATTGTATGGGCAATTTGGTCCAGTGGGAGCACCCGGGACGTGTGCCAATTTTACGAGAAACGAAAAACCATAATAAACGGACAAGATTAAATAGGATAGTGTAATAAAATGTGAAACTTGTTATATTATTTTATTGCATATTATGATATGAATGGCATACTTAATGAATAAAGATGCATGCTGCATTCATTAATAAAATCTCGCAAGTTGCAAGTGGGAGATTTCGTGATAGAAACATGAATTAAGATTCAACTATCCCATCTATTCCGCTTCTAAAAATCTTTAAACCGTTTTTCAATCATTTTAACAAAATCTTAAATTTAATATTTTTGAAAAATACGGTCGGGGCCGTAGGCTTTCTTCTCTTTCTTCAGGATGTAAGTTTATTAGTTTTGTTAAAATGGGTTGAAGACGAAACGTTTTTTAGGAAAAAATGATACTCCATTAAAAGCCAATAGTCTTAATTCACTTAAAATGAATTTTTTGTCTTGGTAAGATAACTTCCAAAACGATTATCGCCGATCTCACCAAGGATGACAAGCTAAACGGCGATAATTACTTCGACCGGTGTCGAAAGATCTGATTCCTATTGAATGAGAAAGAAATGGAAGACTGCACTGAGGTAGAAGTGCCTGAACCAGAGCAGGGCTCCACACAGCAGCATAAGAGGGCTACGGAGGAGTACAAGAGTTAGGTCCAGAAAGATAGTTCGGTGCAATATATCATATTAGCCGTGATGATGAATGATCTCATCGGTGAGTTTGAGGACTATCCGACAGCGAAGAGACTCTGGGAGGCTCTTGAGGCTCGCTTTGGACATGTCTCGCCGATGAGGATCCGTACGCTGACTATCAAGCTGGATTCGTACAAGATGACTGCAGGGCAGGACATCAAGTTTCATCTTCGTGTGATGGAATCGATGACCAGGGATCTTGGAATTGCTAGAGCTGCACTCAGTAACGAGCAGAAAATTCAGGCCGTCATCCAGGCTCTACCCGATTCCTAAGATTATCTCAAACTTCTTTTAAGCCATGTTGAGAACGTGAATTCGTTCGAGGACGTAAGGACTAAAGTTGAGTTTGAAGCGAAGCGTACGGACGCCCTCAAGCCTAAGAAGCCATCATCCTCAGCAATGGCAGCTGAAGGCTCCAAGTCGAAGGCCAAGAGGCCTAGACGTAAAGGGTTCTACAAGGAATCGAACAAAAAGGTGAATGAAGAAAATGCGAAGCCCAAGAAGCCCGCGAAGCGCGGGAAAAGATCAGCTAAGAGGAATGTATGCTTCAACTGTGGGCAGCCAGGTCACTTTGCTTGTGTTTGTAAGGGGACAAGAAAGGTAAGCTCTCGCTCTTCTCACTATACAATATTAGTTACTAGTACTGTGATGATGGCTGACTCTATAAATTTGTGGGTTGTAGATTCGAAAGCCACGGACCACATCTCTCGAGACAAGAAAGGGTTCATAGAATATAGAAGAGTACCTGCTGGGAACCGGAAGATTTACATGGGAAACGAGTCATATGTTAAGGTGCAAGGCATCGGGACGTATCAGCTACCTAAGAGTTCGGGGAACGAGTGACTTCTCCATGAAGTTTTATATGCTTCAAGAATGCGGCGGAACATTTTATCAGTGGCTAGGCTAGTTAGCATAGGATTAGCGTTTTATTTAAGAATAATTTTGTAAAACTTATTTTAAATAATTCTCTGTTTTGTGTTAGGTGCCTCATAAATGACCTTATTATTTTGGATTGTGACTTTTTTGGAAATAAAGATGTTTTATTTTCTTATTCATATGCTGTGCATAGTTCTGTAGATGAATCAAAATTATGGCATATAAGGTTAGGTCACATTGGGAAGGATATGATGGAAAGGCTTGCCAAGGGCGGCTTACTTGGAAAAATTTCCAAGGTGTACCTGTCCACGTGCGAGTATTGTTTCTCAGGTAAGGCCGCTAGGAAGCCATTCGGAATGGCAAAGAGAGCAAGTGCTCCATTACAACTCATTCACTCTGACATATGCGGACCAGTCAACTTGAAGGCACGTGGCAGTGCATTTTATTTCATCACCATCATAGACGATTACTCCTGTTACAGGCATGTGTTTTTGATTTCCCACCGGTCTTGTGACGACCCTAAAATTCTTATACATTTGTACCATTCTTCTTTTATAAAACATTGTTTTTCTTTGGAAATCCGATATATATTTAATACTTATTGAATATATTCAAGAATCAGCTTATAGCTCGTTGGTTAAGTCTTTACACCGTTATTATATAGTCCGTGTATTTGAATCCTTGCAGCCCAATTCTTTTATTCTATTTTCTTTTTAACGTTTTCCAGCCCCGGCAATTTCACAGGTGATGCGTAGAGTTACAAAACTTTATAAAATAAATTATATATGTTTTTAGACTGCAAACATCGACCGAATCCTAGGGTTCAAGACTTGAATCCATTGCTCGATTAGGGACCGACCGGGGCGGTCTTTGAGCGGATTCGGGCAGCCTGGTGGGCCCCACTCTTGCTCAACCCGTGACCACAAGTTATTTTTGACCAGAGACTCTTCGTTTCATATGCTAAACCTTCCAATTATTTATCTGTCCTCTTGTTCCAGCTCAAGAGTAGTTTGAGCCGTTTCAAAACTTGCCTGAAAAGCTATTTATGTTCTCTATTCTCATGAGCCATCTCAAGAACATTTTGAGCCGGCTCATACCCTCGTTCGAAACTGAAAAGTCCCAGACACCCATTTGAAGAGTTCTATGGGTTCGTAACTATTTGAATCTTTTCTAAAACCACCCAATTAACTCAGAAAACACATCAACCTTTCAATTCCCCATTAAATTATCTTTTAATGGCCTTTATTCTCTTTATTTCCTCATCCTATTAAAATTTCCTTCCCCTTTAATTCTTGGCTGTCCCTAACACTTTTCCTCTCTAAAATTTCCAATCTTAATTCCTCTCAAGTCTTTAGAAGAAAAAATCACCATAGAAGATCAAGGTTTCCGATCAAGACATAATCGAATCTAAGAGTGGTACAGTTGTTATACTGTATCATAACATGAGTAAGTCCCTTCTTCCATCGATCTCTCTTCATCTCTTCATCCCTCTCTTTCCTTGTCTTGACTCCTCCACAAAACCGTTGCTCTTGTCTCATAGAAATCCCCAATGAAATATGGTTTTAAATGTGTAACTTTAGTTACACATAGATCGTTTAATATAGATATTATTCTTGTTTAAATATATGCTCACTTATTGTTCTTCATGATAATGACAACCTTTATATGTTGTAGATATACATAACACATATTATGAACACTTGGAAATGAAAGTAAACCAATACGGTATTGTAAACGTGCAAATATTTGAAACCTAATCTGATCGTCTGAATGAACTGGCCTTGAGCCGGATCAACAAAACATGAGCTGTCTCATACACCCAGAAGGAAAGACCCATTTTTGATATGCCGTGAGCCTTCTCCAGTCATGGTCGAGCCAGCTCATACATAACCGTGAGCCATCTCATGGAAATGGAGAAAACATATGACTTCTTACACATTGTTAAGCCGTCTCAATTCTTATTGAGCCATCTCAAGATTGTGTCGAGCCGGCTCAAGAACATTTGGAACCATCTCATTAAATGGGAGACCCAAAACATGATTGTAGAATGACTTGTGAGCTGTCTCAAGCATACTTGAGTCGTCTCAAACTGATATTTACACTGAATCAATATCTGACATGTAATCCGATATTGTACTTGCCTTAACTCAAGACATGTGACTTCTTAGTTACTGTACCTACATGAATTATGTAATTACTTACGTAAGGCACTTAACTCATCTCATGATATGCGATAATAATTTTATATCTACATGAATTGTATGACCACCCTACTACATACTTGACTCAATTTGCTTAGAAACATGAATACAAATTGACGGGAATACTTGCTTTTGGCATGAATACATGAAACTTGACATTGCACTTGACAGAACTCAACTCGAAACCTAAACTTGTACTTTCTCATTTGTATTCATGGATTCGGGAAAAACTTATGACATTAACTACAATATAGAATATACAAGGTGTTGAGGTAGTTTTAGTGTGAATCCAACGGAATCTCAGGAGTCCCATTTCTCTCTTGACACGGACCGACTTCTCCACATCTTGGGGTCCTGTTGTTCGGGCCCATGGTTCCTTACCCCTGGATTACGATCTTGGGTTTAAGAACACTCTTGAGATTGGTTGGCATTCACCCTTGAACTTACGTTAGTTAGTCTATCTTTGTAGAGATGTTTTAGGACACATTGACATTCACTTCATGTTCATTATATACACTTATCGCATGCTTATGTTGTCCAACACATGCTACACTATATTGCAATACTCATGTATCATATAGTTGCCATTTACATTGCCATATTACACTTGTTCATATTTCATAATTTCCATTCATGCTATATTACATGTCGCTTTGCACTTTATTATACTATTCACACCTCTTTTAGGAACTTACATGAGCACAAGTTCGTTGACGAGCATTCCACTATGTTTTTTTGTTCCTTAGAATGTTCGTCGAGTGACTTAGGAATGGAGGAGGGAGAACCGTCAGAAGAAGAGTACAATAAACTTGTATCACAAGCAAACTACTAGTTTCCTTTAAACTTTATCTTTCTGTATGCCTCTTTCTTAAGGCTTATTTATATTATCTCTTATTGTATTCAGACATCTTGTTATCAGTTTGAAACTCTGTGAAACTTGAATGTAATATTTAGTTGTTGGGATTTTCATTATCATGTTTATTCTTGTTATATTTTATATTGTTTATAAACACTTAGCGTATTTGTTTTAGGAAAGGATCTTCTTGGAATAAATATGTCGCGGGTTTGTGACGTGACCGTTACCGATCTTTTGGAAAGTAGGGAATGATAGGTCTGAAGCCTTGGATTGTTTCAAGCGCTATATCAGCGAAATAGAAAAACAATTGAGCAAAAACATTAAGGCCTTGCGCTCGGACCGTGGTAGAGAATATCTGTTGGATCAGTTCAGGGAACTGTGTGAAGAGAAAAGGATCGTCACACAGCTGACGAAGCCTACATTCCGCAACAAAATGGTGTTGCAGGGAGACGAAATAGGATGTTGCTGGATATGGTTAGGAGCATGATGGCGCATACCAATCTTCTTAAATCGTTTGGGGGAGATGCGCCCATGACAGCAGTTTACGTTCTTAACCGAGTACCTTCTAAATCAGTTCAGTTCACACCCTATAAGTTATGGACGGGCGATAAGCCAGTGTTGGATCACTTACGTCCATGGGGGTGCGCTGCCTATGTGCACAACACTTCACATCGGTATGGGAAGTTACGCCCTAGAGAGAAGATGTGTATATTTATACGTTATTCTAAGCACTCTAAGAGATATGTGTTCTTAGGTGAGCATGACGATGGGACTGTGACCGAGATTGAGTCACGAGATGTCGAATTCCTCGATGAGGAATTTCCGTAGAAAGGCGAAGTGGCTAGGGATTTGGAGTTGTATGAAGTCGAAGAGACCACTAATCATCTAGAATTGGAAGAGGAATTGGTTCCTCTACCGCTTGGAAAGAGTGGGAGTGAGATATCGGCATATGACTCGGAGCCATTTGCGGAATCTTAACCTCCTCGTAGATTGTCCCGTGGATAAGTATCTTGTCGACACTTCGAGATCAAGGGGGAAGCGTTCATGGTTGCGTCGTGTGATGTTGTGGAACCAAAGTCCTACGAACACGCCATTTCAGGACCTGCAGCGGAAGAGTGGAAGGACGCGATGAAGGAGGAGCTTGAGTCCATGAAGAAGAATCAAGTCTAGGACTTGGTGGATCTTCCTGCCAAATGCAAGACCATTAAGAACAAATGGGTTTTCAAGATTAAGCAGAAGGAAGATGGGATAATCGAGCGTTGCAAGGCATGCTTGGTAGCGAAGGGGTTCATCCAAAAGAGTGGTGTGGACTATGATGAGACATTTTCACCGGTGGTGAAAATTATTTCAGTTCGCCTAGTTCTGGCTTTAGTAGCGCAGATGGATCTTGAATTAGTCCAAATCGACATCCAGACAGCTTTTCTCTTTGGAGAACTGGAAAAGATCTATATGGATCAGCCTACTGGTTTCAATGCCAAAGGTCTTGAGCGCAAGGTGTGCAAATTGAGAAGGTCTATTTATGGCTTGAAATACTCTTCTAGAGTCTGGTATTTTTGATTTCATAAAACCGTACTAGGCTATGCTTTTAAGATGATAGGACAATTGTATCTACCTACGACAAAATGGTAAGAGTTTTGAGATTCTATCATTGTATGTCGACGATATCTTGCTGGCAGGGAACAACATGGAGACCATAAATGTCACTCAGAGTCAGCTGTACTCTACTTTTAAGAAGAAGGACATGGGTGATGCCCGGTTCATGCTCGGGATTTAGATTCTGAAGGACCGCTCCAAGAGAACCCTAAGTTTGTCTCAAGAAACTTATATTAGGAAAGTCTTGGAACAGTTCGGCATGAACGGTTGCAAACCCATTGGGACTCTAATTGCAAAGAATCATACCCTAAGTCTAGAACAATGTCCCAAGAACAAAATGGAGAAAATGTAGATGCAGAATATTCTTTATAGGAGCGCTATCGGGAGTCTCGTGTATGCTATGGTGTATACAAGACCCGATATATCTTATACAGTAGGACTGATGAGCATATATCAGTCCAACCCCGGTGTTGATCATTGGAAGGGGGTGAAGCGGATCTTGCAGTACTTAAATGGGACCACTTACTATACTTTGTGCTATGGCAGACCAGACACTCACCTGCAGGGCTATACAGATGTCGACTGGACTGACGATCTGGATAAGCAAGCGTCCACATCAGGATATGCCTTCTTACTCAATGGCGGGGTTATCTCTTGGTGGAGTAAGAAGCAGGATTGCATTTCCCTTTCCACCATGGAGGTGGAATACGTGGCGGCCTGTGCTGCGGTACAAGAGACAGTTTGGTTACACTGATTCATGGAGAATCTGACAATAGTGCCACATGTGAAGGTTTTGGTGATCCTTAGTTGCGATAGCATGTCGTCCATTGCGTACTTGAAGGATCCGAAATACCACGGCAAGTCAAAGCACATTCAGATTCGGTACCATTTTATTAGGAGGCAGGAGAAAGAGGAAGGCAAGCTGTATTACATCCCTACGGATCAAATGGTCGTGGATCCACCGATGAAAAGAATTGCTGAAAAGCGTTTTGTATAGCATACTAGGGCCTTAGGGCTACGTCCTTAGTGACGACCAGGTATTTAGACATGTAGTGACTTCCTATTACGTTTGACATTATTCATTTATGGGTGGCTGTTCAGTTGATAAAACTGCACTATTGATGTGACATTTTCCTCACTATTTCTATATAATAAAAGATGTTTATTATAAATATGACACATATAAGGGTTTATCCGTAAAAATACTATTTTCATGTATTTATATATTATAATAAACATTATGAAGAAAAATGTAAGAATATAATATTAATGTAATATTTGGTTTATTTAAATATGCTTACCTTATTAAATATCTTTGACCAATTCTCTTAAAACTAAAATATCATGACAAATGGTTAAGATAATATCTCAATAAAAACAAATTCTAGTAACATCATTTATTGAGAAAATTGTGCAGGAATTATATCAGGACTGAAATCAAGGAAATCCGAGTTGGCAAGATCAAATATGCCGAAGATATTCAAGTAAATTGAAGAAACCAATCCTGGCAGAAACGTAGAGAAGATTTTCAAAGTCTAGATATTCAAAAAATCACTAAGTGCTACAGAGATGAAGCTCCAGAAATTGGAGCCCAAGATCCCACCAGAGAGCGGCGGTTCCGCGGCCAAAACCCACTATTGACGGCGGATCCGCGGCCTGCTAGGGGAGTTGGGATATTGGATTTTCTACGCAGGATTTTATCAACAAACCTTAACTAACACGATCTAGGGTTTTCAACTTCTGTGGCTATAAATAGAACCGAGAGCCTTTTGGAAAAATCATCAAACCGATGCGATCACGAAGTCCACAATGGCTCAAGAATCCTGGTTGATTATCGACAGTTCATCTACCTTCTTAGAAGAAATCGAGAAGCAAACTAGGGTTTTGTAATCACTTTCTAAAGGAACAAAGTGTACTTGATCTTGTTGATTAATAAAGGTAGTTGTTTTCTTATATCATTTTATTTTTCTATAGGTTTTAATATGATTTCCCTTTCTATCTTTTCTTTTCCCAACATGCGCGAGTAATTCTCCGTTTGATAGGGTTCATAGGATTATGGTAGATTAATTTATGATGAAGATCCTTAAACTCTTTTTACGTCCTATAAAGTTTATAAACTTTATCAAAAGAATAGTTAACATCCTAATCGGGCGTGCTATCAATTCATTGATAGTCCCGACCACAATTAGAGATTAGATTAACAATTGTTTTGGTAAAAGCTAAACATGAACGGAGATCCATGTCAAGATAAGGATTAAGAGTGGGAACCCTATTCTCTCCAGAAACCCTAATCTACATGCATCACTGTTGATCTAGTTTTAAATCTATTAAAGGATAAAAAGAGTAACCTTTATGTAATCATCCATGACTACTAAATCTTTAAAAAAAACCTGCAAGCCCCCTTCTAATATAAAACCTAAATCCGTAGTTAATCTAGATCTATATTCTGCATCCGTGTTTGACGTAGATCTAGAATCTACAACCATTCTTCACCATTCTTTATTCTTCCTCATTTCCTATTCAACACGCCTAATGTAAGATTAAAAGATTCAACGTTTCCCTGAGAACGACCCGTACTCATCTCGGTCTAGCTACACGCGACACCGTTATTGATTGTGGTTAACTACTACACAAAAATTAGATCAATCAAATGGCGCCGTTGCCGGGGATATGTGCGTTATTTTTTTTATTCTTACTATTTGTGTTGAATTCTTATTCGATATATATCATAAAAATAAACAAAACTGCAAATTGTATATTTAACGATTATTGTGTGATTTTTGCGAGAGAATTTGGAGTCACTTTAGCGAGGAGATAAAGATTCAGAGACATTCATCAAGATCCAGAGGACCAAGGGAGGCGACATAGCAAAATCCTTCATGAGATCCCTCTTTTTGGCGGCGAAACCGCGGCAAATAGGTCCAATTAGCGGTGGAACCGCGGCGGATTTAAGGATTTAGGCTTCCAAATTTCTCTGGTATATTTCTCAACTCCTTCTCTCTCCTCTGGAATCCAATAAAATATCTTTTCTGCAGAATTCTTTGCAAAATATCACCACTCAAAAATCTTTTTGTGAGTTTTGTTTTGTGGGTTGTTTTTGGATATTTTAATACGGACTTTAAGGGACAAAGACCAAATTCAGATTAGGTGGGGATTTCATTACCTTTCCTAGGCCCCACAAATCAAAAAATGAGCATCTGCATCACCCTACATTAATTAAAAAATATCTAGACCAAGACTCTAAGGACCGTCGCGCTCAAATATGACAGAGGAAGGTCGTGGGTAATCTATCGCTTATCCGCATTTCTTTTATGGTGTCTAGGCAAGTGTGTCTAGGCAAGTGGTTACTTAATTAGGCCCGCTATTTTCGGTGATTCGTATAGCGGATACCTCCCACTTACCTGGCACTTACCTGGCCACAAGAGTAATAAAGAGGTGGTATAGGATTGATCCTGTAGCTTGTCCTTTGGAAGTCTAGGAGCGGTCTAGTGTTTGTCCTAGGTGGCCTTAGTTTTAGGGTTTGCTTGTGCATTTTGTGATTTGTCAAGTCAACCCTCAAGTTCCACTTTCAAAGCAAAACAATCCAACTAGAGCTTAAATCTTTCCACCCTCCTTCCTCTTTTCACCTTCTTATAATGGGCAACCCAAATAAAAGAAGTCTTGCCGAGTTTTTCTATCCAGAACCAGATATTTCTTGTTATCGTAATCGCTTCGGTATACCATCCAACTCTACCATGTCTTTAAGAGATCGGATAGGGCAAACGGAAAGAAACAGTTGGCCACCTCGCTCCAGGTCATGTCAACCGCATCCAAATTCTACATCTTCTTATGTTGATACTCTGAGTGAAGGAACTCCTAAACGCATGTCCATCGCTAAGCATATAGCGAGGGCTAACGGCCAAAGTTTCAACCCAGTCAAAGCACTAGGACAACAAACACCACCACTTTCTAAAGAAGATTTTCATACTCGGTTTGTGGCGTATATGATGTCTTTTGAAAATCGCCAACCAACCAACCAATATCAATATTCTTCTTATCACAATGTTGATCCTACTCCTGCCCAATTTTCACAACCATTCAATTCTTATCAATCCTACCCGACTTTTACACCTTCTCTAGACAGTCCTTCTAATCAGTCATTTGGGAGTTTTATTTATCCACAAGAATTTCAATCTTATGTTGAAACCCCTTACCGACCCATGTCTAGTCTTGAACGGACTGTGGAAGAATATGTGGTAGCGTCGCGCCGCACCAGAAAGGAATTGAAAGAGTGCATGGCCATTCTCAATAAAAAAAACGAACGAGCAACTAGTTTCAAACCAGCTCAAAATTTTCCAACGTATGATACGGCCATAGGACAAATTGAGAATTTGGGTAGTGAGAGAGAGCGGTACACCCTTCCAAATCAAACCTCCCCATCCCAAATTGAAATCCACAACTCCACTTTCACAGATCTATCGAGTACACCAAATGATTCACCAATCGAAGATAGAATGTCTGATGAGTTGTGTGACTTTGTAGTGTTTGATTTACCCGATTATGAAGGGTCCATTTCAAGTGAAGCCATACCCAACCCTTGTGATCTCTACATCTCCACTCTAGAACCATAATTGATTGAAAATCCTGCTTTTGATAAGGTGTCTGAGACTTGTAACCTTCACTTAATTGAGGATATTGACGTTGGGGATATATTGAATGATGAACCCGAAATTTTGGATGAGTTTTTCCCACCAACTCATCAAGTCATTTCACTCCCGTGTGGTCATCATCTCGAGCCTCTAACTATTCTTCCTGAACCCTATATGCGTCTTGAAATTGATGATAAATATATAACCGAAAGGCAGAACGAAATTCAGCATTCATTTCCCACATCTGGTTCAGTAATGCTCGACACACCAATTTGTTTACCCATTTCATCTCCCACTTTCTGTGGTTCTTCTTCTAATCAACTTTTACTTTTAGCGGGTGTTGATAAATCACAATCCGGTATTTTGAATTCGATAATTCTAGAAAGACAACTTGATTTAGATTCTTTTGAGAATGAGGTCGATGAGCTTTTCTAGTCTCCTACCTCCATAATTTTTGACAAATCAAGTGTGTTGAATTCTGGCGCGACACTTATTGACATTGAAACGTTCAATCGGATCATCGATGAAAGTTTTGATGACATTTTCGCCGACGAACTCGCATTCCTAAATGACCCGGATTTTGTGATTAATCAACCTCCACCTGAAAAAGTTGAACCACCACCATTTCTTCTTATCCCATACGAGAATGTGACCATTCTTTCCATTCCTAATCATCCACATTCTCGTTTCCGTTCCCTATTACTGTTTCATCTCTATCAACCGAGACGTAAACCATACCGCCTCCTATCTCCCCACTTCTTCAAATCTCTGATTTTCCACCAACCAGTGCATTTCATCGATAAATTATTCGAATGGTTGGTATTGAATTTTGATCTTTGTAAGGCTTTACTTTGACAAATAACTTTAACCCCCCCCCAATAATTTTAAATGCTTAATACTATTTTACTTAAGTTTGGGGGGGGGGGATATTTTGGCTCTTGAAAGAAAATGATTTTTACAAAATTATGAGCCAAAAATAAGTTTAGGGGAGAATTTCACTTTCATTATTTCTTGTCCCCTTTGATAACTTTTCCTCCCAAATCTAAAGATTTTGAGATTTAAAATATGACAACAGTGAGGACACTACTGCAAACAGCTTTGGAGGAGGTTTGTGCCTATTCACGCGTTACTTTGCATTATACTATATATAAAGCACAAAAAAATTTGATAATAAAAGTTCGAAAGTGAAAATTTACATATGAAAAATATGAATAGTTTGAGAAATGCACGAAAGTTAGATGTTCTCTTAAACAAAACTAGTAATAAATAGTTATGAGCCATTGTCCCAAGGGTTAGTAAGATGAAGGAAATTACTAATCTGAGGATAAAAATAAATCTGAAAAATAGTCCCTATTCTTGAAGCCAAACATCTGAACGTTGATACTCTACTATACACACTTACACACATCTTGAAACTTGGGATAGTAGAGGATACCATGAAATGCTCTTGTCTAAAAGCCTTAGTATGAAAGGAAAAAAAAAAGAGTATAAATAGTGAAGAAAAAAAATGAACACTGGTTTTGTAATTACCAAGGCAGTATAAAAAAATATAGCGAGAGTGCTTTATCACCTAGTGCCTTAGACCAACTGGTTTGGGAGCCACTGCTAAGCCTTGGGTGTTGCGAAATGAGGTATTACGCCTAAATGCACAAGCACATTTTGTAATCGGTCGGTTAGTACCTCAAAAAGTATTGACGGTCGCATGAAGAATGTGTGAGCAATTTTATCGAAAATATTCACCAACTATAAAGTACTTTGGAAGATGGACAAGAGTATGATAGCTTGAATTGAATTCTCTAAGTGTAGAGATGTCTTTTACACACACGTAGGGGTATATGATCAATATTTGGAAGAAAGATAGGGAGGAAGAATAAAAGCGATGTTTTATTGAGGGGTAATGTGATTTCTAATATTTTTTCACAACCATTAAAATAGGGCTCATAGCAACTGAAAAGTTAATATAGTTGGAAACTCTTATTTTCAAATTCTTTCTTTTATAAATTCTTATCTTTATATGTAACTTCTAACATCTATCTTTTATTATAGGATTTTGTGGGTGTAATCCGCTGAAAACCCTCAGGAGACAACACTCCTCCTACTAGGGACACCTAGAGGTTTAACGGCTTGTTGCACGTGCTCAGTGCAATCGTGTTGCCTACGAAAGTGTGCTGCTTAGTTTTTTCTTTTTCTTTTTGTCCTTCTCTTGAAAAACTAGTTTGCTCGGGATGATCAAAGTTAAGCTTGGAGGTATTTATTCAGTTGATAAAACTGCACTATTGATGTGACATTTTCCTCACTATTTCTATATAATAAAAGATGTTTATTATAAATATGACATATATAAGCGTTTATCCGTAAAAATACTATTTTCATGTGTTTATATATTATAATTAATATTATGAAGGAAAATGTAAGCATATAATATTCATGTAATAGTTGGTCTACTTAAATATGCTTACCTTATTAAATATCTTTGACCAATTCTCTTAAAACTAAAATATCATGATAATTGGTTAAGATAATATCTCAATAAAAACAAATTCTACTAACATAATTTATTGAGATAATTGTGCAGGAATTATATCATGACTGAAATCAAGGAAATCCGAGTTGGCAAGATCAAATCTGCCGAAAATATTCAAGTAAATTGAAGAAAGCAATTCTGGAAGAAACGTAGAGAAGATTTTCAAAGTCTAGATATTCAAAAAATCACTAAGTGCTACAGAGATGAAGCTCCAGAAATTGGAAACCAAAATCCCACCAGAGAGCGGCGGTTCCGCGGCCAAAACCCACTATTGACGGCGGATCCGCGGCCTGTTAGGGGAGTTGGGATATTGTATTTTCTACGCAGGATTTTATCAACAAACCCTAACTAACACGATCTAGGGTTTTCAACTTCTGTGACTATAAATAGAACCGAGAGCCTCTTGGAAAAATCATCAAACCGACGCGATCATGAAGTCCATGATGACTCAAGAATCCTGGTTGATCATCGACAGTTCATCTACCTCCTTAGAAGAGATCGAGAAGCAAACTAGGGTTTTGTAATCATTTTCTAAAGGAACAAAGTGTACTTGATCTTGTTGATTAATAAAAGTAGTTGTTTTCTTATATCATTTTATTTTTCTGTAGTTTTTAATATGATTTACCTTTCTATCTTTTCTTTTCCCAACATGCGTGAGTAATTCTCCGCTTGTTAGGGTTCGTAGGATTAGGGTAGATTAATGGATGATGAAGATCCTTAAACTCTTTTTACGTCCTATAAAGTTTATAAATTTTATCAAAAGAATAGTTAACATCCTAATCGGGCGCGCTATCAATTCATTGATAGTCCCGACCATGATTTGAGATTAGATTAACAATTGGTTTGGTAAAGGCTAAACATGAACGGAGATCCATGTCAAGATAAGGGTTAAGAGTGGGAACCCTATTCTCTCCAGAAACCCTAATCTACATGCATAACTATCGATCTAGTTTTAAATCTATTAAAGGATAAAAAGAGTAACCTTTATGTAATCATCCATGACTACTAAATCTTAAAAAAACCCTACAAGCCCCCTTCTAATATAAAACCTGCATCCGTAGTTAATCTAGATCTATATTCTGCATCCGTGTTTGACGTAGATCTAGAATCTACAACCATTCTTCACCATTCTTTATTCTTCCTCATTTCCTAATCAACACGCCTAATATAAGATTAAAAGATTCAACGTTTCCCTGAGGACGACCCGTACTCATCTCGGTCTAGCTACACGCTACACCGTTATTGATTGCGGTTAACTACTACACAAAAATTAGATCAATCAGTGGCGAATTTATAGACGTATATTTTATGATTGATGGTGTGTAACCTTTTTTCTTTCTTTATTATTTGGGATGGATATGTCTATTTTGTTTGACTATTTTTGGTATGGAGTATAAATTTAAGTGTACAATGTATACAAAGTGTACGGGATGCACGATGTGTGCAGGGCACACATTTAACAAAAATACGTCAGCAGGTAGGAACTCTCCCTCACACTAGAGATCCCCTTTATGCTTGAGAACCATACGAAGGTGAGACTAAGTGCAAGATATCATCTGCTCAGAGCAATAACCGTATTGTTGCATACAGAATGTAAGGATTGGTCATAAGGTCGCAACAATTGCGGACCACGGCAGAATTTGAAAACAAAAAAAAATTCATAACATAGAACCAATTTCGATAGCCAAGATCAAGCCATTTACCAATAAATTGCAAACACCATAAACTAGAGAAGGAAAAAGGAGCTACAACCTTTGTAGTGTGTCCACCTCCTGTGGAAGACCCTCTCTAGGCTCCGAGTCGTCGTGATGAAGCTTGCAAAGCGACCGTCATTGCCGAAAATGATCCACACGAGGAAACCCATGCCCAAGCTCCAACTCCACTTCAAGTGCAAACTTGATGTAGTAACTAGCTATTAAATCTTGCTAGGACTTAGAAACTGGTGATGTAAAGAAATATCTCTCATTCTTTATCTCTCTTTTTCTTTTTCTAAACTTTCTTTTTCAAAAATCCAAAGAGAGAAAAGAACATCATAAGAATTAGAATGAGAAAAAAAAAACAAAGACTTAGCTATTCCTTTCTAAAAGAAAAGTTCAAGAGAATTCTTCAATTCTCCACTCTTCTTTTCTAAAATGACTCATTTCTTTATTTTCTTTAAATAAAGAAAATGATATGTCCTCATTTAATCATCCATGTGTATCTTATACACACAACTAATATGTATCATGATATATATTAGTTGTCATCTGTATCATATACAAATGATAAATAGAGAAGAAGAAAAATAAAGTGAGCATGATATTAGAGAATATATATATATATATATATATATAATTATTAAATCAACACTTGATTTAATAATCCGGTTATATCAATATATATACCGGCTAATATCATAAAACGTCCGATTAAAATATGTGTATCTAATACACGTGTTTAATTAAACTCCTGTATGTATCCCCTATACACACTCTATATCGTTTTGCCTGAGCTGGGAAACCTCTGGGTGGAACTCTAAAGACTCGACAATACGCTGGCAGTAGGTCAGAATCATATCCGATTGAACTGAAACATTTTCAGATTAATCCCCCACCACGTTAACCTACAAGCACATCAACGGTAGTAGCTGCACGTAACGACTACCCAGATATTGAACGAAAGTAAGCTCGTCCGTACCCTACAGAGCCTATCAGTAATAATCACCGTACAATCCGGTCTCTTTGTCTAAGAGTATCGCATACCGGGTCTGGGAGGTGGAAACCGTCAGACTCCTAATAACCCGATAAGTCGTGCCGATGTCAAGCTTATAACCAACCGAGAAACCACCGATAACGCTTATCAGTAAATCTCATTTTCCCTGGCTAGGGACTTATGGTTATAGCCAACCATGCACAACGCGACATCAACTCTCTATACCGGGATTGACAAATCCCTTCCGATCGCTCATTGCTTCCAAGTGGCTTAAGACTGTATCTAACTAAAACCTTTTTGCATGGATTTTTAAAGCCGTGGTAGGGTAGTAATCGAAGCACGGTGGGAACCACATAAGGCATTATGTCGATCTCAGGTCTACAGATTACCCTGTACTCATATCACCAGAGAACTCCTGATTAGTCTAAAATATTGCACATTTGAATGAATATTTTTCCCACTATTGTTAAGTACTAAAAGTTATTTATTGTAATTATAGAACATATGAGTGTTTATTTGTAAAATTTTTATTATCATATGTTTATACATTATAATTAACATAATGAGGGAAAATACATGCATATAATATTTATATGAAATATTGTAATTAAAATATGCATATCATATCAAATATTTCTAATCAATATTCTTAAGATTTAATATCATATAAAATGGTTAGGATAATATCCCAAAAATACCAAATACTACTAACACTTTGATTTGAGATATTGTGCAGATTAGCTCAGGTCTGGAATCCAATGTCGGAATCAAATCTGCCAAAATATTGAAGCAAATCATGAAATCTAGAAACGGTAGAGACTCCGTTCATTATTCTCAGAATATAGACATCTAAAGGATTTCCACATGACAATACAAAACACCAGAAAAAATCCTAAAGACTGATCCTACTACATTGCGGCGGTTGGGCGGCCAAACTAGGGTATTTGCGGTGGATCCGCGGCATATTTGGAGCCTTAGGATGGGAGATTTTAGGGATAGGATTTTAACAGCATATATTATTATATGGAATCCAGGGTTTCTAGATTCTGGGACTATAAAAGGGACCGAGTTCTTCACATTAAAAATCATCACCGAAGATATCAAGAGATCCACGCATCCAAGTATTCATCATCTATTCATCTACCTCAAACAAGAGAGAGATCTAGAGCAAACTAGGGTTCTTGTAATCTACTTTCTAAGAAGCAAAATTGTAAATGCAATAGTTGATTAATAAAGGTAGTGTTTTTATTTTTCTTTTTGCAATTACTTTCCGCACTTACTTTCTGCATCTTAACTAGTTTTCACTCTTGTTCATCCTTTCTTCTATTTTAAACACGAGCGAGTAATTCCTAGCTTGCTAAGGATCGTAGGATAGGGTAGAACAATGAATGATAAAATCTTTTAAGCTCTTTTATAAATTTTAAAGTTTATAAATTTTAGCAAAATAGATGTTACAATTCTTATCGGGCGCGCTACCAATTTATTGATAGTCATGACCACGGTTTGAGATCGGTTTAACACTTGTTTTGTTAGGGGCTAAAAATGAATAGAGATCAATGCAAGGACTAGGGTTAGTAGTGGGGAAACCCTAGTTTCTTCCAAGAAACCATAATCTGCATTCATCACTATCGATCTAGTTTTAAACTATTAAAAAATAAAAAGAGTCACTTTTAATTATTCATCTATTACTATTAAGTCCTATGAACCCTACGAGCCTTTTCTTTATAAATCTTATATCCGTAATGACAAACAATCACCATTCTTTAATCAACTCGTCTAAAGTAAGAAAAGAGTTCACGTTCCCCTGCGGACGACCCATACTCATCGAGGCTAGCTACTAACGACACCGTCTTGATTGCGGTTACTTTACGAACACACTCTTTAGCAAGATCAATCAAATGGCGCCGTTGCCGGGGAAACGGTTGTAATTTTTTTCTTATTATTCGGGTTGATTTCTTATAAAATCCAGCAAATATATTATAAATGAGAACCAAAACCGCATCTTGTGTATTTAACGATTATTGTGCGAGCATTGCAAGGGGGTCTGGCGTAACTGGAGCAAGGAAACAAAAATTCAGAGACTTTCGACGTATCCCAGAAGAGCATAGGAGGGCACTTAAGAAAAATTGGCACCCGATCCAACTACCTTGCGGCGGAACCGCGGCGGAATAGTGCGTTTTGCGGCGGAACCACGGCGCTTTGGGAGAATTGGGCCCCCAAAATCCTATGGTATTTTCATATTATCTTTTTCTCTTCTCTAAGCTCCAATAATATGATTTTTTCTGCAGGATTCTTTGCAAATATCGCCGCTCAAAAACTTTTTGTGTGTTTTGATATTGGTTTGTTTGTGCATATCTAAACCGGACATTAAGGGGAAATAACCTAAATCCAGATTAGGTGGGGATTTTATCACCCTTCCTAGACCCCACAAATCACAAAACGAGCATATTTTCACCCTACATTAATTTAAAAAATATCTAGACTAAGCCTCTAAGGACTGTCGCGCTCAATTAGGATAGAGGAGGGTCGTGGATAATTTATCGCTTATCCGTATTTCTCTTGTGGTGTCTAGGCAAGTGTGACTAAAGAAAGTGGTTACTTAATTAGGCCCTCTATTTCGGTGATTCATATAGCGGATACCTCCCACTTACCTGGCACTTACCTGGCCACAAGAGTGATAAAGAGGTGGTAGAGAATTGATCCTGCGACTTGTCCTTTGGAAGTCCAGGAGCGGTCTAGTGACTTGACCTATATGACTCTGGCTATAGGGTTTGATTGTGCATTTTTATGATTTGTTGAGTCAAGCCTCACGTCCGACACTTTTTCAAAACAATCCTTTTAAAAATCATTCTCACACACGCTGCCACGTGCGCTAAACCGGCTTAGTGCATGATCAGCTGGACACGGGATTCTAGTGCTCGTCTTGTCCATATTTTTTCTATCGACTCCGAAGTCGGTATTTCTTCATCTTCTATTTCCCCTCCACCCACCACATCTTCCGAAATGGATGGATCTCCATCAGGATTTAACGATACCGCCCTGCCACCACCCGTAAGTGCGCAAAATCCACTGCGCATCTCTCTCCAAAAAAGATGCTACCCCGTACGTGGACCCCTTCCTACTTATCTGTCTCTTCCACCAGCCAATGGGGGTAATTTCAAAATTAAACCCCACTTCATCAACTTGTTGCCTAAATTCCACAGGCTTGAATCCGAAGACGCATATGTTTTCATAACCAAATTCGAGAACGTATGTGCAATGATTAGCACAACTCAACTTTCTGTGGATGCTATGCGATTACATCTTATTCCTTTTACCTTATGCGATCTAGCAGAAAAATGGGTTTATAGCACTGCCGCACATTCTATCGCCAAATAGGATGAATTTTTTATAGCATTCCTTAAGAAATTTTATCCTAATCAGAAAACCGCCCGTGTTCGAAGCGAGATTAACCAGTTTACCCAACTTCCCAACGAACCATTCTGAAAATGCTTTGAACGGTCTAAGGATCTTCTTGTCCAATTCCACCATCATGGAATTGATAGGTGAAAACTTTGCCAAATTATATACGAGGGTGTTAATCCTGCCACGAAACAAATACTTGAAACCATTTGTCAATGCCATTCCATGTCAAAAGACGATTGCAAAGCTTGGCAATTTCTGGACGATCTCGCCGAACAAACCGCACAATGGGAAAGCACTAGACCAACATCATCTTCATCTAGGACAGGTATCCATCAGCTCTACGTTTCCATCGCAGTGAAATCTGAAATGACCGCGATGCAAAAGAAACTCGAAACTATCGAAAACAAAGTCTCACCAACCTTCCTAAACCATGTTATGCTCTCCAAAACCGTGTGTGGTTGCTGTTTTGACCCATCACATTTAACGAGAGAATGCCCTTTGAATCCTCCGTCTCAAGGTCATAAACAATCCAATGATTCTTTTCAGCAACAACCTAGAAATGTCCCTTATTCATCCACATATAATCAAGGATGGAGGAATCATCCTAATTTGGCTTAGAACCAAAACCAAACTCAAAATCAAAATCAGTTCCCAAACCAAAATAATTATCAAAGGCTTCCACCACAGCAACAGCCACCACACCAAATTCAGCACCCCTTTTAACCGCAATCTCTTCAAAATCCGGCCAACAACTTTGCTCCTTATAATAATATTTCAACGGCCGGTACCGATAAAACCTCTGCACTCGAACGGAACTTAGAAACGTTCATTAAACAATCCACGCAAACGACGGATAATTTAACGTCTTCTATCCAAACGTTAGTGAAACACACTGCTTCCCACGGTGAAAGCATAAAATCGATAGAAGCACAACTTGCATAGTTAAATGCCGCAATGAGTGAGAGAAAGAAAGGGAGATTTCCATCTCAACCTCTACTAAATCCCGGCCACTCACAAAGCATGAATCTCATCCTTCAAAATCATAATGTGAGTGTCGTAATTACGTTGAGATTGGGAAGAATGCTGAATAACAATGTTGGTGAACAAGTTTATGATGATGAATCAGATGAAACCCCGACTACTACTTCTACTCCTACTTCGTCTAATCCAACATCTTCTTCCGAGCCTATTCTCTGTTTTCCACTAGGCTCGACCCTCAGCCCATTTCCTTGAAGGAATTACCATCTATGACCATCCCAAATCCACTTTTGGGATCCATTCCATCCCCACAAACTTCTCCTCAAAAGTTGGACACAACCCTTATTGATAAAGCTCATTTTCCATACAGGTTGAGGGCCAACAGACCAAGTCTCTAAATGGAGAAGATTGTTGAAATTTTTAAACAAGTTAACATAAATATTCCTCTTCTAGATGCTATCAAACAAGTTCCATCCTATGCGAAAATTTTAAAGGACTTGTGCTCTAAGAAAAGAAAAATTCAAGTACCTAAAAAAGTTTTCGTAGCGAGTAATATGAGCAATTCTCTTACCCAATTGGTGCCCACGAAATGTAAGGACCCCGGTTTTCCTACAATATCTATAACCATTGGGGGTAAAAATATCAATCGTGCTCTACTCGATTTAGGTGCTAGTGTTAATTTACTTCCGTATTCTGTGTATGAGCAATTAGATATAGGAGAGTTGAATACTACGCATTGCACTCTACAGATGGCTGATCGATCTATCATCCAATCTCGGGGTGAGCTAGAGGACGTGTTAATCAAAGTCGGGGAATTTATATTCCCTGTGGACTTTATAGTCATAGATACACAATCTGAAGCAAACCCACGAAACCAAATTCTGGTGATTCTAGGTCGACCTTTCTTAGCAACTTCAAACGCGATAATCAATTATCGTAACGGTTCAATGAACCTGTCCTTTGGGAAGATGAGAATTGAGTTTAACATCTATAAACTAGGAAGTCAACCCTCCGAACCCTATGCTCAGATAGTTGATGTATGTTCTGTCGAAAAGATAGCTTCCGAAAGTTCCGAATTTGAGGAGGTTCACGATACTGGTCTCGACGCCACTTGTGCATTTATTGGGGTCAAAAATTACACCCCGGTTGATCATGTCAAAACCAAGGTCAACCCCAAGTCAAGTGGGCGCGAGCCTAAGCTCAAGTCAAGACCATGCATGGAAGGGGCCGGCTCCATGCCAAAAAGGAGGCAATAAACTAGTCTAAATGTAATTTTTAAAAATAAATATATATAGAGTGGGCAGAAAGCAAAAATTTTGTAAACCCCATGACTTATGTGCAAAAAAGAAATAAGCACATAAGGCATGGGGTGGCATAAGTGCCATTTGGCAAAGCCCAAGGGGCTATATGAAAAGTGTGTAGCCTATAAAGGCAACATGATCAAAAAATCAATAATAACTTTTTCTCTCTAAAAAAAAATTATGGTATATGCCTCCTTTTCCTTCCTTAAGGTTCTAAAACCTTCTTCTCCTTTTTGAATTAAATCAAGAGTTTAACTCTTCCCTTTTCAAAAATAAACAGCTTTTCACCATCAAACCCTTGAAGGGGAACTCAGATCTTCCATCAGATATCAAAATTGTGAGATTTTTAAATCTCACCCCCCTTTTTCTCCAAGATCCGGCCAACAGAAGAGGAGGAAAAAGGAGACCCGCCTCAAAAAATCCCACTTTGGGGAAGATCCAGGGCCAAGGGGGAGAAGAAAGGGGTCCCCTTCAGTCATTTCCAAAGATTTCTAGGAGTTTAACTCCATTCAAGATCTGTTGGGGTTTAACTCCATAAACAAAACCCTTTTTGGAGTTTAAGTCCAAATCTATATATAATCCCCTGGGAGTTCAACTCCCAGCCCAGGAGCTATGCCCTTTTTCCGCCGGTGTTTCCAGCGGTCGCGTGCCGTGCACGTGACACACGGGTGCCCAGCGGTAGCGTGCCACACACATGACCTGCGGTCACTCGACGCCCACGTGCGCCTGACGGGATCCGTGGGCGCTCAGCGCTCAGCGGTCGCGTGCAGGGCACGTAACCAATGGGGGCCCAGCGCTCAGCGTTCGCATGCAGGGCACGTAACCAATAGGTGCCCAGCGCCTAGCGATCGCGTGCCGCGCACGTGACCTACAGGCACCCAGCGCCCACGCGCCAGGCACGTGACCCGCGGGCGCCAAGTGCGCATGCTCCATGCACGTGTCTTTTAAGACGCACCTCACCCCTTATTTTCCATGCACTCCACACCCAAAATACGTCCCCCATTGGAAAACTCTGCGAGGCCCCCGATATATCTAAAACCCCTCAAGACACACATACGCACACTGCACATTGAGTTTGCATGACCAGTTCGACCCGTCAATCGGAGGTTCCCTCGCTCTAAAAGCGAGGGGAAATTAACGGCAGCTTAGTCCGCGGCTGCCGGAGATTCGGATCCCCACAATCAATAAACCCCCGCCTACCCTAGGCAGGGGGAATCTGAAGTACGCCTGACAAGCGATGCGTATTCCCATCTCAACGAGGTGACGAAAAACACCCTACAGATTTTGGCATGCCCGGTGGGACCATTCTCTCCTCCCATATCTCGGGTCAAGTGTTCATGCGAACTCATTTAACATATATACCGATGTTTGTACTGAAGTAATGTTCCTTTCGTGCAGCAATCAACTTTTAACAATGATGTCTCCCAAGATGAATTCAGCTGCCAACGCGGCCGCAATCTCGTACGTGGTCAAGATCAATGCTAGTGTAGTTCTCCCTGTCTGTCTCAGCCGGCAATGGGAGGAGTCACCCTGCTAATTTAGTTTTGTCATCATTTACCCTGCCAGAAGTGCCCATCTGGCAGAAATCCCTGCAAACCAGGTGGCCAAGCCAGTCTCAAGGGGAAAGAGGCCAAACGTTGTGACCACTAAGGCACCATAACCCAAACTTAAAACGGTGTCCAAACGACTCTCTGGTGCTCCAGCTAGGGGAAAGACTTCCGGTACAAAGGGCACTATAAAACATTGCGGACGAGCTCAGGAGACAACTCCAACAAGTGCACGATCAGGCATATCTCCAAAGCTCTCCATCGTCTGGTCTACGGCGGCTCCCCGAAGAGCCGAAGCCTACCAAGTGCTCAAATCAGAAAAGTTAAGGTAGAAGAGGCTCAGGTATCGAGCAAATAAGAGGGCCAGGGCTCCGGCCAGGTGGAATCTTATGAGGTTCTAAGAGAAGGGTTACCCATGACGATGGCTGAGTTGGCTGTAAAAGTCAACAATTCCTTTGAACCTCTGAAGTGGGTTCAGAAAAATGCCATGACCGCCAGAATCAAGAAGACAACAGTCCGAATGATGCTACAAAGAGACGTGTCCCATCCTCGGCAGAGAAAGCATGACACCATCTCTTCAAGAGTCTATCAGGCGCTCTGTGCCGCACGAAAACAGTAGGGCAAAGCCAAAAGGGGAGCGCCAACACTATTCAAGAACCCGGTCAGGCCAACCGATTTCAGTCGATTGCCCATTGCCGAAAAAGAAGGGCTACGACATCAGTCCGCAAAATCGGTTGCCAATAATGAAAAGACGGCTGGATATGTTATCCATATGGTCTATATGGAGGATGCGTGTCCCAGTGACAACTTGCGCAGCAAAAACAAGGATGGGGCCACCACATCCTAAGCCCAACCTGGCTTGAATGTGGTTGCCGCTTCCCAAGATCAGCCGCCCCAGCTGGATGATGAAAAACCTCTCGATGAGACCGATAGGCAGAAAGACCTCTCAGTCCATATGGAGTCAAGCTCGGACAGCAAGGAAGACCAGACTTTCTGCCCCAAGACCGCAGAGAAAGAGCTGCTTCAAGAGTTTCGAAAATCGCTCAAAAGCAAAGATAAAGAGATAGTCAAGCTCTATTTAAAAATTGACGACCTAACGAACGTTGTGATGCATCTCACAGCTCAAATTGCTCGGGCCCCTTCCAATCAAGCACAAGTATCTACTCATGAGCCCGGTGATGACAACCCGAAGCAACCGATGCCTGTCCCTTTGGGTCTAAGATTGGGCGAACCGCACGAAATCCGACCACATTCTGCTTCTGGGGACGCCTTGGCCCCAGATAGCGTCATCCCGCTAACACAAGATCGGATAATGGATTTGGTCACTAGAAAGGTTAGAACATTGGTAGCCGAAGCCAAAGATCAGAAAGAAATCGGCAGTAGTGGGCGGCCATATCCCGCACAGTACAATCTGATCGAGTTCCCGAGCGGCTACGTCATTCCTAAGTTCGGAAGATTTGACGGGACGGGAAACGCAAATCAGCACGTCGCCCACTTTAAAGCGTCATGCAGAAATACATGGGGCAATGATGCACTCCTTCTTCATCAGTTTGTCAACAGCCTGACCGGTGTCGCTTTCGACTGGTGCGCAAGTATACCAGAAGGGTCCGCCACTACTTTTGCCGAAATGGAGTCTCTGTTTCGGCAAAAATTCATGGGTGTTAGTGAAAAAATCTCCATCGTTGACCTCGTGAGAACCAAGACGGGGAAAAACGAATGAAACATGGACTTTCTTACCCGATGCCGCAACCTCACTGTCAAGAGCGAACCGCCGTTAGAGCAGGACCAGTCCGTCAGCCTCCTTATTGGGAACCTCAGCAATTTCATGGTCCCATTCTTGTGTACAGCAGGCCTCAAGACATTTCAAGAGCTGACCAAGAAAGTCCAAATACTAGAACGCTCGAAGCAAGAGTCTACCCTGGACTCTCAGAAATACAAGACTTAGAAAAGCAAGCGGGACGACAACCGTAGAAGCGGGAATTCCAGCAATACCAATGTCTCCAATGCGTCTGACAATGAAGACAAGCGAAAGGCAGGCGAATCCAAAACCAACCGGTCTCGAAAGCTAGTGCTAGGAGGAGAAAGACCTTCCCTAGAGGAGAAAAAGAACAATGTTTACTCTTTCAGAAGGGACAAGGTCCGCAAGATATTCAAAGATGCCTTGAACAACGGTCTACAATTGCCAGAGTCGAAAAGACCTCACGAAGCAAAAATGTCCGACAATCCTTTATATTGCCCGTACCACCGAGTAGTGAGCCATGCAATCGAGAATTGCTATATTTTCAAAGACTGGGTTGAGAAGCGGTATAAGACTGGGAAGATCGAGTTGTCCAAGAGTGTGTTGGTGAACAACTAAGCGACAACCACCAACTTTATACAGACACAAGCTGAAGCCTACTGGGAGCAGACAGCTGAACCCGCTACCCTGAAGAATGAAACTGACTTGCTGCAGCCTCTATGGAGCATGCACATGTCTAAAATCTGAAGAAGATGCTAAAACTACTTCATAAAGAGCCCAGAATGGAATGGGAAGGGTAAAAGAAGCCTACCATTCCAGCTGCCAATTCGGCTCCATCAGGCTCAAAATCCAAAAAGTTCAAGAAGAAGAAAAGTGCAGCTCGACGCGAAAAAGAGTCTGCAGGGAGATCGACCATTCAAAAATATATCGATTCTCTCGAAGACTATGAACAGAAGGAAAGAACTTTAATTCAATTGAAGGAGTTCTTCCATGTAGAAGCGGCTGAAATTCTGGAGGAGTTAGAAGAAGACTCCAATGAAGAGATCCCTATAGTGACCTGCTACACCATCCATCTTGGTAGCGACTCTGAGGAGGAGCTCTGTTTTCCCGAAGAGGATGAGGAGCTCGCTGCAAAGGCCAACCAAATCCAGCTCAGAAGCAGCAGAGCTCTACTGCCAAATCAGGGCAACGCCCTAAAAGGAAATGAAAAATAGATGGCTAATGAGGAAGATGGCAAAGAACCGGATAATGAAAACTCAAGTCCTTCCTCAGTGGACTACAATGTCTTGGCTCATCTTAGGAAGCTTCCGTCTCTCCTGAGCATCTACGATGCCTTGCTCCTATCTAAAGAGCTTAGAGATGTTCTCATTCATGCTTTACAAAACCCCGAACGGTATCAGGCACTCTTTGAGGAAAGTAATATGAAAGAAGCCCAGTACCCTTTGCATGCCGCCGCAGTCACGTTTAAGGACGAAGACTTGCTACTGGGAACAACTGAGCATAATCGACAGCTTTATGTGATAGGGTACAGCGACGGAGGCCGGATTAATCGCATATTGATTGATCCAGGGTCCTCAGTGAACATCATGAACTTGCGAACTCTGAAGAGTTTGTCAATGGACGTTCAACACCTGTCAAGGGAAAGAATTGTCATTCAAGGCTTCAATCAAAATTGCCAGCAAATTCTGGGATCCGTAGCTCTGCCAATCAAATTTGGGGATCTGCAGACCGAAGCTAAGATATACATAATCGACGCTGACACATCTTATAAAATTCTCTTGGGACGGCCTTAGCTCCACGATTATGGCATAGTTCCGTTAACTCTCCATTAATAAATAAAGTATACTAAAAATGGCGAAGAAAGACGCATTAATGGAGACATCCAGCCGTTCAGTTTGCATGAAGTCTGATATGAGGATTCTCGGTACTTTATGAGCCCCCAAAATACTAAACCACGACTGACCAAGGACAGAGTGGCCCTAAAACTCAAAAGCAAATCTGAGCCGGCTATCACTTTCAAAAGCAAAAACCCCTAATTGCGCCCGTGTTTCGGTGGTGACACTGATGAGTCTGACGTTGGAAGTCCTTCCTTCCGTAAAACTCACCCTCGTTTTGGTAGCGATACAGACGAGTCTGATACTGAAGGCCCATCTAGCAGCAAAGTCCGCCCTCATCTTGGTAGCAACACTGAAGAGTCGGAGGAAGAGGACCCTCCTTGCAACAGCTGTGCAGACCGGGCCTCTACGCAACAAGCGAAACTACGAGAGACCTTCGAAATTGCAGAAAGGACCTTAACCATCACAAGGGTGCCAGAGCAGATATGCAAATAGCTCAATGCATTGTCGGTCTCTACCGTGGACCAGCTGAAAACTTTCTACGTTCCCGGAAGGAAAAATGGACAAAAAGGCATCTTGTTATGGGTCAAATCCTGTTGTGCACCCGAATGATTTGTCTGCCACATGCCTTCCTTATGAGAGAGGCATAAGAGCCGTCCTCAATCCCAGATACTATGCACCCAAGATGCGGGAATATTTCAAAAGGTGCGGATGCCGGTTATATCAAACGGAGTCCGAGGCAAAGTTTTATGAGGAGCTATGGCATCCGCCTCAGGTCCGAGCACTCATCGATGGATGAATTCTAGATAGACGGGGCATAGGCTTCATTCAACCTGATTCTGAAGCATGCTACATGATCCATATTGGTGAAGCCAACAAAGAGTCAAATGACGAAGACGAGCTAGCCAAGCCAGAAGAAGCCCCTCAAGAGTTCGAAGATAGCGGACAAGCAACCCTCGACGAGATAACCGAGGTTGATTTTAGAACGCCCGATAATCCAAGGCCGACCTACATCAGCTCACTCTTGTCAGAAGAAATGAAAGAACAGATAGTCGCCCTGCTGCATGAGTTCGCCAACTGCTTTGCGTGGACATACAAAGAAATGGCTGGCCTTTCTCCTGAAGTGGCCATGCATAAGCTGGATATGTCTCCTGATGCTAAGCCAGTTAAACAAGCTCCTCGAATAATGAGAAGGGAACTGGAAGAAAAGGTCATCGAGCAAACCAAGAAACTCATCGATGCCGGCTTCATCAGGGAAGAGAAATACGCGGACTGGATCGGGTGCATCGTCCCAGTGAAGAAGAAGAATAGGCAGATACGAGTTTGCGTCGATTTTAGGGATCTCAATAAAACATGCCCTAAAGACGATTTCCCGCTTCCGGTCATGGAAATTATGGTCGACGATACCTCAAATTACGAGCTGTTCACTTTCATGAATGGCTTGTCTGGATATAATCAAATTAAGATGTCGCCTGAGGATGAGAAGCATACAGCATTTCGAACCCCGATAGGCATATACTGTTACAAAGTGATGCCATTCGGACTGAAGAACCCAGGTGTTACATATCAAAGGGCAATGACCAATATATTTGATGACCTAATCCATAAAGTCGTCGAATGTTATATTGATGATCTGGACGTCAAGACTAAAGCCAAGGCCGATCACATCTAAGATTTTAGGACCGTTCTCACTAGACTGAGGGAATACGATCTGATGATGAATCCTCTGAAGTGTGTTTTTGGCGTGTCATCGGGAAAATTCCTGGGCTTTATAGTCCGACATCGGGGGATCGAAGTTGACCCATCCAAGATAAAGGACATCATGGAGATGCCCCCTCCAAAGAGTTTGACGTAGCTAAGATCTTTTTAAGGCAAGTTTGCTTATATACGAAGGTTTATCTCAAATTTATCGGGAAGGTGTAGGCCCTTCTCAATTCTCATGAAGAAAGGAGCTCCTTTTGTCTGGGATGCCGAATGTCAAGAAGCGTTCGAAAGCATCAAACAGTACCTGTTGCACCCTCCAGTGCTTTCTGCCTCTATTCTAAATAAACCGTTGATTCTCTATACTGCCGCGCTAAATGAGTCACTCGGTGCGCTCCTTGCCCAGAACAACGAGGAGGGAAAAGAAAATGCCCTCTACTACCTCAGTCGAACTCTAGTCGGGGCGGAACACAACTATTTCCCGATTGAAAAGCAATGCCTGGCTCTGATATTCACTGTGAAGAAGCTGAGGCACTATCTTCTCGCACATAGGGTTATGCTGATCTCCAAGGTCGACCCGCTCAAACACTTGATGCCCAAAGCAAGCCTAGCCGGTAGAATGGTGAGATGGATCGTCATACTGCTTGAATTTGACATAATCTATACTCCTCAGAAAGCAGTAAAAGGACAAGCACTCGCCGACTTCCTTGTTGCTCATCCCATACCAGAAGGGTCGCCGCTTAATTGTGAGTTACCCGACGAACAAGTGTTGCACCTCAAGGATGATGAGCCATGTTGGGAGCTCTACTTCGATAGGGCCTCATCAATAAGGTCCTCCAGTAAATCAAGTGACCCAGAGATAAAAGCGGGGATAGGATTGGTGTTCTTCACGCCATCGGGAGGAACCTTACAATGTTTTTTTGCTCTCATCGAGCCTGGTACAAACAACGAGGCTGAGTACGAAGCTCTGATAACTGGTCTGGAGCTCTCCATAGAAATGGGAACCCTTCGGCTATGGGTTTATGGTGATTCCCAGCTTGTCGTCAACCAAGTAAGCAGCGACTATAATATATACAAACCCGAGTTGGTTCGGTACAGAAGCCGGGTGGTGGAGCTCATGAAACAGTTCACCCGCATTGAACTAATGAGAGTCCCTAGGGCATTGAACGGAAAAGCCGACGTACTCGCTCGCTTAGCCAAAGAGCTAGCTGATCCCAATATGGATGAAATTCTGATAACAGTCAGAATCTGACAAATTTTTTCCCCTGTTTCTTTACGAGAAGAGGAAAACACAGAACAAAAGAGCAATCCTTCCGAAGAAGTTCTGATCATTCAAGAGGAGCCCGATTGGAGAAAGCCCTTCATACGACAAGCTGCCCGAAAAAAAATCTGCAAGGGTTCAGCTGAAGAAGAGAGCTCTCCGATATGTGTTTGTAAATAATACGCTATACCGCAGATCATATGACCAACACTGGCTCAGGTGTCTGCCATTTGCCGAAGCCCAAAAAGTCATGACAGAAGTTCACTCGGGCGTCTGCGGGGCTCACCAATCTGGCCCCAAAATGCGGCTTCAGATCAAACGGCCTGGATATTACTGGCCCACCATGATAAAGGATTTCAAAGAGCATGCAAAGAAATGTCATATCTGCCAAATTCACGGTGATTTTATTCATAAGCATCCCAAACCGTTGCATCCTACGGTGGCGTCGTGGCCCTTCGAAATTTGGGGACCGACTTAGTTGGCCCGATCGGTCCTCCATCATCCAAAGGCCACCGATTCATATTGGTTGCAACAGACTACTTCTCCAGATGGGCTGAAGCTATCCTGCTAAAAGAAGTCAAGACAGAAGATATTCTGACATTCTTCCGGCATAATATTCTATACCGCTTCGGTATACCAAGAAGAATCATTTCTGAAAATGGGCCTTCTTTCAAGAACTTCAAAGTCTCAAGGTTCGCTACTCAGCACAAGATAGACTGGAGATATTCCTCCATCTATAATCCAAAAGCCAATGGGCTAGCCGAAGTGTAATGACCCCAAAATCTTTATACATTTGTATTATCCCTCTTCAATAATATACAGTATTTATTTGTACTTGGTATTTTCCTTTTTTCTATTAAATTTATTATTATTTTTCCTCAATCTATTATGTATTTTTTTTCTAGGTACAATTTCTTTTTCTTATATTTAAGTTTTTAACTTCTCATTCTTATTTTTCCTTTCATAAATATTTAACCCAAATCCATTATTCTTATTCTCCACAGCCCATCTAAAAAGCCCATTTTCTTTTTAAGCAACATCATATATTTAATTCTAATTAAATATATGCATGAACAACCTTATAGCTCATTGGTTAAGTCCTTGCATTGTTATTCCATAAGTCGCATGTTCAAATCCCCATTCTTGCAATTATTTTTTATCATTTTTTTTATTCTTCTCATAACCTACAAATGAGACCTTTCATTTCCAAAATGAATGGTTACCTTTCATTTCTCTTTTAATTCTTATGTTAAATGCATATATTATTATACATAATTCACCATTACACCATCTTTATTGTCCTCCTCTATCTTTTCCTTCCTCACATTTTCTATCTCTCACTTCTCCCTCTTCACCTAGAGTCCAAGAAGAAGAACATGAAGAAGTCTTCAAGAAGGTCTCGCTACTAACGCGAGGCTGTCGGCGGATAGACAAGCCCGGTGACAATACCGGCTTGTGCATGTAAGTCCCTTCTCTCTCTCTCCCTTCCTCCATCTCTTTATTCTTCTCTTTTCATATCTCGTGAACCCGTTTTTATCCATATCGTAATCCTTAAGAGAAAAATAAACACAAACATATACATATATATAAGTCTAGATACATATGGTTATATATGGTTTAATAATATCTTATTACCTATTGTTCAAATTAAAGTGTTTTCAATTCTTTGTTCATGACTATAAATGTTTATTATGAGTAGTGAGAACATAGATTTCATGCCACAATATATTTACGATATCTCATGGAATCGGTTTGGTTATTAAAAGAAAAGATGAAGCTTGCGTGAAAATTCTAGTTAATCTTTTTGCCGATTTTAGTATACATATCAATACCTTTAGTTTTAAAATAATTTTTATAAATTAATTTTTAACTCTGAAAATTTCAGGAAATTTACATATGATAGAATATATTATTTTGTACACGCTGTAAAAATTTTAGATCGATCCGCGTAACGGTTTAGGAATTACATCGTATTTATTCACTGATCGTAAAACAGAAAACTGCAGTTATCGGTCAACTTCTAGGACATATAACTTGGTATACCGGTATCCAAATTGAGAAAACTCAGGTGTTTTTGATATATACATCGAATGATCTAGATTTTCTTAGTTTTATATTTTTACCGAAAACCTATCTAAGATAAAGAAAACTGCATTACAATATTAAGTGACGGATCTGGACAGAATCTGTTCCGATTCGCACACTGTTTTTAAATTGTACATAACTCGAACACCCGATGTCCGTTTGTGACAAAATTTAGATGTGTAGATGCACCATTGATAGAACTATAATTTTCTGTATATCATATTACTTAGGAATGCATGAAACAACCTGATATAGGCTTTGCAATAGAATATATAGTTGCTGTCCAGAAATCTGAATTTCTGTTTTAAATGCTGATATTAAAATGATCATAACTAGAGCTTCAGAAATCCAAATCATGTGAATCTTGGTGTTTTCGATAAGTACATCGAAATACCTACATTTTTCTAATAATTTTCGTAACCTGAAACCTGATACAAATTAACTCAAACTGCGTTTTAAAAATATGTGACGGTACCGAATAGATTCTGATCTGTTTTGCGCGACGATACGAAAACATATATATCTCTCAAACCGGTAGTCGTATTTAGGTGAAACTGTAACTCACGCATGCAAAACACTTAGAGCCATATTTTTGTTTATGTTCTCGTATTCTTTCAACTTGATTAATTAGTCGTACATAATATTTCTTTACAGCATTGTTTATGGTAGTTACTCGAATAATATACTTGACTCATTTCATGCTATTCGAACATGTATACATATTTATCTTGATCATTAAATTGTTGTATGTACTTAAAGACGATAATTAAATACTTGAGTTGTATTTTGAAAAGTATATAAAAGTATTTTTACATAAACCCCCCTCAAGTTTATAAATTACCCTAAGGACCCTAGCAATTATAAGACTTTGATTCACATTTCTGATTGTCTGACTCGGGTTTGAGTCTGATTAATCTGACTTGAATATGATTCAAGTCAACCTATAATCTACAAGATTCCAATTCAAAATGAACACATGAATCCATGAATACAATTATCAATTTATACAACTTGACCGAACCGAACCATGGATATTCCTTTTACATGATTCCCAGTATTTCATTTACATGACTCTACGGTTACAACCGTTTCCTGATATCATGGTTTCAGTCAGTCAGTCAATCAATCTACAATTACTACAATTTACAAGATAACAATACAAATAAGACTTCGCGGGGTTTAAGGGGTAGATTGGTACGGAAGGTGTTAAAGGTGGCACGAGGTGGTCAGATTTAATACACCTAACATGAATCCAGTTGCTGTTGTACCGTGGCATAAACGGTTCCTTATACTATACGTGCCCTTAGTCTCTGGCATATAGAGACTCCCCTCGTATACACTGGCATCTTTCTGTACCAAGCTACAAACAATAACGTTAAACAATATTCCATAATATACTACAATACAAAACTTTAGAAAATACCATACTCTAGACTCCCCTCGTATACACTGGCATCTTTCTGTACCAAGCTACAAACAATAACGTTAAACAATATTCTATAATATACTACAATACAAAACTTTAGAAAATACCATACTCTGTCACTCTCATTCTTCATTCTTCTTTGGGACTTACCGAGCGACCTGTTCGCTGACGACATTCTATTTCTCTCTTCTTTGAATGTCGTCAGGTGCGTTGGACCAAGTTGAGACCGAGCCCACAAGTGAAGATTTGGAGCAGTTCCAGGAAGACCCAGAGCTCTAGACATTGTATCTTGTTCTTTCCAGTATTTCCTTTTATTGTTATGCCACTGTTAGGCATTGCTTTTTCATTTCAGATGTATTTTCATTTCATGCATTGTATAAAGAATGTTATTAATAAAAGTTGCTGTTATTTCTATTATTCGTCTCTTGTGATTCATTTTATATTGCTTAGTTACGCTTAGCGTATGTACTTCTGAGTACATACGTAGCGGGCCTTGTCACGTCCACTTCGCCGTACACTGGGAAGCGGGGCGTGACAGGTTTTGTTGGTGGCCCATGCAGGTCAGAGCTGTATGGAACCCTAAGCAATATAAAACACAAGAAGCAGCAACTAAATCATTCTTTACATTACATATTCCTTGAATCCATCTTGATCCCCACCTTCGGTTTCCTTGAAGTCCATCTCAAGACTTTTGAATCTTTAATTCTTATTCATCCTTTCTATTTGTATCTTGTAGACTTATTAGCTCAATTGGTTAGAGTATCAATCGACGGAGCTCGAAGAAGACATCATCCTAATCCTGTTTCCTTACTCTGTTACATCATCCTTCTTGAGTAATTTCGAGGACGAAATTATTTTTAAGGAGGGTAGAATGTAATGACCCCAAAATCTTTATACATTTGTATTATCCCTCTTCAATAATATACCGTATTTATTTGTACTTGGTATTTTCCTTTTTTCTATTAAATTTATTATTATTTTTCCTCAATCTATTATGTATTTTTTTTCTAGGTACAATTTCTTTTTCTTATATTTAAGTTTTTAACTTCTCATTCTTATTTTTCCTTTCATAAATATTTAACCCAAATCCATTATTCTTATTCTCCACAGCCCATCTAAAAAGCCCATTTTCTTTTTAAGCAACATCATATATTTAATTCTAATTAAATATATGCATGAACAACCTTATAGCTCATTGGTTAAGTCCTTGCATTGTTATTCCATAAGTCGCATGTTCAAATCCCCATTCTTGCAATTATTTTTTATCATTTTTTTTATTCTTCTCATAACCTACAAATGAGACCTTTCATTTCCAAAATGAATGGTGACCTTTCATTTCTCTTTTAATTCTTATGTTAAATGCATATATTATTATACATAATTCACCATTACACCATCTTTATTGTCCTCCTCTATCTTTTCCTTCCTCACATTTTCTATCTCTCACTTCTCCCTCTTCACCTAGAGTCCAAGAAGAAGAACATGAAGAAGTCTTCAAGAAGGTCTCGCTACTAACGCGAGACTGTCGGCGGATAGACAAGCCCGGTGACAATACCGGCTTGTGCATGTAAGTCCCTTCTCTCTCTCTCCCTCCCTCCCTCTCTTTATTCTTCTCTTTTCATATCTCGTGAACCCGTTTTTATCCATATCGTAATCCTTAAGAGAAAAATAAACACAAACATATACATATATATAAGTCTAGATACATATGGTTATATATGGTTTAATAATATCTTATTACCTATTGTTCAAATTAAAGTGTTTTCAATTCTTTGTTCATGACTATAAATGTTTATTATGAGTAGTGAGAACATAGATTTCATGCCACAATATATTTACGATATCTCATGGAATCGGTTTGGTTATTAAAAGAAAAGATGAAGCTTGCGTGAAAATTCTAGTTAATCTTTTTGCCGATTTTAGTATACATATCAATACCTTTAGTTTTAAAATAATTTTTATAAATTAATTTTTAACTCTGAAAATTTCAGGAAATTTACATATGATAGAATATATTATTTTGTACACGCTGTAAAAATTTTAGATCGATCCGCGTAACGGTTTAGGAATTACATCGTATTTATTCACTGATCGTAAAACAGAAAACTGCAGTTATCGGTCAACTTCTAGGACATATAACTTGGTATACCGGTATCCAAATTGAGAAAACTCAGGTGTTTTTGATATATACATCGAATGATCTAGATTTTCTTAGTTTTATAGTTTTACCGAAAACCTATCTAAGATAAAGAAAACTGCATTACAATATTAAGTGACGGATCTGGACAGAATCTGTTCCGATTCGCACACTGTTTTTAAATTGTACATAACTCGAACACCCGATGTCCGTTTGTGACAAAATTTAGATGTGTAGATGCACCATTGATAGAACTATAATTTTCTGTATATCATATTACTTAGGAATGCATGAAACAACCTGATATAGGCTTTGCAATAGAATATATAGTTGCTGTCCAGAAATCTGAATTTCTGTTTTAAATGCTGATATTAAAATGATCATAACTAGAGCTTCAGAAATCCAAATCATGTGAATCTTGGTGTTTTCGATAAGTACATCGAAATACCTACATTTTTCTAATAATTTTCGTAACCTGAAACCTGATACAAATTAACTCAAACTGCGTTTTAAAAATATGTGACGGTGCCGAATAGATTCTGATCTGTTTTGCGCGACGATACGAAAACATATATATCTCTCAAACCGGTAGTCGTATTTAGGTGAAACTGTAACTCACGCATGCAAAACACTTAGAGCCATATTTTTTTTTATGTTCTCGTATTCTTTCAACTTGATTAATTAGTCGTACATAATATTTCTTTACAGCATTGTTTATGGTAGTTACTCGAATAATATACTTGACTCATTTCATGCTATTCGAACATGTATACATATTTATCTTGATCATTAAATTGTTGTATGTACTTAAAGACGATAATTAAATACTTGAGTTGTATTTTGAAAAGTATATAAAAGTATTTTTACATAAACCCCCCTCAAGTTTATAAATTACCCTAAGGACCCTAGCAATTATAAGACTTTGATTCACATTTCTGATTGTCTGACTCGGGTTTGAGTCTGATTAATCTGACTTGAATATTATTCAAGTCAACCTATAATCTACAAGATTCCAATTCAAAATGAACACATGAATCCATGAATACAATTATCAATTTATACAACTTGACCGAACCGAACCATGGATATTCCTTTTACATGATTCCCAGTATTCCATTTACATGACTCTACGGTTACAACCGTTTCCTGATATCATGGTTTCAGTCAGTCAGTCAATCAATCTACAATTACTACAATTTACAAGATAACAATACAAATAAGACTTCGCGGGGTTTAAGGGGTAGATTGGTACGGAAGGTGTTAAAGGTGGCACGAGGTGGTCAGATTTAATACACCTAACATGAATCCAGTTGCTATTGTACCGTGGCATAAACGGTTCCTTGTACTATACGTGCCCTTAGTCTCTGGCATATAGAGACTCCCCTCGTATACACTGGCATCTTTCTGTACCAAGCTACAAACAATAACGTTAAACAATATTCCATAATATACTACAATACAAAACTTTAGAAAATACCATACTCTAGACTCCCCTCGTATACACTGGCATCTTTCTGTACCAAGCTACAAACAATAACGTTAAACAATATTCCATAATATACTACAATACAAAACTTTAGAAAATACCATACTCTGTCACTCTCATTCTTCATTCTTCTTTGGGACTTACCGAGCGACCTATTCGCTGACGACATTCTATTTCTCTCTTCTTTGAATGTCGTCAGGTGCGTTGGACCAAGTTGAGACCGAGCCCACAAGTGAAGATTTGGAGCAGTTCCAGGAAGACCCAGAGCTCTAGACATTGTATCTTGTTCTTTCCAGTATTTCCTTTTATTGTTATGCCACTGTTAGGCATTGCTTTTTCATTTCAGATGTATTTTCATTTCATGCATTGTATAAAGAATGTTATTAATAAAAGTTGCTGTTATTTCTATTATTCGTCTCTTGTGATTCATTTTATATTGCTTAGTTACGCTTAGCGTATGTACTTCTGAGTACATACGTAGCGGGCCTTGTCACGTCCACTTCGCCGTACACTGGGAAGCGGGGCGTGACACGAAGCCTTCAATAAGACTCTATGCAAGCTCCTGAGGAAAAATGCTTCAGCCAACAAGAGAGACTGGAATCTCAAGCTCCATGAGGCATTGTGGGCATATTGTACCACACACCGCACTCCAACTCAGTCCACTCCATACTCACTACTCTTCAGAGTGGAAGCAATCCTCCCGCTCGAAGTCAAAGTTCCAAGCCTAAGAATGGCCGTCGAACATGAGTTGACGGAGGAGGAAAACGTCCTTGTTCGGCTTGAAGAGCTCGACGCCCTCGAAGAAAAGAGGCTCGCAGTACAGCAAAATCTGGAGCTGTACCGAGCCCAAATATTACGGGCCTATGATAAGATAACCCATCTCTATGCTTTTAAGAAAGGCGAATTAGTGTTGATCCACAAAAGATCGATCATCCCCAATCGACATGCCAAGGGAAAATTTGAGCCAAACTGGAAAGGACCATACGTCATCGAGAAAGTGTTTGATGGAGGATCCCACCAGATGATAAATCCCGAGGAAGAAAGGACCAAGCCACCCATCAATGTCCGATATCTCAAGAAATACTACACGTGAATGCTCCAAGTCGCAAGCAAATTGAGCACACCGGCCCTACGGTCCGGATCATACATCCTGTAAAACCGTATACAATCCACGGGCATCAACGACCCCTATCTCTCCCAAGTCCTGCAGGCGAGACTACTTTTAAATGTTAGTATGATATGCCCTAGAGGCCATTATTGTATAGTACTAGTTTGTATATTACATTTCGGAAGCTTAGGATATATACACGGATTTATGACAGTCTTACTCAATATGGTATTATGCTACTTGGTTTGTATCTATCTTAATATGTGTATATGTTTCTTTTGACGTATCGCTAATATATATTGGTATAGCCCTTAGGATCTTTGCTTGATTACCAGCGTTGTGATGGCAGTCATACTAGTGGGGGCTGGGTAGTCTACAAGCACATCCTTATAAAGGTCCCTAGTCATAGGATTATCGAGACAGGCATCGATACTCCAGAGTAGACTAGTGTATACGCTTATCATCCCAGCAGGGGAGATGGTATGTCCTACAGCCATCAGTACGTCGTACTGAAAATAGTATGCAGGTGCTCATTGGGTTATGAGTTACACTGGACGGACTCGTGGGGAACTGCTGGTTGGTACTATACCTATCGTCAGGTAGCAGTTCCCAGGTGATATGAGTACAACATAGTCCGTTGACTCGACACTGCTATTTCTCCTCAAGTGTGTTCCTACTGTTCTTAGATTACTACCCTACCATGGCTTTATTGAGTCATGCAAACAGGCAGTAGTTGGGTGCAGTCCCGAAGCACTTGGAGGCAGTGGCGGTTAGATAGGATTCGTCTCTCCCGGTATTGGGGGTTGATATCGCGCTGTGTTTGGAAAGCCATTACACAAAGTCCCTGGCCAGGGCAAGCGAGATTTGCAAGTAGGTACTCTAGTAGTTTCTCAGGGTGTTTTTGGGCTACACTCCGACACAACTTATTGCGCTGTTAGGGGTCCGACGTTTACCTCCTCCCTAGGCCCGATATTCGATACTCTTTGACGCACAAACCGGACTGTACGGAGATTGCCACAGACAGACTCAGTAGGAGTTCGGATGAGTTTGCTTGTCGGCCTTCTTATCGACAGATACCTGGATAACCATTATGTGCAGCTAGTACCGCTGACATGCTTGTAGTTAAACCCACTGCCGGCGTACTGTTGAGTCTTTAGAGTCGCACACAGAGGGTTTCCCGGCTTCGGGCGAAACGATGTAAAGGTCATATGGTTTTACGACAGGGTTCGATCACATACGTGCACTTATGTGCATATGATGTTCGGGCGGACATTACTAGTGGGCTTTGGTTTAAGCCAGATCCTAGTATTTGATTATTGGAATAGTTTCGTCTCATTGTATTCATGTTTCTCGGAATGTGGATGCGGGTATGTATATACGAATGAGAGGGGCATTCTTGTAATCTGATCAAGATTGTTTCTTAAAGTGAGACACCTCAATTAGGGTTTTTTTATTTTTGATTAAATCTTTAGTGAGGTGGAGGAAATGAGGTGGGATACTTTGTGGTATTTTAGTGAAATATGAACATGGCTTCATATTGACTTTCTTGGACTCATATGAGATTTGAAGACTTAGATATTTTGTGATATTTGTATGGGATATTTTCATTTGCTTTAAAGTCTAAAAATGAGCCATTTTCATTCATCATTATCATATATCAGATACTTTATTCTCTCTCATTCTCCTCAAGCTCTCTTCTCGCCTCTCAATTCCTAATTGTCTCACGAGTTGAGAATCCTAGGGTTTGTAAGACAACTAGATCCCTAATCACCCTTTACAGACTCTAGGCTACTTAGTTTAGCACACCAAGTGACCTAGTTACCTCATCTTGGAGGTGAAAGATCAAGGTAGATACTTTCGGGTGGATCTTCTTCGACTTGGAGAAACCTACGAGGGGGCGCGATCCATTCTCACTTCGAGGAGCTCACGATGAGGAGAAGGACAGCGAGGAGAAGAAGGACTTGTAACTTGAGGTATAACATTCTCACATAGTAGTTAAACCTCCGAGTTAGTTTGTTAGTTAGGGTTTAGTATCGATCCTGGAGTTTAGTCGATGTTACGAAGCAATTAAAAATCGTTTTTTGCAAACTCCGCCTCCCCGCAAACACGTGGGGTGCGTGGCATCAACTTACAGTGGTATCAAAGCCGACTAAACTATAACTAATAGATTAAACAACAAGTAAAACTACGAAACCGAAATAACCCCAAAACATCGAAGCATAGATCCTAGTTTTTGTTGATTTTTCTCGAGGCTCTAAAATTTTTTTAAACAATTGCAGAGTTCTCCTCTACTTGTAAAATGAACACACACCAAAAACGAGACATTTCCCTCTTAAATGGACCAGCCACAAAGCCAAAATATCCGGCCTCACCGGTTTTACAGTAGGGAAATGCTTCGTGTTTTGTTCTGTGGTCTTGTTACTTGGATCTAGGGTTTCAGGAGTTGTTTGTTTTTGCCAATTTTGAATATGCTGTCAATTCTTTACTGTGGCAATACGAGGTGTTTCGAAGTCGCGGTTTTAACGTCGTATAATGTTTCAAGTTGTGATAAATGTGTTTGTAAACTTCCGCTAATTGCTATATGTCAGTTAGTTGGGGATTGCATATATCTGTGATGCTTTTGTGGTTTGTGTATATGAATTTCTTAGATCGTCGTGAATGAATAGCCGGGGTTGTGAGATGAGATTTTTCATTCTTTCAATCAAATGTAAATTATAATTTGATGTAATATTTTTTCGCGGGGCACATCCGGGTTGAGGTTGTAGCCACCGTTGTATTATTTCACTTACTGTTTATTGCTCCTAGGATAGACCCAAGGAGGGGGTGCACAAACTACCGGGTACTCTGAAGTGTCGAGTGGCCTACTCATTTTACTGAGGGAGGTTGCTTCACTATGGGTATTTGGCGGGTAGTATGCCGCACCCATAGGGGTTTGGGGTGGGGTTTTGGCTATTCATCACGACCGTGGAATCCGTCTTTCGTTACAGACTTAAACGAAACGCGGAATTCCTAGTATATCCAATATATTCATTTGTGATATTGAATGCCTATTATTACGTCTGTCGAATGGATATTATTATATATATTATTATATAATAGACGTTTCTTATGTTTTGCATCCGCGCTAGTCCAGCCCCCAGCTCTGGCGTTGTTATCTAACCAAACGGTGTAAGACGGGCCCAGTGATGAATGCGGATGGCATAAGCGTACGTTGTATTTTCTTTTTTCTCTGCAATGGTAGGTTAATTGATGAGACTATATTATATTAATGCAAAGCAAACAAACTAAAGCTGAATCGTTGGAACAATTTTAAAATCACTCGGTTTTTTCAAAATAGCAAAACTTTTAAAATGCGGAGCTTAAACCACTCCTTTTAAAAAGCTATGAGGTTCCTTCGATTATATCAGGTTCACTACGTTCACGGTTTCGCCAAAACCATTCGTAGCCCTCCGTCATTTCAGTTGGATATTCAGTAGTATTCAAGCTATGTATTTTGACCTTCGCCAAGGCATAGTGATTGGTAGCTGCTGAATATTCATCTGTAGCATAGATAGATGCGTTGGTTTGGAACAGACGTACTACTATTTTAGCCTTCGTCAAGGGTATGTACGGGTGGGTTAAAATTAACCTGGACAATGACGGGAAGAACTTGACATGTGACTTATGATATGTTGGCCTTCGTCAAGGTCATAAGAACAAGGGGCAAAAATCCACATCGGGAGTTTCTAAAGAAACTGAAACTTGCTAGTGCTGCATACCATTTGGAGTGTGATAATTTTGATAGGATTCCTTCGACTTTATCACACGATGATATTTGAATCCCGATCCTACTGTGAGTATATGCTACTCCTCGGGAGATTTTTCACTTAACGATCAATGCTATAAACCAAGTAGGTGTCTAGAACGGTGTTAGTGGGGCTACGCCTCCAGGGAAAAGAGATTATTTAATTAAGGAACTTAGCGAAAGCGTCGTAAAACCTCCCTCGAAGTACCGACACTGGCCTGGCTGAAAGGTTAAGCAAGTATTGTACGGTGAGATTAATCCTGACTAATTCTTCTTTTATGGTTTGAGGAAGGATTCGAGAAACAGTGGGAGCCATCCTATTTAGATAAACTAAAAACCAATCTAAGCATGCAAGAGCATCATGCTAAAGTATTTCTTCTCTCTCTCCTAATTGCAGCGACCAAAATGACTGGCCTTAAGTTACTATTAGATAAAAATATATTGACAGGGCCAAATTATAAAGATTGGCTCAGGAATGTCAAGATGGCAATCACTTATGACAAATTGAGCTATATTCTTACTACTAAAGACCCCGCCGTCCCAGATCCAGATTCCAGCGTCACGGATAAGGAAATCCGTAAGATCTGGGAAATTGATAGCGCGAAAGACAAGTGCTTCGTGCTGGCCTCTATGGACAATGAACACCAGAGGCGGCATGAGAATATGGATCTTGAATCCATATTCCTCCATACCAAGGAATTATATGGAGAGCAATCTCGTATCACAAGATACGAGACCTCGAAGAAGCTATTTCAGGCGAGATTGGCTGTCGGGTCATCTGTAGAGGACCACGTCCTTAAGATGATCGGCTACATTGAGGTGCTCGCGGACCTGAGGACCATGTTGGGAAATGAGCTGTATACAAACTTGATTTTGCAGTCCCTCCCTTCCACCTACGCCTAGTTTATCTTGAATTTTAACATTCATGGTAAAGAAGTTGAACTTCCGTAACTCCTTAACATGTTGAGGAGTGCTGAGGGCACCCTGCAGAAATCTAGGGAAACACCCTCTCTGCTTGTTGGTGGAGCTTCTTCTTCTAGATCGAAGGCGAAAGCCAAGGGAAAGAAGAAGAAGGCCCCTACCAAGCCGAGAGGCGGTATTAGTAAAGTAGAAGCAAAAGGCAAGGCAAAAGTGGCGGGGCTGTTCCCCTCCGAACGGCGGCCTGCGACGTTGGGACGTCACGTGCCTGAGGTTCGGGGCAGATGCTATTTGGTTTTTATCCGTCCACCTCTTCGAAGATACCAAGTTGATTTATGGCACCGTGTATCGAAGGTTTAGACGGATGTGGCCGATGTAGCAGACTTTGTCAGATTCCCCCTCGCTTGAGGGGTTTTTGATTGTGGGGACGCTCTTCCCTGCAGGCGCAAGCCCCTGCAGTTAATTACGCTACCGCTTTGCGGTAACAACTTTCTCCTTCTCCAGAATTTCACTTCGTGTCGTGTGTGTTTGTTTTATTTGTGGTTGCCCGTGGATTGTATACGGAGACTGAGTAATGCCGTCGCCCGTAGGGCGTGGATTAGTCCAAATCCGTATTTACTTAGATTTGGGTTTGGTGTTTTTTTTTAGTTTAAGGATGCATTAGTCGCGTTGCGGCTAAGATCAACTTAAACCTTCGTTAAGGATACATTAGTCATGTTCTAGACTAAGATCAACTTAACGTAGTGATTGATTTAATTATCTGGCCGTCGGGACTCGTCACCTCTCTGACGTCGTTGAGGGATTACAACGACAGGCATCAGAGGAGTTCAGAGATGTACCCTTGAACCAAAGTTGATTTGGGGTTTTATTGTTTATTTAAATATCTAAGGACACATTAGCCGTAGCTGGGGCTAAGATCAACTTAGACGGGACCGTTTAGATCCGACAAGAGAGCATTTGGGCTCTATTGTGCCAGTTTAAGGACGTAGCGGTCCATTGCCAGTTTTAGGGACGTAGTGGTCCATTATTAGTTTAGGGACGTTTCGGTCCGTCGCCAGTTTAAGGACGTAGTGGTCCATATTCCAGTTTAGAGACGTGGTGGTCCATCGCCAATTTAGGGACGTGGTGGTCCGATTTTAGTTTAGGGACGTTTCGGTCCGTCGCCAGTTTAGGGACGTAGTGGTCCGTCATTAGTTTAGGGACGTTTCGGTCCGATTTTAGTTTATGGACGTTTCGGTCCGATGTTAGTTTATGGACATTTCGGTCCCATATTAGTTTAGGGACATCTCGGTCCACGAGTTTAAGGACCCCGCAGTCCATATCGATGTGTGGTCGTTGGGACCCGTCACCTCTTTGACGTCGTTGAGGAATTACAACGATGGATGTCAAAGGAGTTCGGAGATGTACCCTCGAACCGGATGTAGATTGATTTAGGAGAGCCATTTTGCTCAATCAATTTAATTTAAGGACTTATGGCCACGATTGGGCTAAGTCCATTTCAACATTTTATTTGCATTGCATTTTTTTTATTTAGGCTCTACTCACAAAAGATACAGAATATCAGTTTATTTTGGGCTCTGCCCATTTGCAAAAGCATCTACTTCGTTTGGGCTTTGCCCCTTTTTAAAATGCATAGCATTCTGAATATTTTGTTTGGGCTCTGCCCATTTATATATGATGCAAAGCATCTGTTCTTGTTTGGGCTCTGCCCCTTAAAATAATGTATTTGCGCTTTATTGAGCCTGTTAGGCCTTTTCTTAATTGGGCTTGGCCCTTTTTAATGCATCTGCGCTTTGCGCTAAGTAATGAGCGCAAGTCCATATGGTGATGACACGTGTCGTGCTCTGATGAGCGCAAGCGCACTAGCGCAGTGCAATGCGCTGTTGACACGTGGCGCGCTCTCAGCGAGTTGCGCCAATTCCAGAGAGCAAAGCTCTATTTCAAGGCGCGTAGCGCAAGTTGTTCTGCAGTTGACACGTGGCGCGCTCTCAGGAGCGCAACAGCGCAGTTTGGAAGTGCAAAGCACTAAGAATCTTTTTAGATTGCAAAGCTCTGTTCAAGTTCTTGGTCTAAATTAGATCAAAGAAAAAATAAATTTCTTCTTTATTCGAAGAACCAGAGGTTCGCAGAAGTGCAAAGCACTATTCTTTTATTGTTTACATCGTTTTTTAAAGAACCGAAGGTTCACAAGAAGTGCAAAGCACTGTTTTCTTCTTTTTTATAAAGATCATTGATCTTTTTTTCGTTTTAGACTAATGGTCTTTTAGAAGGAATTTCTTCTAATCCATGAAGGTTCTTTACCTCTTTCTTGAAATTTTCTCGGAGTTCTTTCTGTTTAGGGTTCTTGAATTCTCAAAAAAAAACTCGATGCCTTTGAATTGAGGCCTAAGGTCCTTTTTATAGTGCTCACAAATTAGTTAAATTTGTTAAAGAGATCATCCTCTGAGTGATTTGGGGAATTTTCCCTACCGTTGGATCTTTGATCCAAGGGCTTCTGCCTTGCAGAAGAAAATCTTCTTGTTTCAACAAGAACAGAAAAGATTTCTTAAAAATCTTAATTTAATTTGGCGCAGATGCCCCAGCGCATGACACGTGTCGCGCAGCGCAGAGCGTAGCGCAACTGCGCTAGTGCATCTGCGCTGACACGTGTCGTGCAGCGCAGAGCGTAGCGCAACTGCGCTAGTGCATCTGCGCTGACACGTGTCGTGCAGCGCAGAGCGCAGCGCAACTGAAGCGTTGCTTCAGGCAAATAGAGCTCTGCTCTGATTGGGCGCGTCTTCTTGGGCGCAGCGCTGATACATCTGCGCCTGACACGTGGCGCGTTGCGCTCAGCGCAAAGGATCTGAAGCGTTGCTTCATTTATTAAATTTTTGAGAACCAGAAGCGCCGCTTCATCTCCTCTTTTCAAGTCAAACTTGTATTCCCAAAATTCTGATTTCCCGGGCCTTGGCAATGATTTCATAGTGCACAGAATTTTCTGTGCTTGGGTCTATATATATAACTCAAGGCTGAGCCTTTTCTTCTCTCATTTTCAGAGAACTTCTTCGATCATGGCTTGCAACCGCCCTCATGCCTGCCGACAACCATGGGAGGTGCCGATCCGGGACATCGTTCCTCGTTTTGCTGCACGTCTGGTGGACCCTTCTCTCTCGGACGAGCAATGCGACGCTGCAATGCACGAGCTTTTGACTCGTGTGGGGTCTCCTCTTCCTCCGAATTCCATTTGGCTTCGGATGATCCTTGCCTCGGCGCTTGCCGACATTCCCCCTCCTCCAGCAGAGATGTCCTCAGCAATGCTGGATGCCGCCGAAGATAAGATTGAGTGCTTTCTCGAAGCGCACTTGATCACCAAACCCTTGAGGGACTGCTCTTTCCACTTGCTGAGCCAGATACGGGCTCGTCGAGTCGTCATCGCCACTTTCTCCCAGGAATGCGGCGTCGACCGTTGGATGGCTACCCCTCGGGAAGATCGCCGCTTCGACGCGATGGAGAAGGCGGAGAGGGAGCTGAATAATTTTCTTTTCCTTTTTGTAAACCCTTGTCTCTCTGATCCCGTATTTGGTGATCTTTTTTAAATTTAATAATAAATAAATGTTTTGATTAGGTATTTTATTATCTGTTAAGTGTTCTTTTTATTTGAACTCTTTGTTGTGCTTGTGCATCGTATTTTAATTTGTTGTTATCGAGTGCATGTAATTTTGCATGGCTAAATTGCCTTTGGCACTTAGCCCCTTTTTCTGCACTAGCGCATCTGCGCTGACACGTGTCGCGCAGCGCAACTGTGTTGCCACGTGTCGCACGGCGCAGAGCGCAGCGCGGCGCTTCCTTTAACAGAGCCTTGCTCTAATTGGACGCGCTGCGCTAATGTATCTGCGCTGGACACGTGGCGCAGAGCGCTAGCGCAAAGGATCTGAAGCGTTGCTTGCTTTAAACAGAGCTTTGCTCTGATTGGGTGCGCTGCGCTAATGTATCTGCGCTGGACACGTGGCGCAGAGCGCGCAGCGCAAAGGATCTGAAGCGTTGCTTCCTTTAAACAGAGCTTTGCTCTGATTGGGTGCGCTGCGCTAATGTATCTGCGCTGGACACGTGGCGCAGAGCGCTAGCGCAAAGGATCTGAAGCGTTGCTTCCTTTGAACAGAGCTTTGCTCTGATTGGGTGCGCTGCGCTAATGTATCTGCGCTGGACACGTGGCGCAGAGCGCGCAGCGCAAAGGATCTGAAGCGTTGCTTCCTTTAAACAGAGCTTTGCTCTGATTGGGTGCGCTGCGCTTGAGACTTGAAGCGTTGCTTCGAAAATTTAAATTTTGAATTCAAACAGAGCTTTGCTCTGATTGGGCGAAACAAATGCCCCCCCAACGTTGCGCTCACGTGGCGCACACGTGAGTGCAACGGTGGCAACCCCTTCTGACCGTTGGATTGAGGGGGAATTCCAAGAGGCGCAAGCGCCTTATAAATAGGGCCTTTTAACCCTCAGAAAATCTCACCATTTTCTTGGATTTAGATTTTCAGAGCTCTGCTCTTATTTTCAGAACTCTAGAGCTTTGCTCTTATCTCCCAAAGTTTAGAAAACTTTTAGGTAGTAATTAATTTTAAAATTAAGTTAAGTTAATTTAAATCAATTTTAACCAATAGAGCTCTGCTCTCATGGATCTTTTGATCTGAAGAAATTCCTTTTGGGGTTTCATTAACAGAGCTTTGCTCTCACAAATCCATAGATCTACAGAGATCTTATTCATGGGTTCTAACCCATGAACAGAGCTTTGCTCTTTGAATCAAATGTAGATCTTTTAGATCTGAAACAAATGAAGAATTTTTCTATAAGCTTTCATGGATCCTTTTTTTTTTAGGATTCCAGAAATTTTAATTTTAAATTTCTTTTCAAAAACTTTCTTTTTGATGGAATATTATAGAGCTAAGCTCTTTCTTAAGGAATTTTAATTCTTTTGAGACCAGAATTTGACAAGTGTCACTCTGTGACAGAGCTTTGCTCTGAAAGAGGAGATTCTCTCCTTGTCTCTAGGGATTCTTTCCCCCCTTTTTTATTATGGGAATGTTCCCCCCAAGGACCAACTGACAATCTCATCCAGTGATGAGTTTGTCTTCTTAATTGACGTATTGTCATTTAGATTTTGTGGGTCCCTCTTTGGTCCCCTACTCACTGCACTGTGGTGCGGTGTAATTAATTAATTTTGATTTTAATTTAATTAATGCATTTTCTTCTTTCAATGTCAAACGTTGGGATTACAACACTGACGGCTACATTGCTCTTTTTGCAGCGATCATGTCTGAAGACACTTCATTCCCGTTTGTCCGCTCGGAGGAGGGATTTCCAGAGGCACCCTTGGACCGTGAAGCCCTAACCATGATTAGAGAGTACGACCCTGAGTACAAGAAACTCCACCTTTGGGGGTCTTGGTATAACCAGATTATTATGGGTCGACGCAGCTTCACTTGCGCGGTGCCGTCAGAACCTATCACGGCAATTCATTATGCTAACCCACCTCCAGTGCAGTATGCCGTGGAGATGATAGACTGGACTGCGAACAGCTTTCTTCATCCCGCTATGGATGCGGTCCCGGTCCAGCGTCCTATGGTTTTGGATATCCTAGGACGCCGTATTTGTCAGGGAGAAGCACGACCCTGGGGGCAATCATATAACCTTGGTTTGATTCCCCGCCATCCAATTGGATATCTGCCGTGGGCCCGGTACATCCTGTCGACGAGGAAGTCGCAGTTGATAAGACTAGGACTGTATACTGCGGTCTACGTCTCTCTTTTTCAATATCCTACGCTCCCCACTTGGTGGTTCAAGGCTTTCTTGGAGCAATGGAATATTCCGACCCACACTTTCCTTGCCATGGATCGGGAAGTGTCCATTTCCTTGGAGGAATTCGCGGAGGTATCCGGCCTACCAGTCATGGGGGAACACTATGAAGAGCTGCTCCCGACAGATGAATACGTCTTCGGTGCTAAGCCGATGGTAAGGGGGATTACGTCGGAAAATGCCGTTCAACACCAATTCCCAAGCCTGATCAAGGTGTTGAACATCTACGAGTCCCTTTTCATCGAACACGGGAGCCGAGGAGTTAATTTTGAGGACTTCATTGCTCGCTTCCTCCGTCCTAGTGTCATTTCGCCAGGAGCCGTCAAATCTGCTATTCTGGATGATCCTTTTGGTCTAGGTTTGGCTAACCTGCCGACGAAGGAAATAGACCAAAAGGCTTTCTTCCTCCCAGACTTTCCTACCATATCTTTCGCGGAGATTGCAGTCCCTGGGATGGATGAGGAGGCCTTTTTCTTAGGATTTCTCGGGCTGTGGCTGAGTTGGTTCGCGATCCCAATGCATTCTCATCGCATGCGGCCCTCTGTCTTTTATCCAGCCCATCGCATGGTCATTGGGGTAAAAGTGGCCGTGGGGATTGCCGGCCTGGCGCACCTATATCATGGCCTCAGCCGAGCAGCGGATGCCAATGAGCCCGGGGCACTGCATGTGGTCTTCCCGATGCACTACTTTGCATCGTGGCTCGAGTTACACACGGCGGGTGTCTTTGGTATGCATAAAAGGCCTTCATTCTTTGACAAGTGCGGTTTCCCTCGCGTTTTACATCTGATTGGCTCATCAATCGTGACCCCTTCACCACGGGACGCCAGGGGTTTACTGCTTCGCCCTCACACCGTTGGAGTCGGGATGTCCTTTATTGATAAGGTATTGACCATTGGGAAGGCGTCCACCACTGCGGTGCGACCATTACAGGACTCCTTCAAGGATGGAGCTTCAGTATTGACGGCCCGGGAGATCCTCCATTTGTATTCTATTAGACCGGGTTTCCTAGTCTTCAGGCAGGGCGGTGCAGCAGTCTTTATGAGATATAACCCGCATCGTTTTGCCCGACAACTGGGTTACGATCAAGGGGTACCCTTAGAGGCTTTCTTATTGGAACCTGCTGTAAATGAAGAAGGGATGGAGAACGCGTTACACCACTTCATGCGACTGAACACGGGTTCTCGTTTTTTCATTAGCCCGCCGGTCTGTGCTCCACGACTCCTTAATGTATATAAAGACTGGTACAATCATGCGACGGGGGCTGTTATAAAGGAAGAGAGGCGAGTGTTGATTGACCGTAAAGAAGTACCCCCCGGTACCAATCGTAACGCTCCCTTGGCACCAAGGATCCTGGTGGTCCCTCCTCTAAAAGATGCTGGGGGCAGACCATTACGTGCGCAAAGTCCTCCACGTGAGCTGCCAATCCCTGATATCACAGACGCACCTACCGCACCCCGTGCTTCAGTGGAGGCAGTGGTTGTACCCTCGCCAGAGTCTGGCATGGGTGCGGACATCGGGACTCGTCGCCCCAAAGCGGCTGCTAAACGGAAGTCGATCCCCCACGAGCCTAGGGTTGGAGGGCAAAAGAAAAAGAAGTCACTCTTTGCTGCGGACGTTGCGTTCGGCCAGGAACCTCATGCTCCCTATTCCGAGGGACTGCTCGAATATGGGACTAACGCCGGGTTGGTGATGCCGCCGCCGGACGATACAGACTTGGAGGCTGCTCTCAGAGCTTCGGCATGGCTGGTGAAGCGTGACGCGTGGCTGGCTAAGCTTGCGCAATCAGGTAACTACTAGTCACTTTTTCTTTATTGCAACGTATTTTCTTCGTTATTTCATTATTTTTGACTAACGCTTTTCTTTCTTTTCTTTCAACAGGCATCACCGATGAAGAAGCCATTGCCGCTTCTCTGAAGACCTTTCAGGAGGAGGAACGTGCCAGGGCATCTGTGGGCCTTAGTAAGTTTCGACTCATCGAATTTTTCATTTTCCTTTCGTTATGGTCGATCTAACCTTTCCATTTTAATTGCAGGGACCTCAATGCCGCTCCCTCCTAGCGACGCAGATGTTCTACCAGCGGCCGATGTTCCTGTTTCCTCTAGGACACCGCAGGAGGCTCATCTCGGAGAGCCGATGAGAGATGCCTTGAAGGCTCTGGAGGCATCCCTGAATGAAGATGATGATGCCTTGAAGGAGGCATCACGGAGGTCCCTCATGACCGCTCGGGAGGAGAGGAAACGGTTGAGGCGTGAGGCGAAGGCGCGTAGGGCTGCCTTGGCTATGGGAGCGGGCCCTAGCACCGTTCCTCGAGCTGATACTCCCTCTGAAGAGGCCCCTGTCGCCCTGTCCACTGCCCGCAGAGGGGTGGCACGTGCAGCTCGGAGCGCGAACGGTAAATCCGCCTCAGGTAATGTTTCTCTTGGAGTTTTTGTTATAAGTATCTTAATGTCGTTTGTCCTTACATCTCTCATCTTGCAGGACCAAGTCCGATCGAGGAGGAGGCGGAAACCGTCAATCTCAAAGGGACAGAGAGGGCAGTACCTGCCGAACTCGAGCCGACGGTGGGCAACGTCGTTGTGGCTTTGGAGCTTGGGGTAGAGGTTGAGGGGCCTGCAGCCGATAAGGTCACGGATGCTGAACCCGAAGTGGTGGCAGATGACGTGATCATTATAACTGAGCCCAGAGTGGCGGCGAATGAGGCGCTCGAGACCGGTGATCCCCCGGCGATGGTGGACGATACAACCGCCACTATTGAGCCTGAGATGGTAGTGGGCGAGATGGCCACGATTCCTGAAGACGAGCCAACCGCTCCTTCTCTGGAATCTGGCAATACTCCAGTCATAGCTCTTCCCGTCTACGGTCCTCCGCCGTCTCCCGGGCTTGCGAGCACGACGACAGTCCCTATTGAATCGGGCGATGAGGCCACAGGCGGTGGTCTCATGTCGATAGAGGAGGGAGTCGTTTCTGTTTCCGCCGGGAGCTCCTCAGGTACACCTTAAGTTGTTGTTTTTTTTTTTTTTTTATTTGCTTTACAATCTTTTCTGACAAGTTCATTTTTCGTAATGCAGGTGCAGCTAGTGTTGATGCCCCACTACTTGAGGGAGCTCCCTCCACGACTGCTTTGGCGATGGTTACCCCTCGGCCCTCTCTTACACCGTCAAAGATGTTGGAAGGTATGGGTTTACAACTTACTAAACCCATCTTTCCAACGTATAATCCATATACTATATTCACATTATTGTGTCTTTCAGGAGTTCTTTTTGACCATTTGTATCAAGTGTTGGTCCCACACTTCTCCTTCCCATCTGAATTCGCCTCCCCGTCTGGTGGCGCTGGTGAGTACTTGTTCCCGATTGGTAGCTTTGTCTTTTTAACGGTAGAATTATTTCCAACTCTCTCTTGTTGTGACTGCAGCGTTGCAAATCGAAGGGGGAGCAGGAAGATCGGCTGTGCCACCAGTCCTTCCGGACTTGCCACCTGTCTCCACTGGTATAGTAAACCATTTTATCAATGACTTCCTTCATATCTATTGAATCATCATCTAATCGCATTTCGTCTTTTTCAGCTGTCGTTTCAGTCTCAGTGCCTTTTGAGTCTCGTATTACAGTACCGGGTGGCCCTTCTCAGCGACGTCCGTCTTCGAAAGGTGCCGCAAATAGTTTGCGCATGCTGAGTGACTACATCGAGGAATTCGACATTGCGACTCCGGTGTCTGCTGAGGATTTCGCCACGACGGTTAACCCGATGTTGGCGATATTTGCTACCTTTCATGACGAGGGTGCTGTTGCCTCTTGGGTTAACTATTGTCGGGAAATTGAGGCTTGCCTTCATCAGCTAGAGTCAATGCGCTTGTCTCCTGAGATTTTGGCCTCAAGCACTCAACGGGGAGCGTGGCTCGAGCAAAGCGCTTCTCATTTCCGTCATCTGGAACAAGAGGTGGTTTTGAGGCTGAAGGATTGCCAAGATTCTTCGAGCAGAACTGCTCGCTTGCGTGCCGAAGTTGAGACGAACGCTGCTGAGGTAAAGACCGTGTTCGAGGGTCTTCTGGAGCGCATGTCGAATGGGCTGAGACTGAAGCGGGCACTCGATATTGCCGAGCGTGACATCGCAGGCCGTGAGGCTGCTCATCAGGCTATGAGGGACCAGCTTGCTTCCGTCGCACAGCAGCGGGCCCAAGTGGAGGCGGAGTTGGCAGTGGTGGCCAATCGGGAAAAGGCATGGAAGGAAGTGTGCGAGCAATTGCTGGATCTGTGCAAGACACTTCCTTCTCAGTAATTTTCTTTGTATCGTTGGTATTTGTAACATATATGTATATCTTGTATTCTTTAGTACGATGTATCCTAAACTCAATCAAATCTTATGAATGAAGGATGCATATTTTTTTTTGTAATGCCTTGTGTCATTTCTCCGTCTTTTCTTTCTTTTATTATCAGCATATCATCTTAGCGAACATGGTCGACGGATAGTAGGGCACATCTTGACTTTCCTAATAATCGGCGATGGCTTAGGTCGCAGGTTCAAATCTGCTGCCTGAGACTTTTCAACTCCATAAGCCGTGAGGGTCTCATAGAGAATTTTCTCCCTACGGATCGAGAGGATCTCGCAGGTGGGTTTTCTCCTTAGGAATCGTGAGGATTCCTAAGTGTGGTTTTCTCTTATAAGTCAAAAGGATCCTATAAGAGAATTTCTCCCTCTTGCGAGTCGAGAGGGCTCGCAAGCGGTTGTTTCCCTCTTTGCCGAGAATCGATTTCAGAGAGTGAGATCCGTGGATAGTATGCAAGAGACCATTTAGGATTGACTTGCAGGATCCCATTGCCCCTCTTACGAGTCGAAAAGGCTCGTAAGCGGTTGTTTCCCTCTTTGTCGGGAATCGACTTCAGAGAGTGAGATCCGTGGATAGTATGCAAGAGACCATTTAGGATTGACTTGCAGGATCCCATTGCCCCTCTTACGAGTCGAAAAGGCTCGTAAGCGGTTGTTTCCCTCTTTGTCGGGAATCGACTTCAGAGAGTGAGATCCGTGGATAGTATGCAAGAGACCATTTAGGATTGACTTGCAGGATCCCATTGCCCCTCTTACGAGTCGAAAAGGCTCGTAAGCGGTTGTTTCCCTCTTTGTCGAGAATCGACTTCAGAGAGTGAGATCCGTGGATAGTATGCAAGAGACCATTTAGGATTGACTTGCAGGATCCCATTGTTCAGGAAGCAAGTTTTTGAATCCTTACTGCCCGAGATATGAGTCAGAAAAGCTCTCGTCACGGAGTGTTTGTATCCGTGAGTTGAGAAGTTTTGCGAGGGATTATTTGTTTCCCAAGCGCCAAGGATTATTTGTATCCTTGGGGTTTGAAACGAGTCGATGGTTCCCACGGAGGCGCTGGTGGCTCTGCGAGTCGACGTGGATCAGAAGGCTCTCGTCAAGGAGTGTTTGTATCCGTGAGTCGAGAAATTTTGCTAGGGATTATTTGTGTCCCAAGCGCCAAGGATTATTTGTGTCCTTAGGGTTTGAAACGAGTCGATGATTCCCACGGAGGCTCTGGTGGCTCTACAGGTCGACGCGGATCAGAAGGCTCTCGTCAAGGAGTGTTTGTATCCGTGAGTCGAGAAATTTTGCTAGGGATTATTTGTGTCCCAAGCGCCAAGGATTATTTGTGTCCTTGGGGTTTGAAACGAGTCGATGGTTCCCACGAAGGCGCTGGTGGCTCTGCGAGTCGACGCGGATCAGAAGGCTCTCGTCAAGGAGTGTTTGTATCCGTGAGTCGAGAAATTTTGCTAGGGATTATTTGTGTCCCAAGCGCCAAGGATTATTTGTGTCCTTAGGGTTTGAAACGAGTCGATGATTCCCACGGAGGCTCTGGTGGCTCTGCGAGTCGACGCGGATCAGAAGGCTCTCGTCAAGGAGTGTTTGTATCCGTGAGTCGAGGAGTTTTGCTGAAGTCACTGGCTTCTTCGGTTGAAATGAACCGTTGAGGTTTGGCTTCGTCGTTTGACGGAATCCGCTGGGGAAGTATGGTTCCTTCTTTGTTTACGCCCTTGGATTGTATACAGGGATCGATGTGATCCTAACTGTAGGGCCGAAGTTTCATCATTTCTACTTTTTGTTTTATTTTATTTCCGCGATGCTCTATCATTTCAGCTTTTATATCGCGAAGGTCGCGATTGCCCAATCATTTCGGCTATTTTTCGCGGTGCCCAATCATTTCGGCTTTTTTTTTTTATTTTATCTTTACTCGTTGCTTTTTATTACGAGTTGCCCAATCATTTCGGCTATTTTGCATGCATACATTTTACTTGCTGCTTTTTATTGCAAGTTGCCCTATCATTTCGGCTATTTTGTATGCATGAGCGGCCTACTGGCTTTCGCCATAAACCTGAAATTGGACACCGATTTCGGCATCAGCACCGCTACAACTGGGATATTGCCAGGAGCGGATCATCATTTGCCTCTGTCGTTGTCAAACAAAGGAGGCTTAGCGACCAGGGTTAAGGTCCTGTCGGCTAAGGCTTTTGACTTCATGAGCCGTAAGGGTCTCACAAAGTTATTTCTCCCTACAAGTCGTGAGGATCTTGTAGGTGTATTTTTTTTTTTTTTTTTTTTTTTTTTAGGAATCGTGGGGATTCCTAAGTGTATTGTTCCGCTGTAAGTCGTAAGGATCCTACAGGAAGGTTTTCTCCTTGTAAGTCGAGAGGACTTACAAGTGTTGTTTGCTGTACAAGCACATCCCTAGTCATGGATGGGACTTTGTTAGGGAAATATTTATTTGTGCCCGTGGATTGTATACAAGGGTCAACATGAGCCGCTTGTAGGGCAGCATTGGAAGTTTGTGGGGGTTTGCTTAAGCACAGGTTTAGGTCTCTGTGACTTAAGACTTCCAAATCTTATGAGCCGTGAGGGTCCCATAAGAGAGTTCTCCTTACGAGTCGTGAGGATCTCGCAAGTGTATTTTCTCCTTAGGAGTCGTGGGGATTCCTAAGTGTGTTGCTCCCTTGTGAGTCGTAAGGATCTCACGCGGGTGGTTTCTCCTTATAAAGTCGTGAGGACCCTATAAGTGTCTTCAACGAGGTTGCGCCCTTTCAGGTTTTCACAAACACTCGCCGGTAGTCCTGTTGTTTTTACTCACGGAGCCCTTTCGGGTTTTCATCCGTGCCCATTTTGCTTATGGACTTACCGCTTTTTTTTTTTTTTTTTTTTTTTTTTTTTTTTTTTTTTGGTGTTGTCAGCCTAAAGATGATGTGGTAGTAGTTTAAAGACGTTTCGGTCTGTTATTAGTTTAAGGACATCTCGGTCCGCTATTAGTTTAAGGACATTTCGGTCCAATGTGGAGAGGGCTGACTACTGCTTATAAAGCTTGGGCTTAGGAAGACAGCGAGCGGACATAGTCGTCGTCATCTGCTATTGACCTAAGCTGTGGCCCATTAAGCGTAGTATTTCTTTAAGAAGCGACCGTTTATTGGTCTGAAGGGTCTTTCACCGTGCATGTCCATGAGTAGATAGGCCCCGCCCTGGTAGACCTTATCGATGATGTAGGGTCCTTCGTAGTTTGGCTCAAACTTTCCCCGCTTGGCGCGATTGGGGATCATGGGCCTTTTGACCACTAGCACTAGTTCGCCTTGATGGAACGTTCTCGGTCGGGTCAATCTTTCGTATGAGCGCGTCATCTTTGCTTTATAAGCCTCTAGATTTTGTTGCGCTATGAGCCGTGTTCCTTCAAGGGCGTCAAGCTCCTCAAGCCGAAGGTGAGCATTTTCTACGTTCGTCAGCTCGTGGTGGACTGCTACTCGTAGAGAGGGTAACTCTATCTCGAGGGGGAGTATTGCTTCCGTCCCAAATACCAACGCGTATGGCGTTGTTTTTGTGGCTGTCTTGAACGTAGTTCGATACGCCCAAAGAGCTTCTTGCAGCCTCTCGTGCCAGTCTTTTTTATTTCGGGATACTGTTTTCTTTATGATCTTCGTCAAGGTCTTGTTGAAGGCCTCAGCTAGACCGTTAGCTCGCGGATTATAAACTGATGAATATCTCCAGTCTATATTGTGCTGCTGTGCGAAACGGCTAATCTTATGACTTCGGTAGGCTGGCCCATTGTCAGAGATGATCCTTCTCGGGGTTCCGAACCGGTATATGACGTGCGTTTTGAAGAAATGGAGAATGTTCTCCGTCTTCACTTCCCTCAACGGCACCGCCTCCGCCCATTTGGAGAAGTAATCAGTCGTTGCCAAGATGAAACGATGTCCTTTTGACGATGCTGGTTCGATGGGACCGACTATGTCAGTTCCCCACATTTCGAACGGCCAACTAGCCACTGTTGGGTGCAGTGGATTAGGATGCTGATGGATGAAGTCCCCATGAATTTGGCACGAGTGACATTGTCCGGCGTATTCCAGGCAATCCTGCATCATCGTAGGCCAGTAGTAGCCCATCCGCTTTATCTTTAATTTCATTTTAGGGCCTGCTTGGTGGGAACCACAGAGTCCGTCGTGAACCTCTTGGACGACCCTTCTCGCCTCGTCAGGTCCTAAGCATCTTAGCCACAGAGAGTCGAATGACCTTTTATACAAAGTATCATTGACGAAGGCGAAAGACAGAGCCCGTTTCGTGAGCTGATGTCTTGTGGACGCTTCTTCAGGTATTCGGTGGAACTTGAAGTAATCTATGAAGACTTCTCTCCAGTCCTCGGTATTTTCCCTGTCTTTTGTTTGCAGGGTTGTCTCCTCTTCCGCTTCTTTTTCTTCAGACGATTTTGGAGATATTTCTGTTGGGGCGAGCATTCGACGGCTTTGTACTATGATTTTAACGTCGTCGAAGTTCTCGTCAGCCAATTCTTTAGCAAGTTTGGCTAGTGCGTCTGCTTTGCTGTTTTCCGCACGCGGTATGCTTTCCAACGTGTAGGAGGGAATTTGGGTTAGCAGTTGCTGCACTTTTTCACCGTATTTTATTAATTCCGGTTTACATGTTTGGTAATCGCCGTTCACTTGACTAACGACCAATTGGGAGTCCCCGTATATGAGGAGGTTCTCAATTCCCATATCGATGGCGATCTCGAGGCCTGCTATCAGAGCCTCATATTCAGCTTCATTATTCGTTCTCGGTTCTGTCAAGGAGAAGGCGAAGCGCATTATCCCTCCTTGTGGAGTCACGAAGATGAGTCCCACCCCCGATTTGATCATTGGCGTACTTTGTTTGTGCTTTTTCATGGAAGATGCTCCGTCGAAATAAAGTTCCCAACGGGTATCACCACTGTCGATTGTGTCAAACGCATGTCTGTCTGGCAAATCGCAGTTTAAAGGAGAATCGGCAGGTATGGGATGCTCAGCAAGGAAGTCGGCGATGGCCTGGCCTTTTACTGCCCTGAGAGGTTGATATGTTATCGAAAATTCCATCAAGAGTAGGGCCCATTTAGCGAGACGCCCTGTCAATATGGCTTTTGACATTAAATATTTGAGAGGGTCCACTTTTGAAATCAGACGGACCTCGTGCGCTAACGCATAGTGCCTAAGCTTTGTTAGCGCGAAGATCAACGCCAGGCAGTGTTTCTCAATGGGAGAGTAATTGCTTTCTGCCCCCAGCAGAACTCGACTTAGGTAGTAGAGTGCTCTTTCTTTCCCTTGGTCGTTCTCTTGTGCCCATAATGCGCCTAAGGAACCTTCGAGGGCGGTTGTATAAAGAATGAGAGGCTTCCCTTTAACCGGGGCAGCCAGCACGGGTGGGTTCTGCAAGTATTGCTTGATCTCATCCAGTGCGCCTTGACATTTTTGATCCCAAACGAATGGGGTTCCTTTCTTCATCAGGTGACTATAGGGACGGCACTTTCCTGAAAGGTTGGCTATAAATCGCCGTATGTATGCGAGTTTCCCTTGGAGAGACCGAAGTTGCTTGAGAGTTCTCGGCGGAGGCATTTCTATGATCGCTTTAATCTTTGAAGGATCTATTTCAATACCTCGATGCCGAACAACGAATCCCAGGAATTTGCCCGAGGAAACCCCGAACGCACATTTAAGAGGATTCATCTTCAAGTTGTACTGCCGCAGACGTTGAAACACGGTCTTCAGATGCTCAAGATGTTCGTCGTATGATTTGCTCTTGACCACGAGATCGTCGATGTAGCATTCGACGATTTCGTGTATAAGGTCGTCGAAAATCTTTGTCATGGCCCTCTGATAAGTAGCACCGGCGTTCTTCAAACCAAAGGGCATCACTTTATAACAAAATATACCAAGAGGAGTTCTGAAGGCTGTGTGCTTCTGGTCTTCGGGATGCATTTTTATCTGGTTATACCCCGACGAGCCGTCCATGAAGGAGAAAACCTCATGAGTGGATGTATTGTCTATCATAAGTTCAGTAACTGGCACTGGGAAATCATCTTTTGGGCAGGCTTTATTAAGATCCCGAAAGTCTACGCAGATGCGCACTGTCCCATTTTTCTTCATCACTGGGACGATGTTAGCGATCCATTCAGGGTATTGAACTTCCTGGATGAAACCAGAGTCTATAAGCTTTTTGACTTCGGCGTTGATGCTCATCTCAAGCTCGAGTCGCATTCTTCTCGGCGCTTGTTTGACTGGCTTAATGTCCGGGGATATCGCCAACTTGTGTACTGCAATTTCTGGATCTAGTCCCGGCATTTCGGAATAGTTCCACGCGAAGCAATCTTTGTGTTGCAGAAGCACATCCTTTAACGCAGCCACCCTTTCTTCAGATAGCAGTTCGCTGATGAATGTCGGTCGCGGGTCATTTTCCGTCCCCAACTCAATTTTCTTGAGATTATCTGCAGTGGTATGGATTCCATCCTCCAGTTCTTTCGGAGCTGGGGGAAATTCTGAGATTACCTCATCGCTGCCGCTTTCAAAGCACCAAGGGAGGTTGTTCATGTCCTCGAACCCTTCTTTTAATATTGTTATCACATGGCAGGTGCGAGTTTCCTGCTGATCCCAATGCGAGGTTGGTCTTGTTCTTGTGTTTTTGGGTTCGTGCTTTTGCGGCGGCGCTACCTTCCAACTGTCAGACAATGCGAACTTGCCAAGCTGATATTGATCCTCCGCCCAATTCTTAAAGGTGAAGCAATCTTCGAGTGGATGCCCTATTACTCGATGGTAAAAGCAATATTTTGGGTTGGAGACTTCGCCCGCCTGCTCAGGATGTTTAGACTCTGGCAGAGTAAGCATTTGATGTTTCAGAGCAAGCTCAAGTATTTTCCTTGTTTTGTTCTGAGGAAATGAGTATGTTCGACCCATTTTCTTCATGATGGCTTGGTCAACAACGCTTGACTCTCGGATGCGTGGCTTCTTAGCTTTGCTTTGCGGTTGTCGAGCGCTTCTCTTGCCTTTCGACTTATTTCCGCCTTCGAGTCGAACTTTCTTAATAGTAGGTTGACAAGGGGCGGCGTTTTCGTCTTTCATCGCCCGCTGAAGGAGGCGCCGTGTCTTGGCCTTCTCATAGATTGCCATTTCACGATCATGATCATCTCGGGATTCTCGACTGGCATCCCTTGTAGGTTTGCTCATTTGGCCTTCAGACGATGGGTTAGGAGGTCTTGCATAGGGAATTTTCACTGATTCCGGATTAGTTTCTTCCCAGTGAGCGTCTGCTTCTTCATCAAAGTCATACATGACATAACAGCTGTTTATTAGCTCACGTTTCTTTGAGCGAACATACCCGAGCCCTTTCGTTTCCGTTCTCCCGTTAGGCAGTTTGCATTGAGTTCCGGGAACGTTCCAGACCTTGTCATAGAATTTGGCCTTTCTGACGGTCTGTGTGAAGGACATCCCTTGGCGTTTCAGCAGCTTCTTCAAACCTTCGGTATAATACCTGGGAAGACGGATAGGCTGGAGCCTGTCGAGCGTGGGATCCGCGCCGTGCCAAATTTCCTTTTCCACCTTGTTTTCTTCAGAACGGTAGAATAGGATTGCTTTCTCGCCTTTTCGTCCAGGAGGGATATAGAATGTCTGCAATTCTTCTATGCTGTTGGTGTCGAGTGCATCCAGTTCTTTGTAATGCTCGAGCGGCACCAAGGTTATCTGTAGACTTCGCTCTTCCTCGGCAGAAGCCCGTATCGAAGGCCGAGCAGGGAATACAGCATGAACTTCATCCTCTGAGTCACTACCGAAGATCAATGAAGGACCAGATGGTCCTGGCCTGGTGGACCGGGACGGACCTGAATAAATTATATCCTCCTCCCCCTCGGTGTCACTGCCGAAGATAGGGATGGTTGCGTTAGTTTTGTTCTCCGGTTTGTGACACCTTTCCGCGTCTTCGAAATTCGGTAAGAAGTATTTGGCATCTTCATACTTGCGAACTTCGTTCACGGAAAATGGATTCAACTCTCCTGCCACTGTGTACTCGAGGCCGTCCCTAGAATACTTCATGCACTGATGCTGTGTAGAAGGGATGATATTGTATTCGTGTAGCCATGGTCGGCCTAGCAGAGCATTGTAGCACGTCTTGGCGTCTATAACATGGAATTTGATGTCTGTGACGAGCACCCCGAAGCGTAGCGTCAATATCACAGATCCGAGAGTCTTTGAGGATTGAGAGTCGAAACCGGAGATGGTGATTTTGTCCCGGGCGAGGTGTTGGACACTCATGCAAATCTCCTTTAACACTCGCACATTGAGTAAATTGACAGACGATCCGTTATCGACCAAGATTTTTCCTATCTTTATGTCATGGCAGTATCCTGAAACATAAAGTGGGCGATTGTGCTCACATGTTCCGAGGAGAAGGTCTTCATCACCAAAAGCAACGTCGGCTGTGTGCACCTCTTCCAATTCATCCTTCATCTTTTGTTCGGCTAGGAAAGCCTGGAACTGGTCCGGATCTTGTAGGGCCTTAATCAGAGAATCCCTCGCTTCTTTCGATAGCAATAGGGCATCGAGAATGCTGAGTTGTGAGGGTAGCTTTCTCAGATGCGCCAAGACATTGTAATCTACTTTATTCCTTTTTGGGGGATTCTTGGCGGTTAACTCTTCCGCAACTTGGTCATCCAAAGCGATGTCTTCAGAGACCTTCTCTTTCCCTTTGTTTTTCTTATTCAAGGGTCCGAGGTTCTTTTCGGGTAATGTTCGATTGCGCAGCTGTATATTCTCGCAGGCCTTTAGTTCTTTTTCTTTTCCTGAAGTGGATTCTTCGAAGAGAGGGCCAAGCTCTAGCTCTTCATCGGAGTCGCTCCCAAATGTAGGCACTTGTGACCCGGTAGTGTTAACCATGTGACAATTGCCGGCAGTTCTTTCAAGTTCTTTAGTCGTATTTCTTTGGCCTCGGCGAATTTTACGTTTTTCCCGTTTAAATCGTTGTCGATCAGCGACGTATCCTTGCCACCATCCATTGAAAGCTTTGCAATCTTGGGTGGAATGCGAGACCTTCTGATGGTATAAGCAATAAAAGGAGTGCATTTCTACCGCGCCGGTAACCTTTTCTTCAGAGGGTGGTAGCTTCATGCCCATCGATATGGCCTTAGCAAATTTCTTTTTTATCTTGAATTGGCTTTTGTCAGTGGTGGAGGCATTTTGCTCCAACGGGATCATTTCAGCTCCTTCCTCAAGTCGCTGACGCTTGGCCCTTTCGAATATAGCCGTCTCGCGTTCTCGATCAGCCTTGCTTTTCAACCGTGCTTCATTAAGAAACGCGCTAATCATTTCAACTGGTAACCCTGGGGTTCTTGATTCGGCATTTGCCCCCAGCGTTTCAGTGCCAGAAGTTCCTTCATCGTTCGTGATCGAATGGGAGATCATATGACAGCTTGCTACATATTCGTCAGACTCATCCGATGAACTTTCTCCTTCACCTTCTTTTTGGAAGACGTGATCAAGGAAATCTTGGAGCGTAATGGGAGTTCGCGCCTTTTGGTTATATTCATCCAGCGCATCGATTTGCTTTTGTAAGTCCGTGCGCTTGTCGCCAGGCTTCACGGGCTTCTTAGATTTCTTCTTCTTCTTTTTCGAAGATTTTGACGGCTGGCTATGAACGCTTGAACTACTACCATCGGTCTTCGGAGTCGGTCGTGGCTTCAACATTCCCTCAATAACCTGCGGTTCCAAGGGGTTCTTCCACTTGACCGCTGGGCAGGTTTGAAGATCATTTAGCATTCTTTTCGTTTTGGCCGATAATACAACCTCCCAGGGAGCCTCTTCAATAACGGAGCATGTTGCCCCCGGCGTATTCGTCCCCTTATAGGTGTGGGGCTGCGGAGGGTTCACCTTCCATTTGTCAGACAGCGCAAATTTGCCCTGACGGTATTGATTCTCAAGCCAATTTTTGAAAACGTAACAGTCTTCGATTGGATGTCCCAACACTCTGTGATAAGGGCAGTAACTAGGATCGTTGACGTCATTCGGTTGTGACGGACGTTTTGGATCTGGCAGATTTATAAGCCTGTTGCGCAACGCCAGCTCGAATAGCCTCCTTGTTTTATCACGGGGGAAGGAGTAAGCACGTCCCATCCTGTCCTCAAGGGGTACGTATGGGCGTGTATTGTTTGGACGAGCAGCCGGCTTCGAGTCGCTCGGTTGTTGTTGGGCATTGGCGACGATGATCGCTTTTCCCTTTCCTTTATCGTTTCGGGGGTCTGGCTTCGGGAGAGGGGGTTTATGGCCCATCTGGTCCATCTGCGCTAATTTGTCGATCAAAGCCTGGAAGGAAGTCGGTTTGAAGAACATCATGAACTGCGAGATGGTTGCCTGCGGATCAAGCGTTCCAACAAACATCCCCACTGCCGGCGCTTCTTCTATGCGTTGTTCACACTTAGACCATAGATTACGCCACCGTATCGCGTATTGAACCCACGTCTCGCCGGGCTTTACCCTGGCGTTAATCAGCGCCGTCATCGGAGTACGCTCGCTGGCGCTTGCAAAACGTTGGGTGAAGAGCAGCTCCATCTCCGCAAAGGTTTTAATAGAGTCGTTGGGGAGCTCGGAATACCACTCGAAAGCCGTGTCTGATAAGCTTCCAACGAATTGGCGCAGCAAAAGTTTGTCGTCGCCTCCAGTGTTACCACACAGTGCCCTGAACTGGGCAACATGTTGATGGGGGTTGCCGGTCCCCTTGTAGACATGAAACTTAGGAATTGTGTAACCTGGCGGGTACTTGATTTGGTCGTACCAGCCCGGATATGGCCGCCCCGTTTTCACGATCTGACCGGCTGCTTCAACCGCTTGATGCACCCGTATTTGTTGAGCAATATATTCATCCAAATCAGCTTTTGATATGGTATCTTCTTTAGCTGTGGATAGAGCCGGTAGAGGATTCGATGTCTCTCCCCTATCATCTTCAAGAATGATTGGGGAATCTCCAGCAGGTGGATCTGGTTGAATCATCATACCCACCACGTCCTGGAACAGGAGGGCCATTTTCTTTATGTTGGCCGCCTGTTCTGCAGCCTCTTTGTCTCTTTTTTCCAGTATTCGGCGGAGGAACTCAGCGTCGGTCTCCTCCTCTTGACGTTCATCTAAGGACGTCTCAGGATTCTCTTTTGGCCCCGTGAGTGCAGCCATTGTAGTCATCATCTCCTGGAGCTTTTGTTGCTGCTCCTGAGACCTGGTCACTGACCGGGTAAGCGGTCGGTGACCTGTAGAAGTACGACTTTCTTCTTTTCCTGAGGCCATATAGATTGTATGAACTGTTATGCCCCCTGACTTGGGGCGTTTAGGTTCACCATTGTTAACTCTTGCTGCCGTTGCGGGAGCTTTCTCTGGCCTCCTTCTTTTGTAGACCTTTGAGGTTGAAGGAGCCGTCGAAGCGGGCATTCTAGCATTTGTTGCCCCCTGCTGTTTAATGGGGCAGCTTTTGTTATTCTCCACCTTCGCCTTCTTCTGGTGACGCAGGTGGTCCGGATCGATCACAGAGTTTTGAACCCTGCGCCATACTTTATAAACTTTTGATGACAGCCGTTGAGGGGGCTGTTCCTGTTTCGTCTCCGGAGCTTTTTCCATGGGTGGAGGAGACCTTTTCAATGTAGCAACCGGGGAGTTCTTTCTCACCTTCCTTAGCAATTCAAAGCTGTTCCCAGTTGGAACAGCAGCGTTGACCTCCGCCACTGGAGCAGGCGGGGTTAACCCTGAAGGGGAGTTGCCTCCTGCTTTCCTTAATCGCTGCCAATGGCGACGTCGCGCACGACGAGCCATTGGGACTGGCTCAGATATCGGGACAGTTTCTTGTTGCCCCTTGTTTGGGAGTGGGGCAACTGCCGGTGTCAGCCTATCAAAGACTGATGCTTTTTGATCAGCTGAAGGAGGAGTAGGAACCGTCAATCTTGTGAAGACTGACTTCCTGATAGGAGAAACTGCTTCAACGACTTCCGAAGCTGTGACCGTTGCCCTCTTTGGGACAGCCACTTTATGATCCTGACCTAGCCTGGTGAAAACAGAGGCTGTCAGCTTAGTAGCGGGCGACCCGTTGACAGGGGTCGTAGCAGCAGCGAGCCGGTCGAATACCGACTTCTTGTTCGCTTCTGGTGCGGATATCGGCATAGAGAAGCTTGCAGGGGGGACCATGGTCCCGAAAAATAGGCCGGTGGTGGCCTGGGTCACCTGCTCTACCGGCAGAGTAAGGAAAGAGGACGCTTGGGGCCCATATGTTACACCTCTCGGTGAGGTGGAGCGTCCGTTGCAATGGTGTTTCGCGCATTTGGTGCAGTGGGAGTCCATGGATGCTTGAGTTCTCTCTGCGCCAGATAAAAGACCAAATCTTAGCAACTTGAAATCCGAAGACAACCATTTAATAAACCGCGATTGATTCGCGAAGACGACACACGAAGTGTGGAGTGGAAAGAGGAAAAGGTCCCACCGGGCGTGCCAGAATCTGTTCCCCTCCGAACGGCGGCCTGCGACGTTGGGACGTCACGTGCCTGAGGTTCGGGGCAGATGCTATTTGGTTTTTATCCGTCCACCTCTTCGAAGATACCAAGTTGATTTATGGCACCGTGTATCGAAGGTTTAGACGGATGTGGCCGATGTAGCAGACTTTGTCAGATTCCCCCTCGCTTGAGGGGTTTTTGATTGTGGGGACGCTCTTCCCTGCAGGCGCAAGCCCCTGCAGTTAATTACGCTACCGCTTTGCGGTAACAACTTTCTCCTTCTCCAGAATTTCACTTCGTGTCGTGTGTGTTTGTTTTATTTGTGGTTGCCCGTGGATTGTATACGGAGACTGAGTAATGCCGTCGCCCGTAGGGCGTGGATTAGTCCAAATCCGTATTTACTTAGATTTGGGTTTGGTGTTTTTTTTTAGTTTAAGGATGCATTAGTCGCGTTGCGGCTAAGATCAACTTAAACCTTCGTTAAGGATACATTAGTCATGTTCTAGACTAAGATCAACTTAACGTAGTGATTGATTTAATTATCTGGCCGTCGGGACTCGTCACCTCTCTGACGTCGTTGAGGGATTACAACGACAGGCATCAGAGGAGTTCAGAGATGTACCCTTGAACCAAAGTTGATTTGGGGTTTTATTGTTTATTTAAATATCTAAGGACACATTAGCCGTAGCTGGGGCTAAGATCAACTTAGACGGGACCGTTTAGATCCGACAAGAGAGCATTTGGGCTCTATTGTGCCAGTTTAAGGACGTAGCGGTCCATTGCCAGTTTTAGGGACGTAGTGGTCCATTATTAGTTTAGGGACGTTTCGGTCCGTCGCCAGTTTAAGGACGTAGTGGTCCATATTCCAGTTTAGAGACGTGGTGGTCCATCGCCAATTTAGGGACGTGGTGGTCCGATTTTAGTTTAGGGACGTTTCGGTCCGTCGCCAGTTTAGGGACGTAGTGGTCCGTCATTAGTTTAGGGACGTTTCGGTCCGATTTTAGTTTATGGACGTTTCGGTCCGATGTTAGTTTATGGACATTTCGGTCCCATATTAGTTTAGGGACATCTCGGTCCACGAGTTTAAGGACCCCGCAGTCCATATCGATGTGTGGTCGTTGGGACCCGTCACCTCTTTGACGTCGTTGAGGAATTACAACGATGGATGTCAAAGGAGTTCGGAGATGTACCCTCGAACCGGATGTAGATTGATTTAGGAGAGCCATTTTGCTCAATCAATTTAATTTAAGGACTTATGGCCACGATTGGGCTAAGTCCATTTCAACATTTTATTTGCATTGCATTTTTTTTATTTAGGCTCTACTCACAAAAGATACAGAATATCAGTTTATTTTGGGCTCTGCCCATTTGCAAAAGCATCTACTTCGTTTGGGCTTTGCCCCTTTTTAAAATGCATAGCATTCTGAATATTTTTTTTGGGCTCTGCCCATTTATATATGATGCAAAGCATCTGTTCTTGTTTGGGCTCTGCCCCTTAAAATAATGTATTTGCGCTTTATTGAGCCTGTTAGGCCTTTTCTTAATTGGGCTTGGCCCTTTTTAATGCATCTGCGCTTTGCGCTAAGTAATGAGCGCAAGTCCATATGGTGATGACACGTGTCGTGCTCTGATGAGCGCAAGCGCACTAGCGCAGTGCAATGCGCTGTTGACACGTGGCGCGCTCTCAGCGAGTTGCGCCAATTCCAGAGAGCAAAGCTCTATTTCAAGGCGCGTAGCGCAAGTTGTTCTGCAGTTGACACGTGGCGCGCTCTCAGGAGCGCAACAGCGCAGTTTGGAAGTGCAAAGCACTAAGAATCTTTTTAGATTGCAAAGCTCTGTTCAAGTTCTTGGTCTAAATTAGATCAAAGAAAAAATAAATTTCTTCTTTATTCGAAGAACCAGAGGTTCGCAGAAGTGCAAAGCACTATTCTTTTATTGTTTACATCGTTTTTTAAAGAACCGAAGGTTCACAAGAAGTGCAAAGCACTGTTTTCTTCTTTTTTATAAAGATCATTGATCTTTTTTTCGTTTTAGACTAATGGTCTTTTAGAAGGAATTTCTTCTAATCCATGAAGGTTCTTTACCTCTTTCTTGAAATTTTCTCGGAGTTCTTTCTGTTTAGGGTTCTTGAATTCTCAAAAAAAAACTCGATGCCTTTGAATTGAGGCCTAAGGTCCTTTTTATAGTGCTCACAAATTAGTTAAATTTGTTAAAGAGATCATCCTCTGAGTGATTTGGGGAATTTTCCCTACCGTTGGATCTTTGATCCAAGGGCTTCTGCCTTGCAGAAGAAAATCTTCTTGTTTCAACAAGAACAGAAAAGATTTCTTAAAAATCTTAATTTAATTTGGCGCAGATGCCCCAGCGCATGACACGTGTCGCGCAGCGCAGAGCGTAGCGCAACTGCGCTAGTGCATCTGCGCTGACACGTGTCGTGCAGCGCAGAGCGTAGCGCAACTGCGCTAGTGCATCTGCGCTGACACGTGTCGTGCAGCGCAGAGCGCAGCGCAACTGAAGCGTTGCTTCAGGCAAATAGAGCTCTGCTCTGATTGGGCGCGTCTTCTTGGGCGCAGCGCTGATACATCTGCGCCTGACACGTGGCGCGTTGCGCTCAGCGCAAAGGATCTGAAGCGTTGCTTCATTTATTAAATTTTTGAGAACCAGAAGCGCCGCTTCATCTCCTCTTTTCAAGTCAAACTTGTATTCCCAAAATTCTGATTTCCCGGGCCTTGGCAATGATTTCATTGTGCACAGAATTTTCTGTGCTTGGGTCTATATATATAACTCAAGGCTGAGCCTTTTCTTCTCTCATTTTCAGAGAACTTCTTCGATCATGGCTTGCAACCGCCCTCATGCCTGCCGACAACCATGGGAGGTGCCGATCCGGGACATCGTTCCTCGTTTTGCTGCACGTCTGGTGGACCCTTCTCTCTCGGACGAGCAATGCGACGCTGCAATGCACGAGCTTTTGACTCGTGTGGGGTCTCCTCTTCCTCCGAATTCCATTTGGCTTCGGATGATCCTTGCCTCGGCGCTTGCCGACATTCCCCCTCCTCCAGCAGAGATATCCTCAGCAATGCTGGATGCCGCCGAAGATAAGATTGAGTGCTTTCTCGAAGCGCACTTGATCACCAAACCCTTGAGGGACTGCTCTTTCCACTTGCTGAGCCAGATACGGGCTCGTCGAGTCGTCATCGCCACTTTCTCCCAGGAATGCGGCGTCGACCGTTGGATGGCTACCCCTCGGGAAGATCGCCGCTTCGACGCGATGGAGAAGGCGGAGAGGGAGCTGAATAATTTTCTTTTCCTTTTTGTAAACCCTTGTCTCTCTGATCCCGTATTTGGTGATCTTTTTTAAATTTAATAATAAATAAATGTTTTGATTAGGTATTTTATTATCTGTTAAGTGTTCTTTTTATTTGAACTCTTTGTTGTGCTTGTGCATCGTATTTTAATTTGTTGTTATCGAGTGCATGTAATTTTGCATGGCTAAATTGCCTTTGGCACTTAGCCCCTTTTTCTGCACTAGCGCATCTGCGCTGACACGTGTCGCGCAGCGCAACTGTGTTGCCACGTGTCGCACGGCGCAGAGCGCAGCGCGGCGCTTCCTTTAACAGAGCCTTGCTCTAATTGGACGCGCTGCGCTAATGTATCTGCGCTGGACACGTGGCGCAGAGCGCTAGCGCAAAGGATCTGAAGCGTTGCTTGCTTTAAACAGAGCTTTGCTCTGATTGGGTGCGCTGCGCTAATGTATCTGCGCTGGACACGTGGCGCAGAGCGCGCAGCGCAAAGGATCTGAAGCGTTGCTTCCTTTAAACAGAGCTTTGCTCTGATTGGGTGCGCTGCGCTAATGTATCTGCGCTGGACACGTGGCGCAGAGCGCTAGCGCAAAGGATCTGAAGCGTTGCTTCCTTTGAACAGAGCTTTGCTCTGATTGGGTGCGCTGCGCTAATGTATCTGCGCTGGACACGTGGCGCAGAGCGCGCAGCGCAAAGGATCTGAAGCGTTGCTTCCTTTAAACAGAGCTTTGCTCTGATTGGGTGCGCTGCGCTTGAGACTTGAAGCGTTGCTTCGAAAATTTAAATTTTGAATTCAAACAGAGCTTTGCTCTGATTGGGCGAAACAGGGGCCAACAGTAGGAAAGGAAGAATGCTTCTACTGTCATAAGAAGGGTCATTGGAAGAAAGATTGCAGGGCCTGGAGAGCTAAGAACCAGGACTCAAAGCAGGTTGTGGTTTCGGCTTCAAGTGTGTTTGTAATTGAAAAATGTCTGTCAATCAACTCTACTTCCTGGATATTGGATACCAGATCAGGATATCATGTCTGTAATTCTTTACAAGCACTGAGAAGCCGTAGAGTTCTGAAGACCGGTGATATGACCCTCAGAGTTGCTAACGGAGCGAGCGTGGATGCTATGTCCGTAGGGGAATATCACTTAGGGTTAACAAGTGGACATATTTTGGTTTTGCGCAACTGTTTTTGTGTACCTAGTTTGACTTATAATATCATTTCTGTATCTTTGTTACCTAAAGAAGGTTATGATTTTACATTTGTAAGCGATGTCGTAAACATCCACCTTAATCATGGTCTGATTGGGTCAGGTACTCTAAACAACGGTATATACGTATTAAACCAACTACAAATTTTCAATGTCCAAAACACACATAAAAGAAAGACTCCAGAATTAAATCAAGTTTTCTTATGGCATTGTAGACTGGGTCACATCAATGAAACAAGGTTGACCAAGTTACATAAAGAAGGATATTTGGATCCGTTTGAATATCAATCTTATGTAACTTGTCAATCATGTCTCAAAGGAAAGATGACAAAGACTCCGTTCACTGGACACAGAGTAAGAGCGAGCGAGCTCTTGGGACTCATACACAGCGACGTGTGTGGTCCAATGTCTACACATGCAAGAAGTGATTATTCCTATTTCATTACTTTTACGGGTGATTTCTCTAGGTATGGACATGTCTTCTTGATGAAACATAAATCCGAAGCCTTTGAGAAATTCCGAGAATATAAGAATGAAGTGGAAAAACAAACCGGCAAAAGTATCAAGACACTGAGATCTGATCGAGGTGGTGAATACTTGATTGCCGAGTTCCTGGATTACCTAAAAGAGAATGGAATTCTCTCTCAGCTTACTCCTCCATACACACCACAACACAACGGTGTATCGGAGAGATGGAACCGAACCTTATTGGATATGGTACATTCCATGATGAGTAACACTGAGTTACCGCGATCATTCTGGGGTTATGCACTAGAATCAGCTGGATATCTTTTAAACAAGGTTCCTTCCAAGACTGTGCCTACTACACCATATCAGATGTGGAGTGGGAAGAAACCCCATCTTCAGTATCTGAAAATATGGGGATGTCCAGCTTTTGTCAAAAAGCAGCATGCAGACAAGCTCAAGGAAGGCTCGGTATTGTGTAAGTTTGTGGGATACCCAAAGAACTCCAGGGGGTATTTTTTCTATTAAGCAGAGGAACAAAAGGTTTTTGTTTCTCGTCATGCCCACTTTTTGAAAAATAAATTTTTAGAAAAAAAGCTAGTGGGGGCGCAATAGAACTGGAAGAAATTCCAGAACTACAATCTATTACTGAAAGCATAGTGGAACCAAAGGTTTCAAAAGAATAGGACATTCCCGCGCTACTCCGCATGAGTAGTTGGCTATCTCATCCGCCCGAGATATACTACGGTTTTCTCATAGAATAGGATAGAGAGGATTGCATCATTGATAATGATGAGCCAACTAACTTCCAGCAAGCCATTCAGAGCACAGACTCGGTAAAATGGCTAGATGCAATGCGGACCGAGATGGAGTCCATGTACACCAAAAAAGTATGGACTTTGAATATTTCTCCAGAAGGGGTATTAACCCGTAGGCTGCAAATGGATCTTCAGAAAGAAGATTGATGTAAATGGACAGGTTGAAACCTATAAGGCTAAACTTGTTGCAAAAAGATTTCGTCAAAGATCTGGTTTGGATTACTGGCTTTTCACGGAATCACCCTCTTCAAAGAAATGTCTCCCAAGACTGATTTGGAAAGGGATTGCATGTCTATTATACCCTACGCTTCTGCAGTAGGTTTTATAATGTATGCGATGTTGTGTACCAGACCAGATGTTTCTGACGTACTAAGCGTAGTAAGCCGGTATCAGTCAAACCCTGGGGAGAAGCACTGGATAGCAGTAAAGAACATTCTCAAGTACCTGAGAAGGACTAAGGAAATGTTCTTGGTGTACGGCGGAAAAGACCTCCAGATCGAGACCTTTGCTGACTCCAGCTTCTAGAGTGACAAGGATGACTCCAAGTCCATGTGAGGTTATGTATTTACCCTCAATGGAGGGGCGGTCTGTTGGAAGAGTTCCAAGAAGGAAATCGTTGCTGACTCGACGATGGAAGCGGAGTATATCGTAGCTTGTGATGCCGTAAAAGAAGCAGTATGGATGAGGAAGTTCTTAACAGAACTTCAGGTGGTTTCGTCCATTATTGATCCAATACCTCTGTATTGTGACAACAACGGGGCTATAGCTTTGGCAAAGGAACCCAGGTCCCATCAGAAGTCCATACACATCTTGAGACAGTATCACCTGATCAGGGAGATTGTGGATCGCCGGGAGATCGAGGTACGGAGAGTAGCTGCTAAGGACAACACTGCAGATCCATTCAAAAAGGCCATCTCTCAGACGCAGTTCGAGAGGCTATTCGAGATGATAGATCTGTGATATGCCAGTACATGGCCTTAGTGCAAGTGGGAGATTGTTAGTGTAATATTCTCTAGAGGTCATTATTGTATAGTACTAGTTTGTATATAACATTTTGGAAGCTTAGGATATATACACGGATTTATGACAGTCTTCCTCAATATGGTAGTATGGTACTTTGTTTGTATCTATCTTATTATGTGTATATGTTTCTTTTGACGTATCGCTAATATATATTGGTAGAGCCCTTAGCATCTTTGCTTGACTACCAGCGTTGTGATGACAGTCACACTAGTAGGGGCTGGGTAGTCTACAAGCATATCATTATAAAGGCCCCTAGTCGTAGGATTATTGAGACAGGGAATCGATACTCCAGTGTAGACTAGTGTATACGCTTCTCATCCCAGCAGGGGAGATGGTCTGTCCTACAGCCATCAGTACGTCATACTGGAGATAGTATGCAGGTGCTCATTGGGTTATGAGTTATACTGGACGGACTCGTGGGGAACTGCTGGTTGGTACTATACCTATCGTCAGGTAGCAGTTCCCAGGTGACATGAGTACAGCATAGTCCGTTGACTTGACACTGCTACTTCGCCTCAAGTGTGTTCTCACTGTTCTTAGATTACTACCCTACCACGGCTCTGTTAAATTATGCAAACAGGTAGTAGTTGGGTGCAGTCCCGAAGCACTTGGAGGCAGTGGCAGTTAGATGGGATTCGTCTCTCCCAGTATTGGGGGTTGATATCGCGCTGTATTTGGAAAGCCATTATACAAAGTCCTTGGCCAGGTGTTCATCTCAGAAAACTGTATTTTAATACCACTCATTCATTATCTATTTTTTGTATAGATCGGTACTATTAACCTGTGTCTGCTCAGTAAATACAAATTACAGGTATCCATGACACAATACTGGAAACATCACTCAAAATCAAGGATATAACGTTTGTGAGCCGACACTGCAACCGGAACTGCAAACCGATCAATATTCAAAGAGTTTTTGCAAATAAACAAGTGTACACATATTTTGGTCCAACATATAGCAAGTGTGCACTAGCTCTTTGATGGCTTGGACCTAGGTGGTGGCTGCCCATGGCATATGTGGGGGACAAGAATGTTAAATGCAAAAAGATATGATGTGATATAAAGCTACATGTTTCCCTCCAAATCCCTGAATGCAGACCAGGTTCATATAGACAAATCAAGCAGTACTAGTAGGATTATGGAGAGAACACTAGACCACCACATCAACACGAGCCCCAGACTCATCAACAAAATTGGCGAGATGATCAATATACCCGGCCCCACCGGTTTTTTGTTGCCCAAGCTGCCCCAATTTTCTACTGCCCATCCTTTGTTGTCACATCATGCTTATTATATTGTTTGTTTAATCTCATTTTTAGCCTATAAATACAGATCAGTGAGCAAGAGATAGGGGGTCATACACTTGGATACAAAACACTTTTGTTTTCTTTTTGTTCTTGTACATAGCTTGTTTCCCTTGAGCTCTTTGCCTTCTCTTGATCTTGCAACCTCTTCATTTAGCTTGCAAGTTTAAGTTTTGGTTATTGAAATCAAGGTTTGTATCACTTGGACATAATAAAGCTTTCATTTTGCACTTTGGGTTCTTAGTGGTTTCTCTTGCTTTACTTACTTGCATTTTCATTCTTGCCATTTACTTACTTGCTCTTTTATTTCTATGCCATTTACTTACTTGTAATGTTGTTTTACTTTTTTCTTTGTATCATTTCTTTGCTCTTTTTCTTTATTGTTGTGATGGTTTGTAAATATTGGTGTTGTTAGGAAATAGAATGGTGTTGTAAGTTAAGGTTTTCTTTTCTCATTTCCTTTGCCCGATATTTTCCACTTGAACTACATCCAAACCTTACGCAAGCGCTCCGTTAGGCACCCTACCCTACCAAGGTATCGGCGATCCCTAACCGTGACCGGTTGCGCTCGGTTTGGCCGGAGGAGAAAGTCAAGAGACAAGAACGAACGGACAAGGGTCAATAAGCCTGATTTCACTAATACCGTGTTTAAGGACCCTAATCCACGTTGTTTCCAATTGCTCCAGCTTCAATGGTTAAGTTCGGCACAAAAGAATGAGTATGGACTTCACTAACTTACACTAACCTATCTAATCCTAACAACTTATACTGTAGATAGATCCACTTAGGTTAGAAACGAACAATTCTACCACTCACATTAACTCATAATAACAAGAACTTAAAATGCACTATCTCTCTGCAGACAACCCACCGTCTCCTTACGGATGACCCGTACTCATCGCGGCTAGCTACACGTGACACCGTCCTGATTGCGGTAACTTTAGAACTTAAAAACGACAATCAAATGGCGCCGTTGCCGGAGAGACGGTAACATTTTTATTCTTGTTATTTCGGGTTAATCTTGTTTATATCACTAACAACATTTTAAAAAAACAAAATAAACTAAAAAAAATTCAAAAATTTCAAAACCAAAACAAAAATTAACGTTACTAACCTTTTTGCTCTCTGGATTTTTGACATGCAAGCACTCTGGAACTAAACAGAAAAGTTAAACAATAACATTGAGACACTAGTATAACACTAAGACACCAGAAGAAAATTGGAGCCTAACTGCCTTAAGTTGCCAGGCGACTTGCCCCAGAATTCCGACGCCGCCGGTCTTGTCTCCTCATTTTGCTCCCAAAATTTCTTCTGTGCTCCAGTGTTCTAATTTTGTCCCAATTTTATTGCTTGATTTTTATAATTTTAGGTGTGCAGAAGTTTGGGCATTCATATCGCTTTTTCGCACTAATAATCCGTTTTTCCGACATTTGTAAATTTAGACGGATTTACGAACTGCGATTGTGTGGAGCAAAGTGTACATTCAAAGCTAAGGTGATTGCGAAGTACAGTGCCAAAGATCCGGGTAGTTTGACCCGCGCAAGCGAACATTTTAAGCTAGCCGGATTCAATTCAACGAGGGTTTCTTAACCCGAAAACTTATCGGTACGTATTTTCCTAACACCTTCTTCTCAAATCCGACGCATCCAATATACTATCTTTGCAGGATTTTTTGCAAGTTCACTATCAAACGCTAAAATTGACTAACCCGTATTTGTTGCAGTGCCGTGCTTAAAGATAAAAATCATATTTTTTTAGGTTTTTAACAACCTTTTCATTAATTTGCACATTGCATCCATTAACACGGACTTAAGGTCAAGAGAACCCCACAACATACGGTAAAAGATTTCATCACCTTTTCCATGACCTACAAATCATGAAATTGAGCATAACATTTACCCGCACAAATTTTAAAAGAAACTAGACTTTAAGCCTTTAAGGACTTCACGCTCATTAGGAGAAGTTAACTGTGTTTAGAACACCGCTTAACGGTATATCATTCATGGGGTATCTAGGAAAGTGTTCACGGCAAAACCTCCAAAAGAGAAAGGGTTATCTAATTAAGGACCTTCACGAAAGCTTTGGAAAACCTCCCCTTATCTCTGCACTTACCTGGCCTCGTGATCAATATACCTTGAGCCCGTTTCTCGACACAGTTTTACTTCAACAATCAAGTTCTTGAGCAGGTCTAGTTGACCTAGGTGTAACCCCAGACCGATTAGGTGTGTGGTATTTTGTGTCGTGATTTTTTTTGTGTTTATATTTCATTCTTTTGTTAATAACTAACTTATAAAAAAAATTAAAAAAAGACCCCACATTCTTTTTCCTCTCCTTTTCTTTTCATCTTCTCTTCATATCATGGGTACCCCACATAAACCAACTCTTACCGAACTTTGGTACCCACAACCAAACATTACTTCATATGGTTCTTGCTTTGGTCGAACTTTGAACGATCCCTCCATGCCCAAAATTTCTTCGAAAGATCGGATAGACGCGTCCAGGACAAACAATTGGACTCCGCGATCCACTTTGTATCAACCGTTTCAATCTCCCCCACCTTCTTACGTTGATACCCTTTTGAGAGTCCTGTTGTATCTCTAAAACCTATGTCTATTGCTGAACGTATTGAACAATCCCATAGCCGATCTTTCATTCCTTTCACCACTTCCAATTCTTTTGATCAACAATTCCAATCACCTCCTTATCGTAATATTATCCTACTCCTGTCCAACCATTCGATTTCTATCAATCCTACCCAACTTTTACACCTTTCCTAGACATTACTTCTAAACAACCTTTTGGGAGTTTCCAGTTTCCAAACAACTTTGAATGTTTTACTGAAACCCCTTCACAACCCATGTCTAGTCTGGAACAGTCATTGGAAGACTTTCGGGTAGCGTCGTACCAGCAGATGATGGATTTGAATGCGTTCATGGCCGCTCTCATACAACCTAATGAATCGGTAGCTAGTTTCCAACTAGCTCCAAACTTTCCAATGTATGATGAGGCGATAGGACAGGTTGAGAATTTGAGTGGTGAGAGTGAGCAGTACACTCTTCCAAATCAAACCTACTCGTTGCAAACTGAATTCCACAACTCCGGTTTTGAAAGTCTATCGAGTGTCCCAAATGATTCACCAATTGCAGATAGAACGTTTAATGAGTTGTGCGACTTTGTAGTGTTTGATTTACCCGATTTTGAAGGGACCCTGTCAAGTGAAACCACACCCAATCCTTTTGACCTCTACACCTCCATCCTAGAACCTGAATTGATTGATATCCATGCTTTTGATGAGGTGTCTGAGAAATTTAATTTTCACTTGATTGAGGATATCGACGCTGGGAATATTTTGGATGATGAACCTACAGCTTTGGATGAGTTTTTCTCACCAATTCATCATGTCCTTTCACTTCCATGTGGATACCATCCTGAGTCATTAACAGTTTTTCCCGAACTCCATTTGCATCTTGATATTAATGATAAATGGATGGATGAGCTAATTTTTGAGAAATTTTTTTAGGATGAACCAGTTTAACTTGATGAGTCGGATTTTCCAATTCATCCTATCCCTTTCATTGACTGTGTTGTAACATTTTGAAATATTTTAGATAACGAATTATTTTATTTATTTAATTAAAACATTTATTTTATTGTGTTTGTAATAAAAAGGTCTTTTAAAATGTGGTAGAATAGATTAATAAAGAAATAGTTTGTTTTTACAATAAGAAGTGTCATGAAGGGTTTTTGTGAAAAGTTTAATTAATTGTGGAAATTGGAATTTTGTGGGGTTTTATGTGTAAAAGGGTAAAGGCTATAGTTAAGCTTAAATCACACTCATGGTATAACATAACTTTGGTGACACTTCATGCATACACCTCTTCCTTGCATGAAAATACCACCCCTTTCATGCTTACACCTCCTACTCCTCTCATGACACCTCTACCTCTCAATCTCCACCACATGCTTTCTCTACATAACACACACACACATAGGAACTCCTTAGCATCTTCAAACTGAACTCTTATCAAATTCTTCAATCACTAACACCCAATTCCAATGTGTTCCTAATATCAAAAGAGAAGAAGAAAAGTAAGGTACTAGGGATCTTTACCACAACCCTCTAGCTAGGATCTTTGAGCTTGTGCTTCTCGGAGGGAACTTTTTCAGTGATCTTTCTATAGGTATAATTTCAACCCTGCAACTTAAGTTCGTTACTGTTTTATTTAGAAATCGGATATCGTATTTTGATAAGTTTAGGCTCTATTTTGAATCTGTTATAGTTTAGATGATAATTAACACAATCAAGCAGTGCCTTCATATTGTAATTTGGACCTAGAATAACCACTATGAAAACGAATCCATTCCCTCGGATTTTGGCCGGCGACATTTAGCCAAAATCCGATCTCGCCGGTTTTTGTAGGGAGTTAGGTGTTGGGGTTTTCAGGTAGCTCTCTGTTTATATTGTGGGTTGTCTGGTATTGCTAGTTTAAGTTAGTTTATTAGTATATAAAATCTGGAAGTAAATATCTGTTTTGGAGTTAAAATTCTATATACGACACGGATATATCGTATCACGAGTTCTGTTTTTACTTACTACGACCAGAAGAGGGTTAGCTTAGAAAAACCTAAGTTCATTTAACTCACGATATCTTCACGTAGCATATTTAGTTTGAGCAGTATCATAAATTAGGATAATTATGATATCTAGCTCACTGCAATTAAATCTTGAACCATTGGGTAAAATTACTAGAAAAACTAGCAAGACCAAAACTATAGTATGATCATTAGAAGACTTTACACAGAACTCGAGACCCAAACTCCACACTTGAACCGGCGACATTCCACCTTTTTCCGAGCTCGCCGGCCTCTCCTAGGTTTTTGGTGTTGGTTTTTCTCCTGTAGATTTGTTTTGGTATTTTATAAGCTATGGTGTTGTTTGATTTGTTCCAGTATTCTTACAGAGAAATCTGGGAATGATTAGTAAAGGTTTTATCAAATTTTCCGATATTACGATACGGGTTTTCATATTTTTATACTGCAGCTGAACCGTTAACGTTTATACGTTAACGACATATATATATATTGTTGTTTTTGGGTTAAGTATACTGTAGGTTCTAACTTATGGAGGCCTATCTCGTTGTTTTGGTTTTCGATATTATATTTACATCGATGTGATTTAAATACGATTATAGGTGCGACCGCGAGGATTTCCGAGACAGAGTTGGCGGATATACCAGCGTGGATTTCAGCAAGCTTATCAAGTTGGTGAGTAGATTTACATCTACGGGAGAAGTCGGGTGGATAGCGTATAGCACCCCCGCAACCTTATAAATAGTATTATGGTTTCTAGATAGTTTAGTGATCATTCAAGATATTGATATTTGAGATAGTTTGCATCTAGCATGATATTCAATTGCATGTAGTTAAATTATGGTTTGGTAAGTTAGTACGAAGGATTATGACGTTTTAAAGATGAATTGGCTATAGCGATACGGTGAGGTATTATACGAGAAACTATGCGTATCAGTAATGATGAGATCCATATGCCGAATAACGGCCAGGTTACCTTTAGACTCGTACAAAATGATTATAATTACTTTACTTGCTTACGTTATAATTATTAATGTTATACGTTTCTGTGATAACGAACATTCTGATAGAACACTGCATAATTACCAATGAGTACTATGCTGCACAAGCACGTATATATATATTACACTACACCTCATCGGTACTGCCATGTCACTGTAGAACCGTTCTGTTATATAATGCGTATATTCATATAGGTTAATATGAATAGGTTATTACACCTGTAGAACACTTGCACAAATACTAATGATTGCCATGCTGCACGAGCACAAATGCGTATATTACACTACACATCATTAGTATTGCCATGACACGGTAGGATTGATACGTTTAATTGTGAGTATGATTTATTTATGCACTTTACCTTATTATCTGTTAAGCATTGTGAATACCAGTACTATGGATGTTTATATTCGATTTATGAGTTTTCTGGATGTTTTACTTTTGATGATATATATCAGTGGTATGGGACGCTCTTATATATGTATATATATAATATATCATCAGTATAATCTATACAAGTATTCTTATTCTTTACTTGATATTTTTGGATATGATGAGTTGGCGTCCACCATGAGTTTTATGTTTTCTGATTGTTTTATTCCGAACCGAATGGGGTAGCTATACAGTTTCGAATTTGTTACTTATCCGTACTGAGTGGGGTAGCTATACAGTGTGATTCATGGTGGACCCGGTTCGAGACCGAGGGGCAGGATAGCCGCATTATAGGTGGGGAGCCTAATGAGGATACTCGATACCGGAGATAGAGATGAGCACGGCAGATATCCAGGGGATACTGACCGGGGTTCAATTAGGCACGGCGGATATCCAGGGGATACCGATCGGAGCCAGGGATATCGGGTGGCGATCATCTGTTGAGGTGGTGTCGACGATATCTGCATTTACGTGTCGGTGATGGACATGAGAGATTTCTGATTTTCGGGTGTCGATGCTGGACATCCATAAATATATATTGATATGTTGTTATCATGAGATATACAGTAGATTATGGTTACTGTAGCCGACAAGGACTGATCCGGGGGACCGTACTTGTATATATTCGTATGGGCATTCATGTATACAAAAAGGGATTTCAAATCGAGCTATAGCCTCATTATTTTGACGTGTCTGATATGACTCAGAAATCTTTTAAATTGTAAACCTCTTAACACTATTCATTAAAATAGCAGGACGTTTATCTTAAATAAGATATCTATTATATTTTATACTATCACGTCTGCTTTATGCCGTGACATATCTATTCTGCGGCTATTTTAAAGAAGAGGTTTATATATATATATATATATATATATATATATATATATATATATATATATATATATATTTTCGATTACATTGGGCTTATACCTAGATACAGGTCATTTGCATTTGATATATTTTACTTGAGATTGCATGATAGTTAGTGTTGCATTATGATACATATGAATATCATATAGTAGATTGTATAGATTATGATGGTACTATACTTATGACCTAGGTATCGTCGTGCATTTCGATTTCTACCTTTAGATGTACTTTTATTCACTGAGTTGGCAACTCATCCCCGTTGTGCCACAGTTCTTGCAGGTTTTACCGCTTGGATTATCAGCGGCTTGGGCACACATTACTTTCGGTGATTGATTGGTAGGTGGGTTACTATTGTATCGTACTCACCCTTGATTATTCATATATTCTTGTATCTGGTGAAAACTCCATCAGCTTAGTAATGATATATTGTGGACATAGAAGCGAGACTAGAAATTGTGAGGTCGCATTCATTGGAGTCGACTTCTGATATAGATTGTTTGGCTGCTCCGTCATTTGAACGTGGAGGCTAGCTCCCATTGGAATGCTATTTATGTTATTATGTTGTATTGGGTTATACAAAAATGCAAAGGAGGTGCTGTCAAATTTCAAAACGTCATAGATGCTTTTTCAAACATACTTAGTTAAATTTAAATGTTATTTAAACTGATTTCATCTGACGACTATTTTAAACTCACCTCCAATATTTTTAAAAGGGTTTAGATTCCGGGTTTCGGCTTACTTGAACCGCGTCGACGTCTTTAGATGTCACGTGATTTAAGTGTCGGTCACGTGACACATTTGGGTCACCCTCCTGAACATTTAACCAATCTCATTCCTCGATCACTTCCCTCCATTCATTCCATCGTTCCTACTTTGCAAGACACCGTATCACTTTCATTTCCTATGTCTGGTTCACCAAGTTCGGTCTACCCATGTTTTCTCACAAATCTTGAGGGATTTGACCCCATTTCTCGACGGGTTAATAGATTACAATCGCTTTTTACACATCGGTCATTACAAATTGTACTAATTTATTCACTCCATTTCCACCCTCAAGTTCGTAATCCATTTCTTTTTCCCTTCCGCTATTCTTCTCCTCATATACCAGGACCATATACCGCTTCCATCCCTATACGATCTCGCGTATTCTCTATTTCTTTCCTCTCCGCATTCTTTCACCAGCCCGGGCCTTATCCCGATAAAAATTTTGAATGGTTGGTGCTAATTTTTGGCCTGTGTAAGGCCTTGTATAGATTGATACTGTTCTCTCTCCCCTAACTCTGAACATTAACGCTTAAACAGTGGCAAAACAGTTTCACTCAAGTTTGGGGGGATCTTTTTGTGTATATATTTTTTTGGTTTGCTTTTTTTTGTATAAAATAAAAAATAAAAATAAAAATAAATAAATAAATAAACAGGGGAGCGCCGACAATTTTGACCCTCTTGGTGTAGCCTGACAATGAGGGCACTGTCAAGTTTAAGTTTGGGGGTGTGCTCGGTAAGCTTTCTATCTTCGCATTCATGTGTATATTTTGCATTTGCATACTTATTTTAAAACCCATAAAACTCGAAATTTTTTACAAAAATATAAAAACTTTGTCGTCAAGCTAGCTAATAGGGTAACTTAGATTTCTATTTCCGAAAGTTTAGTTGATACATTAGAAATAACTAAATCCTAGGCTTAGGAATTGAAAACCCTAAAAATAACCCTCATTCTGTTTAACCTTGGTAATTATACGTCCTCGCAGTTTTTTTATAGAAGTAGGTAATCTTGAGTTCAGTTCTTGAGTTAAGTCGAGATGAAGGGAAAGTATTGAAGCTTTACTGAAGGATAACTCTGAAAAATAGTTTCTATTCTTGAGTCCAAAATTAGAAAGTATATACCCTACAAACTGCACATACACGCACCTTGAAACTTGGGATAGTAGAGGATATCTAGAAATACTCTTTGCCTAAAAACCTAGTATGAAAGAAAAAACGGTATTTAAAGCTAACCTCCAAAATAGCATCATTGAAAAATATATCCGGTCTTGAAAAAGAAAAAAATAATAAAAGGAAAAGAAAAATAAAGTCAAGACCTGGAAACTGCTATTTACACTTTAAGCTCACGCATTCAGTAATCGGCTGTTAGTGCCTTAAGAAGCATTAATAATCGCATGAAAGATGTGTGAGCAAAACCGTCCATCCATTAATGAAAAGAAATAGTATTAAGTATTAAGGTAAGGGTACTATAGCTTGAATTGAATTCTAGAGTGTAGGGATGAAAATTTACACACACGTGGAGGTATACGATCGATGTTTGGAGTAAAGATATGAATAAAGAATAAGACTTATGTTTTCTGTAAAGTTGATAAAAATCCCTGATTGGAGACCGCACTTTAGAAGGAAAACTCAAGAGAAACCGAGATCTTTCTAAACTGTATATGATCTGAGGTTGAATAAATAGGAGGCGTGAAACATGAGGGTTGAATATTTCTAACTTAGGATAAAAGAATTTCTAACCTAGATACTAAACTGTAGGAGTAGAATCAACGTTAACTTGTGAAACCAGCTTGACGGGATTTTGTGGGTGTAATCCTTTGAAAACCCTCAGGAGACAACACTCCTCCTACTAAGGATACCTAGAGGTTTAACGGCTTGTTGCACTAGCTCAGTGCAATCGCGTTCCCTGCGAAAGTGAGGCTAGGATTTTGTTTTGCTCGGGATGAGTAAAACATGAGTTTGGGGGTATTTGTACATCTCAGAAAACTGCATTTTAATACCACTTATTCATTATCTATTTTTTGTATAGATCGGTACTATTAACCAGTGTCTGCTCAGTAAATACGGATTACAGGTATCCATGAAACAATACTGGAAACATCACTCAAAATCACGGATATAACGTTTGTGAGCCGACACTACAACCGGAACTGCAAACCGATCAATATTCAAAGAGTTTTTGCAAATAAACAAGTGTACACACATTTTGGTCCAACACATAGCAAGTGTGCACTAGCTCTTTGATGGCTTGGACCTAGGTGGTGGCTGCCCATGGCACATGTGGGGGACAAGAATGTTAAATGCAAAAAGATGTGATATGATATAAAGCTACATGTTTCCCTCCAAATCCCAGAATGCAGACCAGGTTCATATAGACAAATCAAGCAGTACCAGTGGGATTGTGGAGAGAACACTAGACCACCACATCAACACGAGCCCCAGACTCATCAACAAAACCGGCGAGATGCTCAATATACCCGGCCCCACCGGTTTTTTGTTGCCCAAGTTGCACCAATTTTCTGCTGCCCATCCCTTGCTGTCACATCATGCTTATTATATTGTTTGTTTAATCTCATTTTGAGCCTATAAATACAGATCAGTAAGCAAGGGATAAGGGGTCATTCACTTGGATACAAAACACTTTTGTTTTCTTTTTGTTCTTGTATATAGCTAGTTTCCCTTAAGCTCTTTGCCTTCTCTTGATCTTGCAACCTCTTCATTGAGCTTGCAAGTTTATGTTTTGGTTATTGAACTCAAAGTTTGTATCACTTGGATATAATAAAGCTTTCATTTTGCACTTTGGGTTCTTAGTAGTTTCTCTTGCTTTACTTGCATTTTCATTCTTGCCATTTACTTACTTGCTCTTTTATTTCTATGCCATTTACTTACTTACAATATTGTTTTACTCTCTTTTTTTTGTATCATTTCTTTGCTCTTTTTCTTTATTGTTGTGATGGTTTGTAAATATTGGTGTTGTTAGGAAATAGAATGGTGTTGTAAGTTAAGGTTTTCTTTTCTCATTTTCTTTGCCCGATATTTTCCATTTGAACTCCGTCCAAACCTTACGCAAACGCTCCGTTAGGCACCCTACCCTACCAAGGTATCGGTGATCTCTAACCGTGACCGGTTGTGTTCGGTTTGGCCGGAGGCGAAAGTCAAGAGACAAGAAAGGACGGACAAGGGTCAATAAACCGGATTTCACTAATACCGTGCTTAAGCGCCCTAATTCACATTATTGCCAATTGCTCTAGTTTCAATGGTTAAGTTCGGCACGAAAGAATGAGTACGGACTTCACTAACTTACACTAACATATCTAATCCTAAAAACTTATACTGTGCATATATACACTTAGGTTAGAAACGAACATCTCCGACCCTCGCATTAATTCGTAATAACAGAACTTAAAACGCACCGTCTCCCTGCGGACGACCCGTACTCACCGCAGCTAGCTACACGCGACGTCGTCTTGATTGTGGTTAACTTTAGAACTTAAATGCGAAAGCACGTTATCAATCACCAAGGCAAGCGAGATTTGTTGGTAGGTACTCCAGTAGTTTCTCAGGGTGTTTTTGGGCTACACTCTGATATGACTTATTGCACTGTTAAAGGTCTGACGTTTACCACCGCCCTAGGCCCGATATGCGATACTCTTTGACGAACAGACCAGACTGTATGGAGATTGCCACAGACAGACTCAGTAGAAGTTCGGATGAGTTTGCTCGTCGGCCTTCTTATCGACAGATACCTGGGTAGCCTTACGTGCAGCTAGTACTGCTGACATGCTTGTGGTTAAACTCACTGCCAGTACACTGTTGAGTTTTTAGAGTCCCACATAGAGGGTTTCCCTGCTTCGGGCGAAACGATGTAGAGGTTGTATGGTTTTACGACAGGTGTTGTTAGGAAATAGAATGGTGTTGTAAGTTAAGGTTTTCTTTCCTCATTTTCTTTGCCCGATATTTTCCATTTGAACTTCGTCCAAACCTATTCTTGTTTCTCGGAAACCAAAGCCTGATGTAGATGTCGTATGGTTTTACTTACTTGCTTTAGTATTTCCTAACAATACTATTGGGCTTTGGTTTATGCCGGATCCTAGTATTTGATTATTGGATTAGTTTCGTCTCATTGTATTCTTGTTTCTCGGAATACGGATGCGGGTATGTATATACGGATGAAAGGGGCATTCTTGTAATTTGATCAAGATTGTTTCTTGAAGTGAGACACCTCAATTAGGGTTTTTTATTTTTGATTAAATCTTTAGTGAGGTGGAGGAAATGAGGTGGGATATTTTGTAGTATTTTAGTGAATATGAACATGGCTTCATATTGACTTTCTTGGACTCATATGAGATTTAAAGACTTAGATATTTTGTGATATTTGTATGAGATATTTTCATTTGCTTTAAAGTCTAAAAATGAGCCATTTTCATTCATCATTATCATATATCAGATACTTTACTCTCTCTCATTCTCCTCAAGCTCTCTTCTCACCTCTCAAACCCTAATTGTCTCATGAGTTGAGAATCCTAGGGTTTGTGAGACAACTAGATCCCTGATCACTCTCTACACACTATAGGCTACTTATTTTAGTACACAAAGTGACCTAGTTACCTCATCTTGGAGGTGAAAGCTCAAGGTAGAAACTCTCGGGTGGATCTTCTTCGACTTGGAGAAACCGATGAGGGGGCGCAATCCATTCTCACTTCGAGGAGCTCACGACGAGGAGAAGGACAGCGAGGAGAAGAAGGACTTCTAACTTGAGGTATAATATTCTCACATAGTAGGTAAACCTCCGAGTTAGTTTGTTAGTTAGGGTTTAGTATCAATTCTGGAGTTTATTCGATGTTACGAAGCACTTAAAAATCGTTTTTTCAAACTCCGCCTCCCCGCGAACACGTGGGGTGCGTGGCATCGATATACATTAAAGTCCCACTGGCGGAAAAAAAAACGGTATGTCCACAAGCAAAACGGGCATGGATGAAAACCGGAATGGGCTCCCTGAGTAAAAACAGCAGGACTGCCGGCGAGTTTGTGAAAACCCGAATGGATGCAAACTCATGAAAAGAGACAAAATACACTCGCAAAGTCCTCCCGACCTTGTGAGGAGAAAATCCCTGTGTGAGATCCTTACGACTCACAAAGGAGTAACACACTTAGGAATCCTCATGATTCCCAAGGAGAACATACACCTGCGAGATCCTCTCGACTCATAGGGAGAAAATGCTTCTATAAGACCCTTACGGCTCATAAAATTGAAAAGCCTTAGGTGATAGGAACATAAACCTGTCTCCTGAGCCATCGCTCCCAACGGGAAACGGCAAATGATGAGTCGCTCCTGGCATTGCTTCAGAGTTAGCGGTGCTGATGCCGAACAAAAACTCAAATCCTAAGTCTTCCCAGGGCAAATGATGAGTCACTCCTGGCACTACGCTTCAGTGTTAGTGGTGCAGATGCCGACCAAAAACTCAAATCCCAAGTCTTTCCAGGACAAATGATGAGTCGCTCCTGGCACTACGCTTCAGTGTTAGCGATGCTGATGCCGGCCCAAAAACTAAATCCTAAGTTCTCCCGAGGCAAATGATGAGTTGCTCCTGGCATTATTCCAGTGCAACAATGCTGATATTAAACAAAACCCAAATTCCAAGTTCTTCTCAAATTCAAAAGTCCCGCCAAATAAGGCAGAAATCAAACAGATCAAATTAATGTCCCACCCGGTAGCGCTTCCAAGCTCAAAAGTCCCGCGGGATAGGAAAGGAACTCCCAAAATAAATCAAATCAAACAATTCAACCCTGATACCGTAGAAAGCGGAGCAAGTCAACTTCAACCCCGACACCACAGAAAACGGGAGCAAGTCAAATCAAATCCTGACACCGCATAAAATGGAGCAAGTCAAATCAAATCCCGACACCGAAGAAAACGGAGCAAGTCAAATCAAACCCCGACCCCTTAAGAAGTGGAGCAAGGCACCGACCGTCTAAGTCATTAAAAGGGCAGCACCAACCGTCCAAGTCGCTAAAATGGCAGCACCGACCGTCCAAATCGCTAAAAGAACAGCACCGACCGTCCAAGTCACAAAAAGGGCAGCACCGACTGTCCACGTCGCTAAAATGGCAGAACCGACCATCCACGTCGCTAAAATGGCAGCACCGACCGTCCATGTCGCAAAAAGGGCAGTATCGACCGTCCAAGTCGCAAAAAGGGCAACACCGACTGTCCAAATCGTTAAAAAGGCAGCACCGACCGTCCAAGTCTCTAAAAGGGTAGCACCGACCGTCAAAGTCACTAAAAGGGCAGCACTAATCATCCAAGTCACAAAAAGGATAGAACCGACCGTCCACGTCGCAAAAAGGGTAGCACCGACCGTCCAAGTCACAAAAAGGGCAGCACCGACCGTCCAAGTCGCTAAAAGGGCAGCACCGACCATCCAAATCACAAAAAGGGAAGAAACGACCGTCCACATCGCAAAAAGGGAAGAATCGACCGTCCAAGTCGCAAAAAGGGCAGCACCGACCGTCCATGTCGCTAAAAGGGCGGTACTGACCATCCAAGTCACTAAAAGGGCAGCACCGACCGTCCACGTCGTTAAAATGGCAAAACCAACTGTCCACGTCGGTAAAATGGCACCACCGACCGTCCATGTCGCAAAAAGGGTATCACCGACCGTCCACGTCGCAAAAAGGACATCATCGACCTCTACGTTGTCAAAAAGGGAACCAAATCAAGTCAACCTCCACGCGAAAGAAGATCCATCAATTTCATGCACACTACCTACATATGTGGTGTGCATTTATTGATGGGGGCACTTTGTTGGGGTCCAAAATTACACCCCAGCTGACCATTTCAAAACCAAAGCCAACCCTAAGTCAAGTGGGCCCGAGCCCAAGCTCAAGTCAAGACCAAGTATGGAAGGGGCCGGCTCTATGCCAAAAAGGAGGCCATAAATTAGTCTAAATGTAATTTTTAGAAATAAATATATGTAGAGTGGGCAGAAAGCCAAAATTTTGTAAACCCCGTGGCTTATGTGCAAAAAAAAAATAAGCACATAAGATATGGAGTGGCACAAGTGCCATTTAGCAAAGCCCAAGGGGCTATATGAAAAGTGTGTAGCCTATAAAGGCAACATGATCAAAAAATCAATGATAATTTTTCTCTCTAAAAAAAAAGGGTATGTGCCTCCTTCTTCCTCAAGGTTATAAAACCTTCTTCTCATTTTTGAATTAAATCAAGAGTTTAACTCTTCCTTTTCCAAAAATAAACAGTTTTTCACCATCAAACCCTTGAAGGGGAACTCAAATCTTCCATCAGATTTCAGAAGAGGGAGATTTTTAAATCTCACCCCCCTTTTTCTCCAAGATCCGGTCAACAGAAGAAGAGGAAAAAGGAGACCCACCTCCAAAAATCCCACTTTGGGGAAGATCCAGGGCCAAAAGAGAGAAGATAGGGGTCCCCTTTAGTCATTTCTAAAGATTTCTAGGAGTTTAACTCCGTTCAAGATATATTGGAGTTTAACTCCATAAACAAAACCCTTTTTGGAGTTTAACTCCAAATCTATACATAATCCCTTGGGAGTTCAACTCCCAGCCCATGAGCTAATCCCCTTTTCCGCTGGTGTTTCCAGCGGTCGCGTGCCGTGCATATGACCCACGGGCGCCTAGTGGTCGCGTGCCACGCACGTGACTTGCAGGTGCCAGGAGGTTACGTGCAGGACACGTAACCGGCGGGCGCTCAGCGCCCACGTGCGCCTCACGGGATCCGCGGGCGCTCAGCGGTCGCGTGCAGGGCACGTGACCCATGGGCGCCCAGCGTCCAGCGGTCGCGTGCTGCGCACGTGACCCAGTGGCGCCCAGCAGTCGCGTGCAGGGTGTTAGTGATATACGCCCTAGAGGACATTATTGTATCATACTGGATTGTATATTACTTAATGGGAGCTTGGGATATACAAGGATATAGTAACAGTCTTGCTCGAAATGGTAGTATGCTATATGGTTTGTTTCTACCTCAATATGTGCATGTGTTTTCTTAGCATATCGTTTATACATATTGGTAAAGCCTTTAGGATCTTTGCTTGATTACCAGCGTTGTGATGGCAGTCACACTAGTGGGGGCTGGGTAGTCTATAAGCACATCCTATATAGGTCCCTAGTCGTAGGATTATCAAAACGGGGCATCGATACTCCATAGTAGACTAGTGTATACGCTTCTCATCCCAGCAGGGGAGATGGTCTATCCCACAGCCATCAGTACGTCGTACTGGAGATAGTATGCAGGTGCTCATTAGGTTATGAGTACACTGGACATGAATCGTCGGGAACTGTTGGTGGGTATTATACCTGTCGTCGGGTAGCAGTTCCCAGGTGACATGAGTACAGCTTAGTCCGTCAACTTGACACTGATGCTTCGCCTCAAGTGTGTTCCCACTGTACTTTGATTACTACCCTTCCACGGCTCAAAGAAGTCATGCAAACTGGTAGTAGTTAGGTGTAGTCCCGAAGCACTTGGAGGCAGCGGCGGTTAGATAGGATTCGTCTCTTCCGGTATTCGGGGTTGATATCGCACTGTGTTCGGAAGGCCATTACACAAAGTCCTTAGCCAAGGCAAGCGATATTTACTGGTGGTACTCCAGTAGTTTCTCAGGGTGTTTTGAGCTACTCTCTGACACGACTTATTGCGCTATTAGTGGTCTGAAGATTACCGCCCCCTTGGCCCGATATGCGATACTCTTAGACGAACAGACCGGACTTTACAGAGAGTGTCACATTCAGGCTCAGTAGGAGTTTAGATGAGTTAGCTCATCGGCCTTCTTATCGACATATACCTGAGGACCGTTACGTGCAACTAGTACCGCTTGCGGCCTGTGGTTAAACCCACTACCAGTATAGTGTCGAGTCTTTAGAGTCCTACATAGAGACTTTCCCTGCACCGGGCAAAAGTTGTAGAGGCCGTATAGTTTTACGGCAGGACTTCGATCACGTACATGCACTTATGCCCGTATGATGTCGGGCGGATAAAACTAGTGGGCTTTGGTTTAAGCCGGATCCTAGTATTATATTGATGGATCAGTTTCGTCTCTTTGTATTCGTATTCTTCGGAATACGGATGCGAGTATGTATATACGGATCAGGGGCATTCTCGTAATTCTTGCGGGAAAGCTTCTAGAAGGGACACCTCATTTAGGGTTTATTTCTTTTATGGATTAAACATAATGAGGTGGAGAAATGAGATAGAGATATTTTCTATGGATGGCTATGAGTCTCCACTTGACAAAATAGATATTTTTGAATCATGATTAATTGTTGTGAGATATTTATCTCAACAATAATTCATTTGGTTCAACTATTCATCACAAATTAAAACTCAAGTTTCATCCAAGCTCTCTTCTCCTCTCTCATTTTCTTCAAGTCTCCTTCTTCTTCCTCATAACCCATAAAGTCTCATGAGTTGAGAAACCTTGGGTTCCAAGAGACAAAGCACTCTATCTTTTCACTCTACACTCTCTAGGACTTCTAGTTTAGCGAACTAGAAGCCGTAGTTACCTCGGATTTGAGGTAGGAGCTCGGACTATAGACTCTCGGGTGGATCGTCTTTGACTCGAGGCGGCCGTCGAGGTTGCTACGATCCGTTACGATCTTTGGAGCCGACGACGAGTGGAGGACATCGATAAAGACCCGAAGGACTTAAATCGTGAGGTATAACTTCGTATCCGAGTAGTTAAACCTCATGTAGTTTGCTAGCTATGGTTTATGTTCGATCCTTGGTTCTAGTCGGTGTTGCGAAGCCCGTAAAAATCATTTTTTGCACTTTCCGCCTCCCCGCGAACATGTGGGGTACGCGACATCGACTTACATAGGGCACATGACCCGTGGGCACCCAGCGCCCACGTGCCAGGCATGCATCTTTTAAGACGCTCGCCACCCCTCATTTTCTATGCACTTCACACCCAAAACACGTCCCCCATTGGAAAAATTTCCTAACGGGGCGCTACCCCACACCCCGCAAGGGGACTGCTATCCCCTTTGACCCCCAGCCCGCTATTCGAGTAGCGAGACCCCCGTAAACTCTGCGAGGCCCCCGATATATCCAAAACCCCTCAAGAAACATATACGCACACTGAACATTGAGTTCACATGACCAGTTCGACCCGTCAATCGGAGGTTCCCTCACTCCAAAAGCGAGGGGTAATTAACGGCAGCTTAGTCTGCGACTGTCGGAGATTCGGATCCCCACAATCAATAAACCCCTGCCTACCCTAGGCAGGGGGAATCTGTAGTATGCTTGACAAGCGACGTGTATTCCCATCTCAACGGGGTGACGAAAAACACCCTACAGCATTATTATTTTATCCTACTATTTATTATACATGTGAAGAACTTTCTGTTGACAAGTCAACACCTAAGTCCGAACTCTTTGACTTGTCAAATGATTTAATCGAGTAATCCGAGTATCATAACTTCCCTTCCGATGAGATTATCATTCGGAATATCGATGAAAGTTTTGAAGACATTTTTGCCGAAGAACTCGCATTCCTAGAAGACATGGGAGTTGTGATGAATCAACCCCTACCCAGAGAAGTTGAACCATCACCCCTTCTTCTTATCAAAAATAAGAATGTGAGTATTGCACCACCACTGTTTCGTCTCTACCAACCGAGACGTAAACCCGATCGATTACGCCTCTTATCTCCCCACTTCTTCATATCTATGATCTTCCACCAACCATGTTGTTACATTAATAAAATATTTGAATGGTTGGTGTTGGCTTTTGGCCTCTGTAAAGCTTTGCATAGACTAATAACCTTACCCCCCCTTTATAATGCTTAAAACTGTTTTACTCAAGTTTGGGGGGAGGGAGAAAATTATTTTGGCTCTTGAAAGAAAAAAGAAATTTTTTAAAATTGTGAGCCAAAAATAAGTTTGGGGGAGGATTCACTGTCATTAATTCTTGTCCCCTTTACTAACTTTTCCTCCCAAGTCTACAGGTTTTTTAGCTTAACAGATGACATCAGTGGGGACACTGCTGCAAATAGGTTTGGGGGAGATTTGTACTTATTCACACATCATTTATTTTGTATTATACTAAATAATAGCGCAAAAATTTTAAATTTTTTTGATAATGAAACTTAGAAAGTGAAAAATACATATGATAGAAAGGAAAAATTTAAGAAAAACAAGAAAATTAAATGTTTTATAACAAAGTTAGTAATAGGTAGTCATAAGCTGTTGTCCCAAGGGTTAATAAGATGAAGGAAATCACTAATCTGAGGATAGAAATAAGTCTGAAAAATAGTCCCTATTCTTGAGTCCAAATATATGAACGTTGATATTCTACTATACGCACTTGCACACATCTTGAAACTTGGAATAGTAGAGGATACCTTGATATGCTCTTGTCTAAAATCCTTAATGTGAAGGAAAAAAGTATATAAATCAACAAAATATAAAAAAAAATGGTGAAGAAAAATGAACACTGGTTTGTAATTACTTAAGGCAGGATAAAAAAAAATAGCGTGGGTGCCTTATCACCTAGTGCCTTAAACCAACTGGTTTGGGAGCCACTGCTAAGCCTTGGGTGTTGCAAGACTAGGATATTGCTAATTACGCCTAAAAGAGTGAGCACATTTGGTAATCGGTTGGTTAGTACATCAAGAAATATTAATGGTCGCATGAAGAATGTGTGAGCAATTCCATCTGAAATACTAAGGAAGATGGACAAGAGTATGATAGCTTGAATTGAATTCTCTAAGTATAGAGATATCTTTTACACACACGTAGGGGTATATAATCTATATTTGGAATAAAGGTAGGGAGGAAGACTAAAGGCGGTGTTTTATTGAGCGATAATATGATTTCTGATATCTTTTCATGACTATTAAGATAGGGCTCATGGCTACTAAAAAACTAGTGTAGTTTTAAACTCTTATTTTCAAGTTCTTTCTTTTATATGTTCTTTATTTTTGTATGTAACTTTCATCATCTTTCTTTTATTATGGGATTTTGTGGGTGTAATCCGCTGAAAACCCTCAGGAGACAACACTCCTCCTATCAGGGACACCTAGAGGTTTTAAGGTTTATTGCACATGCTAAGTGCAATAGTGTTGCCTACGAAAGTGTGCTGGGTTTTTTCTTTTTCTTTTTATTTTTTCTCATTAATAATTAGTTTGCTCGGAACGATCAAAGTTAAGTTTGGGGGTATTTGATTAGTCTAAAATATTGCAAATTTGAATGAATATTTTCCCCACTATTGTTAAGTACTAAAAGGTGTTTATTGTAATTATAGAACATATGAGGGTTTATTTATAAAAAGTTTATTATCATATGTTTCTACATTATAATTAACATAATGAGGGAAAATACATGCATATAATATTTATATGAAATATTGTAATTAAAATATGCATATCATATCAAATATTTCTAATCAATATTCTTAAGATTTAATATCATATAAAATGGTTAGGATAATATCTAAAAAATACCAAATACTACTAACACATTGATTTGAGATATTGTGCAGATTAGCTCAAGTCTGGAATCCAAGAAATCCGAATTAAATCGGGATGTCGGAATCAAATCTGCCAAAATATTGAAGCAAATCATGAAATCTAGCAACGGCAGAGACTCAGTTCATTATTCTCAGAATATAGACATCTAGAGGATCTCCACATGACAATACAAAACACCAGAAAAAATCCCAAAGGCTGATTCTACTACATTGCGGCTGTTGGACGGCCAAACTAGGGTATTTGCAACAGATCCGAGGCATATTTGGAGCCTTAGGATGGGAGATTTTGGGGATATGATTTTAACAGCATATATTATTATATGGAATCTAGGGTTTCTAGTTTCTGTGACTATATAAGGGACCGAAAGCTTCACATTAAAAATCATCACCGAAGAGATCAAGAGATCCAAGAGATCCACGCATCCAAGTGATCATCATCTACTCATCTACCTCCAACAAGAGAGAGATCTAGAGCAAACTAGGGTTCTTGTAATCTACTTTCTAAGGAGCAAAATTGTAAATGCAATAGTTGATTAATAAAGGTAGTGTTTTTATTGTTCTTTTTGCAATTACTTTTCGCACTTACTTTCTGCATCTTAACTATGTTTTCACTCTTCTTCATCATTTCTTCTATTTTAAACATGAGCGAGTAATTCCTAACTTACTAGGGTTCGTAAGATAGGGTAGAACAATGAATGATAAAATCTTTTAACCTCTTTTATACATTTTAGAGTTTATAAATTTTAGCAAAATAGATGTTAACATTCTTATCGAGCGCGCTACCAATTTATTGATAGTCACGACCACGGTTTGAGATCGGTTTAACACTTGTTTTGTTAGGGGCTAGACATGAATAGAGATCAATGCAAGGACAAGAGTTAGTAGTAGGGAAACCCTGGTTTCTTCCAAGAAACCCTAATCTACATTCATCACTATCGATCTAGTTTTAAACTATTAAAAGATAAAAGGAGTCACTTTTAATTATTCATCTATTATTACTAAGTTTTATGAACCATACGAGCCTTTTTTTTATAAATCTTATATCCGTAACGACAAACAATCGCCCTTCTTTAATCAACTCGTCTAAAACAAGAAAAGAGTTCACGTTTCTCTGCGAACGACCCGTACTCATCGCGGCTAGTTACTAGCGACACCGTCTTGATTGCGGTTACTTTACGAACATACTCTTTAGCAAGATCAATCAACTGCTATCTGACGATAGGTATAATACCATCTAGGAGTTCTCAGTGAGTCCATTTAGTCAACTCACACTCCAATGAGCGTATGTATACAATCCTCGGTGTCAAATACCAATAGCTGTGGGATCAGTTATCGCCCTCCAACCGGGTCAGGAAACATAAACACTAGTCTAAACTGGAGTACTGATACCCAGTCTCGATACTCCTACGACTATGGACATTTAAGAATATGCTTATGGACTACCCAGACCCCACCAGTATAATCCCTGTTCCCGCAAAAAAAAATTTGGCTCAGAACTTGCTGTTCCCTTATAAAAATAAAGGGAAACCTCCACGTGTTAAACACGTGCACCCACATGCAAAGCATGTAAGTACCTCCTCAGATAGGATTAAATCCTTGAGCGCCTCATGTGTTTCCCACGTGAGCGCTAGCGCCAGCCTTTGTTAAGATTAAATTCTATAGTGGGGCCTCACGTGGAACACGCGTGAGCGCCGGCGTGCAAACCATATGAGTGACTATTTATAAAAGAATTAGATTCTTAGGCAGCACCCACGTACATAGCACGTGAGCGTCATCGCCCAAATTAAAGAGGGTGGAATTAAATTCTACATGAGGAATATTTACCTAAAATCTGGGATATTTTCTGTTAAACAAAGCCGTTGGATCAAAAATCCAATGGTGATAATAAATTGTCAAATGTTAGAATTGAATTCTATTAGGAAAAAATATATCCCCTGATCTTTCTAAATAAGAAAGATATTCTCTGTTGGATCAAAAATCCAATGTTAGAATTAAATTCTATGTGGAAAATATTTTCCTGATCTTTCTCAAAGTAGAAAGTTCTCTGTTAAACAGAGGACCCTTGGATCAAAAATCCAACAGTGATTATAAAATCACTCATCGATCATCTGATAGAATAAAATTCTATTTTAGGAAAATATTTTCCTAATTTTATTAAAACAAACAAGAAATCTTCACTGTTAAACAGACAACCTTTAGATTAAAAATCAAACGGTGAATAAAATTCACCGGTTGATCTAAAAGATCAATTGGATTGATTATAAAATCAATCATGATCTCAATGAAAGATTTTCGCAACAAATTGATTATTTTCCTTCTCCTATAAATAGGAACAAAGAGATGAAAAGAGGGGGAGGACGGGATATAAAAAAAGGAGGAGACCCCCCATAAGCTTCAATAAAAAATACAAAAAGCTCTCCAAAACGTTCCAAAACAACAGAGAATTTAATTCTCAATAAAGAAGAAAGATCTTCCTCCTCAAAACCCTAGGTAAAAAAAAACAGAGATCAAAATATCTTATTTACCTATCTAAGGGTTTAATCCTTCTCAAAGACCTTAGTTCTTTCTCTGGATCTGAGATCCACAAGACAATTCTCCCACAAGTTGAGAATTTAATTCTCATCAGGAAAATCTTGTTCTTGAGAATCAAAGATTTAGAGAAGAACAAGGTTGAACAGAAAGAAGATGGAGTCCATAATACTCCAGGAACTTAGTTCCTTCAAATCAAAAACTTAGTTCTTTAAGATCCGATCCAAGATCCTCAAAATAGTGATCTTGATGATCGTTAATGGTCAAAATGCCATTAACAGAGGTTTAACCTCTCTAAAAGCATGAACATTAAGAACATGGAGTCCATAATACTTCAGTAACTTAGTTCCCTCACAAAATAAGAACTTAGTTCTTAAAGAATCTGATCCCGGTTCCTCAAAATAGTGATATTGGTGATCGTTAATGGTCAAAATGCCATTAACGGAGATTTGAGTTCTCTAAAAATATCAACAGAGATTAAATCTCCAAAAAGACTTCAGCGCCTTACGTGAAGAGCACGTGAACACCCAAGGCCAAGTTAGATAGCGCCTCACGTGAAACACACGTGAGCTCCGGAAAAAGTTAGTACTTGGCACTATTGGAGCGACTCTCGTGAAACACATGTGAGCACCACAAAAGACTAGTGCTTAGCACTATTATAGCGCCTCACGAGATATTCACGTGAGCGCTATATGCAGTTGAGTGCTTAGCACTGATGGGTGTTACAGAAACCCAATCTTAGCCCAAATTGGCTAACCTTATATTCATGATATCCAAACTGATCTTAGTCTCAAACAAGACATATGATTCTTAGATGATCCAACACGATCTTTTCCCTCAAATACGGAATTTGATTCAAGGGCACATCTCTTCACACCTCTAATATATATCATTATAATCTCTCAAAGTCTTCAGAGAGGTGGCGGGTCCCGACAACCAACAACTCCTTTCTCATCCCAACTTGATATAAAATTTCATTAAGACAGGGAATGATACATCCCGCATTGATGCACTTCCAAATTGATGTGCACACCTAAAATCAGATCACACCCCAAATTGGGCGCATTCCATGTCACCATCGTTCACACTGCCATGTAACAAATACACGTGCACGCAAGACGAATAACGGACCGAAACATCCCTAAACTAGTGCGTCGTCCCAAACACGGCGATAATGGACCGAAATGTCCTTAAACTAATATTCGCCACCAAACACGGCGATAATGGACCGTGATGTCCTTAAACTAATATGATTGAGCCTATATGCTCATTTGTTTCTAAGTTGATCTTAGTCTCAAATATGACTAACGATTCTTAGATCAAACACAAATTTCATATGAACCAGTGGACCTCATTTATATGAGATCTGTGTCATAAGTTCATTCCCGTTGGCAAACCAAGCTACCAACATGGACCCCGTCAAGCAAATCCTTGATCTAAACCCAAATCTAAAATATATGGATTTGGACTAATCCGCGTCCTACGGGTGACGACATAAACTAGTCTCCGTATAACAACTACGGGCAACCTTAACAAACAAAATAACACACGCTATGAAGCAACCTACTGGAGAAGGAGAAAGTGGTTATCACAACACGATAACGTAATTAACTGCAGGGGCTTGCGCCTGCAGGGAAGAGCGTCCCCACAATCAAAAACCCCTGACAAATGAGGGGGAATCTGATAAAGTCACGCTACAACAGTCACATCTATCCAAACCTCCGATATACGGTGCCATAAATCAATTTGGTATCTTCGGAGAGGTGGATGGATATGTTCCAAATAGCATCTGCCCCCAAATTCGGGCTAGACGTCCGAACGTCTCAGTCCGGTCTTTCGACGGTAAACAGATTCCGGCACGCCCGGTGGGACCCCTTCCTCTTTCCACTCCACACTTCGTGTGTCGTGTTTTTCCGCAATCAAATTATCACGATATATATATGTTTGTAGTTGCCCTTGGGTGATCGGATACTGAATCTTGGCGTTTCGTTTCTAACTAGAATTGCGTTTGCTTCCACTCACCTCAACTCAGGCTCTGTTACATCTGGTGGAGTCAAGTATGGACCACTTGCTGCCTCAAATCTCTGCAATCCGGCTCTTCATGAAATGAAGGGACTTCTCTTTGGGTCTATGCGCCCACCTTCCACCCTCGGTACCTCAACACCAAAAGAGGAAGCCCATAAGAAGTCTGTCTTCCACTGGCTGTCTCATCAAGCTTCTGCTTCGCCGACGGAATCGGTCTCCAAACAACTGGTACCTTTGAAAGGCCAAGGTCGACGCAGGGGGCAGAATACTCAAGCTCTCAAAGAAAACATGGGGCAGGCTCAGCAAAATCCTGAGGCTAATAAAATTCCGGTCACAAGACATCACCGACGTCGATATCGGCGTCAAATAAGACAAGCTGGGGGCAGTTCTCCGTATAGTTATGTTTCAACCCCGGTGGTGAATGCTGCTGTTCCAACCGGGAACAGTTTCGAACTGTTGCGAAGGGTTAGACAAAATTCTCCCACCGCAATATTGAAGAAATCTCCGCAGCCCAGGAAGATCTAACGAGAGCAGAAAATAGTTCGCTCTCCGAGAGATCTGTCATCATCTATATATAAGGTATGGATGTAGATGAAGGTCTCAGTCGTCAACCGTGGCTCTTCCCTTAAACGTTAGCTAAATTCTGACAAATCCCCTTTCAATTACAAGGAGACTCATCCCATGGCGGGTCCTGATATGATGGCTCCTCCCAAAACAGCTTCTCATAAAAAAGAGAGGTAGGATAAAGCTCAAGTGCCTGAAGAAAATTCCAAAGGAAAAGACTCCAAACGCCCCAAACCTGGGGGCATGGTAGTTCACACAGTCCATATGATGAACTCCAAAGATGAAGGTCGTGCTTTTACTAGTCACAGGCCGCATACTCGGTCTCTGACTAAAACTCAGCAGCAACATGAAAAGTTATGGGAGATGCTTGCTCAAGCAGCGGCACTTACTAGTCCACCGCCTAAGGCAAACCCCGAAGACGCGCCTGAAGAAAGGACAGAGCAGGAGTCGGATATTGATTTCCTGAAGCGCGCTCTCAGAAAGAGAGATGAAGAAGCGGCAGAGATGTCTGCTAAAATGAATCAGATGGCCCTTCTAATCCAGAACATGGCTGAAATGATAGGCCAATTGGAACCACTGACAGGTAAACCATCGGTAGTCGCTCTTAAAGAAAAGGGTGACATTTCAAATCCTCAGCAAGTCAAAACTTACTATGTCGGTGAGGCTGCAAATAGGTCAATCAGTCGACCATATCCGGCCTGATACGATCAAATACAGTACCCGCTAGAATATATACTTCTGATGTTCTACATATACAAAGGAACCGGGAATCCTCGCCAGCACATCGCGCGTTTTAAATCCATGTGCGGCGACACTGGAGGAAACGATATACTGCTCCTTCGACAGTTCATCAGCAGTCTGGCAGGCATTGCCTTCGAATGGTATGCAGAACTCCCAAATGACTCCGTGAACACCTTCGAAAAAATGGAGATGCTCTTCTATCAGAGATTCATTAGTGTAAATAAATACATTCTCGTAGCGGCGTTGGTCAACGAAAGGGTTGGACCGAATGAGATATGGGTTCGATATGTTATCCGATGACGAAATCTCTGCTCAAAATGTGAGCAACGCATCAATGAAGCTGCAGACGTAGGAATGTTCATAGCCACCCTTGACCCAAATTCAAAGGTGTTCCCATATATAGCCCTCTTCAAGCCGACGAACTTTCAAGAACTCATGGATAAAATAGCTCGATTGGATCAGATGGGTCAAGACTCTTACTCATCTGATTAAGATATATGAAAAGCGGAGGTAAGGCGGCGTTTGTCGCCAACGCTCAACCAAAAATTAGCGGCTCTGAAGCAACCTATCGCCAAAACAGCGACGGCGTGGGTACTCGCTCCCTCCCGAAATATACACAATGGGCATATTCCTCACTGGCGGAAGAATCTCTACGTGAGATGGTCCTTTCTTCTCAAAGAACGAAAAGGATATCAAGGGACCGACAAGTAGGTCCTGCAATCAACCGGAATAACCCACTTGAACCAAAAAACCATGGGAAGAAGGTGAAATCCATGTCCCACTCCGAATCATAAGATGAGGGGAAAAGCCCCCAAGTCAAGTTCATTCTTCCAAGAAAGAAGAAGACTCAGTAGAAAGAGTGACATGATATCTCGTTCCTTCGTATATGAAGAAGATGCCCCGTTAGTGTTAGAAAGCGATATTGATGAGTAGGGGGCAGGTGCTATGTAAAGAGACCGGTATTTCTTGTAGTGACGACCCGAAATTTAGTTCGTGACCGGCATTTAAATCACGCAACGTCTAAATGTGCAACGTAAATTAAGTAAGCCGAAACCCAGAAATCTAAACCTTTTTAAGAAATTAAAAGAGGTGAATTTTTGAAATAAAGGTATGATGAAATCAAAAGTTTTCTTAAATGCATAGATAATAAAACATGAAAATGCAAGTGGATTATACTAGTGGAAAAACATATTTCATCTTTTAAATATTTGGGCAGCACTCCCTTGTATATTTTGATCCAAAACCACATATACATAACAACAATAAAGGCATCCCCAAGCGGGAGCTAGCACTTCACCAATCAGCGAAATCATAACCACGCAAATCATAATATATGTATACGATGCCCAACGGCGAAGATCAACACAAAAGAGTAATGTAAATAAGCAAGACATCAAATCCTCCAATAGCGAACATATAATCCGTCGCTCTAAGTCTCGCAACACCCGTATTTCTAAGTCTTACTACTTATACAAATACTAGTTTCTGATTGATGGAGTTGACTAGATACAACAGGAATAATAATACAAGAGTGGCACGATCCAATATGTCTCACCTACCAAAGCAAATCACCCGAAAGCAAGGTGTGTGCCAGCGATACCACTACTGATCCATGCGGTCGAACCTGCAAGAACTGTGGCACAATGGGGGTGAGTTGCCAACTCGTGAGTAGAAAACATCAGCAGGTAGAAATCGAATAAAACAACAATTTCTAGGTCAACTATATCATAAAGGTAATACTATGATATCTAGGATGACCGTGTCTGCATATATGCCAACAATATAATCAATGCCTGTATGCATGTGGATATCATCCACGTGTCCATATATGACACAACAACATGAAAACATATGCATGTAAATATGAGGATATCAACCAACGTGTGTCCATCAATGACACATCAAAATCATGGAACTTGAGTGTCCAATATCGACACTCGAAACATCATGAAACCCGTATCCAGCATCGACACGTAAATCCTCATATATCGGGCTCCGTCGGTCCGGATCGGCCCACAGGCTCCTTCAGTTCGGATCGGCCCATATCATCTCACGACTCCGATCGGTATCCTTCGGATAACCGCCGAGTCCAAATGCTATCACTGGTAGGTATCGGTCCCTCTGTCAGGCTCATCGTCTAATGCACAACATACCTTTCTTGTCCCGGGGTACCATACCGGGTCCACCATGAATCCGCAAATGTATCATCCGTCTCCTCGAATCGGGTTTCACATACCAATCTCAGAACCGAGAAAACTCATGGTGGACGTCTCAAAATATCATATCAAGAGAAACCGGGTTTTTAAAAACAATACATAATTTCCTTTGAAATATAACTACGGTTCTCAAATCCAGAATCTCATGAAAACAGCATCTCAATGCGTATAATCATAAAGTATGATGTATGCAAACATAGAACAGAAATGTGGGCATATCAGTATATCATGCAACATAGAATAATGATGTGGCAATTCTACTGTGTAAGTGACATAGCAATTATCGATGATGAAGGTGTGTGAGACGGCAATCTGTATAAGTGTAACATACGCATCATCGATAATTGTATAGGTGTACTAGCACAGGTATATATAATGCAATGAGAATATCCTGAACGTAGCAGAAAGTAAATCGTGAGAGCAATGCTATAAGGTATACGTATCTATAACATATCTGAGTCGGTGAATCTATCAATCGGCATCTAGCCTCATAACATCACGTACGGTACAATCCATCGTACGGCATCCTCTAGTCAAGGGTATGGATCAATCATCAGGTAAAACTCATTACGTACGGTAATCTATCGTACGACGGCATTAAATAATTAGGGATCCTATCAACCTATATGACAATGAGGGTACGGACCTAATGTCTCGTACAACATATCACTCATTATTCACATCATTATACACACACACACACACACACACACACACACACACATACACACACACTTATATCTCAGGTCACATCCGTATCAATCTCATATCATGGGACCGACTAAGGTATCAATTATCTCATATCGACTCGTATCCGTATAACGACATATCAAACCAAGTCATCATATCTCATCGTATACTCTTTTCATCACATCAATATCTCACATCAAGTCATATTATAAATCTCATGTCGTATTTATCGATCTCATATCATGCTACTCTAAATCTCATACTTATTATCGTGCACTATATATATATATATAGTATATATATATATATATATATATATATATATATATATATATATATCGCGATTCACATTCACCTTTCATATCCTCATATATCAGTTCGAGACATCCTTATCAATCATATCATTTCATACTAAAACCTTTAATCACATCCGTGGGTTCCTAGTATAGGTTTCTCCGACTATATTCTATATATCGGTTTCTATTTTATAACTGCGGGTGTGCTATACGCCAACCACCTGACTTCCCCCGTAGATATAAATCTACTCATCTGCGGAACTCCTTGTTCAGCCGTAATCGATGTGCTTCGTCGTCTCGGAATCCACGCGAAGGTACCAACAATCAATACACAATCGCAATACCATTAAAATCAAGTCTGGAAAACTGAAACGGCACACGGTGCGCTCATAGGTTAGAACCTATAGCCTACGCATGCAAAAACAACCAAACAACCATTATCGTTGACTTACAAACATCCAACGACCCAATCAAATCTCAAATATCAAAACTAAGCATTCAAACATCGGAAAACTTTGCCCAAAACACTCACAACAGCTCCCCGATTTTAGCTCAGGTTAAATGGGACTAAACTAGTTAGTACAGGGGATAGGTTATAGGGATTAGGAGCTACAGGAAAAAACTCAACACCAGACACCTACAGAAATCCGGCGACATTGCCTAATTTCCTGATCTCGCAGGCCTATGTAGGAGGAAACAGGCTCGTATTTTGGTGGTGGCCTTTTGGTCGTGTATCTAGGTCACTGGACTTGCTAGATTTTCTTGAAAATACCCCAGATAGCTCCAGATACCCTGTAGGCTATCAAACACCACAAAACCGACACGGGGAAATTTCTAAGTTCGTATTTTGGTTTCTATTCCGTGTTCTAGGCCAAAGAATCCACACTATGGTCTTGTAAATAGACCCTACACATCACCACAACACAATTCATACCCTAAACCCCATCTAGGGAATTTCTAAGATCACAATCCACACTTGTTTAACTCTAAACTACATCTAGGATATACTAAACATAATTACTTAACTAAAGATAGGAAATATACCTCATTTGGCAACTCAAGAATTTTCTTGAATTGCTCAAAGTTTTCAAAATCCAACTTTGAAAGGTCCAAAGTGATGAGGATGAGGTGGGGATCATTTTTAATGAAGGGAGTATAGGGTATTAGTGAAGGAATTGAGATGATACATGGAGGTGAAGGTGGAGGGACTAAGAGGATGATGAGGTTGAAGAAAACAAATGGAAGGGAAATGAAGGGGCAGCCCTCTCTCTCTCTCATATCCTCACTCTCTTTCTTATTCTCACCCCCTCACAAGCCCATGCCTCACTCTCTCTCCAATAATTCTCTTTCTCACCTTTTCCCTTTTTCTTTTTAAAACCAACTATCAACAAATACCAATGAAACTACAAACAAATGCAACATATCATGGTGCACTAGACATGGAAAAATATAGAAACACGGATTTGGCCTAATTGCGATTAGTAGTGCACTAATCAATTTTTTATTTAAACTGCATATAATTAATTATAAAAATGCCAAATTCAATAAATATATTTTTAAATGAATAAATCATTTTAATCTCCAATTATTTCATAAATATTGGTATATATTTATACCATTTTATGAAAACCCCAAATTCGCAAATCGACTAGTTTTCGCGAAATATATTATTTTAATATTAAATTCCAAAAATAATATTTTATATTTTCTAAAATGTTGCAATCTTACCCCCTTAAATAAAATCAGTCCCCGAATTTAAATTTAAACCCCCAAATACTAAAACAATTCAATAATCAGCTCAAATCAACGGAGCTCCGAAATCACGGAAGATATAAAAATACCACAGCGCATCAAGTGCGCATGAAAACGAGTATAAAACTCAAGGTCGAACTCCGTCAAGCGTCACGCAATTATCGGAGTTACAATGGAGATATAGATCTCGAAATCCACTACTGAAATCCAATATACTATTGCCAAAATCATAATACGTATATAGTACCCATCCCTTTAAATTTCGTCAAAAAAATTGGATAAAACACATGCAAATCTTTTCCGAATCGCCGTGTGATGCGTTGCTCACGGCACAAGTGACGGACGCTCATTTGTAAAGTAATAAATATATACTTATATATGTTTGTTCAATTTATACGTCCTGCCTTTTTGAAATATCTCAGAAGGTTCTCTTATAAATTTTCGTGTCACTCGCGGACACGTAGGAAATAGCGAGACCATAGCTCCTTTTTGAAAACCTTTGATAACTTTTGATGCATGCAAAAGTACTCAGGCACTGTCCTCAGACCAGTCCTGCTCGGCTACTATATAATATAGAATCTATCATCAAAAAAGCGATACTCATTAATAAAATTAGCCTCAAAAGGCGTATCCAACATCACATGCGTCTGGTGCGCACAGAAAACCAAATCCAATACAAGTGCCACAATATGCATAAAAGCAAAACTAAGTGCAACAGGTGTGCACGAAAACATATGTCCAGTGCAACGGATGTACACGACAACAATATCAAGTGCATCTATAGTGCATGAAAATCTCAACCTAGTGCAACTAACATGCACGAATAAAAATCCCAATCGAGTGCATCCGGTGTGCACAAAATCACATATCATATCATGCGCTCAACATAGGCGAAAATCCAAATCAAGTGCATCTGTCATGCATGAATAAAATCTAAATCAAGTGCATCCGACATGCACGAATAAAATCTAAATCAAGAGCATTCGGTGCGCACAAAATCCCACACCATCCGCCCAATATGCGCAAAAATCCAACCCAAGCGCGTCAAGTCCGTATAAATGCCCAGTGCAGTAAAGCGCACGAAAACAAGCGTCAAGTGCAAACGCGCACAAAAACATAAATCTGGTGAAACAAATGCTCAAGACATAAATCGGATGCAACTAATGTACGGAGTATATATCTAGTGCAACCAATGCACGAAGTATATATCTAGTGCAACCAATGCACGAAATACCAATCTGATGCAATCAATGCACAAAATATAAATCTAGTGCAACAAATGCATAAATACAAATCGGGTGCAACAAATGCACGAAATACGAATCTGGTGCAACAAATGCACGGAGTATAAATCTAGTGTAACAAATGCACGGAAACTTATCAATAACTCAAATGCGTATAAAAAAACACCGAGTGTACCAAGGTGTATAAAATCATATGCGTGTGCAACTGCGTGCACAAAACACGTATCAATTCACTGCAAACACATGTGAGCTATACCGAGTGCAAAAATCAGATCGAGTGCATACACAAAATCAAATCAACCGTATGAAATCCACGAAATCATAATCACGTGCTACCAAGGCACAAAATCGACACCAAGTGCAATAGATATGCACAAATCACAAACCAACACAATGGTGTATAAAGCATATATCAAGTGCAAAAACTATGCACAATATATAAATACCCAGTAGGAGCAGACATGGTGTACGAAAACAATATCATGAAACTCAATCATCAAAAATCAAATCCAAGCGATATAAGCGTGATACTCGGATCACAAACGCAAATCGCAACAAATGACATGGAGATACACCTCCTACAATGTCGAAAAAATATCGGCGCGCCCAAAACTGGCAGAGCAAGAACATCCACTTGCCTCCTGCTCACGGTCTGACGTCCTCTGTCTCCAAGTCCTCATTTCTCTGTGGATTACCAATCTCGCAATCCATCGGCTCGTCGGCCCGGTCAGATGTACTAACGGAAATGATTCCGCCCTGGCACTCCTCTAGTCATTTCTCTGCCAATTAGTATGACCACTCGTAAAGCAGCACGTCACTGGCGTCAGCCCCTGGCCCTCTGGATACTCGTGACACAACTGATCCTCGGTGCAAATCTTATCGCAGCAGTGTCCTGCAAGGCACCTGCTCAAGGTCTCTTCCGATCTCGCCTATGCTGAACTGTACGGAGGCTGGTGCTCTTGCATAATCTTTTCTCGTTTTCTGGACATTTGCGTTCTCAGCACAGTATTTCCTTGGGAATTGGCTGTATCCCAACGCCTCTATATACATATCCGATCTCTAATCTCAATGGGGAGTAACAACAGCTCGTTAACATCTCGCACGAACGCTTGTTCCATTCGTCTTTATTATCATCCACTTTGACGCCACGTCATGCTATCTGCGTACTGCAATTGTTCTCGGCTGCGGTCAATCCAGAGTCTCTCATACGGACTCGAAATTACGAACTCGGTATATTCATCACTCTGTAGAAGATATCTAGACGAACACGTCCTCGGGAACTCGTCCCAACTATCGGAGGAATATACTTTATTCATCCGCTCTCGATCAACTCACAACGCATCTGGGTGAGGTCCTCTATCCGAAGCTGGTCCACTTACTGATCTTCTATCAGAGCATCCATCGAACAACGTCCTCTTTTGATCGATCTACTCTAGATCTGACCAAGATTCTCCACACTGGAAATCTTCAACTCAACTGAGTCTACGTCGGCACATCAAATCAAACGAATTATCTCAGTCGCTTAACTCAACTCAAGATAAACCAGCTATCTTCTGTCGCATTTCTGCCTGAAAGCTCCAGCAATCTCAGCTCATAAACTCTAGGAGCGACATCCCCTCAATCTCCGCAACAGCTGGGTCATCCGTCTGCACGGTAGACAACATCACGATCTCTGAGGTAGGCTGTACATCAACAGTCCTCTCACAACTGGCAGTTGTTAGTTATATGTATGCCCTAGAGGCCATTACTGTACATACGATGTATATTGTAGTGGATGCTTGGACATATATATATAGGACTTTCTTGCTTGACATGATAGTATGCTATCTGGTTGCTCTTTATCTTAACATGTACGCTGATTGTCTCTATGTTACATATTGATAAAGCCCTTAGGATGAGTACTTGACTACCAAGACTATGATGCAGATCATACTAGTGGGGACAGAGTAGTCGTTAAGTATATCCTTTAAATGTTCCTAGTCGAGGGTGTATCGAGAAAGGGCATCGATATATCAGAGTAGACTAGCGTATAGCTTCTCGACCCATGTAGATGGGTGATGGATGATCCCATATCCATTAGTGTTTGACATCAGAGACAGTATACGGGTGCTCAGTGGAGACTGGGTATACTGGACGGACTCGCCGAGAACTCCCAGGTATTATACCTAACGTCAGATGGCAGTTCTCTGGTGACACTGGTACAGGTTAGTCTATAGACCCGAGATCGTCATAGAGTCTTGTGTGATTCCCACTGTGCTTTGATTTCCACCTTAGCACGTTCAAGAGAAAGTGCAAAACGGTGGCTTTTGGGTACAGTCCCGAGTCACATGGAGGCAATGAGCGATAGGAGGGGATTCGTCTCTCCCGGTATTGGGAGTTGATGTTGCGCTGTGCTAGATTGGCTATAACAGGAAGTCCTTGGCCAAGGCTGCTTCAGAGATATACTGGTAAGTGTTATCAGTAGTTTCTCGACCCGTTATGAGCCTCATATCGACACGACTTATCGAGTTAATGGGGTCTGACGTTTACCACCCCTAGACGAGATATACGGCATATCAGACGAAGAGACCGGACTGTACGGTAGTGTTACTGATTGGATTTGCAGGAGTGTGAGCAGGCTTCCTTATTGATCTTCTGATCGCTCAATACCCGGGTGGCTATTACGTTTAGCAGACCGCTTGCGGCTTGTGGGTGTTTGATATGATTATCACCTACTGCCGGCGTATTGACGAGTCTTTAGAGTCCTACACAGGGGTTTCCTGGCTCAAGCGAAACGGAGTAGGAGCACATATGTGATATGTGCGGGACCGAGATTAATACGATATAAGATACCGTATTCTAAACTCGCGATATAAGATATCGGTCGGTTATATATGATATAGCCGGGTTATCGGATAATGTTGATTCAATAAGTTGATTCATATGATATTAGTCGGTTATAGGTGATATAGCCGGATTATTAAATCAAGAGTTGATTTGATAATCTAATGTATAATTATATATTTGATATATTACATTACATTAACTAGTATTAGCTTACTTATGATTTCTTTTCTCACTTTGGATACATTGATATATATGTGATATATGTTAAATGTATCAAGCAAGGTTACAAATGCAACTAGGGTTAATGAGGGTTAAACCATGCTAGGGTTAAGATTAGGGTTTATAATTTATCATTAAGTAATTCAAATATTGTGGATATTTGTCATGGATGATATTTTTTGAAAGCTTGTAGAAGCTTCAAGGCATCTTTGACTTTGTCCACTCTCTTTGTCTAGCTTAAGATATTTTTTGACCTAACCTTCAACCCTAGCTCATGGTTAACTCTCTACAAGGGTTAAGCATGACATGCTTAACCCTTGATTGCATTTCTAATCTCACACAATAATTCATATGATGAGTTCATTCTTCTTCTTCTTCTTTTTCCCCAAAAGCTTTCTAGCTTCAATGGAGGTATGAGAAAAAGAGTGAGAAAATCAAATCTAAAGTGAGACCACTGCCTACTTCATCATCCTCTACTACTTGCTATTTAGTATAGGGTGTTTGCTTCACTAATTCTGTCATTAGTGAAGAGATAGCTTGGGTTAGTGTCTCCTCGACGTAGATCATCTTCGGCCTCAAAAACATCGAAGCAAGCATATTCGTTTCTTCATGGGAGCCTCTCTAGAGTCCGGAGTTTACGATCGCAGCGAAGGGATTACTACACAGAGCTATTGAAGTGAAAGACCGGTCTACAAAGGTTGTATTCCTTGCTCACTTTACTTGCAAAGTGTTTGCATTTACATTTCCGTCGATTTCTAGAAAACGATTCTATGTTAGGGTTAGCAAGAACGGCAAAATTTTGAAAATGGCATGGACGATGCTGCTCGGTAAGCTTTCTACCTTCGCATTCATTTGTATATTCTGCATTTTGCATACTTATTAAAACCCATAAAAATCAGAAAATTTTCTAAAAACATAAAAACTTTGTCATCAAGTTAGCTAGTGGGAGAACTTAGATTCAATATTTTCGACGGTTTTGTTTGATAAGATAGGAACAACTAAATCCTATTTTTAGATTTTGAAAACCTGAAAGATAACCCTCCTTTGAAGTTAACTATATCTAATATACGTCTTTACATCACGCTACACGTGTCGTGAGTTTTTGAAAATTAGATGACAAGTCTTTTATGTCTGAAAACTTTTAAATGGATAAATTATTTTCTGAGGATCAAATAGGTTTATTCTGAAATAAGTAATATCAAGAATAGTTTATGAAGTGAAGCGGATATGAAGGGATATTATTGATACCTTAATTGGAACTAATTCTAAAGAATAACCCATCTTAAACTTGATTGGAGTGATTACACACCTGACCCACTAAACACGCCTTTTATCCAAAAAAAATAATTGAACTACCGGTTATATCTCCGTTCGCATTAAATCATCATGATTTTCACGCTAAAATTGGTCTTTTGTTTTAGGGCCTAGGTAACTTGAGAAATTAAGTCCGCTGGGGTGTCTCTACACCTAATGCCCTAAAACCAACTGGTTTGGGAGCATTGGCCCAAAACTCACTAAGAAACCTAGAAAGCTCAAATTAAAACAAAGTCAAGCAAGTGTTCTCTCCAAGTTAAAATTCCTAACGGTTCTTTGTGTGAGAATAATCTTGACAAAAGACAGGTTTTTATAAAAATATTTCTAGCGGAGATATGAAGGTTTTATCCTATGATGAAGACTATTGCACGTTCACAACGATGTGTATGAAACGAAAACAAGAAAAAGGTGGAGTGAAAAATAAGACCTAGTTTCCCGTTAAGGAAGATAGAAATTCTGAATTTGAAACCTAACTGGAAAACGAAACTTAAGAAGTACTTAACTCTTTATAAAACTTATGTGATTCTTTTTAAGTTTTTATCTGGGCTTTATTTTCTGACATGACGACTTTAATCGATCCTTTTGAAACTTAACGATACTATTTGCACTGCACGTAAAGACATATAAAATCTTAAGTTAAATAAGAAGAGTGGTGTGAAAAATAAAGGTTCGATAGTTCTAGATTTAGGATAATAGAATTGCTATCTGTTCAGATCATAATATTGCATTTTTCATTCCCCTTTTCTTATCCTTTTTATAAGTAAACAGGTACTCTTGACGCACGTTTGTTGCATGTTACAGGATACAGGCCCTTGGAGCAAATACAGTGAAAAAGACGAAAGCTGACACAGAAAAGGGACTTTTGACAAACAAGTAGACGGATCCTAGTCAAGCCTAGTCGAAGAACATTGCAAGATCCAAAATGTCAAGTGAACGGTCAAAAGATCCTTACAAGTCTTCACTGAAGATCTGGAGAAGACCCAGAAGTCCAAACAGAGAAAGAAGTGAAGAAACAGAAGCCCAAAGAGCCAAGGAAAGAGCACAAAAAAGTACAGAGCCTGACTCCTCAGTTTGGCCGCGGAACCGCGGCCAAACCCATGCTGGAGCCGCGGTTCCGCGGCCATATAGGGCCCGTGTCGGTGCATATTTTCTGAGCTGTTGCGTCGGTGCAGATGTTAGGATTTTTCGAGGGCAAATCTGTAATTGCATATCTACGAGACTCTGAAACCCTAATTCTCCTGTTTGCTTATAAATTGTAATTTTAGATCTGTAAAATGTATGCCTCTTTTCAATAAATAAAATTCAGAATTTCTGGGAATAATATTCAGATCTCTTCTGTCTTCTACTTGGAGGGAGCCATCAAATCAGTAGGTAATTTTATTTCATTGCTTTTATTTTCTAGAATGTTTTCTCATCCCTTAATGAGCGAGTAATCTCCTCGCTTGTTAGGGTTAGCCTTAGGGAAAGGGTTGAGAGATGAGATCTCTCACCCCTTTCAATGCCACCTTCACCTAATGAATTAGAACTCCACGCATACGAGCACAACCGCTCCCTGCGGCATCCTACCCATCGAGGTAACGATGAACCGTAGTATAAAGGGCCGGTTGCGCGCGTTTTCCGTGGGGGTTAGGGTAATTATCAACAAAGGAAGGATACAAATCTAGAGGAAGAAACATCTTCCCAAAAAATTTGGATCCACTTTATTAATAATTATCTTAACATCTAATAGATCTAAAATGAAGGCATTGAAAGCGGTGAAGAAAACGTTAATCTCCAAAACTTCCCCTAAGCCTAACCCTAGCAAGACTCTTAATTAGATTAATTAGATCTAGTTTTCATAGATTTTCATAAACCAACCAAAACGACAAATTGAATCAACTCGTTAAAACACATAAAAGGAATTTACCCGTCTCTGTGGATCGACCCGTACTCACCGGCTAGCTGCAAAGCGACGCCGTTTCTGATTGCGGTAAATACAAGTTTTGACACTAATCACTATCTTTAAAACAAAACCTTAGGGTTTGAATCATAGTTATTTCCCAAAACTAGCTTGACGGGATTTTGTGGGTGGAATCCGCTGAAAATCCTCAGGAGATAACACTCCTCCTACTGGGGACACCTAGAGATTTAACGTCTTATTGCACGAGCTCAGTGAAATCGCGTTCCCTGCGAAAGTGATGTCAGGGTTCCTTTTGTTTTGCTCGGGACGAGAAAAAGATAAGTTTGGGGGTATTTGTTCGTATCAGAAAACTGCATTCTAATACCGCTCATTCATTATCTATTTGTTGTATTTATCGGTACTATTAACCAGTGTCTGCTCAGTAATACAGATTACAGGTATCCGTGACAAAATACTGGAAATACATTCAAAAGCACGGATATATCATTTGAGAGCCGACACTGCAACCAGAACCGCAAACCGACCGATACTTCATGAGTTTCTTTTTTGCAACAAGTTTGTGTACACACTTTTTATCTAAATGGTCCAACACAAACAAGTGTGTACACAAGACTTTTAGGCACATGTGGATATGAAGTAATGTGCATTCAATGCTAAGATTATGTGTTGATTTAAAGATTCAAAATTCCCTCCAATAATAAGTGCAAAACAAAATCAAATAGACAAATCAACATGGACCATAATGGGGGCAGCCATGAATCAAGGCACAAATGGACATGAAGTAATGAGCATTCAATGCTAAAGATTGTTTGTTGATTTTAAGATTCAAAATTCCCTCCAAAGCCTGGGTGCAGACCAAGCCAAATCAGAGAAAATAAACTGCACCAAAGTGATGTGAGGGGACACACAAGTCATCACACAAAGCACGAGCCCTGGACTCACCAACTTGGCCGAGCACATCCCCTCTTGGACCGGCCTGGCCGGCCCCACCACCTCCTGTGGGCCCCATCCTCTCACAGTGGATTACATGTAGGGTTCCTAGGCATACTATAGAGGTCTCACAAAGCATCGAACATGCCAATTTAAAAAATTATTGGTGCCGAGAAACCCTAACACGGATCGTTTACTAGATGTTTAGGCGAAACGATAATCTAGTTAACAACTAAACTATAAGTTAGATGCTACAACCTTTGTAGATCCGGATATCCAACTCCTTAGCTCCACGTGGTCATGCCCTCGCTGTCCATCTCGAATCCCGAACTCAAGCATCGTCTTCGTCGGAGAAACGGGCGAGCTAGGTCGTCGGCTTCGTGCCGAAGATGATCTACGTCGAGGCATCACTAGTTCAAGCTCCGACTTCACAAACTTGTGAAACTTGTGAAGTAAACACCCAAAACAACTTGGCAAGAGGTAGAGGGTGAAGAAATAGGAGGTGGGTTCACTTTAGAATTGGATTTCTCACTTTGGATCTCAAGATGCCATTAAAGTAGCAAGCTTTTCTATTTCAAGAAGAAGAAGAAGATGAAGCTAGTTATGATAAGTTCTAATTAAAATGAAATAGAAAATCAATACTTATCATAACTTAACCTTGGTTAAGTGTAGAGAATATACCATGGTTAGTTGGGTGGGTTAGGGTTAAGCATGATGACAAGAATGGTAGCAAAAGTCAAGGGTTCATGAAGCATCTTATAAGAAACAAAAATGCCACCATTCTCATTTAAACTTATCCAAATAAATGAATAAACAAATAAATGAACAAATAAAAATGCAAAACCCTAATTATCATAATAACCATGGTTTAATTCTATTCACTTAACCATATGATCAAGTATCATCAAACATGATACAAAAATGTGCACAAAAGTATATCACATATACAATGTGCAATCCAAGTGAGAAAAATCCGTTTAAAGTGAACCAATACTAGTCAATGCAAAGTAATATATCAAATATATAATTATACATTAAATCATTAAATCAACACTTGATTCAATGATCCGGTCATGTCACACACGACCGACTAGTATTCAATGTATCGGCTTATCGAATCGATCTTCGATTCGATAACTAGGTTATATCGCATACAACCATTCGAAACATTAATCGCGAGAATTAAATACGGTATCACATACACGCATCATTCTCGGTCCCGCACATATCTCATATGCGCTCCTATTTCGTTTCGCTTGAACCAGGAAACCTCTGTGTAGGACTCTAAAGACCCGTCAATACGCCGGTAGCAGATGATGATCATATCAAGCACCCACAAGCCGCAAGCGGTCTGCTAAACGTAACGGCCACCCGGGTATTGAGCGATCAGAAGATCGACGAGCTAGCCCGCTCACACTCCTGCGAATCCGACCAGTAACACCTAACGTACAGTCCGGTCTCTTCGTCTGATATGTCGCATATCAAGTCTAGGGGTGGTAAACGTCAGACCCCAATAACCCGATAAGTCGTGCCGATGTGAGGCTCGTAACGGGTCGAGAAACTACTGGTAACACTTACCAGCAAATCTCTGATCAGCCCTGGCCAGGGACTTCCCTGTTACGGCCAATCGAGCACAGCGCAACATCAACCCCCAATACCGGGAGAGACGAAACCCCTCCTATCGCTCATTGCCTCCATGTGACTCGGGACTGTACCCAAAGACCACCATTTTGCACGCCCTCATGGACGTGGTAAGGTGGAGATCAAAGCACAGTGGGAATCATACAAGACTCTATGACGATCTCGGGTCTACAGACTAACCTGTACAAGTGTCACCTGAGAACTGCCATCTGACGTGAGGTATAATACCATCTGGGAGTTCTCGGCGAGTCCGTCCAGTGTACCCAGTCTCCACTGAGCACCCGTACACCATCTCTGATGTCAAACACCAATGGATATGGGATCATCCATCGCCCATCTCATGGGTCGAGAAGCGTATACGCTAGTCTACACTGGTATATCGATGCCCCGTCTCGATACACCCACGACTAGGGACCATGAAGGATGTACTTATGGACTACCATGTCCCCACTAGTATGATCTGCATCACAGTCCAGGTAGTCAAGTACATATCCTAAGGGCTTTACCAACATATAACTATAAGACAGTATAAAGAGACTAGTGTACATGTTAAGATAAAGAGTAACCAGATAGCATACTATCATATCGAGCAAGAAAGTCATCTCTATATATATCCAAGCATCCAATATAATATACATCATCTGTACAATACTGGCCTCTAGGGCATACATACAACTAACAATCTCCCACTTGCACTAGGGCCAGCTGCTGTAGTATCGCATACCGAGCATCCCGAAGAGTCTCTCAAACTGTATCTGGGGAATGGCCTTCGTGAGTGGATCCACGGTGTTGTTCTTCGTGTCAACCCTCCTGACCTCGATCTCCCGGCGATCAACTATCTCCCGGATCAGGTGATACCGCCTCAGAATATGCCTGGATCGCTGATGGGACCTGGGTTCCTTGGCCAAAGCCACCGCTCCATTGTTATCGCAATACAAAGGTATTGGATGCTCAATGGATGGAACCACTCCAAGTTCAGAAATGAACTTCTTGATCCAGACAGCTTCTTTAGCAGTATCGTTGGCAGCGATGTATTCAGCCTCCATCGTCGAGTCTGCCACGGTTTCCTGCTTGGAACTCTTCCAGCTAACCGCCCCTCCGTAAAGGGTAAAGACAAATCCCGACTGCGACTTAGAGTCGTCCTTATCACTCTGGAAGCTCGAATCGGTAAAGGACTCCACTTGGAGTTCTCCGTTACCATACACCAAGAACATATCTCTAGTCCTTCGTAAGTACTTGAGAATGCTCTTCACAGCTGTCCAGTGACTCTCTCCAGGATCAGCTTGATACCTGCTCACTACACTTAGTGAGTATGCTACATCGGGTCTGGTACATAGCATCGCATACATGATAGAGCCTACTGCCGAAGCATAGGGTATCCCTTGCATGCGAGCTCTCTCCAAATCAGTCTTGGGAGACATCTCTTTGGAGAGAGTGACTCCAGAGATCGTGGGCAAGTTCCCACGCTTGGACTCTTCCATACTAAACCTCTTTAGTATGGTGTCAATGTACCTGGATTGGGACAATCCCAAAATCCGTTTGGATCTATCTCTATAGATCCTAATTCCCAATATGCAGGAGGCATCACCAAGATCTTTCATTAAGAATCTTTGTGATAAGAAGAGCTTGACCGATTGCAGCATAGGAATATCATTTCCTATCAAGAGTATGTCGTCCACGTACAATACGAGGAAGACAACCTTACTCTCTGCCACCTTCTTGTAGATACAAGGTTCATCTGGGTTTTTGACGAAATCAAACTCTTTGATAACGACGTCAAAGCAGATGTTCCAACTCCGCGATGCTTGCTTTAATCCATAAATGGATTTAAGCAGCTTGCACACCTTCCCGCTGCTCCCACTGTCTACGAAGCCCTCTGGCTGAGTCATGTACACGCACTCTTCTAAATCACCGTTTAGAAAGGCGGTCTTAACATCCATTTGCCAGATTTCGTAATCATGATATGCAGCGATGGCAAGCATGATCCGGATGGATTTAAGCATAGCTACTGGAGAAAAGGTCTCGTCATAGTCCACACCTGGTCTTTGACGAAAACCCTTTGCTACAAGTCTAGCTTTGAAAGTCTCCACTTTCCCATCTACACCAAGTTTCTTCTTGAAGATCCACTTGCTCCCAATGGGTTTTACCCCTTCAGGAGCAACGTCCAAAGTCCATACTTTGTTGGTGTACATGGATTCCATCTCGGACCGCATTGCATCCAGCCATTTCTCTGAGTCCCTACTCGTGATGGCCTGCTCGAAGCTAGTTGGGTCATCATCCTCCATGATGCAATCCTCGCTCCCACCGTCTATGAGAAAACCGTAGTATCTCTCAGGTTGGCGAGGAACCCTACTAGATCGGCGGAGTGGCTGGGGTTCATCGGGAACTACGGAATCCTCTGGTTCCACCAGATCTTCTGTTGTAGCTTCTGCAGCTGGAACCTCTTCCAGTTCTACCTCATGACCACTAATCTCTTTTTCAAGAAATTCCTTTTCTAAAAAGGTGGCATGCCGAGAAACAAATACTCTTTGTTCCTCAGGGTGGTAGAAGATATACCCTTGAGAATTCTTGGGATATCCTACAAATTTGCATAGAACAGACCGTGCCTCGAGTTTGTCCGGATTTTGTCGTTTGACATAGGCTGGACAACCTCATATCTTAACATAGTTAAGACATGGTCTCTTCCCTTTCCATATCTCATATGGAGTGGTAGGCACAGATTTGGTGGGGACCATATTCAATAGATGTATGGCTGTCTCAAGCGCATACCCCCAGAAGGAAATAGGTAACTCAGCTGTGCTCATCATAGAGCGCACCATATCTAATAGGGTGCGGTTCCTCCGTTCTGATACACCGTTGTACTGTGGTGTATATGGAGGAGTCAGCTGAGAGAGAATCCCATTCTCTTTTAGGAAGTCCAGGAATTCATTGCTCAAGTATTCACCTCCTCGATCAGATCGAAGGATTTTAATACTTTTTCCGGTTTGGTTTTCGACTTCTTGTTTATATTCCCTAAATTTCTCAAAAGCTTCAGACTTGTGTCTTATCAAGTACACATGTCCGTATCTTGAGAGATCGTCAGTGAATGTAATGAAGTACGAAGAACCATCCCTGGCATGTGTAGACATTGGACCGCATACATCACTATGTACTAGTCCTAAGAGTTCAGTAACTCTTTCTCCGTGTCCCGTAAACGGAGTTTTGGTCATCTTGCCTTTGAGACATGACTGGCAAGTGTCATAAGATGAAAATTCGAATGGTTTCAAATACCCATCCTTATGCAACTTAGCCAGTCGTGTCGCATTGATGTGACCCAGTCTACAATGTCACAAGAAGGATTCGTTCAGTTCAGAACTCTTCCTCTTGTGTGTGTTTGTTATGCTCAGAACTGTTGATTGGTTTAGAACATAAATGCCATTGCACAACGTGCCTGATCCAACCAACTTTTGGTTACGGAAAATGTTCATAACATTGTCCTGTAATACAAAATTATATCCCTCTTTACTCAACAAAGAAACCGATATAATGTTGCATATCAGGTTCGGCATGTAATAGCATTCGTTCAGAACCAATGTATTACCTGTTGGTAATACAAGGTGATATTCCCCGACAGTCTTAGCAGCAACAATTGCACCATTTCCAACTCTAATATCTTTATCACCTTCTCCAAGTTCTCTACCTTTCCTAAGCCCATGTAACTGATTACATATATGGGATCCTGACCCGGTATCTAATACCCAGGACGTAGAGCAAATGGAGAAACAGTTCTCAGTAACGAACACACCCGAAGAAAATGCATCAACATGTACTTTCTTCATTCGGGTGGCATGGGAATCCTGGCATTCCCCTATATCCTGTTCATTCCTATAACTCTTATAAGAAAGAACGGAACCATCGTTCCCCAGCACAATATAACATGTGGGTTCGGTCAATACATCCATATTATTATCTTCATTAGGGCATGAAATGGTCGCTACCTGGAGAGAGAGAGAAGAAAACACTTTAGCGTATGCTCGTGCAAGATCAGATTGGTTATTATCTTATCTAATCAGGATGGCTCCCACTGCTTTTTATCAAATCTTCCTCCAAACCCAAAAAGGAAAGACTAGCCGGGATTAATTACACACTACAAGTTCGCCAATCTTTCAGCCAGGCCAGTGTCGGTACTTTGAGGGAGGTCCCCCGTGCTTTCGCACGAACCTAATTAATGTAAACCTCATTTTCCCAGAGGCGTAACCCCGTTGACACCTTTCTAGACACCTACTTGATCAGCTAATTGCAATGTGTAAAACTCTCCCAGGAGTAACTCTTACTCGCAGTGGGTATCGGGATCCAACTATCTCATAGAAGGTATGCAATCTCATTGCAAATTTCAACACTTGAAATTCCCGATAATACTTTTGCCCCTAGCGTGCTATGACCTTGACGAAAGCCAACAAACCACAGCCCGCTAGTCAAGTTCAACCCGTACAATTCTTGACTGAATTAAACCCACCCGTACGACCCTTGACGAAAGCCAACAAAGCCGTACGACTACCCTAATCCAGTCGCATCATATGCACCAGATAAACAGCACATAGCTCCCGCACACTACACCTTGACGAAAGCCAACAAATGTAGCACGAATACTATATGTAACCTATCTGAAATGACGGAGGGCTACGCAGGTTTTTCTGAAAACCTATTGCGTAATGAACTTGATATCGTTGTAGAATCAAATGAAGTTTTGAAATGGAGTGATTTTGAGGCTTTTCTAGTTTTGCTAAAGGAGTCACTCCCGGCGAAGGGATCTCGGTCCTTTCCTCGTCGAATGAGGTGCGGGATATATCATATATATCGCTGTGCAAAGCAAAAACCCAAAAGCAGTCAAAAGCAAACCGAGTGTGTAGCATCTGCAAGTTATTGCTAAAGGAGTCACTCCCGGTGAAGGGATCTCGGTCCTTTCCTCATCGAATAAGGTGCAGGGTATATCATATATACCGCTGTGCAAAGCAAGAACTGTAGCTACCTGTTTTATTTTAAAATTCGATTCCACAACATCTTAGGTTTCTTATCTTTCATTAATCACATTAATGAAGTCCCATCATTTAAATACCTAAACATCACAGATAGATATGACGTACACTTATGCCATCCGCATTCGCCTCGATGTCCCCTCGTGCACCGTTAGGTTAGGTAACTAACGACAGAGCAGGGCAGGGCTAGCGCGGGTGTAAAACATAAGTAACGTCTATATAATATATCATATATACTATATACTATATCCATCACAGAGTCACAGCACAGATATCGCAGCAGAATAAACATATGAAATATTGGATATACTAGGACGTCCGTGTTTTCAATACGAGCCAGTATAAAACACGGATTCCACGGTCGTGATGAATAGCCAATCCCACACCCGTAGACCCCTACGAGAGCGGCAAGCAACCCTGCCAATTCTAGGGTTAGGAGACCCGGACTCGACTCCTCGAGTTGGTCTCCCACTGGACCCCAGAACCCGGTTACTTATGCTCCCCTCCTTGGGTCTATCCTAATGCGGAAAAGTAAATAATATACAAAGGGTGACAACTTCCGCTACCTGGAAGTGCCCCAAATAAAAGAATATTACATACAAGTTTTTACATGAATGAAAATGAAAAACACTCATCTCACATAAAAAAACCCCGGCTATTCGAACACGACGATCCAATATAACATATCCAGCAACCCATAACATCACATGTCATCATCGTAAGTAAGTATGCATACCCCAATTGTCGTTGACGTATAGCAACGAAACCGGCGATATGAACATACTACACTTACGGTCACAGAAAAGAAAGTGTAAAACTACAACAACTGGAATCCGCAACTACTTTAGACATCGCATGCCTAATCAAATGAAATACTTAGACATCACATGCCTAACAGATATAAACCCCGCATTTTAGTCTCATTATCGAAAACTCTTTTCAATATCATATGGGACTAAACTGCTAAATTTATAACATTCATTCAGTTATCTCATAACTGTTTGTGAATTCCAATTATTGTATCACATTCCAGATAAACAGAAAATGTTAAACTTTCCGATCGAACAGTCGAATACCCAAGTTTTCCCGATACAGCTCAACACATGAAATAAGTCTAACAACATTCAGTTCGTGCCTCAGTACCAACGGTCCAGCCGTAGAAGGGTCAAGCCAACGCCTCACATGTGGCACGCCGTACTGCCCCAAACCCGAAGGTTCAAAGGGCAGTTCAAGACGGTCACATAATCGAGTTAAGGTTTGTTGTCTTCTAGAGGGTCCATCGCGTTACTTGCACAACTTAGAACGTCGTTAAACTACGGAAAAATCCAACACTTGGAAATTTCCCGACAGGGGAAAAATTGGGTATTTATATCCGGTCGAACTTTTTAACATATTCTAAAAGTTATCCGGAAAAACACAAAGACGAAATTTGATACCCCGATCGAAACACCGAATCCCCAAAGCATCCCCAGAAAATTCAACTCTTGAATAATTATTAAAAATTCCCATAAAACTCAGCACCAGAAAAGAAGAATTACTGTGCAAACAGTATTGCGCAAAGTGAACAGTCGGCGGCGGAACCGCGGCAGAAGCCATGCTTCTGCCGCGTTTCCGCGGCTGTTTGGAGGCCTCATGATCTCGTGTTTCACCATAATTCTTAGATCTTCCTGCTGAATTTTTTAGGCATTTTTAATCTTGAAAAATCCCAGATTTTAGAAAATGTACAGAGAGCATGTTAAGTTTAGGGTTTCGGGTTCGTTCGGGCTTCGAATCGCGTCTAGACTTCGCCTAAGGCTCTAGCTAGGCTTTGATACCACTGTAGGGTTCCTAGGCACACTATAGAGGTCTCACAAGGCATCGAACATGCCAATTTAAAAAATTATTGGTGCCGAGAAACCCTAACACGGATCGTTTACTAGATGTTTAGGCGAAACGATAATCTAGTTAACAACTAAACTATAAGTTAGATGCTACAACCTTTGTAGATCCGGATATCCAACTCCTTAGCTCCACGTGGTCATGCCCTCGCTGTCCATCTCGAATCCCGAACTCAAGCATCGTCTTCGTCGGAGAAACGGGCGAGCTAGGTCGTCGGCTTCGTGCCGAAGATGATCTACGTCGAGGCATCACTAGTTCAAGCTCCGACTTCACAAACTTGTGAAACTTGTGAAGTAAACACCCAAAACAACTTGGCAAGAGGTAGAGGGTGAAGAAATAGGAGGTGGGTTCACTTTAGAATTGGATTTCTCACTTTGGATCTCAAGATGCCATTAAAGTAGCAAGCTTTTCTATTTCAAGAAGAAGAAGAAGATGAAGCTAGTTATGATAAGTTCTAATTAAAATGAAATAGAAAATCAATATTTATCATAACTTAACCTTGGTTAAGTGTAGAGAATATACCATGGTTAGTTGGGTGGGTTAGGGTTAAGCATGATGACAAGAATGGTAGCAAAAGTCAAGGGTTCATGAAGCATCTTATAAGAAACAAAAATGCCACCATTCTCATTTAAACTTATCCAAATAAATGAATAAACAAATAAATGAACAAATAAAAATGCAAAACCCTAATTATCATAATAACCATGGTTTAATTCTATTCACTTAACCATATGATCAAGTATCATCAAACATGATACAAAAATGTGCACAAAAGTATATCACATATACAATGTGCAATCCAAGTGAGAAAAATCCGTTTAAAGTGAACCAATACTAGTCAATGCAAAGTAATATATCAAATATATAATTATACATTAAATCATTAAATCAACACTTGATTCAATGATCCGGTCATGTCACACACGACCGACTAGTATTCAATGTATCGGCTTATCGAATCGATCTTCGATTCGATAACTAGGTTATATCGCATACAACCATTCGAAACATTAATCGCGAGAATTAAATACGGTATCACATACACGCATCATTCTCGGTCCCGCACATATCTCATATGCGCTCCTATTTCGTTTCGCTTGAACCAGGAAACCTCTGTGTAGGACTCTAAAGACCCGTCAATACGCCGGTAGCAGATGATGATCATATCAAGCACCCACAAGCCGCAAGCGGTCTGCTAAACGTAACGGCCACCCGGGTATTGAGCGATCAGAAGATCGACGAGCTAGCCCGCTCACACTCCTGCGAATCCGACCAGTAACACCTAACGTACAGTCCGGTCTCTTCGTCTGATATGTCGCATATCAAGTCTAGGGGTGGTAAACGTCAGACCCCAATAACCCGATAAGTCGTGCCGATGTGAGGCTCGTAACGGGTCGAGAAACTACTGGTAACACTTACCAGCAAATCTCTGATCAGCCCTGGCCAGGGACTTCCCTGTTACGGCCAATCGAGCACAGCGCAACATCAACCCCCAATACCGGGAGAGACGAAACCCCTCCTATCGCTCATTGCCTCCATGTGACTCGGGACTATACCCAAAGACCACCGTTTTGCACGCCCTCATGGACGTGGTAAGGTGGAGATCAAAGCACAGTGGGAATCACACAAGACTCTATGACGATCTCGGGTCTACAGACTAACCTGTACAAGTGTCACCTGAGAACTGCCATCTGACGTGAGGTATAATACCATCTGGGAGTTCTCGGCGAGTCCGTCTAGTGTACCCAGTCTCCACTGAGCACCCGTACACCATCTCTGATGTCAAACACCAATGGATATGGGATCATCCATCGCCCATCTCATGGGTCGAGAAGCGTATACGCTAGTCTATAATGGTATATCGATGCCCCGTCTCGATACACCCACGACTAGGGACCATGAAGGATGTACTTATGGACTACCATGTCCCCACTAGTATGATCTGCATCACAGTCCAGGTAGTCAAGTACATATCCTAAGGGCTTTACCAACATGTAACTATAAGACAGTATAAAGAGACTAGTGTACATGTTAAGATAAAGAGTAACCAGATAGCATACTATCATATCGAGCAAGAAAGTCATCTCTATATATGTCCAAGCATCCAATATAATATACATCATCTGTACAATACTGGCCTCTAGGGCATACATACAACTAACATTACATGCTGCAATTTGGTCCCTATTTTATTGTTTGTTTAATCCCCTTTCTTGCCTATAAAAGCAGATCATGGCAGCAAGGGAAAGGGTCATTCTTTAGTCCAAATTTGCCATTCTTTTCTCTTAGATTGTCCAAGTTTTCTTTTCTCTTTTCTTGTAAATAGCTTAGTCCCATTGAGTTCTTAACCTTCTCTTGATCTTTCAACCTCTTCATTGAGCTTGAAAATTTAAGGGTTGGTTATTGATCTTAAGGGTTGTATCATTCTTTGAATCAATAAAGTTCTCTTTTTGTGCCTTCATTCACAATGAGTTCTTTGCCCTCTCTTGATCTTGAAACCTCTTTATTGAGCTTGCAAGTTTAAGTTTGGGTTATTGAACCCATGTCTTGCAATATGTTCTTTGGTTCCTAGTATTTTACTTTCTTGTATTTTTCTTACTCGCTTTTACATTCATGCAATTTATTGCCATGCTTTACTTACTTGCTTTTTAATTCCATGTCATTTATTTCCTTTCTTGTGTTGCTCTTTTCTTTCCTTTGTTTCTCTTTTCTTTGCTCTTTTTCTTTGTTTTTGTGAATGGTTGTGAATATGTGTTGTTAGGAAATAGATTGATATTGTAAGTTAACGTTCTGTTTCCCATTTCCTTTTCCCGTTATTTTCCATTGAACTCCGCCCAAAGCTTACGCGAGCGCTCCGTTAGGCACCCTACCCTACCAAGGTATCGGTGATCCCTAACCGCAACCGGTTGCATTCGGATTGGCCGGAGGCGAAAGTCAAGCGACAAGAACGAACAGACAAGGGTCAATAAGCCGGATTCCATGAATACCGTGCTTAAATACCCTAATCCACGTTGTTTCCGATTGCTCTTGCTTCAATTGGTCATGACCCGGCTTAAAGGTTTGAGTACGAATTCACTAGCTTACACTATTGTATCTTTTCCTAACAAACTTTATACGTGCATATACACTTAGGATAGATACGAACAATTCCACGCCACGCGCATTAACTCGTTACGACAAGAAATATAAACGCTCTGTCTCCCTGCGGATGACCCGTGCTCATCGCGGCTAGCTGCAAAGCGACACCGTCTTGATTACGGTTAAACTTTAGAACTCTTAAAACTCGACACGCCAAAAGCGTGCGATCAAATGACGCCGTTACCGGGGAGACGGTAACATTTTTTTTGTTATTTTGGGTTAATTTTGTTAATATCCATCTAACACTTTTCTAAAAAAACAAACTAAAAATTTCAAAAAAAACCAAAACAAAAACTAACACATCTAACCTTTTCGTTCTCTGGATTTTGACCTGCTTGCACTCTGTAACTAAATAGAAAAGATAAACAATACCAGTGAGATATTACTTGAACAGTGTGATCACAGAAGAAGTTTGGAGCCCAATCTCAAAAGATGGACCGGCGACATACCCTCAGGATCCGAGCTTGCCGGCCTATTCATCTCCATCTGCCTCTAATTTTTCCTCTGTGCTCCATTGTTCTGGTTTTGTCCCATTTTTATTGTTTGTTTGTTTTTAATTTTTAGTGTGCAGGTATTTGGGCATTCGTATCGCTTTTTCGCACTAAAATCCGTTTTTCCGACATTTTAGATTTTTGCGGATTTGCGAACTGCGATCGTAGGGAGCAAAGTGTACATTCAAGGCCAAGGTGATTGCGAGGTAGAGTGCCAAAGATCCGGGTAGTTTGACCTGCACAAGCGAACTTTTCAAGCTTACCGGATTTGCTTCAACGGGGGTTTTCTAACCCAAAAACTTAACGGTGCGTACTTTACTAACACCTTCTTCTCAAATCCGACGCATCCACTATATATCTTTGCAGGATTCTTTGCAAGTTCGCTACCAAACGCCAAAATTGACTAACCCGTATTTGTTGCAGTGCCATGCTTAAACTAAAAAACAATTGTTTGATTCTTTGAATAAACTTTTTCATTGAATTGTGCATTGCATACATTAATACGGACTTAAGGGCAAGCGAACCCCACAACATACGGTAAAGGATTTCATCACCTTTTTCGTGGCCCACAAATCACGAAACTGTGCATAAACGTTTACCCGCACAAATTTTAAAAGAAACTAGACTTTAAGCCTTAAGAACTTCGCGCTCACTAGGTGAAGTTAACTGTGTTTAGAACACCGCTTAACGGTATATTGTTTACGGGGTGTCTAAGAAAGTGTTCACGGCGAAACCGCCAAAAGAGAAAGGGTTGTTTAATTAAGGACTTTCGCGAAAGCGTCGGAAAACCTCCCCTTATCTCTGCACTTACGTGGCCTCGTGATCAGTATATCTTGAGCCCGTTTCTCGACACAGTTTAACTTCGACAATCAAGTTCTAAAGCAGGTCTAGTTGACCTAGGCAAACCCTAGACCGATTAGGTGTGTGGTATTTTTGTGTCATGATTGTTTTTGTCCAGATTCTTTTTGTGTGTATATTTCAATCTTTTGTTAATAACTAACTAAAAAACTATTTAAAAAATCACATTCTTTTTCTTCTCCTTTCTCTCATCATATCATGGGTACCTCACTGTTTATATCATAATATTGCATTATTATATTCCCCATTCTTATGTATTTTACAATAAACAGATGCTTTTGACGCATGTCTGCTACATGTTAAAGGTTACGGGTTCGTGGATCTAAAACAGTGAACTTTGACCAACAAACAGAGGACTCTTGATCAAGCCTACATCAAAGAACAGTTCACAAACTACAAGGCAACGCAAGGTCCAAGATTTCGTCTCGAAACAACGGTTAAAATCCATTACACTATTCACTGGAGATCTGGAACCAACTTGGTAGCCCAATTGAGAAAAGAAGTAAAGAATAACAGAGCCCAGAAAGCCCAAAGGAAGCACAGGAAAAATGAGGAAATGAACCCTCCAATGGGCCGCGGAACCGCGGCCCAAGCCCTCCATTGCCGCGGTTCCACGGCCGTCTGGTGCCCGTATTCGAAGAACTTTTTACCAAAATGTTTAGTGGCGCTGAAAAGTTGACCTAGGGCTATTTTTGTAAATTTAGACATGCGGATCAAAATGTAACCTAGGGTTTCTATTTCCTATAAATAGAACTCTAAAGATTGTAATTTCTTATGCCTCCCTATGCCTCCTTTTAATGAAATAAAATTCAAAAATCCTTTATGGAGAGCATCGGTGCCTCTCTTCAATTCAGAAATTCAGATCTGACAACCCTGCATTGATGATTGGAGAAATGCATCTGTAAGTAGATTTAAATTCTCGCCCTAGTTTAGATTTCAATTCTTTGCCCTAGGTAGATTTAATTTCATGCCCTAGGAACTTGTTTAGGGTTTAGCTTTGGGGAAGGATTTTGAGAGATGAGATCTCTCATCCCTTTCTTACCCACTAAATATTTACAATAGGACTCCATGCATACACGCACATACCGCGCCCTACGGCATCCTACCCCTCGAGGTAACGATGACACCGTAGTGTAAAGGCCCGGTTGCGCGCTTTTTCCATGGAGGTTAGGGTAAGGATCCCTAAAGGAAGGACAAGAACCTAGAGGAAGGAACACCTTCCCGAATGGATCTAATCCCCTTTATTGATAATTACCATAACTCCTCATAGATCTTCATTCGGGTATAGAAAGCATTGAGATTTACTTGTATTTCCAAACCATCCCTAAACCTAGCCCTAGCAAGAATAGATCTAGATAATTGCCCTAGGTTAATTAGGTTTTTAGATTTAATAACCAATCCGAACACCCTTCGGAATTAACTCGTTAGCGCGATTAGGAGATTCACAAAATCCCTGTGGACCGACCCGCACTCACCGGCTAGCTTCATGCGACGCCGTTCTTGATTGCGGTTTTAGAAATAGTTTTTGACATACGAATCAAATAGCGCCATTGCCGGGGATGGCGTAGAACTTTCCTTTTCGCAATTTCGGGTTAATCAAAATTTAAAAAAAAAATCAGAAAAATCTGAAAAATCAAAAAAATATAAAAATATATATATTTTGTTATTTTTGGAAGGGATACTTTGTTGTTTGAATTTTTGCAGGATATACAAATTCGGATCTGGAGATTTCCAGAAAGCAAAACAGGAAACAAAATATCGGAACAGAAGAGATTTTGAACAACAGAACAGGGAAATTTTTTTTGAGACCCAAATCCCCCAACCCGCCGCGATTCCGTGGCCAAAACCCACCTTAGGCCGCGGAACCGCGGCCTTCTTGTCGAATCAGAGCGTGAGAAAAATTCTGGGGACTCGTGTTGACTATCTGACCGTGAAACCGCGGTGTAATCCCACATTATACCGCGGAAACGCGGCTACACAGTGTCTTCAGCGCAGGAAATTTGTTCTGTAAGTTTCTCTGTTTCCTTCTCTGTAAATTTCTGAAATATCTTTTCTGGAAATTCCTGCAGGATTCCGTGAGCTATAAAATATATTCCCTTCCAAATAACAATCTTGTGCAGGATTTTTGGGCCCCGCTCAAAATAGAAATTGATTGCAAGTAATCTTTTTTTGTTGCATATGTTTTCTCGAATATCTTTTTGCAACAATTTTTTCCAAATAAAGATTCTTGTGATATGCTTAAAATAGAAACAGATTGCAAGTAATATTTTTCTGTTGCATATCTTTTATCAAAATCTTTTTGCAACAATTTCCAAATAAAGAGTAAAAGAAAAAGGAAAATTTTTTTAGAAAACTTGTGAATTTTTGCCGCAAATAAATCCTTGCACCACAACAAACATTCTTTCTTTTCCCCTTCTTCTAACATGGGTACCCCACATAATAAATCACTTGCCGAACTTTGGTATCCCGAACCTAATTTTGCGTCGTACGTCAATTTGTTCGGTCAATTTAAAGACGATCCCTCCTTGCCTAAAAAATCTTTGAAAGATCAAATAGAGGCGTCTAGGAGAAACAGTTCGACTTTTAAACCCACCTTGTGTCAACCAAGTCAACCTTTACCACATCCATATGTTGATACCACTTTTTCGAGTCCTACCGTCTCTCCTAAGCCGATGTTCATTGCTGAGCATATTGCTCAATCTCGCAGCCGATCTTTCACCCTTCTTCACTCATCTAGTTCTAGGGATCCGCATGATTATTCACCTTTTTATCCATATGTTGACCCTACCACTGTCCAATCACCCACTTCCTACCAGTCCTACCCGACTTTCCCACCTTCACTAGACACTGTTTCTACACAGCCATTAGGGAGTTTTGTATATCCACACGATTTCGAATCTTTTACCGAAACCCCCTTACCACCCAAGTCTAGTTTGGAAGAGTCGTTGGAAACTTATATTGCTGCAACAAACAAAATGACTAGGAATGTGGAAGCATCCGTGGCCGCCCTTATGCAACCTAGTGAAACAGTAGCTAGTTTCCCGCTAGCTTCAAATTTTTCAATGTATAAGGAGGCGGTTGGACAGAGTGAGAATGAAAGAGGATTTCCAAATCAAACCTACCCTTACCCAATTGAAGCCCACAACTCCGGTTTTCCATCGACTGTCCCAAATAATTCACCAGTTGAAAATAAAAACGAGTTGTGTGATTTTGTAGTGTTTGATTTGCCAAATTGTGAGGAACCCCTTTCGAGTGAAACCGCACCTAATCCTTTCGATCTTTACACCTCCCATCTAGAACCTAAATCGATAGATATCCATGCTTTTGATGAGGTGTCTAAGAAAATTGATTTTCACTTGATTGAGGATATAGACGCCGGGAATATTTCGGATGATGAACCTGTCGATTTGATTGAAATTTTATGTTCAACTCATCATCCCGAGTCATTAGATGGTTCTCCCGAACTTCATATGCGTCTGGATTTTGATGATAATGGCATGGATGAGTTGAATTTTGAGGAGAATTATGATGATAATATTGAGGAGAGTGTTGAGGATAATATTGAGGTTGAATCATTTTTGTTTGATGTGTCTGATTTTCCAATTCATCCTCCTGAACCTTTAACTGTTATATCACCCTTCCTCCTTTCCATCGTTCCGACCACGCTTGAAGACTGTGAGCTTGAAAAATTTTCCTTTGAATTTTACACAGTTCTCCCAGCCGATAACACTTACGAGTGTTTTACTTTTTCGGACGATGTTGATGACTCACCACCCGAGTTTGATTCCTTTACATTTTCTGATGAGTTAGTTGAACCATCAGACTCGGTTGATTACAGTAGTTTCGAACCATTGATGGAATCTTTTAAGTTCGAGACAGTTTACTACGGTGAGAATGATACTATCCCTAATTCACTCCCTTTCGTCCTTCCTATAGTTCCGACCGTACAAGTGACCGTGACGCTTTCATCTTCAATACCAAGTTCGGCGTACCCATGTTTTCCTGCGAATCTTGAGGGATTTGACCCCATTTCACGACGGGTTGATAGGTTAGCGCAATCGCTTTTAACACATCGGTCATCACAAATTGCGCTAATTTATTCACTCGATTTACACCCTCAAGATCGTGCCACCCTTCTTTCTTCTTTCCGCCATTCTTCTCCCCCACCGAGACCATATTCTACCCTTCTTCCCACATGGTCTCGTGTGTTTCTCATCTCTTTCCTCTACACCCCATCATTTCACCAACTTGACCATTACCATGATAAGATTTTTGAATGGTTGGTGCTAACCTTTGGCTTGTGTAAGGCCAAGCTTAAGTTTGGGGGGAACCTTGTTGTATATATGTACATATATTTTTGTTTTCTTTTTCTATAAAATAAAAAAAATTCAAAACAATAAAAAAAAATTATAAATAAATAAACAGGAGAGTGCCGACAATTTTGACCTTCTTGGTTTAGCATGACAGTGAGGACACTATCAAGTTCAAGTTTGGGGGTATGCTCGGTACGTCTTCTTCGTTCGCATTCATATGTACATATTTTTGCATCTGCATATTTATTTGAAAACCCATAAAAATTGAAAAATTATAAAAATTATTGTATTCAATTTTGGCTTATTTGACTTGAGTTTGACAAATAGGTTAACTGGTTAGGAACAACTAGATCTTAGACTTAGTAAATTAAAAACCCTAAAAATAACCTTTCTTAAAGTTTAACGGTAGAGAGTATATGTCTTTGTAGTTTAATTAGAAATAGGCAAATTTTGGTTTCACTTCTTGGGCTAAGTCGAAACGAAGGAAGAGTATTGATATTCTTATTAGAGTATAAGTTTGAAAAATAGTTCCTAGCTTAAGTCTAGATTCTGAAAACGTATACCCTATAATTTGCACAATCACGCACCTTGAAACTTGGAATAGTAGAAGAGACCTTGAAATGCTCTTGTCTAAAGTCCTTAGTACGAAGAAAATAAAAGAAAAAAAATGTGAATAAAGAATATAAAAAATGAACACTGGTTTTTGTGATTACTTAAGGCTGTAAAAATAGAAAAATATTTAGCGAGGGTGCTTCATCACCTAGTGCCTTAGACCAACTGGTTTGGGAGTCACTGCTAAAGCCTTGGGTGTTGCAAGACTAGGAATTACGCTTTAAAAGTGCAAACGCATTTTGTAATCGGTCGTTGGTACCTCAAGAAGTATTAACGGTCGCATGAAGGATGTGTAAGCAAAAATTCAATTAAAAATTCACCAATTAATAAGTGCTTTGGACAACGGACAAGGGCATGATTGCTTGATTTGAATTTCCAAGTGTAGGGGTGATTTATACACACACGTGGGGATATGTGATTAGAGTTTAGATAAGAGAAAGGAATGAAGAATAGAACTTGTATCTTTAGTAGAGTTGATAGAAATTGCTAAGTGGAGATGAAACCCTAGAAGGAAGACTTAAGAGATGTCGAAAGCTAAGTAGGACTACATAACATATATAATCTTAAGTTAAATAATGAGGAAGTGTGAAGAATATGGGTGGATAATTTACGGGTAAAAGATAATAGAATTCCTTGTTAGAAAACCTTATTGGAGAACAAAAGTCAATAGGCCGAATTGATAGGATTTTGTGGGTGTAATCCGCTAAAAACCCTCAGGAGACAACACTCCTCCTACTAGGGACACCTAGAGGTTTAACTGCTTGTTGCACGTGCTCAGTGCAATCGCGTTTCCCTGCGAAAGTGCGGCTAGATTAGGATTTTAGTGAATAAAAATAAGTTTGCTCGAGGACGAGGAAAAGATAAGTTTGGGGGTATTTGTTCATATCATAATATTGCATTATTATATTCCCCATTCTTATGCATTTTACAATAAACAGGTGCTTTTGACGCATGTCTGCTACATGTTACAGGTTACAGATTCGTGGATCTAAAACAGTGAAAACGATAAAAAAGATGATGCAAAAGTGGACTTTGACCAACAAACAGAGGACTCTTGATCAAGCCTACATCAAAGAACAGTTCACAAACTACAAGGCAACGCAAGGTCCAAGATTTCGTCTCGAAACAACGGTTAAAATCCATTACACTATTCACTGGAGATCTGGAACCAACTTGGTAGCCCAATTGAGAAAAGAAGCAAAAAATAACAGAGCCTAGAAAGCCCAAAGGAAGCACAGGAAAAATGAGGAAATGAACCCTCCAATGGGCCGCGGAACCGCGGCCCAAGCCCTCCATTGCCGCGGTTCCGCGGCCCTCTGGTGCCCGTATTCGAAGAACTTTTTACCAAAATATTTAGCGGCGCTGAAAAGTTGACCTAAGGCTATTTGTGTAAATTTAGACATGCGGATCAAAATGTAACCTAGGCTTTCTATTTCCTATAAATAGAACTCTAAAGATTGTAATTTCTTATGCCTCCCTATGCCTCCTTTTAATGAAATAAAATTCAGAAATCTTTTATGGAGAGCATCGGTGCCTCTCTTCAATTCAGAAATTCAGATCTGACAACCCTGCATTGATGATTGGAGAAATGCGTCTGTAAGTAGATTTAAATTCTCGCCCTAGTTTAGATTTCAATTCTTTGCCCTAGGTAGATTTAATTTCATGCCCTAGGAACTTGTTTAGGGTTTAGCTTTGGGGAAGGATTTTGAGAGATGAGATCCCTCATCCCTTTCTTACCCACTAAATATTTACAATAGGACTCCATGCATACACGCACATACCGCGCCCTACGGCATCCTACCCCTCGAGGTAACGATGACACCGTAGTGTAAAGGCCCGGTTGCGCGCGTTTTCCATGGAGGTTAGGGTAAGGATCTCTAAAGGAAGGACAAGAACCTAGAGGAAGGAACACCTTCCCGAATGGATCTAATCCCCTTTATTGATAATTACCATAACTCCTCATAGATCTTCATTCGGGTATAGAAAGCGTTGAGATTTACTTGCATTTACAAACCATCCATAAACCTAGCCCTAGCAAGAATAGATCTAAATAATTGCCCTAGGTTAATTAGGTTTTTAGATTTAATAACCAATCCGAACACCCTTCGGAATTAACTCGTTAGCGCGATTAGGAGATTCACAAAATCCCTGTGGACCGACCCGTACTCACCGGCTAGCTTCATGCGACGCCGTTCTTGATTGCGGTTTTAGAAATAGTTTTTGACATACAAATCACTCACCTCGCAAAACTCTCGCCAAATTTTGTTACCCACAACCAGGCATTACTTCCTACGGTTCTTTCTTTGGCCGAATTTCGAACGACCCCTCCATGCCCAAAATTTCTTTGAAAGATCGGATAGACGCATCTAGGACTACTAATTGGACTCTGCAATCCACTTTGTATCAACCGTTTCAACCTTCACCACCTTCTTACGTTGATACCCCTTTTGAGAGTCTAGTTGTAACTCCAAGACCTATGTCTCTTGCTGAACGTATTGAACAATCTCGTAATCGATCTTTCACTACTTTCACCACTGCAAATTCTTTAGATCAACAATTCCATTCACCTTCTTATCCGTATGTTGATCCTACCCCTGTCCAACCATTCAATTCCTATCCATCTTACCTAACTTTTGCACATTCCCTAGACATTGCTTTTGAACAGCCTTTTGGGAGTTTCCAGTATCCAAACAACTTCGAATCTTTTACTGAAACCCCTTCAAAACCCATGTCTAGTCTAGAATAGTCGTTGGAAGGCTTTCGGGTAGCATCATACCAACAGATGAAGAATTTGAATGCGTCCATGGCCGCCCTCATACAACCGAGTGACCCGGTAGCTAGTTTCCAGCTAGCTCTACAATTTCCAATGTATGATGAGGTGGTAAGACAGGCTGAGAATTTGAGTGCTGAGATTGAGTTGTACACCCTTCCAAATCAAACCTACCCGTCACAAATTGAATCCCACAACTCCAGTTTTGAATGTCTATCTAGTATCCAAAAAGATTTACCGATTGAAGATAGAACGTTTAATGTGTTGTGCGACTTTGTAGTGTTTGATTTACCAGATTGTGAAGGGTCCCTTTCGAGTGAAACCACACCCAATCCTTTTGACCTCTACACCTCCACTCTAGAACCTGAATTGATTGAAATCCATAATTTTGATGAGGTGTCTGAGAAAATTGATTTTCACTTGATCGAGAATATTGACGCTGGGAATATTTTGGATGATGAATCCGCTGCTTTGGATGAGTTTTTCTCTCCAATTCATCATCCCAAGTCATTAACTATTTTTCCCAAACTTCATATGCGTCTTGATTTTGATGATAAATGCATGGATAAAATGAATTTTGAGGAGAATATCGAGGATTGTTTTGAGGATGAACCAGTTTTACTTGATGAGTCTGATTTTCCAATTCATCCTATCCCTTTCATTGGCTGTGTACACCCTCCGGAACCTTTAGCCGATAACCTTCCTCACCCACTTCCCTCCATCCTTTCCATCATTCCGACCTTGCAAGACACCGTATTACCTTCTTTTCCTATGTCTGGTTTACCAAGTTCGGCATACCCATATTTTCTCACAAATCTTAAGGGATTTGACCCCATTTCTTGATGGGTTAATAGATTAGTACAATCGCTTTTTGCACATCGGTCATCATAAATTGTGCTAATTTATTCACTCCATTTTCACCTTCAAGTTCGTACACCAATTCTTTTTCCCTTCCGCTATTCTTCTCCTCCACCGAGACCGGACGCCGCTTCTATCCCCACACAGGCTCGCGTGTTTCTCATTTCTTTTCTCTACACTCCATTTTTTCACCAACCGCCGCTTTATAACAATAAAAAAATTTAATGGTTGGTGCTCACTTTTGGCCTTTGTAAAGCCTTGTATAGCTTGATACTGTTCTTTCCCCCCTAAACTCTGAACTTCACCGCTTAAACAGTGGAAACACTGTTTCACTTAAGTTTGGGGGGAACCTTTTTGTGTATATATTTTTTTTGGTTTTCTTTCTGTTTTGTATATAATTTGTTTTTGGGGAGCGCCGACAATTTTGACTCTCTTGGTGTAGCCTGACAGTGAGGGCACTGTCAAGTTTAAGTTTGTGGGTGTGCTCGGTAAGCTTTCTACCTTCGCATTCATTTGTATATTCTGCATTTTTCATACTTATTAAAACCCATAAAAATCAGAAAATTTTCTAAAAACATAAAAACTTTGTCGTTAAGTTAGCTAGTGGGAGAACTTAGATTCAATATTTTCGACGGTTTTGTTTGATAAGATAGGAACAACTAAATCCTATTTTTAGATTTTGAAAACCTGAAAGATAACCCTCCTTTGAAGTTAACTATATCTAATATACGTCTTTACATCACACTACATGTGTCGTGAGTTTTTGAAAATTGGATGACAAGTCTTTTATGTCTGAAAACTTTTAAATGGATAAATTATTTTCTGAGGATCAAATAGGTTTGTTCTGAAATAAGTAATATCAAGAATAGTTTATGAAGTGAAGCGGATATGAAGGGATGTTATTGATACCTTAATTGGAACTAATTCTGAAGAATAACTCATCTTAAATCTGATTGGAGTGATTACACACCTGACCCACTAAACACGTCTTTTATCCAAAAAAATAATTGAACTACCGGTTATATCTCCGTTCGCATTAGATCATCATGATTTTCACGCTAAAATTGGTCTTTTGTTTTAGGGCCTAGGTAACTTGAGTAATTAAGTCCGCTGGAATGTCTCTACACCTAATGCCCTAAAACCAACTGGTTTAGGAGTATTGGCCCAAAACTCGCCAAGAAACCTAGAAAGCCCAAATTAAAACAAAGTCAAGCAAGTGTTCTCTCCAAGTTAAAATTCCTAACGGTTCTTTGTGTGAGAATAATTTTGACAAAAGACAGGTTTTTATAAAAATATTTCTAACGGAGATATGAAGGTTTTATCCTATGATGAAGACTATTACACGTTCACAAGGATGTGTATGAAACGAAAACAAGAAAAAGGTAGAGTGAAAAATAAGACATAGTTTCCCGTTAAGGAAGATAGAAATTCTGAATTTGAAATCTAACTGGAAAACGAAACTTAAGAAGTACTTAACTCTTTATAAAACTTATGTGATCCTTTTTAAGTTTTTATCTGGGCTTTATTTTCTGACATGACGACTTTAATCGATCCTTTTGAAACTTAACGATGCTATTTGCACTGCACGTAAAGACATATAAAATCTTAAGTTAAATAAGAAGAGTGGTGTGAAAAATAAAGGTTCGATAGTTCTAGATTTAGGATAATAGAATTGCTATCTTTAAAACAAAACCTTAAGGTTTGAATCATAGTTATTTCGCAAAACTAGCTTGACGGGATTTTTTGGGTGGAATCCGCTGAAAACCCTCAGGAGATAACACTCCTCCTACTGGGGACACCTAGAGATTTAACGTCTTGTTGCACGAGCTCAGTGAAATCGCGTTCCCTGCGAAAGTGAAGTCAGGGTTCTTTTTGTTTTGCTCGGGACGAGCAAAAGATAAGTTTGGGGGTATTTGTTCGTATCAGAAAACAACATTCTAATACCGCTCATTCATTATCTATTTGTTGTATTTATCGGTACTATTAACCAGTGTCTGCTCAGTAATACAGATTAAGGTATCCGTGACAAAATACTGGAAATACATTCAAAAGCATGGATATATCATTTGAGAGCCGACACTGCAACCAGAACCGCAAACCGACCGATACTTCATGAGTTTCTTTTTTGCAACAAGTTTGTGTACACACTTTTTATCTAAATGGTCCAACACAAACAAGTGTGTACACAAGACTTTTAGGCACATGTGGATATGAAGTAATGTGCATTCAATGCTAAGATTATGTGTTGATTTAAAGATTCAAAATTCCCTCCAATAATAAGTGCAAAACAAAATCAAATAGACAAATCAACATGGACCATAATGGGGGCAGCCATGAATCAAGGCACAAATGGACATGAAGTAATGAGCATTCAATGCTAAAGATTGTGTGTTGATTTTAAGATTCAAATTTCCCTCCAAAGCCTGGGTGCAGACCAAGCCAAATCAGAGAAAATAAACTGCACCAAAGTGATGTGAGGGGACACACAAGTCATCACACTAAGTACGAGCCCTGGGCTCACCAACTTGGCTGAGCACATCCCCTCTTGGACCGGCCTGGCCGGCCCCACCACCTTCTGTAGGCCCCATCCTCTCACAGTGGATTCCATGCTGCAATTTGGTCCTTATTTTATTGTTTGCTTAATCCCCTTTCTTGCCTATAAAAGCATATCATGGCAGCAAGGGAAAGGGTCATTCTTTAGTCCAAATTTGCCATTCTTTTGTCTTAGATTGTCCAAGTTTTCTTTTCTCTTTTCTTGTAAATAGCTTAGTCCCCTTGAGTTCTTAACCTTCTCATGATCTTTCAACCTCTTCATTGAGCTTGAAAGTTTAAGGGTTGGTTATTGATCTTAAAGGTTGTATCATTCTTGGAATCAATAAAGTTCTCTTTTTGTGCCTTCATTCACCATGAGTTCTTTGCCCTCTCTTGATCTTGCAATCTCTTTATTTAGCTTGCAAGTTTAAGTTTGGATTATTGAACCCATGTCTTGAAATATGTTCTTTGGTTCCTAGTATTTTACTTTCTTGCATTTTTCTTACTCGCTTTTACATTCATGCAATTTATTACCATGCTTTACTTACTTGCTCTTTAATTCCATATCATTTATTTACTTTCTTGTGTTGCTCTTTTCTTCTCTTTGTTTCTCTTTTCTTTGCTCTTTTTATTTGTTTTTTGAATGGTTGTGAATATGTGTTGTTAGGAAATAGATTGATATTGTAAGTTAACGTTCCGTTTCCCATTTCCTTTTCCCGTTATTTTCCATTGAACTCCGCCCAAATCTTACGCAAGCGCTCCGTTAGGCACCCTACCTTACCAAGGTATCGTTGATCCCTAACCGCGACCGGTTGCATTCGGATTGGCCGGAGATGAAAGTCAAGCGATAAGAACGGACGGACAAGGGTCAATAAGCCGGATTTCATGAATACCGTGCTTAAATACCCTAATCCACGTTGTTGCCGATTGCTCTAGCTTCAATTGGTCAAGACTCGGCTCAAAGGTTTGAATATGAATTCACTAGCTTACACTATTGTATCTTTTCATAACAAACTTTATACGTGCATATACACTTAGGATAGATACGATCAATTCCATGCCGCGCGCATTAACTCATTACGACAAGAAATATAAACGCTCCGTCTCCCTGCGGACGACCCGTGCTCATCACGGCTAGCTGCAAAGCGACACCGTCCTGATCGCGGTTACAGTTTAGAACTCTTAAAACTCAACGGGTCGTCAGCAGGGAGACGGAGCGTTTATGTTTCTTATCGTAATGAGTTAATGCGCGTGGCATGGAATTGTTCGTATCTATCCTAAATGTATATGCACGTATAAAGTTTGTTAGGAAAAGATACAATAGTGTAAGCTAGTGAATTCGTACTCAAACCTTTGAACCGAGTCTTGACTAATAGAAGCTAGAGCAATCGGCAACAACGTGGATTAGGGTATTTAAGCACGGTATTCATGGAATCCGGCTTATTGACCCTTGTTTGTCCGTTCTTGTCGCTTGACTTTCGCCTCCAGCCAATCCGATTGCAACCGGTCGCGGTTAGGGATCACCGATACCTTGGTTGGGTTGGGTGTCTAACGGAGCACTTGCGTAAGGTTTGGGCGGAGTTCAATGGAAAATAACGGGAAAAGGAAATGGGAAACGGAATGTTAATTTACAATATCAATCTATTTCCTAACAACACATATTCACAACCATTCACAAAAACAAAGAAAAAGAGCAAAGAAAAGAGAAACAAAGAGAAGAAAAGAGCAACACAAGAAAGTAAATAAATGACATGGAATTAAAGAGCAAGTAAGTAAAGCATGGTAATAAATTGCATGAATGTAAAAGCGAGTAAGAAAAATGCAAGAAAGTAAAATACTAGGAACCAAAGAACATATTGCAAGGCATGGGTTCAATAACCCAAACTTAAACTTGCAAGCTCAATAAAGAGGTTGCAAGATCAAGAGAGGGTAAAGAACTCATGGTGAATGAAGGCACAAAAAGAGAACTTTATTGATTCCAAGAATGATACAACCCTTAAGATCAATAACCAACCTTTAAACTTTCAAGCTCAATGAAGAGGTTGAAAGATCAAGAGAAGGTTAAGAACTCAAGGGGACTAAGCTATTTACAAGAAAAGAGAAAAGAAAACTTGGACAATCTAAGACAAAAGAATGGAAAATTTGTACTAAAGAATGACCCTTTCCCTTGCTTCCATGATCTGCTTTTATAGGCAAGAAAGGGGATTAAGAAAACAATAAAATAAGGACCAAATTGCAGAATGGAATCCACTGTGAGAGGATGGGGCCCATAGGAGGTGGTGGGGCCAGCCAGGCCGGTCCAAGAGGGGATGTGGGCCAAGTTGGTGAGTCCAGGGCTCGTGCTTAGTGTGATGAGTTGTGTGTCCCCTCACATCACTTTGGTGCAGTTTATTTTCTCTGATTTGGCTTGGTCTGCACCCAGGCTTTGGAGGGAAATTTGAATCTTAAAATCAACACACAATCTTTAGCATTGAATGCTCATTACTTCATGTCCATTTGTGCCTTGATTCATGGCTGCCCCCATTATGGTCCATGTTGATTTGTCTATTTGATTTTGTTTTGCACTTATTATTGGAGGGAATTTTGAATCTTTAAATCAACACATAATCTTAGCATTGAATGCACATTACTTCATATCCACATGTGCCTAAAAGTCTTGTGTACACACTTGTTTGTGTTGGACCATTTAGATAAAAAGTGTGTACACAAACTTGTTGCAAAAAAGAAACTCATGAAGTATCGGTCGGTTTGCGGTTCTGGTTGCAGTGTCGGCTCTCAAATGATATATCCATGCTTTAGAATGTATTTCCAGTATTTTATCACGGATACCTGTAATCTGTATTACTGAGCAGACACTGGTTAATAGTATCGATAAATATAACAAATAGATAATGAATGAGCGGTATTAGAATGTTATTTTCTAATACGAACAGATGCCTCCCGAAACCTTGCTGCCGTGCTAGGTAACCCTGTAGCAGCCTCTATCGGTGGCCCGATCATCCGGTGCAAAACCAAATACTCGCCTCAAACGAGAGGTCACAGCATAAACACTAAATCAATACGTTCCCATGTCACCAGAAAACACGATGGTCAGTCCTCGTCCATGACGAGCTCGCCCTGACTGCATCACTAGCAGCAGCTCAATCTGCGCTCAAACTATGGTGACAGAAACCTCAAACGTGTATCAATGAAGATAGATCAAAGGGATGAAAGGAGTCAACAGATCCCAAAATGGATACATGATCATAAGAGGGAACGGAATCAATGAGAGTATGCAAGGATATCAAGTATATACATTCTAAGGTCACTTAAGCGGAGTATCGTATCGTAAGTATGCCGTGGAACATACGCACGGTACGTCACTCTACTTGAGTTACCTACTCCATCAATCAGGGTTAACCTATGTAACGAAAGTTCGGGTCTAATACCCCCCTGTTCAAGTCTAAATTCCGTATGGTCAAGCCTAGGTTCCGAAATAGATTACGTCCCAGACTCCACATAGTCAAACCTAAACTCGAACCAAGGTTAAACCTAGCGCTCTGATACCAATTTTGTCACGACCCGAAATTTAGTTCATGACCGGCACTTAAATCACGCAACGTCTAAAGGCGCAACATAAATTAAGTAAGCCGAAACCCAGAAATATAAACCTTTTTAAGAAATTAAAAGAGGTGAAGTTTCGAAATAAAGGTATGATGAAATCAAAAGTTTTCTTAAATGCATAGATAATGGAATATGAAAATGCAAGTGGATTATACTAGTTGAAAAACATATTTCGTCTTTTAAAAATTTGGGCAGCACCTCCCTTGTATATTTTGATCCAAAACCACATATACATAACAACAATAAAGGCATCCCCAAGCGGGAGCTAGCTCTTCGCCAATCGGCGGAATCACAACCACGCAAGTCATAATATATGTATACGACGCCCAACGGCGAAGATCAACACAAAAGAGTAAAGTAAATAAGCAAGACATCAAATCCCCCAATAGCGAACAAATAATCCGTCGCTCTAAGTCCCGCAACACCCGTCTTTCTAAGTCTTACTACTTATACAAATACTAGTTTCTGATTCATAGAGTTGACTAGATACAACAGGAATAATAATACAAGAGTGGCACGATCCAATATGTCCTACCTAACAAAGCAAATCACCCGAAAGCAAGCTGTGTGCCAGCGATGCCGCTACTGATCCATGCGGTCGAACATGCAAGAACTATGGCACAACAGGGGTGAGTTGCCAACTCGTGAGTAGAAAATATCGGCAGGTAGAAATCGAATAAAATAACGATTCCTAGGTCAACTATATCATAAAGGTAATACTATGATATCTAGGATGACCGTGTCTGCATATATGCCAACAATATAATCAATGCCTGTATACATGTGGATATCATCCACGTGTCCATCTATGACACAACAACATGAAAACATATGCATGTAAATATGAGGATATCAACCAGCGTGTGTCCATCAACGGCACATCAAAATCATGGAACCTGAGTGTCCAACATCGATTCTCGAAACATCATGAAACCCGTGTCCAGTATCGACACGTAAATCCTCATATATCGGGTTCCGTCAGTCCGGATCGGCCCACGGGCTCCGTCGGCCCGGATCGGCCCATATCATCTCACGACTCCGGTCGGTATCCTCTGGATAACCGCCGAACCCAAATGCTATCACCGGTAGGTAGTAGTCTCTCTGCCAGGCTCATCGTCTACTGCACAACATACCTTGCTTGCCCCGGGGTACCATACCGGGTCCACCATGAACCCGCAAACGAATCATCCATCTCCTCGAATCGAGTTTCACATACCAATCTCAGAACCGAGAAAACTCATGGTGGACGTCTCGAAATATCATATCAAGAGAAACCGGATTTTTAAAATAATACATAATTTCCTTTGAAATATAACCACGGTTCTCAAACTCAGAATCTCATGAAAATAGCATCTCAATGCGTATAATCGTAAAGCATGATGTATGCAAACATAGAACAAAAATGTGGGCATATCAGTATATCATGCAACATAGAATAATGATGTGGCAATCCTACTGTGTAAGTGACATAGCAATTATCAATGATGAAAGTGTGTGAACCGGCAATCTGTGTAAGTGTAACATACGCATCATCGATAATTGTGTAGGTGTACTAGCACAGGTATATGTAATGAAATGAGAATATCCTGAACGTAGCAGAAAGTAAATCATAAGCGCAATGCTATAAGGTATCGTATCTATAACATATCCGAGTCAGTGAATCTATCAATCGGCATCCAGCCTTATAATATCACGTACGGTACAATCCATTGTACGACATCCTCTAGTCAAGGGTATGGATCAATCATCAGGTAAAACTCATCACGTACGGTAATCCATCGTATGGCGGCATTAAACAATTAGGGATCTTATCAACCTATATGACAATGAGGGTACGGACCTAACGTCTCGTACGGCATATCACTCATTATTTATATATATATATATATATATATATATATCAGGTCACATCCGTATCAATATCATATCATGGGACTGACAAAGGTATCAATTATCTCATATCGACTCGTATCCGTATAACGACTTATCAAACCAAGTCATCGTATACTCTTTTCATCACATCAATATCTCGCATCAAGTCATCTTATAAATCTCATGTCGTATTTATCGATCTCATATCATGCTACTCTAAATCTCATACTTATTCTCGTGCACTACATATATATACCGCGATTCACATTCACATTTCATATCCTCATATATCAATTCGAGACATCCTTATCAATCATATCATTTCATACTAAAACCTTTAATCACATCTATGGGTTCCTAGTATAGGTTTCTCCGACTATATTCTATATATCGGTTTCTATTTTATAACTGCGGGGGTGCTATACACCATCCACCCGACTTCCCCTGTAGATATAAATCTACTCACCTGCGGAACTCCTTGTTCAGCCGTAATCGATGTGCTTCGTCGTCTCGGAATCCACGCGAAGGTACCTACAATCAATACACAATCGCAATACCATTAAAATCAAGTCCGAAAAATCGATACGGCATACGGTGCGCTCATAGGTTAGAACCTATAGCCTACGCATGCAAAAACAACCAAACAACCCTCGTCGTTGACGTACAAATATCCAATGACCCAATCAAATCTCAAATATAAAAACCAAGCATTCAAACATCGAAAACTTTGCCCAAAACACTCACAACAGCTCCCAGATTTTAGCTCAGGTTAAATGGGACTAAACTAGCAAGTACAGGGGATGGGTTATAGGGATTAGGAGCTACAGGAAAAAACTCAACACCAGACACCTATAGAAATCCAGCGACATTGCCTAATTTCCCGATCTCGCCGGCCTAGGTAGGAGGAAACGGGCTCGTATTTTGGTGGTGGCCTTCTGGTAGTGTATCTAGGTCACTGGACTTGCTAGATTTTCTTGAAAATGCCCCAGATAGCTCCAGATACCCTATAGGATATCAAACACCACAAAACCGACACGGGGAAATTTCTAAGTTCGTATTTTGGTTTCTATTCCGTGTTTTAGGCCAGAAAATCCATACTAAGGTCTTTTAAATAGCCACTACATATCACCACAACACAACTCATACCCTAAACCCCATCTAGGAAATTTCTAAGATCACAATCCACACTTGTTTAACTCTAAACTACATCTAGGATATACTAAACATAATTACTTAACTAAAGATAGGAAATATACCTCATTTGTCAACTCAAGAATTTTCTTGAGTTGCTCAAAGTCTTCAAAATCCAACTTTGAAAGGTCCAAAGTGTTGAGGATGAGGTGGGGATCATTTTTAATGAAGAGAGTATAGGGTTTTAGTGAAGGAATTGAGATGATACATGGAGGTGGAGGTGGAGGAAGCAAGAGGAGATGATGAGGTTGAAGAAAACAAATGGAGGGGAAATGAAGGGGCAGCCCTCTCTCTCTCTCTCTAACTCACTCTTTCATATCCTCACTCTGTTTCTTATTCTCACCCCCTCACAAGCCCATGCCACGCTCTCTCTTTGCAATAATTCTCTTTCTCACATTTTCTCTTTTTCTTTTTAAAACCAACTATCAACAAATATCAATGAAACAACTTACAACCAAATGCAACATATCATGGTGCACTAAACATGGTAAAATGTAGAAACACGGATTTGGCCTAATTGCGATTAGTAGTGCACTAATCAATTTTTTATTTAAACTGCATATAATTAATTATAACAATGCCAAATCCAATAAATATATTTTTAAATGAATAAATCATTTTAATCTCCAATTATTTCATAAATATTGGTATATATTTATACCATTTTACGAAAACCCCAAATTCACAAATCGACTGGTTTTCGCGAAATATATTATTTTAATATTAAATTCCAAAAATAATATTTTATATTTTCTGAAATGTTACAAAAAACAACCTGATTGCTGTGATAATAAAAGAAGCCAGTCCAAGAGGGTGAAAATAGATTGAGGTGTGAAGGGTCCAAAGGACAGGAAGCAGCGCCTCAGCAAACAAGAGTTAGAAGGGATGAGTTATGCAACTCTCCGACCGAATGATAAATTATGGACCGAAACGTCCTTAAACTAACGATGGACCGAAACGTCCTTAAGCTAACAATAAACCGAAACGTTCTTAAACTAATATTCGTCTCAAATATGTGAATGTTGGACTGAAACGTTTTTAAACTAATATTTGTCCCCAAATACAGGAATGATGGACCGAAAAGTCTCTAAATTAATAATGGACCGTGACGTCTCTAAACTAGCATTTCTCCCCAAAATACAGCGACATGTTCTTTTAAGATATACATTACAATTGAAGCCCCAACGACGAAGATTGTAGCTCAAGTTCCACCGGCTACACAGCTACTCCAGCAACGAAGTCCCCCCAAGTCCCACTGGCAAATAGATGGGTCACCTGCGATGAAACTACTTTCGAGAGTTTCACCGTGCTAAAAAAACGGTATGTCCACAAGCAAAATGGGCACTGATAAAAACCCGAAAGGGTACCGTGAGTAAGAACAGCAGGACTGCCAGTGAGCTAGTAAAAACCCGAGAGGGTGCGAACTCGTTAAAAAAACAATATGTCCACAAGCGAAATGGGCACGGATGTAAACCCAAAAAGGCACCGTGAGTAAAAACGGCAGGACTACCGACGAGCTTGTGAAAACCCGAAAGGGTGCAATCTCGTGAAAATAAAAAAATACACTTGTAGAGTCCTTTCGACCTTGCGATAAGAAAATACCTGCGTGAGATCCTTACGACTCACAAAGGAACAACACACTTAGAAATCCACATAATTTCTAAGGAGAATTCCCCCCATGAGACTCTCACGGCTCATAGGATTCAAAGTCTTAGGTTATAGGGATATAAACCTATTCTTAAGCCGTCATATTCCCCTAATGTTGCCCTACAGGCAGTCCAATATTGACCCTTGTATACAATCCACGGGCATAAATAAATATTCTCCCACCAAGTTCCACCAATGGCAAGAAATGTCCCCATATGATGAGCGACACTTGTAAGTCCTCTCGACATATAAGGAGAAAATACTCTTGTAAGATCCTACGACTTACAAGAGAAAACACACTTAGGAATCCACACGATTTCTAAGGAGAAAATATACTTACGAGATCCTCACAACTCGTAGGGAGAAATACCTTTATAAGACCCTTACAGCTCATAAAGTCAAAAAGCCTTAGTCGGCAGGATCCTAACCCTATTTGCTAAGCCATCTTTGTTCAAATCAACAAAGGAAAATGATGATTCACTCCTAGTAATATCCCAGTTGTAGCGATGTTGATGCCTAAACAAGTATCAAACTTCAAGTCCTCTCACGGCAAGTGATGATTCGCTCCTGGCAATATTCTAGTCATATCGATACTGATGCCAAAATGGGTACCAGGACCCAAGTCCCCGACTCGCAACAAAATCAGCGAGCAAAAAAAATGCATATGAAATGGCCGAAATGATGGAGCAACTCGCAATAAAAATCAGCGAGAAAAAAAAATATGCATATAAAAACAGCCGAAATGTTTGGGCAACTCACAATAAAAAGCAGCGAGTAAAAATATATTAAAAAATAGCCGAAATGATTGGGCACCGCGGATAAAAAGCTGAAACGATTGGACAATCGCGACTTTCGCGGTATGAAAACCTAAAAAGATAGGGTATCGCGGAAATAAAAAATTAAATAAAATAAAATTTCCTCTGCCCTGCAGGTAGGTCCATACCCACCCATGTATACAATCCATAGGCACAACAGAAAGAAAGGGAACCATATTTTCTCACCAGGCTCCGTCAAAAGGAGAGCCAGATCTCGACGGCAACATCTACAGCCTAGAGATCAGCTCGACGTTCTTCTCATTCCAACAGAGTGCAAACGTGACGTCAACAAACCTCCAAGGAGCCAAATCAGAAAGGAGTAATGGCAAAATCACAACTCCAGCTCGACGTTTCTTCTCGGTGTAGATGCAACATCAACAAGGACCCAAGGGTCAAATAAAATTAGAGCAATGGCATATTCCTAACTCCGGATCTCGATGGCAACATCTACAGCCTAAAGATCGGCTCGACGTTCCTTCTCAGTGCAGACGCGATGTCAACAAGGACCCAAGGGTCAAACAAAAGTAGAGCAATGGCATATTCCTAACTCCAGATCTCGATGACAACATCTACAGCCTAGAGATCAGCTCGACGTTCCTTCTCAGTGCAGTTGCGACGTCAACAAGGACATAAGGGTCAAACAAAAGTGGAGTGATGGCAAAATCTTAGCTCCAGATCTCGATGGCAACATCTACAACCTAGAGACCAAATCGACATTCTTCTCATTCCGGCAGGATGCAGACGCAATGTCGACAAAAACCCCCCAAGGGTCAAATAAAAGTGGAGCAATGGCATATTCCTAACTCTGGATCTCAATGGCAATATCTATAGCCTAGAGATCAACTCGATGTGCTTCTCATGCCAGCAGGATGCAGATGCAACGTCAATCAAGACTCAAGAGTCAGATATAATTGGAGTGATGGCATATCCTTAGCTCCCGACCTCGATAGCAATACACACAGCATAGAGATCATACGGATGTCTACCCTACTTCATCAAAGAATCGGCGCGGCATAATCAAAGTAAAAATGAAGTGGCGGCATATTCCTAGCTTCAGGTCTTGACGACAATACATACAAAAGCTAAAGACCATTGGAGACCATCCCACCCTAGAAGGGTGCAGTTATGACTCATCGGGGCTCCAAATTGAGCGTAAGCTCAAGTAAAAAGCATCATGGAAAATACCTAACGCTTGTTCTTCCAACAGTAATATGACCTAAGAAGATTCCTTGAAGATGTCTTATCCAGCCTCAGAAGAGATCAGAGAGACGATAGTCGTAGGGCTACTCGAGCAGCAACCTAAAGGACTGCATATCGAGGAATACATCAGCCAACGCGACGGTACACTGGATTTTAAACCTAGTATTGCAAACCTAACGGACCTCTATAAAAAAGGAGTTATCTATATTTCACGTTAGAATACATCTGTGAGATCCTCTCAACTCATCTCGACTCATAGGGGAAAACATCTTTATGAAACCCTCACGGCTCATGAGGGTGAAAAGCCTTAGACGATGGAGATATCAACATGTTTCCTAAGCATTGTGGCCCTACAAGTAGGTCCAAATTGACTCTTGTATACTATCAACGAGCCACATTCTCCAAAGTCTCATACCGATGAGGAGGAGAAACCACTTACGAGTCATCTCGACTCATAAGGCGAAAATTCTCTTGTGAGATCCTTACGACTCTCAAAAGAAAACGCATTTAGGAGTCCCCACGACTTCTAAGGAGAAAATACACCTACGAGATCCTCTCGACTCGTAGGGAGAAACGTCTTTATGAGACCCTCACGGCTCATAAAGTTGAAAAGTCTTAGGCGACAGATCTAAACCTATTTCCTAAGCCATTGCTGCCCTATAAGGAGGTTCAAACTAACTCTTGTATACTATCCACGGGCCATATTCGCCAATAAAGCGAAGAAGCCACTTACGGGTCCTCAAGATTCGTAAGGAGAAAATATCCGAGTAAGATCCTTACGACTCACGAAGGTGATGAACACTTAGGAATCCTCACGATTTTTAGGAAGAATACGCACCTATGAGATCCTCATGACTCATAGGGAGAAAAACCTTCTTGAGACCCTTATGGCTGATGAAGATGAAAAAGTCTTAGGCGACAGGGATCCTAAACTTGTCTCCTAATCCATCAATTTTATGGCAATGTATTGGTTTACACTACTTAACCCACGTACAAATTTTCGTAGGCAAAGTAGTGGGGAGCATTTGTTCCCGCTAAAAAAATTTTGGCTCAAAGCTTGTTATTCCCTTATAAAAATAAAGGGAATCTCCACGTGTTAAACATGTGCATCTACATGCAAAGCATCTAAGTACCACCTTAGATAGGATTAAATCCTTGAGCGCCTCATGTGTTTCCTACGTGAGCGCCAATGCCAGCCTCTGTTAGGATTAAATCCTATAGTGGTGCCTCGCCTGGAATACACATGAGCGTTGGCGTGAAAAGTAAGTGAGTGACTATTTATAAAAGAATTAGATTCTTAGGCAGCGACCACGTGTCAACCCCACTTCCCAGTAGACGAAAACGGTGACGTGAAAAGCCCGCAACGTATTTACTATGAAATAAATACGTTAAGCGTAATTAAGCAATATAACAATGAACAAGAATGACAAGGGTAATAAAATAAAACAGCAACTTTATTTACATTCAACTTTATATACAACTATCTAAAATAAAAGATACAATAAACAAAGCAATGCCTAAACAATGGCATACAGAGAGTAGGTGGAGTAAGAACTAGTAGTCAGGATGAGTTGTAAGCTGGTCCAAGTCCTCCTTGCTCGGCTCTATCTCCTCAGAGTCCAGTCTTCCTGACGAACATTCCAAGAAAAGAAAAACAGAGAGGAATGTCGTCGGCGAACTAGCACTCGGTAAGTCTCAAAGGAAACAAGAGAGAATAGTATATCATGTGAATAGGAACTAAAAGAACAAAGGACGGGTAAAATTGTATATGATCATCTACAGGTATATGATATTTATTCTAACGTGGTTATTTGTAGTTTGATAAAAAAAATGTATTCATGTATACGAGAGGAGTCCATCTTACCCCGTGGACTATGGTAACATGTAGTACAAGGCCCCGTCATAACCCATGAGACAATAGCACGTGAATTCATGTAGGTGTATCTTAAGTGACCTCTCGTGCCATGATATATTTCCATACCAATCTACCCCTTTATCCCCGTGTATGGTATTGTATAGATTAAGATTATAGGTCTTGACTGAATCCATGGATATAAATGTTCACGTTCATGTTCAGGATGTAATCATGTATTCAAGTAGTCATGTCAAGTTCATGTCACGTTATAACCATGGTCCGGTCAAGTCGAGTCAAGTATACCAGTTTGAGTTTGAATTGATTTTGAGTGTTTATGCTCATGATCAAGTATTCAAATTCATGTTTGATTTCGGATTCCGGTTGTAGTTTGAGTCAGACACTTGTGAACGGATTTAACTCTTGACTTTCTTAGGTTTAGGAGTAATCGGCAACTGCTGCACATGAACGGCAGGATTTGTGTCTTTTTCCAAGACGATTGCCATTGATAACTCCGTTAAGTTTTCTAACCTGAATAGGAAGCACTCACTTTCTCCGGCTCTCTGGGGCTCAAGAGAATTGATCCCGCTTAAACCTATATTAAACTAGAGACATTAAAATATTATTTTGCATATCTCGAGGGGGTTTTATGAAAAATATTTTGATATAGTTTAAAAATAAACCTCAAGGGGGATTTATAACATTTAGGGCTTTCATGAGCATGTGTTTTAATTATTCGGGTATTTTAATGATAAATACTTAGCTTTTAAAAGTTTATGGTATTTTATTGAAAACTAGACCTTTTTGGTAACTTGATGGTATTTTATTAACATTTTTAATCTTTCATTTTTAGAAAAATATAGTTTCATAATATATTGAAAATACGGTTTTGTTTGGAAAATTCGCGTTTCTCTAAAACCGTATTTTATTTCCTTTCGAGATCGAATACTCCGTGAGGAGTTCTGCAACTCGCTCTACTATCCCAAAAAAGTGCGATAATCCGCACCATCCATTAGCGGGTCCTCTAACGAGGGTTGTAGAGACGTATTTGCCCAGAATTACAAAATACCGCTTTAAAAGAAACCCGGTTTTTTAAAAGATGTGATATTTTATTGTAAAGTTATTCTTTGAACCAACTATATGTATATATAGATATTGTGCTATGAAACCAAAGTGTGCGTGTGGGGTACGTCGTTACCCCGTGAAGTTTTCCTAAAGGTATTGTTTTAACCAATATCGAAAAGAGGTGATAATAAAGTTCAATGTATTTTAATGAAAAAGTTCGTTTATGTTTGTTTCTTATGAGAATTTTGGTTAAACTTGAAGCTAAGCATTTGTAATTAAAGTTACAAGTAAGGTGGTAATATTAGTTTGACCAAAGTATATAGGAAAAGGGAGTTATAGGTTTTAAAAAGAAAGGTATCGGGAATAACTTCACTTTACCGATATCTTTTTAGAAGATAAATTGAGATTAAAAGAAGAAGAGATGAGGGGGACTTACGGTTTGGTAATATCAAAAAAATGATAAGGAAGAAGGGAGGGGGTTTCGTGGCGTCACGGAACCTCCGGAAACGGCTTTGATCTTCAACAGAACAAGCTTGGTCGCTAACTCCACTTGACTCCACTTGCACTTGAGAACTTTTTGAGAGAATTTTTAATAGAATTTTATAATAGTGAAGAGCTAAAATATGGGGTGGTATTTATAGTGAAGAATTAGGGTTTAAGAATTAAAATTTTGGATTAAAAAGTATTAAAAATGTGTTAATTAGTGAAATGAAGGGTCTATATTTGATTGCAGGGAAATTAAACAGTGCAGGGGAGTTAAAGGGAGTCAAAGGGGTGTGTATGCAAAGAACGGAGCCAATTGGGCTCAATCTAACCATCGGCGTCGGCCTATATGGCATTTTGGGCGGTCAGATTTGAGGCAATCGCCTCGAGAATCGTGCCACATGGGTTTTTGGGTGTGTACACCTCATTGCGCCTGTTTGATTTTTCTGAAACTTTTCATTTCTCCATGTATTGCACATGCAACTCTTGGGATTCCAAAAATTAAAAAGAAAATCAGAAAAAATAATTGAGTCTGATGAGAATCGAACACACAGGCTACGTCACAACAGTGTAGATGCTTTACCAGTGAGCTACAAGTTTTTTCTTGCTTTTATTAAACAAATCTAACTTATAACTCTTACACAGTCTGTAATACCCTTTTCTGTACAATAACAAGAAAATTTCTGTATAGTGTTTTCAGAGTCGTTATATTCTACTCTCCTTATAAAAATTTCTTCCTCGAAATTTACAATTACATAGGGACTAATTTTCAAAAAGGTAAGGAAAACGTGTACGCATATCTTCTTCTCGTTCCCAGGTTGATTCTCCTGGCGAATCATTTCTCCACATCACTCGGACCAAGTTTACCTCTTTGTTCCGTAATGTTTTCATCTTTCGGTTCAGGATCTCAACTTGTTGTTGCTCGCAGGTCAGGCGGTTTGTATTGTGAGCTCTGAGTGATCAAGTAAATGGCTGGGGTGATTCACATATCGTCGTAGTTGGGATATATGGAACACATTATGCACTCCTTCCAATGAGGGTGGTAGTGCTAAACGGTATGCCACTTCTCTAACTCGTTCGAGTATATCGAATGGTCTATGTATCTTGGACTGAGTTTACCCCTCTTACCAAAATAGATCACTCTTCTGTTTAGAGAGATCTTCAGGAATACATAGTCTCCGGGTTGGAATTCCATATGTCGACGCTTTGCATCTTCCTAATGCTTCTGCCGGTCTTGGGCTATGCGCTTCATTTCCCTGATCGTGCGAACCACGTCCACAGTTGCCACGATCATCTCTGGTCCAAGGAGTTCACGATCTCCAACGTCATCCCAACTTAGCAGTGAATGACACTTCTGTCCGTAGAGTGCTGCGAATGGTGCCATTCCAATGCCTGCCTGATAGCTGTTGTTGTATGAAAACTCAACAAGGTGTAGGTGATCTTCCCACGAACCTCCGAAATCTAACCTACAGGCTCATAGCATATCTTTCAGTATCTGAATTGTTCGCTCGGACTGTCCGTCCATTTGTAGATGATACATGATTAGTCTAAAATATTGCACTTTTGAATGATTATTTTCCCTATTATTGTTAAGTATTAAAAGGTGTTTATTGTAATTATAGAACATATGAGGGTTTATATGTAAAAAGTTTATTATCATATGTTTCTACATTATAATTAACATAATGAGGGAAAATACATGCATATAATATTTATATGAAATATTAGTAATTAAAATATGCATATCATATCAAATATTTCTAATCAATATTCTTAACATATAATATCATTTAAAATGGTTAGAATAATATCTCAAAAATACCAAATACTACTAACACTTTGATTTGAGATATTGTGCAAATTAGCTCAGGTCTGGAATCCAAGAGATCCGGAATAAATCAAGATGTCGGAATCAAATCTGCCAGAGATTGAAGCAAATCGTATGATCTAACAATGGCAGAGACTCGGTTCATTATTATCAGAATATAGACATCTAGAGGATCTTAAAATATCAAAACAAGACAGTACAAAATATTCCAGAACCTGATTCTCCAAGAGTGTGGAGTATCCGCGGCCAAATAGGCAAATATGCGGCGGTTCCGTGGCGATTCTAGGGCCGTTCGATGAGAGATTTTGGTGATTGGATCATATTAACGTATATTCACAGATGGTATCTAGGGTTTCTAGTTTCTGTGACTATATATAAGACCGAGAGCTTCATATCTAAAATCATCAATCCGAAATGATCAAAAAGTCCAAAGCGATCCACGCATTCAGGTGATCATCAGCTAGTCATCTACCTCCAACAAGAGAGAGAGCGAGAACCAAAACTAGGTTCTTTGTAATCTACTTTCTACATAAAGTTGTATAAAATAGTTGATTAATAAAGGTAGTATTTTTATTATTTAATTCTTTTTGCACTTACTTTCTGCATTTAATTTCTACATCTTAATCATGTTTTCTTCTTCATCCTTTTTTCTATCTCAAACCATGAGTGAGTAATTCCTAACTTGCTAAGGTTCATAGGATAGGGTAGATCAATGGATGATAAAATTATTTAACTTCTTTTAAACTTTTTAAAGTTTACAAACTTTAGCAAAATAAATGTTAACCTCCTTATCGGGCGCGCTATCAATTTATTGATAGTCATGACCACGATTCGAGATCTATTTAACACTTGTTTTGCTAAGGGCTAGACATGAATAGAGATCAATATAAGGACAAGGGTTAATGTAACAACTCCAATTTCGGTGTACAGAAAATTATTTAAAAGTTAATGTACAATTCGGGTATTTGCAATCATGTGTATACTATAAGTATTTGTTTTAATTTAGAACAGCAAGAAAGTACTTGTAGCACATTGGTAAAGTATGCACTGCTGTGACGTAGCCCCTGTGTTCGAATCCCATCAGCCACATTATCTTTTTGTTTTATTTTTTTTAATCTTTTTAGAAGCCCAAGAGTCTACACGTGTACTATGTTAGTTATATGTATGCCCTAGAGGCCATTACTGTACATATGATGTATATTGTAGTGGATGCTAGGACGTATATAGGGAGGACTTTCTTGCTCGACATGATAGTATGCTATCTGGTTGCTCTTTACCTTAACGTGTATACTGATTGTCTCTCTGTTACATGTTGGTAAAGCCCTTAGGATGTGTACTTGACTACCTGGACTATGATGCAGATCATACTAGTGGGGACAGACAGTCTATAAGTACATCCTTCAAAGTCCCTAGTCGAGGGTATATCGAGACGAGGCATCGATATACCAGAGTAGACTAGCGTATACCTTCTCGACCCATACAGATGGGCGATGGATGATCCCATATCCATTGGTGTTTGACATCAGAGATGATATACGGGTGCTCAGTGGAGACTGGGTACACTGGACGGACTCGCCGAGAACTCCCAGATGGTATTATACCTTACGTCAGATGGCAGTTCTCTGGTGACACTGGTACAGAGTAGTCTGTTGACCCGAGATCGTCATAGAGTCTTGTGTGGTTCCCACTGTGCTTTGATTTCCATCTTACCATGTCCAAGAGGGCGTGCAAAACGGTGGTATTTAGGTACAGTCCCGAGTCACATGGAGGCAATGAGCGATAGGAGGGGATTCGTCTCTCCCGGTATAGGGAGTTGATGTTGCGCTGTGTTCGATTGGCTATAACAGGAAATCCCTGGCCAGGGTTGCTGAGATTTACTGGTAAGTGTTACCAGTAGTTTATCGAATAGTTATAGACCTCATATCGACACGACTTATCGAGCTATTGGGGTCTGACGTTTACCACCCCTAGGCGAGATATGCGACATATCAGACGATCAGACCGGACTGTACGGTAGTGTTACTGGTTGGATTCACTGGAGTGTGAGCGGGATTGCTCGTCGATCTTCAGATTGCTCAATACCCCGGTGGCCGTTACGTTTAGCAGACCGCTTGCGGCTTGTGGATGTTTGATATGATCATCATCCGCTGCTGGCGTATTGACGAGTCTTTAGAGTCCTACACAGAGGTTTCCTGGCTCAAGCGAAACGAAATAGGAACGCATATGAGATATGTGAGGGACCGAGAATAATGCGTGTATGTGATACCGTATTTCATTCTCGCGAAGAATGTGTCGATTAGTTGTATGCGATATAACCTAGTTATCGAATCAAGGATTGATTCGATAAATCGATACATTGAATACTAGTCGGTTATATGCGATATGACCGGATCATTGAATCAAGTGTTGATTTAATGATTTAATGTATAATTATATATTTGATATATTACTTTGCATTAACTAGTATTGGTTCACTTTAAATGGATATTCTCACTCGAATGTTCACATTGTATATGTGATATACTTTTGTGCACTTGATTGTATCATGTTTGATGATACATGTTTAACTATAGTTAAGTGTAATGAATTAAGCCATGGTTAAACTAATGATTAGGGTTTTCTTTTCTTACTTATTTATTTATTTATTTTGAATAGATGAGAAAAAAATGGTTGCTAGTTTTGTAGTTTAGTTGAAGCTTCATGAAGCTTTGACTTTGTAACCATTCTTGTCTTCATGTTTAACCCTAACCATTCCTTTAACCTTGGTCAATTCTCTACACATAACTATAGTTAATATTATGATAAGTATTGATTTTATATTCTATTTTTAATTAACTTATCATAACACTTTCTTCTTCTTCTTCATCTTCTTCAAAGAAGAAACCTTGACTTCATCAATGGTGGATTGATGAAAAGTGTGAGAAATCCAATTCTAAAGTGAACCCACTTTCTATTTCTTCATCCTCTACCTCTTGCCAAGTAGTAGAGTGTGTTTTCTTCACAAGTTTTCTTGACTTGGTGAAGTTGGAGCTTGATCTAGCGATGCCTCGACGTAGATCATCTTCGGCATGGACATCGACGACCTAGCTCGCCATTTCTCCGACGAAGCCGACGCTAGAGCCCGGGAATTCATTTGGACAGCGAGGGGACTTCGTTGCAGAGCTATGGAGGTGGAGCACCGGATCTACAAAGGTTGTATTTCCGTTTAAACTTTAGTTAAGTTGTTAACTAGTTTCATTTTCGCCTAGAATTCTAGCCAACGATCTAGTCTAGGGTTTCTCGGCACTGTAATTTTTGAAATTGGTATGGTTGTAGCCTTGTGAGACCTCTTGAGAGTGCCTAGGAACCCTATAGTGGTATCAGAGCCTAGCTAGAGCCTTAGGCGAAGTCTAGACGGAGTTTGAAGTCCGAACGAACCGAAACCCCAAAATTTCCATGCTCTCTGGACTTTTTCTAAAAACGTGGTTTTTTCCAGATTAAAAATATGAAAAAAAACCAGCAGGGATATCTAAGAGTTACGGTGAAGTTTGATGACCCAATTCCATTAAACAGCCGCGGTTCCGCGGCACGAGCATGGCTCGTGCGGCGGTTCCGCGGCCTAATGGTCTCTTTGCCCCATTTTATTTGCACAGTAACTCCTATTTTGTGGTTCTGGTTTTCCTGTGAATTTTTAATAATTAATTCAAGAGTTGAATTTTCTGGGGTTATTTTGGGGATTCGTATATTCGATCGGATTATCAAATTTTGTCTGTGTGGCTTTCCGGGTAAATTTTAGAATATGTTAAAAAGTTCGACCGGATATAAATACCCAATTTTTCCCTGTCGGGAAATTTCCAAGTGTTGGATTTTTCCGTAGTTTAAAGACGTTCTAAGTAGTGCAAGTAACGCAATGGACCCTCTAGAAGACAACAAACCTTAACTCGATTATGTGACCGTCTTGAACTGCCCTTTGAACCTTCGGGTTTGGGGCAGTACGGCGTGCCACATGTGAGGCGTTGGCTTGACCCTTCTACGGCTGGACCGTTGGTACTGAGGCACGAACTGAATGTTTTTAGACTTGTTTCATGTGTTGATCTATATCGGGAAAACTTGGGTGTTTGAATGTTCGATCGGAAAGTTTAACATTTTCTATTTATCCGGAATGTGATACAATAATTGGAATTCACAAGTAGTTATGAGATAACTGAATGAATGTTATAAACATAGCACTTTAGTCTCACTTGATCGGTTGCCACGGAATTTTGATGTGATCAAAAGTCCGTCGCAATCACGTAGCGTACGCGGATACTCGCCGGGTAAACTTAATAGACAGCCTCGCTCTATAGCCCCGACCAAGTGACTGTAGGAGAACCCCGTCGCCGAAAGCATCCGTCCGGGTGCTCGCGGTAGCGGTGTTCCGCCTTGGTGCACTTCGTCGACGGCGTCGGGGGTGCGGCCGTCTACTAAAGTTTGCGACGAGCATTCGATCAGGATGTCGGGAATCTTGTTGAATTGCCCGACTTGATATTGAAAAGAGTTTTCGATTTTGAGACTAAAATGCGGGGTTTATAATTGTTAGGCATGCGATGTCTAAGGTATTCATTTGATTAGGCATGCGATGTCTATGTAGGTTGCGGATTCCAACTGTTGTAGTTTTACACTTTCTTTTCTGTGACCGTAAGTGTAATATGTGATATCGCCGGTTTCGTTGCTATATGCCAACGACAATTGGGATGCGCATGTTTACTTACGTTGATGACATGTGATGTTATGTGCTGCTGGATATGTTATATTGGATCGTCGTGTTTGAATAGCCGGGGGTTTTTATGTGAGATGAGTGTTTTTCATTTTCATTCATGTAAAAACTTGTATGTAATATTCTTTTATTGGGGCACTTCCAGGTTGCGGAAGATGTCACCTTTTGTATATTATTTACTTTTCCGCACTAGGATAGACCCAAGGAGGGGAGCACAAGTAACCGGGTTCTGGAGTCCAGTGGGAGACCAACTCGAGGAGTCGAGTCCGGGTCTCCTAACTCTAGAATTGGTAGAGTTGCTTGCCGCTCTCGTAGGGGTCTAGGGGTGTGGGTTTGGCTATTCATCACGACCGTGGAATCCGTGTTTTATACTGGCTCGTATTAAAAACACGGACGTCCTAGTATATCCAATATTTCATATGATTCTTCTGCTGCGATATCTGTGATGTGATCATGTGATGTTCTGTGATAGATACAGTATATAGTATATATGATATATTATATAGACGTTACTTATGTTTTACACCCGCGCTAGCCCTGCCCCGCTCTGCCGTTAGTTACCTAACCTAACGGTGCACGAGAGGACATCGAGGCGAATGCGGATGGCATAAGTGTACGTCGTATTTATCTGTGATGTTTAGGTACTTAAATGATGGGACTTCATTAATGTGATTAATGAAATAAAAGAAACCTAAGATGTTGTAGAATCGAATTTCAAAATAAAACAGGTAGCTACAGTTCTTGCTTTGCACAGCGGTATATATGATATATCCTGCACCTTATTCAATGAGGAAAGGACCGAGATCCCTTCACCGGGAGTGACTCCTTTAGCAATAACTGGCAGATGCTACACACTCGGTTTGTCTTTTGATTGCTTTTAAGTGTTTTTGCTTTGCACAGTGATATATATGATATATCCCGCACCTCATTCGACGAAGAAAGGACCGACGATCCCTTCACCGGGAGTGACTCCTTTAGCAAAACTAGAAAAGCCTCAAAAGCACTCCATTTTAAAATCATTTGATTCTACAACGATATCAAGTTCATTACGCAGAAGGTTTTCAGAAAAACCTGTCGTAGCCCTCCGTCATTTCAGATAAGTCCTATTTAGTATTCGTGCTACGTTTGTTGACCTCCGTCAAGGCGTAGTGTGCGGTAGCTAACTAGTATTTATCTGCTTATGCATATGATGCAGATTGGATTAGGATAGTCGTGCGGCCTTGTTGACCTCCGTCAAGGGTCGTGCGGGTGGGTTTAATTCGATCAAGAAATGACGGGTTGAACTTGACTAGTAGCCTATGGTTTGTTGACCTCCGTCAAGGTCATAGGACGCTAGGGGCAAAATATTATCGGGAATTTCAAGTGTTGAAATTTGCAATGAGATTGCATACCTTCTATGAGATAGTTGGATCCCGATACCCGCTGCGAGTAATTGTTACTCCTGGGAGAGTTTTATACATTACAATTAGCCGATCAAGTAGGTGTCTAGAAAGGTGTTAACGAGGTTACGCCTCTAGGAAAACGAGGTTTACATTAATTAGGTTCGTGCGAAAGCACGGGGGACCTCCCTCAAAGTACCGACACTGGCCTGGCTGAAAGATTGGCGAACTTGTAGTGTGTAATTAATCCCGGCTAGTCTTTCCTTTTAGGGTTTGAAGGAAGATTTGATAAAAAGCAGTGGGAGCCATCCTGATTAGATAAAATAATAACCAATCTATTCTTGCAAGAGCGCACGCTGAGTGTTTTCTTCTCTCTCTCTCCAGGTAGCGACCATATCACGCCTTAATCAAGATAATAATACGGATATTTGACCGAACCCGCTTGTTATACTGAGCTGGGGAACGTTGGTCCCGCTCCACCTTATAATTGTTATAAGACAGAGCAGGAAATTGGGGAATACCAGAATTCCCTTGCCGCCCAAACGAAGAGAGTGCATGCTGATGTATCATCTTCGGGTGTGTTCATTACAGAGAACTGTTTCTCAGTATCCTTTACGTCCTGGGTATGTGATACCAGATCAGGATCCCAGATATGTAATCTGTTACATAGGGCTACAGAAAGGTAGAAAACTGAGAACGGGTGATAAGTTTCATGAGGCAGAAAACGGGGCAAGTGTTGCAGCCAAGTCTGTTGGTCACTGTCACCCTGTATTACCAATACATTGATTCTGAACGAATGTTGTTAGATACCGAACCTGATATACAAAATCATATCAATCTCTTTATTAGTAAAGAAAGGATATAATTTTGTATTGTTGGATAATGTTTTGAACATTTCCTATATCAAAAGTTGATCGGTTCAGGCACGTTATCTAAAAGCATTAATGTTCTAAATCAAACTACAGTTCTTTAGTATACGGAACACACACAAGAGGAGGAGTTCAGAAATGAACGAATCCTTCTTGTGGCATTGTAGACTAGGTCATATCAATACGACCCGACTAGCTGAAGTTACATGTAGATGCATATTTAAATCAGTTTGAATTTACATCTCATGAAACTTGCGAGTCATGTCACAAAGATAAAATGACCTCAGCTCTGTTTATTGGAAACAGAGAAAGAGTTAGTGAACTCTTGGGATGATACATGTTGATGTATGTAGGTCTCCTGTCTACACATGCCAGGACTGGTTCTTTGTATTTCATTACATTCTCTGATGATCTCTCAAGATTCAGACATATGTTCCTGTTGAAACACAAGTCCGAATCTTTTGAGATATTCACAGAATATGATTTAGAAGTAGAAAACCAAAATACGGGTATAAGTATTATGTCCTATGATGAGATCAGGGAGGAGAATACTTGTGCAGGGAATTCCTGGACTATTCTAAAGGAGAATGAGATTCTCTCTCAGCATTACTCCTCTGAATACACCATAGCACGATGGTATATCGGGGCGGAGCAATCACACCCTATATGATAAGGTGTGCTCTATGATGAGTACTACTGAGTTACCTATTTCCTTTTGGGAGTTATGCACTTGAGAAGTTGCATACCTATTGAATAGGGTTCAAATCAAATCAGTTGCCTACCGCTTCATATGTGATATGGAAAGGGAAGAGCCCATATCTTAAGATGATTAAGATTTGGGGTTGTCCGGCCTATGTCTAAAAGCAAAATCCGGACAAGCTCGAGGCAAGGTCTGTTGTGTAGAACTGGAAATGTTCCAGCCATACAAATTGCAGCTGATGATTTGATAGAACCAAAAGGATTCAATAGTTACCAACGAATCTCAGCCTCTCCTCCGATCTAGTAGGGTTCCTCACCCACCTGAGAGATACTTCGGTTTCTCTATGACAGTGGGAGCGAGGATTGCATCATGAGATGATGACCCAACTAGTTTCGAGATGGCCATCAGGAGTGTGACTCTGTAAGAATGGCTGGATGCTTAGAAATCTGAGATGGAATCCTTATACACCAACAAAGTATAGACTTTGGTTGCTATATCTGAAGGGTTAAATCCCCATCAGGAGCAAGTATATCTTGAGAAGATTACTTGGTGTAGATGGAAAAGTTGAGACTTTCAAAGCTAGACTTGTTAAAGCTTTTCGTCATCGACCAGGCGTGGATAATGATGAAACATTTTCAAGTAGCTATGCTTAAGTCCATCCAGATCCTACTTGCCACGGCTACATACCATGACTACGATATCTGGCGGTTGGATGCCATGACTGCTTTTCTAAATGATGTTTTAGAAGAGGACATCTATAAGTATACAGCCAGAGGGCTTCGTAAACAGTGGGAGCTGCGGAAACGTGTACAAGATGCTTTATAAGATAAAGCAGGTATCACGGAGATGGAACATCTGTTTTGATGTGTTAGTCAAAGAGTTTGATATCATCAAAATGGTAGATGAACCTTGTATAAACAAAAGGGTAGTAGGGAGTATGGTAATGATCCTCGTAGAGTACGTGGATGACATACTCTTGATAAGGAAGGAGTTTCCTATGCTACGCTCGGCCAATCTCCGTTTATCACAATGATTCTCTATAGGATCAAAGTGATACCTCCTAAATCCTGAGTTTGGATCTATGAGATATATCTAAATGGATGTTAGGATTCTCACTAGTTGTAGTGAGATGGTATCAACCGATCCTCGGGAGAATCACTGGAAGGGTTCCAGGGTGATAAGGACGACTGAAAGTCAGTCGCAGGCATTGTCTTTACCCTCAGTGGAGGGACGGTATGTTGGAAAAGTTCCAAGCTAGATACCGTGGCATACTAGACGATAAAGGCTGGATACATCGCTACTTAAGATGCTACCAAAGAGGCAGTCTGGGTGTATATTGGTTCATGAGATGAACTACGTTCCAACCATTGTGAGACAATGGAGTTGTGGCTTATGCCAAAGAACGTCCGTCCCATCAGTGATCCAGACAAATTCTAAGGCAGTATCACCTGATCATGGAGATGCTTGATCTCCAAGGGATCGAGGTTAGAAGAGTTGACTCAGAGGACAACACAGCGGATCCACTCACAAAGGCCTTTTCTCAGAGAGAGACTTTTATGGGATGTTTGAGTATGAGATACTACAACCACTGCTACAGATGGCCCTAGTGCAAGTGGGAGATTGTTAGTTATATGTATGCCCTAGAGGCCATTACTGTACATATGATGTATATTGTAGTGGATGCTAGGACGTATATAGGGAGGACTTTCTTGCTCGATATGATAGTATGCTATCTGGTTGCTCTTTACCTTAACGTGTATACTGATTGTCTCTCTGTTACATGTTGGTAAAGCCCTTAGGATGTGTACTTGACTACCTGGACTATGATGCAGATCATACTAGTGGGGACAGACAGTCTATAAGTACATCCTTCAAAGTCCCTAGTCGAGGGTATATCGAGACGAGGCATCGATATACCAGAGTAGACTAGCGTATACCTTCTCGACCCATACAGATGGGCGATGGATGATCCCATATCCATTGGTGTTTGACATCAGAGATGATATACGGGTGCTCAGTGGAGACTGGGTACACTGGACGGACTCGCCGAGAACTCCCAGATGGTATTATACCTTACGTCAGATGGCAGTTCTCTGGTGACACTGGTACAGAGTAGTCTGTTGACCCGAGATCGTCATAGAGTCTTGTGTGGTTCCCACTGTGCTTTGATTTCCATCTTACCACGTCCAAGAGGGCGTGCAAAACGGTGGTTTTTGGGTACAGTCCCGAGTCACATGGAGGCAATGAGCGATAGGAGGGGATTCGTCTCTCCCGGTATAGGGAGTTGATGTTGCGCTGTGTTCGATTGGCTATAACAGGAAATCCCTGGCCAGGGTTGCTGAGATTTACTGGTAAGTGTTACCAGTAGTTTATCGAATAGTTATAGACCTCATATCGACACGACTTATCGAGCTATTGGGGTCTGACGTTTACCACCCCTAGGCGAGATATGCGACATATCAGACGATCAGACCGGACTGTACGGTAGTGTTACTGGTTGGATTCACTGGAGTGTGAGCGGGCTTGCTCGTCGATATTCAGATCGCTCAATACCCGGGTGGCCGTTACGTTTAGCAGACCGCTTGCGGCTTGTGGATATTCGATATGATCATCATCCGCTGCCGGCGTATTGACGAGTCTTTAGAGTCCTACACAGAGGTTTCCTGGCTCAAGCGAAACGAAATAGGAGCGCATATGAGATATGTGCGGGACCGAGAATAATGCGTGTATGTGATACCGTATTTCATTCTCGCGAAGAATGTGTCGATTAGTTGTATGCGATATAACCTAGTTATCGAATCAAGGATTGATTCGATAAATCGATACATTGAATACTAGTCGGTTATATGCGATATGACCGGATCATTGAATCAAGTGTTGATTTAATGATTTAATGTATAATTATATATTTGATATATTACTTTGCATTAACTAGTATTGGTTCACTTTAAATGGATATTCTCACTCGAATGTTCACATTGTATATGTGATATACTTTTGTGCACTTGATTGTATCATGTTTGATGATACATGTTTAACTATAGTTAAGTGTAATGAATTAAGCCATGGTTAAACTAATGATTAGGGTTTTCTTTTCTTACTTATTTATTTATTTATTTTGAATAGATGAGAAAAGAATGGTTGCTAGTTTTGTAGTTTAGTTGAAGCTTCATGAAGCTTTGACTTTGTAACCATTCTTGTCTTCATGCTTAACCCTAACCATTCCTTTAACCTTGGTCAATTCTCTACACATAACTATAGTTAATATTATGATAAGTATTGATTTTCTATTCTATTTTTAATTAACTTATCATAACACTTTCTTCTTCTTCTTCATCTTCTTCAAAGAAGAAACCTTGACTTCATCAATGGTGGATTGATGAAAAGTGTGAGAAATCCAATTCTAAAGTGAACCCACTTCCTATTTCTTCATCCTCTAGCTCTTGCCAAGTAGTAGAGTGTGTTTCCTTCACAAGTTTTCTTGACTTGGTGAAGTTGGAGCTTGATCTAGCGATGCCTCGACGTAGATCATCTTCGGCATGGACATCGACGACCTAGCTCGCCATTTCTCCGACGAAGCCGACGCTAGAGCCCGGGAATTCATTTGGAAAGCGAGGGGACTTCGTTGCGGAGCTATGGAGGTGGAGCACCGGATCTACAAAGGTTGTATTTCCGTTTAAACTTTAGTTAAGTTGTTAACTAGTTTCATTTTCGCCTAGAATTCTAGCCAACGATCTAGTCTAGGGTTTCTCGGCACCGTAATTTTTGAAATTGGCATGGTTGATGCCTTGTGAGACCTCTTGAGAGTGCCTAGGAACCCTACATACTACACGTAAACTGAAAAGACACTGAATATTTAAACATGTGCACGAGGGTATAGGAATCGACACGACACGTGGCACCAAGACCCAGCACCCCCCGTCGGTATTGTCCCGGCGACAAGCACCAAAAAGCCCGGCGCCGCCGGTCTAACCCGACGGTAATGCCCCCAATTCTTTTCCCCTGCAACCTTTGGACTACCCCACTTTCCCTAGGCTGTTTGTATACTCTGCACAATTCCAGAGAGCAATAAAATGCTCTTTTAATCCAATTTTAATGCAAATTTTAAATGCATTCTTTAACACACCAAACCCTAATTTTCTCTATAAATACCACACCCCATTTCATACATTCTCACTCAAAATTCCCTGCCAAAACTCTCAAAAACTTTCAAGTCCTTTTTGTGTACAAGTAGAGTTAGCGAAGGGAGAAGCTCCGACGAAATTCCGAGGAGATTCAGGCAACGAAACGACATCCCGACGCTTCCCAATCCTTCTCCTACCTCTTCCCTCTCATTGAAGCTAGTAATTCCCCTCTCCCCTCTCTTCTTCTTCTATAAAAGATTCATTTCTAAAACCCGACAGAAGCGGAGTTATTCCGACGTCCGATTCGGCTTTTCTTCAAAACTAAACTTTTCGTAATCAAGAAAATACCATGCTCTCCTATAATGATTAATAAACATTAACAAACACAAAAAAACAAGTTTCCTCTCAAATAAATAATTTATGCAACTTTTAGCGTATTTTTACATTAAAATACCACATACTTTAGTTTCGATACAAAACAACATATTACCTTTAAATAGTTCAAGAGGTAATGACCTGCCTCATCACAACACACATCTCTATCATAGCACGATGAAGTTTTGTGAATTTATTCTTGGGATAAAATGACTTTACAAATAAATACCTTTAACTTATAAAACCATTTCTATAAAAAGATGTATTGAACATTTCTATGTAATTGCGCCTCTACAACCCATATTTGGGGACCCCGTTTGAGATAGTGCGGATTATCGCACATCTTCGGGCCTAGAAGAGCGAGATGCAGACCTCCAAAAGGAGCATTCGATCTCGATGGAATTTTTATGCATTTTTTCTTTAGAAAATGAGATTTCTACAGGAAAATAAATAAATTATTTTCATTAAATATATATATATATATTATCAAAATGCCTATTTTAATTATTTAAATATTCCAAGTTTTCTAAATCAAAGGAATCACTATTACATAAAAATATCATCCAAATACAACACAATTACAATATTTCAATAAAATACTATATACTTTGAAAATTTGGTTCTACACATTAGAAATTTCACATCTATAAAATATACATCTATGAAAACCCTAAAGATGATAATTAAATGCTTGAGATTTATTTTGAAAATTATATCAAACTATTTTTACATAAAACCCCCTCAAGTTATACTACGCTACAATAAGGAGCCTAGTAAATATAGGTTTAAGCGGGACCAGTCTCTTGAGCCTCAGGGGGCCGGAGATATGGATACTTGCCTATTTAAGATAGACAATCTAACAAACGGTATTATCAACACGGTAATTGTCTTGGAAAAAGACACAAATTCTGCCGTCCATATGCAGCAGTTACCGATAACATCAAAACTAATTCAGGATTTCAAGTGCTTTTTAAAGTGTCTGACTCAGACTGAGTCTCAATCTGATCAATCTGACTTGAATGTGATTCAAGAATATAACTACAATACAATATGAATCTATGAATCCGTCTATTCAATCTATATCAATCTATATTGACTGAACTGAACCATAGATATATTCCGTTTACATGATTCTCCATTTATATCCATTTTATTTACTGATATCATGGTTTCGGCAAGTCACCCATTTATATAACAAACAATACAAACAATACAATCAAGACATCGCGGGGTTTATAAGGGTAGATTGGTACGGAAGGTGTTAAAAGTGGCACGAGACTGTAACCATAATACACCTAACCTGAATCTCCATTGTCATTATACCGTGGCTGAACGGTTCCTTGTGCTCCGTATACCTTAGTCTCCGGAATAGTGGGACTCCTTTCGTATACACTGGCATTTTCTGTACCAAGCTACAAACAACAGCGTTAACAATATAATACAACTTTAAAAGTTACATTCTCTATCTGTCTATTATGTCTCCACCTATTCTTTGGGACTTACCGAGCAATTGTTCGCTGATGAAATTCCGTTTCTTCTTTCTTTGGAATGTTGTCAGGTGGATCGGACCTTCTGGAGACAGAGCCCACCAGCGAGGACTTGGATCAAATAGCCTTCGACCCAGAGCTCTAGTTTACTTGTATATATTTTCATTTCTGTTATGCCACTGTTTAGGCATTGCTTTCATTCTATGTATTTACTTTTCCTTTGTAATGTAAAAAGAATGTTTAATAATAAAGTTGTTTTTCATTTACATCTTGTCTCTTATATACATTTCATTTTATATTTCTTAGATACGCTTAACGTGTTTACTTCTGAATAAATACGTAGCGGCCTCGTCGCGTCCTCTGCCCATACACTGGGAAGCGGGGCGTGACAGATTTTTTTGGCGGCCCATGCAGGTCAGTGCTGCATAGAACCCTACCATGCAGGTCGATTCTGCGTGGACAACCTAAGCAATATAACAAAAGAACCAGCAACTAAAAACATTCTTTACAAATTCATATTCCTTGAATCTTCCAATTTCATATATTTTGAATCTGTTCTAACCCAAATTTTTCTTTCAAGGTTATGGATTCCCCAAACAACACCAGCATAAATGTCAACAACACTCTCCCACCTCTACCTCTTACACCTGTCGTCACTGCTCCGATCAACGAGAAGACGGTAATGTTTGAGGCAATCCGCAGCCTCCTGAAAGGAAAGCAGCAGCAAACTGCTATTCTGATGAACCGACCAGAAGCGGAAGTCCCGGGGGTAAAGCATTTTCGAGCCTTACACCCTAAGCAATTTTCAGGAAAATAGAGCCCTCTGGAAGCTGAGGAATGGGCTCGGAGTATTGAATATGACCTGGCAGCAACACAAGTGCCAGAGGTCGCTTGGGTTCGAGTTGCGAAGCTGCAACTCACTGACAATGCACGAGTCTGGTGGAAGGCGAAAGAAAGCCGTCTCACCCAGCCGATCGAATGGAGGACCTTTCGCGATATGTTTGACGCGAAGTACTTTCCTGAGACTGCCAGATTCGACATGGAACAGCAGTTCATCCATCAACAACAGGGTTTAATGTGGACCAAATCCGTGGATGAATATGATGCTGAGTTTACGATGCTCGGTCGGTAAGATAAGTCTTAATGTTTCGATTTTCAAATATCACATACTACTCAGCTAACACAATACCTTAACAGATTCGCGGCACACTTGATACCGACGAATGAGATCAGAGCCCGACGATTTCAACAAGGGTTAGATTCGGAGATCTAAGCTGCGTTGGCTACAGGGGATTTCCCGACCCACGAATTGGCTCTGAAAGCTGCCCGCCGATATGAGACAGTGGTGAAGATGAGAGGCAGACCTCAATCTGCCGGAATGAAACGCCCTGCCAACCAGATGGCAGGAGGAGTCTCTTCAAGGCCACCATTTGTGCCCAAGAGACTGGGAGTACCGAACAACCAGCCTAACCCAGCCTTTTGCACTTACTGCAGGAGAGATGGACATCTGGTGAAAGACTGGCGGCATGCCAATCGCCTTTGCTTAGTCTGCGGCTCATCTACTCATTACATTGGGTCTTGTCCTCGTAGACACAAGCCATATGCTGCACCCAGTCCAGCAATCACTTACCAGCAGCGCCCAGCCATCCAAGCACCTACTCCATGACTCGCACTGCCTGCACCTCCTCCCCATCAGTTCCATCAAGCTCAACGGAACTCACCTCAAGGACCAGGGAACGGACAGAGGAATGCTCCTCCAGTAAGGAGGAATGTGCCGAGGCGATAGGCTTTCACTATGACTGTGGAAGAAGCTGAAGCCACCGGCCAAGTCATTACTGGTAACACTTCCCCATCAAGCTTATTTTCCATCTATACATACCTATATACATTTTCCTTATACCTAAAACTACCCTACATAACTTTGGTACAATCTTAGTAGCCTCACTCATTGCACTAGCACTCTTTGATATTGGAGCATCGCATTGCTTTATATCACAACGGTTCGTCCGAACTCATGCGATTCCAGTCAAACCCCTCGTATCCAGCTGGAATGTCAGTTCAGAGAACGACATTCTAAAGGCAACAATGGGATACAACATGTGTCCAGTGGTCGTCTACAGCAAAGAATTCTATGCTGACTTCAAGGTGCTGGACATACAGAACTTCGATGTGGTTCTGTGTATGGATTGGCTCGGAACATTCTATGCTACCATTGACTGTCGTCAAAAGAAGGTAGTATTCGAGATTCCAGAGCATCCGGTCTTCTATTTCAAAAGTCGAGACCGTACCCTAGAGCCAAGTATTTACAAGGAGAAACCGAAGAAGGCATTGATTGCGGCAATTCAAGCGGAGGAAGGATCAAAGCCGGAAGTAGTTCGAGAGTTCGACGATGTGTTTCCTGAAGACATATCAGGTTTGCCTCCCGATCGAGCTCTTGAATTCAGCATTGATTTAGTACCAGTAGCACAACCAGTGATCAAAGCGCCGTATCGGTTAAGTCCGGAAGGTTTGAAGGAAGTCCGAACTCAGTTGGACGAATTAGGATGGATTCGTCCTAGCACTTCAAGTTGGGGATCACCAGTTCTACTTGTGAAGAAGAAGAAAGGTTCATATCAAATGTGCATTGATTATAGAGCTCTGAACGATGTAACTATAAAAAACAAGTATACACTCCCGCGCATCGACGATCTGTTCGATCAGCTAAGTGGGTCTTGCATTTTCTCCAAGTTAGATCTTCGTTCGGATTATCATCAAGTGAAGGTCAAGGAAGTTGATATTCATAAAACAGCATTCAGAACTCGCTATGGTCATTACGAATTTCTTGTGATGCCATTTGGAGTGACCAACGCACCAGTTATATTCATGAATCTAATGAATCAAGTTTTCCGGGAGTACCTAGACAGGTTTGTTGTCATCTTCATCGACGACATCCTGGTGTATTCTAAGAGTCGAAAGGAACATGCCGAACACCTACGAATTGTCCTAGAAACTCTACGACAACATCAACTCTATGCCAAATACAGCAAATGCGAGTTTTGGCTAGATCAAGTTGGTTTTCTTAGACATATTGTATCAGGTGATGGAATCTCTGTGGATCCAGCGAAAGTTTCAGCAGTAAGCGAATGGCCGACACCAAAATCAGTGAATGACATTCAAAGTTTCTTGGGTCTAGCTGGATATTACGGAAGGTTCATTGAAGAATTTTCAAAGATAGAAACACCCCTGACCAAGCTCACACGTAAAGATGGAGAATTCGTGTGGTCAGAAGCATGCGAACAAGCTTTCGTAGAACTCAAGTCAAGATTGACATCAACACCTATCCTTGTCATACCAGACTAATCTGGAGGTTTCGCAGTACATTGCGATGCATCCGGTAAGGGATTAGGATGTGTTCTACATCAGCACAGTAAGGTTGTGGCTTATGCTTCAAGACAGCTGAAGATTCATGAGTGCAATTATCCGACGCATGATTTGGAGTTGGCAGCCGTTATCTTTGCTCTTAAGATTTGGCGCCATTACCTTCTTGGTGAACGAGTGGACATATACACAGATCACAAGAGTCTGAAATATGTGTTTACTTAGAAGGAACTTAATATGCGGCAGAGAAGATGGTTAGAACTCATGGTCGATTTTGATATCAACCTGCAATATCACCCAGGGAAGGTGAATGTAGTACCTGATACCCTCAGTCGCCAACCATTAGCATTTAATCTCACTGCACAGTGGAAGTTTCAATAGGACTTGCATCAAATAAAGATTTAAGTGGTCATGCCAGGTAATGCCTCAAGTTTGATGAACTTACAAGTTCAATCTACCATTATCAATCAGATCAAAGAAGCTCAAGCAAGTGATGCTAAGTTGCAAAAGATCAGAGAACAAGTAGAGAATGGATTTCGAACAGACTTCATCATCCATAATGATAGATCTTTGAGATACGGCAGCAGACTGTGTGTACCAAAAGGTTCTGTTCGGGACGAGTTAATGAAAGAAGCTCACAGCTCTTCCTACTCAGTACACCCTGGAGGTACAAAGATATACAAAGATCTACGTCAAAATTACTGGTGGCATGGAATGAAGCGTGAAGTAGCCAGAAGCGTCGCTAAATACTTGGTGTGTCAGCAAGTAAAGGCTGAACATCACAGGACTGCTGGATTACTTCAACCGTTACCTATTCCAGAATGGAAGTGGTAACACATCACAATGGATTTTATGGCTGCACTTCCTCACAGCACAAAGGGTAACGATGTGGTATGGGTTATTGTGGATCGACTTACAAAGTCGACTTACTTTATTCCATTTCGAGTTAGCCAATCTACCGACACTCTAGCAAAGAAGTACATGGAGGTAAGAATATAAGTAAGATTTTAAAACTCTTCAAATATGTACTATCTCTAATACCCATGAACTCATACAGGAAATCGTGAGACTTCATGGAGTACCAGTCTGCATTGTCTCCGATCGTGACACTAGGTTCCGATCACAATTTTGGCAAAGTCTGCAAGCGAGCTTGGGAACAAGTCTGAATTTCAGTACGGCTTATCATCCACAAATAGATGATCAGTCTGAGCGAACTATTCAGATCTTAGAAGATATGCTAAGAGCGTGTATGCTAAACTTCGGAGGATCATGGGAAGATCACCTACATCTTGTGGTGTTTTCAGACAACAACAGCTACCAAGCAAGTATAGGAATGGCACCTTTTGCAGCACTTTATGAAAGGAAGTGTCGATCATCATTAAGTTGGGACGACATCGGAGATAGAGAACTCCTAGGACCTGAGATGATAGTGGCAACTGTGGATGTGGTTCGCACTATCAAGGAAATAATGCTCATAGCCCAAGATCGACAGAAGCACCGGGCTAATGCAATGCGCCATCACTTGGAGTTTCAACCGGGAGAACATGTATTTCTGAAGATATCTCCGAACCATGGAGTGATCCGTTTTGGAAGAAGGAATAAGCTTAGTCCAAGGTACATTGGACCATTCGACATACTCGAACGAGTCGGTGAAGTGGCTTATCATTTGGCACTTTCACCTTCATTGGAAGGAGTGCATGATGTGTTCCACATATCCCAACTCAGAAGGTATGTAAATGACCCCAGCCATATTCTTGATCATTCCGAGCTCACTGTACAGCCAGACTTATCTTATGAGCAACAACCTGTTGAGATCCTGGACAGAAAGGTGAAGTCACTTCGGAACAAGGAAGTCAACTTGGTTTCGAGTGATGTGGAGAAAAGACACCCCGGGAGAATCAACATGGGAAAGAGAAGATAAGATGCGTGCAAGATATGCTCACTTATTTGTAAACTAGTCCTTAAATTAAATTATAAATTTCGAGGACGAAATTTTTGTAAGAAGGGTAGACTGTAACAACTCCAATTTCAGTGTACAGAAAATTGTTTAAAAGTTAATGTACAATTGGGATATTTGCAATCTTGTATATACTAAAAGTATTTGTTTTAATTTAGAACAGCAAGAAAGTACTTGTAGCACATTGGTAAAGCCTTGCACTTCTGTGACGTAGCCCCTGTGTTCGAATCCCATCAGCCACATTATCTTTTTGTTTTATTTTCTTTTAATCTTTTTAGAAGCCCAAGAGTCTACACGTTCACTACACGTAAACTGAAAAGACACTAACTATTTAAACATGTGCACGAGGGTATAGGAATCGACATGACACGTAGCACCAAAACCCAGCACCCCCCGTCGGTATTGGCCAGGCAACAAGCACCAAAAAGCCCGGCGCCGCTGGTCTAACCCAACGGTAATGCCCCAATTCTTTTCCCCTGCAACCTTTGGCCTACCCCACTTCCCCTAGGCTGTTTGTATACTCTGCACAATTCCAGAGAGCAATAAAATCTCTTTTAATCCAATTCTAATGCAAATTTTAAATGCATTCTTTAACACACCAAACCCTAATTTTCCCTATAAATACCACACCCAATTTCACACATTCTCACTCATAATTCCCTGCCAAAACTCTCAAAAACTTTCAAGTCCTTTTTGTGTACAAGTGGAGTTAGCGAAGGACGAAGCACCGACGAAATTCCGAGGAGATTCCGGCGACGAAACGACGTCCCGACGCTTCCCAATCCTTCTCCTACCTATTCCCTCTCATTGAAGCTAGTAAGTCCCCTCTCCCCTCTCTTCTTCTTCTATAAAAATATTTATTTCTAAAAGCCAACGAAAGCGGAGTTATTCCGACGTCCGATCGGCTTTTCTTCAAAACTCAACTTTTCGTAATCAAGAATATACCATGCTCTCCTATAATGATTAATAAGCATTAACAAATACAACAAAACAAGTTTCCTCTCAAATAAATAATTTATGCAACTTTTATCGTATTTTTACATTAAAATACCACATATTATAGTTTCGATACAAAAAAAACATATTACCTTTAGATAGTTCACGAGGTAATGACCTATCTCATCACAACACACATCTCTATCATAGCGTGATGAAGTTTTGGGAATTTATTCTTGGGATAAAACGACTTTACAAATAAATACATTTAACTTATAAAACTAATTCTATAAAAAGATGTATTAAACATTTCCATGCAATTGCGCCTCTACAACCCACTTTTGGGGACCCGTTCGGGATGGTGTGGATTATCGCACATCCTCGGGACTAGTAGAGCGAGATTCTGACCTCCGAAAGGAGCATTCAATCTTGATGGAATTTTTATGTATTTTTTCTTTAGAAAATGAGATTTCTATAAGAGAATAAATAAATTATTTTCATTAAATATATATATATATATATTATCAAAATGTCTATTTTAATTATATAAATATTCTAAGTTTTCTAAATCAAAGGAATCACTATTACATGAAAATACCATCCAAATACAACACAATTACAATATTTCAATAAAATACCATATACCTTGAAAATTAGGTTCTACTCACTAGAAATTTCACATCTATGAAATATACATCTACGAAAACCCTAAAGACGATAATTAAATGCTTGAGGTTTATTTTGAAAATTATATCAAACTATTTTTACATAAAACTCCCTCAAGTTATACTATTACAATAAGGACCCTAGTAAATATAGGTTTAAGCGGGATCAGTCTCTTGAGCCTCACGGAGCCGAAGATATGGGTGCTTACTTATTTAAGGTAGACAGTCTAACAAACGGTGTTATCAACACGGTAATTATCTTGGAAAAAGACACAAATCCTGTCGTCCATGTGCAGCAGTTACCGATAACATCAAAACTAATTCAGGATTTCAAGTACTTTTTAAAGTGTCTGACTTAGACTGAGTCTCAATCAGATCAATCTGATTTGAATGTGATTCAAGCATATAACTACAATACAACATAAATCTATGAATCCGTCTATTCAAGCATATAACTACAATACAACATAAATCTATGAATCCGTCTATTCAATCTATATCAATCTATATTGACTGAACCGAACCATGGATATATTCCGTTTACATGACTCTCCATTTATATCTATTCCATTTACTGATATCATGGTTTCGGCAAGTCATTCATCTATATAACAAACAATACAAACAATACAATCAAGACATCGCGGGGTTTATAAGGGGTAGATTGGTGCGGAAGGTGTTAAAAGTGGCACGAGACTGTAACCATAATACACCTAACATGAATCTCCATTGCCATTGTACCGTGGCTGAACGGTTCCTTGTGCTCCGTATAATTTATTCTCCGGAATAGTGGGACTCCTCTCGTATACATTGGCATTTTCTTTACCAAGCTATAAACAACAGCGTTAACAATATAATACAACTTTAAAAGTTGCATTCTCCTTCTGTCTATTTTGTCTCCACCTATTCTTTGGGACTTACCGAGCGATTGTTCGCTGACGACATTATGTTTCTTCTTTCTTTGGAATGTTTTCAGGTGGATCGGACCTTCTGGAGACAGAGCCCACCAGCGAGGACTTGGATCAGATAGCCTTCGACCCATAGCTCTAGTTTACTTGTATATATTTTCATTTCTGTTATGCCACTATTTAGGCATCGCTTTCATTCTATGTATTTACTTTTCCTTTGTATTGTAAAAAGAATGTTTAATAAATAAAGTTGCTGTTCATTTGCATCTTGTCTCTTGTGTACATTTTATTTTATATTGTTTAGATACGCTTAGCCTGTTTACTTCTGAGTAAATACGTAGCGGCCTCGCGTTCTCTGGCCGTACACTGGGAAGCGGGGCGTGACAGTTAATAGTGGACCCTAGTTTCTTCCAAAAACCCTAATCTACATTCATCACTATCAATCTAGTTTTAAACTATTAAAAGATAAAGGAAGTCATTTTTAATTATTCATCCATTACTACTAAGTCCTATGAACCCTACAAGCCCTTTTTCTTACAATCTTTACATCCGTTTCAAATAGATCTACAATCAATCACCCTATTTTCTATCAAATCGTCTAAAGAAAGAAGAAGGTTCATGTTTCCCTGCGGACGACCCATACTCATTGCGGCTATCTACTAGCGACACCGTCCTGATTGTGGTTACTTTACGAACAAAAACTTTCAAAACAGATAAATCAAACTTGGAAATGAAAGTTAAAAAGTAAAAAATACATATGAAAGATAGGAAAAAATTTAAGAAAAGCAAGAAAATTAGATATTTTATAATGAAGCTAGTAATAGGTATTCATAAGCTGTTGTCCCAAGGGTTAGTAAGATGAAGGGAATCACTAATCTGAGCATAGAAATAAGTCTGAAAAATAGTCCATATTCTTGAGTCCAAACATCTGAACGTTGATACCCTATTATATGCACTTGCACACATCTTGGGATAGTAGAGGATACCTTTAAATGCTCTTATCTAAAAACCTTAGTATGAAGGAAAATAAATATATAAAAAAAATGGTGAAGAAAAATGAACACTGGTTTTGTAATTATTTAAGGCAGCATAAAAAAATAGAGCGGGGGTGCTTTTTCACCTGGTTCCTTAGACCAACTGGTTTGGGACCCACTGCTAAGCCTTGGGTGTTGCAAGACTAGGATATTGCTAATTACGCCTTAACAAGTGAGCACATTTGGTAATCGGTTGGTTAGTATCTCAAGAAGTATTAACGGTCGCATGAAGAATGTGTGAGCAATTCCATCTATAAAACATTCACCAACTAAAAAGTACTAAGGAAGATGGAAAAGAGTATGATAGATTGAATTGAATTTTCTAAGTGTAGTGATGTTTTTTACACACACGTAAAAGTATATGATTGATATTTGGAAGAAAGGTAGAGAGGAATACTAAAGGCGATGTTTTATTGAGGGATGGCGTAATTTCTGATATCTTTTCATGACTATTAAGATAAGACTCATGGCTACTAAAAAGCTGGTGTAGTTTGAAACTCTTATTTTCAAGTTTTTTCTTTTATATGTTCTTTATCTTTCTATGTAACTTTCATCATCTTTCTTTTATTATAGGATTTTATGGGTGTAATCCGCTGAAAATCCTCAGGAGACAACACTCCTACTAGGGACACCTAGAAGTTTACAGGCTTGTTGCACATGCTAAGTGCAATCGTGTTGCCTAAAAAAGTGTGCTAGGTTTTTCTTTTTTTTCTTTTTCTTCTTCTTCTCTTTAATAACTAGTTTGCTCATGACGATCAAAATTAAGTTTGAGGGTATTTGATTAGTCTAAAAAATTGCACATTTGAATGATTATTTTCCTTATTATTGTTTAGTACTAAAAGATGTTTATTGTAATTATAGAACATATGAGGGTTTATGTGTAAAAAGTTTATTATCATATGTTTCTACATTATAATTAACATGATGAGAGAAAATACATGCATATAATATTTATATGAAATATTAGTAATTAAAATATGCATATCATATCAAATATTTCTAATCAATATTCTTAACATATAATATCATATAAAATGGTTAGGATAATATCTCAAAAATACCAAATACTACTAATACTTTGATTTGAGATATTGTGCAGATTAGCTCAGGTCTAGAATCCAAGAGATCCGGGATAAATCAAGATGTCGGGAGTATTGAAGCGAATCGTATGATCTAACAATGGCAGAGACTCGGTTCATTATTATCAGAATATAGACATCTAGAGGATCTCCAAATATCAAAACAAGACAATACAAAAAATTCCAGAACCTGATTCTCCAAGAGTGTGGAGGATCCACGGCCCAATAGGCAAATATGCGGCGGTTCCGCGGCGGTTCTAGAGCCGTTCGATGAGATATTTTGGTGATTGGATCGTATCAGCGTATATTCACAGATGGTATCTAGGGTTTCTAGTTTTTGTGACTATATATAGGACCGAGAGCTTCACATCTAAAATCATCAATCTGAAGTGATCAAAAGGTCCAAAGCAATCCACGCAGCCAGATGATCATCAACTAGTCATCTACCTCCAACAAGAGAGAGAGCGAGAGCAAAAACTAGGGTTCGTTGTAATCTACTTTCTACGGAGAGTTGTATGAAATAGTTGATTAATAAAGATAGCGCTTTTATTATTTAATTCTTTTTGCACTTACTTTCTGCATTTAATTCCTGCATCTTAATCATGTTTTCTTCTTCATCCTTTCTTCTATCTCAAATCATGAGTGAGTAATTCATAATTTGTTAGGGTTCATAGGATAGGGTAGATCAATAGATGATAAAATCATCTAATTTCTTTTAAACATTTTAAAGTTTACAAATTTTAGTAAAATAAATGTTAACCTCCTTATCGGGTGCGCTATCAATTTATTGATAGTCACGACCACGATTCGAGATCTGTTTAACACTTGTTTTGCTAAGGGCTAGACATGAATAGAGATCAATGCAGGGACAAGGGTTAATAGTGAGGAAACCCTAGTTTCTTCTAAAAACCCTAATCTATATTCATCACTATCAATCTAGTTTTAAACTATTAAAAGATAAAGGAAGTCATTTTTAATTCTTCATTCATTACTACCAAGTCCTATGAACCCTACAAGCCCTTTTTCTTATAAACTTTACAGCTGTTTCGAATAGATCTACAGCCAATCACCCTATCTTCTATCAACTCGTCTAAACCAAGAAGAAGGTTCACATTTCCCTGCGGACGACCCGTACTCATCGCGGCTAGCTACCAGCGACACCGTCCTGATTGCGGTTACTTTACGAACAAACACTTTCAAAACAGATAAATCAAACGGCACCGTTACCGGGGAGACGGCTGTAATTTTTTTCTTGTTATTAGGGTTGATTTCTTATAAAATCCAGCAAACATATTATAAACGAGAACCTAAACCGCATCTTGTGTATTTAACGATTATTGTGCAAGTTTTGCAAGGAGATCTAGAGTAACTGGAGTAAGGAAACAGAGATTCAGAGACTTTCAACATAGCCCAGAGGAGCAGAGGGGAGCACTGAAGAAAATTTGGCAACCGATCTTACCAACTTGCAGCGGAACCGCGGCGGAAACAAGGGTTTCGCGGCGGAACCGCGGTGCGTTGGTGGGGTTGGGCCCCCAAAATCCTCAAGTAATTTCCCCACATCTTTCTCTCTCTTCTAAGCTCCAATAATCTGATTTTTCTTGCAGGATTCTTTGCAAATATCGCAACTTATAAATCTTTTTGCGTGTTTTGATATCGGTTTGTTTGTGCATATCTAAACCGGACATTAAGGGGCAATAACCCAAATCCAAATTAGGTGAGGATTTCATCACCCTTCCTACGCCCACAAATCATAAAACGAGCATACTATCACCCTACATTAATTAAAAAATATCTAGACCAAGCCTCTAAAGACCGTCGTACTCAATTAGGACAGAGAAAGGTCGTGGGTAATCTATCGCTTATCCGTATTTCTCTTGTGGTGTCTAGGCAAGTGTGACTAAGAAAAGTGGTTACTTAATTAGGCCCGCTATTTCGGTGATTCGTATAGCGGATACCTCCCACTTACCTGGCATTTACCTGGACATAAGAGTGATAAAGAGGTGGTAGAGGATTGATCCTGCGACTTGTCCTTCGGAAGTCTAGGAGCGGTCTAGTGACTTGACATAAGTGATCCTAGTTCTAGGGATTGATTATGCATTTTGTGATTTGTTCAGTTAAGTCTCACATCCGGCACTTTTTTCAAAATAAACCTTCTTAAAAAGAGTTCTCACATATCATACACTGCCACGTGCACTAAACCCGCTTAGTGCATGATCGGCTGGACACGGGATTCTAGTGCCCGTCTTGTCCGGGTTTTTTCTATTGACTCCGAAGTCAGTACTTCTTCAACTTTTATTTCCCCTCCACCCACCACATCTCCCGAAATGGACGGATCTCCATCGGGATTTCAAGATATCACCCTACCACCAACCTAGGTGCGCAGAATCCACCGTGCATCTCTCTTCAAAAAAGATGTTACCCCGTACGCGGGCCCCTTCCTACTTGTCTTTCTCTTCCACCGGCCAATGGGAATAATTTCGAAATTAAACCCCACTTCATCAACTTTTTGCCTAAATTTCATGGGCTTGAATCTAAAGACGCATACGTTTTTATAACCAAATTCGAAAACGTATGTGCAATGATGAGCACCACCCAACTTTCAGAGGATGCTATGTGATTACATTTTCTCCCTTTTACCTTGTGCGACCTAGCAGAAAAATGGCTTTATAGCACTGTCGTACATTCCATCGCCAAATGGGATAAATTCATGATAGCATTCCTTAAGAAATATTACCCTCATCACAAAACCGCCGGTGTTCGAAGCGAGATTAACCAGTTTACCTAACTTCCCAACAAACTATTTTGGAATTGCTTTGAACGGTTTAAGATCTTCTTGTCTAATGCCCTCATCACGGAATCGATAGATGGCAACTTTGCCAAATTATATATGAGGGTATTAATCCAGCGACAAAACAGATGCTAGAAACCATTTGTCAATGTCATTTCATGTCTAAAGACGATGGCGAAGCTTGGCAATTCTTGGAAGATCTCACCGAACAAACATTACAGTGGGAGAGCGTTAGACTAATTTCATCTTCATCTAGGGCAGGTATTCATCAGCTCGATATTTCCATCGCAGTAAAAGTCGAAATGGCAGCGATACAAAAGAAACTCGAAGCTATAGAAAACAAATTTTCGTCAACTTTCGTAAACCAAGTTACGCTCCCCAAAACCGTGTGTAATTGTTGTTCTGACCCATCACATTTAACGGAAGAATGTCGTTTAAATTCTCCATTTCAAGGTCAAGAACAAACTAATTTTGTTTTTCAGCAACGATCTAGAAACAATCCTTATTTTTCCACATACAATCAGGGATGGATGAATCATCCTAATTTTGCTTGGAACCAAAACCAAACTCAAAATCAAAACCAGTTTCCAAGCAACTATCAAGGCCTCCCCCACAGCAACAGCAGCCACCACAACAAAGTCAGCACCCCTTTCAACCGCAATATTTTCAAAATCCGGCCAACAACTTTGCACCTTATAATAATTCTTTCCCAATGGTCGGTACCGATAAAACCTCTGCACTCGAACGTAACTTAGAAATGTTCATTAAACAATATACACAAACGACAGCTAATTTAACGTCTTCTATCCAAACGTTAATTCAACACACTGCTTCCCGCGGTGAAAGCATTAAATCGATAGAATCACAACTTGCACAGTTAAATACCGCGATGAGTGAGAGAGAGAAAGGGAGACTTTCATCTCAACCTCTACCAAATTCCGGCCACTCACAAAGTACAAACATCGCTTTTAACCAACAAAATCATAAAGTGAGTGCCGTAACTACGTTGAGATTGGGAAGAGTGATGCACAACCAAATTGGGGAACAAGTTGAAGTTGATGACGATGAAACCACGGCTACTACTTCTAACCCTAATTCGTCCAGTCCACCATCTTCTTCTGAGCCTATTCTCCATTCTTCACTAGGCTCAAACTCTCAGCCCACTTTCTTGGATAAACCTCAAATGATCCCAAATCCAATTTTGGGATCCATTCCATCCTCACAAACTTCTCCACAAATGTTGGACCCAACCCTTATTGATAAAGCTCCCTTTCCAAACAGGTTAAGGGCCAACAAACCAAATGCACAAATGAAGAAAATTGTAGAAATATTTAAGCAAGTTAACATAAATACTTCTCACTTAGATGCTATTCAGCAAGTTCCGTTGTTTACCGCCGAAAACCGGCAAGACGAACGTCTTGCCTGAATTTGAGGGCAGATGCTATTTGGATTTATCCGTCCACCTCTCCGAAAATGCCAAGTTGATTTATGGCACCGTATATCGGAAGTTTAGACGGATGCGGCCGTTGTAGCAGACTTCGTCAGATTCCCCCTCGTTTGCGAGGGGTTTTTATTGTGGGGACGCTCTTCCCTGCAGGCGCAAGCCCCTACAGTTAATTACGTTATCGCGTAGCGATAACCACTTTCTCCTGCTCCAGAAGGTCACTTCGTGTCGTGTGTGTTTGTTTTATTTTTGGTTGCCCGTGGATTGTATACGGAGACTAATTTTTGTTGTCGCCCGTAGGGCGTGGATTAGTCCAAATCCGTATATTCTTATATTTGGGTTTGGATTGATTTAAGGATCGTTAATCTCGTTTGAGATTAATATCAACTTAAATGTTTATTAGGGATACGTTAGTCCGATCTTGGATTAAGATCTACTTAACGGGGGTTTAGGATCATTTTTAATCTAACAAAAGATCATTTGGGCTCTATCGTTTTAGTTTAGGGATGTTACGGTCCGGAGATCACCATTTTTTGGGTGAGAGTTTAGTTTAAGGACGTTACGGTCTACAGCTGGTTTAAGAACATTGCGGTCCATAACTAGTTTAAGGACGTTGCGGTCCATTGGGATGTGCCCGTCAATTTAGGAGTGCACCAAAGAGTTATCGGTTATCGGGACCCACTACCTCTCTGAAGATGCTGAAGAATTACAATGACATGTATCAGAGGTGTGAGGAGATGTACCCTTGAACCAATGTCCGTCGGAAGATCAGTAGTCATGTCTGGGACTAAGACCAATTTGGAAAATGATGAGCACATGGGCTCGGCTGATCTGAATTAGGGATTTTTTGTCGAATTGGACTCAGCCCACTCAGTCTTTGAATAAAGTGTTAAACACTTTCTCGGGATCAGTTCCTTTTCTGTGCAAACAATGCTGGGCATTGATATGGGTTCTGACGCTCACCCTTTACTTTACTTTATTTTCCCTCTCTCTTTTTTTTGTTTTTTTATAGAGTGTTAAACACACTTTATGGTGCCCACGTATAGAGCACGTGAGGCGCTTGGCGCTGAGCTCCAACCATTGAGTGCTAGGCACTCCTTATTGAGCAGCGCCCACATGATGGGCACGTGAGGCGCTTGGCGCTGAGCGCCGACCATTGAGTGCTAAAAACTCTTTATTGAGCAGCGCCCATATGAGGGACATGTGAAGCGCTTGGCGCTGAGCGCCAACCATTAAGTGCTAAGCACTCTTTATTGAGCAACGCTCACATGAGGGACACGTGAAGCGCTTGGCGCTGAGCGCCAACCATTAATTGCTAAGCACTTTTTATTGAGCGGTGTCCACGTGAAGGACACGTGAGGCGCTTAGCGCTAGGTTTTCTTTGTATGTTCTGTTCTTAAGAGTTCAATTCTCTGTTCTTTTCTGGATCTTTGATCCCCAAGAACAAATTCATCCCCATGAGAATTAAATTCTCATTTGTGGGAGACTTGTCTCATGGATCTCAGATCTAGGGAATGAACTATATTCTTTTATGAGGGTTAAACCCTTGGATATGCAGATGAGATGTTCTGATCTCTATTTTTTTATTTACCTCGAAGAAAGGTATTCTTTTTTCTTCCTTCTTAAAGCTTTCTTCTTACTTGCTCTAAAGCTTATAGAGGGGTCTCTCTGTACAAGACTTGAAGTCTTGGGTCCTTTATATAGTGGAGGCAAGTTTGTTGATTTAGTTAAAGAAATGTCTCATTGAAAGATCTCTAATTGATTTGGGGATTTTATCCACCGTTGAATCTTTGATCCAAGGACTTCTGTTTTACAGAAGATATCTTTCTTGTTTTTAACAAGATTAGAGAAATATTTCCCCATACAGAATTTTTCTGTATATATGGGTGATTTTTAATCACCATTGGATTTTTTAATCCAACGGCACTCTGTTTTACAGAGATTAATCTTTCTTGTTTAGAAAGATTTGAGGAATATTTCCTCAACAGAATTTAATTCTGTATTTTGATGATTTATTATCTCCGTTGGATCTTTGATCCAATGGCTCTGTTTAACAGAGAGATTTTAGTTCTGGCGATGGCGCCCTCGTGCGAGGCACGTGAGGTGTTGCCTCAGAGTTTTTAACTCGTGCAAGGCACGTGAGGCGCTGCCTCAGAGTTTTTAACTCTTGGCACTAGCGCCCTCGTGCAAGGCACGTGAGGCGCTGCCTCAGAGTTTTTAACTCTTGGCGCTGGCGCCCTCGTGCAAGGCACGTGAGGCGCTGCCTCTTTACTGAAGGTGTCTTTTCGCCTTCTTTCTTTGCTTTTCCTGGGTCAAACTTTTCTTTTCCAATGCTTGGAAATAGTTCCATCTGTTGGCTATAGTGCCCTCAAGGAAATTATCATAGTCGCGGACTTGTGATTATGATGATTGAGGCAGGACCTATACCGATGAAACAGTCTTACTCAAAATGATAGTATGCTATCTGGTTTGTCTTTATCATCATATACATGTTGATAGAGCCCATAGGATTCTTTCTTGACTGCCAGTATTGTGATGGCGATCACATATGTGGGAGCTGGGGTCTATAAGCACATCCTTAAATGTCCCTAGTCGTAGGAGTATCGAGACCGGGCATCGATACTCCAGTGTAACTAGTGTATACTGATCGAGACCCCGACGAGGGGTGGTGGCCAGGTCTCACAAGCCATTGGTGTTAGTTTGTTCACCTAAGATAGTATGCAGGTGCTCATTGGGTTATGAGTACACTGGACGGACTCGCCGGGAACCTGCTAGTTGGTATTATACCTATTGTCAGATAACAGTTCCCAGGTGACATGTGTACAGGTTAGTCTGTCGACCTGAGATCGTCATTTGTCTCGTGTGAGTTCCCACTGTGCTTTGATTACTACCCTACCACGGCTCAAAAGAGTCATGCAAACAGGTTTTAGTTGGGTACAGTCCCGAGCCACATGGAGGCAGTGATCGGATCGTTGGGGATTCGTATCTCCCGATATTGGGGGTTGATGTCGCGTTGTGTACGGATGGCCATCACCATAAATCCGTGGACACGGTGAACGAGAATTATCGATCCAGGATCGATAGTTTCTCAGGTGGTGATGGGTTTCATACCGACACTAAATATCGCGTTGTTGGGGGTCTGACTTTATCCACCCCCTAGACTCGATATGCGATACTCTTAAACGAACAGACCGGACTGTACGGATATTGTCACTGACAGGCTCAGTAGGGGTTCAGGATGATTTTGCTCGTCGGCCTCCCTTTCGCTCAATACCTGGGTAGCCGTTACGTACAGCTAGTGCCGCTGACGTGCTTGTGGTTAAACCCACTGCCAGCGTATTGACGAGTCTTTAGAGTCCCACACAGAGGGTTTTCACGGTTCAGGCGATTTGGTGTACATGACGTATGTTGGTATATACAGGTGTCCGATTAAATATGTGCATGCTGCGCAGACTTTAATCGGACGGTTGATAATACTAGCGGTTTAGGATTAAGCCAGATTATTAAATATAGTTTTGATTTAATATTTTACATATGTATTTATATATATATATGTGTGTGTGTGTGTGTGTGTGTATTCTAGTATTATTGTTCGCTATTTATTTTCTCTCTTGGCTATTCGTATTTTTTTACGAATACGCGTATATGTATTTCGATACATGTACCGGGAAGTATTCTGTATTTTATACGGAATAGCTTCTAGAAGCTTTGCCACCTCATTATTTGATTTTCCATTTATGGAAATTCATTATGATTTAATAATGAGGTAGAGGGTGGAAAAGGTGACAAGGAATGGGCATGGGTCAAAGCATGGGCTTGAGTATGGTTTGCATTGTTTAATGTAATTAAACAATGAAATATTTTTGCGGGCATGAAAAATGGGGGGGGCCGGCCACTTATGGGTTGGGTTTTCATTTTTTGATTTGGTGATTGCATTACACTCTCTCTCACTCTCTCATGCTCCAAAAATACTTAACCATTTTCTTAGTGGTTCATGCCATCGCTTTCACCTCCTTCATCTTCTTCTTGAGTTTCACATTGAGCTCATGGTTGAGAGAAAAATTGTAGTGACATATTCATACACCCCCACTCTCTATAGCTAGCGACTTTGGAGCGTCGGTTACCTCGTTTGTCGAGGTTAGAGCTTGCGCCGTTTCCCTCGGGTGGATCATCGGAGATGGAGGAAGACCGGCAACCAAACATCATCAAAGGATCGCTAGGAGCTTGGAATGAAGACCGAAGGACTTGGATCATCTCGGTATAACCTTTCTAACTCTTAGTTAGCTCGCTAGTTTAGGGTTTAAGGTCGATCCGGGTTTCGGGTAGCGGTAGCGCCGGTTTAGAAAGTTTTTGTTCCGCATTTTGGCCGCGTTTCGACGGCCGGGACGCTGCCGGGACCCTACATGGTATCAGAGCCACCATTTAAACCCCCTACTAGCTTGTTTAGACATGCTTAAAAGATCGATCGACGGATTTTACGGAAATCACGGTTTCATTCTTCAGGTTGCTGTCGATTTTCAAAAGTGTTCAAAAAATTATTTCACACATCTTAAAAATCCGTGCATGCAATTATAAGGCTTCTGGAAAAATTTAGGCTCCTAAAGCCTCTAATGCGCCGCGGATCCGCCGCACTAACCCCACATTAGAGGCGGATCCACGGCCGTTTAGTGGCGACGGGCATCTAAATTTTTCCTGTAGCCTACTGATGTGAAATTGTGATTTTTTTGATATTCTGTTTTGGCCTCGGTTTCAGTGAAGTGTTGTTTTGCTATTGGGACCAATTTGGAACTGTGTCGATCGATATTTTAAGCGTGTGTTTGACAGTACATACATTATATTCTGCGACCGTGAATGTCATTTGATCGGTAAACCCGTCTAACTGCTATATGTCTTTTAGACGGGTTTGCGAACGTGACATTCACGTTGATGTTCTGTATTGTGCTGTGATGTTGGTTGGATCGTCGTGGTGGATAGCAATGGTGCAATGTTAGTACAGTTTTATTTCATTTGTACATTTGATATTGCGGGGCGAGCGTCCGACATGTGGACTGTCGTCACTGCCAGTTTGTATATTATTCTTTTGGGGCACGACCGGGCTGAGGTCGATGTCACCCTTGTATATTATTTTATTTTCTGTACTAGGATTACCCCGCGGTGGGGTGCACGAATAGCCGGATTCTAGAGGGCAACAGGTCCGCATCTCATGGTGTTGGGACGGAGGGGACTTTACTCTAGAATTGGTGGGCTATTCGCCGCACTCGTAGGGGGTATAGGTTTCATTGCACATGCTATCCACACGACAAGGAACGTCGAGTCTCACTTGCGGCTCAAGTGAAACTCGGGGCTCCAGTTTATCCACCATTCTGTATTGTTTCTGTGATGTTTCTGTGATGTTGCTTTTATCATGCCTGGGACGAATGTTATATATATATATATATATATACTAGTAGATGTTTTATATGTTTTGCATCCGCGCTAGCCCAGCCCCCACTCTGTCGTTAGTTAAGTAACCTAACGGGTGATGACGGGACCCAGTGGCGAATGCGGATGGCATATACGTACATTTTATTTTCGTTCTTTTCTGGTGTGATTAATTGATGGGACTGCATAGATTCTTATCAATGCAAAGATAAAACAAACCTATATTTGATGTTGTTGGAACCAAGTTTTTTTAAAAAAACTGACATTACAGACGTTTACTTTTGCTTTGCATCGAGGTATTCATTTGGAATATTCTGCACCTCATTCGACGAGGCAAGGGCCGAGATCCCTTCATCGAGAGTGACCCCTTGAGTAAAAGTTTGCGTCAACGTAATAACTTTACTATAGTCGATTATTTTTGCTTTGCATCGTGGTATTCAGTTTGGGATATCCTGCACCCTATTCGACGGGGAAAGAGCCGAGATCCCTTCACCGGGAGTGACCTCTTTAGCAAAAGTTTTCGCCACTATATATTTATAAAACCACTTGGATTCCTTCAACGATATCAAGTTCATTACGTTAAAGGTTTTTCACCAAAAACCAATCGTAGCCCTCCATCATTTCTTATGAGTATTGTTTAGTATTTGTGCTGCGTTTGTTGACCTAGTCAAGACGTAGTGTTCGGTAGCTAAGTGGTGCTTGTTTGTGGCATTTTAAATGCGATTGGTTAGGACAGTCGTGCGGCCTTGTTGACCTAGTCAAGGGCACGTGCGGGTGGGTTTAATGCAATCCAGGATAATGACGGGTTGAACTTGACTAGCGGTTTATGGTTTGTTGACCTAGTCAAGGTCATAAACCGCTTGGGGTAAAAATCATATCGGGAGTTTCAAACATACAGGAAACTTGCCAGGCTTGCGCATACCTTCTGGAGTGTGATGACTTGAGTGGCTTCCATCAAGTTATCATGCGATGATAGTTGGATCCCGATTCCCACTGATGAGTAGGATTACTCCTCGGGTGATTCCGACTAACTCTCCTTTTGGGTTTGGAGGAGAATTCGAGGAAACAGTGGGAGCCATCCAAGATTAGATAAAGTGATTGACCATTCTGATCTAGGTTAGAGTGCACGCTGAGTGTTTCTTCTCTCTCTCTCTCTCTGACTACGACTATGACCCGACCTTTGACTAAAACTCATGAAACCAAGTTAACCGAACCTTCTTAAAACACTTTGGCTTTTGGAATGTCACGGTGTCGCATACATCATTGCCATTTCTATATCACCTTTTGCATTTCTCCAGAACACCCCGTATTATTACGAACATCCACTTCCATTGGATAAATCTATCGTATGCTTATATACGAACTCGAAGGAACTTTTTCGAGGATGGATTCTGGTTCTGGAGAGATTGAATAGGATTATTCGGTTATCTTTTCTCTTTACCTTCTCTCAGATTGTGAGGGCTCCTAGGATTAGGAGAGCGTACACCTATTGAGCTTATTGGATAGTCTTCCTCCAGACCATAGGCAGGTGCCGAACGGTAGGGAAGGAAGAAAACCAACAAGCTTAACTGTGGTGTACAGAAGGTAATAAGTAAAGACATATATAAAGGGATTAGAATAATGGCAAAGGAAATTACGATCACCATCATTCACGACAAAGGCCGGGTATACCCCTGCCACTCCTACATCCACTTTGCTTTTCTCCAGAACACCCCGTATTATTATGAACATCCACTTCCATTGGATAAATCTATCGTATGGTTATATACGAACTCGAAGGAACTTTTTCGAGGATGGATTCTGGTTCAGGAGAAATTGAATAGGATTATTCAGATGTCTTTTCTCTTTACCTTCTCTCAGGTTGCGAGGGATCCTAGGATTAGGAGAGTATACTTATTACGCTTATTGGATAGTCTTCTTCCAAACCTTAGGCTGGTGCCGAAGGTAGGGAATGAAGAAAACCAATTAGCGTAAAAGAGGTGTACAGAAGGTAATAAGTAAAGACATAATAAAAGGATTGTAGTGAGGGCAGCTAAGTATATGGTTGCTGTCATAATTCAGAATAATGGAAGAGGCGTTACTAGGAATACCAGTTAACCCTTTTGAAACATTTTCATGTTTCAGTTTCACTGTGCAATGTTAATTGAAAACTGTTTTCCCAATTGGAATCTAACTCCAGGGTATATATTTACCAGACCAGTTTCTCACATCTGCATGTTATTACAGATGGTGAGTGGGAGTAAGATATTGGGAATTGGGTGATTAGATCCTCATTATATCGGAATTCGTTGTAATTGGTGATATTTGAGGAAATCATCTGGATTTTGCCGGATGGAAAATATTTGGTTTTGAATATCCGTTGTTATGCACCAATTTCAAACTGATATATCTGTACATTTATTTTATAAAGTGAGATATAACTTTTTGATATTGTGTCTATGACATTTACCTATATCAGTTGGTGATTAGGTAAGGTGCATTCAACAGCGGTATAATTCTTCTTAACCATAGTACAGTTTTTCAACCTACAACTCACAGGGTTTGAGTTATTGAACTCAGGGGACTTATACAAAGTATTGTATATTGTCCAGTATCCATTAGGACAAAGGGGTTGGTACTCGTACTATATTCTGTTTACTTATGACTTCTCCAGTTCTGGACATGTATTTCGTTGAAATGCAAGGTCCAGATATTCAGAAGTTGTAGGTATAAGAATAAAGTAGAGAACCATCTGTTGTAAGTATCAGGATTCTTCGAGGAAATCGAAGATGTAGATACTTGTGTATGGTATTCAGTTAATAGTAATGGTCTTGAGAACTTGCTTCTCTTTCGGGTTACTCGTATGTGGATGCACTCCTAGATGAGTAATGCTGATTGTCCTTTTTTCCATTTGGTTGATATGCACTGGAGACAGCTGCATGATTTTGAATCTGGTTCCAAATTAGATTAGTACTTTTGTTTCTATATTAGATATATATAGAATCAATTTATATCTTAACGATGTTAAGATATAGGGAGTTGTCCGGCTGATGCTTAAAACCAGAATCCGGATAAACTCAAGGCACGTTTCAGTAATGGCTGTTTATGGGTTATCCCGGGCTTTGACGGGGGTTAACTTTCTACCATCAGGAAGATCAGTATTTATATTGTTCTTGACTCGCCACAGTTTTAGTAAAATGGACCTTTTTCAGAAAACACAAGTGGGAGTATGGTAGAACTGGAAGTTATTCCAGAACCACAAACGATTACTGAAAATTTAATAGAACCTGAAGATTCAATTGTTTTGATGTTCCATTAGCCACTCCGCAGATTTGGTGGGTAACCTCAGGCACCCGAGAGGTACTTCGGCCTTCTCAGAGATGGTGACAGGGAGGTTCTTGTTTACCCAGACTTGCCGTTGCTGCTGTTCTAAACTATAAGACCCGGCAGGAGGATAAGTATAGCGTCATTCTAAACTAGCTTTAGAAGTGCACGTGTATATGACTCTGCCAGAGGGTTGTTGTAGTCAGTGGGAGCAGCGGAAGCATAGTAGGGCAAGTAGCTTATGTCTATTTATAGACTAAATCAGGTATAGCGGAAATAGATCATCTAATTTTGATGTAACAGTCATAGGCTTTGACTTCATCAGAATAGGAGAAGGGTCTGGTAAGAAGGTAGTAGAAAGTGATGTCCAGGTATTGGGATGACATGCACTTGATAGGAAGAGATATTCCTATACTACTATCGGTTGTACTATGGTTGTCACAAAGTTGTTTTCTCCACACAGGATATGGATGTAATATCAAGTTTTCTGGTTACTAGATCTAGATTTGGGAAGTATCCTAATCTGGGTATTTTGACATTAAATCGACGACTCCTGGCATGGTGGTGAACCTGCAGGTGATGGAGTCAACCTCTCTAAAGGTGTCTTACAGACTAAAGAGGAGAGGGTTCTACATGATTAACATATCATTTGCTTAGGCAATTGAGTTAATCATGAAATGTCAAGTATGACACCAGATATTGCTTTTGCACTAGATGCAATAAGTAGATATATTAATCCAATCCTGGAGAAACATTGGGAAGCAGTTATTGAACATAAGTGAATGTTCTTGGGAAATGATTACGGCAACCTCCTTCGGGAGACGGTTATCATTTCAGGCTTCCAAGATGACCTGGATGACAGAGTGACTGTCAGAGTTATAGTTTTCCCTCTTTTGAGGGACAGTATGTTGGACAGGTGGTCCAAGCGGATACTGAGGAAGGCATGGCGCATGTTACTGATTAAATTCAGTGGACGATACAGTCTAAGTAGTTTGCTGGATTTGGAGTTCATTTGTGAACTGGGTCCCATCAGACATCCAGACAAATTCTAAGACATGTATTGCTCATTTCGGGAGATAGTTTTCTCCGCGAAGTTGAGATTAAGAGAGATACAGAAAGAAACATTGGAGCGGATCCACTCACTGAGGCTATTTCTCGAACGCAATCATTTTCGCAAACAGACTTTGCGAAACTAATTAGTAGAGAAGTTGGGTGTTCGGTATCACACGGGCTGTGAGTATGCGACATCGCAATAATTGGCCTTAAATACAAGTGGGAGATTGTTGGCTATAGTGCCCTCAAGGCAATTATCATAGTCGCGGACTTGTGATTATGATGATTGAGGCAGGACCTATACCGATGAAACAGTCTTACTCAAGATGATAGTATGCTATCTGGTTTTTCTTTATCATCATATACATGTTGATAGAGCCCATAGGATTCTTGCTTGACTGCCAGCATTGTGATGGCGATCACATATGTGGGAGCTGGGGTCTATAAGCACATCCTTAAATGTCCCTAGTCATAGGAGTATCGAGACTGGGCATCGATACTCCAGTATAGACTAGTGTATACTGATCGAGATCCCGACGAGGGGCGGTGTCCAGGTCTCACAAGCCATTGGTGTTAGTTTGTTCGCCTAAGATAGTATGCAGGTGCTCATTGGGTTATGAGTACACTGGACGGACTCGCCGGGAACCTGCTAGTTGGTATTATACCTATTGTCAGATAGCAGTTCTCAGGTGACATGCGTACAGGTTAGTCTGTCGACCTGAGATCGTCATTTGTCTCGTGTGAGTTCCCACTGTGCTTTGATTACTACCCTACCACGGCTCAAAAGAGTCGTGCAAACAGGTTTTAGTTGGGTACAGTCCAGAGCCACATGGAGGCAGTGATCGGATCGTTGGGGATTCGTCTCTCCCGATATTGGGGGTTGATGTCGCGTTGTGTACGGATGGACATCACCATAAATCCGTGGCCACGATGGACGAGAATTATCGATCCAGGATTGATAGTTTCTCAGGTGGTGATGGGTTTCATACCGACACTAAATATCGCGTTGTTGTGGGTCTGACTTTATCCACCCCCTAGACTCGATATGCGATACTCTTAGACGAACAGACCGGACTGTACGGATATTGTCACTGACAGGCTCAGTAAGGGTTCAGGATGAGTTTGCTCGTCGGCCTCCCTTTCGCTCAATACCTGGGTAGCCGTTACGTACAGCTAGTGTCGCTGACGTGCTTGTGGTTAAACCCACTGCCAGCGTATTGACGAGTCTTTAGAGTCCTACACAGAGGGTTTTCACGGTTCAGGTGATTTGGTGTACATGACGTATGTTGGTATATACAGGTGTCCGATTAAATATGTGCATGCTGCGCAGACTTTAATCGGACAGTTGATAATACTAGTGGCTTAGGATTAAGCCAGATTATTAAATCAAGTTTTGATTTAATATTTTACATATGTATTTATATATATATGTATTCTAGTATTATTGTTCGCTATTTATTTTCTCGCTTGGCTATTCGTATTTTTGTACGAATACGCGTATATGTATTTCGATACATGTACCGGGAAGTATTCTGTATTTTATACGGAATAGCTTCTAGAAGCTTTTCCACCTCATTCTTTGATTTTCCATTTATGGAAATTCATTATGATTTAATAATGAGGTGGAGGGTGGAAAAGGTGACAAGGAATGGGCATGGGTCAAAGCATGGGCTTGAGTATGGTTTGCATTGTTTAATGTAATTAAACAATGAAATATTTTTTGTGGGCATGAAAAATGAGGGGGGCCGGCCACTTATGGGTTGGGTTTTCATTTTTTGATTTGGTGTTTGCATTACACTCTCTCTCACTCTCTCATGCTCCAAAAATACTTAACCATTTTCTTAGTGGTTCATGCCATAGCTTTCACCTCCTTCATCTTCTTCTTGAGTTTCACATTGAGCTCATGGTTGAGAGAAAAATTGTAGTGACATATTCATACACCCCCACTCTCCATAGCTAGCGACTTTGGAGCGTCGGTTACCTCGTTTGTCGAGGTTGGAGCTTGCGCCGTTTCCCTCGGGTGGATCATCGGACATGGAGGAAGACCGGTAACCAAACATCATCAAAGGATCGCTAGGAGCTTGGAATGAAGACCGAAGGACTTGGATCATCTCGGTATAACCTTTCTAACTCTTAGTTAGCTCGCTAGTTTAGGGTTTAAGGTCGATCCGGGTTTCGGGTAGCGGTAGCGCCGGTTTAGAAAATTTTTGTTCCGCGTTTCGACGGCCCGGGCGCTGCCGGGACCCTACACCATCATGCACAACATTTTCTGTGCCTAGACTTAAATGTCTCCCTTCATAATCTAAAGCAATGTTTCTCTTCTCTTTCACTTTCAGAGAATTATTTTAACAGAGAAGAGCTATGGCTTGTAATCATCCACATGCTCGCCAGCAGTCATGGGAGGTGCCTATTGAGGAAATTGTTCCTTGTTTTGCTGCCCGCTTGGTGAACCCTGCTCTTATGGATGACCAATGTGATACGGTGTTGCACGAGCTCTTGACTCGTAGAGGATCTTCTCTCCCCATCGGCTCCTTTGGCTCCGGATGGTCTTCTTGTCCATGCTCGATGATATCCCCCCTCATCCAGCGGAGATGACTCCGGTGATACTAGACGCAGTGGAGGATAAGATCGAGTGCTTTCATGAGGCACTTTTGATTACCACGGCTCTGAGGGACCGCTCTGTTCAGCTGCTAAGCCAGATACGGGCTCAGCGGGCCATCATGTCTGCCTTCGCTAATGGGCACGGTGCTGACCAATGGGGAGCGACTCTTCGTGAAGATCGTCGCTTTGCCATGGTGGAGAAGGCAGAGAGGGAGTTAGAGAATTTTATCCATAGTTTTGTGAGTCCCTGTACTTTCGATCCCATGTATGGTGATCTATTTCCTGTAGAATAAAATGTTCAATTAAATGATGTTTTTGTCGTTGACCACCAAGTGCTCCCTTTCTTACACTTGTTCTTCCTCTGATGTGTATATGTGCATATATGAATGAGCCCGATTTCACACACATCTGTAAACGAAACTTAAACCGGTGTAAACAGGAACCGATAGCTCTTAGCCGAAGATTTTGGCGGGAACAAATGCCCCCACTACTTTGCCCACGTAAGTATGTACGTGGGTGAAGTAGTGCAGAGTTACGCATGGCCATGGAATTGAGGGCTTAGGAGACAAGTTTAGGGTCCTTGTAGCCTAAGACTTTTTCGTCTTCATGAGCCGTAAGGGTCTAAAGAAGGATATTTCTCCCTACGAGTTGATAAAATCCCGTAGGTGTATTTTCTCCTTAGGAATCGTGAGGAATCCTAAGTGCGTTCCCTCTTGAGAGTCGTAAGGATCTCACAAGAGAATTTTCCCCCTTACAAGTCGAGAGGACTCGTAAATGTTTTTTTCACTCCTTGTCGATATTCGACTTTGGAGAATATGGCCCGTGGATAGTCCATCTTGACCTCCTTGTAGGGCAGCATGGCTTAGGAAACAGGGTTAGGATCTGCCGCCTAAGTCTTTTCAACTTTATGAGCCGTGAGGGTCTCATAAAGACTTTTCTCCCTACAAGTCGAGAGGATCCCGTAGGTGTATTTCCTCCTTATGAGTCATGAGGACTCCTAAGTGCATTTTCTCTTGAGAGTCGTAAAGATCTCACAAGAGAATTTTCCCCCTTTACAAGTCTAGAGGACTCGTAAGTGGTTTTTTCCCTCCTTGTCGATATTCGACTTTGGAGAGTGTGGCCCATGGATAGTACACAATAGTCCATCTTGGACTTACTTGCAGGGCCCCAGTGCTTAGGAAATAGGTTGATATCCCCGTTGCCTAAGGCTTTTTCCCTACGAGTCGAGACGAGTCAAGAAGTTCTCGCAGGAACATTATTTTCCCTACGAGTCGAGATGAATCGAGAAGTTCTCGCAAGAATGTCCTAACGTCACAGATAACCTCTGCTGATAGAAGTCCGTTAGGGTCTGTGGTACTAGGGTTTTTTCCCGTCGTACCATCGCGTTGGCCGATGTATTCCCCGATATGCAATCTTGCTATTCGAGTAGCCCCCACGACTGTCGTGTCTCTGATCCCTTCGGGGGATGGACAAGACGTCTTCGAGTAATCTCCTAGGTCATATAACCGTCGGAAGAGCAAGCGTTAGGAATTTTCCATGCCGCTTTTTACTTGAGGTTGGGCTCAATTTAGGAGCCCCGATGAGTCATGACCACTTCGCGCTGATGTGGGATGATATCTGATAGTCTTTCAGGTTTTATTTGAGTTGCCGTCAAGACCCTGAAGCTAGGGATCTTCCTTTGCTTCGTTTGTTGATATTGTGTCTGCAATATTGCGACAAATGTCAAGGTTGTCTCTAGGTTGTCTGTGAACCGTCGAGTCTTGGAACTAGGGACTTTGTCATGGCTCCATTGTTTTGACCCTGGGGTCGGTTGTTGACGTTGCGTCTGCATCCTGCTGGAGTGAGAAGGGACGCCGTGATGATCTCTAGGCTGTAGATGTTGTCTTCGAGACCCTGAAGCAAGAGATCTTCCTTTGCTTCGTTTGTTGATATTGTGTCTGCAATATTGCGACGAATGTCGAGGTTGTCTCTAGGTTGTCAGTGAACCGTCGAGGCTTAGAACTAGGGACTTTGCCATGGCTCCGTTGTTTTGACCCTGGGGTCGGTTGTTGACGTTGTATCTGCATCCTGCCGGAGTGAGAAGGAACGCCGGTGTTGATCTCATGGCTGTATATGTTGCCATCGAAACTCTAAAGTTAGGGATCTTCCTTTGCTTCGTTTGTTGACATTGTGTCTGCAATATTGCGATGAATGTCGATGTTGTCTCTAGGTTGTCAGTGAACCGTCGAGGCTCGAAACTAGGGACTTTGCCATGGCTCCGTTGTCTTGATCCTGGGGTCGGTTGTTGATGTTGCATCTGCATCCTGCTAGAGTGGAGAAGAAACGCCGTTGTTGATTCTAGGCTGTAGATGTTGCCGTCGAGATTTGGCTCTCTTTCTGATGGAGCCTGGTGGGAAAATGTGGTTCCCTTTCCGTTTTTGCCCATGGATTGTATACAGTGGACGATGTGGACTCACCTGCAGGGCAGAAGTTTCATTTTTTATTCTTTCTTTCCGCGATGCTCTATCATTTCAGCTTTTTATATCGTGAAAGTCGCGATTGCCCAATCATTTCGGCTATTTTCGCGGTGCCCAATCATTTCAGCTGTTTTTTCTTTTTACTCGCTGCTTTTTATTGCGAGTTGCCCAAACATTTCGGCTGTTTTTATATGCATATATTTTGCTCGCTGATTTTTATTGCGAGTTGCCCTATCATTTCGGCTATTTCATATGCATTTTTTTTGATTTTTTATTGCGAGTATGGAACTCGAGATCTGATACCAATCTTAGCATCAACATCGCTGCGACTGGAATATTGCCATGAGCGAATCATCATTTGCTATGAAAGGACTTGAAATTTGATACCGATTTAAGCATCAGTATCGCTACAATTGGGATATTGCCAGGAGCGAATCATCATTTGCCGTGAAAGGACTTGGAATTTGATACCGATTTAGGCATCAGCATCGCTACAACTGGGATATTGCCAGAAGAGAATCATCATTTGCCTTTGTCGATTTGAACACAGGTGGTGATTGATACGAAAAAGTGTTTGTTTGTAGTTTAACCGCAATCAATAACGGTGTCGTGTGTAGCTAGACCGAGATGAGTACGGGTCGTCCTCTGGGAAACGTTGAACCTTTTATTTTTACTTTAGATGTGTTGAGAAAGAGAGGAGGGATAAAGAATTTTATAGAATGATTTCTAGATCTACGTTAAACAAGAATGTAAAATATAGATCTAGATTATTTTAAAAATGTAGTTAACATAATAAGAGGGCTTGTGGGGTTCGTTAAGATTTAGTAGTTATGGACGATTAATTAAAAATTACCCTTTTTATCCATTAATAGATTTAGAACTAGAACGACGGTGATGCGTGTAGATTAGGGTTTCTGGAGGGAAAAGGAATCCCACTCTTAACCCTTATCTCGACACGGAACTCCGTTCATATCTAGCCTTTACCAAAACAATCATTAATATAATCTCTAATCGCGGTCGGAACTAGCAAAGAATTGCTAGCGCGCCCGATTAGGAAGTTAATGATTCTTTTGATAAAATTCATAAACTTTATAGGACTTAAAAAGGGTTTAGTTATTTTCATCATCCATTAGCCTACCCTAATCCTACGAACCCTAACAAGCGGAGAATTACTCACGCATGTTGGGAAAAGAAGATGAAAAGACAGAGAGGAAAAACATAATGTAAAATGCAAAAGAATTAAATAAAACAACTACCTTTATTAATCAACTTAAACAATCTACACTTTGATTCCTTAGAAAATGATTACAAAGACTAGTTTGCTTCTCGATCTCTTCTAAGGAGGTAGACGAACAGTTGATGATCAGCCTGAATGCGTGAGCCTTCTTGGACTTCGTGATCTCTTCGGCTTGATAATTTTTCCAAGAGGCTCTCGGTGCCCTTTTATAGCGCAAAGCCACAATATTTTGGTTGGAAACTTGGTAAATTTCAGCAGAGATTGATCTCCCAAAAGTTTAGCAATTGATCCTTCTAGAAGGCCGCGGATCCGCGGCCAACAGGGGGGTTTGGCCGCGGTTCCACGGCCAATGGTAGAGATCATTTCATCATTTTTCTTTGGCTTTGTAATTGTGACATTTGGCAATCCTAGGCACCTTCAGATTTCAGAAATCTTCTCTCGGTTGCTTCCAGACTTGATCTCCAAGTTTTGCTTCTTAATTTGGCAAGTTTTCTTCAACAACTTGATTTGTTTGATAAATTCTGCATAACAACTTGGAAAATTCTGCACAATAATCTCAAATAATATTTAGTAGACTTAGATCTACTAGGATTTGGTCAATAGATTTATTTGCATACATTTTTCTACCAAATACTAATTAAAATATATTAACACATGGAAAATAATGTTTTTACACATAAACCCTCATATGTATAATATATCATAATAAAGTCCTTTTTTAATATGAAAATGGTAGGAAAAATATAATACAAATGTGCAGTTTTATCAACTGAACAGGTGGCTTAACAAACAGGGGCTTTTTGACTTTATGAGCCGTAAGGGACTCATAAAGGTATTTCTCCCTATGAGTCATGAGCATCTCGTAGGTATAGGTTCTCCCTAGAAGTCGTGAGGACTCCTAAGTAATATTTTCTCTTGCAAATCGTAAGGATCTTATAAGAGTGTTTTCTCCTTACAAGTCGAGAGGACTTATAAGTGTCGTTCACCATATAAGGACATTCTTCGTCACTGGTGGGGCTTGTTGAGGGTACGTTTGTTTGTGCCCATGGATTGTATACAAGGGTCAATATTGAACCGCTTGTAGGGCAACTTGGAGAGTGTGATGGCTTAAGGACAGGTTCAGGTCCCTGTATCTTAAAGCTTTTGAATCCTATGAACCATGAGGGTCTCGGAAGGGGGAATTCTCCGTACGAGTCATGAGGATCTTGTAAGTGTAATTTCTCCTTAGAAATCGTGGGGATCCCTAAGTGTGTTGGTCCCTTGTGAGTCGTAAGGATATCATGCAGGTGTTTTCTCGTCGCAAGGTCGAGAAGACCTTGCAGGTGTTTTTATTTTAACGAGACTGCGTCCTTTTGGGTTTTCACAAACTCTCTGGTAGTCCTACTGTTTTTACTCACGGCGCCATTTTCGGTTTTCATCCGTGCCCATTTCGCTCATGGACATACCGTTTTTTTTTAGTCTTCGCCATAGGAGCATTGATTGCAACACAGATCCCAGAAAAAGATATCGCCATGTTTAGGGCAAAGAGTACTAGTTTATAGACATTTCGGTCCAAGCAGCTTCGAGGCGAAGTTTTGCCAGATACTACTTATAAAGTTTGGACTTAGAAAGACAGCGAGCGGACACGAGCGTCATCATCCATCATTAACCTGAGCCGTGACTTATCAAGCGTAGTATTTTTTAATGAACCGGCCGTTTATCGGCCGGAAGGGTCTTTCGCCATGCATATCCATGAGCAAGTAGGCCCCACCTTGGTAGACCTAGTTCTATGATATACGAACCTTCATAGTTTGGCTCGAATTTTTCCTGTTTGGCACGATTGGAGATCATAGGTCTTTTTACGACTAACACAAGTTCGCCTTAGCGGAACTTTCTCGGCCTGGTTAGTCTTTCGTATGAGCGCGTCATCCTTGCTTTGTAAGCTTCCAGGTTTTGTTGCGCCATAAAACGAGTTTCATCGAGGGCATCGAGCTCCTCAAGCCGAAGATGGGCATTTTCTTCATCTGTCAGTTTGTATCGAACTGCTACTCGTAGAGAGGGTAGCTCTATCTCCAAGGGAAGTACCGCTTCCATTCCGAATACCAACGCGAATGGCGTCGTATTCGTGGCCGTTTTGAACGTGGTTTGATACGCCTGGAGAGCTTCATGTAGTCTCTCGTGCCAGTCCCTTTTATTTATGGACACCGTTTTCGTCAAGGTCTTGTTGAAAGCCTCAGCTAGACTGTTAGCTCGGGGATTATAGACTGAATAATATCTCCAATCTATACTATGCTGCTGTGCGAAGCGGCTGATCTTATGGCTCCTGTAGGCTGGCCCATTATCCGAGATGATCCGTCATGAAGTGCCGAACCGGTAGATGACGTGTGTCCTGAAGAAATGGAGGATGTTCTCCGTCTTCACTTCTCTTAGCGGTACTGCTTTTGCCCACTTAGAGAAGTAATCGGTCGTCGCTAATATAAACCGATGTCCCTTGGACGATGCTGGTTCGATGGGCCCGATTATATCGGTTCTCCACATTTCGAATGGCCAACTAGCCAATGTTGGATGCAGCGGATTTGGAAGCTGGTGGTTGAAGTCCCCATGAATTTGGCACGAGTGACACTGTTTCGTATATTCGAGGCAGTCCTGAATCATCGTAGGCCAATAGTAACCCATTCGTTTGATCTTCAGCTTCATCTTTGGCCCGGCTTGATGGGAATCGCAGAGTCCGTCGTGAATTTCTTGGACGACCCTTTTTGCTTCTTCCGATCCCAGGCATCTCAGCCACAGACTGTCGAATGATCTCTTATATAGAGCATTATTGACGAAAGCAAAAGACGGGGCTCGCCTCATGAGCTGATGTCTTGAGGATGCGTCTTCGGGTGTTCGATGGGATTTGAAGTAGTTTATGAAGACTTCTCTCCAATCCTTAATCTTTTCTTTGTCTTCTATTTGGTAGGCTGTTTGTTTGGCCGCTTCCTTTTTCTCAGACGACTCCAGAGATATTTCTGCCGGCGCGAGAATCCGGCGGCTTTGCACAATGATCCTTACGTCATCGAGGTCTTCGTCGGCCAGTTCTTTAGCGAGCTTGGCCAAAGCATCCGCTTTGCTATTTTCCGCACGCGGTATGCTTTCCAGGATGTAAGAAGGGATTTGCGTCAGCAGTTGTTGCACTCTTTCACCATACCTGATCAGTTCTGGCTTGCACGTCTGATAGTCACCATTTACTAGACTAACGACCAGCTGGGAGTCTCTATATATGAGGAGGTTTTCGATTTCCATGTCAATAGCGATCTCAAGACCCGCTATCAAAACTTCATATTCCGCTTCGTTGTTTGTTCTTGGCTCTGTTAAGGAAATGGCAAAACGCATTATCCCTCCTTATGGACTCATAAAGATAAGGCATACCCCAGCTTTGATTATGGGGGTGTTTTGCTTTCGCTTCTTCTTGGAAGACGCTCCGTCGAAGTAGAGTTCCCATCGGGCATTATTTCCTTCCTCCTCTCTGTCGATTGCGTCGAACGGGTGTTCATCTGACAATTCGCAATTTAAGAGAGAGTCAGCTGGTATGGGATGCTCGGCAAGAAAAATCGGCAATGGCCTGGCCTTTTATTACCTCGAGGGGTCAATATATTATCGGGAACTCCATCAAGAGGAGGGCCCATTTGGCAAGCCTTCCTATTAGTATGGCTCTTGACATCAAATATTTGAGAGGATCCACCTTTGATATGTGATGAACCTCATGTGCCAAGGCATAATGTCGAAGCTTCGTTATCATGAAGATCAGTGCTAGGCAATGTTTTTCGATAGGGGAGTAGTTATTTTCTGCCCCCAGGAGAACTCAACTCAAATAGTAGAGAGCTATCTCCTTTCCTTGATCGTTCTCCTGTGCCCATAGCGCACCTAAAGAACCTTCAAGGGCTGTTGTATACAGGATGAGGGGCTTTCCCTTGACCGGAGCGGTTAGTACCGGTGGGTTCTGCAGATATTGCTTGATTTCATCCAGTGCACTTTGGCATCTACGATCCCAAATAAACGGGGTCCCCTTCTTCATTAGATGGTTGTAGGGGCGACATTTGCCGGAGAGGTTAGCTATGAACCGTCGGATATACGCGAGCTTCATTTGGAGAGACCGCAGTTGTCTGAGAGTTCTTGGCACGGGCATTTCCATTATCGCCTTGATCTTTGATGGATCTATTTCGATGCCTCGGTGTCGTATGATGAATCCTAGGAATTTGCCTGAGGAAACTCCAAACGCCCATTTCAAATGGTTCATCTTCAGGTTGTACTTCCGAAGGCGCTGGAACACTATTTTCAGATGTTCTCAGTGCTCCACGTATGATTTTCTTTTCACCACAAGGTCATCGATATAGCATTCAACGATCTCATGGATGAGGTCATCAAAGATCTTCGCCATGGCCCTCTGGTAGGTAGCGCCAGCGTTCTTCAGACCGAAAGGCATCACTTTATAGCAAAATATGTCTAGCGGAGTCTGGAAGGCGGTATGCTTTCGGTCTTCGGGATGCATCTTTATTTGATTGTACCCTGAGGACCCATTCATGAAGGAGAAGACTTCATGAGCAGACGTGTTATCTATCATCAGCTCGGTAACCGGTACGGGGAAGTCATCCTTCGGGCAAGCTTTATTGATGTCCCGAAAGTCTACGTAGACACGCACCGTCCCATTTTTCTTCATCACGGGGACAATGTTGCCTATCTAGTCGGGGTATTGAACTCCTTGGATGAAGCCAGAGTCAATTAGCTTCTTGACTTCGGCATTGATACTCATCTCAAGTGCGAGCCTCATTCTTCTTGGCGCATGCTTGACTGGCTTAACGTCCGGCGATATAGCCAGTTTATGCACAGCTATTTCTGGATCTAGTCCCGGCATCTCGGAATAGCTCCACGCGAAGCAGTCTTTATACTGCATAAGCACGTCTTTTAGTGTAGCCACCTGCTCCTTAGACAGCAGCTCATTGACGAACATGGGCCTCGGATCGTTTGTCGTCCCCAAGTCGATTTTCTTCAGATTGTCTGTTGTGGTGTGTATCCTATCTTCCAGCTCTTTTGGCGCCAGTGGAAATTCTGAGATCATCTCGTCCTCATCTTCATTTGTGAAGCACTGGGAGAGGTTGTCCACATTCTCATGCTCTCCCTCCTTTGAGAATGTTATCATGTGGCAGGTACAAGCTCGATGTTGATGTGGACTTTCCCTCGCAGTGTAGGTTGCTCTTGGCCCATGCTTTCGTGGTGGGGCTACCCTCCAACTGTCGGATAGAGTGAACCTGCTTGCTGATACTGGTCTTCGACCCAATCTTTGAAGGTGAAGCAATCTTCAAGAGGATGTCCTATTGCTCGGTGGTAGGAGCAATAAGCCGAATGATGGACTTCGTTTATTTGCTCAGGGTGCCGAGACTCCGGGAGTGTCATCATTTGATGGTTCATGACAAGGTTGAATATTTTCCCTGTCTTGTCTTGAGGGAAAGAGTATTCCCGGCCCATCTTCTTCATAAAAGAAGGATTCCAGCTGACTTTTTCTCGATCGCATGGCTTCTTGAATCCGCTTCACTATTTTTAAAGTCATTCCCGTTCTTCACCTTATTGTTGCTTCTACGTCGGGCTTTATTCTTGCCACGAGAGCGCACAGCGGGCTGAGGGTGAAGGGCATCGTCATCTTCCGTAGCCTGCTGAATGATACGTTGCGTCCTAGCTTTCTCGTAAATGGCCATTTCGCGGCTGTGGTCATCCTGAATCTATTGACATGCTTCCCTTATTAGCTTATCAATTTGTTCTTCGAATGACGGGCTTGGTATTCTCACGGTAGGATCTCGCTCTGATTCGACATCAGCGCTATCTGGAAATGCATTCGTTTCTCCACCGGAGTTATTTATGACATGGCAACCATGGAATCGATCCCGTTTCTTGGACCTAACATATCCAAGACTCGTCGTCTCTATCCTTCCGTTGGGCATTTTTCGCTGAATTTCAGGAATGTCCCAAATCTTGTTAAAGAACTGGACTTTTCGAGCGGTTTGTTTGAAGGGTACACCTTGGCAGCTATGGGGATTTTGGCACCGGTCCTGCCCCCAGTTCCTCTGCGTTGCTTCCAGACGCCGAGGAAGCTTCTTTGCCATTTAATGACGAATATGAGACCATGTGGCAACTTGCCACATAGTCTTCGGTTTCTCCCGACGAGCCATTTCCCTCATCATCGTCACTATCTCCGTTCTCAAGCATATGATTGAGAAACTCTTCGAGGGTGACTAGGGTCCGCGCCTTCTGGTTGTACTCCTCCAGCGCATCGATGTATTTTTGCAAGTCCACGCGCTTGTCGTCTGGCTGTGTGGGCTTCTTGGTCTTCTTCTTTTTCTTTGAAGACTTCGAAGGCTTAGCCTGGAGGTCTTTTGCCCATTGTTACCGGCGTTCGGTGCCGAGCGCGGTTTAAGCATCCCCTCAATGATCTCGGGCTCCAGTGGGCTTTTCCACCTGATTGCCGGGCATGCTCAAAGATCCTTCAGCATTCTTTTAGTTTTAGCCGAAAGGACAATTTCCCACGGAGCTTCTTCTACAAATGAGCATGATGCCCCCGGTGTGTCCACCACATTAGGAGCGTGCTACTGAGGCGGGTTTACCTTCCAGTTTTCGGACAGCGCGAATTTGCCTAGTTGGTAATGGTCTTCAACCCAATTTTTGAAGACGTAGCAATCTTCAATTGGGTGGCCCATTATTCTGTGGTAGGGCAGTAGTTAGGACTGTTGACGTCACCAGGCTGAAGTGGGCGTCTCGGATCTGGCAAAATGATGAGCCTATTGCGCACTTCCAGTTCGAACAGTCTCCTCATTTTATCTCGGGGAAATGAGTAAGGACGTTTCAACTTCTCTTCGAGGGATCGTGGTTTGTTGCTTTGGCGAGCACCTGGTTTCGGGTCACTCAGTTGTTGTTAAATGTTGGCAACAAAGGTCGCTTTCCCTTTGCCCTTTTCATTCCGGAGATCCGTTTTTGAAGAGGACGGACTATGGCCCATCTGGTCCATTTGGGCCAGCTTGTCGATCAAGGCCTAGAAGGTGGTCGGCTTGAAGATCATAAATTGGGATATAGTTTCCTGAGAATCGAGGGTCCCCACGAACATGCCCATGGCAGGAGCTTCTTCTATGCGTTGCTCGCATTTTGACCATAGGTTCCGCCACCGAATTGCGTATTGAACCCAGGTTTCTCCCGGCTTCATCCTGGCATTGATTAATGCGGTGATCGGGGTACGCTTGCGAAACGCTACATGAACAGTAGCTCCATTTCTGTAAATGTTTTGATGGAGTCATTCGGAAGCTCCGAGTACCATTCAAATGTTGTCTCCGCCAAGCTGTCGACGAACTGGCGAAGCAGCAGTTTGTCGTTGCCTCCGGTATTGCCGCATAGAGCTCTGAACTGAGCGACGTGCTGATGGGGATTGTATGTCCCCTTATATACATGGAATTTAGGGATCGTATATCCCGTCAGGTACTTGATTTGATCGTACCAGTCTGGATAAGGTCCCCCAGTTCTGACGACTTGGCCAGACACTTCGCTTGCCTGATGAGCTCGTATTTGTTGAGCTATGTAGTCATCAAGGGTGGCCTTGGAAATTGTCTCTTCTTGGGCTGCTGAGACAGTCGGAGGGGGTTGGAAGTTTCCCCTCTATCGTCTTCGATGATTATTGGAGGGTTTTCGCCTGGAGGTTCCGGCTGGATCATCATCCCAACCATGACTTGGAATAGAAGCACCATCTGTTTTATATTAGTGGCCTATTCTGTGACCTCCTTATCCTTCCTTTCCAGCACCCTTCGCAAGAACTCAGTGTCGGTCTCTTGTTCCTGACGCTGCTCAGATGTTGATTCCCGGCTCTCTTTCTACCCGGTGAGTGCTGACATCTTCATCGAAATTTCTTAGAGCTTTTGTTGCTGCTCCTGAGCCTTTTTCAACGACCGAGTGAGTGGTCGATGACCTACAGAAGCACGGCTTTCCTCTTTCCTGGAAGCCATGTACACTGTGTGCACGATCATGCCCCCAGACTTGGGGCATTTGGATCCATCACCCTTGGGATTTGCTGCCGGTGGTGGTAGATTCTCTGGCCTTCTCTTTTTATGAGAAGCCGAAGTCGAAGGAGTTATTGTAACAGGCGCCTGAGAAGTCCCTCACTGCATGCTAGAGGGATGACTTCCCTCTTGTCGAACCTTCATTTTCTTTGGTCGATGAGAATGGTCCTTGTTGATCACAGAATCCTGAACTTTCTGCCAGACTCTGTGGATTCGGGAGGACGGCCACTGAGGGGTTGTTCCGGCTTCTCCTGTACCGTGTTTTCAACATGTGGAGGCGACTTCTTCAGTACAGTGGTTGGAGAGTTCTTTCGTATCCTCCTGAGAAGATCAAAGTTGTTCTCGGTTGGAACAGCAGCGTCGATTTCCACTATTAGAGCTGGTGGGGTAAGTCCGGAGGGGGAGTTGCCCCCAGCTCTTCTCACCCGGTGCCAGTGGCGATGTCGAGCATATCGTGCAAATGGGATTGCCTCCGTTATGGGAATGGCTTCGCCATGCCCCTTGCTCTGATGAAGGGCTGTTGTTGGTGTCAGCCTGTCAGACCGACGTCCACTGAAAGGGAACGGCCAATCTTGCAAAGACCGGTCTTTTGATAGGGGAAGCAGCTTTGGTAACTTCGCCCAAAGCAGGAGTTGGAACGGCCAGTCTTGTGAAGACTGGTCCTTTAATAGGAGAAGCCCCTTTGACGACTTCGTCTGCCGGAACTTGAATGGCTATCCGCTTCGGGATAACCCCTTCAGGTATCGCGAACCTTTTTATGGGCTCACTTGAGCTGCAGCTCAGCCTGTTAAAGACTGAGGCATTAGAATTAGACGACACGTTGAGAGGGGTCGTGGTGTTGCAAGTCAATCGAAGACCGACTTCTTTGGAGCTTCCTGTGGTAGCATCGGGACACTGAAGCTTGATGGCGGGATCATGGTCCCAAAGAACAATACAGTAGTGGCCTGAGTCACCTGTTCCACTGGCATTGCAAAGATGGAGGCCGCTTGGGGCCCGTATGTCACTCCTCCAGTCGGGACAGAGCGAGAGTAGCTGTTGCAGTTAGTGCAGCTGGAGGCCATCGAAGTTATCTCCTTTTCTGCATGGAGCAATACACCAAATCTTAGTACCTCGAATCCAAGGGCAACCATATTAAACCGTGATTCGTTCGCGAACACAACACACAAAGTGTGGAGTGGAAAGAAGAAGAGATCCCACCGGGTGTGCCAGAATCTGTTTACCGCCGAAAACCGGCAAAACGAACGTCTTTCCTGAATTTGGGGAAAGATGCTATTTGGATTTATCCGTCCATCTCTCCGAAGATGCCAAGTTGATTTATGGCACCGTATATCGGATGTTTGTACAGATGCGGCCGTTGTAGCAGACTTCGTCAGATTCCCCCTCGTTTGTAAGGGGTTTTTTTATTGTGGGGACGCTCTTCCCTGCAGCCTGAAGTTAATTACGTTACCGCGTAGCGATAACCACTTTCTTCTGCTTCAGAAGGTCACTTCGTGTCGTGTGTGTTTGTTTTATTTTTGGTTGCCCGTAGATTGTATACAGAGACTAATTTATGTTGTCGCCCGTAGGGCGTGGATTAGTCCAAATCCGTATATTCTTAGATTTGGGTTTGGGTTGATTTAAGGATCGTTAATCTCGTTTGAGATTAAGATCAACTTAAATGTTTGTTAGGGATACGTTAGTCCGATCTTGGACTAAGATCTACTTAATGGGGGTTTAGGATCATTTTTGATCTAACAAAAGAGCATTTGGGCTCTACCGTTTTAGTTTAGGGACGTTACGGTCCGTAGATCACCATTTTTTGGGTGAGAGTTTAGTTTAAGGACGTTACAATCCACAGCCGGTTTAAGAACATTGCGGTCCACGGCTAGTTTAAGGACGCTGTGATCCATAGCTTAGTTTAAGGACATTACGGTCCATAGCTTAGTTTAAGGACGTTGTGGTCTATTGGGATGTTCCCGTCAATTTGGGAGTGCACCAAAGAGTTATTGGTTATCGAGACCCACCACCTCTCTGAAGATGCTGAAGAATTACAACGACATATATCATAGATGTGAGGAGATATACCCTTGAACCAATGTCCATCGGAAGATCAGTAGTCATGTTTGGGACTAAGACCAATTTGGAAAATGATGTGCACATAGGCTCGGCTGATCTGAATTAGGGATTTTTGGTCGAATTGGACTCAGCCCACTCAGTCTTTGAATAAAATGTTAAAAACTTTCTTGGGCTCGGTTCCTTTTCTGTGCAAACAATGCTGGGTATTGATATGGGTTCTGACGCTCACCCTTTACTTTACTTTATTTTCTCTCTTTTTTGTTTTTTTATAGAGTGTTAAACACTCTTTATGGCGCCCACGTGTGGAGCATGTGAGGCGCTTGGCACTGAGCGCCAACCACTGAGTGCTAGGCACTCCTTATTGAGCAGCGCCTATGTGATGGGCACGTGAGGCGCTTGGCGCTGAGCGCCGACCATTGAGTGCTAAGCACTCTTTATTGAGCAGCGCCCACGTGAGGGACACGTGAGGCGCTTGGCGTTGAGCGTCAACCATTAAGTGCGAAGCACTCTTTATTGAGTAGCGCCCATATGAGGGACATGTGAGGCGCTTGGCGTTGAGCGCCAACCATTAAGTGCTAAGCACTTTTTATTGAGCAGCGCCCACGTGAGGGACACGTGAGGCACTTGGCGCTAGGTTTTCTTTGTATGTTCTGTTCTGAAGAGTTCAATTCTTTGTTCTTTTCTGGATCTTTGATCCCCACGAACAAATTCATCCCCATGAGAATTAAATTCTCATTTGTGGGAGACTTGTCTCATGGATCTCAGATCCAAAGAAAGAAATATGTTCTTTTATGAGGGTTAAACCATTGGATATGCAGATGAGATGTTATGATCTCTATTTTTTATATTTACCTCAAAGAAAGGTATTCTTCTTTCTTCCTTCTTAAAGCTTTCTTCTTGCTTGCTCTAAAGCTTATGGGGGGTCTCTCTGTACAAGACTTGATGTCTTGGGTCATTTATATAGTGGAGGCAAGTTTGTTGATTTAGTTAAAGAAATCTCTCGTTGAGAGATTTCTAATTGATTTGGGGATTTTATCCACCGTTGGATCTTTGATCCAAGGACTTCTGTTTTACAGAAGATATCTTTCTTGTTTTAACAAGATTAGGAAAATATTTCCCCATACAGAATTTTTCTGTATATATGGGTGATTTTTAATCACCGTTGGATTTTTTAATCCAACGTTACTCTGTTTTACAGAGAGTAATCTTTCTTTTTTAGAAAGATTTGAGAAATATTTCCTCAACAGAATTTAATTCTTTATTTTGATGATTTATCATCTCCGTTGGATCTTTGATCCAATAGCTCTATTTAACAGAGAGATTTTAGTTCTGGCGTTGGCGCCCTCTTGTGAGGCACGTGAGGCGTTACCTCAGAGTTTTTAACTCTTGGCGTTGGTGCCCTCGTGCGAGGCACATGAGGCGCTGCCTCAGAGTTTTTAACTCTTGGCGCTGGCGCCCTCGTGCAAGGCACGTGAGACGCTGCCTCTTTACTGAAGGTGTCTTTTCACCTTTTTTCTTTGGTTTTCCTAGGTCAAACTTTTCTTTTCCAATGCCTGGAAATAGTTCCATCATGCACAACATTTTCTGTGCCTAGACTTAAATGTCTCCCTTCATAATCTGAATCAATACTTCTCTTCTCTTTCACTTTCAGAGAATTATTTTAACAGAGAAGATCTATGGCTTGTAATCGTCCACATGCTCGCCGGCAGCCATGAGAGGTGCCTATTGAGTAAATTGTTCCTCGTTTTGCTGCCCGCTTGGTGAACCCTGCTCTTTCGGATGACCAATACGATACGGTGCTGGACAGGCTCTTGACTCGTAGAGGATCTCCTCTCCCCATCGGCTCCTTTTGGCTCTGGATGGTCTTCTTGTCCGTGCTCGATGACATTCCCCCTCATCCAGCGGAGATGACTCCGGCGATACTCGACGCAGCAGAGGACAAGATCGAGTACTTTCATGAGGCACTTTTGATTACCACGTCTCTGAGGAATCGCTCTGTTCAGCTGCTAAGCCAGATATGGGCTCAGCGTGACATCATTTCTGCCTTCGCTGATGGGCACGGTGATGACCGATGGGGAGCGACTCTTCGTGAAAATCGTTGCTTTGCCATGGTGGAGAAGGCAGAGAGAGAGTTAAAGAATTTTATGCATAGTTTTGTGAATCCCTGTACTTTCGATCCCATGTATGGTGATCTATTTCCTGTAGAATAAAATGTTCAATTAAATGCTTTCTTTTTGTCGTTGACCACCAAGTGCTCCCTTTCTAACACATGTTCTTCCTCTAATGTGTGTATGTGCGTATATGAATGAGCCCGATTTCATACATATCTGAAAACGAAACTCAAACCGGTGTAAACAGGAACCAATAGCTCTTGGCCGAAGATTTTGGCGGGAACATCCGTCTTATGCAAAAATCCTTAAGGACATGTGCACTACGAAAAGAAAAACTCAAGTGCCTAAAAAGGTTTTCTTAACGAGTAATATGAGCACCGCTTTTACCCAACAGTTGCCGAAGAAAAGAAAGGACCCCGGTTGTCCTACAATATCTATAACTATTAGTGGAAAAAGCATCAATCGCACTCTACTCGATCTAGGTACTGGTGTTAACTTACTCCCGTATTCTATGTATGAGCAGTTAGGCATAGGAGAGTTGATACCTACGCACTGCACTCTCCAGATGGCTGATCGAACTATCACCCACCCTAAGGGTGAGCTAGATGACATGTTAATCAAAGTCGGGGAATTTATATTCCCTGTGGAATTTATAATTTTAGATACACAGCCTGTGGCGAACCCACGGAACCAAATCCCGGTGATTCTCGGTCGGCCTTTTCTAGCAACTTCCAATGATGTAATAAATTGTCGTAACGGTTCTATGAACCTATCCTTCAGAAAGATGACAATTGAGCTTAACATTTACAGGCTAGAAAGTCAACCATTTGAACTTTCTGCTTATCTAATCGATATATGTTCTGTCAACGAGATAGTTTCCGACAGCTACGAAGTTGAGGAACTTTGCATTAATGATCTCAACGACACTAGAGCGTCATTGTTTGATCCTGCAAATTACTATACTAGTGAGGACCCTTTTGACAAGTCCAACCACGAGTTCGAATTCTTTGACTTGTCGTAAAAGTTAGTTCAGCTTTCCGAGTCAATATCCTACGCTTGCTATGAACCTCTTAAGGAGTCCGAGTATAATTCCCCTACCCTACCTTCCATCGGCTCTCCGCCGACACTAGATCCCAAGCCACTACTTTCTCATCTTAAATATGCATATTTAGGTGAGAATGGGTCTTTGCCCGTTATCATATCCGCTTCTCTAGTTTTAGAGCAAGAGAGTGCTCTTTTGTCGGTTTTGAAATCAAATCGGCAAGTTTTTGGTTGGACAATGGCAAACGTCAAAGGGATTAGTCCCTTGATTGTTGAATATCATATACATTTGATGGATGAAGCCAAACCAGCCCGAGACCCACAAAGACGGTTGAATCCAGTCATGAAGGAGGCGGTAAAGAAGGAAATCGTCAAATGCCTAGATAATGGCATAATTTACCCAATATCTGATAGCCAATGGGTAAGTCCTATTCATGTGGTCCCTAAAAAGTCTGGCATCACGGTCATAACTAATTAGGCCTTTACCGACTCCAGCTTCCAGAGCGATAAAGATGATAGTAAGTCCATCTCAGGGTTTTATTTACCCTAAATGGAGGGTGGTATGTTGGAAGAGTTCCAAGCAAGATACCGTCGCTGACTCCACGATGGAAGCTGAGTATATTATTGCTAATGATGCCGCAAAAGAGGCAATCTGGATGAGGAAGTTCATTTCTGAACTTCTGGTGGTTCCATCCATTGCTAATCTAATACATTTGTATTGCGATAACAATAGAGCCATGGCTTTGGCAAAGGAACCACGGTCCCATCAGAAATCCAAACATATCTTGAGGCGATATCACCTCATCCGGGAGATAGTGGATCGCCAGGATATCGAGGTACGGAGAGTAGACACGAAAGACAACAAAGCAGATCCATTCACCAAGGCCATCCCTCAAGTCTAGTTTGCGAGACTATTCGAGATGTTGGGCATACGGTACGCTGGCAACTGGTTCTAGTGTAGACAGTGGGTACATATTGCACCAACTATAGGCCTTAGTGGAAGTGGGAAATTGTTAGATATGTATGCCCTAGAGGCATGTATTGTATAGGATGCCAGGCATGTATATGTACAAAAACATTCTTTGCTCGAAATGATAGTATGCTATCTGGTTTATCTTCATCTTAACGTGTGATGTGTTGTATTTCATATCTTTATATACATGTTGATAAAGCGCTTAGGATTATGCTTGACTACCAGGATTATGATGTAGATCATACTAGTGGGGCCTGGGCAGTCTAAAAGCATATTCCTTATTAGTTCCTAGTCGAGGGTATATCGAGACAGGGCATTGATATTACTAGAGTAGACTAGTGTGTACGTTTCTTGACCCCCGTGCGATGGTTGATCTCATAACCATTGGCGTTTGACATCTAAGATTGTACACAGGTGCTCATTGGAGAATGGGTACATCGAACAGGACTCGCCGAGAACTCCTAGATGGTATATATACCTATTGTCAGTTAGCAGTTCTCTGGTGACACTTGTACAGGTTAGTCTGTAAACCTGAGATCATCATAGTGTCTTGTGTGATTCTCACTGTGCTTTGATTTCCACCTTACCACGTTCAAGAGAACGTGCAAAACGGTGGCTTTTGGGTACAGTCCCGAGTCACATGGAGGCAATGAGCGATAGGAGAGGTTTCTTCTTTCCCGGTATAGGGAGTTGATGTCGCGCTTTCTTGATCGGCCATAACAGCAAATCTCTGGCCAGGGTTGTCGAGATTTACTGATAAGAGTTATCAGTAGTTTCTCGAACCGTTATGAGCCATAAATCAGCATGACTTATAAAGTTACTGGGGTCTGACATTTACCATCCTTAGACTTCATATGCGACGTATCAAACGAAGAGACCGGACTGTACGGTAAGTGTTGCTTACAGGCTCGTTAGGGTTGTGATGAGTTCGCTCGTCGGCCATCTTATCGTCATGTACCTGGGTAGCCATTACGCACAGATAGTGCCACTGACGTGCTTATGGTTAAACCCACTTCCAGCATACTATCGAGTCTTTAGAGTCCTACACAGAGGGTTCTCTGATTCAGGCGAAAGATGTAGAGGCCGTAAGTTGTTACGGCAGGGTTTCGATCATGTTCGTGTACTGGCTACAGGAATGATGATCGGAAGGATAATACTGGCTGGCTTTGGTTTAAGCTGGATACCAGTATTATATTATTGGATTATTTGTATTCGTATTTTTCGGAATACGGATACAGGTATACTTATACGGTATACGGTGAGGGGTATTCTTGTAATTGTACAAGAACACCTTCTAGAAGAAGACACCTCATAATAGGATTTTTATTTTATGAAAATAAATATATATGATGTGGAATTAGGAGAATTTTCAAAGCATGGGTCAAAGAATAGCTCTTTGAATATTTTATTCATTTGGGATTACTATTCAAGTATGGTACATTATTTTAAAGATAAAATAATGCACAACTCAATTATTTCCATGAGCCATATCTCTTGATGCATACTTGATATTTCCTCATTCTTTTTTTCATATTCTCTCTCCTAACTATCTCCTTCTTCTTCCTCTTAGCTTTATCCTTCACATGAGTTGTGAATCAAAAGCTTAGGGCTAAAAGTAATCCATTAGTTCATCTCTATATCATCTAAGTAGTCATTTCTAGCACACTTGACTTCTTAGTTAACTTTTGAGAAGAGTTTGAAGCTTGTTCCATAGCTCTCGGGTGGATCATCTAGGTCTTGAGGTGACCGGAGATCGAGGGCATTGCAAGCATCCAAGGAGCCTAGGAGTCGCATCCAAACGAAGACCTGTAGGACTGATTCTCAAGGTATAACCCCCTATCATAGTAAATAAGATCTTTAGATAAGGTTTCTAGTTATGGTTTAGCACAAGATCTAGGTTTAAAGTAGGTGTTGCATGCAAGAAAATTATTGTTTGCCACTTCCGCCTTCTCACAAGTGTTGTGAGGGTGTGCAATATCCACTAACAGAACCTTATTTGTTTAAGTATTGTCCTAATCAAATCATTCGCCGATGTGTCCCTAATGATGAATTCAAGAGTGAATTGTCTTTCTGCCATGATCAGGCATGTGGCGGTCACTTTGGTCCACGGAAAATGGCGAAGAAAGTATTGCAATGTGGCTTTTATTGGCCAACATTATTTAAATATGCATATGATCATTGCAAAACTTGTTCACGGTGTCAACACATGGGTCGGATTTCACATAGAAATAAGATGTCACTCCAACCTATCTTGGTTGTGAAGATATTTGATGTTTGGGGAATTAATTTTATAGGCTCATTTCCCAACTCCTTTGGGAATTTATACATCTTATTAGCGGTTGATTATGTCTCAAAATGGGTGGAAGCGGGTACCATGTCGCACTAATGACAACAAGGTTGTTATTAAGTTCTTGAAAGAAAATATCTTTTTGCGATTCGGACACCCCCGTGCTATAATTAGCAACAACGGGATGCATTTCTGCAATCGGTCTTTCGAGGTTTTGATACGGAAATATTCAATCAACCACAAGCTTTCTACGCCCTATCATCCCCAAACGAGCGGACAAGCGGAGATCTCCAATAGACAGATCAAACAAATTTTGGAGAAAACGGTTTCTACGAACCGTAAAAATTGGTCCACCAAATTTACGGATGCTTTTTGGGCATTTCGCACCGCTTATAAGACCGATCTTGGTATGTCTCCATACAGACTAGTGTTTGGGAAGGCGTGCCACTTTCCTATCAAGATCGAACATAAAGCAATGTGGGTTATTAAAGAGCTTAACTTTAATTTTGATCAAATTGGCAGCTATCGGAAGCTGCAATTAAATGAACTAAGTGAACTTCACGATGAAGCTTATTATAATGCGGTTATAGTAAAGAACCGGACTAAAATGTTTCACGATAAAAACCTTTTGAGAAAAACTTTCACACCGGAACAACAAGTTCTTCTTTACGATTCATATCTCCACCTTCACCCGGGTAAGCTTAAATCTCGTTGGAAATGACCTTTTATGGTGCGGCATGTGTACCCGCACGGTGCAGTGCATATAGAAAATGTTGAAAATGGTTTTATTTTTAAAGTAAATGGGCATATATTAAAACCGTACTTTTCCGCTGACCCAGCGGAAGAGCTCCTGTTCCTACAGGAGCCGCTTTATCACAACTAAGTTTCCTCCCCCTCACCTCCATGTTTCGGTAACAGTGTTTCATCTAAGAATGGAGGTAAGTATCTGTGCGTGCCAAAGAACAAGTTTGGGGGTAGTTTTTCATTTAACTATTATTTTATCCCTAATATTTTCCTCCCAAGTCTACAGGTCTATGCGCTCAAAGAACAACATCAGTAAGGACACTGCTGCAAACAGGTTTGGGGGGAGGTTTGTATTTACTGAAATATCATTTGGCACTAGGCACTATATAAAAAAAATATTATCATATAAAAATTTTCTTGGAAATGAAAGTTAGAAAGTAAAAATACATATGAAAGATAGGAAAAAATTTAAGAAAAGTAAGAAAATTAGATGTTTTATAACGATGCTGGTAATAAGTATTCATGAGCTGTTGTCGTAAGGGTTAGTAAGATGAAGGGAATCACTAATCTGAGGATAGAAATAAGTCTGAAAAATAGTCCCTATTCCTGAGTCCAAATATTTGAACGTTGATACCCTACTAAATGTACTTGCACACATCTTGAAACTTGGGATAGTAGAGAATACCTTAAAATGCTCTTGTCTAAAAGCCTTAGTATGAAGGAAAATAAATATATAAACAAAAATTAAAAAAATTTAAAAAAATGGTGAAGAAAAATGAACACTGGTTTTGTAATTACTTAAGGCGGCATAAAAAAAATATAGCGAGGGTGTTTTATCACTTAGTGCCTTAGACCAACTGGTTTGGAAGCCACTGCTAAGTCTTGGGTGTTACAAGACTAGGATATTGCTAATTACGCCTTAAAAAGTGAGCATATTTGGTAATCGGTTGGTTAGTATCTCAAGAAGTATTAACGATCGCATGAAGAATGTGTGAGCAATTCCATCTATAAAACATTCACCGACTAAAAAGTACTAAGGAATATGGACAAGAGTATGATAGCTTGAATTGAATTCTCAAAGTGTAGAGATGTGTTTTACACACATGTAGGGGTATATGATCGATATTTGAAAGAAAGGTAAGGAAGAAAACTAAAGGCGATGTTTTATTGAGGGATGACGCAATTTCTGACATCTTTTCATGACTATTAAGATAAGGCTCATGGCTACTAAAAAGCTAGTGTAGTTTGAAACTCTTATTTTCAAGTTCTTTCTTTTATATGTTCTTTATCTTTGTATGTAACTTTTATCATCTTTCTTTTATTATGGGATTTTGTAGGTGTAATCCGCTGAAAACCCTCAGAAGACAACACACCTCCTACTAGAGACACCTAGAGGTTTAAAGACTTATTGCACGTGCTAAGTGCAATCGTGTTGCCACGAAAGTGTGCTAGACTTTTCTTTTTTTTCTTTTTCTTCTTCTTCTCTTTAATAACTAGTTTGCTCGGGACGATCAAAGTTAACTTTGGGGGTATTTGATTAGTTTAAAATATTGCACATTTGAATGATTATTTTCCCTGTTATTGTTAAGTACTAAAATGTGTTTATTGTAATTATAGAACATATGAGGGTTTATATGTAAAAAGTTTATTATCATATGTTTCTACATTATAATTAACATAATGAGAGAAAATAAATGCATATAATATTTATATGAAATATTAGTAATTAAAATATGCATATCATATCAAATATTCTAATCAATATTCTTAACATATAATATCATATAAAATGGTTAGGATAATATCTCAAAAATACCAAATACTACTAACACTTTAATTTAAGATATTGTGCAGATTAGCTTGGGTCTGGAATCCAAGAGATCCGGGATAAATCAAGATGTCGGAATCAAATCTGCCAGAGTATTGAAGCAAATCGTAAGATCTAGCAACAGCAGAGACTCGGTTCATTATTATCAGAATATAGACATCTAGAGGATCTCCAAATAATAAAACAAGACAGCAAAAAAAATTCCAGAACCTGATTTTCCAAGAGTGCGGCGGATCCGCGGACAAATAGGTAAATATGCGGCGGTTCCGCGGCGGTTCTAGGGTCGTTCGATAAGAGATTTTGGTGATTAGATCGTATCAGCGTATATTCACAGATGGTATCTAGGGTTTCTAGTTTCTATGACTATATATAGAACCGAGAGCTTCATATCTAAAATCATCAATCCGAAGTGATCAAAAGGTCCAAAGCGATCCACGCATCCAGATGATCATCAGCTAGTCATTTACCTCCAACAAGAGAGAGAGCGAGAGAAAAAACTAGGGTTCTTTGTAATCTACTTTCTACGGAGAATTTTATGAATTAGTTGATTAATAAAGGTAGTGTTTTTATTATTTAATTCTTTTTGCACTTACTTTCTGCATTTAGTTTCTGCATCTTAATCATGTTTTCTTCTTCATCCTTTCTTCTATCTCAAACCATGAGTGAGTAATTCCTAGCTTGCTAGGGTTCGTAGGATAGGGTAGATCAATGGATGATAAAATCATTTAATTTCTTTTAAACATTTTAAAGTTTACAAACTTTAGCAAAATAAAGTTTAACCTCTTTATCGGGCGCGCTATCAATTTATTAATAGTCACGACCACGATTCGAGATCTGTTTAACACTTGTTTTTCTAAGGGTTAGACATGAATAGAGATCAATACAAGAACAAGGGTTAATAGTGGGAAACCTTAGTTTCTTCCAAGAACCCTAATCTACATTCATCACTATCAATCTAGTTTTAAACTATTAAAAGATAAAGGAAGTCATTTTTAATTATTCATCCATTACTACCAAGTCCTATGAACCCTACAAGCCCTTTTCTTATAAACTTTACATCCATTTCAAATAGATCTACAACCAATCACCCTATCTTCTATCAACTCGTCTAAAGCAAGAAGAAGGTTCACGTTTCCCTACGAACGGCCTGTACTCATCACGGCTAGCTACTAGCAACACCGTCCTGATTGTTGTTACTTTATGAACAAACTCTTTCAAAACAGATAAATCAATATGCCATGCTGAAATTCAGACTCGTTCCCAGGCTAGCTTGCAGACTCCGCCAAAATTGTGATCGGAATCTTGTATCATGATCGGAGACGATGCAAACAGGTACTCCATGTAATCTCACGATCTCCTGCATGAGTTTCTGGGTATCAAATAAAGTACATCTTGAAGGTTTAAATCTTACTTTAGATTTATGCTCACCTCCATGTATTTCTTTGTTAACGTCTCGATAGACTGGCCAATTCGAAATGGAATAAAGTGAGCCGACTTGGTGAGTCGATCCACAATAACCCAAATTGCGTCGTTACCTTTCGTGCTGCGATGGAAAGCGGTCACGAAGTCCGTGGTAATGTGCTGCCATTTCCATTCTTGGATTGGTAACGGCTGAAGTAGACCAGCAGTTCTGTGATGTTCAGCCTTCATTTGCTGACACACCAAACACTTGGCTATGCTCCTTTCTACTTCGCGCTTCATTATATACCACCAGTAGTGTTTCCATAGATACTTGTACATCTTTGTACCACCGGAGTGTACCGAGTACGCAGAGCTGTGAGCTTTTTTCATCAACTCTTCTCGAATAGGTCCGATTAGTACGCATAAACGACTTCCATACCGCAAGGATCCATCTTCGTGGATGATGAAGTCAGTTTGTAGTCCACTTTCTACTTGTTTTCGGATCTTTTGTAGCTTGGCATCATTTGCTTGAGCTGCCTTGATCTTATTTACAAGAATGGACTGGACTTGTAAGTTCATCAAATAGGAAGAGTTACCTGGCATAACTACTTCGATCTCCAATCCATGCAGTTCTTTCCGTAGCTTCCACTGAGCGGTGAGGTTCATTGCTAATGGCTGGTGACTAAGTGCATCAGGAACTACATTCACCTTCCCATGATGATATTGTAGGTTGATATCGAAGTCCGCCTTGAGTTCTAGCCATCTTCTTTGTCACATGTTTAGTTCCTTCTGAGTAAATACATACTTCAGACTCTTGTGGTCAGTGTATATATCTACTCGTTCTCCCAAAAGATAGTTGCGCCAAATCTTAAGTGCGAAGATGACGGCTACCAATTCTAGATCATGTGTTGGATAGTTGCGCTCATGAATCTTCAGTTGTCTTGATGCAAAAGCCACAACTTTTCCATGCTGGTGTAGAACACATCCTAATCCTTTACTGGACCCATCACAATGCACAACGAATCCGCCAAATTGATCCGGTATTTCAAGGATTGGTGTAGAGGTTAACCTCAACTTGAGTTCTACAAAAGCCTTTTCACATGCTTCTGACCACACGAATACTTCGTCTTTGCATGTGAGCTTGGTCAGGGGTGCTGCAATCTTTGAGAATCTTTCGATAAATCATCGGTAGTATCCTGCTAATCGCAAGAAACTTCATATATTTTTCACCATCTTTAGTGTCGGCCACTCGCTGACAGCTGACACCTTAGTTGGGTCTAAAGAGATTCCTTCGCCTAAAACGATATGTCCGAGAAATCCGACTTGATCTAGCCAAAATTCGCACTTGCTGTATTTGGCGTAGAGCTGATATTGTCGTAATGTCTCCAGGACAATCCATAAGTGCTCGGCGTGTTCCTTCCGATTCTTTGAATACACCAGGATGCCGTCGATGAAGATGACAACGAACCTGTCTAAGTACTCTCGGAAAACTTGGTTCATAAGGTTCATAAATATGGCAGGTGCATTGGTCACTCCAAATGGCATTATGAGATATTCATAATGACCATAACGAGTCCTAAACGCCGTCTTCGGAATGTCGGACTCTTTGACCTTCACCTGATGATAACCTAAACGAATATCTAGCTTTGAAAAGACACAAGACCCACTTAACTGATCGAAAAGGTCATCGATGAGCGGTAGTGGATACTTGTTCTTAATTGTCACTTCGTTCAAAGCTCGATAATCTACACACATCCTGTAAGAACCTTCCTTCTTCTTCACTAGTAACACCGGAGATCCCCAACTTGAAGTACTAGGTCGGATCCAACCTTTCTTTAGCAGTTCGTCCAACTGAATACGGATCTCCTTCAATCCCTCCGAACTTAACCGGTATAAAGCTTTGATTACAGGTTGCATACCAGGTTGTAAATCAATACTAAACTCAAGAGCTCGATCGGGAGGAAAACCTGATATGTCTTCAGGGAACACATCCTCGAACTCTCGAACTATTTCGGGCTTTTCTTCTTCCGCCGGTAGCGAGAACACTTCTGCATTCTTCGGTTTAGCACGGTATATTCCTGGCTCCAAGGTTCTATCTCCACTTTTGAAATATAATACTGGGTGATCTGGTATCTCAAATGCTACCCTCCTTTGAAGGCAATCAGTAGTAGCATAGAATACTCCCAGCCAATCCATTCCCAACACAACATCGAAATTTGGTATGTCCGGTACTTTGAAATTTGCATAGAATTCTCGACCACAAACTACAACTGGGCACTGATCATACCCCAAAGTTTCTTTCAAGACTTCATTCCCGGAACTGACATTTCATCTTGAAATGAGTGGCTTCACGGGAATTGCATGAGTTCTCACAAATCGTTGTGACATGAAGAGTGTGAGGCTCTAGTGTCGAAAAGTGCGAGTGCAGAAAGGGTGGCTACTAGTATAGTACCTAAGTTGTGTGAGATCGTGTTTAGATATAGGAAAAGTATAACGATACACAAGAATTGAAAGATTGAAAGGATGGGGGATTTTACCAGTGATGACTTGTCCTGTGGCTTCGACCTCCTCGATCGTCATTGTAAAATCCTATCGTCTTGGTACAATCCTCCTTGCCGAAGGCACATTCCTTGGCCCTTGACGCATATTTCTCTGTGCCTGATGGAATTGACGATGAGGCTGTGCAGATGGCCCACGTGGAGCTAGTACAGGAAGAGCTAGGCGAGATGCAAGTACCTGAATGGCTGGCCTCTGTGGGTCTGTGATTGCGGGTTTAGATGCTGGTGCTGTGTTAATACGATATGGGCATGCTCCTATAGCGTGAGTAGATGCGCCACAAATCAAACACAGGCTATTTGCACGCCTGCAGTCCTTCGCCAGGTGTCCAGTTCTTTACAGTAGAAACAGAAATCTGGATTGGACCGTTTAAATGATCCTCCTGACCTCCTGGGTGCAAAAGTCAGCCTAGAAGAGGCTCCTCCTGTCATCTGTGTAGCAGGGTGTTTGATTCCAGCTATTTGGGGCTTACCCTTCTTCTTGACCACAGCTTCGTAATGACGTGCTGCTTTTAGGGCGAGTTCATGAGTTGGGTAGTCGCCTGTGGCTAATGCCGCCTGAATCTCCAGGTCTAAGCCTTGTTGGAATCGTCTAGCCCGAATCTCATCGGTCGGGATCAAATATGCCGCAAACCTGCTAAGCATAATGAATTCGGCATCATATTCATCCACTGATTTTACCCATATGGAGCCTTATTGCAGGTGAATGAACTGTTGCTCCATCTCAAACCGAGAAGTCTCGGGGAAAAACTTCGCATCGAACAGATCGCGAAACGTCTTCCACTCTATGGGTTGTGTGAGACGACTTTCCTCAGCTTTCCACCAGACTCTTGCATTGTCCGTGAGCTGGAGCTTGGCCACACAAACCCAAGCTATGTATGGTACCTATGTTGCGGCAAGGTCGTCCTCTATACTCTGGGCCCATTCTTCAGCCTCAAGAGGACTCTCTTTCCCTGAAAAGTTCCTTTAATGCAACGCACGGAATTGCTTTACTCCAGGTGCTTCGACTTCCGAGCGGTTCATGAGAATAGCAGTCTGCTGCTGCTGGCCCTCTAGAAGACTTTGATGGCTTCTAAAAACACTGTTTGTTTATTGATCGGAGTAGCAACAGTAGGGGAGGTGGTAAAGTAGGTGGTGGTGTGTTGCCATTGACCTTGGTACTGGTGTTGTTAGGAGAATCCATCACCTTGATAGAAAAGGAAGGGTTAGGATAGATTCAAGAAATTTGAAATGTAAGGAATGTATAGTTGATGATTCTTATAATTCTTGTGATATATTGCTTAAGACTTCATGCAGAACTGACATGCATGGGCCACCAACAAAACCTGTCATGCCCCGCTTCCCAATAGATGGAAACGGTGACGTGGCAAACCCGCAACGTATTTACTATGAAATTAATACGTTAAGCGTAATTAAGCAATATAACAATGAACAAGAATGACAAGAGTAATAAAATGAAACAGCAACTTTATTTATATTCAACTTTACATACAACTGTCTGAAATAAAAGATATAATAAACAAAGCAATGCCTAAACAATGGCATACAGAGAGTAAGTGCAGTAAGAACTAGTAGTCAGGCTGAGCTGTAAGCTGGTCTAAGTCCTCCTGGATCTGCTCTATCTCCTCAATGTCCGGTCCTCCTGATGAACATTCCAAGGAAAGAAAAACAGAGAGAAATGTCGTCAACGAACTAGCGCTCGGTAAGTCCCAATGGAAACAAGAGAGAATAGTATATCATGTGAATAGGAACTAAAAGAATAAAGGACAGGTAAAATTGTATATGATCATTTACAGGTATATGATATTTATTCTAATGTGGTTATTTGTAGTTTGATAAGAAAGGTATTCATGTATACGAGAGGATTCCATCTTACCCCGTGGACTATGGTAACATGTAGTACAAGGCTCCGTCATAACCCACGGGACAACAGCACATGAATTCATGTAGGTGTTTTTTAAGTGATCTCTCGTGCCACGATATACGTTCCGTACCAATCTACGCCTTTATCCCCACGTATGGTATTGTATAGATTAAGATTATAGGTCTTGGCCGAATCCATGAATATAAAATGTTCGGGTTCATGTTCAGGATGTAATCATCTGTTCAAGTAGTCATGTCATGTTATAACCATGGTTCGGTCAAATCGAGTCAAGTATACCAGTTTGAGTTTGAATTGATTTCAAGTGTTTATGTTCATGATCAAGTATTCAAGTTCGTGTTCGATTTCGGATTCCGGTTTGTGTTTGAACTCGGATTGAGTCAAACACTTGTGAACGGATTTAACTTTTGACTTTCTTAGGTTCGGGAGTAATCGGCAACTGCTGCACATGAATGGCAGGATTTGTTTCTTTTTCCAAGACAATTGCCATTGATAACTCCGTTAAGTTGTCTAACCTGAATAGGGCACTCACTTTCTCCGGCTCTCTGGGGCTCAAGAGAATTGATCCCGCTTAAACCTATATTAAACTAAAGTTCTTAAAATATTGTTTTGCATATCTCGAGGGGGTTTTATGAAAATATTTTGATATAGTTTAAAAATAAACCTCGAGGGTGATTTATAACATTTAGGGTTTTCATGAGCATGTGTTTTAATTATTGGGGAATTTTAATGATAAATACTTAGCTTTTAAAAGTTTATGGTATTTTATTGAAAATTAGCCCTTTTTGGTAACTTGATGGTATTTTATTAACATTTTTAATCTTTTATTTTTAGAAAAAAACAGTTTCATAATGTATTGAAAATACGGATTTATAATTTTATATAATTTTTTTCAAAAATTAGTTTTGTTTAGAAAATTCGCGTTTCTTAAAAACCGTATTTTATTTCCTTTCGAGATCGAATACTCCATGAGGAGTTCTGCATCTCGTTCTACTATTCCAAGGATGTGCGATAATCCGCACCATCCATTAGCGGGTCCTCTAACAAGGATTGTAGAGGCGTATTTGCCAAAGATTACAAAATACCGCTTTAAAAGAAACCAGGTTTTTTAAAAGATGTGGTATTTTATTGTAAAGTTATTCTTTGAACCAACTATATGTATATATAAATATCGTGCTATGAAACCAAAGTGTGTGTGTAGGGTAGATCGTTACCCCGTGAAGTTTTCCTAAAGGTATTGTTTTAACCAATATCGAAAATAGGCGATAATAAAGTTCAATGTGTTTTAATGAAAAAGTTCATTTATGTTTGTTTCTTATGAGAATTTTGGTTAAATTTGAAGCTAAGCATTTGTAATTAAAGTTACAAGTATGGTGGTAACATTAGTTTGACCAAAGTATAAAGGAAAAGGGAGTTCTAGGTTTTAAAAAGAAAGGTATCGGGAATAAGTCCACTTTACCGATATCTTTTTAAAAGATAAATTGAGATGAAAAGAAGAAGAGATAAGGGAGACTTACGGTTTGGTAATATCAAGAAAATGAGAAGGGAGGGGGCTTCGTGGTATCGCGGGAGCTCCGGAAACGGCTTCGATCTTCGACAGAACAAGTTTGGTCATTAACTCCACTTGACTCAACTTGCACTTAGGAACTTTTATAGAGAATTTTTGCTAGAATTTCAGAATGATGAAGAGCTAAACCATGCGATGGTATTTATAGTGAAGAATTAGGGTTTGGGAATTAAAATTTTGGATTAAAAAGCATTAAAAAGGTGTTAATTGGTGAAATGAAGGGTCTCTCTTTGATTGCAGGGAAATCAAACAGTACAGGGGAGTTAAGGGGAGTCGAAGGGGGGTGTGCAAAGCACGGAGCCAATTGGGCTCAATCTAACCGTCGGCGCCGGCCTATATGGCATTTTAGGCGGTCGGATTTGAGGCAATCGCCTAGATATTCGTGCCAAGTGGGTTTTGGGTGTGTACACCTCATTGTACCTGTTTGATTTTTCTGAAACTTTTCATTTCTCCGTGTATTGCACGTGCAACTCTTGGGCTTCCAAAAATTAAAAATAAAAATCAGAAAAAATAATTGCGTCTAATAGGAATCGAACACACAGGCTACGTCACAGCAGTGTAGAGACTTTACCAGTGAGCTACAAATTGTTTTTTGCTTTTATTAAACAAATCTAACGTATAACTCTTACACAGGCTGTAATACCATTTTCTATACAATAACAAGAAAATTTATGTACAGTGTTTTCAGTGTAGTTACACCACGTGCATAGCACGTGAGCGTCAGTACCTAAATTAAAGAGGGTATAATTAAATTCTACATGGGGAATATTTACCTAAAATCTGGGATATTTTCTGTTAAACAGAGCCGTTGGATCAAAAATCCAATGGTGATAATAAATTGTCAAATGATAGAATTGAATTCTTTTAGGAAAAAATATATCCCTGGTCTTTCTAAATAAGAAAGATATTCTCTATTGGATCAAAAATCCAATATTAGAATTAAATTCTATATGGGAAATATTTCTCTGATCTTTCTCATACTAGAAAGATTTTCTCTGTTAAACAGAGAACCCTTGGATCAAAGATCCAACGGTGATTATAAAATCACCCATCGATCATCTGATAGAATAAAATTCTATCTTAGGAAAATATTTTCCTAATTTTATTAAAACAAACAAGAAATATTCTCTGTTAAAAAGAGAGCTTTTGGATTAAAAATCTAACGGTGAATAAAATTCACCGGTTGATCTAAAAGATCAATTGGATTGATTATGAAATCAATCATAATCTCAATGAAAGATTTTCGCAACAAATTGATTCTTTTCCTTCTCCTATAAATAAGAACAAAGAGATGAAAAGAGAGAGAGGACTGGATATAAAAAAAGGAGGAGACCCCCCATAAGCTTCTGTAAAAAATATAGAAGGCTCTCCAAAACGTTCCAAAAACAACAGAGAATTTAATTCTCAATAAAGAAGAAAGATTTTCCTCCTCAAAACCCTAGGTAAAAAAACAACAGAGATCAAAAATATCTCCTTTACCTATCTCAGGGTTTAACCCTTCTCAAAGAACTTAGTTCTTTCTCTGGATCTGAGATCCACAAGACAAGTCTCCCACAAGTTGAGAATTTAATTCTCATCGGAAAGATCTTGTTCTTGAGAATCAAAAATTCAGGAAAGAATAAGGTTGAACAGAAAGAAGATGGAGTCCATAATACTCCAGGAACTTAATTCCTTCAATTCAAGAACTTGGTTCTTTAAGACCCGATCCAAGATCCTTAAAATAGCGATCTTAGTGATCGTTAATGGTCAAAATGCCATTAACAGGGATTTAACCTCTCTGAAAGCATGAACATGAAGAACATGAAGTCCATAATACCCCAGGAACTTAGTTCCCTCACAAAATAAGAACTTAGTTCTTAAAGAATCTGATCCAAGATCCTCAAAATAGTGATCTTGGTGATCGTTAATGGTCAAAATACCATTAACAGAGATTTGAGTTCTCTAAAAATATCAATAGAGATTAAATCTCCAAAAAGAATTCAACGCCTTACGTGAAAAGCACATGAGCACCCAAACCCAAGTTACATAGCTTCTCACATGAAACACACGTGAGCGCCGGGGAAAATTAGTGCTTAGCACTATCGGAGCGCCTCACGTGAAACACACGTGACGCCACAAAAGACTAGTGCTTAGCACTATTATAGCGCCTCATGTGATATACACGTGAGCGCTATATGCAGCTGAGTGCTTAGTACTGATGGGTGTTACAGAAACCCAATCTTAGTCCAAATTAGCTAAGCTAATATTCATGATATCCAAACTGATCTTAGTTTCAAACAAGACATATGATTCTTAGATGATCCAGCATAATCTTTTTTCTCAAATACGGGATTTGGTTCAAGGGACATCTCTTTACACCCCTGATATATGTCGTTGTAATCCTTCAACGTCTTGAGAGAGATAGCGGGTCCCGACAACCAACAACTCCTTTCTCATCCCAACTTGATATAAAATTTTATCAAGACAGGGAATGATACATCCCATATTGATGCACTTCCAAATTGACGTGCACACCTCAAATCGGATCACACCCTAAATTGGACGTATTGCATGTCACCATCGTTCACTCCGCTATGTAACAAATACACGTGCACGTGAAAGTGTGTCTTAGCACAACCACTAGGTTTAAACAAGCATCAAGTATGCAATTTTAAAAAATCTATAGTGCTAAGATACACTAATCTAAAATTGAACTAGAGAATTAAGGTTTTATAAGCAAGTAAAAAAGTTTTACACTAAGTGAGAAGGGTAACAATCTTTGTAGACCAAGTCCTTCACTTCAATAGCTCCAAGAAGTAGTCCCTAAGCTCCAAGTAGTGGTCCCTAGAACTCTTCTTGGCTCTACTTGAAGAAAGGATCGAGCTTGCTACGTCGTCTTCGAGGCCAAAGATGATCCACCTTGAAGTCACTCTAACTCAAGCTACCTTTTCACTAATCAAGGAATTAGTGAAGAAAACAACCTAGTCTTATGGGCTAGATGAGAGTAGGTTAATGAAGTAGGAATTTTGCTCACTTTAGAAATTCTTTTCTCTTTTTCTTTTCCAACTCAAGAAAACCTAAAGAAGAAGAAGACGAACTTGGGTGAAGAAAAATCTCAAGTGATTAAGTAGAGAGTTAACTATGGGTTAAAGATAATGGTTGGGTTAGAAATATCTAGAGTAAAAAAAAATTAGTGGAATGAGTCATGGCTTCTACATACTTCCACAAGCATCTAAGTCATGCCCATTTCCACCTCATTTTGATTTACTCTTAATAAATAAACACCCTAATTATTTTTAGTCTTGGTGTGAGTCTCATACACCCATGTTCTATGTATCATCCACCATAACTCAATAGTATTTTATATATAAACAAATATATATATATATATATCATATATACATATATTCAATTATATATAGCAAGAGATGAAAATCATTAGTGAGCAAAATACTAGTTAATATATATTAATATAAATATATATCAAATTATTAAATCCATGCTTGATTTAATAATCCGGCTATATCATATATAACCGACTAATATCATTTAAATGTATATCTAACATATTATTGAATCAACATTTGATTCAACAATCCGGTTATATCACATATAACCTAACCGATATCAAATATCGCGAGATTAGAATACGGTATCACATACTCGTATTTAGTGGAGCTCCTGCACATATCACCATATGTGCCCTACTTCATTTCGCTTGAGCTAGGAAATCTCTGTGTGGGACTCTAAAGACTCATCAATACGCCAGCAGTAGATAATGATCATATCAGTCACCTACGGTTCTAGCTGGACGTAACGGCTACCCGGGTATTGAGCAAATAGAAGATCAACAAGCAAGCTTATCCAAACTCCCGTAAAGCCTATTAGCAACACTTACCATACAGTCCAGTCTTCGTCGGATATATCGCATATCAAGTCTAGGGATGGAATCGTCAGACCCCGGTAACTTGATATGTCATGCCGATGTGTGGCCTATAACCGTTCAAGAAACTACTGATAACACTTATCAGCAAATCTCATCAGCCCTAGCCAGGGACTTGCTGTTATAGCTAATCAAGTATAGCGCAACATCAACTTCCTATACCAGGAGAGACGAAACCCCTCCTGTCGCTCATTGCCTCCATGTGACTCGGGACTGTATCCAAAATCCACCTATTTGCACGAATCCTTTGAGCCGTGGTAGGGAGGAAATCAAAGCACAGTGGGAACCACACAAGACACTATGACAATCTCAGGTCTACAGACTAACCTGTACCAGTGTCACCAGAGAACTGCTATCTGACGATAGGTATGGTACCATCTAGGAGTTCTCGACGAGTCCTGCTCGATGTACCCATTCTCTAATGAGCACTTGTATACAATCTTTGATGTCAAATACCAATGGTTGTGGGATCAACCATCGTCCCCATACAGGGTCAAGAAACGTACACACTAGTCTACTCTGGAATATCGATGCTTTATCTCGATACTCCCTTGACTAAGAATGGTTAAAGGATGTGCTTGCGGACTACATAAGCCCAACTAGTATGATCTACATCATAATCCTGGTAGTCAAGCTAACATCCTAAGGGCTTTATCAACATGTATCAGAGAGACAGAATAATATAAGTGTACATGTTAAGATAAAGAGCAACCAGATAGCATACTATCATGTCGAGCAAGAAAATCCTCTATATATATATGTTCAAGCGTCCACTATAATATACAATAATGTCCTCTAGGGCATACATATCACTAATAATCTCCCACTTGCACTAAGGCCAGTTATTGTAGTATCGCATACCCAACATCCCAAAAAGTCTCTCAAACTGCGTCTGGGGGAGGGCCTTCGTGAGTAGATCCGCTGTGTTGTCCTTCGTGTCAACTCACCTGACCTCAATCTCCCGGCGATCTTCTATCTCCCGGATCAGGTGATACCGCCTAAGAATATGTCTGGATCGCTGATGGGATCGGGGGTTCCTTGGCCAAAACCACAGCTCCATTGTTATCATAATACAAGGGTATTGGATCCTCAATGGATGGAACCATACCAAGTTCAGCAATGAACTTCTTCATCCAGACAGCTTCTTTGGCAGTATCGTTGGCAGCGATGTATTCAGCCTCCATCGTCGAGTCTGCTACGGTATCTTGCTTGTAATTCTTCCAACATACCTTCCCTCCATTGAGGGTGAAGACAAAACCCGAGACCGACTTACTGTCGTCCTTATCACTCTGGAAGCTCGAATCAGTAACGGACTCCACTTGGAGTTCACTGTTACCATACACCAAGAACATTTCTTTAGTCCTTCTCAAGTACTTAAGAATGTTCTTCACTGTTATCCAGTGCTTCTCCCCAGGATCTGATTTATACCTACTTACCACACTAAGTACGTAAGCTACATCCGGTCTGATGCATAACATCGCATACATGATTGACCCAACTGCAGAAGCATAGGGTATCCCTTCCATGCGAGCCCTCTCCAAATCAGTCTTGGGAGACATCTCTTTGGAGAGAGTGATTCCTAAGCAAGCGGGTAAATTACCACGCTTAGAATCTTCCATACTAAACCTTTTTAATATGGTGTCAATGTACCTGGATAGGAACAATCCCAACATCCGTTTAGATCTATCTCTATAGATCTTTATCCCCGGGATGTAGGAAGCATCACCTAGATCTTTCATGGAGAACTTTTGTGATAAGAAGAGCTTGACCGAGTGTAGCGTAGGAATATCATTTCCTATCAAGAGTATGTCATCCACGTACAATACGAGAAAGACAACCTTACTCTTTACAACCTTCTTATATATATAAGGTTCATCTACGTTTTTGATGAAGTCAAACTCTTTACCCACCGCATCAAAATAGATGTTCCAGCTCCGCGATACTTGCTTTAATCCGTAGATTAATTTAAGCAGTTTGCACACCTTTTCGCTGCTCCCACTGTCTACGAAGCCCTCTGGCTGTGTCATGTACACGCTCCCTTCTAAATCACCATTTAGAAAAGCGGTCTTGACGTCCATTTGCCAGATTTCGTAGTCATGGTATGCAGCAATGGCAAGTAGGATCCTGATGGATTTAAGCATGGCCACTGGAGAAAAGGTTTCATCATAGTCGACACCTGCTCGTTGACGAAAACCTTTTGCTACAAGTCTAGTTTTGAAAGTCTCAACTTTTCAATTTACACCAAGTTTCTTCTTAAAGATCCACTTGCTCCCAATGGGTTTTACCCCTTTAGGAGAAACTTTCAAAGTCCATACTTTGTTGGTGTAGATGGATTCCATCTCAGATCTCATAGAATCCAACCATTTCACAGAGTCCCCACTTGTGATGATCTGCTCGAAACTAGTTGGGTCATCATCTTCCATGATGCAATCCTCACTCCCACCGTCAATGAGAAAACCGTAGTATCTCTCAGGTGGATGAGGAACCCTACTAGATCTGTGGAGTGGCTAAGGTTCGTCGGGGACTATTGAATCCTCCGGTTCTACCAAATTGTCAGTTGTAGTTTGTGCAGCTGGAATTTCTTCCAGTTCTACCTCATTGCCACTAATTTCTTTAACAAGAAATTCCTTTTTCTAAAAAGGTGTCATATTGAGAAACAAATACCTTTTGTTCCTCAGTGTGGTAGAAAATATATCCATATGAATCCTTTGGATATCCCATAAATTTGCACAAAACATATCTTGCCTCGAGCTTGTCCGGATTTTGCCTTTTAACATAGACTGGACAATCTCATATCTAAACTCGTTTAAGAGATGGTCTCTTCCTATTCCATATCTTATATGGAGTGGTAGGCACGGATTTGTCGGAACCCTATTTAATAGGTATGCAGCTGTCTCAAGTGTACAACTCTAAAAGTATATAGGTAACTCAGCAACACTCATCATAGAGCGCACCATATCTAATAGGGTGCGATTTCTCTGCTCCGATACACCGTTGTGCTATGGTATATACGGAGGAGTAAACTGAGAGAGAATCCCATTCTCTTTTAAATATTCATGGAATTCCGTGCTCAAGTATTCTCCTCCCCGATCAGATCGAAGGATTTTAATACTTTACCCGCCTGGTTCTCGACTTCACACTCATATTTCTTGAATTTCTCAAAAGATTCCAATTTGTGTTTCATCAGGAACACATGTCCGTATCTTGAGAGATTATCAGTGAATGTAATAAAGTACGAGGAACCATTCCTGGCATGCGTAGACATATGACCGCATACATCACTATGTATCAGTCCTAAGAGTTCAGTAGCTCTTTCTCCGTGTCCCGTAAACGGAGTTTAGGTCATCTTGCCTTTGAGACATGACTGACAAGTTTCGTAAGATGTAAATTCAAACGGATTCAAATATCCATCTCTATGCAACTTATCTAGTCTGGTCGCATTGATATAACCAAGTCTACAATACCATAAGAAGGCTTCGTTCATTTCTGAACTTTTCCTCTTGTGTGTGTTCTGTATATTTAGAACTGTAGTTTGATTTAAAATGTATATACCGTTATACAACGTACCAAACCCAATCAACACTTGATTTATGAAAATGTTCATAACATTTTTCTCTAATACAAAATTATATCCTTCTTTATCTAATAAAGAAATTGATATTATATTGCACATTATTTTTGGTACGAAATAACAGTCGTTCAAAATCAATGTATTACCATTTGGTAATACAAGATGATATTCGCCAACTGCTTTGGCAGCAACAATTGCACCATTTCCTACTACGAGAGAGTTATCATCCTTTCCCAGTTCTCTACTTCTTCTTAACCCATGTAATATATTACAAACGTGGGATCCTGAACCGGTATCCAATACCCAGGACGTAGAGAATACTGAGAAACAGTTCTCGGTAACGAACACACCCGAAGAAGATGCATCATCATGCTCTTTCTTCGTTCGGGTTGTGTGGGAATCCTTATATTCCCCTATTCCTTACTCAGACTTATGATAATCCTAAGATAGAGCGGAACCAACGTTCCCCAGTTCAGTATAATAAGCGGGTTCGGTCAATACGTCCATATTATTATCTTGATTAAGACATGTCATAGTCGCTACCTGGAGAGAGAGAAGAAAACACTTTAGCGTGCTCTCTTACAAGATTAGATTGGTTATTATCTTATCTAATCAAGATGGCTCCCACTGTTTTTATCAAATCTTCCTTCAAACCCTAAAAGGTAAGACTAGCCGGAATTAATTACACCCTACAAGTTCGCCAATCTGTCAGCCAGGCATGTTTTGGTACTCCGAGAGAGTCTCCCCATGCTTTCGCATGGAACTAATTAAATAATCTCGTTTCCGCAGATGCATAACCCCATTAACACCTTTCTTAGACACCTACTAGATCAGCTAATTGTAAAGTGCAAAACTCTCTCAGGAGCAACATTTACTCATAGTGGGTATCGGGATCCAACTATCTCATAGAAGGTATGCAATCTCATTGCAAATTTTCAACACTTGAAATTCCAAATATCTGTTTTTACCCCTAGTGACTTATGACCTTAACTATGGTCAACAAATCATAAGCACTAGTCAAGTTCTACCCGTCATTTCGTGATTGATTTAGATCCATCCGTATGACCCTTAACTATGGTCAACAAAGTCGTACAAATGTCCTAATCGATCACATCATATGCTTTATAGGAAGACATCATTTAGCTACCGTACACTACGCCTTAACTACGGTCAACAAACGTAGCACGAATACTAAGTACTCTACTTCTTAAAATGGCGGAGGGTTACGAATGGTTTTGAAGAAAACTTTTATCGTAATGAACTTGATATCATTGTAGAATCTTGTGTTTTGAAAAAGGAGTGGTTTAAGCTCCGCTTTTTAAAATCGAGTAGTTTTCAAAACAAACCGAGTGGGTTGTAGCATTTGCTAGCTTTTGCTAAAGAGGCCACTCCCGGTGAAGGGATTTAGGCTCTTTCATTAGCGAATGAGGTGCTGGACATTCATCAAGGAATACCATTATGCAAAGCAAGAATTAGAGCTACCTTTTTGAAAAGTTTGATTCTACAACATCTTTAGGTTTCTTTTCTTTTCATTAATCTCATTAATGACGTCCCATCAATTTATTTTTCCTAAACATCACAGAAGAAATGAAAATAAAACGTATGCTTATGCCATCCGCATTCGCCACAGGGCCCCATCATGCACCGTTAGGTTACTTAACCGACGGCAGAGCGGGGGCAGAACTAGCGCGGGTGCAAAACATAAGCAACGTTTATTATATATATCATATATATACATATAGCATTCGTCTCACGCAGTTATATGATCACATCACAGAACACAGGCAGCAGAAACGAACATATGAAATATAGGATATACTAGGAGGTCCGTGTTTTAAATTAAGCTAGTAATGAAAAACACGGATTCCACGGTCGTGATGAATAGACAAACCCACATCCCTAGACCCCTACGAAAGTGGCAAGTGACCCTGCCAATTCTAAAGTTAGGAGATCCGGTCTCGACTTCTCAAGATGGTCTCCCACTGGACTCTAGAACCCGGTCACTTGTGCTCCCCGCCTTGGGTCTATCCTAATGCGGAAAAGTAAATAATATACATCAATGGTGACATCATCCTCAACCCAGAAGTGTCCCAATAAAAGAATATTACATACAAAATTTACATGAATGAAAATATAAAAACTCTCATCTCACGTAAAAAAACAGGCTATTCAATCATGAAGATCCAATATAACGTATCACAAGCAACACATAGCATCACATGTCATCAAAGTAAGTAAATATGCGTATCCCGAATGTCGTTGACGTATAGTAACGGGATCGGAGATACACCACATATTACACTTACGGTCGCAGAAAAGAAATGAAAAACTACAATAATTAGAATCCACACCAAACCTTAGGCATCATAAACCTGGAATATCTCATATCTCGGATTTCATGCCTAACCCAATAAATCTTGCATTTAAGTCGCAAATTGAAAACACTTTTCAATAACTCGTTGGGTAATTCAACAAGATTTCCGATGACTTGATCGAATGCTCGTCGGGAACTTTAGTAGATTTCTACACATCCCTGATGCCATCAACGAAGTGCACTTAGGCGGAACACCGCGGCCGCGAATACCCGAGTGGATACTTTTGGCTACGGTGTTCTCCTATAGTCACTCGGTCGGCGCAATAGAGCGTGGCTATCTAGTAGTGTTTCCCGACGACTATTCGCGTACAATACGAGATTGCGACAGAGTTTTGATCCGAATCGAAACTCCGTGGCAATCGATTAAAAGAGACTAAAACGCGAGATTTACTAAACTCAAACTAGTTTTCACAAAACTAATTAATGTGGATTCCAAATATTCTATCACATATCATAAAAATCTAGACGATATTAAATTTTTCGATCAATTCATCAAACACCCACAAATCACAGAGATCTCAACAGCTTGAGCCTCACTAAAAATGCCCAGAATGTGTCAAATATCACAATGGAGCAGCACAAGAAGCACGATCCCTCAATCCCCAAAACTTGCGGCGGAACCGTGGCCAAACTAGGGTTTAGGCCGTGATTTCGCGGCGGTTTAAGGGAATTGGGGCCTCGTACTTCTTGAGGCTCCATCAAACACCCTGCACGATTTTCTGACTATTTTTAATCTGAAAAAATACAACTTTTGAAAAATGGATAAAAACATGATAAAATGTGGGTTTCGAAACTCGATCGAACACTTTAACGTCGTATAGATATCGTCTAATACTCTATCTTGGCTCTGATACCATGAAAGTGTGTCTTAGCACAACCACTAGGTTTAGACAAGCATCAAGTATGCAATTTTAAAAAATCTAGAGTGCTAAGCTACACTAACCTAGAATAGAACTAGAGAATTAGGATTTTATAAGCAAGTAAAGAAGTTTTACACTAAGTAAGGAGGGTTACAAGCTTTGTAGACCAAGTCCTTCATTTCAATAGCTCCAAGTAGTAGTCCCTAAAATCCAATTAGTGATCCCTAAAACTCTTCTTGGCTCCACTTGAAGAAAGGAACGAGCTTACTACGTTGTCTTCGAGGCCGAAGATGATCCACCTTGAAATCACTCTAACTCAAGCTACATCTTTACTAATCAAGGAATTAGTGAAGCAAACAACCTAGTCTTATGGGCTAGATGAGAGTAGGTTAATGAAGTAGGAATTTTTCTCACTTTAGAAATTCTTTTCTCTTTTTCTTTTCCAACTCAAGAAAACCTAGAGAGGAAGAAGATGAACTTGGGTGAAGAAAAATCTCAAGTGATTAAGTAGAGAGCTAACTATGGGTTAAAGATAATGGTTGGGTTAGAAAATATCTAGAGTAAAACAAAATTAGTGGAATGAGTCATGGCTTCTACATGCTTCCACAAGCATCTAAGCCATGCTCATTTCCACCTCATTTTGATTTACTCTTAATAAATAAACACCCTAATTATGTTTTGTCTTGGTGTGAGTCTCATACACCCATATTCTATGTATCATCCACCATGACACAATAGTATTACACACACACACACACACATATATCCAATTATATATAGCAAGAGAAGAAAATTATTAGTGAGCAAAATACTAGTTAATATATATTAATATATCAAATATAAATATATATCAAATTATTAAATTAACACTTGATTTAATAATCCGGCTATATCATATATAACCGACTAATATCATTTATATGTATATCTAACATATCATTGAATCAACATTTGATTCAACAATCCGGTTATATCACATATAACCTAACCAATATCAAATATCGTGAGATTAGAATACGGTATCACATACTCGTATTTAATCAATATCCCGCACATATCATCATATATGCCCTACTTCGTTTCGCTTGAGCTAGAAAACCTCTGTGTGGGACTCTAAAGACTCGTCAATACGCCAAAAGCAGGTAATGATCACATCATTCACCTACAGGCCGTCAGCGGTACTAGCTGGACGTAATGGCTACCCACATATTGAGCAAATAGAAGATCAATAAGCAAGCTTGTCTAAACTCCCGCAAAGCCTATTAGCAATACTTACTGTACAGTCCGGTCTTTTCGTCTGATATGTCGCATATCGAGTCTAGGGGTGGAATCGTCAGACCCCAGTAACTTGATAAGTCATGTCGATGTGTGGCCTATAACCGTTCGAGAAACTACTGATAACACTTATCAGTAAATCTCATCAGCCCTGACTAGGGACTTGCTGTTATAGCCAATCAAGTATAGCGCAACATCAACTCCCTATACCGGGAGAGACTAAACCCCTCCTATCGCTCATTGCCTCCATGTAACTCGGGAATGTACCCAAAATCCACCAGTTTGCACGACTCCTTTGAGCCGTGGTAGGGAGGAAATCAAAGTACAGTGGGAACCACACAAGACACTATAACGATCTCGGATCTACAGACTAACCTGTACCAATGTCACCAGAGAACTACTATCTGACGATAGGTATGGTACCATCTAGGAGTTCTCGGCGAGTCCTGTTCGGTGTACCCATTCTCTAATGAACGCATGTATACAATCTTTGATATTAAACACCAATGGTTGTGGGATCAACCATCGCCCCCATACAGAGTCAAGAAACGTACACACTAGTCAACTCTGGAATATCGATGCCCTATCTCGATACTCCCTTGACTAGGAACGGTTAAAGGATGTGCTTGCGGACTACACAAGCCCCACTAGTATGATCTGCATCATAGTCCTGGTAGTCAAACTAACATCCTAAGAGCTTTATCAACATGTATCAGAGAGACAGAATAATATAAGTGTACATGTTAAGATAAAGAGCAACCAGATAGTATACTATCATATTGAGCAAGAAAGAGCTATATATGTGTGTGTGTGTGTGTCCAAGCATCCACTATAATATACAATAATGGCCTCTAGGGCATATATATCACTAAAGGCGCGCAAGACGAATGATGGACCGAAATGTTCCTAACCTAGTGCGTCGCCTCAAACACGGCGTGTCATCCCAAACACGGCTATAATGGACCGAAATGTCCTTAAACTAATATTCGCCCCCAAACATGGCGATAATGGACCGTGATGTCCTTAAATTAATATAGTTGAGCCCATATGCTCATTTGTTTCTAAGCTAATCTTAGTCTCAGATATGACTAACGATCCTTAGATCAAAACCAAATTTCATATGAACCAGTGGAGCTCTTTAAAATGAGATATGTGTCCTAAGTTCGTTCCCGTTGGCAAACCAAGCTACCAACGTGGATTTCGTCAAGCAAATCCTTAACCCAAATCCAAATCTAAAATATACGGATTTGGACTAATCCGCGCCCTACGGGCAACGACATAAACTAGTCTCCGTATACAATCCATGGACAAGCTTAACAAACAAAATAACACACGATACGAAGTGACCTACTGGAGAAGGAGAAAGTGGTTATCGCAACGTGATAACGTAATTAACTGCAGGTGCTTGCGCCTGCAGAGAAGAGCGTCCCCACAATAAAAAAAACCCTCACAAATGAGAGGGAATTTGATAAAGTCACGCTACAATAGTCACATCTGTTCAAACCTTCGATATACGGTGCTATAAATCAACTTGGTATTTTCGGAGAGGTGGACGAATATGTTCCAGATAGCATATGTCCCCAAATTCAGGTTAGACGTCCCAACGTCTCAGTCCGGTCTTTCGACGGTAAACAATCCCATCATTAATCATGGCAATCAAGTAAAGATCCTATGGGCTTTATCTCATGTATTAGCAATACGTAATAATGAGTAAAACGTAAACACATGAAAAATAAAGACAAGCCCGATAGCATACTATCATCTTAAGCAAGATTGTTCTTCATATAGGTACTCCTTCAATTAGTAATTACCATCCTGCAATTATAATAATTGCCTTGAAGACATTATATCCAACACAGGGTATGGCGGGAGTGGGAGCGCTTAACAGAGTTACCCTGATTGGGTCAAGATGAGGCTACGATGTGCTATATGCCAAGCGACCGAAGTGGTTATCCCATGGTCACTTTACAGTTTTACATATAGCCGGATTAGGGGTCTGACTCGTCACACAGGGTGCGAGCTTGTCGGGAAATCTCAAGCATAACGCAGGGCAATATGACCGGGAAAGTCAATCACATGGTGATTAGACTTAGGTCTATATGGTATAACTTTAATGGTGTATACTCTCAGGAAGAGAATTTTAAACCGTAGCACGTTGCGATACGATATGTGTTGAGACCGTGCACATAAGGAGATTGAGGGATGGATCTCATCCTCCTCACTGTGTGAAGCCTTATAACGACCACCTTCACGGAAAGACGAGAAGTCAATATACACTTAGCGATACTGGGCTCTCTGGGTATGCATGTTATGAACGTCTGCTACTTTGGCTGATGTTTCCTGCTGCGATGACTATATACCGCACATTCGGAGCAGTGTCAGGAAAGTGGGTAAATAGCAGACCTAGCTATTCAGAGACAAAGGAAGATCCATTAGGATGTCTCCTGATTGCATCGTATGACCAACTCTTATCGACACCATGGTGGCGAAGTTTAAGAGTGCGATGAATCGAGAAACTACTGCGGTGTTCGAGTATACTTCCGAAAGGGATCGAAGGTACTTGGGTAGACATGCCTGATCGGATCTAGAGTACAAGATTTCACGAGCCTACATATATTTGGTTTATGTTGTTTTTTCTTTTAGAGAGATTCTTGTGTCGATCCTAACGGATCTGGCTGCAAGGCTACCCGCTTGCAGGTTTTCAACGGCCTACCTCGCACCAACATGTATGGGTTTGAACAAAAACGAAAAAGGAGATTCTCAAAAAGACAATTGATTCAGGGAGTCAACGGTTCATGGAACCGTCTCAAGGAGCTATGGACGGCGTCCACTCGAAGATGCGGGTGGGAGTATGTTGGCTATTGGGCTTCACCCGATCCAACATCCGTCCCTTCTGGTGGCCCCTATATATGTTTGTGTGATATATGGGGCTAGGGTTAATAATAAGAGACAGAGAAATCTAAAAGATTGCTCGGGTTTAAGTCATCGTCTTCTCTTCTCTAAGTTCTATCGAGAACCGGCTTGCAAGATGATCACATGAAAGATTCTCGCTCATCAAGGATGTGATTTCTCTTCGGCCGTTGCAAGGAGACGAAGATCAAAGTTCGACGTGGTAACGTGGGCGAGGATAACGATGCCACCACTTTCGGGTTAAGGTAATTTTTGTAGAACCTTTTGTATAAATCTTTTTTTCCCGCTGTCATAATTTGATGTTAAGATCTATACACCTAAATGCTGCATTTTGCTTGGACACTTTTTAAGTCAGCAAAAAGCATTACAAAACACAATCATAAAATGAGGCTTTTGGATTTGAAGAATGCATTAACGGAGAGCTAATGTACATAAAATAGTGTAGTTTGTAAGTTCAAACCACTAATTAATGAACCTGGCCAGGAATTAGGTTTCGTGGTATATCTCTTTAGTTATTGGGAAACTTCTCAATCTCAATCTAACTTTTTTGGTGACAAAAAGGTTCACACTAGCACACATTTTTTAACTTGCATGCTCTAATTATTTTCAACACGCTTTTGAGCTTTTGCACTTTGCTCCAATCAGCTTAAAGTGCGAATTATGATGTAGTTTTCAGCCATTTTAAGAAATCAAGTTCCCTTTTTCTTTCTTCTTATGATCCTGAATAACCAAGTCTTTTTACATCAGGTCGTCAAAAGATTAACCGTAAACTGTCAGCTAACTGGAATCGACGGTTTCGGAAAATGATTGACTAAATATTGATACAGTGTCAAACATATTAATATTTTGAACTTTTGGTGCTAATGACTTGAAGGTTTTAGATGATCCAAAGGCCTCTAGGCTCAAATCAACCAAACAGACATTGAAAATGGAATTTAAGAAATACACACACGCACAAGCGCACAAAAAAAATGGACTCAACTTATGGTGGTATTTTCCTCAACTCAATTCTGGGAGTTTTGGTACCGTCACGGGAGTTTTAACACAATGCTGGTACCTGTTATCAACGTTGTATCATGTAAACTCTATGTTTCGTTTATCGTAGTAAAGCTTGGTGGTTCGCCCCAGTTTTATATAATTTTCATTTATTTATTTTTTTGAAAATAAGAAATTTGCCTTAGGCACTCAAATATAAAATATCTGAGTATCTAATAAAGTATAGGAATGCAACTGTTGTTCCATTAGCAGCAACAGTCAGCAATATTCCAGTAATGAACTCAAGTTAAGTCATCACTCAATTAAAATCTCAAGGCCTCTCTCTATATATTTGATTCATCTCCTCCATCATTTTCATCCAACATTCAATTCCTCTTTCAAAGAGAGCCAGACATTTTAGCACGCATGATCAACACAAGAATCTTTATCCAACAACTTCACTTTCTCTCATCAAGAGAAAGAGAGATATTAGAGACATAAAGAGAGCTCTTAGAGTTCACCCAAACACTTCATATTTCAGCCATGGGGTCTACAATTGAGCTCAATGGCTATCACCCGAACGAGCCCGAGAGGCCTTTTTCGGTGCTCGACGTATCCGAGCCGCAGTCTCTGCTGTTTGAGATCACTGCCTCAATCAAAAGTTCAGTTGTCGGTTGTGGAAACAAGTCCTCTTCATTTTCCCAATGCACTTTCTCAATCTTGCAGGGACTTTTCCCTATCCTTCATTGGGGAAGAAAGTATAATTTGAAGTCTTTTCGCAGAGATTTATTGGCCGGTTTAACTATTGCTAGCCTTGGCATTCCACAAGTAATCATACAATAAGCTCTTAATCATAAATTTGAAGTTTCATCTGGGCCTTTGAAATATATTTGAATCTTTTTGCAGAGTATTGGGTATGCGAATTTGGCGAAACTCGACCCTCAGTATGGCCTATGTATGTGAAGTTGTTCATTTTGAACTCATTTGAAGCATACCCATTTATAGAAATTTAGTTATGAATCTATGTTTTTGGTAAATTAGATACAAGTGTGGTGCCACCTTTGATTTATGCTACAATGGGGAGCTCAAAGGAGATAGCAATTGGTCCAGTTGCAGCTATATCTCTTCTTCTGTCTTCGATGCTTCAGAAAGTAGTAGACCCCTCGGTCGATCCAATTTCCTACACAAAGTTGGCTTTTACGGCAACTTTTTTTTCCGGGGTTTTTCAGCTTGCATTTGGATTTCTAAGGTGTGTTCTCAGTCATCTTTTATAGCCTGTATGAATATATTAAATTACTAATTTCTTATCTGTGTTTTTATCTTTTCAGGTTGGGATTTTTAGTGGATTTTCTATCTCATGCTGCTATTGTTGGATTTATGGGAGGCGCGGCGATTGTGATCGGGTTTCAGCAGCTGAAAGGATTGCTTGGGATGACTCATTTCACTAATAACACAGATGTGGTTTCTGTCAGTAGAGCTGTTCTCTCTTCATTTCATGAACCTGTAAGCTTTCTAATAATATATATATATATACAGCCAAAGTTTAAGGGGAAAAGCGATATAAACTAGAATTTTTGCCAAGAAAAAAGAAGCCAATTATTGATTAACTACTTTTACATGAAGATAATTTTTTTTCATTTTGATGAAAATTTTACATGAAAGAGATCACAAAATATAATTAAGGAAATTAATGAACAATTACGTGTGCTCATAGTAAGCATTTTATCCAAAATTTATTGCAACATAGCTACACTGTTCATATGTCATATATCCCTATATAAATGATCAAATAGAATTATAAACTCTTTATCTTAAACATAACTTTGTGTTATTTTCTTCATGACAGTGGCATCCAGAAAATTTCATCCTGGGATGTTCCTTCCTTATATTCATACTAATCACCAAATTTATCGTAAGCAATTAATTCACTTATTTTCCCTTTCTTTTTTTTGCCCCTGCATGTTCATTTTGTTTCGTTAAAATATCCGAATATCTCATTCGCAGGGAAGGAAGAACAAGAAGCTTTTCTGGATACCTGCAATTTCTCCTCTAATCTCCGTCGTTCTATCGACTCTACTAGTCTTTTTAACAAAAGCAGACACGCACGGTGTTAAGACTATTCAACACGTTAAAGGCGGCTTAAATCCAAGCTCGGTAAATCAATTGCAGTTCAGTGGGCAATATGTCGGAGAATCTGCAAAGATTGGCTTAGTTTGCGCAATTATAGCTCTCGCTGTTAGTCCTATAAGTTTATGAAAATCTTTGAACTTTATATTGTATTTTATATTTTCAATGTATTATTTTTTTGATCAATAATTTCAGGAGGCAATTGCGGCTGGTCGATCATTTGCTACAATTAAAGGATACCAAATCGACGGAAATAAGGAAATGGTAGCTATGGGCTGCATGAACATTGTTGGATCTCTGTCCTCTTGTTATGTTGCTACTGGTAATTAAAAGATTTTGTAGGACCATACTGAATTATTTCATTCAATTATCTAATGCAAACCCTTTCCAATTTCTAACATGTAGTAATGTAGATTGTATGCAACAAACGATTTAATCGATCAAATAATTGCATATGCAGGCTCTTTCTCTCGATCGGCGGTAAATTTCAGCGCAGGGTGCAAAACGCCAATCTCAAACATAGTCATGGCCATCACAGTACTTATATCCTTAGAGTTTCTCACAAGGCTTTTGTACTACACTCCTTATACGATTCTCGCATCTATTATAATTTCGGCGCTACCAAATCTCATAGACATAAGTGAAGCTTACAACATTTGGAAAGTTGACAAGATGGATTTTCTCGCGTGCGTTGGAGCATTTTTAGGTGTTTTGTTTGGATCGGTAGAAATTGGTCTCTTGGTTGCGGTGAGATCAATTTATATATAATTTTGGCTAAATTTCACTAAACTACATTAACTATCAGTGTTTTTCAGTTAACAACCTTAATAATATCTAAACACAGGAAGCTCATTTAAAGTGCTACATTTAAGGGCATTTTAGTGAAAGAACTACCATAAACCAAAGTTTAACTTTACGGTAGTTTAAATGAAAATTGAGCCTATGATTCTGGATTGCAATTTGTGAAAACTTGAAATTTCACTAAAAGAGCTTCCGATTTCTTGCAGATAATCATTTCATTTGCCAGGATCATATTGAGTTCGATAAGATCTCGTATCGAAATACTCGGAAGAATTCCAGGAACTGATATATTTTGTAGCACCAGACATTATCCAAAGGCTACAAGGACACCGAAATTACTGATAACTCTAATAGATTCATCTTTCCTCTGCTTCACTAATGCCAATTACATCAGAGAAAGGTATTAATTTACGAAAACCACATTTTTTTCATTCAAAAGTTTTGATATTTCTCTTTAAACAACTGGGTTTGTGTTTTTGCTTAGGATTTCAAGGCGGTTAGAAGAAGAAGAGCGGTTGATAGACGAAAAAGGCGAGGAAAGAATCCAATCACTTATCATCGACATGTCAAGTAAATTAATTCTCTAGCTAAAGCCACAACACTATGATTTTCTTTTTCCATCTGAAATTCCATGAATTTCTAGTTATATTTCACTAAATGCCATGAACTTTCAGCTTTTATCAGATAACCACAAAGAATGTAAATTGCAGCTAAGTACCATGAACTTTAACGGTTTCAAATCTATGACCATATTTTTTTCTCAAATATATGACCATTTTAACTGAAAAGGTTCAAGGTGTTTACTTACAATTTATGAAGTTTACGATTTTTTTATGAAAACGCCGAAAGTCATTCTACTTTAAGGAAATTTGTCCGCGCTAAAATGGTGGCATTGGTTACAGATGTGATGAATATAGATACTTCGGGAATTGCCATGCTTGAAGAACTACAGAAGAAACTGGCCTCTGTTGGAATGTTGGTGAGCCTAGCTAGTCCTAAGAAAAAATAACAATGAATTGTAACATTTAATAAAAATTCGATACCGTTATATCTATTTATTATTTTAATTTTTGTAAATTGCAGCTATCCATAGTGAATCCTGGGTGGCAAGTGATACACAAGATGAAACTATCAAAGTTTGTGGAGAGAATCGGAGGGGAATGGATATTTCTCACAGTCAGTGAAGCAGTGGAAGCTTCCCTTGCCTTTAAGAAGGAAAATGCAAGTGCTTGTTAAATCCAAGTGTAGTGCGTGTATGTGTTTAAGATTTTTGAATTATCCATTGCATTGCATCAAAATGGTTAATCTCTAAGCTGTATGTTATGAATTGTATCTGTACGATAAGACCCGTGTTTGTAATGATTTAGTGTTGGGTTTGGATGGTACCCTGATTTGAGATGGTCTGTATTAGCCCTTGATAAAAGCCAATTTAGCTCTGATTTGACAATTACAAGTTTTCTCATCTTTCTCAACATTCTCATTTTAGCTAAGACATATTTGTTGCGTTAGAACTATCACCAATTCACCGTACATATCTTTTCCAGTACTTTTGCCTGCATATTATGGCTTCACCAATTCACCGTACATATCTTTTCCAGTACTTTTGCCTGCATATTATGGCTTACGGTAACATAATCGATCTTGGTGCTGAATCTGAATTCAGCACCTTGATCTAAACATGCAGCGGAATAAAATACTAGTGGCCTATATCACTAGTTAGGAAACTTACCATGATCGGATTAGCGCTGTAGTTCATGCCTAACTTTTGATAGGGACAATAAACCCTAGAGTGATATTTCATATATCAAAAATCTTCGATCGGCCCTTAATATATAGCCTAGGAAAGACGGGGATGGACGGGTAGGATTGGTTTTGAAGCCCGAACAAATTAAGTGTTCGGCTCCTAGCTTGACTAGGACCCGCACCGTTATAATGCGGGTGGCTCCATCAAGCCAAGCCCTATCCGGGCTGGCTGGGACTTCGACCCGGACTCACCGGACCACTTAATTGGAAGGGTTTGGGCCCGGTCGGAGGCCCAAAGTCCAACACCTGCCAAAAAAACAAATTAATAGTCGATTCATTTTTATTTTTTTTTAAATTTTACATTTTGTTTCAGTTTCAAAAATTATTTTCTGAACATGCTTTCATTTCCTCTTTAGAAAGTTTACTTCCAGACCATCTATAAGCCATATGTAGGTACCGTTGCTGCGTTTGACGACAACATAAAACTGGAGGGCAAAACTGGAGGGCGTAGGTTTACTGGGATCAAGTGGGTGGGATCCATCCCAGTTTACCCTATGTCGACGTAGAGACGTCAAACGGACGGGTCGGGTCATCCGCGGACAGTTCATTGCAGGATAACGGATCAAACAGGCACGAATAAAAATGGCTGAATGTTCCTATGGACGGGCGGATGTGCGGGGCATCCGTGGACCGTGGATGCACGAGCTGTGTTATAACATATTTTTTGCAAGTTAAAGGAAAAAAGCATTGTCTATAGGTTTTCCAACTTTGAACACATCAACCATCTTAATTAAAGATAATATAACAATTGAAACACGCATTCTCAACAAATAAACCTCATTGGCATTTATGATAAACATTTTAAACATAGAGTATTTATTCCCATCTTTAGGATAACTAATGAAAAATCTTTCACTTTATTCAATAAGGGCAGGGTAAAACCCACTGATGGAGGCCTTGATCTCCTTCAGATGTTGTCCTCCATCGATCTGTCGCGAGCGTTGCTGGACGGTTAAGATTGGATTTGGAGGTTGTCCCCTTGAGCGTATGGGTCTCAATGGGTTGAATTTGAGGTGGAAGCCGAGCTACCTGCAAAGAAATCCCGGAGTGGGTGACCACCGTAAAACCCTCCGACGATCAAGTTAGCCGAGGAATTTGAGCAGGATAGTGGTTTATTGGATTCAAGTTGCCTTACCTGAGTCGTCTGAGAGAGGGGGTTTATAGTGGTCGCATGGAGCGAGCAGGCGTGAGATTTTCGCCTTCGGTTACACCCCTGACGTTACGCGTGCGTAAATGATGGGATCCCTTCACTAATGACGGGATACGCTCATTAATGGGGGGACACGTCAGCATGGGACGCAGGACGTGGGGCGGCGGTTATCCCGCTTTGGCGAGATACATGGAGCCGTTGTGGAGGCGCTAGGGCTCTACAATCTCGGTTGATCGGGGGAGGCCGAGGAAGCTCAGCATGCTTGGAGCTCGGAGACGAGCGGGAGGCCGAGAAAGCTCGGCACGAGATAAGGCTCGGAGGCAAGTGGGGAGACTGAGAAAGCTCGGAGACGAGCTGTTGGTAGTCTCCTAGATGAAGGTGGAATGTCTTTCGGGGGGTCTCTCGAAAGGTCGGGTACGTCCCCGAGAAGGGGCCTCGGGGAATGTCCCCGATGCGTCTCATTTATTCCACCCCTGTGGAATCCGGAATACATCATCTGCCACGTGTCGTAATCTGAGGAGACACCACTTGTGATCATCATCATTAGCCCCCCACTCTCGGTCCGACCTATCCAAAGGTCGGATCGAGAGTGCTCTGCTCGGTCTTTCATCTGCTCAATTTGGCGCCAAGGAATCGTAATGCGGATCGTCCGGGAATGGCATGGCGTTTGGTGGTTATGTCGTTTCGATCCTTGGGCCCACGTGTCGCCTCGTCGTTCGCCTGAATCTTCGTGTGTATCCACGACGGCGTTAGCAGATCAATGAAATGATCGCGATTTAAAAAGGGTGCGCCGTTTCGCTTGTTCTTCTGTTGGGCTGCAGGCCACATGTCCGATGCGGGTTGGCGGACGCGACAGGCTGTCGCTGTCACCTGCAGACGAAGAGGCATCCCCAATGGTCAATCGTCACGTGGAGTTTTGACGACTGGCAGGCGCGACGCTTCGTTTTGGCAGGAATTGATCTGGGCCGTTGGATACTTTCTGTAGAGTGTATAAATAGGAGGGGACCCTCTAGGGCCGACACTTCCACCATAATTCACCCTCGTTGTCAGAGATTGCCCGGCGCTCCTTCCTTTTAGATTAGATCGTCCGTGCTTTTTCTTTGACCAGCCCCTTCCTTTGAGTCAGGTTTGATATCTTCATTTGAGAAGTCTGTAGAGATAGTTAGGGTAGAGTCGGGTGATAAGGTTTCAGTTGTTGGAGCTGAGTCCAGAAGGTCTTCCTCCTCTTTGGCTTCAGATAGCCAAGAAGGTTTGTCTTCTGCCGCGTCGTCTGTGTCGGGCTCGCCCCCTAAAGCCAGGGCTGCTGGTGTCGTTCGCCGTCAGGTGGCGACAAGGACGCCTAAAGCGCGCATTGGGAACGCTCGCGATGCGCCCTCCGTTTTGAGGAATGTGGACAAGCTTGCCGAGATTCGGGCTCGATTCCATATTCCCTCCAACTATTCGCTCCATATAATTAGAGAGGGTGAGCGGGCGGACTAGGTGCAGGGAAAGAAGATTGTCCTATATTTGGAAGCATTCCGAGTCGGAATGCATCTGCCCTTCTCAACCGAGATATGTGGGGTGCTTCGCTGCTTCCATCTTTCCCCGGGCCAGCTAGCGCCGAACTCATGGAGAATCCTCTTCGGGTTTCTGGTCCGGTTGAAACTTGAAAATATCCCCTTCAGTTTGACCCTCCTCGTTTCCTTCCGCTGTTATAAGAATCACCCTGGCACCAGCAAAGATGAGCCGAGCTGGGTGTACTTTTCCTTCAAAAAACGTAGGGGCGGGATGGCCGGGTCGAGTGTGGTAGCCGCCCCTTCTTCCATCTATGAATGGAAGGAGAAGTTCACTTTCGTTGGGCCATCCGAGGGCGAGGATTGGCCTGTGCCTACACAGTGGCACAAGGCCGACTGCCCGAAGACGAAACAGTCATCTTCACCCGAGGCAAGGGCGGCGTCCTTATGGGAGCTGATCCAGCGGGCCGACATCCTACTTTCTGAGCAGGCCCTGAGCTGGGCTGGGCTCAGCCCTGCGTGCTTTCTGGATAAGTTAGGGCCGCCATAGACGATCTATTTAGACTTTGATGAATTTTCTTTGCCATTTTCAGCGCCACTAACTCTCTTTGTGTATTCCCCTTTTTGCAGAGCAAATGGACCGATCCAAGTTCTTAGCTGCCATGGACATGAAAGCCCAAAAGAAGATCGGGGGCGGAAGCTCATCCCGACCGGGGCCGAGCTCGGTCCCGAGGCCTGCCCGCCGAACAAGCCTTCAGCTGTGTTGCCCTGAGTCCCCGAAGAGTGCTGCGGAGGTCCAGAAGCACGCACGGGATCCGGCGCCCCGGGCGAGGGAGGAGGAGGAGGAGGAGGCCGAGCCCACTGATGCCCTCCTAAAGAGCCACAAAAGGACGGTTTCTCGGGCGACTCCTTCTACCAGGATCCCAATGCAGGAGGGGGATTTCTGTTTCGAGGTTCCCTCGGGGCTCTCCGTCACTGACAACTTGTTCTTCGACATGGAGCAAGCAGCTGGGGGCAAGATTCTCCGGGAGACCCTGAAGGCCCAAGTGGCCGCCATCACTTAGAAGGCAGTTCAGGTCGGTATCCGTTTCCCTTTAAGAATTCTTTTAAGCAAATTTTTAACTCAGTTTGGACATTTCTAACTCCTTTTACTGCTTTCCTCAGGTCCTCCAACATTGCGCCCTCATCGTTAATATGGAATCCGAGGAGATTGCCCCGACCATGAGGAAGGCGGGCGAATTGTCCTCGCAGGAGGAGGATCTGTGCCTGGAGCTGCAGCAGGCGAAGAAGAGAATAGCCGTTCTCGAAACCCGGGTGGCCGCTGAGGAGTTGACGAACTCCAAGTGTAAGGAGTCTCACCGACTTCTGAGTGAATCCAACAAGGCCATCCAGGCTAAGTTGGAGGAGGTTAGCAAGCTCCACGCCGCGATGAAGAAGTCGAGGGATGCCAGCAGGAGGGACACCCAGGCGGCGCTCGATGCGGTGAAGCTTGCCGATCTCCAAGCTTCGAAGTCCGTGGAGAGGTACAAGGTGTCGGACCAGTTCTACGCCGACCTCGCCGACGCCTCGGCCTTTGTTTGGCACCAGCTCTCGACGCCGTCAAGGCATTGATGCCGGGGTTCACCGACAGCGAGCTCCAGGTCCAGTACCCTCTCTCCGAGGATGTTCCATAGGTGGAAGCTGCTGGGGATGCCGCGCGGGGGTGAGGCTGCCGGTGGAAGCGTCGGGGGTGAGGCTGCCGATGGAAGCGCCGACCCATAGGTCGTCGTTTTGGTTCCCGACGTTGGCGTCGAGCAAGGCGAGATCCTTCCCGGGCCTACGGCCTGAGCTTTCCTGCCTTTTTCCTTCTTTTTTTAAGTTTTGTAAGCCTCCGGGCGTTTTGTAAGGCTAAGGAGCCCAGAATACCTTGTAAAAATTTCTGGAATATAAATAAAGCTGAGATTATTTTCCTTTGCATGACTGTGTACTTTCTACGTGAGTACATCAGTTCATCAGTCTTTTTACACTCGACTCGAGTGGTAGGCCGTAGGTCAATATTCAGCTTTTTAGATGAAGATCGCGCGTCGAGTGTAAGTCGATTAATTGTCAAGTGTAGGAAAGTCGGTATCAGTCCATTCCTCATAGTCGGATCGACAACCACGTCTTAGCATGAGTTGAAAAACGTAGAATAGGTCGGCGTTGACTGATTCCCCCCCTATGTGGTTCCTACGAGCCTTCGTAGGGTAGGAACCTACCCCTCGGAGACTAGCCGAGGAGGAATCTGTCACGACCCAAAGTTTGGATGTGACCGGCACTTAGATTGTATAATATCTAAAGATATGCATACAGTCCAAGTAAGCCGACAACCAAGATGAAAATATTTTTTGCGGAATTCTTTATAAAGAAAATTTAGTTTTAGTAAAAAAATCACAGTTTATGAAGTTAAATATTAAACGAGTATAAGGTGTTAAGTTTGGTTGCATTCCTAGTTGGGATCAACAATATCAACAGCGGAAAATAAATCTCAGTATATAGGACATCAATACTAATCCCAAATATAAAGAAAAGAAACCACAATTTATAGAACTAAACTATCTCAACTGTCAATAATATACATATCATCTCTCACTCTAAGTCATATACAGGTCTGATGGAGATTTTCTACATACAAAATACAATACCAAAAAGAGAAGGTTACTACATATGTAACCCACGTATCAAAAGATGCGATAAAAGCGGAAAGAGTAGATCTGCACCGCTGCTAACCGTCCACTCTACCCCTGCAAGGAACTGCGGCACAACGGGGGTGAGTTGCCAACTCAGTGAATATGACTAACATATAACGGTTAATTATGCAAATATGACAATCATACTAACTGAATTGTGAACAAGTATTGTAACACCCGAGCCCAATAATACTATTTCTGTTACTGGTTGAGTGTTTGGTATTGCTCATTTCATTTATCTTGCTTGTTTGGTTCTTATTGCACAATTTTAACCGGCTAAGTCATTCTGCATATAACAAATTTTAGCACCCAAAATAAAATTGAAAATATTCTTCTTGGCCTACTTGACACCCTTAGCCTCGTGGTAGCGTCCGTGCATTGTATTCTCGTCCCGTTCAGTGAAACGGGCGAGTTTGGATGGCTACGTGCACGTGCGTGTGTCCGTTTTGGGAGTATGCTTTTTAATCATAAAACATTTCATTTTAAAATTTGGAACCCGCCTAAAATCCTATTATTTGAATTTCGAATTTTTGGACCCAACCCGGGCGCAATTTGGAAATGTTTCATTTGGCGCCAAAATCCTAAATTTTAATATTATTAAAACCATCGCATATATTTTTCTAACTAACCTGATATCTTACTGTTCATTACCTATCTTTTAAATCTTTAAGTTAACCATATAATATTTTTACAATCTTTATATCCTTCTTAATTTATTCTCTCAGCCAATCGCAACCTCCCCTTTAACCCCGTGGGCCCCACTTTCTCTCTCTCTCTCCACTTTTTCCTCTCTCTCCCTCTCCCTCATATATTCTCTCGTACTTCTCTTTATCATTTTTCTCTTCTTGCTTCATGTCTCATTTCTCATTTCTTTTAACTGTTCTTTTGTTGCCGGAATTCCGTCGTGCCGGTGACGTTTCTCGACGTTCCAGCGAGATACCCCGACCCGTGTGGTTCCTTTGTTCGTCGTTTGGGTTCATTCCGTGAACCGTGCGCCGTCGCGAGTTTTCCCCGCCGACGGTTAACGTTCCGTTTTCCCGATTCGCGACCCATCGAGGCAAGTTAATCTTGCTACATGCTATATACTTTTATAATCTTCATTTTATAATATTATACATTTGAAAATCTTATAGTTTACATATGAAATGTCGTTGAAAAATCGGATATGACAAATCTGAAATTTACTGTACACCTTATCTTATAAAATTCATTATAAATCATAGAAAAATCATTAGGATACGTTCTTTAGTTCGTTACGAAGCTAATTCAGAATACTATAACTCTATGAAATATTTACTTGCAAAATAAATTGTTTAATTAACGTAAAATGCAAATGAACACGTCTGTAAACTGCTGTCCAGGGAAATTCCAGCAGCAAACTTTCAACTTTGAATATTCATAACTTTTTGTAGGGATAACCTGAGATGCTTATACTTATAAAACTGAAAACCTTATTGAATTATCTTTGTTTTGGTATAAGACACGTCTCTTTTGGAGAACGTTTGTTATTTTTAAGCTATTTTACAAATTAGGGTGACGCTGAATTTCTGAACGGAACCTTCTTGTGCATGGTTAATCAATACAGCTTTTATAGTTACTAATCGCTTTGAATATGCTATCCATATTAATATTATTATATAAATATTTATATCACATATTGCTTAGTTGTACATCCCACACTACCATTTTATAGTTTTATAACTCTTCGGATACCCGTTTGCATCCATCGCATTTAAGATAAATATAATTGCATCCATAGATCACATTACTACATAATAATGTGATATTAATACTCCATGTTTAATAAATTGCATCCTAATTAATATTGGAACTATAAATGTAACCCTAATCAATAACTGTGCATCCATATCCTTGAAATTATATCTATTTGCCTATCATATTACATGTTCCAGTTTATTGTTCTAATAGTACTCATGCTTGTTTATTTATACACATGTTTATGATAGTTTGATTATGAGCACCCACATGACATCTTGTGCTTCCTGACATGACCTGTTACACTTCCTACTTGACATGATATGGTACCGTACACTCTTGACATGACATGACACCTTTATACATTACCTGACCTGTTACCTGATCTCATGCCTAATGCCGACAAACCTGACCATTCCCGCTGTCTATCCAGACAGACCTACTTTTACTCGACCTTGTGTTGGCATTAGTCCTTGACTACTGAATACCTGACCTGACATACATAGCTTGGGGGTATGGGGAAATCAAAGGTGAAACCGACTTGTAACTCAACAGTTCGATACTTGTTCTGATCAGTCTTACGGGCTTGGCCAGCTCCGGAGTGTTGATGCTGACATCACTCATCTATCCTACTACCTTTTACTGCTTAGCGGCACGTCTCGGATTCAGCCCCGAGGATCATGACCGTGGTCCCGGGCATGCACGGGATACTATTGAGTTACATCGACGATTCATCAATTGGTTTCAAAGACTATAGAGTAGAAACCTGATAGGACAGTTTAGTCACCATTGCACATTACCCTGCTCTGTTATTTCTTATTACTGCTTTATTCATGTTCATACTTGCATTGCTTATTATCATGTTTACATTATATACTTGATGTCATGACGCGCTGACGTCTGGGTTTTGCATGGCCCAGATTCTGTACCACTGTCGACGACCGAGCAGGAGTACTTCAGCCAGCAGGCTGAACTGTGAGTTCTTTAGGGTTTAGTTTATTTATTTTCATTTCATTTCCAGATGTGAGCCCGCTTTATGGGACGTATTGTTTATTCATTGTTTTGGATCATTAGCTTCCGCACTTATTGTTTATTGATTCTTGTTATTATGGATTTGGACATGTATTAGATTAGCTTATTATCTTGTTCTTGATATCCTTACAACCGTAATGTGACTGTGGATGGATACTTCCTACCAACAGGTAGCATGGTTGGCTATGTCACGTGCCCAATCTTGCGTACTCTGGGAAGCGGGGCGTGACATGGTTCTTTTGGTATCAGAGCCATAGGTTAATTGGGTTGATTCTTTGTAGTTGGGTATTGCACCCGATACACGAATCAGGATACCCGTGATTAGAAAACATGTCCTGCCACTTTGACCGTTTTACCATCCTTGAATCATTCTTCCGGATCATGTCGACATGCAAACTTACTTTGTATTGTCAACTCGAAAACCTAACTTCTTGTTATCTCTAGGACTTAGGCGACTTGGGTGGAGTTAAGTAATTGCGGCTATGATACCGCGGCATAGCTACAATGCGGTACTCTATTTAAGTATCTTGGAGTTCTAGCCTTGATCCACATTCAGAATCTATCATCATGCTAATGTTGGGTGTTTTGAGTTCAGGATTATGACAGGTAAGAAGTTGAAGACGTACCAGAGGCGTGTGAATGAAGCCGCCATGCTTGGAGTGATAAGAGAAATGCTGGAAATCAAAGAAACAGACCGAGCTGATCCAGCAGCAAGCGGACTTGTTTCAGGAAGGTTTGCAGATCGTTCAGCGGTCTGTAAACGATGTTGGAACTAGACCAGTTGACCGAGTAAGGACCGTAGCAGATTTCAGACTTTTGGATCCGTCTACTTTCACTTTTCTGGAGGAGCCGTTGCCAGCCGAGCCGTGGCTAGCGACACGGAGAATTTGCTGATTGCGACACAGATTCCAGAGGACAAAGGAGTTGATGTGGTGCGCATTCAGTTAGTGGATTACGCCCGAGAGTGACGGCTTGTGGAGGAGACCCGCTTGCCCAAGCCGATCAGTTGGGCGAAGTTTTTCTAAGAACCCCCTGGAGAAGTTCTTCCCGCAGACTGCGCGGAGGAAAGGGAAGAAATTTATCGGACTAAGGCAGAATGGAGCAACCGTGGACGTGCATGCAGCGGAGTGGACGAGACTCAGTAGTCTCGCTGGACCTTTCGCGGCCAACGATGCAGACAGCAGTTGCGGTAAGGAAGCAGTTCTGTCGGGCCAGTCGAGTTTAGGGCTAGGCCGACAAACAGTGTTCTTGCGACTATGGAAGTGAATAGTAATGAAGAGCCGGCAGTTGTTCGCGACTTTATGGATGTGTTTGCAGATATTTCGGGCTTACCGCCAAAGCGAGATGTGGAGTTCGCGATTGACCTTATTCCTGGTGCAGCGCCAGTATCAAAATCTTATTATCCGATGGCACCGGTGGAATTGGAAGAAGTTAAGAAACAAGTTGGTGAATTACTCGAGAAGGGATGGATTCGAAGCAGCAACTCACCTTGGGGAGCTCCAGTTCTTTTAGTAAAGAAGAAGGATGGCACGAGAAGGATGTGCATGGATTATCGAGAATTGAACCGGGTGACTATTAAGAACAAGTACCCGATCCCTCGCATTGGAGAGCTTTTTGAGCAGCTTAGTGGCGCGAGGGTGTTCTCGAAATTGGATTTACGATCGGGATATCATCAGGTCCGAGTGAAAGCAGAAGGCATTTGCAAGACGGCGTTTCGAACTCGATATGGACATTTCGAGTATCTAGTGACGCCCTTCGGAGTGACTAATGCGCCGGCAATATTCATGGATTTGATGAACAGGATCTTTTCACCGTTCTTGGACCAGTTTATTGTGGTATTCATTGACGATATTCTGGTGTACTCGAGGAGTCCGGAGGAGCATGCTGAGCACTTAAGGATCGCACCGCAAACGCTGAGACAAGAGAAATTATTTGCGAAGATGAGTAAGTGTGAATTCTGGCTGGAAGAAGTGAAGTTTCTGGGGCATGTCGTGTCGGGCGATGGAATCGCCGTCGATCCCGAAAAGATTGCAGCAGTTCGAGACTGGCCTATTCCAAAGAATGTGGCAGAGATAAGGAGTTTTCTTGGACTCGCCGGATACTACAGAAGATTTGTGGAGAACTTCGCTCGCGTAGCTGAGCCGTTAACCAAGCTCACACGAAAGGAGGTACCGTTTGTTTGGACGGATGGATATGCATTGGCCTTTGAGATGTTGAAGCAGAAGTTGATAACCGCCCCTATCCTAACCGTACCGGATGATTCAGGAGGACTGGTGATTCACAGCGACGCATCTGGAAAAAGATTGGGATGTGTTTTAATGCAGAATGGGAAAGTCGTCGCTTACGCATCGAGACAACTGAAGACTCATGAGAAGAACCATCCGACTCATGACTTAGAGCTTGCAGCCGTGATCTTCGCCCTGAAGATTTGGAAATACTACCTTCTGGGCGAGAGAGTTGAAGTCTTTACGGATCACAAGAGTTTGAAATATGTGTTCACTCAGAAGGAATTGAACATGAGGCAACGCAGATGGTTGGAGCTGATGGCCGACTACGACCTTGATCTTAAGTACCATCCGGGAAAAGTTAACGTCGTGCCAGATACGCTAAGTCGGTTACCGGCAATTCAGGTATTGACTGCACAGAGAGAGATCATTACGGATTTTCGGAGATTCGACTTGGAGGTTGTGCTACCCCATGCTACAGGACAGTTGATGCAGTTGCAAGTACAGTCGTCCTTAGTTGAGAAGATTAAAGCGACACAATCGCAGGATCCTAGACTGCAAAGGTTTCGAGAGCAGGTTGAAGCCGGACTACGAACAGATTTATTGATCCACGAAGATGGTTCGTTGAGGTATGGTAGCCGTGTGTGTGGGCCAAAAGGGGATGTGCGTGAAGAGCTTATGAAGGAGGCACACAATTCAGTTTACTCTGTACATCCAGGAGGGACAAAGATGTACCAAGATATTCGACAGCATTTCTGGTGGGAAGGCATGAAACGGGAGATTGCTCGCTTCGTGGCTAAGTGCTTGGTATGTCAGCAAGTCAAGGCTGAACACCAAATGGTTGCTGGTTTATTGCAACCATTTCCGATTCCTCAGTGGAAGTGGGAACATATAACCATGGATTTCGTGACGGCTTTACCGCGGAGTCCAAAAGGCAACAATGCAGTATGGGTGATTGTTGATCGGTTGACCAAGGCAGCTCACTTTATTCCTTTTCGGGTTGGTCAATCAATAGAGACTTTGGCAGAGCGGTACATGCAGGAGATCATAAGATTGCATGGAGTACCGGTGAGCATCGTGTCCGATCGGGACACTCGGTTCTTATCACACTTCTGGAGGAGTTTACAGGAAAGTTTGGGGACGCGATTGAAGTTTAGCACAGCTTATCATCCTCAAACTGATGGTCAGTCGGAGAGAACGATCCAAACTCTTGATGATATGTTGAGAGCATGCATGTTGGACTTCAAGGGTTCGTGGGAGGATCATCTACACTTGGTGGAGTTTTCTTACAACAACAGTTTTCAGGCAACTACCCAGATGGCTCCGTTTGAAGCTTTGTATGGTCGTAAATGTCGTTCACCTATTTGTTGGGATGATGTCGGTGAACGAAAATTGTTGGGACCAGATTTGGTGATGCAGACAGTTGAGAAGGTTAACACTATCAGAAATCATATGAAGGCAGCACAAGACAGACAGAAGAGTTGGGCTGACACATCGAGAAGACCTCTAGAATTCACCGTGGGTGATTTGGTGTTCTTGAAGATATCACCGACTAGAGGGGTGATTCGTTTTGGAAGGCGAGGAAAGCTCAGTCCTCGGTTCGTTGGACCCTTGAGATCGTGGAGCGTGTTGGTGAGGTAGCATATCGTTTGGCATTACCACAGTCCTTGGCAAATGTGCATGATATGTTTCACGTATCTCAACTCCGTAAGTATGTTCGAGATGAAACACACGTTTTGGATCATTCGGAGCTAACAGTACGAGAAGACTTGACTTTTGAGGAGCGACCAGTTGAAATCAAGGATCGAAGAGAAAAGGTTCTTAAGAACAAGGTTATCCCCCTTGTGCTAGTCTCTTGGGGTAATCGATCGCATGGAGAATCCACTTGGGAGCGAGAAGACGAGATCCGGCAGAAGTTTCCTCACCTTTTCCTGTAGTTATCTATCTTGAATTCTTGGAATTTCGAGGACGAAATTCTTTTTGTAGTTGGGTATGATGTAACACCCGAGCCCAATAATACTATTTCTGTTACTGGTTGAGTGTTTGGTATTGCTCATTTCATTTATCTTGCTTGTTTGGTTCTTATTGCACAATTTTAACCGGCTAAGTCATTCTGCATATAACAAATTTTAGCACCCAAAATAAAATTGAAAATATTCTTCTTGGCCTACTTGACACCCTTAGCCTCTTGGTAGCGTCCGTGCATTGTATTCTCGTCCCGTTCAGTGAAACGGGCGAGTTTGGATGGCTACGTGCACGTGCGTGTGTCCGTTTTGGGAGTATGCTTTTTAATCATAAAACATTTCATTTTAAAATTTGGAACCCGCCTAAAATCCTATTATTTGAATTTCGAATTTTTGGACCCAACCCGGGCGCAATTTGGAAATGTTTCATTTGGCGCCAAAATCCTAAATTTTAATATTATTAAAACCATCGCATATATTTTTCTAACTAACCTGATATCTTACTGTTCATTACCTATCTTTTAAATCTTTAAGTTAACCATATAATATTTTTACAATCTTTATATCCTTCTTAATTTATTCTCTCAGCCAATCGCAACCTCCCCTTTAACCCCGTGGGCCCCACTTTCTCTCTCTCTCTCCACTTTTTCCTCTCTCTCCCTTTCCCTCATATATTCTCTCGTACTTCTCTTTATCATTTTTCTCTTCTTGCTTCATGTCTCATTTCTCATTTCTTTTAACTGTTCTTTTGTTGCCGGAATTCCGTCGTGCCGGTGACGTTTCTCGACGTTCCAGCGAGATACCCCGACCCGTGTGGTTCCTTTGTTCGTCGTTTGGGTTCATTCCGTGAACCGTGCGCCGTCGCGAGTTTTCCCCGCCGACGGTTAACGTTCCGTTTTCCCGATTCGCGACCCATCGAGGCAAGTTAATCTTGCTACATGCTATATACTTTTATAATCTTCATTTTATAATATTATACATTTGAAAATCTTATAGTTTACATATGAAATGTCGTTGAAAAATCGGATATGACAAATCTGAAATTTACTGTACACCTTATCTTATAAAATTCATTATAAATCATAGAAAAATCATTAGGATACGTTCTTTAGTTCGTTACGAAGCTAATTCAGAATACTATAACTCTATGAAATATTTAATTGCAAAATAAATTGTTTAATTAACGTAAAATGCAAATGAACACGTCTGTAAACTGCTGTCCAGGGAAATTCCAGCAGCAAACTTTCAACTTTGAATATTCATAACTTTTTGTAGGGATAACCTGAGATGCTTATACTTATAAAACTGAAAACCTTATTGAATTATCTTTGTTTTGGTATAAGACACGTCTCTTTTGGAGAACGTTTGTTATTTTTAAGCTATTTTACAAATTAGGGTGACGCTGAATTTCTGAACGGAACCTTCTTGTGCATGGTTAATCAATACAGCTTTTATAGTTACTAATCGCTTTGAATATGCTATCCATATTAATATTATTATATAAATATTTATATCACATATTGCTTAGTTGTACATCCCACACTACCATTTTATAGTTTTATAACTCTTCGGATACCCGTTTGCATCCATCGCATTTAAGATAAATATAATTGCATCCATAGATCACATTACTACATAATAATGTGATATTAATACTCCATGTTTAATAAATTGCATCCTAATTAATATTGGAACTATAAATGTAACCCTAATCAATAACTGTGCATCCATATCCTTGAAATTATATCTATTTGCCTATCATATTACATGTTCCAGTTTATTGTTCTAATAGTACTCATGCTTGTTTATTTATACACATGTTTATGATAGTTTGATTATGAGCACCCACATGACATCTTGTGCTTCCTGACATGACCTGTTACACTTCCTACTTGACATGATATGGTACCGTACACTCTTGACATGACATGACACCTTTATACATTACCTGACCTGTTACCTGATCTCATGCCTAATGCCGACAAACCTGACCATTCCCGCTGTCTATCCAGACAGACCTACTTTTACTCGACCTTGTGTTGGCATTAGTCCTTGACTACTGAATACCTGACCTGACATACATAGCTTGGGGGTATAGGGAAATCAAAGGTGAAACCGACTTGTAACTCAACAGTTCGATACTTGTTCTGATCAGTCTTACGGGCTTGGCCAGCTCCGGAGTGTTGATGCTGACATCACTCATCTATCCTACTACCTTTTACTGCTTAGCGGCACGTCTCGGATTCAGCCCCGAGGATCATGACCGTGGTCCCGGGCATGCACGGGATACTATTGAGTTACATCGACGATTCATCAATTGGTTTCAAAGACTATAGAGTAGAAACCTGATAGGACAGTTTAGTCACCATTGCACATTACCCTGCTCTGTTATTTCTTATTACTGCTTTATTCATGTTCATACTTGCATTGCTTATTATCATGTTTACATTATATACTTGATGTCATGACGCGCTGACGTCTGGGTTTTGCATGGCCCAGATTCCGTACCACTGTCGACGACCGAGCAGGAGTACTTCAGCCAGCAGGCTGAACTGTGAGTTCTTTAGGGTTTAGTTTATTTATTTTCATTTCATTTCCAGATGTGAGCCCGCTTTATGGGACGTATTGTTTATTCATTGTTTTGGATCATTAGCTTCCGCACTTATTGTTTATTGATTCTTGTTATTATGGATTTGGACATGTATTAGATTAGCTTATTATCTTGTTCTTGATATCCTTACAACCGTAATGTGACTGTGGATGGATACTTCCTACCCACAGGTAGCATGGTTGGCTATGTCACGTGCCCAATCTTGCGTACTCTGGGAAGCGGGGCGTGACAAGTATAATGTATGATTATATGTGGAAATCATGAATCTATACTACGAATCTCATAGTCAAAACTGAAATCTCATCATTTATCCCCAATAAAATTCATTTCCCCGTGTCCATCATCGACACAAAATATCCATTTCTCACGGGCATCATTCCTCGAATGATCCTGAAATTAACAAAGTCCACTATGTATCCAACTGTATTCCCCACCGACTCAGTCTGGATAAAACTGTATTCCGTAACAGTATATCCACCGACTCGGTTCGGAATAATACTATAAATCCGTAACCGTATATCACCTACTCAGTTCGGAATAAAACCAAATCATAAAACATCTCAGGGTGTACATGTCACATCAATCATGAAAATCACTGGATTTATGTAATAGTATTCAAAACTCAAAACCTTAAATCCTCAATAATACCATTACCTCTTACATCAACATAGAATACTCAGATATTAAACATGATATTAATGATACAATTTACTACTATTATTGGTGTGTAAGATACGATATGAATCATTTTAACAATAAATTTGCTAAGTGTAAAAGTGACATGGTAATATCGACGAGGTGTGTGTAACATATCAGATGTGCACGGGGCATGACTCGTCGATACTTGTGTAGTGTTCTAGCAACTAAGCAAGGTATGTGTGAATTATGAATGCATATTGTTAATTTAGCTTATCAAATAACTCTTTTATTTAAATAAACTACGGGCGTAAAACGCCATCTTTACAAAATTCCCCGGTAGATATTTAGTCTACTCACTGGAAAACGTCGGATCTATTCAGGAATTGTCAATCCTTTCCATTTCCTCGCTACCTCCGAAAATCCCGTATTCGAATCTAATCATCACAATTTAACTTATATAAGGAAACGGCTACTCCGACATGACGAAAATGAAAAACACACATTCCCATGTACTAGTTATATTGTATATGTTCCCCCAATCAGAGCAAGGCTCTGCTTAAATTTTGAAAATTCAAATTTTGAAGCAACGCTTCAGTTCCCGTGCGCTGCGCGCAACGCGCCACGTGTCAGAAGTTGACACGGCAGCACAACGCCCAAGACAGTACGTCCAATCAGAGCAAGGCTCTTTAAAAAAAAACATAAGCAACGTTTAACTGCGCAAGCGCACGGCAGCGCGACACGTGTCTGCGCGGTTGCGCAAGCACAACTGCGCAAGCGCACGGCTGCGCGACACGTGTCTGCGCACTTGGGCAAGGGCTGTTGCGCAAGCGCATCGCTGCGCGACACGTGTCTGCGCAGTTGCGCAAGCGCTATTGCGCAAATGCGTCACTGCGCGACACGTGTCTGCGCAGTTGCGCAAGCGCTGTTGCGCAAGCGTTTCACTGCGCGACACGTGTCACTCACTGGGAGAGTTGCGCAAAACAGAATATATCTTGTTAAAACAAGAAGATTTTCTTGTGTAAAACAGGGGCCTTTGGATCAAAGATCCAACGGTGGGGAAAATTCCCCAAATCACTCAGAAAAAGATCTGTTTAACAAATTCAACTAATCTATGAGTACTATAAAAAGGACCCCAGACCTCATTTGATGATCATCAACATCAGAAAAGAAAACAGAGAGAATTCTTGAAGAACTTTGGAAGAACAAAAAAAAGGTAAAACCTTTTAAAAAGAGAAAAATCTCTGAAGTACAGATCATTGATCTAAAAATCATTAATCTTCAATGAACAAATAAATAAAATAAAAATAAATAAATAAAAATAGTGCCTTGCACTTGTTATGAACCCTTGGTTCTCTGAGAAAAGGAAAAACAAGAGAAAAACTTGTTTTCCTTTGATCTAAATTTAGATCAAAAGTGCTCTGCACTTTTTGTTCTTGAATCTAAAAGATTCTTGATGCTCTGCACAAATGCAATGCATTATTTAAAGGGCCTGGCCCAAATCAAATTGCAAAGCAATAAAAGGGCAGAGCCCTATTTGAATTAATATTCTATTTGAGCAAAGCCCAAAATAAATAAAAATTGGACTTAACCCAATCGTGGCCATAAGTCCTTAAATCAAATTGATTGAGCAAAATGGTTCTCCTGAATCAATTCACAACCGGTTCGAGGGTACATCTCCAAACTCCTTTGGCATCCATCGTTGTAATTCCTCAACGACGTCAAAGAGGTGACGAGTCCCAACGGCCACACACCCAATATCGGACCGAAACGTCCCTAAACTAATATCGGACCGAGACGTCCTTAAACTAACATTGGACCGAAACGTCCCTAAACTAATAACGGACCGAAACGTCCCTAAACTGGAACAATAAAGCCTCCAAACGCTCTTTTGCCGGATCTAAACGGTCCCGTTTAAGTTGATCTTAGCCCCAAACACGGCTAACGTATCCTTAAACATTCAAATGGATTATAAAACTCCCAATCAACTCTGGTTTGAGGGTACATCTCCGAGCTCCTTTGATACATGCCGTTGTAATCCTTCAACGACGTCAGAGAGGCGATGAGTCCCGATGGCCATACATTAAATTAATCACTGCGTTGAGTTGATCTTAGTCTAAAACAGGACTAACGTATCCTTGACGAACGTTTAAGTTGATCTTAGCCGCAACGCGACTAATGCATCCTTAAACTGAAAACACCAAACCCAAATCTAAGTAAATACGGATTTGGACTAATCCACGTCCTACGGGCGACGGCATTACTCAGTCTCCGTATACAATCCACGGGCAACCACAAACAAAATGAACACACGCGACACGAAGTGAAATTCTGGAGAAGGAGAAAGTTGTTACCGCGAGGCGGTAGCGTAATTAACTGCAGGGGCTTGCGCCTGCAGGGAAGAGCGTCCCCATAATCAAAAACCCCTCATCCTGAGGGGGAATCTGACGAAGTCTGCTACATCGGCCGCATCCGTCTAAACCTCCGATACACGGTGCCATAAATCAACTTGGTATCTTCGGAGAGATAAACGGATAAAACCAAATAGCATCTGCCCCGAACATCAGGCACGGACGTCCTAACGTCCAGGCCGCTGTTCGGAGGGGAACAGATTCTGGCACGCCCGGTGGGACCTCTTCCTCTTTCCACTCCACACTTCGTGTGTCGTCTTCGCGAACCAATCGCGGTTTGTTAAATGGTTGCCTACGGATTTCAAGTTGCTAAGATTTGGTCTTTTGTCTGGCGCAGAACTCAAGCATCCATGGATTCTAACTGCACCAAATGCGCGAAGCACCACTGCAACGGACGCTCCACCTCACCGAGAGGTGTAACATATGGGCCCCAAGCGGCCTCTTTCCTTGCTCTGCCAGTAGAACAGGTGACCCAGGCCATCACCGGTCTGTTTTTCGGGACCATGGTCCCACCTACAAGCTTCTCTATGCCGATATCCGCACCGGAAGCGAACAAGAAGTCGGTGTTCGACCGGCTCACTGCTATCACGACCCCTGTCAACGGGTCGCCCGCTACTAAACCGACAGCCTCCGTTTTCACCAGGCTAGGTCAGAACTATAAAGTGGCCGTCCCAAAGAAGGCAACGGCCGCTGCTTTGGAAGTCGTTAAAGCGGCTTCTCCCATCAGAGAGTCGGTCTTCACAAGATTGACGGTTCCCACTCCTCCCCCAGCTGGTCAAAAGGCATCAGTCTTCGATAGGCTGACATCGGCAGTTACCCCACACTCAAACAGGGGGCAACAAGAAACCATCTCGATTTCCGAGCCAGTCCCAACGGCTCGTCGTGCGCGACGTCGCCATTGGCAACGAATAAGGAAAACAGGGGGCAACTCTCCCTCAGGGCTAACCCCACCTGCTCCAGTGGTGGAGGTCAACGCTGTTGTTCCAACTGGGAACAGCTTTGAATTGCTGAGGAAGGTGAGAAAGAACTCTCCAATTGCTACATTGAAAAGATCTCCTCCGCCTATGGAAAAAGCTCCGGAGACAAAGCAGGAACAACCCTCTCAACGGCTGTCGTCAAAAATTTATAAAGTTTGGCGGAGGGTTCAAGACTCCGTGATTGACTCAGACCACTTTCGTCGCCAGAAAAAGGCAAAGGTGGAAAAGAACAAAAACCGCCCCATTAAACAGCAGGGGATAACAAATGCTAGGATGCCCACTTCAACGGCTCCTTCAACCTCAATGGTCCACAAAGGAAAAAGGCCAGAGAAAGCTCCTGTGACACTGACAAAGTTTAAGAGCGGTGAACCTAAACGCCCCAAGTCAGGGGGCATAACAGTTCATACGGTTTATATGGCTTCTGGAAAGGAAGAAAGTCGTACTTCTACGGGTCACCGACCACTTACCCGATCAGTGACCAAGGCTCAGGAGTAGCAACAAAAGCTCCAGGAGATGATGACTACAATGGCTGCACTCACGGAGCCAAAAGAGAATCCTGGGACGTCCTTAGATGAACGCCAAGAGGAAGAGACCGACGCCGAGTTCCTCCGCCGAGTACTGGAAAAGAGAGACAAAGAGGCTGCTGAACAAGCAGCCAATATACAGCGTATGGGCCTCCTCTTCCAGGACATGATAGGGATGATGATACAACAAGATCCCCCGACTGAAGAACCCCCGATTGTCCTTGGGATGATAGGGGAGAGACATCAAACCCTCAGCCCGTTCTGTCAACGGCTAAAGAGGATACAATCTCTAAGACTGATCTGGATGAATATATAGCCCAGCAAATAAAGGTTCATCACGCGGCCGAAGCAGCCGGCCACGTCGTAAAAACGGGGCGACCGTATCCAGGCTGGTATGACCAAATCAAGTACCCGCCGGGTTACACAATTCCCAAGTTTCATGTCTACAAAGGGACCGGCAATCCCCATCAACATGTTGCCCAGTTCAGGGCGCTTTGCGGTAATACCGGAAGCGACGACAAGTTATTGCTTCGCCAGTTTGTTGGAAGCTTATCAGACACGGCGTTTGAATGGTATTCTGAGCTTCCCAATGACTCTATTAAAACCTTTGCGGAGATGGAGCTGCTCTTCACCCAACGTTTTGCAAGTGCCAGTGAGCGTACCCCGATGACGGCACTGATCAATGCCAGGGTAAAACCCGGCGAGACATGGGTTCAGTACGCTATACGGTGGCGAAATCTATGGTCGAAGTGCGAACAGCGCATAGAAGAAGCTCCAGCGGTGGAAATGTTTGTTGGAACGCTTGATCCACAGGCAACCATCTCGCAGTTCATGATGTTCTTCAAGCCGACTACCTTCCAGGCTTTGATCGACAAACTAGCGCAGATGGACCAGATGGGCCATAAACCCCCTCTCCTGAAGCCGGACTCCCGAAACGATAAAGGAAAGGGAAAAGCGATCATTGTCGCTAATGCCCAACAACAACCGAGCGACTCGAAGCCGGTTGCTCGTCCAAACAATACACGCCCATACGTACCCCTTGAGGACAGGATGGGACGTCCTTACTCCTTCCCCCGCGATAAAACAAGGAGGCTATTCGAGCTGGCGTTGCGCAACAGACTCATAATTTTGCCAGATCCAAAACGTCCGTTGCAACCGAACGACGTCAACGAGCCCAACTACTGCCCTTACCATCGAGTACTAGGCCATCCCATCGAGGATTGCTACGTTTTCAAGAATTGGCTTGAGAATCAGTACCGTCAGGGCAAATTTGCGCTATCTGACAAATGGAAGGTGAATCCCCCGCAGCCCCACACCTCCTAGGGGACGAATACGGCGGGGACAACATGCTCCGTCATTGAAGAAGCTCCCTGGGAGGTTGTATTATCAGCCAAAACGAGGAGAATGCTAAATGATCTTCAGACCTGTCCAGCGGTCAAGTGGAAGAACCCCTTGGAACCGCAGGTTATTGAGGGGATGTTGAAGCCACGACCGACTCCGAAGACCGATGGTGGTAGTTCAAGCGTTCATAGCCGGCCGTCAAAATCTTCGAAAAAGAAGAAGAAGAAATCTAAGAAGCCCGTGAAGCCTGGCAACAAGCGCACGGACTTACAAAAGCAAATCGACGCACTGGATGAGTACAACCAAAAGGCGCGGACTCCCATTACGCTCCAAGATTTCCTTGATCACGTCTTTCAAAAAGAAGATGAGGGAGAAAGTTCATCGGATGAATCCGAGGAATATGTGGCGAGCTGTCATATGATCTCCCATTCGACCACGAACGATGAAGGGACCTCTGGCACTGAAACGCTGGGGGCAAATGCCGAATCAAGAGCTCCAGGGTTATCAGTTGAGATGATTGGCGCGTTTCTTAATGAAGCTCGATTGAAAAGTAAAGCTGATCGAGAACGCGAGACGGCTATATTCGAAAGGGCCAAGCGCCAGCGACTTGATGAAAGAGCTGAGACGATCCCGCTGGAGCAAGATGCCTCCACCGCTGACAAAAGCCAATTCAAGATAAAAAAAAAAGGTTTGCTAAGGCCATATCAATGGGCATGAAGCTACCATCCTCTGAAGGAAAAATGACGGGTGTGGTGGAAATGCACCCCTCTTATTGCTTATATCATCAGAAGGTCTCGCATCCCACTCAAGAGTGCAAGGTTTTCGATAGATGGTGGCAAGGATACGTCGCTAATCAACAACGCTTTAAACGGGAAAAGCGTAAAATTCGTCGAGAGCAAAGAAATACGACCAAAGAGCTTGAAAGAAGTGCCAGCAATTGTCATATGGTTAACACTGCCGGGTCACAAGTGCCTACATTTGGGAGCGATTCCGATGAGGAGCTAGAGCTTGACCCCCTCTTCAAAGAATCCACTTCGGGAAAAGAAGAAGAACCGAAGGCTTGCGAAAATATACAGCTACGCAATCGAACATTACCCGAAAAGAATCTCGGACCCTTAAACAAGAAAGACAAAGGGAAAGAGAAGGTCTCTGAAGACATCGCTTTGGATGACCAAGTTGCGGAAGAGTTAACCGCCAAGAACCCGCCGAAGAGGAGTAAAATGGATTACAATGTCTTGGCGCATCTGAGAAAGCTACCCTCACAACTCAGCATTCCCGATGCCCTATTACTATCAAAAGAGGCGAGGGATTCTTTGATTAAGGCCCTACAAGATCCGGACCAATTCCAAGCTTTCCTGGCCGAACAAAAGATGAAGGATGAATTGGAAGAGGTGCACACGGCCGACGTTGCTTTCGGCGATGAAGACCTTCTCCTTGGGACGTGCGAACACAATCGTCCCCTTTATGTCTCAGGATACTGCCATGACATAAAGATAGGCAAAATCTTGGTCGATAACGGATCGTCTGTCAATTTACTCAATGTGCGAGTGTTAAAGGAGATTTGCATGAGTATCCAACACCTCGCCCGAGACAAAATCAGTATCTCCGGATTCGACTCTCAATCATCAAAAACACTTGGATTTGTGATATTGACGCTACGCTTCGGGTTGCTTGTCGCAGACATCAAATTCCATGTTATAGACGCCAAGACGTGCTACAACGCTCTGCTCGGCCGACCATGGCTACACGAGTACAATATCATCCCTTCTACACAGCATCAGTGCATGAAGTATTCTAGGGATGGCCTTGAGTACACTGTGGCGGGAGAGTTGAATCCGTTTTCCGTAAACGAAGTTCGCAAGTATGAAGATGCCAAGTACTTCTTACCGAGTTTCGAAGACACGGAAAGGTGTCACAAACCGGAGAACAAAACTAACGCCACCATCCCTGTCTTCGGCAGTGACACCGAGGAGGAGGAGGATATAATTTATTCAGGTCCATCCCAGTCCACCAGTCCAGGACCATCCGTTCCTTCATTAATCTTCGGCAGTGATTCAGAGGATGAAGTTCACGCTGTATTCCCTGCTCGGATGTCAATACGAGCTTCTGCTGATGAAGAGCGAAGTCTGCAGATAACCATGGTGCCGCTTGAACATTACAAAAAACTGGATGCACTCAACGCCAACAGCGTAGAAGAATTGCACACATTCTATATTCCTCCCGGACGAAAAGGCGAGAAGGCAATCCTATTCTACCGTTCTGAAGAAAACAAGGTGGAAAAAGAAATTTGGCATGGCGCGGATCCCACGCTCGACAGGCTTCAGCCCATCCGTCTTCCCAGATATTATACCAAAGGTTTGAGGAAACTGCTGAAACGCCAGGGAATACCTTTCGAACAAACCGTTAGAAAGGCCAAATTCTATGACAAAGTATGGAACGTTCCCGGGACTCAATGCAAATTGCCTAACGGGAGAATAGAAACAAAAGGGCTCGGGTACATCCGGTCAAAGAAAAGGGAGCCAGTAGACAGCTGTTATGTCATGTATGACTTCGATGAAGAAGCGGACGCTCAATGGGAGGACGCTAATCCTGAACCAGCAAAAGTTCCTGATACAAAATCGCCCAGTCCATCATTTGAAGACCAGGTGAGCAAACTTATAAGGGATGCGAGTCAAAAAGCCCGAGATGATCACAATCGTGAAATGGCAATCTATGAGAAAGCCAAGACACAGCGCCTCCTTCAACAGGCAGTAAAGAATGAAGATGCTGCCCCGTACCAACCTGATACAAAAAGGGCTCGACGCGGAGGCAAAAACAAGTCGAAAGGCAAGAAAGGCGCTCCTCAACCACAAAGCAGAGCTAAGAAGCCACGCATCCGAGGGTCGAGCGTTATTGACCTAGCCCTCATGAAGAAAATGGGTCGAGCATACTCGTTTCCTCGGAGCAAAACAAGGAAAATACTTGATCTTGCTCTAAAACATCAAATGCTTACACTGCCAGAGTCTAAACACCCTGAGCAAGCAGGCGAAGTCTCCAACCCAAATTATTGCTCTTACCATCGAGTAGTAGGGCATCCGCTTGAAGATTGTTTCACCTTTAAGAATTGGGTTGAGGACCAATATCAGCTTGGCAAATTCGCGTTGTCTGACAACTGGAGGGTAGCGCCGCCGCAAAAGCACGAACCCGAAAACACCAGGATAGAACCAACTCCGCATTGGGATTGGCAGAAAATTCGCACTTGCCACGTGATAACAATATTAAAAGAAGAGTCCGAGGACATGAACAGCCTTCCTCGGTGCTTTGAAAACAGCAGCGATGAGGTAATCTCAGAATTTCCCCCAGCTCCAAAAGAACTAGAGGATGGAATACATACTACTGCAGATAACCTCAGGAAAATCGAGTTGGGACGGTAAATGATCCGCGACCGACATTCGTCAGCGAGCTGCTGTCTGAAGAGAGGGTGGCTGCGTTAAAAGACGTCCTTGTGCAGCATAAAGATTGCTTCGCATGGAACTATTCCGAGATGCCAGGACTAGATCCAGAAGTCGCTGTACATAGACTAGCAATATCCCCAAACGTCAAACCAATCAAACAGGCGCCGAGAAGAATGCGGCTCAAGCTTGAAATGAGCATCAACGCCGAAGTCAAAAAGCTGATAGACTCCGGCTTTATCCATGAAGTTCAATACCCTGAATGGATCGCTAACATCGTCCCGGTGATGAAGAAAAATGGGACGGTGCGCATATGCGTGGATTTTCGGGATCTTAATAAAGCCTGCCCAAAAGATGATTTCCCAGTGCCAGTCATCGAACTGATGATAGACAACACATCCACTCATGAAGTTTTCTCCTTCATGGACGGCTCATCGGGGTATAACCAGATAAAAATGCATCCAGAAGACCAGAAGCACACAGCCTTCAGGACTCCTCTAGGTATATTCTGTTATAAAGTGATGCCCTTCGGTTTAAAGAACGCCGGTGCTACTTATCAGAGGGCTATGACAAAGATCTTCGACGACCTTATTCATGAAATCGTCGAATGCTATATCGACGATCTCGTGGTTAAAAGCAAATCATACGAGGAACATCTTGAGCATCTGAAGACTGTATTTCAACGCCTTCGGCAATACAACTTGAAGATGAATCCTCTTAAATGTGCGTTCGGGGTTTCCTCGGGCAAATTCCTGGGATTCGTTGTTCGACACCGAGGTATTGAAATAGATCCGTCAAAGATTAAAGCGATCATGGAAATGCCTCCGCCGAGGACTCTCAAACAGCTGAGGTCTCTCCAAGGGAAACTTGCATACATACGGCGATTTATAGCCAACCTTTCAGGAAAGTGCCGTCCTTATAGTCACCTGATGAAGAAGGGAACCCCATTCGTTTGGGATCAAAAATGCCAAGGCGCACTGGATGAGATCAAGCAATACCTGCAGAACCCGCCGGTGTTGGCTGCTCTGGTTAAGGGAAGCCTCTCATTCTTTATACAACCGCCCTTGAGGGTTCTTTAGGCGCATTATGGGCACAAGAGAATGACCAGGGGAAAGAAAGAGCACTTTACTACTTAAGTCGAGTGCTGCTGGGGGCAGAAAGCAATTACTCCCCCATTGAAAAATACTGCCTGGCGTTGATCTTCGCAATAACAAAGCTTAGACATTACGCATTAGCGCATGAAGTCTATCTCATTTCAAAGGTGGACCCTCTCAAATATCTAATGTCAAAGGCCATCTTGACAGGACGACTCGCTAAATGGGCTCTACTCTTAATGGAGTTCTCGATAACATATCGACCCCTCAAGGCAGTGAAGGGTCAGGCCATAGCCGACTTCCTTGCTGAGCACCCAATACCAGCTGACTCTCCTTTAAACTGCGATCTTCCAGACGAACATGCGTTTGATGCGATCGATGGTGATAATTCCCGATGGGAGCTTTATTTTGACGGAGCATCTTCCGTGAAGAAACGCAAACAAAGTACCCCTATAATCAAATCGGGGGTAGGACTCATCTTTATAACTCCACAAGGAGGGATAATACGCTACGCGTTCTCCCTGACGGAACCGAGGACAAACAACGAAGCCGAATATGAAGCTCTGATAGCGGGCCTTAAGATCGCCATTGACATGGGAATTGAAAACCTCCTCATATACGGAGATTCGCAACTGGTCGTTAGTCAAGTAAACGGCGATTACCAAACATGCAAACCGGAGTTAGTAAAATACGGTGAAAAGGTGCAACAACTGCTAACCCAAATTCCCTCCTATACTTTGGAGAGCATACCACGCGCGGATAACAGCAAAGCGGACGCGTTGGCCAAACTCGCTAAAGAAATGGCTGACGAGAACCTCGATGACGTTAGAATCATGGTACAAAGTCGTCAGGTGCTCGCCCCCGCAGAAATACCTTCGGAATCACCCGAAGAGAAGGGTGTGACTGAACAAGCAACCTTGCAAATAAAAGAACATGAGAAAGTTGAGGATTGGAGGGAAGTCTTTATAGACTACTTCAAGTCCCACCAAAATGCCCGAAGATGCGTCCGCAAGACATCAACTCATAAAACGAGCTCTGTCCTTCGCCTTCGTCAATGATACTCTCTACAAGAGGTCATTCGATTCTCTGTGGCTGAGATGCTTAGGACTGAACGAATCGGAAAGAGTCGTTCAGGAAATTCATGACGGAATCTGCGGTTCTCACCAAGCAGGTCCAAAGATGAAGTTGAAGATCAAACGGATGGGCTATTACTGGCCCACGATGATTCAAGACTGCATCGAATATGCGAAGCAATGTCACTCATGCCAGATTCATGGGGACTTCATCCACCAGCACCCAAATCCGTTGCATCCAACGGTAGCTAGCTGGCCATTCGAAATGTGGGGGACTGATATAGTCGGCCCCATCGAGCCGGCATCGTCTAAAGGACATCGTTTCATCCTAGCGACGACTGACTACTTCTCTAAGTGGGCAGAAGCAGTACCATTGAGAGAAGTGAAGACGGAGAATATCCTCCATTTCTTCAAAACGCACGTCATATATCGGTTTGGAACTCCGAGGCGGATCATCTCCGATAACAGGCCAGCTTACCGAAGTCATAAAATCAGCCGCTTCGCACAGCAGCATAACATAGACTGGAGATATTCCTCAGTCTATAATCCACGAGCTAACGGTCTCGCCGAGGCCTTCAACAAGACCTTGACGAAAATTATAAAGAAAACAGTGTCCCGAAATAAGAAAGACTGGCATGAGAGACTGCAAGAAGCTCTTTGGGCGTATGAACTACGTTCAAGACAGCCACAAACACAACGCCATACGCGTTGGTGTTCGGTACGGAAGCAGTACTCCCTCTCGAGATAGAGTTACCCTCTCTACGAGTGGCAGTTCACCACGAGCTAACGGACGAAGAAAATGCTCACCTTCGGCTTGAGGAGCTTGACGCCCTTGATGAAACTAGGCTCATAGCGCAACAAAATCTGGAAGCTTATAAAGCAAAGATAATGCGCTCATATGAAAGATTGACCCGACCGAGGGCATTCCACCAAGGCGAACTCGTGCTAGTGGTTAAAAGGCCTATGATCCCCAATCGCGCCAAGCGGGGAAAATTCGAGCCGAACTATGAAGGCCCGTACATCATAGATAAAGTTTACCAGGGTGGGGCCTATCTACTTATGGACATGCATGGTGAAAGGCCTTTCAGGCCGATAAACGGTCGCTTCCTAAAGAAATACTACGCTTAATGAGCCACAGCCTAGGTCAACGATAGATGACGACGACTATGTCCGCTCGCTATCTTCCTAAGCTCAAGTTCTATAAGCAGTAGCCAGCTTCTCAACAGCGGACCGAAATGTCCTTAAACTAACAGCGGACCGAAATGTCCTTAAACTAATAGCAGACCGAAACGTCTTTAAACTACTACCGCGGCATCCTTAGGCTGACGAGATAAAAAAAAATAAAAATAAAATAAAATAAAAACGGTATGTCCATAAGCAAAAAGGAGCACGGATGAAAACCCGAAAGGGCTCCGTGAGTAAAAACAGTAGGGCTACCGGCGAGTGTTCGTGAAAACCCGAAAGGGCGCGACCTCGTAAAAAAAAAGAAGAAAGATTTCCATGTATTATCAAACATGATACAATCAGGTGCACAAAAGTATGTGGGGTATGGGATTCGAACTCTGGTGGCTTGGTTCAGCAATACAAGGTATTACCAATGAGTATGTTGCTAACACCATATGATATATGGAATGGGATTTGGTAAAACCATATATACTTGTTATAAATATCGTAATTATTATTAATATGGGGAGTTGCAAAGTCAGGATCTCAATAACAAAGGGTAAAAAAAAAAGACGCTATGTCTATAAGCAAAAGAGGGCACGGATGAAAACCTGAAAGGGCTCCGTGAGTAAAAACAGCAGGACTACCGTCGAGTGTTTGTGAAAACCCGAAAGGGCGCAACCTCGTTAAAAGACACTTATAGGGTCCTTTCGACCTTATAAGGAGAAACCACCCGCGTGAGATCCTTACGACTCACAAAGGAGCAACACACTTAGGAATCCCCACGATTCCTAAGGAGAAAATACACTTACGAGATCCTCACGACTCGTAAGGAGAACGCTCTTATGGGACCCTCACGGCTCATAGGATTTGAAAGTCTTAAGTTACAGAGACCTAAACCTGTGCTTAAGCAATCCCCACAATTTCCGATATTGCCCTACAAGTGGCTCAATACTGACCCTTGTATACAATCCACGGGCGCGAATAAACATTTCCCTAACCAAGGTCCATCCGTGACTGGGGATATGGTCGCATAACCCTTGTAAATCCTCTCGATTTGCAAAGAGAAAACCCTCTTGTAGGATCCTTACGACTTACAGAGGAACGAAACACTTAGGAACCCTCACGATTCCTAGGGAGAAAATACACCTATAAGATCCTCACGACTTGTAGGGAGAAATACCTTTATGAGACCCTTACGGCTCATGAAGTCAAAGCCTTAGTCGACAGGACCCTAACCCTGGTCGCTAAGCCACCTTCGTTCGACAGCGACAGAGGCAGATGATGATTCGCTCCTGGCAATATCCCAGTTGTAGCGATGCTGATGCCGAAATCGGTGTCCAATTTCAGGTTTACGGCGAAAGCCAGTAGGCCGCTCATGCATACGAAATAGCTGAAATGATAGGGCAACTTGCAATAAAAAGCAGCAAGTAAAATGTATGCATGTAAAATAGCCGAAATGATTGGGCGACTCGCAATAAAAAACAGCGAGTAAAAAATGAAATAAATAGCCGAAATGATTGGGCACCGCGAAAAATAGCCGAAATGATTGGGCGATCGCGACCTTCGCGATATAAAAGCTGAAATGATAGAGCATCGCGGAAATAAAATAAAAAAAAATGATGATAAAACTTTGGCCCTACAGTTAAGATCACATCGATCCCTGTATACAATCCAAGGGCGTAAACAAAGAGGGAACCATACTTTCCCAACAGGCTCCGCCAGAAGACGAAGCCAAATCTCGACAGTTCAGTCCAACTCCGAAGAAATCAATATCTTCATCAAATTCCTCGACTCACGGATACAAACACTCCTTGACGAGAGCCTCCTGATCCGCGTCGACCTGTAGAGCCACCAGAACCTCTATGGGAACCCTCGACTCGTTTCAAACCCCAAGGAAACAAATAATCCTTGGCGCTTGGGAAACAAATAATCCCTAGTAAAATTCCTCGACTCACGGATACAAACACTCCTTGACGAGAGCCTCCTGATCCGCGTCGACCTGCAGAGCCACCAGTGCCTCCGTGGGAATCCTCGACTCGTTTCAAACCCCAAGGAAACAAATCATCCTTGGCACTCGGGAAACAAATAATCCCTAGCAAATCCCTCGACTCACGGATACAAACACTCCTTGACGAGAGACTCCTGATCCGCGTCGACCTGCAGAGCCACCAGCGCCTCCGTGGGAATCCTCGACTCGTTTCAAACCCCAAGGAAACAAATAATCCTTGGCGCTTGGGAAACAAATAATCCCAGCAAATTCCTCGACTCACGGATACAAACACTCCTTGACGAGAGCTTCCTGATCCGCGTCGACCCGCAGAGCTACCAGTGCCCCCGTGGGAATCCTCGACTCGTTTCAAACCCCAAGGAAACAAATAATCCTTGACGCTTGGGAAACAAATAATCCCAGCAAATTCCTCGACTCACGGATACAAACACTCCTTGACGAGAGCCTCCTGATCCGCGTCGACCCGCAGAGCCACCAGTGCCCCCTTGGGAATCCTCGACTCGTTTCAAACCCTAAGGAAACAAATAATCCTTGGCGCTTGGGAGACAAATAATCCCTAGCAAACTCCTCGACTCACGGATACAAACACTCCGTGACGAGAGCTTCTTAACTCATGTCAACTGTTCCGCTACAACCGCAGACAGATCCCCGATTCGTCTCGATTTGTAAGAAGAAGTCTCAGACAGCAAGGATTGAAAAGCTTGCCTTTTGAGCAATGGGGCCCTGCAAGTCAATCCAAACTGGTCTCTTGCATACTATTCACGGGTCTCACTCTCCAAAGTCGAATTTCGACGAGGAGGGAAACAACCGCTTACGAATCCTCTCGACTCGTAAGAGGGAAAAATTCTCTTATAGGATCCTTACGACTTATAAGAGAAAACCACACTTAGGAATCCTCACGATTCCTAAGGAGAAAATCCACCTATGAGATCCTCTCGATCCGTAGGGAGAAAAGCCTCTATGAGACCCTCACGGCTCATAGAATTGAAAAGTCTTAGGCGGTAAGCCTGAACTTGCGGCCTAAGCCATCGCTATTTCCTGAGGAAGTCGGAATACTCGTTTTAGACATCCATCAACCATGATTATCAAGACAGCCTACTGACATTAAAAGAAAGAAGATGACAGAAAGAATATCCGTTCTACATTTGATCTGGCATGCGTGACGCATTCATTTATGCATGGACAGAAGACTCAGGACGAGAAATAAGACAAGCTGAAATAGAAAAGAGGAGGGTTTTCATTCATACCGCCAAAAGTTTTTACAGGCATAAGAATAATGCATAAGAAACATTGTTCAAAATATTACAACGGTATAACCTCGGATCCGGGGCACGGATTGAGGAAATCAAAAGTAAGGCCATCCAGAGTTCTTCTGGCCTTTCTAATTATTCTTATGCGCAGTCTTTCGCGCTCCTCGGTGTCGATATCATCGGCAAGCCCTTCCGGCCTTTGATAAGCAGCAACGATCGTCGTCTGCTGAAACACTTGATGCAGGATGTCAACGAGGTCGTTCCGTCGCTTCTTTGAGATCAGCCCTGTCAAGTGCACTGAATGCACCTTGTCCTCGGCATCATCCAGCGCATTGAGTGGTAAGGCCTCGTGAAGACCCGGAAGTGCCCTCCATATTGCTCCCAGTACGACTTTCAAAAGAGCCGAACGCCGAGGCAACAGCCAACCACCGCTTGCGTTCAGACGACCCATAACTTCTGCACATTCGGCGTCTGTAAACTCCTGGTTTTGTTGACGACCCTGAGCGCGGATATCATCGTAGGTAATGAACTCGTGCAGACTGTACAGATGCACCGCCGCCATTACGCCTGGAGAAAATATTACAGGAAGATCAACAATAGAAAAGCAATAATATACATGGATGACTAAATTCCTAGAGAGCAAAACTGTGTTCACTGATGAAACCCACTAGACGAGAGCTCTGCTATTTAAGATTGATCTAAGAATCGATTTTACCTGAAGTTCTTCTAAAAAACTTTAAAAAAAGGGGGAGCAAGGCACCGGAGTTCTTAAAGGCAAGGACAAAGCTCTGAAGTCTTCAAAATGGAAATCTGGAAGATGATAAGTATTTGGAGGAGGACCAAAGGTCCTATTTATAGGCCTCAAGTGCTTCTTCGACTCCTAAGAGTCGCCACGGCAGTTTACCCTAATTGGAGCGAATTTCCGTTCGAATTCCGAGACAGGAGATGAAGCGTCGCTTCATCCTTCCCCGATTAGAGCAAGGCTCTGTCTTGAAGAAGCGACGCTTCAGCACGGAAGCGCTAGCGCAGTTGCGTTGCGCTGCGCGCTACACGCCACGTGTTCAGCGCAAACGCATCAGCGCAACACACCAAAGCAGCGCACCCAGCCAAAGCAAAGCTCTGTTTCAAGCAAAACCAAGGGAAGCAACGCTTCAGCGGCGTATGCGTCGTGCACTGTGTGACACGTGTCGGCGTAGATGTGCTAGCGCAGTTGCGCTGCACTGTGTGCTGTGCGACACGCGTCATATCTTGGAGCATTCGCGCTAAACAAAAAGGTTCTGAAGAAATCTTTTCGGTTATTATCTTCTGTAAAACAGAAGCCCCTAGATCAAAGATCCGATGGTGGGGGAAATCCCGCCAAATCTCTCAGAAAAGAGATTTCCTCAACAAATTGAACTTGCTTCTTGGTCTGCAAAATAAAGTCTCAGACAGCAAGGATTGAAAAGCTTGCTTTTTGAGCAATGGGGCCCTGCAAGTCAATCCAAACTGGTCTCTCGCATACTATTCACGGGTCTCACTCTCCAAAGTCGAATTTCGACGAGGAGGGAAACAACCACTTACAGATCCTCTCGATTCGTAAGAGGGAAAATTCTCTTATAAGATCCTTACGACTTATAAGAGAAAACCACACTTAGGAATCCTCACGATTCCTAAGGAGAAAATCCACCTATGAGATCCTCTTGATCCGTAGGGAGAAAAGCCTCTATGAGACCCTCACGGCTCATAGAATTGAAAAGTCTTAGGCAGCAGATCTGAACCCGCGGCCTAAGCCATCGCTATTTCTTAAGAAGGTCAGGGATACTCGGCCTAATCATCCGTCAATCATGGTTACTAAGGTGGCATACCGATAATAAAAGAAAGAAAAGACGGAGAAATGACACAAGACATTACAAAAATGTGCATCTTTTATTCAGAAATATTGATCGAGTACAGGATACATTGTGCTAAAGAATAAAAAAATATATACATATACTTTACAAAGACAAATGATACAAGGAGAATTATTGAGAAGGAAGCGTCTTGCATAGGTGTAGCAACTGCTCGCATATGTCCTTCCATGCCTTCTCTTGGTCAGCTACCATCGCCAGCTCTGCCTCCACTTGGGCTCGTTGCTGCAAGGCCGACGCAAGCTGCTCCCTGACGACCTGATAGGCAGCTTCCCGACTTGGGATATTGCGCTCAGCTACGTCAAGCTTCCGCTTCAAGTTTAGCCCATGGGAGATGCGCTCCAAGAGACCCTCAAAGATAGTCTTCACTTGGGCAGCATTTGCCTCAACCTCAGCGCGCAGATGGGCCATTTCGTTCGAGGTCTTTTGGCATTCCCTTAGTCTTAAAGCTGCTTCTTGCTCCAAGTGGCGGGAGTGCGAAGTGCTTCGCTCGAGCCAAGTCGTGCGTTGGGTGCTCAGGGCTAAAACTTCGGGAGAAGGGCGCGTCGACTCCAGCCGGTATAGACAGGCCTCGATCTCCCTGCAGTGATTAACCCAAGATTCGACGACGCCTTCATTATAAAAATTTACGAGCGCCGCCAAAATTGGATTAACCTCCGCGGCAAAATCTACGGCAGAAGGGAGAGCGTCCACATTGAGCTCTTCAATGTACCCGCTCAACATGCCCAAACTCATCACAGCACCCTTGGAAGATGGACGTCTCAAGAAAGGACCTGCCGGCGAAAGGACGCGAGCCTCAAAGGGGACCGAAGCCGGAACAATAGCTGCAAAACAAAACATGGTTAAACAATGGTTCAAGAGATGTTTAAGGGTTACAAAAAAAAAGGGAATTTGCTATACCAGCAGCAACAGACGGCAAAGCCGGAAGAGCCGGTAGCGCGGCAGGTCTTGCATCCCCTCCTTCGATTTGTGGCACTGCAATAAAGAAAGGGAAAAGTCAGAAATCATTCAATTGCTAAAAAAAAGGGGATGAACAAAGATATTGTAGTGAACGTACACTCACCAGCGCCACTAGAGGGAGAAGCAAGTTCGAATGGGAAGGAGAAGTGTGGGAGCAACACTTGATATAGATGATCAAAGAGCACTCCTAAAAAGATGCGGTGGTATAGCGTTAGTCCATGAACTACACGTTTAAAAGATTAACTTGTGAGTCGCAAATCCATACCTTCCAACATCCGTGACGGCACGAGGGAAGACGGGGAAGTGACCACCGCCAAAGCAGTAGTTGACGGTGCTCCTTCAAGCAATGGAGCGTCGACACTGGCCGCACCTGCAAAGACAAGCTTGTTAGAAGAGATCACAAGATATATAAAAAAGGGGGGAAACGATAGTAACCCGAAACTTACCCGACGAACTGCCAGCCGAGACTGAGGCAATTCCTCCCTCCATCGACATCAGGCCACCACCCGTAGCCTCGTCACCCGACTCAATAGGGACCGTTGTTACACTTGCAGGCCCGGGAGAAGGCGGGGGAATATAGGCGGAGAGGGTCATGATTGGAGCGTTGCCAGATTCCTGAGAAAGAGCAGCTGGCTCGTCCTCAGGAATCGTGGCGACCTCAGCCGCTACTCCTACGGATCCTGCGGTCACGGTTGTCTCATCCACCGTCACCGCGAGGTCTCCAGCCTCGAGCGCTTCGCCTTCTACCGCCTTCGCCTCGGTTAAGACGATCATCTCATCTACCGCCGCGTCAGGAGCGGTATCAATGACCCTCTCGGCGGCGGACTCCTCAACCTCTGTAACGGATCCCGTGGCCCCAATGACGCGCCTCACGGTCGGCTCAGGTTCGGTAGGCGCCGCTTCCGCCGTTTCCTGGGGTCCAACGGTCTCCGCCTCCCCCTCAGTCGGACTAGGCCCTGCCAGATGAAACGCATATGAGCCAATGGCTTTATAATTCTTACAACAAAGCTCTGAAAGAAGCAATACCTGAAGAGGACTTGTCGTTTGCACTCCGAGCCGCGCGCGCCACTTGCCTATAAGCAGTAGACAGGGCGGCAGGGGCCTCTTCAGAAGGAGTGTCGGCACGAGAAATCGTGCTAGGGCCCGCTCCCGTGGCCAAAGCAGCTCTGCTCGCCTCTGCTTCAGAGGGAGTGTCGGCACGAGGAAGAGTGCTAGGGCCCGCTCCCGTGGCCAAAGCAGCTCTGCGTGCCCTTGCTTCGCGTCTCAACCGCTTCCGCTCCTCTCGAGCCGTTGAGACGGATGCCACTAGGGCTTCCTTGAGTGAGGCTCCCTCGTCCGTATATAAGGATGCCTCTAGATTCTTCAAGGCATCCCTCATTGTCTTGTCAAGCCGGGGCTCTTGTGGCAACTTCGATGAAGCTGGGACTTCAGTAACAGGCTCAGGAAGGATCCCCGCGCCAACTGATATAACCTCTGCAAAGAAACAAAAGAAGGTTAGATCGACCATCAGAGAAGATGACAAACTTTTATTATGAAAGGGAAAAGGGTAGGACATACCAACGCCTGCTAGGGCACGCTTCTCCTCCTCCTCCTGGAAGGTTTTCAAGGATGCAGCAATAGCCTCTTCAGTGAAGACACCTGTTGAAAATGGAGCAAATGTTAGTTAAATATAATAATACAAAGCGCGATAAAACGACAAATAAAGCGTCTGATGATTACCGGACTCAGCGAGTTTACTTTACATCGCTTCAAGCCTCACCGATCGCTCCGAAGCTGCAATGGCGGCAGCTAAATTGGTGTCCGCAGGATCTACCACGAAACCCTCATTGCTGCCGTATTCACATATGGCCTCGGCGGGAGGAGCCGCAGGATTTAAGCTGAGGATCGCGTCGAGGGATAGGGTGGACTTCTTCTTCTTCTGCCCGCCAGCTTTAGATCCACCCGGAGCAGCTTTGCGCTTGGCAGTCACTTTAGGGCGGCGAGTCCCGATATCCGCTCCTGCGCCAGACTCTGGCGATACCACTTTAACTGTCTTTGTGGGAGCACGGGGCGCCGGTGGTGCATCCACCGTAGTAGGCAGTGGCAATCCACGCGGGGGGGCCAACACGCGTGGTCGGTCGGCTCCGGCCTCTTTTAGCGGAGGGACGACCGAGCGCCTTGGCTGCAAGGGAGCCTTACGATCACCACCAGGAGGCGCACCCCTACGGTCAACTAGCAAGCGTTTCTCCATTAAAATGATTGGGCCCATAGCATGCGCATACCAGGCTACATACGGATGGATTATTTTAGGGGCACAGCTAGGCTCACTAATAAAAAAATAAGAGCCTGTATTGAGCCGGGTGAAATGATGCATAGCATTCCTTATTCCCCCTTGGCCGACCGTGGGTGTTTCCAGAAAGGCCTCCATCGGGATCCCTTGATTGTAACTCGATTGTCGGGCAAATCGATGTGGGTTATACCTCATAAAGAGAGCCGTCTTATTCTGCCTAAATACTTGGTAGCCCGGCCGAATGGAGTAAAGGTGAAGGATTTCCCGAGCCTTCAGTACAGAAACCCCGCCCTTAAAGTCGTCACGCAGCGACACCACTGACTTAGCGGTCTCGGAGCCTATGGTGATGACCTTATCCACAAAAGAGGTCTTCGCTCCGACTAGATGTGAACGCGGGAGCAGTCCCCTAGACTCCCGCGGAGGTGCAACCACAATTGAAGCCCCGACCAACCGCATAATTCTTGGGAGTTTGAATTTATCAAAGAATGCAGGAGTCTTATGAGCACCAAATACCCCTCGCACATGCAGCTCCATCCAAGAAGTGAAGTAGTGCATCGGAAAGTTAGCAGGCTGTACCCCAGGCTCATTAGCGTCCGCCGCTACGCTAAGTCCATTATAAAGGTAAGCCAGCCCGGCAATCCCTACCGATAGCTGCAAACCAGCCGCCATTCGATGCGCCGGTAAAAGACAGAGGACCGCATGAGGCGTGGGTGCATGGGAAGCGCGAAGCTGCATAGCCATAGACCCAAGAACCCTATGAAAAAAGTCTCCTCGTCCATGCCAGGAACGGCGATCTCTGAGAAAGGGACGCTGGCAGTGCCGGGGAAATAAAAATCCCGCTGGTCATTTTCCGCTGAAGGTCGGCGGTCCAAGCCGAAACCAAAGGGGTCAGCAAGCCGAGCGAACTTCTCGCCCTGCTCTGATAGGAACTCCGGGCGGATAAAACGAGCAATGAAATCCGTGAAACTGACGCCCCGGTCGCCCGATTCCAAATGGAGTTCCTCATAAATCTCCAACACCTTCACCAAGCCCGGGTGCTGATGCTGAATGGCATTTTCCGGAGTTAAGTCAAATACAAGCTGCTTGGTGGCGAAGACATACTCGTCAGGAGGAAGCAGCTCCTCGTAGTGTTCTCCCCTCATTGGCAAACCTGAAATCTCAGCAAACTCCTCCAGAGAGATGGAGACTTCCCTATCCGCTGTCAGGAAGGTATGGGTGGGGATATTCCATTGTTCGATGAAGGCCTTTATCCACCATGTCGGAGGAGAGGGATACTCGAAGAGCGAGACGTAAATAGCTGAGTATAAACCAATCGTCGTCAGGAGAGCCCTCTTCGTCGCCAAAATGTAACGGGCCCATTGCAAATATCCGGCAAGCGGCCGCGGGATCAATCCAATGTTGTAAGCCTGTCCCCAAGGGCGTGCTTCATCCTGACAGATTCGCCTCCCCAAGATATCTATAGCCGGCGGCGGCTGCACCGGAATGGCACCGATTGCAGGCTGAAGGAGGTCGTCGGCATTCCAATTTTTAACCTCCACGGCATACTCCACCGGGGGCTTGTCCGCATAAGGGATCGTAACTATGGGCTCAGAGGGCGAAGCGGAGCTGAAGCTGTGACGGCCTTGGATGATTTGGCTGTACCACCTTCCCCATAAGTGAAGTCTCTTGCACTCAGGATCGTGATTTTTGATCAGAGCAAACACCACCCGGTCCACTGGCGAATGTGGGAACCCTCCTTCTGAGCGAACAAAAGGGAAGGACAAATCTTCAGACATGTTCCCTGTAGAAAAAGAAAAAATATATAACCGTTAGCGTTCCAATGCTTCACATGTCAAAGTCCTACATCACACTACAATGCAGTGAGTAGGGGACCAAAGGGGGACCCACAAAATTTAGATGACGGCGCATCATTTGATAAGACAGTCCCATCATTGGATGAAACTGTCAGTCAATTAAAAAGACCCCCAAAAGAATACCCTTATTGGGGGGATCCCTAGAGACAAGGAGAAAATCTCCTCTTTTTAGAGCAAAGCTCTATCACAGAGTGACATATGTCAAACTCTGGTCTCAAAGGAATAAAACTTCTTAAAAAGAGCCTAGCTCTGTAGTAGTAATGAAAAATTATAACTCCTAAGAATTAAAATTTTTGGGATCTTAAAGATCCATGAAAACTTTTAGGAGTTCTCTATTTGATCTATGAGCATGGCTCTGTTCATGGGTTAAAACCCAGGAACCAGATCTCTGTAAATTTTTGAGAGCAAGGCTCTGTGGATGAAACCCCAAAGGGGTTTTCTTTAGATCAAAGATCTACAAGAGCAAGACTCTGTTAATTAAAATTAATTTAAATTAATTTAAATTTTTACCTAAGAGTGATTCTAAGTTCTGAACTTCAAAGTTCTTGGGAAGAAGCAAGAGTAAGGCTCTAAGAGTTTTTAAGCAAGAGCAAGGCTCTGAAATTCAAATTCTTGAAATTGGTAAAGAATTACCAAGGACCAAGGGTCCTATTTATAGACGCCTGCGTCTCTTCAAATGACCCCCATGATCCAACGGTTGGGGTCTTGCCACCGCTGCACTCACGTGCGCGCCACGTGAGCGCAACGGTGGGGGGGCATTTGTTCCCCCAATCAGAGCAAGGCTCTGCTTAAATTTTGAAAATTCAAATTTTGAAGCAACGCTTCAGTTCCCGTGCGCTGCGCGCAACGCGCCACGTGTCAGAAGTTGACACGGCAGCACAACGCCCAAGACAGTACGTCCAATCAGAGCAAGGCTCTTTAAAAAAAACCATAAGCAACGTTCAACTGCGCAAGCGCACGGCTGCGGGACACGTGTCTGCGCGGTTGCGCAAGCACAACTGCGCAAGCGCACGGCTGCGCGACACGTGTCTGCGCGGTTGCGCAAGCACAACTGCGCAAGCGCACCGCTGCGCGACACGTGTCTGCGCGGTTGCGCAAGTGCTCTACTGCGCGACACGTGTCTGCGCAGTTGCTCAAGCGCTGTTGCGCAAGCGTTTCACTGCGCGACACGTGTCACTCACTGGGAGAGTTGCGTAAAACAGAATATATCTTGTTAAAACAAGAAGATTTTCTTGTGTAAGACAGAGGCCTTTGGATCAAAGATCCAACGGTGGGGAAAATTCCCCAAATCACTCAGAAAAAGATCTGTTTAACAAATTCAACTAATCTATGAGTACTATAAAAAGGACCCCAGACCTCATTTGATGATCATCAACATCAGAAAAGAAAACAGAGAGAATTCTTGAAGAACTTTGGAAGAACAAAAAAAAGGTAAAACCTTTTAAAAAGAGAAAAATCTCTGAAGTACAGATCATTAATCTAAAAATCATTAATCTTCAATGAACAAATAAATAAAATAAAAATAAATAAATAAAAACAGTGCCTTGCACTTGTTATGAACCCTTGGTTCTCTGAGAAAAGGAAAAACAAGAGAGAAACTTGTTTTCCTTTGATCTAAATTTAGATCAAAAGTGCTCTGCACATTTTGTTCTTGAATCTAAAAGATTCTTGATGCTCTGCACAAATGCAATGCATTATTTAAAGGGCCTGGCCCAAATCAAATTGCAAAGCAATAAAAGGGCAGAGCCCTATTTGAATTAATATTCTATTTGAGCAAAGCCCAAAATAAATAAAAATTGGACTTAACCCAATCGTGGCCATAAGTCCTTAAATCAAATCGATTGAGCAAAATGGTTCTCCTGAATCAATTCACAACCGGTTCGAGGGTACATCTCCAAACTCCTTTGACATCCATCGTTGTAATTCCTCAATGACGTCAAAGAGGTGACGAGTCCCAACGGCCACACACCCAATATCGGACCGAAACGTCCCTAAACTAATATCGGACCGAGACGTCCTTAAACTAACATTGGACCGAAACGTCCCTAAACTAATATCGGACCGAAACGTCCCTAAACTAATATCGGACCACTACGTCCCTAAACTGGAACAATAGAGCCTCCAAACGCTCTTTTGCCGGATCTAAACGGTCCCGTTTAAGTTGATCTTAGCCCCAAACACGGGTAACGTATCCTTAAACATTCAAATGGATTATAAAACTCCCAATCAACTCTGGTTTGAGGGTACATCTCCGAGCTCCTTTGATACATGCCGTTGTAATCCTTCAACGACGTCAGAGAGGCGATGAGTCCCGATGGCCATACATTAAATTAATCACTACGTTGAGTTGATCTTAGTCTAAAACAGGACTAACGTATCCTTGACGAACGTTTAAGTTGATCTTAGCCTCAACGCGACTAATGCATCCTTAAACTGAAAACACCAAACCCAAATCTAAGTAAATACGGATTTGGACTAATCCACGTCCTACGGGCGACGGCATTACTCAGTCTCCGTATACAATCTACGGGCAACCACAAACAAAATGAACACACGCGACACGAAGTGAAATTCTGGAGAAGGAGAAAGTTGTTACCGCGAGGCGGTAGCGTAATTAACAGCAGGGGCTTGCGCCTGCAGGGAAGAGCGTCCCCATAATCAAAAACCCCTCATCCTGAGGGGGAATCTGACGAAGTCTGCTACATCGGCCGCATCCGTCTAAACTTCCGATACACGGTGCCATAAATCAACTTGGTATCTTCGGAGAGATAAACGGATAAAACCAAATAGCATCTGCCCCGAACATCAGGCACGGACGTCCTAACGTCCAGGCCGCCGTTCGGAGGGGAACAGTATACAATTATATCAAGCTATTTAACACTTGATCTTACTGGATTTTAACCCTAACCTGCATCGCTACAGAATTTAAATCGCGATGCGTTTTAACCGTATCATATTTTGTGTTTTTAGATATCTTTTCCGATATACGCTTCCAAATTCTATCTGCGGTGAAACTAATTTGTTTAAATAACACCAAAATGGTCAAAATTATACACTGAAACCTACCCAACAAGCCAAAACTACCTAGCATCCCACAAATCCGGCGACGCCGGATTTCCCCTTTTTGGTCGCCGGCCCAAATCCGAGCCCTCTGGTTCGTGATCCTATGGTTTTCTAGGTGTTACATACATCATTTAGGTCTTGTTTAGTTGAGTTAATTATCTTCCAAATAATAGCAGATTTCAACAGAACCTATAATTAACTAAAATACGATATTATGGAACTTGTTCATATCATATTTAACTAAGTACAGAACCTAAAGTTCCTACTGTGATCAAGAATTTACCCACAATAAGTTGTTGGAATAACTCCTCCAAGATGCTAAGCCCCTTGTCCTAGCTTGATGGTGATGAAAACCTAGCTTCCTTCATCTTCTTCCTCTTATTCTTTCAATGTTTTGTTTTGTTTTTCTTTTCTTTTAAATTTTCAGAATTTAAATAAACCACTGATCTGAATAAGGTTTATATATGGCAAATGAAAGGGATAAAGTGAAGAAGGAGGTGTGATCAAGCTAGAGGTAATGGTTTCATGCAAGTAGGAGGTGTGAGGGGAGTGTTGTGCATGCAAGCAAGAGGTGTGCTTGCATTATCTTCTTATTTTGTTTTAATCTACACTAAAATTCTGAGCTAAAAAGTTTCTATCCCCTTTTTTTTTCATTTACACCCCTAACAAATCCCCATTTGCACAAAATCCTAAACTTTACCTAAAAACCTCTCACAACTTAGTTTATTATATAACACTTATTTTATTAAAAATGAAGCTAAAATTATCACTAAAACCCTTATATCCTGTTTATGTTGCATACTAAAATTTTAATTTAAATTGTTTTACATACAACTCATGAAATTGACTTATTTGTTTTTAATAACTTTGTGATTTATCATATTATTATTAAATTAATTCATTTTATTTATTTCTAAATTTTCAAAATGCTACAATATTCCCCCCTTAAGAAAATTCGGTCCCCGAATTTAAAAATTAACTAGACATACCTTCAAAAATATGTGGAAATTTCTTCCGCATCGCATACTCGGTCTCCCAAGTAACCTCCTCGCGATTCTTTCCTTGCCAAAGAACCTTTACAGATGGAAGTACCCTCGATCGTAGTTTCTTTGCCTGGCTGTCAAGAATAGCAACTGGCTGCACTGTGTAGGATAAATCCGGCTCAAGCTATAAGGTCTGATGCTGGATCGCGTGAGAAGGATCGTGAAGATATTTGCAAAGCATCGAAACGTGAAACACCGGATGCACATCGGGAAAACTCGGTGGAAGTGCTAAGCGATAAGCTACAGCACCCACTCTCTCCAGAATCTCGTAAGGTCCGATATATCTAGGGCTGAGCTTCCCCTTTTTCCCGAAACGCATCACACCTTTCATCGGAGATACACGAAGGAACACATGATCTCCCATCTGAAATTCGAGTCTACGACGTCGTCGATCTGCATACGATTTCTGTCTGCATTGGGCCGCCTTCATTCTATCCCGTATCAACTGAATCTTCTCTGTAGTCTCCTGTACTATCTGCGATTCCAAGATGCAACTCTCGCTCAGTTCCGTCCAGCAAACGGGTGATCGACATTTCCTCCCATACAAAGCTTCAAAGGGTGCCATCTGGATCGTCTCCTGAAAACTGTTGTTGTAAGAGAATTCTATCAAAGGTAGGTGACGATCCCAACTACCACCGAAATCAAGGCTAAAAGCCCGAAGCATATTCTCTAGTGTCTGAATGGTCCGCTCTGACTGACCGTCTGTCTGTGGGTGAAAAGCTGTACTAAAACTCAACCATGTACCCAGAGCTTCTTGAAGTTTCTACCATAGCCTGCTAGTAAACTGGGTACCCCTATCCGAAACTATGCACGTCGGAACTCCATGCAGACGTTCAATCTCATCGATAGAAATCTGAGCATACTGTGCAAAACCATACGTCGTCTTCACTGGGAGAAAATGAGCTGCCTTTGTCAATCTATCTATAATCACCCAAATGGAATCATACCCTCTGCTAGTCCTGGGTAGACCCACCACGAAATCCATGGAAATCTGTTCCCATTTCCACTCTGGAATGGATAAAGGCTGCAACTCTCCGGCTGGTCTCTGGTGTTCTGCCTTGATTTGCTGACAAGTCAAGCATCTCGAAACATATTCTGCAACATCCCTCTTCATTCCTTCCCACCAGTAAACATCCTTCAAATCATGATACATCTTGGTGGAACCAGGATGAATACTGTATGCTGATCTATGGGTCTCCTCTAAAATCTCACGCTTCAATCCGTCAGAATCTGGTACACAGAGACGAGTCCTAAAACGTAATACTCCATGATCATCAATCATAAATTCCGTCTCCTTACCCTTCCTAACCTGATCCATAATCTCCATCATACGAGTATTTGCGGGCTGTGCCTCTCGAATGCGATCCAATAACTGAGGTCGGGTGCGAACATGTGCTAGCTGGCCTCCTGCCGATGTGAACTCAAACTGTATACGACTATCACATCAGATCTGCCAATTTGTAGAAGACTGCCTCTGCAAGATGCGCAAATGAGATAAGCTACCTCCAGGTCTTCGACTCAAAGCATCTGCTACAACATTCGCTTTGCCTGGATGATACAAGATCTCACAATCGTAATCTTTCACCAGTTCCATCCATCTACGATGCCTTAGGTTCAGATCCTTCTGCTGAAAAATATACTTTAAGCTCTTATGATCTGTGAAGATTTGACACGACTCTCCATACAAGTAATGTCTCCAAATCTTCAATGCGAATACCACAGCAGCCATCTCTAGATCATGAGTGCGGTAGTTTTGTTCGTGCCTCTTCAACTGTCAAGAAGCATAAGCTACAATCCTGTCGTGCTGCATCAACACACAGCCTAAACCCACTCCAGAAGCATCACAATACACAACAAAACCACCTGACCCGGAAGGTAAAGATAAGACAGGTGCAGTCGTCAAGCGCATCTTCAACTGCTGGAAACTCTGCTCACATGCATCTGTCCAATGAAATGGAACCTCCTTCCTAGTCAATCTGGTCAAAGGTGCAGCGATCCGTGAAAAATCCTGCACGAAGCGTCGGTAATAACCTGCCAGACCTAAGAAACTCCGGACCTCTGAAACTGATACAGGTCTAGGCCAGTGTTGTACTACTTCAATCTTCTTTGGGTCCACACATATACCCTCTCTCGTAACCACGTGACCCAAGAACTCTACACTATCGAGCCAAAAAGCACACTTAGAGAATTTTGCAAACAGCTGATGCTCCTTCAAGGTCTGCAACGTAATATGCAAATGCTGCTCGTGCTCCGTCCGACTCCGAGAATAAACAAGAATGTCATCTATGAACACTATAATAAATCGATCAATGAAGGGTCTGAAGATACGGTTCATCATATCCATAAAAGCTGCTGGAGCGTTGGTGAGTCCGAACGACATCACCAGAAACTCATAGTGTCCATATCTCGTGTGAAACGCAATCTTCGGAATATCTTCTTTCCGAACCTTCAACTGGTGATACCCTGACCCTAAATCGATCTTTGAGAAGTAACCAGCTCCTTTCAACTGATCGAACAAGTCATCTATACGTGGTAGTGGATACCTGTTTCGCACAGTGACGCGATTCAGCTGTCGGTAGTCGATGCACAGTCTCATACCACCGTCCTTCTTCTTTACCAATAAGATAGGAGCTCCCCACGGTGATACACTGGGACGAACAAGCCCTCTATCTAACAACTCTTACAACTAGCTTTTAAGTTCCTTCAACTCCGTCGATGCCATTCGATAGGGTGGTATAGAAATAGGCCCCGCACCCGGAATCAAGTAAATGCAAAATTCAATGTCGCGGTCAGGCGGTAATCCTGGTAACTCAGCAGGAAACACCTCAGGAAATTCTCATGCGATCGGAACCTGGTCCAATGGAATCTCAGCGACCTCTAAGTCCTGAACAAAAGCCAAGAACCCATGACAACCCTTCTTCAAGAGTTGCCCCGCACAAAGAGCAGAAATCATGTCGGCAGGAGTTATTTTACAATCCCCCTGCACAACAAACACCGGTTCACCTGGAAAACAAAATCTAACCGCCTTTCCCTGACAATCTACATAGGCATGACAGGTGGCCAACCAATCCATACCAAGAAGTATATCAAAATCTAGCATATCCAGGAGAATCAAATCAACTAGCGAATCTCTATCACCAATACACACAGAACATGACCTGAATACGTGCCGAGCTATAAAAGAATCTCCCACCGGGGTAATCACCACTAATGGTAACTCTAACAACGACGACTCTTTCCCCAAAGAAAGTGCAAATCGTGAAGATACATAAGAATGTGTAGAACCGAGATCAAATAAAACATGTACCTCTAACGAGCATACTGTAAGAGTACCTGTCATGACTGCATTTGATGCCTGGGCATCCTGTGGAGTCAGCGCAAATACCCGTGCTTGGCCCCTGCCCGCATCCTGTCGTCCTCTACCTCTATCTCCTTGACCTCTCTGAGAACGGCCCGCAAAGCCTCGACCTCATGGTGCAACTGCCTGGCGTGTAGCGCCAACTAGGGGAGGAAGTAAAGCCATCGGCGTAGAAGGTGGAAGGGGTAAAGAAGCCTGTGGAGTAACAGTCCCACTATAACGTGTACACCCTCTAGCCGTATGCCCTGGACGCCCGCAATTATAACATGTAAGTGGGATCCCCTGATCATCGGGGTATGAACTGAACATTTGGCCCTGAGTCCAACCTCGTCCGAAACTGCGGCCTGGAGTATATCTTCCTCTACCTCCACCAAACTGTCTAGTCATTGGCCTGATCGGTCTACTCCTCTTTGGCTCTGGAACAATCACTGCCTCGCTCAAACGCTCTTCCACTCGTATCGCTGCATCCATGGCCTGCGCATACATATCAAAATGCTGGGAGCCTATAGCCAGATACAACTGCGTGTCTAGACTCCTTAGGAACCTCTTCACCCGAAGCTCCTCCGTAGGTACTAAGTATGGGGCATAGCGCGACAGCTGGGTGAATCGTAAATCATAATCTGCCACTGACATACTCGCCAATTTTCGCAACGCTTCAAAACTGCTAGCTCTAGCGTCCTTCACACTCTGGGGAAGAAATATAGCAAGAAAGACCGTGGAAAACTCGATCCACGACATCGGAGGAAGACTCGTAGCTCACCCTCTCTCCATCGACTCACACCACTCCTGTGCAAGTCCCTCCAAACGAAAGCTAGTCAGCTCAACTGACCTCGCATCAGAACATCGCAATGATCTGCCAATCCTCGCCATCCTATCAAGAAATGACTGAGGATCTTCCGCTGCATCGGTCCCTGTAAATACCGGAGGTCTCAATCTCATAAACTGCGCAAGCGATACCTCCATCACCCTCGTATCTACCAGTACCACCGTCTGCGTAGGCTGTACCTCGGACTCTGCTACGGTCGGTGCCGGATCCTGTCTCAGTACTCGAGTGGCCTCAGCTAACTGTCCTACCACTCGCTGCAATCCCAACATACCCTCCTCAATCCTAGTCATGCGATCTGGAGGAGGAGGATCAACATGCTCATGCACCGCCGGAACGTCCAGTGTACCAGTCGCCGTCACAGACGGACTCTCCCTAACTGCATCTCTGGCTGGGGCTCGCCTAGCCCGCGTAGCCATAGCAACTGGAACAAGAAACGAGAGTTGATAAAGCTTACAAATAGGGACAATCAATAACGGAGAATCAACGGAAGAATAGATCAAGATATACATCCTAAGGTTAGTTAGGCTGAGTATGGTAACGTAAATATACCGCGGAACATACGTACGGTACTACACTCATCCTAATTCACCTACTCTATCAAACCAAAGGTCATCCTAAATCACGGACTCACGTCAACCTATTTTAATTCCCTACTCGATTCCGTAAGGTTACTTCTAGGCTCTGATACCAACTTTGTCACGACCCAAAGTTTGGATGTGACCGGCACTTAGACTATATAATATCTAAAGATATGCATACAGTCCAAGTAAGCCGACAACCAAGATCAAAATCCTTTTTGCGGAATTCTTTATATAGAAAATTTAGTTTTAGTAAAAAAATCACAGTTTATGAAGTTAAATATTAAACGAGTATAAGGTGTTAAGTTTGGTTGCATCCCTAGTTGGGATCAACAATATCAACAGCGGAAAATAAATCTCAGTATATAAGACATCAATACTAATCCCAAACATAAAGAAAAGAAACCACAATTTATAGAACTAAACTATCTCAACTGTCAATAATATACCGTCCACTCTACCCGTGTAAGGAACTGCGGCACAACGGGGGTGAGTTGCCAACTCAGTGAATATGACTAACATATAACGGTTAATAATGCAAATATGACAATCATACTAACTGAATTGTGAACAAGTATAATGTATGATTATATGTGGAAATCATGAATCTATACTACGAATCTCATAGTCAAAACTGAAATCTCATCATTTATCCCCAATAAAATTCATTTCCCCGTGTCCATCATCGACACAAAACTTCCATTTCTCACGGGCATCGTTCCTCGAATGATCCTGAAATCAACAAAGTCCACTATGTATCCAACTGTATTCCCCACTGACTCAGTCTGGATAAAACTGTAATCCGTAACCGTATATCCACCGACTCGGTTCAGAATAATACTATAAATCCGTAACCGTATATCCACCGACTCGGTTCGGAATAAAACCAAATCATAAAACATCTCAGGGTGTACATGTCACATCAATCATGAAAATCACTGGATTTATGTAATAGTATTCAAAACTCAAAACCATAAATCCTCAATAATACCATTACCTCTTACATCAACATAGAATACTCAGATATTAAACATGATATTAATGATGCAATTTACTACTATTATTGGTGTGTAAGATACGATATGAATCATTTTAACAATAAATTTTCTAAGTGTAAAAGTGACATGGTAATATCGACGAGATGTGTGTAACATATAAGATGTGCACGTGGCATGACTCGTCGATACTTGTGTAGTGTTCTAGCAACTAAGCAAGGTATGTGTGAATTATGAATGCATTATGTTAATTTAGCTTATCAAATAACTCTTTTATTTAAATAAACTACGGGCGTAAAACGCCATCTTTACAAAATTCCCCGGTAGATATTTAGTCTACTCACTGGAAAACGTCGGATCTATTCAGGAATTGCCAATCCTTTCCCTTTCCTCGCTGCCTCCGAAAATCCCGTATTCGAATCTAATAATCACAATTTAACTTATATAAGGAAACGGCTACTCTGACATGACGAAAATGAAAAACACCCGTTCCCACGTACTAGCTATATTGTATACGATTATATCAAGCTATTTAACACTTGATCTTACTGGATTTTAACCATAACCTGCATCGCTACAGAATTTAAATCGCAATGCGTTTTAACCGTGTCGTATTTTGTGTTTTTAGATATCTTTTCCGATATACGCTTCCAGATTTTATCTGCGGTGAAACTAATTTGTTTAAATAACACCAAAATGGCCAAAATTATACACTGAAACCTACCCAACAAGAAAAAACTACCTAGCATCCCATAAATCCGGCGACGCCGGATTCCCCTTTTTGGTCGCCGGCCCAAATCCGAGCCCTCTGGTTCGTGATCCTATGGTTTGCTAGGTGTTACATACATCATTTAGGTCTTGTTTAGTTGGGTTAATTATCTTCCAAACAATAGCTGATTTCAACAGAGCCTATAATTAACTAAAATACGATATTATGGAACTTGTTCATTTCAAATTTAACTAAGTACAGAACCTAAAGTTCCTACTGTGATCAAGAATTTACCCACAATAAGTTGTTGGAATAACTCCTCCAAGATACTAAGCCCCTTGTCCTAACTTGATGGTGATGAAAACCTAGCTTCCTTCATCTTCTTCCTCTTGTTCTTTCAATGTTTTGTTTTGTTTTTCTTTTCTTTTCTTTTAAATTTTCAGAATTTAAATAAACCACTGATCTGAACAAGGTTTATATATGGCAAATGAAAGGGATAAAGTGAAGGAGGAGGTGTGATCAAGCTAGAGGTAATGGTTTCATGCAAGTATGAGGTGTGAGGGGAGTGTTGTGCATGCAAGCAAGAGGTGTGTTTGCATTATCTTCTTATTTTGTTTTAATCTACACTAAAATTCTGAGCTAAAAAGTTTTTATTCCCTTTTTTTTTCATTTACACCCCTAACAAATCCCCATTTGCACAAAATCTTAAACTTTACCTAAAAACCCCTCACAACTTAGTTTATTATATAACACTTATTTTATTAAAAATGAAGCTAAAATTATCACTAAAACCCTTATATCTTGTTTATGTTGTATACTAAAATTTTAATTTAAATTGTTTTACATACAACTCATGAAATTGACTTATTTGTTTTTAATAACTTTGTGATTTATCATATTATTATTAAATTAATTCATTTTATTTATTTCTAAATTTTCAAAATGCTACAGAATCTGTACAGTGGCCTCTTTAGGAAGGATTTGATCCTTAGCGCGGATGGATAAGAAGTTGTCCGCTTGGGATGGACCGGGCAGGAAAGCTGCTCGGTGGCCTCATGAGGAAGGCTTTGATCCTTAGCGTAGATGGATAGGAATCTACCCGCTAGGAATGGACCGGGCAGGGAAGCAGCTCGGTGGCCTCGTGAGGAAGGCTTTGATCCTTAGCGTAGATGGGTAGGAATTTACCCGCTAGGGATGGACCTGTTGGATATAGTGCCCTCAAAGTCAATTATTGGATCGCAGGCACGTGATTGCAATGATTGAGAGAGGACCTATACCGGTAGGACAGTATTACTCAAGATAATAGTATGCTATCTGGTTTATCTTTATCATCGTGTACAGCTTTAGGTGACCTTACAAATCACTATTACACATTGATAGAGCCCTCAGGATTCTTGCTTAACTACCAGTAGTATGATGGCGATCATATACGTGGGAGCTGTGGTCTATAAGCATATCCTTAAAGTGGTCCCTAGTCGTAGGAGTTTCGAGAATGGGTATCGATACTCCATTGGTAGACTAGTGTATACAGTCGAGACCCCGACGAGGGGCGGTGGCCGGTCTTACAAGCTATTGGTGTCAGTTGGTTCACCTAAGATATATACAGGTGCTCATTGGGTTATGAGTACACCGGATAGGACTCGCCGGGAACATGCTAGTTGGTATTATACCTAACATTAGATAGCAGTTCCCTGGTGACATGTGTACAGGTTAGTTCATCGACTTGAGATCGTCATTTGTCTCGTGTGAGTTCCCACTGTGCTTTGATTATTACCCTACCACGGCTCAAAAGAGTCGTGCAAACAGGTTTTAGTTGGGTACAGTCCCGAGCCACATGGAGGCAGTGAGCGGATCGGCAGGGGTTTCGTCTCACCTGGTATTGGGGGTGAGATCACGCTGTGTCTAGGAGAGCCATTACATGAAGTCCTTGGCCAAGGCAGGAGATTTACTGGTAGGTATTTCAGTAGTATCTCAAGGTGTTCTGGGCTACACTCCGACACGACTTGTACCGCTTTTGGGGGTCTGACTTTTACCAACCTCCTAGGCCCGACATGCGATGCTCATAGACGAACGGACCGGACTGTACGGATATTGTCACTGACTGGCTCAGTAGGGTGTTAGGATGAGTTCGCTCATCGACCTCCTTTTTGGTCAATACCTGGTAGCCCGTTACGTACAGCTAGTACCACTGACATGCTAATGGTTAAATCCACAGCCAAAGTATTGACGAGTCTTTAGAGTCCCCCACAGACAATTTCTCAAGTTTTGGGCGAAACGTTGTAGAGGCCGTATGATATATGGCAGGGTTCGATCATATACGTGTAGTAGTGCACGGATCATGATCAGGCGGAACATACTAGTGGGCTTTGGTTTAAGCCGGATCCTAGTATTAGATTTGTTGGATTACTTTAGTCTCATCATATTCGCATTCAGTCGGAATGCGGATGCAGGTATGTATATACAGGTGAGGGGTATCCTTGTGATCCGTCACGAGTTTACTTTAGATGTTGCTGTATCTTTTTGTTGTTGTAAACATTTGGGTTAATGTTTACAAATGGAAATAATGAGCTAGAAATCATGATTAGGAGGATTAATTGTGACACATGCACAAGTGGTGACTCATGGTCTCTTTCTTTATGCATGTGTCACATTATGTGATTGATTTGTGAGTTGAAATGAGAGGAAGAGAGAGAAGGGCAGCCATGGTAAGGGTTTGCTCTTGTATTTTTTCATTCTCTCTCTCTCATTTCATCATACAATACAAGAAAAAGAAAAAGGCTCCTCTTCTTCTTCTTCCTCTAGCTCACCATTTTCCATTAATGGCTACACCTTCAACCTCCATCCATACACTCTCATGCGTTGAGAATCAATGGATGCAAGAGACAAAGTGATCACACACATTCTCTACATCACCTTGGACACATCGGCTAGCAAACTTCGTGTCCGAGTTGCTTCGGACGAAACGGGAGCCCGTAAAAGGATTCGAAGATGTCGTGCCCTTTCCGAAGAGGAGACCGGAGATCGGAGTTGCCGTGAGGAGCTTGGGTTGGTGGCCAAAGACCGAAGGACACGGATCGATCGGTATAGCTTTTCTAACCTTTCTCTAGTTAGCTAGTTATAGGTTAATGGTTCGATCCGGGATTAAAGTCTGCGATAGTGCCGGTTTCAAGTTTTGAAAAAGTTTTCGTTTCCGCATTTTGGCCTCGGACAGACGGTCGGGGCGCTACTGTACACTTACATGGTATCAGAGCCACGCCATTAACCTTTACTACCTTGCTCTAACGTGTTTAAAATATCAATCGAACGAAATTTCCGAAACCGCGATTCCATTCATGAAGTTTCTGTCGAATTTTTTTTGTGGTCTAAAAATTATTTTGGGTACGTCGGAAAATTATGCAGGCTTTTCTAAGACCACCGTAGAAATTTGGAAGTGCAACTCCACCATAGCGCCGCGGAACCGCGGCATTAACCACGTTTTGGCCGCGGTTCCGCCACACTACTGTAGCTTCAATGCACCAAATTTTCTACAGTGGTCTCTGACTTGGAATTGGGGTTTCTGGTATTTTTAGTTTTGGCCCAGATTGTTTTGAGTACTGGGAATTGTGCTTAGGGCCCACTTCGAGAAATTTTGTCGATCAAAATTTTTAAATATGTTAGTTCACAGTGCTTACTTTATATCTGTGACCGTGAATGTCATTCGATCGGTAAATCTTGTCTAATTGCTATAGCTCTTTTAGACGGATTTGCAAACGTGACATTCACGTTGATGTTCTGTGTTGTGCTGTGATGTTGCGGATTTGTCGTGGTGGATAGCTTGGATGCAATGGTAGTACAGTTTGGTTATATTTGTACATTTGATATTGCGGGGCGAGCGTCCGACATGTGGAATGCCGTCACTGCCTGTTTGTATATTATTCTTTTGGGGCACGACCGGGCCGAGGTCGATGTACCCGTTGTATATTTTACTTTCTGTACTAGGATTACCCCGCGGTGGGGTGCACGGATAGCCAGGTTCTAGAAGGCAACGGGCCCGCATCTCATGGCTTTGAGACGGAGGGGGCTTCACTCTAGAATTGGCAGGTTATTCGCCGCACTCGTAGGGGATACAGATTGACCCAAGGAGGGGTGCTCAAGTTACCGGATTCCGTGAAGTGCTGGGTGGTCCATTCACTTTGTTGAAGGGGGCTGCCTCGCTTCAGGTTTTGGCGGGTAACTTGCCACGCCCGTAGGGGTCTAGGATTTCATTGCACAGGCTATCCACACGACCAGGGGAACGTCGGGTTTCAGTAGCGGCTCTATGAAACCAGGGGATCCCAGATTATCTGTATTGTTCTGTGATGCTTATTACATTTCTGTGATATTGCATTTTATCACGCCATGAGCAAATATTATATATTGATATATATACTAGTAGATGTTGTATATGTTTTATACCCGCGCTAGTCCAGTCCCCGCTCTGTCGTTAGTTAAGTAACCTAACGGGTGATGACGGGACCCAGTGGCGAATGCGGATGGCATATACGTACATCATATTTTCGTTCTTTTATGGTGTGATTAATTGATGGGACTGCATTGATTCGGATCAATGCAACCTAAACAAACCTGTTCTGATGTTGTTGGAACATTTTTCAAAAAGCTGTTATTGCAAGGACGTTTCTTTTGTTTTGCACAGTGCTATTCGGTTATGAATATCCAGCACCTCAGTCGACGAGACAAGGGCCGAGATCCCTTCACCGGGAGTGACCCCTTGGACAGAAGTTTGGGTCAGGGTAATAACTTCATTATAACCGATTGCCTTTTTGCTTTGCATCGTGGTATTCAGTTGGAATATCCTGCACCTCATTCTATGGGGAAAGAGCCGAGATCCCTTCACGGAGAGTGACCTCTTTAGCAAAGATTTTTGCCACTATATTTTTATAAAAAGCTATCCGGTTCCTTCAACGATATCAAGTTCATTACGTTAAAGGTTTTTCGCCAAAAACCATTCGTATCCCTCCGTTATTTCAGACGGGTAGCACTTAGTATTCATGCTATGTTTGTTGACCTTCGTCAAGGCATAGTGAATGGTAGCTGCTTGTTACCTTTCTGCTGCATAGATAGATGAGTTGGTTTGGGACAGTCGTATAGCATTGTTGACCTTCGTCAAGGGCTTGTACGGGTGGGTTCAAATTAACCTGGACAATGACGGGTAGAACTTGACATGCGACTTATGATTTGTTGACCTTCGTCAAGGTCATAAGAGCATGGGGTAAAAATCACATCGGGAGTTTCTAAAGAAACTGAAACTTGCCAGGCATGCGCATACTTTCTGGAGTATGATAACGTGAGTGGATTCCATCACGTTATCATGCGATGATAGTTGGATCCCGATTCCCACTGATGAGTTGGTTTACTCCTCGGGTGATCTCGACTAATTCTTTTTTCAGGTTTGGAGGAGAATTTGAGGTTACAGTGGGAGGTTTCCTGATTAGATAAATTGATAACCATTCTGATCTAGATTAGAGTGCACGCTGAATGTTTCTTTTCTCTCTCTCTTTGGCAACGACCATGGCCCTACCCTAGACTGACTCAGTGACCAAGTTAACCGAACCTTCTTAAACACTGGCTTTTGGATTGTCAGAGTTGCATACCTCATTGCCACTCCTACTTTTACCCTTTTTTGCAGAACACCCCGTATTACTACGAACATCCACTTCCATTGGATAAAACTATCGTATGGTTATATATGAACTCGAAGGAACTTGTTCCAGATTCGAGGATGGTTTCCGGTTCTGGAGAAAATGAATAGGACTATTCAGTTGTCTTTTCCATTTACCTTCTCTCAGGTTGCGAGTGCTCCTTGGATTAGGGGACAGTACACCTGTTACGCTTGTTGGATAGTCTTCATCCAAACCATAGGCAGGTACCGAAAGGTAGGGAATGAAGAAAACCGATTAGCCTAAGAGAGGTGTGCAGAAGGTAATAAGTTAAGACAAATAAAGGGATTAGAAAGAGGGCAAGGTAAACTGCGACTGCTATTCACGACCAAACCAAGTATTTCATCGCCACTCCTACTTCACCGTTGTATTTCTCCAGGACACTCCGTATCACTACGAAGATCCACAGCTATTTGGATACTCCATCGTATGGTTATATACGAACTCGAAGGAACTTGTCCCAGTTCGGGGATGGATTCTGGTTCAGGAGAAATAGGATAAGGTTTTATTCAGTTGTCTTTTATCCTCACCTTCTCTCAGGTTGCGAGTGCTCCTAGGATTAGGACAATACACCTATTACGCTTATTGGATAGTCTTCTTCCAAACCATAAGCTGGTGCCGAACGGTAGGGAAGGAAGAAAACCATTTAGCCTAAAAGGGTGTGCAGAAAGTAATGACTAAAGACATATAAAGGGATTTGGAGAGATGACAAAGAAATATACGGTTACAGTTGTGAATCTAATAATGGAAGAGGCATTACTAAGAATACCCGAATACCCCTTCGAAACATTTACATGTTTCAGTTTCACTGTATATTGTTAAAAGAAAATTGATTTCCCAATTAGTCCTTGCTCCAGGGTATATATTTACCATATTTGATTCTCACATCTGTACGGTTTTACAGATGATGAGTGGGAGTAAGTTATTGGGAATTGGGTGATCATCCTCATTATATCGGGATTCGTTGTAATAGGTGATATTTGAGGAAATCACCTGGGTTGTTTGCCGGACGGCAAATATTTGGTTTTGAATATCCGTTGTTATGCACCAATTTCAAATTGATATATCTGTACGTTTATTTTTATAAAGTGAGATATAACTTTTTGAAATTATGTTTATGACATTTACCTATATCAGTGGATGGTTAGTTAAGGAGCATTAAACAGCGGTGTAATTCTTCTTAACCATAAGTACAGTTTTCAACCTACGACACACAGGGAATGAGTTATTAGACTCAGAGGACTTATACAGAGTATTGTATGTTGTCCAGTGTCCATTAGGACAGAGGGGTTGGTACTCGTACTATATTCTGTTTACTTATAACTTCTCTAGTTCTTAGACATGTGTTTCATAGAAATACAAGATCCAAGTTTTGAGAAGTTATAGGTATATGAATAAAGTAGAGAACCACGTATTACAAGTATCAGGATTCTTCAAGGTGATCAAAGATGTAGATACTTATGTATGGTATTCAGTTGATAGTAATGATTATGAGAACTTGCTTCTCTTTCAAGTTATTGATTGATACGAATTTCTCGTTGTGTATGTTTTAGAAAATGTGTAGAAATCACAACCAAAAATTATTTGACCGCAATCAATAACGGTGTTGATTGTAGCGCGTTAGTAAGTGCGGATCGTCCACAGGGAAAGTGTAATCGTTCGTATTTCGAATTAGATGAGTCGAAAATTTAAAGAAAAGAAAAGAAAGAACAATTCATGATTTAAACAATTGAAGTTCAAGAATTAGTAAAATCTAGTCTAAATCAAGAAACAATAAAATCAAGAATTGAGAATTTGTGATGATTTTCAAATCAAATATCAAGAATCGAAGTGAGGCTCGTAGGAATCAATCGGATCTATAGATGTGATGAAATCTGTTGATTACGTATTCTTATCCATCGATGATTTGATACTAGATCGATGATGATCAACGAGAATTAGGGATTTCTTGTGAAACTAGGGTTTCATCATCTATCCCTTGTTCCTTCGTCGATTTCATTCACATTCTAGCCTCTAGTAAATTCAAGAATCGATCGTGAATCCCTAATTTCGAGCGATCACAATCAAGAAAGTATCGCAACGAAACTAGGTCGTCGATTCTTCAATTTGCTAGCGTTTACAAAACTCGTAGGGCTTAAGAATCGTTTTAAGATTTGTTACAATATCATTCTATTGATCGTCTCGACTCCTTTGCGAGCGGAGTTTTACTCAAACATCACAACAAGAACTACAATCACAAATTGAGATCGAATCATGATGTAAGAATTTAAAGAAAGCAAGATTAAAGAATTTCACCTTTTATTTATCAACAATTTCGTTACAATTCGCTCAAGAACTACAAGAGGAAGAACTCGATCGTCGATTTGGCTTCGCTCGTCTCCTTGAGTCGTGGATTGGCTTGGATCACTTGCTCGATTGAAGATCGGCTCCGCTCCTAAAAGGTTGAAGGCTTCTTGCTTGACTTGGTACTCGGGATCTTGAATGTGGCTTTGGAATTAGGGTTTGAGGCACAAGTTGTGTCACTCAACTTGTTGGTGGAAGATGAAGAGAGAAGAAGAAGAAGAACAACCACAACCCTAGATCTAGGCTCCTTTTTATAGATCTCAAAACCCTAGATCTAGGATTTCAAATTTGAATTTTCCCTCCAAAAGTTTGTTAAGAGAGCCTTCTAGAAATAGTTTGTTAAGCCGAGCCTTCTAGATACGCCACGTGGAGTTTCTGGGGTCTTCTGAAAGCTTGGGCCGTTAGAGGAGACACGTGGAGCAAATCGGGAGGGTTGAAGCCATCAAGCCACCGCAGATCCGCGGCGCAAGCGGGCTCCTGCCGCGGATCCGCGGCGCTTCTGAATCTTTGGGGCTTTGGCTCTCTGGTAATGGTTTGGGCTGATATTTGAGCCTCTTTCTGATGTGTGGAATTTTATTTGGATTTCTGTAACATTACCAGATCTTACATCTTGGAGTTGGCGTATCTTTTATCAGATATTTTCCCAATTTTGGCTTTTGCTTCTGGAATTTCCTGCATGGACTCCAAGACAAGAGTTGCGCTATACAATAACGATGCGATGCCATGATAAACGGTCAATTTCCCTTAAAGTGCCGGTTTTAAAGTCTAACACATGCAATCTGGTATTTCAGAGATGTTTTGCTAATATGTACAATATGAATACCGAACACTTCTAGATGAGTGCAAATGATAGGGAAATTGCCGTGTTAAAAATGCAGTATTTTCGACTGATCAGTTACTCATATTTGCATGCACTCCTAAGTTGAGTAATGCTAATCAGCCTCTCTCCATTTAGTTGACATGCACTGGAGACAGCTGCATGATTTAAATCTGGTTCCAATTAAATCAGTGCCTCTGTTTCTATATTGGATATAAAATAGTTCATATCTTAACAATGTTAAGGTACGGGGAGTTTTCCGGCTTATGCTTAAAACCAGACTCTGGATAACTCAAGGCACGTTTCTGTAATGGCAGTTTGTGGGTTGACCCGGGCTATGACGAGGGTTGACTTTCTACCATTTGGAAGATCAATAGTGATATTGTTCTTGACTCGCTATAGTTTTAGTAAAATGGATTTTTCAGAAAACAGTAATGGGAGTATGGTAGAACTGGAAGTGATTCCAGAACTGCAAACGATTACCGAAAATTTAATAGGACCTAAAGATTCAATCTGGTTTGACATTCCATTGGCCACTCCGCAGATATGGTGGGTAACCTCAGACACTCGAGAGGTACTTCGGTATGCTCAAAGACGGTGACTAGGAGGTTCTTGTTTACCCAGAGTTGCCATTGCTGTTGTTCCAGACTGTGAGACCAGGCAGGAGGATGAGTATAGCGTCGTTCTAAACTAGCTTTAGAAGTGTACGTGTATATGACTCTGCCAGAGGGTTGTCGTAGTCAGTGGGAGCAGCGGAAGTATAGTAGATAAGTAGCTTATGTCTATTTATGGACTAAAGCAAATATAGCGGAGATAGATCATCTATTTCTGATGTGACAGTCATGGACTTTGACTTCATCAGAATAGGAGATGGATCTGTTAAGAAGGTAGTAGGGTTTGATGTCCTGGTATTTGGATGACATACACAGAGTAGGAAGTGAAATTCCTATACTACGATCGGTTATACTTTGGTTGTCACACAGTGGTTTCTCCACATAGGATATAGAAATAATATCAGACATTCTGGTTACTAGGTCTATGGTTTTAGATCTAGATTTGGGTAGTTTCCCAATCTAGGTACTTAGACAGCATTCTAAAGGTGTTTTAGAATGAACGACTCCTGGCACAGTAGTATACTTGCAGGTGATGGAGTCACCCTCTCTAAAGGTGTCTTATAGACTGAAGGGGAGAGGGAAGTGCATGATTGGCAGATCACTTGCTTAGGCAATTGAGTCAATCATGAGATGTCAAGTACCACACCAGTCGTTGTTTTTTGCACTAAATGCAAAAGGTTGATATTAATCCTATCCTGGAGAAACATTCGGAAGCAATTTTAGAACACAAGTAGATGTTCTGGGGATATGATAACGACAGCCTCTTTTAGGAGACGATTATCATTCCAAGCTTCCAAGGTGACCTGGATGACAGAGTGACTGTCAGAGTTATAGTTTTCCCTCTGACGAGGGGCAATATTTTGGACAGGTGGTCCAAGCGGATACTGAGGGAGGCATGGCGCAGGATACTGATTAAGTTCAGTTGACGATACAGTCTAAGAAGTTTGGATTTGGAGTTCATTTATGAACTAGGTCCCATCAGATATCCAGACATATTCTAAGACAGGTATTGCTCATTTCGGGAAATGGCTTTCTCCACGAACTTGAGATAAAGAGGGACATAGAAAGAAACATTAGGGCGGATCCACTCACTGAGGCTATTCCTCGAACGCAATAGTTTCGCAAACGGGCTTTATGAGACTGATTAGTAGAGGAGTTAGGTGTTCGGTATCACACGGGCTGTAAGTATGCGACATCGCAATAATTAGCCTTGAGTGCAAGTGGGAGATTGTTGGATATAGTGCCCTCAAAGTCAATTATTGGATCGCAGGCACGTGATTGCAATGATTGAGGGAGGACCTATACCGGTAGGACAGTCTTACTCAAGATGATAGTATGCTATCTGGTTTATCTTTATCATCGTGTACAGCTTTAGGTGACCTTACAGATCACTATTACACATTGATAGAGCCCTCAGGATTCTTGCTTGAATACCAGCAGTATGATGGCGATCATATACGTGGGAGCTGTGGTCTATATGCACATCCTTAAAGTGGTCCCTAGTCGTGGGAGTTTCGAGACTGGGCATCGATACTCCATTAGTACACTAGTGTATACAGTCGAGAACCTGACGACGGGTGGTGGCCGGTCTCACAAGCCATTGGTGTCAGTTAGTTCACCTAAGATGTATAGAGGTGCTCATTGGGTTATGAGTATACTGGACAGGACTCGCCGGGAACATGCTAGTTGGTATTATACCTGACGTCAGATAGCAATTCCCTGGTGACATGTGTACAGGTTAGTTCATCGACCTGAGATCGTCATTTGTCTCGTGTGAGTTCCCACTGTGCTTTGATTACTACCCTACCATGGCTCAAAGGAGTCGTGCAAACAAGTTTTAGTTGGGTACAGTCCCGAGCCACATGGAGGCAGTGAGCGGATCGGCAGAGGTTTCGTCTCACCCGGTATTGGGGGTGAGATCGCGCTGTGTCTAGGAGAGCCATTACACGAAGTCCTTGGCCAAGACAGGAGATTTACTGGAAGTTATTCCAGCAGTATCTCAGGATGTTCTGGGCTACACTCCGACACGACTTGTACCACTTTTGGGGGTCTGACTTTTACCAACCCCCTAGGCCCGACATACGATGCTCATAGACAAACGGACCGGACTGTACGGATATTGTCACTGACAGGCTCAGTAGGGTGTCAGGATGAGTTCGCTCATCGACCTCCCTTTTGGTCAATAGCTGGTAGCCCGTTACGTACAGCCAGTACCACTGACGTGCTAGTGGTTAAATCCACAGCCAAAGTATTGACGAGTCTTTAGAGTCCCCCACAGACAGTTTCTCAAGTTTCGGGCGAAACGTTGTAGAGGCCGTATGATATATGGCAGGGTTCGATCATATACGTGCAGTAGTGCATGGATCATGATCGGGCGGATCATACTAGTGGGTTTTGGTTTAAGCTGGATCCTAGTATTAGATTTTTTGGATTACTTTAGTCTCATCGCATTCGCATTCAGTCGGAATGCGGATGCAGGTATGTATATATAGGTGAGGGGTATCCTTGTGATCTGTCACGAGTTTACTTTAGATGTTGCCGTATCTTTTTGTTGTTGTAAACATTTGGGTTAATGTTTACAAATGGAAATAATGAGCTAGAAATCATGATTAGGAGCATTAATTGTGACACATGCACAAGTGGTGACTCATGGTCTCTTTCTTTGTGCATGTGTCACATTATGTGATTGATTTATGAGTTGAAATGAGAGGAAGAGAGAGAAGGGCAGCCATGGTAAGGGTTTGCTCTTGTATTTTTTCATTCTCTCTCTCTCTCTCATTTCATCATACAATACAAGAAAAAGAAAAAGGCTCCTCTTCTTCTTCTTCCTCTCGCTCAACATTTTCCATTAATGGCTTCACCTTCAACCTCCATCCATGCACTCTCATGCGTTGAGAATCAATGGATGCAAGAGACAAAGTGATCACACACATTCTCTATATCATCTTGGACACGTCGGCTAGCAAAGTTCGTGTCCGAGTTGCTTCGGACGAAGTGGGAGCCCGTAAAAAGATTCGAAGATGTGGTGCCCTTTCCGACGAGGAGACCGGAGATCGGAGTTGCCGCGAGGAGCTTGGGTTGGTGGCCAAAGACCGAAGGACATGGATCGATCGGTATAGCTTTTCTAACCCTTCTCTAGTTAGCTAGTTATAGGTTAATGGTTCGATCTGGGATTAAAGTCTGCGATAGCGTCGGTTTCAAGTTTTGAAAAAGTTTTCGTTTCCGCATTTTGGCCTCGGACAGACGGCCGGGGCGCTACCGTACACTTACAGGACCGGGCAGGGAAGCTGCTCGTTGGTCTCGTGAGGAGGGCTTTGATCCTTAGTGTGGGTGGGTAGGAAGCTACCCGTTAGGAATGGACCGGGCAGAGAAGCTGCTCGGTGGCCTCATGAGGAGGGCTTTGATCCTTAGCGTGGATGGGTAGGAATCTACCCGCTAGGGATGGACCGGGCAGAGAAGCCGCTCGGTGGCCTCGTGAGGAAGGATTTGATCCTTAGCGTAGATGGGTAAGAATCTACCAGCTAGGGATGGACCGGGTGGGGAAGCTGCTCGGTGGCCTCATGAGGAGGGCTTTGATCCTTAGCGTAGATGGGTATGAATCTACCCACTAGGGATGGACCGGGCAGGAAAGCTGCTCAGTGGTCTCATGAGGAGGGCTTTAGATCCTTAGCATAGATGGGTAGAAATCTACCCGCTAGGGATGGACCTGGCAGGGAAGCTGCTCGGTGGCTTCGTGAGGAGGACTTTGATCTTAGCGTAGATGGGTAGGAATCTACCCGCTGGGGATGGACCGGGCAGGGAAGCTGCTTGGTGGCCTCGTGAGGAGGGTTTTGATCCTTAGCGTAGATGGATAGAAATCTACCCTCTAGGGATGGACCGGGCAAAGAAGCTGCTCAGTGGCCTCGTGATGAGTGCTTTGATCCTTAGCGTAGATGGGCAGGAATCTACCCGCTAGGGATGGACTGGGCAGGGAAGCTACTCGGTGGCCTCGTGAGGAAGGCTTTAGATCCTTAGCGTAGATGGGTAAGAATCGACCCGTTAGGGATGGACCGAGTAGGGAAGCGGCTCGGTGGCCTCGTGAGGAGGGCTTTGATCTTTAGCGTAGATGGGTAGGAATCTACCCGCTAGGGATGGATCGGGCAGGAAAGCTGCTTGGTGGCCTCGTGAGGAGAGCTTTGGATCCTTAGCGTAGATAGGTAAGAATCTACCCGCTAAGGATGGATCGGGCAGGGAAGCTGCTCGGTGGCCTCGTGAGGAGGGCTTTAGATCCTTAACATAGATGGGTAGGAATCTACCCACTAGGGATGGACCGGCCAGGGAAGCTACTCGGGGGCCTCATGAGGAGGGCTTTGATCCTTAGCGTAGATGGGTAAGAATCTACCCGCTAGGGATGGACCGGGTAGGGAAGCTGCTCAGTGGCCTCGTGAGGAGGGTTTTAGATCTTTAGCGTAGATGGGTAGAAATCTACCCGCTAGGGATGGACCTGGCAGGGAAGCTGCTCGGTGGCCTCGTGAGAAGGGTTTTGATCCTTAGTGTAGATGGGTAGGAATCTACCCGCTAGGGATGGACCGGACAGGGAAGATGCTCGGTGGCCTCGTGAGAAGGGCTTTAGAGACTCACCTGCGTGTTCGTGGAGGAGTTGTTCGATCTTCCCTGACCCGTAAAATCAGGAAGAGTGACCGTCATGGATGACACATGGCGGAATTATATCGGAAAGGCTCGATATTCTGAAGATTTGCGTCGTTCAACCTTCTGTTGACCGCTTGGGAGCTCGTGAAGACCGGAATGGTCACCACGTGTCTGTTCTGTATCGGGAAATTGAAAATATCCCGCGATTCGCATCGTTGTGCGCGTAAATTATGGCCTTTGGAGATTTTAGTTGAGACTATAAATAGCGAAGGCATGTTGGTTTCTCTCTAGCCTTATGTTTCTCGAAATGGCTGGGCGTCCGTGTGTACTCATCAGGGAGATCATTTCTCGTGACGACGTGTATCTTTACAACCTCGACCGCTCCGCGCAGACATATGAGGCGGTGATAGACCGCGTGGAGGGGCACTTTGGACGCTTTCTTCCCCGGCGATCTCCACTCCTCCAACTGCTCATTTACACGATCTAGAGGATGTCCCTGGGGCTACACAATGCCCTGTCTCCGCAGCTGAGGGACGAAGCGATCGAAAAGTTGCACCCGCTCTACCACCTCTGCTTGATCTCGAAGAGAAGGCAAGACCGATCGGTGGACCTTCTTCTGGAGTGTTTCCAGAAGAGGCTGATCGTTGATTTTGGTCCAGCGGATGGCGCTCCCGTGGCAACCGAGGAAGCTAGGGCTCGGCTGACGGAGATTTTCTTGGAGTACCATCAACAATGCTTTCTTAATCTCCGGCCCCCCTGTTGTAAATATATTTTTTTTGTAAGGCTGAGGAGCCTATAATACCTCTTTGGCGAATAAAAGTTTTTCTTATCGAGGCATTTTGTTTCCTTCTGTCCCTTTTACATTGTTTACCTGCTTTTTCAAGGCGAGCTTAGGGGTCACAAAAATTCATTTATAAAATTTGAGTTTCTCAGCGTAGTAAGGCCGAAGAAACTTTCGTCCCCCGGCGTCTTGCAAGAGATATGCTCCACCGAGCAATGTTTCTGCTACAAGGAATGGGTCGTCCCATTTTGGAGAGAATTTGTGCAGCCTTGTTTGGTCTACGAACTCGTTCCTTCGTAGGACTAGATCTCCTGCCTTGAAAGCGCGATGCTTGACTCGGACGTTGTAGTAGCGAGCAGTTTGTTGTTGATAGGCGTCCGCTCTGATTTATGCTCGGTCCCTTTTCTCTAGTAAGATATCCAAGTTGGTCCGAAGCGCCGAGGTGTTAGCTTCATCATCGAAGTGCTCAACTCTGTAGCTGGGCAATCCGATCTTCGTGAGGACCATGGCATCGGTGCTGTATCAAAGGCTGAAGGGGGTTTCTCCCGTGGGTGTTTTTCTTGACGTCCGTAGTGCCCACAGGACCCGAAGTAGTTTCTCGACCCAGCCATCTTGTCTTCCTTCTAAACGGGCTCGGAGACCACGGATGACGCCCCGGTTCGCAACCTCTTCTTGCTCGTTGCATTGAGGATGGGCAACCGCGACAAACTTCATTAATATGTGGTACTCGCTGCAAAACTCTCTGACTTTGTCATTTTCAAAGTTGGTCCCGTGGTCGGTGATGATGCATCTCGGGATCCCGAATCGGGTGATTATGTTGTTCTGCAGGAACTTTATAGTAGAGGCGGCGTCTATCCACTTTATAAAGTAGTCTACCGCGACGAGGATGTACTTGTGTCTGCCCATGCTGGTGGGGACGGCCTCTATCCACTTTATAAAGTAGTCTACCGCGACGAGGATGTACTTGTGTCTGCCCATGCTGGTGGGGAGTTGGCCCACCATGTACATCCCCCATTGTGCAAACGGCCAAGGGGAACTGATGGTTGTTAGCTCGGTGCCACGTCCCGCTTCCCAATAGACGGAATCAGGTACGTGACGAGGCCGCGACGTATTTATTTCGAGAAGGTCATTTCCCGAAATAAATACGCTAAGCGTAATATAAGTAATATAAAAAGACAAGATAATAAGCATGAAAGTAAAACTTCAACAACTTTATTTATATTCAACTTGATTCATTTACAATACATGATTTTTAACTGAAAGAAAATACAAAGATTGAAACGTCTAAACAGGTGGCGTACATGAACAGAGAAAAGGTAACTGGTCTAGGCCTATGACTCGGTCTGTTGGTGCTCCTCCTCTGGGATGTCTACTCTTCCAGTCTCCTCAGTATCTGACGAACATTCCAAGAAAATAGAGAAAGGTGGAATTTCCGTCAGCAAACTTTCGCTCGGTAAGTTCCAAAGAAAAGGGGAGTAAAAAAATGTAATGATAGGGAAAATTATAATATGAATTATTGAGCATGTCATATCATCTTGTCAAGTTTATTTAGCATGTGGTTTTATTGTAATACAAATGAACAAGTATAGTAATGTGTGACGAGTAGATAAACTTAATATCATGAGCATGGTAGTATAAAAGTAACATAGCCATATAATGTAAGTGTAGTGAACATGCAGTGAAGACAAGTGTCTTAACAGGTCTCTACTTGGGTATACTAATCTAACGTAAGTTCAAGGGTGAATGTTAACCAATCTCAAGAGTGTTCTCGAACCCAACAGGCTATAATTCAGGGGTAGGGAACCACGGGCCCGAATCAAATGTTAGTAACGGGGCTTCAACCTAGTGTTGAAGTATTCCAAACTCAACAGGCTATAATTCAGGAGCAAGGAAACATAGGCCCTCATAATAGCTTGCTTGTGTTAGTAGACATGGATTCATGATCTAGGGGGACTCTTGAGATTTTGTTGGATTCATGCATGAACTACCCCAACACCCCGTGTATTTATTGTATTGATAGTAATGATTGTACTGATGGTATTGTATTGTATTGTATTGTCTTGTAAATTGAATTGTATAGATGGATGACTTGCCGAACCATGATATCAGTAAATGGAAGTAACTGGAGAATCATATAGATGGATGTATATCCATGGTTCGGTTCGGTCAATACAGATTGAATAGATTGAACAGATTGATTATATGGATTCATATTGAATTGTAGTTTGTACTTGAATCATATTTAAGTCAGATTAATTATAATGAGACTCAGTCTGAGTCAGACAATTAGAAAATAAATTGAAGTCCTCAATTAGGTTTTGGTGTTATCGGTAACCGCTGCACATGGACTGCAGGATTTGTGTCTTTTTCAAAGACGATTACCGTGTTGATAACACCGTTTGTTAAGTTGTTTACCTTAAATAGGCAAGCACCCATATCTCCGACTCCCTGAGACTCAAGAGACTGGTCCCGTTTAAACCTATGTTTACTAGGGTCCTTATTGTAATTTAGTATAACTTGAGGGGGTTTTATGTAAAAATATTTTTTGTATGATTTTCAAAATACACCTCAAGTATTTTATTATCATCTTTAAATTTTTCATTGATGTATATTTTATCATCGTGACATTTCTAGTGAATAAAGCCTATTTTTCATAATATATGGTATTTAATTGTAAAGTATTGAACTTGTATATAATTGCATGGTATTTTCATGTAAAGTGATTCTTTTTTATTTAGAAAAGTTGGAATATTTATACTATATCAAAAATAGATATTTTGATGATACATATATATATTTATAAAATAATTTAATTTATTATTTTTTCTAGAAATCACATTTTCTTAAGATATTTGTATTTTAAAATCTTTCGAGACCATATGCTCCTTGCGAAGGTTTGCATCCCGCACTACTAAACCCGAGGATGTGCGATAATCTGCACCATCCTGAACGGGTTTCCCAAAATGGGTTGTAACGGCACATTGCAAAGATTTGTTAAAAAATACATATTTTGTAGAAAAGGGTTTTAATAAATTTGAGGTAGTTTTGTATAAAATCGTATTTTCCCAAATTTATGTTCCCAAAGATCATCGTGCTATATTATATATGAGTGTTATAAGGAGGCAGGTCATTACCTCGTAAACTATCTAAATGTATAACAAGGGGTTGTTCTCCACCGAAAACAAAGACGTGACCGCGTAGGTTTGTCTTGCCTGAATTTCAAGGGCAGATGCTATTTGGTGTTATCCGTCCACCTCTCCGAAGATGCTAAGTTGATTTATGGCACCATGTATCGAAGGTTTAAACGGATGAGGCCGATGTAGCAGACTTCGTCAGATTCCCCCTCTTTGGAGGGGTTTTTGATTGTGGAGACGCTCTTCCCTACAGGCGCAAGCCCTTGCAGTTAATTACGCTACCGCATTGCGGTAACCACTTTCTCCTTCTCCAGATGGTCACTTCGTGTCATGTGTGTTTGTTTTGTTTTTGATTGCCCGTGGATTGTATACGGAGACTAATTTATGTTGTCACCCGTAGGGCGTGGATTAGTCCAAATCGGTATTTTCTTAGATTTGGGTTTGGGATTGGTTTAAGGATACGTTAGTATCATTTGAGACTAAGATCAACTTAAACGTATGTTAAGGATACGTTAGTCTAATTTCAGACTAAGATCAACTTAACAGGATCGTTTAGATCCAACAAAAGAGCATTTGGGCTCTATTGTTTAGTTTAGGGACATTGCGGTCCATTGTTAGATTAAGGACATTACGGTCCAGTGTTAGTTTAAGAACATCTCGGACCATAGGTTTAAGGACCCAACAGTCCAAGGTTAAGGACATCATAGTCCATGGGTTTAAGGACCCCACAGTCCGTAAAATTTAAGGACATCATAGTCCAGTTTAAAGACGTCTATTGGGGTAAAAATTTACACCCCGGTTGACCAAGTCAAAATCAAAGTCAACCCTAAGCCAAGTGGGTCCAAGCCCCGGGTCAAGTGGGCCAATGCACAGGTCGAGCCCAAACATGAAGCGGCCGGCCTCCCCCATGCCAAAATAAAAGTTTTGTAATAAATAATTTTTTTGTGTTTCTTTTATTTTATTTTATGAATAAATGTAAGAAAAATGGGTATAAAGCCAAATTTTTGTAAAGCCCATGGCTTATGTGCAAAAAGAAATGGCACATGAGCCATGGGATGGGCAAAATACCATTTTGTAAAGCCCAAGGGGCTATATGTAAAGTGTATAGCTTATAAAGGCAAAGATAATAAAAATATCTCAACAACTTTTTTTCTCTCTCCTAAAAAAGTATCAAGATCTGTGATCTTCTCCTTTCTCAAGGTTCTAAAACCTTCTTCTTTCTTTTGAATTAAATCAAGAGTTTTACTCTTCCTTTTCCAAAACTAAATAGTTTTTCACCACAAAACCCACAAAAGGGAACTCAGATCTTCCATCAGATCTCAGAAAGAAGAGATTTTTAAAATCTCATACTTCTTGATCTTCAAGATCTGGCCAATAAAGGAAGAAGAAAGAGACCCATCTCCAGAAACCCTACTTTGGGGAAGATCCAGGACTCAAGGGAGAAGCCCCTTCATCTGCCCTAAAAATACCTCAGGAGTTTAACTCCTCAAAATATATACACAAAATAATAAGTATTTCTTTTTGGGAGTACAACTCCCGGTGCGGGGACCAACTATCTTTTTTGCGCCCAAGCGTCCTTGCGCCCAAAGCGCTCTTTTTTTCTCTCTCCTTAAAAAGCATCAAGATTTGTGATCTTCTCCTTCCTCAAGATTCTAAAACCTTCTTCTTTCTTTTAAATTAAATCAAGAGTTTTACTCTTCCTTTTCCAAAACTAAATAGTTTTTCACCACAAAATCCACAAAGGGGAACTCAGATCTTCCATCAGATCTCAGAAATGAGAGATTTTTAAAATCTCATACTTCTTGATCTTCAAGATCCGGCCAACAAAGGAAGAAGAAGGAGACCCATCTCCAGAAACCCCACTTTGGGGAAGATCCAGGACTCAAGGGAGAACCCCCTTCATCTTCTCCAAAAATACCTCAGGAGTTTAACTCCTCAAAATATATACACAAAATAATAAGTATTTCTTTTTGGGAGTACAACTCTCAGTGCGGGGACCAACTCCCTTTTTACGCCCAAGCGCCCAAAGCGCTAGCGCCCTTGTGCTCAAAGCGCTAGCGCCCGAGCGCCCACGTGCCTGGCATGTGAGGCGCTAGCGCCCGAGCGCTCAAAGCGCAAGCGCCCAAAGCTCTAGCGCCCTTGCGCTCAAAAGCGCTAGCGCATAAAGCGCTAGCGCCCGAGTGCCCACGTACCTGGCACGTAAGGCGCTAGCGCCCTTGCGCTCAAAGCGCTAGCGCCCAAAGCGCTAGCGCCCGAGCGTCCACGTGCCTGGCACGTGAGGCGCTAGCGCCCAAAGCACTAGCGCCCTAGCACCCAAAGTGCTGGCGCTTTTTCCCACGCATCCTTTGGATGCCCTTTCCCTTTATACACACACACACACATACTTCACCACACTGTTCCCGTTAGAAAAAATCTCTAACGGGACGCTGCCCCACAACCCGCAAGGGGGCTGCTAGCCCCCTTGACCCCCAGCCCGCTATCCGGGTAGCGGGACCCCCATAAAAAACTCTGCGGGGCCCCCGATATACCAAAACCCCTTCAAAACACAACACTTCACATTGAGTTCGCATGACCTGTTTGACCCGTCAATCGGAGGTTCTCTCGCTCCAAAGGCGAGGGGTAATTAACGGCAGCTTAGTCCGCGACTGCCGGAGATTTGGATCCTTACGATCAATAAACTCCTGCCTACCCTAGGAAGGGGGTATCTGTACTGTGCCTGACAAGCACACGCGTATTCCCATCTCAATGGGGTGACGAAAAACACCCTACAGATTCTGGCACGCCCGGTGGGACCTTTCTTTCCTCCCATATCTCGGGTCAAGTGTTCATGCAAACTCATTTAACATGTATGCCGATGTTTGTACCGAAATAATGTTTTTTTCATACACCAATCAACTTTCAACGACAATGTCTTCTAAGATGGATCCAGCTGCTGACGCGACCCCGATTCCGTACATGGTCAAGATCAATACTCGTGTGGTTCTCCCTGCAAGCCTCAGTTGACAGTGGGAGGAACTGCCCCGCCAGTTTGGTTCCATCATCATCTACCCTGCCGGAAGCGCTCATCTGGCAGAAATCCCAGCAAAACAAGTGGCCAAGCCGGTCTCAAGGGGCAAAAGGCCGAATGTTGTGATCGCTAAAGCACCACAACCGAAACTTAAGACGGTGCCTGAACGACTCTCTGGTGCTCCAGCTGGGGGCAAGACTTCCAGTACAAAAGGCAACATCAAACGTTGCGGACGAGCTCAGGCGATGACTCCAAAAAATGCACGATCGGGCATCTTCTCTGGCCTCTCTATCACTCGGTCTACGGCGTCTTCCCGAAGAACCGAACTCTGCTAAGTGATTAAAACAGAAAAGTTAAGGCAGAAGCGGCTCAGGTATCGAGCCAACAAGAGGGCCAGAGCTTCGACCAAGTGGAACCTTGTAAGGTTCCAAGAGCAGGGTTACTCTGAGACGATGGCTGAGTCGGCCATAAAAATCAGCAATTCCTTTGAACCTCTGAAGTGGGTTCAGAAAAATGCTATGACTGCCAGAATCAAGAAGACAGCGTCCGAACATCGCTGCGAAGAGACGTGTCCCGGCCCCAACAGAAAAAGTATGACACTGTCTCTTTAAGAGTCTATCAGGCACTCTGTGCCGCGCGAAAACAGCGGGGCAAAACCAAAAAAGAAGCATCAGCACCATTCAAGAATCCAGCCAGGCCAGCCGCCTTCAATCGACTGCCCGTTACCGAAACAGGGGGGTCAAGACAGCGATCCGTGAAATCAATCGCCGATAACAAAAAGACAGTTGGATATATTATCCATACGGTCTATATGGCGGGCGGGCGCCCCAGCGACAACCTTCGCAGCAAAAGTAAGGATGGTGCCACCACATCCTAAGCCCAATCTGGCTTGAATGTGGTTGTCGCTGCCTAAGAACAGCCGCCTCCGCTGGATGATGAAAACCCTCTCGATGAGGATAATAGGCAGAAAGACCCCTCAGTCCATGCAAAGTCAAGCTCAGACAGCGAGGAAGAGACGACTTTCCGCCCTAGGACCGCGGAGCAAGAGCTGCTTCAAGAGCTTCGAAAACAGCTCAGGAGCAAAGATAAAGAGATGGCCAAGCTCTATTCGAAAATTGATGACCTAACAAACGTTGTGATGCAGCTTACGGCTCAAATTGCTCGAGCGCCTCCCAATCAAGCACAAGTCGCTATTCATGAGCCAGATGATGACAATCCGAAGTGGCCAATGCCTATCCCTTTGGGTCCAAGATTGGTCGAGCCACATGAAAGTCGGCCACATTCCGCTTCTGGGGACGCCTTGGCCCCAGATAACACTATCCCGCTAACACGAGACCGGATAATGGATTTGGTCACCAGCAAGGTTAAAACATTAATGGCCAAAGCTGAAGCTCAGAAAGAAATTTGCAGTAGTGGGCGGCCATATCCAGCACAGTACGATCTGATCGGGTTCCCGAGCGGCTACGTCATTCCTAAGTTCGGAAGATTTGACGGGACGGGAAATGCAAATCAGCACGTCGCCCACTTTAAAGCATCATGCGGAAATACAGGAGGCAATGATGCGCTCTTTCTTCGTCAGTTTGTCAACATCCTGACCGGTGTCGCTTTCGACTGGTACGCGAGTATACCAGACGGGTCCGTTATTACCTTTGCCCAAATGGAGTCTCTGTTTCGGCAAAGTTTCATGAGTGTCAGTGATAAAATCTCCATTGCTGACCTTGTGAGGACTAAGCTGGGGAAGAATGGAAGCAAACCGACTTTATCGCCTGATGGTGTAATCTCACAGTCAAGTGTGAACCGCCGCTGGAGCAGGACCAGTCCGTTAGCCTTCTTATTGGGAACCTCGGTAATTGGATGTTCCCATTCTTATATACAACAGGCCTCAAGACGTTTCAAGAGCTGACCAAGAAAGTCCAAATGCTGGAACGTTCGAAGCAAGAGTCTACCCCGGACTCTCAGAGAGACAAGACTTGGAAAAGCAAGCGGGACGACAACCGTAGAAGCGGGAGTTCCAGCAGTACCAACGTCTTCAATGCATCCGACAATGAAGACAAGCGAAGGGCAGGCGATTCCAAAACCAACCGGTCTCAAAAGCCATTGCTGGGAGGAGATGGGCCTTCCTTAAAGGAGAAAAAGAACAAGGTTTACTCTTTCAGAAGGGACAAGGTCCGCAAGATATTTAAAGATGCCTTGACCAACGGTCTACAATTGCCGGAGTCGAAAAGGCCTCAAGAGGCAAAAATGACCGACAATCCCCTGTATTGCCCGTACCACCGAGTAGTGAGCCATGCGATCGAGGATTGCTATATCTTCAAAGACTGGGTCGAGAAGCAGTACAAGGCTGGAGAGATCGAGCTGTCCAAAAGTGTGTTGGTAAACAATCAAGTTGCAACCACCAACTTTATACAGACAGAAGCTAAAGCCTTCTGGGAGCAGACAGCTAAACCCGCTACTCTGAGAAATGAAACTGACTCACCACAGCCTCCTTGGAGTAAGCACATATCTAATAAGACGAAGAAGATGCTAAAACTACTTCGGAAAGAGCCCAGAACGGAATGGGAAGGGCAGAAGAAGCCTACCGTACCGGCTGCCAATTCGGCTCCATCAGGCTCAAAATCCAAAAAGCTTAAGAAGAAGAAAAGTGCAGCTCGGCGCGAAAAGGAGTCTGCAGGGAGATCGACCATTCAAAAATATATCGATTCCCTCGAAGACTATGAACAGAAGGAAAGAACTCTCATTCAATTGAAGGAGTTCCTCCCTGTACAAGCGGCTGAAATTCTGGAAGAGTTAGAAGAAGACTCCAATGAAGAGATCCCAGTAGTGACCTGCTACGCCATCCGTATTGGCAGCGACTCTGAGGAGGAGCTCTGTTTTCCCGAAGAGGACGAGGAGCTCGCCACAAAGGCCAACTAAATCCAGCTTAGAAGCGGCAGGGCTCTACCGCCAAATCAGGGAAACGCCCCAAAAGAAAAGGAAAAATAGGTGGCTAATGAGGAAGATGGCAGAGAGCCGGCTAATGAAAACTCAAGTCCTTCCTCGGTAGACTACAGTGTCTTGGCTCATCTCCGAAAGCTCCCATCTCTCCTGAGCATCTACGATGCCTTGGTCCTATCTAAAGAGCTTAGAGATGTTCTCATTCATGCTCTACAAAACCCCGAGCGGTATCAGGCTCGCTTTGCAGAAATCAATATGAAAGAAGCCCAGTACATTTTGCATGCCGCCGCAGTCATGTTTAAGGACGAAGACTTGCTACTGGAAATGGCTGAGCATAATCGGCCGATTTACGTGACCGGGTACAGCGATGGAGATCGGATTAATCGCATATTGATTGATCCAGGGTCCTCAGTGAACATCATGAACTTGCGAACTCTGAAGAGTTTGTCAATGGACGTCCAACACCTGTCAAGGGAAAGGATTGTCATTCAAGGCTTCAATCAAAACTTCCAGCAAGTTCTGGGGTCTATAGCTTTGCCAATCAAATTCGGGGATCTGAAGACTGAAGCTAAGATATATGTGATCGACGCTGACACGTCTTATAAAATTCTCTTAGGACAGCTGTGGCTCCACGATTACGGCATCGTTCCGTCAACTCTCTATTAATGCATGAAGTATACTAAAAATAGCGAAGAAAGACGCATTGACGGAGACATCTAGTCGTTCGGAGTGCATAAAGTCCGATATGAAGATTCTCGGTACTTCATGAACCACCAAAATGCTACGCCACAACTGACTGAGGATAGAACGACCCCAAGACTCAAAAGCAAATCTGAGCCGGTTGTCACTTTCAAAAGCAAAAATGCCCAAGTGCGCCCGTGTTTCGGTAGCGACACTGATGAGTCTGACGCTGGAAGTCCATCCTTCCATAAAACTCGCCCTCATTTCGGTAGCGATATGGACGAATCTGTTACTGAATCCCCATCTAGCAGCAAAGTCCGCCCTCATCTTGGCAGTGACACTGAAGAGTCGGAGGAAGAGGACCTGCCGTGCAACAGCTGTGCAGATTGGACCCATATGTAACAAACAAAACTATGAGAGACCTTCGAAATTGCAGAAGGGCCCCTAGCTGTCACAAGGGTGCCGGAGCAGATGTGCAAAGAGCTCGATGCATTGTCAGTCTCCACCGTGGACCAGCTGAAAACTTTCTGCATTCCCGGAAGGAAAAGTGGACAGAAGGGCATCCTGTTTATTAGGTCAAATCCTGTTGTGCACCCAAACGATTTGTTTGTCGCGTGCTTTCCCTATGAGAGAGGCATAAGAGCCGTCCTCAATCCCAGATACTATGCACCCGAGATGCGGGAATATTTCAAAAAGTGCGGATGCCGGTTATATCAAACGGAGTCCGAAGCAAAGTTTTATGAAGGGTTATGGCATCCGCCCCGGGTCCGAGCACTTATCGATGGACGAATTCTAGACAAACAGGGCATAGGCTTCATTCAACTTGATTCCAAAACTTGCTACATGATCCATATTGGTGAAGCAAATGATGATGAAGAAATAGCCGAGCCAGAAGAAGCTCCTCAAGAGCTCGAAGATGGTGGACAAGCAACCTTCGACGAGCTAGACGGGATTGACTTAGGAACGCCCGATAATCCAAGGCCGGCCTACATCAGCTCACTCTTGTCAGAGGAAATGAAAGCGTAGATAATCGCCCTGCTGCACGAGTTCGTCAACTGCTTCACGTGGACGTATAAAGAAATGCCTGGACTTTCCCCTGAAGTGGCCGTGTATAAACTGGCTATATCTCCTGATGCTAAGCCAGTCAAACAAGCTCCTCGAAAAATGAGAAGGGAAATAGAAGAAAAGGTCATTGAGGAAACCAAGAAGCTCATCGATGCTGGCTTCATCAGGGAAGAGAAATATGCGGACTGGATCGCATGCATATTCCCAGTGAAGAAGAAAAATGGGCAGATCCGAGTTTGTGTCGATTTCAGGGACCTTAACAAGGCTTGTCCTAAAGACGACTTCCCGCTACCGGTCGTGGAAATGATGGTCGATGACATCTCAAATTACGAGTTGTTCACCTTTATGGATGGCTCGTCTGGGTATAATCAGATCAAGATGTCGCCTGAGGATGAGAAGCATACATCATTTCGAACCCCGATCGGAATATACTGCAACAAAGTGATACCGTTCGGACTGAAGAACGCGGGTGCTACATATCAAAGGGCAATGACCAATATCTTTGATGACCTAATTCATAAGGTCGTCGAATGTTATGTTGATGATCTGGTCGTCAAGACTAAAGTCAAGGCCGATCACATCCAAGATCTTAGGACCGTTCTCACCAGACTGAGGGAGTACGATATGAAAATGAATCCTCTGAAGTGCGCTTTTGGCGTGTCATCGGGAAAATTCCTGGGCTTCATAGTCCGACATCAAGGGATTGAAGTTGACCCATCCAAGATAAAGGCCATCATGGAGATGCCCCCTCCGAAGAGTCTGACGCAGCTAAGATCTTTTCAAGGCAAGCTTGCTTATATACGGAGGTTTATCTCAAATTTATCGGGGAGATGTAGGCCCTTATCAAAGCTCATGAAGAAAGGAGATCCTTTTGTCTGGGATGCCGAATGTCAAGAAGCGTTCGAAAGCATCAAACAGTACTGCCACGCTAAATGAGTCACTCGGTGCGCTCCTTGCCCAGAACAACAAGGAGGGAAAAGAAAATGCCCTCTACTACCTCAGTCAAACTCTAGTCGGGGCGGAACACAACTATTCCCCAATCGAAAAGCAATGCCTGGCTCTGATATTTGCTGTGAAGAAGCTGAGACACTATTTGCTCGCTTATCGGGTTATGCTGATCTCCAAGGTCAACCCGCTCAAACACTTGATGACCAAAGCAAGCCTAGCCGGCAGAATGGCAAGATGGGTTGTCATGCTACTTGAGTTTGATATAGTTTATACTCCTCAGAAAGCAGTAAAAGGACAAGCTCTTACGGATTTTCTCGCTGCTCATCCTATACCAGAGGGGTCACCGCTCAATTGCGAGTTACCCGATGAACAAGTGTTGCACCTCGAGAATGACAAGCCATGTTGGGAGCTCTACTTCGATGGGACCTCATCGATAAGGACCTCCAGTAAATCAAGCATCCCAGAGATAAAAGTAAGGATAGGATTGGTGTTCGTCACGCCATTAATGGGAACCCTATGGCATTCTTTTGCTCTCACCGAGCCTCGCACAAACAACGAGGCTGAGTATGAAGCTCTGATAGCTGGTCTGGAGCTCGCCATAGAAATGAAAACCCTTCGGCTACGGGTTTACGGTGACTCCCAGCTCGTCATCACCCAAGTAAGCGGCGACTATAAGATATACAAACCCGAGTTAGCTCAGTACAGAGGACGAGTGGTGGAACTCATGAAACGGTTCACTCACATTGAACTAATGAGAGTCCCTAGAGCGTTGAATAGAAAGGCTGACATACTCACTCGCCTAGCCAAGGAGCTGGCTGATCCTAACATGACGAAATTCTGATCACAGTCAGGAGTCAGCAAATTCTACCCCCAGTCTCTCTACGAGAAGAGGAAAGCGTGGAACAGAAGAGCAGTCCTGCCGAAGAAGCTTCGATCATCCAAGACGAGCCCGATTGGAGAGAACTCTTCATAGAGTACCTCCGATACGACAAGCTGCCCGAAGGAAAATCTGCAAGAATTCAACTAAAGAAGAGAGCTCTCCGATACGTGTTTGTAAATAACATGCTATACCGCAGGTCATATGACCAACTCTGGCTCAGATGTCTGTCATCGGCCGAAGCCCAGAAAGTCATGAAAGAAGTTCACTCGGGCGTTTGCGGTGCTCACCAATCTGGCCCCAAGATGCGACTTCAAATTAAACGGCTTGGGTATTACTGGCCCATCATGATACGGGATTGCGGAGAGCATGCAAAGAAATGTCATATCTGCCAAATTCACGGCGATTTCATTCACAAGCATTCCAATCCGTTGCATCCTACGGTGGCATCGTGGCCCTTCGAAGTCTGGGGGACCGACATAGTTGGCCCAATTGATCCTCCGTCATCCAGAGGCCACCGGTTCATATTGGCCGCAACTGACTATTTCTCCAGATGGGCTGAAACTGTCCCGCTAAAAGAAGTCAAGACAGAAAATATTCTTACGTTCTTCCAGCATAATATTTTATACCACTTCGGTACACCAAGAAGAATCATTTCTGACAACGGGCCTTCTTTCAAGAGCTTCAAAATCTCAAGATTCTCTACTCAACACAAGATAGACTGGAGATATTCCTCCATCTATAATCCAAGAGCTAATGGGCTAGCTGAAGCCTTCAATAAGACTCTATGCAAGCTCCTGAGGAAAAATGCTTCAGCCAACAAGAGAGACTGGAATCTCAAGCTTCACGAGGCGTTGTGGGAATATCGTACCACGCACCGTACTCCAACCCAGTCCACTCCATACTCATTGCTCTTCGGAGTGGAGGCGGTCCTCCCCCTTGAAGTCGAAGTTCCAAACTTAAGAATGGTCGTTCAGCACAAGTTGACGGAGGAGGAAAATGTGCTCCTTCGGCTTGAAGAGCTCGGCGCCCTAGAAGAAAAGAGGCTCGCGGTGCAGCAAAATCTGGAGCTATACCGAGCCCAAATGTCACGAGCCTATGACAAGATAACCCGTCCCCGTGCTTTCAAGAAAGGTGAATTGGTGTTGGTCCTCAAAAGACCGATCATCCCCAATCGACATGCCAAGGGAAAATTCGAGCCAAACTGGGAAGGACCATATGTCACCGAGAAGGTGTTTAACGGAGGATCCTACCAACTGATAAATGCCGAGGGAGAAAGGCCCATGCCACCCATCAATGGCCGATATCTCAAGAAATACTGCGCGTGAATGCTCCAAGTCGCAGGCGAATTGAGCACACCAGCCCTACGGTCTAGATCATACATCCTGTAAAGCCGTTTACAATCCACGGGCGTAAACAATCCCTATCTCTCCCTGTTAGTTATATGTATGCCCTAGAGGCCATTACTGTACATACGATATATATTGTAGTGGATGCTTGGACATATATAGGGAGGACTTTCTTGCTCGACATGATAGTATACTATCTGGTTACACTTTATCTTAACATGTACTCTGATTGTCTCTATGTTACATGTTGATAAAGCCCTTAGGATGAGTACTTGACTACCAGGACTATGATGCGGATCATACTAGTGAGGACAGTGTAGTCGCCAAGTACATCCTTCAAATGTTCCTAGTCGTGGGAGTACCGAGACAGGGCATCAATACTCCAGACTAGACTAGCGTATGCGCTTCTTGACCCATATGATGGGCGATGGATGATATCATATCCATTGGTATTTAATATCAGAGAAGGTATACGGGTGCTCAGTGGAGACTGGGTACACTGGACGGACTCGCCGAGAATTCCTAGATGGTATTATACCTCACGTCAAATGGCAGTTCTTTGGTGACACTGGTACAGATTAGTCTGTAGACCCGAGATCGTCATAGAGTCTTGTGTGATTCCCACCGTGCTTTGATTTCTATCATACCACGTCCAAGAGGGCATGCAAAAAGGTGACTTTTGGGTACAGTCCCGAATCGCATAGAGGCAATGAGCGATAGGAGGGGATTCGTCTCTCCCGGTATAGGGAGTTGATGTTGTGCTGTGTTCGATTGGCTATAACTGGAAATCCCTGACCAGGGTTGCTGAGATTTACTGGTAAGTGTTATCAGTAGTTTCTCGAACTGTTATAGACCTCATATCGACATGACTTATCAAGCTACTGGGGTCTGACGTTTTACCACCCCTAGGCGAGATATGCGACATATCAGACGAAGAGACCAGATTGTATGGGAGTATTACTGACTGGATTCACAGGAGAATGTACAGACTTTCTTGTTGATCTTCTGAGCGCTCAATACCTGGGTGGCTGTTACGTTTAGCGACCGCTTGCAGCTTGTGGGTGTTTGATATGATCATCACCTGCTACCGGCGTATTGACGATTCTTTAGAGTCCTACACAGAGGTTTCTTGACTCAGGCAAAACGGAGTAGGGGCACATATGTGATATGTGCAGGACCGAGGATAATGCGATATGAGATACCGTATTATATTCTCGCGTTATTTTGATATGAGCCGGATCATCGGATCAAGTGTTGATTCGATGAATCGGTACATGATATATTAGTCGATTATATTCGATATAGCTGGATTGTCGGATCAAGTGTTGATTCGATAATTTAATGTATAATAATATATATGATATATTGAATTACATTATCTAATATTGGCTCGCTTTATTGATTCATTTTCTCACCGGGTAATACATTGATACATATATATATGCGATATATGTTAATTGTATTATTTTCTTTTGTTACAAATATATATTATATGTGTGATATATAATATTGTAACATGATATGATTACTAATGCAACATGTTTAGTGGAGATTAAACAAGGTTAAGGTTTGAATTGGGTTAGTTCTTTCATGAACCTTCTAGAAGGTTTTTCTTTTGTTTTGTGCTAAGATATTTGTTTTGATATTTTGCAAGATATTTGTTTAACCCAACCAAACCTTTAACCTTAGTTAAATCTCTACAAAGGTTACTTGAACCATGGTTGCATTTCTAACCTCATCATTACTTTCATTATTCATCACAAAAGGATTATTCATAGTTCATCTTCTTCTTCCTTCTTGCAAAGCTTTCTAGCCTTGATTCTTGTGATGAAAATGGGTGAGATTATAAAAATAAAATAGAGCTAAATTCCTACTTCATCATCCTAATCTATCCTAGCCATTTAGATTAGGGTGTTCACTTCATTTAGTGAGTGAGAGCTTGTGTTAATGAAACTTCAAAGTAGATCATCTTAGTTATCGAAGATCGGAAGCAAGCTTGCATCTTTCTCTTCATGGAGCCTCTCGAGAGTCCGGAACTTGATGATCGCAGCGAAGGGACCACAACATGGAGCTTATGAAGTGAAGGACCGGACTACAAAGGTTGTAATCCCAAACTCTTAGATGTTAAAGTGTTTAACATGGTTTGTTTCGCCTAATCTCTAGTCTAAGATCTTGGTTAGGGTTGTTTGGCACGGCTAAATTTTAAATCGGGCATGGTTGATGTCTTATAGACCCTTGTGCGTGTGCCTAGTAACCCTACAGTGGTATCAGAGCCAAGCTAGAGCTTTAGGCGAAGTTTAAAGTCCGATCGAACCCCGAAACCCCGACACGGACCCTTCTCTGGAAATTTTATTAAAATGTTGATTTTTCATATTAAAAATACTCAAAAAAATAAGCAGGGAAATCTAAGGATAACTGTAGAATACGACCACCTAATTCCACTGTAGCGCCGCGGAACCGCGGCAATACCCTGCTTTTAGCGGCGGTTCCACGGCCGTATGTGGAGATCAGGGACTCATTTTTCTACAGTAACGTCCGTAGGTGTTTCCTGATTCTTCTGGGAATTTTTAATTCTACTCAAGTGTTGAGTTTTCTGGGTTGTATTGGGGACTCGTTGATTCGATCGGATAATTTAACTTCGTTTAAGTTTTTCCGGATATTTTAGAAACTGTTAAAAAGTTCGAACAGATATCAATAACTCACTTTTTCTCCTGCCGGAAAATTTCCAAGTGTTGGATTTTTCCGTAGTTTAAGAACGTTCTAAGTCGTGCAAGTAATGCGGTGGACCCTCTAGAAGACAACAAACCTTAACTCGATTATATGACCATCTGAACCGCCTCTAAACCTTAGGGTTTGGGGCTGTACGGCGTGCCATATGTGAGGCGTTGGCTTGACCCTTCTACGGCTGGACCATTGGTACTGTGGCATGTGATGGATGTTTTTAAACTAATTTCAAGTGTTGAGATCTATTTGAGAAAACTTGGGTGTTTGATTATTCGATCGGAAAGTTTAACATTGTCTATTTATCTAGAATGTGATACAATATTTGGAATCCACAAGTAGTTATGAGATAACTAATTTGAATGTTATAAATCTAGCACTTTTGTCTCAGATGATCGGTTGCCACGGGATTTTGATGCGATCAAAAGTCCGTTGCAATCACGTAGCGTACGCGGATATTCGCCGGGTAAACTTAATAGATAGTCACGCCCCATAGCCCCGACCAAGTGACTGTAGGAGAACCCCGTCGCCAAAAGCATCCGTTTGGTTGCTCGCGGCAGCGGTGTTCCGCCTTAGTGCACTTCGTCGACGGTATCTGGGGGTGCGGCCGTCTACTAAAGTTTGCGACGAGCATTCGATCAGGATGTCAGGAATCTTGTTGAATTGCCCGACTTGATATTGAAAAGAGTTTTCGATAATGAGACTAAAATGTGGGGTTTACAATTGTTAGGCATGCGATGTCTAAGGAATTCATTTGGTTAGGCATGTGATGTCTAAGGAGGTTGCGGATTCCAACTGTTGTAGTTTTACACTTTCTTTTCTGTGACCGTAAGCGTAGTATATGGTGTATCGCCGGCTTCGTTGCTATACATCAACGACAATCGGGATACGCATACTTGCTTACGTTGATGATATGAGATATTGTGTTGCTCTGATATGTTATATTGGATCGTCGTGTTTGAATAGCCGGGGTTTTATGTGAGATGAGAGTTTTTCATTTTCATTCATGTAAAATTCATTTGTATGTAATATTCTTTTATTGGGGCATTTCCGGGCTGAGGATGATGTCACCATTGTATATTATTTACTTTTCCGCGTTAGGTAGACCCAAGACAGGGAGTACAAGTAACCGGGTTCTACGGTCCAGTAGGAGACCATCTCGAGGAGTCGAGACCGGATCTCCAAACCCCAGAATTGGCAGTGTTACTTGCCGCTCTCGTAGGGGTCTAGGGATGTGGGTTTGGCTATTCATCGCGACCGTGGAATCCGTATTTTATACAGGCTCGTATTGAAAACACGGACCTCTTAGTATATCCAATATTTCATATATGTTCTTCTGCTGCAATGTTCTGTGATGAGATCATATTACTGTCTAAGACGAATGTTTATATTATATATATGAGATATATGTTATATTGCAGATTTCGTTTCAAATGTGATGCTTGTGAAGCATAATAAAATGGGACTTCATTAATGAGATTAATGAACTAAAAGAAACTTAAAGATGTTGTAGAAACTTATTTAAAAACTGGTAGCTCTAGTTCTTGCTTTGCATAGCGGTGTTCCTTGTAGAACATCCAGCACCTTATTCGATAAGGAAAGAGCTAAGATCCCTTCACCGGGAGTGACCTCTTTAGCGAAACTAGCAGATGCTACAAACTCAGTTTGTCTTTTGATTGTTTTTATAGTTTTTGCGTTGCATAGTGATATTTGTGAAATATCCTGCACCTTATTCGATAAGGAAAGAGCCGACGATCGCTTCACCGGGAGTGACCTCTTTAGCAAAACTAGAAAAGGCCTCAAAAACATTCCTATTAAAATCACTCGATTCTACAACGATATCAAGTTCATTACGCAAGGGGTTTTCTTTAAAACCTGTCGTAACCCTCCGTCATTTCAGATAAGTCCTACTTAGTATTCGTGCTACGTTTGTTGACCTCCGTCAAGGCGTAGTGTGCGATAGCTAACTGGTATTTATCTGTTTATGTATATGATGCAAATTGTTTTAGGGTAGTCGTGCGGCCTTGTTGACCTCTGTCAAGGGTCGTGCGGGTGGGTTTAATTCAATCAGGAAATAACGGGTAGAACTTGACTAGCAGCCTATGGTTTGTTGACCTCCGTCAAGGTCATAGGACGCTAGGGGTAAAATATTATCGGGAATTTCAAGTGTTGAAATTTGCAATGAGATTGCATACTTTCTATGAGATAGTTGGATCCCGATACCCGCTGCGAGTAAGAGTTACTCCTGGGAGAGTTTTACACATTACAATTAGCCGATCAAGTAGGTGTCTAGAAAGGTGTTAACGGGGTTACGTCCCTGGGAAAACGAGGTTTATTTTAATTAGGTCCGTGCGAAAGCACGGGGAACCTCCCTCAAAGTATCGGCACTGGCCTGGCTGAAAGATTGGCGAACTTGTAGAGTGTAATTAATCCCGGATAGTCTTTCCTTTTAGGGTTTGAAGGAAGATTTGACTAAAACAGTGGAAGACATCCTGATTAGATAAATTGATAACCAATCTAATCTTGTAAAAGCGCACGCTGAGTGTTTTCTTCTCTCTCTCTCCTGGTTACGACTATGTCACGCCTTAATCAAGATAATAATACGGATGTATTGAACGAATCCGCTTGTTATACTGCGCTAAGGAACGTTGGTCCCGCTCCAACTTATAATTGTTATAAGACAGAGCAGGAAATAAGGGATTACCAGAATTCCCGTGCCACCCAAACGAAGAAAGTACATGCTGATGCACCTTCTTCGGGTATGTTCATTACAGAGAACTGTTTCTCAGTATTCTTTACGTCCTGGGTATGAGATACCGGATCAGGATCCCACATATGTAATTTGTTGCATGGGCTACAGATAGGTAGAGAACTGAGAACGGGTGATAAGTTTCAAGAGTTGGAAATGATGCAAGTGTTGCAGCCAAGTCTGTTGGCAGATATCACCCTGTATTACCAGAATGCATTGATTCTGAACGAATGTTATTAAATACCGAACCTGATATACAACATCATATCAGTCTCTTTATTAGTAAAGAAAGGATATAATTTTGTATTGTTGGATAATGTTTTGAACATTTCTTATATCAAGAGTTGATCGGTTCAGGCATGTTATCTAAAAGCGTAGACGTTCTAAATCAAACCACGGTTCTTAATGTACAGAACACACACAAGAGGAAGAGTTCAGAAATGAATGAATCCTTCTTAAGGTATTGTAGACTAGGTCATATCAATGTGACCTGACTAGCTGAAGTTACATATAGATACATATTTAAATTAGTTTGAATTTACATCTTGTGAAACTTGCCGGCCATGTCACAGAGATAAGATGACCACAGCTCCGTTTATTGGAAACAGAGAAAGAGTTAATGAACTCTTGGGATTGATACATGCTGATGTATATAAGGTCCCCTGTCTGCACATGCCAAGACTGGTTCTTTATACTTTATTATATTCACTGATAGTCTCTCAAGATTCGTACATGTGTTCCTGTTGAAACACAAGTCTGAAACTTTTGAGAAATTCAATGAATATAAGTTAGAAGTAGAGAACTAAAAACGGGTATAAGTATTATGTCCTTTGATGAGATCAAGGAGGAGAATACTTGAGCACGAAAATCCTGGACTATTCTAAAGGAGAATGAGATTCTCTCTCAGCATTACTCCTCCGTATATACCATAGCACGATGGTATATCGGGGCGGAGCAATTACACCCTATGTGATATGGTGTGCTCTATGATGAGTACTACTGAGTAGCCTATTTTCTTTTGGGAGTTATGCACTTGTGAAGCTGCATACCTATTGAATAGGGTTCCAATCAAATCAGTTGCCTACCACTTCATATGTGATATGGAATGGGAAGAGCCCATATCTTAAGTAAGTTAATATTTGGGGTTGTCCGGCCTATGTCTAAAAGCAAAAATCCGGACAAGCTCGAGGCAAAGTCAGTTCTGTAGAAGTTTGTTGGATATCCCAAGCATTCGCAAGGGAATATCTTCTATCTAATCGAAGAACAAAAGATGTTTTGTTTCTCAGTATGCCACCTTTGTGAAAGGGAATTTCTTGTAAAGAAATTAGCGGTCATGAGGTAGAACTGAAAACAGTTCCAGCTATACAAACTGCAGCTGATAATTTGGTAGAACCGAAGGATTCAATAGTTTCTAACGAACCTCAGCCTCTCTGCCGATCTAGTTGGGTTTCTCACCCACCCGAGAGATACTTCGGTTTCTCTATGACAGTGGGAGCGAGGATTGCATCATGAGATGATGACCCAACTATTTTCGAGCTGGCCATCAGGAGTAGGACTCTGTAAGAATGGCTGGATGCTTAGTGATCTGAGATGGAATCCTTATACACCAACAAAGTATGGACTTTGGTTGCTTTATCTGAAGGGTTAAATCCCCATCAGGAGCAAGTATATCTTGAGAAGATTACTTGGTGTACATGGAAAAGTTGAGACTATCAAAGCTGTGCTTAAGTCCATCCAGATCATACTTGCCACGGCTACATACCATGACTACGATATCTGGAGGTTGGGTGTCATGAATGTTTTTCTAAATGTTGATTTGAAAGAAAGCGTTTATAAGTACACAGCCAGAGAGCTTCGTAGACAGTGGGAGCAGCGGAAACGTGTGCAAGATGTTTTATGTGATAAAGCAGGCATCGCGGAGTTGGAACGTCTGTTTTGATGGAGTAGTCAAAGAGTTTGACTTCATCAAAATGGTAGATGAACCTTGTATATGCAAAAAGGTAGTAGGGAGTATGGTGGTGATCCTCATAGAGTACGTGGATGACATACTCTTGATAGGGAAGGAGTTTCCTATGCTACGTTCGGTCAATCTCCGCTTACTACAATGATTCTCCATATTGGATCAAGGTGATACCTCCTAAATCCTGGGTTATGGATCTATGAGATAGATCTTATTGGATGTTAGGATTCTCACTAGTTGTAGTGAGATGGTATCAATCGATCCTGGGGAGAATCACTGGAAAAGTTCCAGGGTGATAAGGACGACTGAATGTCAGTCGCAGGCATTGTCTTTACCCTCAGTGGAGGGACGGTATGTTGGAAGAGTTCCAAGCTAAATACCGTGACTTACTGGACGATTAAAGGCAAGATACATCGTTACCAAGGATGCTACCAAAGAGGCAGTCTAGATATATATAAGTTTATGAAATGAACTTCGTTCCTACCATTGTGTGACAATGGAGTTGTGGCTTATGCCAAAGAACCCCCGTCCCATCAGAAATCCAGATATAATTCTTAGGCAGTATCACCTGATCATGGAGATGGTTGATCTCCAGGGAGATCGAGGTTAGGAGAGTAGACACAGAGGACAACGGCGCGGATCTACTCACAAAGGCCTTTTTCCCAGTAGAGACTTTTATGGGATGGTTGAGTATGAGATAGTTCAACCACAGCTAATTGTTAGGTACGCAATACCACAACAGATGGCCCTAGTACAAGTGGGAGATTGTTAGTTATATGTATGCCCTAGAGGCCAACATACGATGTATATTGTGGTGGATGCTTAGACATATATAGGGAGGACTTTCTTGCTCGACATGATAGTATGCTATCTGGTTACACTTTATCTTAACATGTACTCTGATTGTCTCTATGTTACATGTTGATAAAGCCCTTAGGATGAGTACTTGACTACCAGGACTATGATGCGGATCATACTAGTGAGGACAGTGTAGTCGCCAAGTACATCCTTCAAATGTTCCTAGTCGTGGGAGTACCGAGACAGGGCATCAATACTCCAGACTAGACTAGCGTATGCGCTTCTTGACCCATATGATGGGCGATGGATGATATCATATCCATTGGTATTTAATATCAGAGAAGGTATACGGGTGCTCAGTGGAGACTGGGTACACTGGACGGACTCGCCGAGAATTCCTAGATGGTATTATACCTCACGTCAAATGGCAGTTCTTTGGTGACACTGGTACAGATTAGTCTGTAGACCCGAGATCGTCATAGAGTCTTATGTGATTCCCACTGTGCTTTGATTTCCATCATACCACGTCCAAGAGGGCGTGCAAAAAGGTGGCTTTTGGGTACAGTCCCGAATCACATGGAGGCAATGAGCGATAGGAAGGGATTCGTCTCTCCCGGTATAGAGAGTTGATGTTGTGCTGTGTTCGATTGGCTATAACTGGAAATCCCTGGCCAGGGTTGCTGAGATTTACTGGTAAGTGTTATCAGTAGTTTCTCAAACTGTTATAGACCTCATATCGACACGACTTATCAAGCTACTGGGGTCTGACGTTTTACCACCCCTAGGCGAGATATGCGACATATCAGACGAAGAGACCGGACTGTACGGGAGTGTTACTGACTGGATTCACAGGAGAATGTACAGACTTGCTTGTTGATCTTCTGAGTGCTCAATACCTGAGTGGCTGTTACGTTTAGCTGACCGCTTGCAGCTTGTGGGTGTTTGATATGATCATCACCTGCTACCGGCGTATTGACGATTCTTTAGAGTCCTACACAGAGGTTTCTTGACTCAGGCAAAACGGAGTAGGGGCACATATGTGATATGTACAGGACCGAGGATAATGCGATATGAGATACCGTATTATATTCTCGTGTTATTTTGATATGAGCCGGATCATCGGATCAAGTGTTGATTCAATGAATCGATACATGATATATTAGTCGGTTATATTCGATATAGCCGGATTGTCGGATCAAGTGTTGATTCGATAATTTAATGTATAATAATATATATGATATATTGAATTACATTATCTAATATTGTCTCGCTTTATTGATTCATTTTCTCACCGGGTAATACATTGATATATATGCGATATATGTTAATTGTATTATTTTCTTTTGTTACAAATATATATTATATATGTGATATATAATATTGTAACATGATATGATTACTAATGCAACATGTTTAGTGGAGATTAAACAAGGTTAAGGTTTGAATTGGGTTAGTTCTTTCATGAACCTTCTAGAAGGTTTTTCTTTTGTTTTGTGCTAAGATATTTGTTTTGATATTTTGCATGATATTTGTTTAACCCAACCAAACCTTTAACCTTAGTTAAATCTCTACAAAGGTTACTTGAACCGTGGTTGCATTTCTAACCTCATCATTACTTTCATTATTCATCACAAAAGGATTATTCATAGTTCATCTTCTTCTTCCTTCTTGCAAAGCTTTCTAGCTTTGATTCTTGTGATGAAAATGGGTGAGATTATAAAAATAAAATAGAGCTAAATTCCTACTTCATCATCCTAATCTATCCTAGCCATTTAGATTAGGGTGTTCACTTCATTTAGTGAGTGAGAGCTTGTGTTAATGAAACTTCAAAGTAGATCATCTTAGTTATCGAAGATCGAAAGCAAGCTTACATCTTTCTCTTCGTGGAGCCTCTCGAGAGTCCGGAACTTGATGATCGCAGCGAAGGGACCACAACACGGAGCTTATGAAGTGAAGGACCGGACTACAAAGGTTGTAATCCCAAACTCTTAGATGTTAAAGTGTTTAACATGCTTTGTTTCGCCTAATCTCTAGTCTACGATCTTGGTTTAGGGTTGTTCGGCACGGCTAAATTTTAAATCGGGCATGGTTGATACCTTATAGACCCTTGTGCTTGTGCCTAGTAACCCTACACTCCCAAGTCCTGCCGGTGAGACTACTTTCAAAGTCCCACCAGTGCAAAACAAACGGTATGTCCATGAGCAAAACGGGCACGGATGAAAACCGGAAAGGGCTCCGTGAGTAAAAACAGCAGGACTTCCGGCGAGTTTGTGAAAACCCGAAAGGGCGCAAACTCATGAAAAGAGATAAAATACACTCGCAAAGTCCTCTCGACCTTGTAAGGAGAAAACCCCTGCGTGAGATCCTTACGACTCACAAAGGAGCAACACACTTAGGAATCCCTATGATTCCTAAGGAGAACATGCACCTGCGTGATCCTCTCGACTCGTAGGGAGAAAATGCTTTTATGGGATCCTTACGGCTTACAAAATTGAAAAGTCTTAGGTGATAGGGACCTAAACCTGTCTCCTAAGACATCGCTCCCCAACGGGCAACGGTAAATGATGAGTCAATCCTGGAATTTTACTTCAGTGTTAGCGGTGCTGATGCCGACCAAAACCCAAATCCCAAGTCCTTCTGAGGTAAATGATGAGTTGCTCCTAGCATTGTTCCAGTGCAACAATGCTGATGCCAAACAAGATCCAAATTCTAAATCCCCAAACGGCGAATGATGAGTCACTCCTGGTACCATATTCCAGTGTAGCGATGCAAACGCCAACCAAAATCCAATTTCTCAAAATTCTCCCGGCCCTACTCTTAGTCCCCAAATTGACTGCCGTATACAATCCGCGGGCTCAAATAATTCTCAGCATACCCATGCCCCGCAGCAATCACCAGTTACGTGGCTGGTCTCTGCCCTCAGAATTATGCTCCATTTAGGAAGACCCACTCATGTGTCCTCACGATACATGAGGAGAATAAACCTTCATGGGATCCTTACGACTCACAAAGGAAAAACACACTTGGGAGTCCCCACGACTCCTAAGGAGAAAGTGCACCTACGAAATCCTTTCGACTCGTATGGAGAAAATGCTTTTATGAGACCCTTATGGCTCATAAAATTGAAAAGCCTTAGGTGATAGGGATCTAAACCTGTCTCCTAAGCCATCGCTCCCCAACAGGAAAAGGAAAATGATGAATTGCTCCTGGCACGTGTGCTTCAGTATTAGCAACGCTGATGCCTGCCCTAACCCTAAAATCCCAAAACTCCAATCCAATAGACCCCTAAGTTTCTAAACTGGGAACAGATAGACCCCTAAGTCTTTAAACTGGGAATAGATGACCTCTAAGTCGTTAAACTGGGAACAGATGACCCCTAAGTCATTAAACTAGAAACGAGGGAGATCCCCTCATGGCAAATGATGATTCGCTCCTGGTACCATATGCCAGTGTAAGCAGTGCTGATGTCGAACCAAAAACCAATCCCCAAATCCTCTCATGGAAAATGATGATTCGCTTCTGGTACCATATTCTAGTGTAGCGATACCGATGTCAACCCAAATCACATCAAATCAGCAAGTCAACTTCAATCCTGACATCGCAAGAGGCGGAGCAAGTCAAATCAAGTATCGACCGTCCAAGTCATGAAAATGGCAGCACCGACCATCCAAGTCGCTAAAAGGGCAGCACCGACCGTCCAAGTCGCTAAAAAGGCAGCACTGACTGTCCAAGTCGCTAAAAGGGTAGCACCGACTGTCCAAGTCGCAAAAAGGGCAGCACTGACCGTCCAAGTCATGAAAAGGGCTGCATCGACAGTCCAAGTCGCGAAAAGGGTAGCACCGACCATCCAAGTCGCTAAAAGGGCAGTATCGACCGTCCACGTCGCTAAAAGGGCAGCACCGACCGTCCAAGTCGCTAAAATGGCAGAATCGACTGTCCAAGTCGCAAAAAGGGCAGCACCGACCGTCCAAGTCACTAAAAGGGCAGCATCGACCGTCCAAGTCGTGAAAATGGCAGCACCGACCGTCCAAGTCACAAAAAGGGTAGCACCGACCGTCCAAGTAGCTAAAAGGGCGGCATCGACCGTCCAAGTCGCAAAAAGGGCAGCACCGACCGTCCAAGTCTCAAAAAGGGCAGCATCGACCGTCCATGTCGTAAAAAGGGCAGTGCAGGCTTCCTACAAAGCGGGAACCAGATCATTCTGGTCCAGGGAAACGTCAATGACGGACACTCCATCTCGGAGACATGTCAAGCAACGACCGTCCATGTCATAAAAAGGGCAGTGCCAGCTTTCCAAAAAGCGGGAACCAAATCAAGTCGCCTCCAAGTAAAAGAAGATCCATCAATTTCATGCACACGACCCATATATGTGGTGTGCATTTATTGATGGGGGGCAATTTGTTGGGGTAAAAATTTACACCCCAGTTGACCAAGTCAAAATCAAAATCAACCCCAAGCCAAGTGGGCCCAAGCCCCGGGTCAAGTAGGCCAATGCCCGGGTCGAGCCCGAACATGAAGCGGCCGGCCTTCCCCCATGCCAAAATAAAAGTTTTTTAATAAATAATTTTGTTGTTTCTTTTATTTTATTTTATGAATAAATATAAGAAAAATAGGCATAAAGCCAAATTTTTGTAAAGCCCATAGCTTATGTGCAAAAAAAATGGCACATGAGCCATGGGATGGGCAAAATGCCATTTTGTAAAGCCCAAGGGGCTATATGTAAAGTGTATAGCCTATAAAGGCAAAGATAATGAAAATATCTTAACAACTTTTTTCCTCTCTCCTAAAAAAGCATCAAGATCTATGATCTTCTCTTTCCTCAAGGTTCTAAAACCTTCTTCTTTCTTTTGAATTAAATCAAGAGTTTTACTCTTCCTTTTCCAAAACTAAATAGTTTTTCACCACAAAACCCACAAAGGGGAACTCAGATCTTCCATCAGATCTCAGAAAGGAGAGATTTTTAAAATCTCATACTTCTTAATCTTCAAGATCCGGCCAACAAAGGAAGAAGGAGACCCATCTCCCGAAACCCCACTTTGGGGAAGATCCAGGGCTCAAGGGAGAAGCCCCTTCATCCGCCCCAAAAATATCTCAGGAGTTTAACTCCTCAAAATATATACACAAAATAATAAGTATTTCTTTTTGGGAGTATAACTCCCAGTGCGGGGACCAACTCCCATTTTGCGCCCAAGCACTCAAAGCGCTAGCACCCAAAGCGCTAGCGCCTGAGCGTCCACGTGCCTGGCACGTGAGGCGCTAGCGCCCTTGCGCTCAAAGCGCTAGCGCCCAAAGCGCTAGTGCCCGAGCGCCCTTGAGCTCAAAAGCGCTAGCGCACAAAGCGCTAGCGCCCGAACGCCCACGTGCCTGGCACGTGAGGCGCTAGCACCCAAAGCGTTAGCGCCCGAGCGCCCAAAGAGCTAGCGCCCTAGCACCCAAAGCGCTGGCGCTTTTTTCCACGCATCCTTTGGATGCCCTTTCCCTTTATACACACACACACACACTTCACCACACTGTTCCCGTTAGAAAAAATTTCTAACGGGATGCTACCCCGCACCCTGTAAGGGGGCTGCCTAGCCCCTTTGACCCCCAGTCCGCTATCCGGGTAGCGGGACCCCCGTAAAAAACTCTGTGGGGCCCCCGATATATCCCAAAACCCCTTCAAAACACAACACTTCATATTGAGTTCGCATGACCTGTTTGACCCGTCAATCGGAGGTTCTCTCTCTCCAAAGGCGAGGGGTAATTAACGGCAACTTAGTCCGCGGCTGCCGGAGATTTGGATCCCCACGATCAATAAACCCCTGCCTACCCTAAGCAGGGGGTATCTGTACTGCGCCTGACAAGCGAGCACGTATTCCCATCTCAATGGGGTGACGAAAAACACCCTACAACGTCATAGTCTGTAAGATTTGCTAGTTGTCGGGACCCGTCATCTCTCTGAAGACGTTAAGGGATTACAACGATAAATATCAGAGGAGTGAAGAGATGTACCCTTGAACCAATATTGGTTGGGGGATCTGTAGTTAGATTGACTTAAGGATCGTTAATTAAGATCAACTTAAATGTTTGTTAAGGATACGTTAGTCTAATTTTAGACTAAGATCTATTTAACGGGATCATTTAGATCCAACAAAAGAGCATTTGGGCTCTATTTTTAGTTTAGGGATATTGCGGTCCAAGTTCAGATGCAAACATGGATTTGGAAATGCATCAGATAGTTATTGGCCATTGGGACCCACCACCTCTTTGAAGACATTGAAGAATTACAATGATATGCATCAGAGGTGTGGAGAGATGTACCCTTGAACCAAAGTTGTCTGAAAGGCTCTGGGTTCTACTTTGAATGTCATATGAGATGACCAATTTTGGAAGACAAAAGTGTGTTTGAGGTTCAGTTAAAAGGGGGTACTGCGTCTGGAAAAACTTGGCTAGTTCAAGCTAAGATTGGCTTGGATATAGTGTTAAACAGTAGAGTACACTCGGCTATCACGTGCTCCCACGTGATGCGCATAAAATAGTGTTAAACACTAAGGATGCAGCGCACAAAAACAGTGTTGGGCCCAAACTTCCTTTATTTTATTCTCAGGATATGCAGGTAAGTGTTAACGCTTTAGTCTTCACGGCTATCACATGTGGGCACGTGATGGATACCCATGCACTGAATATTAAAAGGACTTGCTAGGGGTCACGTGGGGACACGTGAGGGCGCCCATGCTTTAGATTTTAATCCTTCAGTTCTTTCCATCTTCTCTTTTTTAAAGAGGTGTTTGTCAGGGGTCGCGTGGGGACACGTGAGGGCACCTAAAGTCTATTCTGCCTTTACTTTGAGAAGTTTGTTCAAGGGTTATGTGGGAGCACGTGATCAGGTTGGGTACTTGATCTTTTTACGTGCATGAAAAGTCTCTTGTTTAAGAATTAAATTCTTTTGTAGGGTTAAACCCTAATTTTATTTAGAGGAATTAAATTCCTATATATTTGAAAGAATTAAATTCTTTAAACTCAATTCTCCCTCTAAGTTTTGGATCTACATGGCATAATCTCCCCGATGAAAATTAAATTCTCAACTTATGGGGAAATCTGCTTCTGCAGATCTTCAACCATGAAGAAGACCTAAGTTCTTATATTAAGGGTTAAACCCTGTATTTGTTGGAGGAATTAAATTCCTATGTGCTTTGTGGGAGAATGTAATTATCTGAACTTAGGTCTTCTCTTAGGTTTTAGATCTGCATGGCAGAATCTTCCCGATGAGAATTAAATTCTCAACTTGTAGGGAGATCTATTTCTGCAGACCTTCAACCAAAGGAAGAACTAAGTTCTTATTCAGAAGAGTTAAACTCTTAGTTTGATAATTAAATTCTCTTTTTTTCTTTTGTGGGAGCTTATAGGATGATCTCTCACCTAGGATTTCTTTCTTTTTTTAAAGAAGCCTTCTTTTCTCTCTGGAGAATTAAATTCTCTTTTCTTTTATATTCTCTCTCTGTTATTGTCTCTCCTTTTTTTTCATGGCTCCTATTTATAGGAGAAAGAAAAGAAGCAGTTTGTTTAGTCAATTTTTCATTGAAAGATTTTGATTGATTTTGTAACCAACATGATCTTTTAGATCACTCAGTGAATTTTATTCACCATTGGATTTTTAATCCAAAAGATATTTTGTCTGTTATTCCTGGCAAATTTCGGGGGAATATCTCCTTGTATAGAATCTTTCTATAAATTGGTGATTTTTAATCACCATTGGATTTTTAATCCAACGGTACTCCATTTTACAGAGCGCAATCTTTTTGTTTGGAAAGATCTAGAGAAATATTAGGGTCTTTGATTTCCTTTAATTAGAATTTAATTCTATTAGTTCAGAGATCTTTAGGAACCCATCGCGTGCTGGCACGTGATCCCCTATCACGTGTGGCACATGACCCCTTATCACGTGTGGGCACGTGATGCCCCGTTTAGGATTTTCTTTCCTTTAACTCAGAGAGTTTTTAAGACCCTATCACGTGGTGGCACGTGACCCACGGATTAAGTAATTAACCAGAATTTAACCTGTTATTTTAAAGAACTCGGGAACTTATCACGTGTCAGCACGTGACCCTTGGTCACGTGTGAACACGTGATGCCCCATTGGGGTTTTTTTCTTGCTGTTTTATGAGGGAACAAGGGTAATGATGTTTTATGTCGAAACTAAACTATATGGTATTTTTCTGTAAAAGTGCTATAAAAATTGAAATATGAATTCTTTTGATTTGAAACTTGTCAAGATGTTTTGTTAATGGTTAATGATCATGATGTGAGAGTTTGGTATTATTGTTTTTAAGAAAAATATGATTTTTATGGAAAAACCGAATAGGAAGTCGGATTAACTCCACTTCCGTCGGGTTTTAGTTTTGAATATTGTTTAGAATATAGAAGAGAAGATAAATAGGGACTTACGGGTTTGTCGTGTAGAGAAGAGGAAAAGGAAGATGTAGGAGGTACCGGTGCTTCGTTTCGTTGCCGGAATCTCCTCGGATTACCGTCGGAAGTTCGCTGGAGCTTCGCACTTTGCTAACTCCACTTGCACAAAAAAAGTCTAGAGATTTTTCTTGAGAGTTTGGACAGAGTTTTGGAAGTGAGGATGGGTGATTTTAGGTGTGGTATTTATAGGAAAAATTAGGGTTTAAGGTAGATGAAAGGTTGTGAGAAAATTGTATTTAATTTTGCATTTAAGAAAATAAAAGAGAGTGTTTTAATTCTCTGTTTAAATTCAGAGGTTTTAAACAGTGCAGGGGGAGTGGGGTAGGCCAAAAGTCTCAGAATATTCAAGAAAATCGGGGATCGGAATCACCCGAACCGGCATCACCAGCCGATTCGGCCGAGTGGGGCCAGGACTCGTCGCCACGTGTCCACCGTCAATTGGTCTACCTCCTAGGCTCATTTGTTTTATATGTGACTTTTGGTTTTTACGAGTTATGCACGTGTAGACTTTGGGCTTCTAAAAGATTAAAAGAATTTTAATTAAAAAATAATGTGTGGCTGATGGGATTTGAACTCTGGCGCTTTGATTCAGCAGTGCAAGGTCTTACCAATGAGCTACAAGCTCCTTCTTGCTATTAAAAAGCAAATCAAACTTATAACTTATTCTCAGGAAAAAGTACCCCTTTATGTATTTTTGAAAAAATTTGTACAGAAAGTTTAGAATTGTTACACTCGGTAGCGGGGAGACGAGGTATGCTGCCGTGGAGTTGGCAGCTTTTGTATCTTCTGACTAGCTTCTCGGCATCCTGGTGTATGCTCAGCCAATAATATCCTTGGAGTAGCATCTTCTGGACCAGGGTGTGGGCCCCTTGGTGTGTCCCCCGACCCATTCGTGTATCTCTCGTAGAACATAGTCGGCTTCGAGGGGGTCAATGCATTGGAGTAGGGGCTGAGTGTACGATTTCTTGTAAAGGTTCCCATTGCTCCAGACGAAATGACGAGCTTTTGCTCGAAGGCAGCGTGCCTCTCCTTGGTCTTCTGGAAGTGTGCTATCTTTTAGGAATTCCACGAGGGGCTTCCTCTAATCTTGGCCTTCCTTCTGAGTTGTGTATACCTGGAGCGTTACCTCTCCGTCCTCCACGCTGAGCCGTGGTAATACTTCGAAGAGGATATTTCTCTTATGGTTGGCCGTATAGGAAAAGGCGAGCTTGCTCAATGCGTCAGCTTGGGTGTTCAGATTCCGGGGAATCTGCTCTACTTGGACTTCATTGAAATTTTTTCAAAGTCTTTTTACCTCGGCTAAGTACTTTATCATGAGCGGTTCGGCTTTGAAACGCTCGGTTACCTGGCCGACGACTAGTGCGGAGTTGCTGCGGACTCTGATGGTCTTCAGCCCCACCTCGAATGCGATTCGTAGTCCTGCTAATAAAGCTTCGTATTCTGTGGTGTTGTTTGATGCTCTGAACCCGAGCTTTAAGGAGTATTCTAACTCTGCTTCATTTAAGCCGTGGATGATCAAGCCAGCCTCGCTCCCTTCCTCGGTAGGATATCCGTCCACGTATAGCACCCAGTCCGGGATGGTGTCGGATACCTCTTCGATCGACGGACGTAGTTCGGGGCCTTGTTCTGTCATTCCGCCTTTAATGAGAATGGTGCACTCGACAACGAAATCGGCTAAGACCTGCACTTTGATGGCTTGCCGGGGGAGGTACCTGATATCGAATTGGGACAATCCCCACCTCCATTTTTCCAGATGACCCGATGACTCGGGGGAGGCGAGTATAGACCCTAAAGGTCGCTTAGTGAGGACGAGGATTGTGTGTGCTTGGAAGTAATGTCGGAGTTTCCTGGAAGTGACGACAAGTGCCAGAACTATCTTCTCCATGGCGGGGTATCTTGTCTCTGCATCCTTGAAGACATGGCTCACGTAGTAAATCGGCTTCTACACACCTTCGACTTCCCTGATGAGCACCGAGCCTGCAGCTTGATCAGAGACCGCGAGGTATAACAATAGCTCGTCGCCTTCGACTGGTCGAGTGAGTAGCGGAGGAGTCGCTAGGTGTGCCTTGAGCTGCTTGAAAGCGTTCTGGCATTCCTCGGACCATTCGAACTTGGGAATCTTCCTTAGGGCTTTAAAGAATGGTAAGCACTTTTCCCCGGACCTAGACATGAAGCGACCCTCCCGGTGAGGCACATGATCTCCACATTACTCTTGGGAGATGCCAGTCGAGGATAGCGTTGATCTTTTCCGGGTTTGTTTCGATTCCTTGGTGGGTTACCATGAACTCGAGGAATTTCCTACTGGTGACTCCGAACGCGCACTTAGTCGGATTGAGTTTCATTTTATATTTGCGCAGGATGTTGAATGTCTCGCCGAGGTCTTTAGTGTGCCCCGCCGAAGAAACAGATTTCACTAGCATGTCGTCAATGTAAACTTTCATGTTTCTTCCGATCTGCGGCTTGAACAATCTGTTGATGAGGCATTGATATGTAGCCCCGGTATTCTTAAGACCGAAGGGCGTCACTTTGTAGCAGTATACCCCTGAGCCGTGGTGAATGCGGTAAATTCTTCATCTGCCGGGTTCATCAGGATCTGATTGTAATTGGAAAATGCATCCATGAAGCTAAGTAATTCATGGCCGGCTGAGCTGTCCACTAACTGGTCTATCTGAGAGAGGGGATAGTTGTCTTTGGGGCAGGCCTTGTTTAGATCTGTGAAGTCGACACACATGCGCCATTTCCCGTTCGCCATTTTGACCATGACCACGTTCGCCAGCCACTCTAAATAGTCCAGGTTTCTGATAAAGTTGGCAGCAAGCAGTCAATCCACTTCATCCTCAATCACCCTTTGCTTTGTCGGTGGAAAGCTTCTCTTCTTTTGCCGGACGGGCTTTGCTTTCAGGTCGACCCCGAGCTTGTGGGAGATCACTTTAGGTCGATCCCGGGCATATCCGCGGGGGTCCAAGCGAACACGTCTGAGTTGTCTCGGAGGAACCGTATCAGGTCATCGCGGTAGTTTCCGGTTAAAAGGGAGCCAATCCGGACGGTTCGATCGTCGACCCCTTCGACGAGGGGGACTTCCGTCAGTGCTTCTACCGGGGATCCTCGGACTTCCCTTTGGTCGTCGCACGTGTCCAGAGACCCCTGGAAATCACACGCATCTTCAAAATCGTCGCTCGTCTCTCCGGTGGACGACACGGAGGTGAGACAAACCCTAGCAATCTGCTGGTTCCCGTAGGCCTATCCTCCTTGGTTTAATGGAAATTTGATCGCAAGGTGATAGGTTGAGATTTGAGCCCGGAAGGCATTTAATGCCAGGCGCCCTAGGAGGATGTTGTAGAATGAGGGGATTTTAGCGACGATGAATTCCACAGGTACGGTCCTCATATGGCCTACTTCTTCGATATTGAGGAGGAGAGTGACCACTCCCTCGACCAGAATGGAGTGGTTTGTAAACCCCGAGAGGACATGGGAGGTAGGCCGTAGGTCGGACGGTCCAAGCCCCATATGCTTGAAATAGTCATAGAAGAGAATGTCTGCCGAGCTCCCGGAATCGACCAATATCCTCTATACTTCGTAACGGTGGACCCGGGCTGTTATAACGAGAGGTTCGTTGTGAGGCAAGGATATACCGTGGAGGTCTTCATCAGTGAAGATGATCTGCTCGGTCGTCTTGCACTTCTTCTGGGGTGGATCGCTTGTACCCTCGATCGGTAGGAGTTGTTGTTTTCGCTGGCTGCGCGAGCAAATTCCGAGGTGACGACCATGATTTTCCCGATCGTTAACTCCCCGGGAGGGGGATGATTCTTGTTTCTGTAAGTCTACGGTAGTGCCCCGGCCTTCAATATGAGGCCAAACGCGGAATAAAAACTTTTATAACTGGCGCTATCGCATACTGTAACCCGGATATTGCCATTAACACTAAACTAACAAAATATAAAGAGGTAGAAAGGCTATACCGATCGATCCGTGTCCTTCGGTCTTTAGCTATCATCCCATGCTCCTCGCTACGACTCCGATCTTCTCGTCGAGGTGGCACCACGTCAACGAATCTTTATACGGGCTCCCGCCTCTATACCGAGGCAACTCGGACATGAAGTATACTAACCGACATGTCCAAGATGAAGTAGAGAATGAGTAGAATACCTAGTCTCAAATACCCTAGGGTTCTCATCACATGAGAGGGTTAGGATGGAGGTTGAAGAAGATGCAAAGAGATGGAAATTGTGAGCTCAAGAAACTATCAAGAGAGCAAAAAAACCAAGCCCCAAAAATAATAATCTTGGCTGCCCTTTTATTTTGTGTGTGATATATATATGGTTTTGTGTTAGAAAAACAAAGAAAATATCTTACCAAAATATCTCCAACTCAACCCTAAAAAATCACACCCAAAACAAAACTCATTAACTCTTCATGACTCACTACATGACTCATTAGCATGAGTCATTAGTGAACATGCTAGAACTAATGAGTCACCAAAAATGAGTCACACTTTCCAAATCCAATAATCATTTAAACCAAAATGATTAACCCAAAAAGAAATGCATCTTCTAAAGAATCTCATAACGGATTATGAGAATACCCCTCACTTGTATATACATACCTGTATCCGTATTCCGACCGAATACCAATACGATGAGACTAAAATATTCCGACTCAATATAATACTTGGATCCGGCTTAAACCAAAGCCCACCAGTATTATCTGTCCGAATCATGACACGTACACAAGTGCACGTGCATGTTCGAACCCTACCATAAAACCATACGGCCTTTACAACATTTCGCCCGAACTTGGGAAACAATCTGTGGGGGACTCTAAAGACTCGTCAATACTCTGGCAGTGGGTTTAACCACAAGCCGTCAGTGGTACTAGCTGTACGTAACGGCTGCCCATGTATTGACAGAAAGGGAAGCCGATGAGCGAACTCATCCTGAAACCCTACTGAGCCTATCAGTGACAATATGCGTACAGTCCGGTCCGTTCGTCTATGAGCATCGTATATTAGGCCTAGGGGCTGGTAACGTCAGACCCCCAAAAGCTGTATAAGTCGTGTCGGAGGGTAGCCCTGAACACCGTGAGAAACTACTGGAATACCTACCAGTAATTCTCACATGCCTTGGCCAAGGACTTGGTGTAATGGCTCTCCTAGACACAGCGCGATCTCACCCCCAATACCGGGAGAGACGAATCCCCTGCCGATTCGCTCACTGCCTCTATATGGCTACCTAACTAAAACCTGTTTGCACGACTCCTTTGAGCCGTGGTAGGGTAGTAATCTAAGCACAGTGGGAACTCACATGAGACAAATAACGACTTTAGGTCGATGAACTAACATGTACACATGTCACCAGGGAACTGCTATCTGACGCTAGGTATAAATACCAACTAGCAAGTTCCCGGCGAGTCCTGTCCGGTGCACTCATAACCCAATGAGCACCTGTATATATCTTAGGTGATCCAACTGACACCAATGGCTTGTGAGACCGGCCACCATCCCTCGTCAGGGTCTCGACTGTATACACTAGTCTACTCCGGAGTATCGATGCCCTGTCTCGAAACTCCCACGACTAGGGACCACTTTTAAGGATGTGCTTATAGACTATCCAACTCTCACGTATATGATCGCCATCATACTGCTGGTACTCAAGCAAGAATCCTAAGGGCTCTATCAACGTGTAATAGTGATCATGTCACCTAAAACTGTACACGATGATAAATTTAGACCAGATAGCATAATATCATCTCGAGTAAGACTGTCCTACCGGTATAGGTCCTCCTCAATCATTGCAATCACGTGCCTGCGATCCAATAATTGACTTTGAGGGCACTACATCCAACAATCTCCCACTTGCACTTAACGCTAATTATTGCGATGTCGCATACTCACAGCCCATGTGATACCGAACACCCAATTTCTCTACTAATCAGTTTCACAAAGCTCGTTTGTAAAACTCTTGTGTTCGAGAAATAGCCTCAATGAGTGGATCCGCTCTAATGTTTCTTTCTATGTCTCTCTTAATCTCAAGTCCGCGGAGAAAGCCATCTCCCGAATTGAGTAATGCCTGTCTTAGAATATGTCTGGATATCTGATGGGATCTAGTTCATAAATGAACTCCAAATCCAAACTTCTTAGACTGTATCGTCAACTGAACCTAATCAGTATCCTGCACCATGCCTCCCACAGTATCCTCTTGGACCACCTGTCCAAACTACTGCCCCTCGTCAGAGGGAAAACTGTAACTCAAACAATCACTCTGTTATCTATGTCACCTTGGGAGCCTGGAATGATAACCGTCTCCCGAAAGGAGGCTGCCGTTATCAAATCCCTAGAACATCTACATATGTTCTAAAACTGCTTCCGTATGTTTCTCCAGGATTGGATTAATATAAACTTATTACATCTAGTGCAAAAACAACATCTGGTGTGGTACTTGACATCTGATGATCAACTCAATTGCCTAAGCAAGTGATATGTTAATCATGCACATCCCTCTCCCCTTTAGTCTGTAAGACACCTTTAGAGAGGGAGACTCCATCACTTGCAGGTATACCACCATGCCAGAAGTCGTCCATTCTAAAATACCTTTTAGAATACTGTCTAAGTACCCAGATTGGGAAACTACCCAAATCTAGATCTAAAACCATAGATCTAGTAACCAGAATGTCTGATATTATATTCATATCCTTTGTGGAGAAACTACTGTGTGACAACCACAGTATAACCGATCGTAGTATAGGAATTTTACTTCCTACTCTGTGTATGTCATCCAAATACCAGGACATCACACCCTACTACCTTCTTAACAGATCCATCCCTTATTCTGATGAAGTCAAAGCCATGACTGTCACATCAAAAATAGATGATCTATCTCCGCTATATCTGCTTTAGTCTATAAAATAGACATAAGCTATTTGCCCACTATGCTTCCGCCGCTCCCACTGACCACAATAACTCTCTGGCAGAATCATATACACGTGCACTTCTAAAACTAGTTTACAACGACGTTATACCCATCCTCATGCCGGGTCTCATAGTCTGGAACAGCAGTAATGGCAAGTCTGGGTAAACAAGAACCTCGCTGTCACCGTCCTTGAGGCTACCGAAGTACCTCTCGGGTGCCTGAGTTTACCCACCATATCTGCGAAGTAGCTAATGGAATGTCAAACCTGATTGAATTTTTAGGTTCTATTAAATTTTCAGTAATCATTTGCGGTTCTGGAATCACTTCTAGTTCTACCATACTCCCACTACTGTTTTCTGAAAAAATCCATTTTACTAAAACTGTGACGAGTCAAGAACAATATCACTATTGTTCTTCCAGATGGTAGAATATCTGTAGGGTTCCTAGGCACACTAGTGAGGTCTCACAAGGCATCAACCATGCCAATTTCAAATAATCTAGGTGCCGAGAGACCCGACTACGGATCGTTGGCTAGAAAACTAGGCGAAAAAGTAAACTAGTTAACAATTAACTAATGGGAAACGGAAATACAACCTTTGTAGATCCGGTCCTTCACCTCCACGGCTCCGAGATGAGGTCTTCTCCGCTGTCCAAATCAAATCCGGGCTCTAGCGTCGACTTCATCGGAGAATAGGCGAGCTAGGTCGTCGATGTCCATGCCGAAGATGATCTACGTCGAAGCATCGCAAGATCAAGCTCTCACTTCACCAAGTCAAGAAACTTGTGAAGGAAACACACTCTACTACTTGGCAAGAGGTAGAGGATGAAGAAATAGGAAGTGGGTAGACTTTAGATTTGGATTTCTCACTCTTTTTCATCACTTGCCATTGATGGAGGCAAGCTTTCTTCACTTGAAGAAATGAAGAAGAAGAAGGAAATTGTTATGATAAGTTAATTAAAAAATGAAAAGAAAAATCAAAACTTATCATAATCTAAACCATGGTCAAGTGTAGAGATTAAACTAGGGTTAAATCAAATGGTTAGGTTAAGCATGAGATAAGAATGGTGGACAAAGTCAAAGGTTCATGAATCTTCAACTACAAACAAAGAAAGCCACCATTCTTCTCATTTCTTTTTCCAAAAAGAAAATAAATAAATAAATGAATAAATAGATATGAAAAACAAAACCCTAACCATTTAAATAACCATGGTTTAATCTTTACACAAACCAAAAAGCATGTATCATCAAACATGATACAAGCAAATGCACAAAATCATATCACATATATAATGCGCACATCCGAGTGAGAAAATCCATCTAAAGTGAACCAATATTAGTTAATGCAAAGTAATATATCAAATATATAATTATACATTAAATCATTAAATCAACACTTGATTTAACGATCCGGTCATATCGCATATAACCGGCTAATATCCAATGTATCGATTTATCGAATCAACACTTGAATCGATAACTAGGTTATATCGCATACAACCATTCGATACATTTATCGCGAGAATAGAATACGGTATCACATACACGCATTATTCTCGGTCCCGCACATATCTCATATGCGGTCCTATTTCGTTTCGCTTGAGCCAGGAAACCTCTGTGTAGGACTCTAAAGACTCGTCAATACGCCGGCAGCAGATGATGATCATATCAAACATCCACAAGCCGCAAGCGGTCTGCTAAACGTAACGGCCACCCGGGTATTGAGCGATCTGAAGATCGACGAGCAAGCCCGCTCACACTCCAGTGAATCCGACCAGTAACACTACCGTACAGTCCGGTCTGATCGTCTGATATGTCGCATATCTCGCCTAGGGGTGGTAAACATCAGACCCCAATAGATCGATAAGTCGTGTCGATATGAGGTCTATAACTGTTCGAGAAACTACTGGTAACACTTACCAGTAAATTTCAGCAACCCTGGCCAGGGATTTCCTGTTATAGCCAATCGAACACAGCACAACATCAACTCCCTATACCGGGAGAGACGAATCCCCTCCTATCGCTCATTGCCTCCATGTGACTCGGGACTGTACCCAAAAACCACCGTTTTGCACGCCCTCTTGGACGTGGTAAGATGGAAATCAAAGCACAGTGGGAACCACACAAGACTCTATGACGATCTCGGGTCAACAGACTACTCTGTACCAGTGTCACCAGAGAACTGCCATCTGACGTGAGGTATAATACCATCTGGGAGTTCTCGGCGAGTCCGTCCAGTGTACCCAGTCTCTACTGAGCACCCGTATATCATCTCTGATGTCAAACACCAATGGATATGGGATCATCCATCGCCCATCTGTATGGGTCGAGAAGGTACACGCTAGTCTACTCTGGTATATCGATGCCCCGTCTCGATACACCCACGACTAGGGACTTTGAAGGATGTGCTTATAGACTATCTGTCCCACTAGTATGATCTGCATCATAGTCCAGGTAGTCAAGTACATATCCTAAGGGCTTTACCAACATGTAACAGAGAGACAATCAGCATACACGTTAAGGTAAAGTGTAACCAGATAGCATACTATCATGTCGAGCAAGAAAGTCCTCCCTATATACGTCCCAGCATCCACTACAATATACATCCTATGTATAGTAATGGCCTCTAGGGCATACATATAACTAACAATCTCCCACTTGCACTAGGGCCATCTGATAGCAGTGGTTGTAGTATCTCATACTCAACCATCCCTTAAAAAAATCTCTCTTTGGGAACAGGCCTTTGTGAGTGGATCCGCTGTGTTGTCCTCAGAATCTACTCTCCTTACCTCGATCACCCTGGAGATCAACTATCTCCATGATCAGGTGATGCGGCCTCAGAATACGCCTGGGTCACTGATGGGACGGGTGTTCCTTGGCATAAGCCACAACTCCATTGTCTCACAATGGTAGGAACGAAGTTCATCTCATGAACTATTATACACCCAGACTGCCTCTATGGTAGCATCTTAAGTAGCGATGTATTCAGCCTTCATCGTCTAGTATGCCACGGTATCTAGCTTGGAACTCTTCCAACATACCGTCCCTTTACTGAGGGTAAAGACAATGCCTGTGACTGACACTCAGTCGTCATTATCACCCTGGAACCATTCCAGTGATTCTTCCCAGGATCGTTTGATACCGTCTCACTACATCTAGTGAGAATTCTAACATCCATTTAGATCTATCTCATAGATCCAAAACCCAGGATTTAGTAGGTATCATTTTGATCCTATTGGAGAATCCTTGTGATAAGCGGAGATCGACCGAGCGTAGCATAGGAAACTCCTTTCCTTATCAAGAGTATGTCATCCACGTACTCTACGAGGATCGTCATCATACTCCCTACTACCTTTTTGTTTATACAAGGTTCATCTACCATTTTGATGATGTCAAACTGTTTGACTAACACATCAAAACAGATGTTCCAACTCCGCGATGCCTGCTTTATCCTATAAAGCATCTTGCACACGTTTCCGCTGCTCCCACTGTCTACGAAGCCCTCTGGCTGTGTACTTATAGACGCTCTCTTCTAAACATCATTTAGAAAAGCTGTCATGACACCCAACCACCAGATATCGTAGTCATGGTATGTAGCCGTGATAAGTAGGATCTGGATGGACTTAAGCATAGATCCTTAGAAAAAAGGTTTCATTATGATCCATATCTGGTCAATTATGCAAACCTTTAACAAGTCTAGCTTTGAAAGTCTCAACTTTTCCATCTACACCAAGTAATCTTCTCAAGATATACTTGCTCCTGATGGGGATTTAACCCTTCAGATATAGCAACCAAAGTCCATACTTTGTTGGTGTATAAGGATTACATCTCAGATCGCTAAACATCCAGCCATTCTTACAGAGTCTTACTCTCGATGGCCAGTTCGAAACTAGTTGGGTCATCATCTCATGATGCAATCCTCGCTCCCACTGTCATAGAGAAACCGAAGTATCTCTCAAGCGGGTGAGGAACCTCACTAGATCGCCGGAGAGGCTGAGGTTCGTTGGTATCTACTGAATCCTTTGGTTCTACCAAATCATCTGCTGTTGTTTGTATAGCTGGAACCTTTCCAGTTCTACATTACAGACTTTGCCTCGAGCTTGCCCAGATTTTGCTTTTAGACATAGGCCGGACAACCCCAAATCTTAACCATCTTAAGATATGGGCTCTTCCCTTTTCATATCATATATGAAGTGGTAGGCAACTGATTTGATTGGAACCCTATTCAATAGGTATGCAACTTCATAAGTGCATAACCCCTAATAGGAAACAGGTAACTCAGTAGTACTCATCATAGAGCACACCTTATCATATAGGGTGAGATTGCTCCGCCCCGATATACCATCGTGCTATGGTGTATACGGAGGAGTAATGCTGAGAGAGAATCTCATTCTCCTTTAGAATAATCCAGGATTTTCGTGCTCAAGTATTCTCCTCCTTGATCTCATCAAAGGACATAATACTTATACCCGTTTTGGTTCTCTACTTCTAACTTATATTCTGTGAATATCTTAAAAGGTTCGGACTCATGTTTCAACAGGAACATAGGTCTGAATCTTGAAAGATTATCAGAGAATATAATGAAGTATAAAGAACCAGTCCTGGTATGTGTAGACAGGGGACCTACATACATCAACATGTATCATCCCAAGAGTTTACTAACTCTTTCTCTGTTTCCATTAAACAGAGCTGTGGTCATCTTATCTTTGTGACATGACTGGCGAGTTTCACAAGATGTAAATTCAAACTAATTTAAATATGCATCTTTATGTAACTCTAGCTAGTCGGGTCACATTGATCTGACCTAGTCTACAATGCCTCAAGAAGAATTCGTTCATTTCTGAACTCTTCCTCTTGTGTGTGTTCCATATACTAAGAACTGTAGTTTGATTTAGAACATCAATGCTTTTAGATAACGTGCCTGAACCGATCAACTTTTGATATAGGAAATGTTCAAAACATTATCCAACAATACAAAATTTTATCATTTCTTTACTGATAAAGAGACTGATATGATTTTGTATATCAGGTTCGGTATCTAATAACATTCGTTCAGAATCAATGTATCGGTAATACAGGGTGACAGTGACCAACAGACTTGGCTGCAACACTTGCCCCGTTTTCTGCCTCATGAAACTTATCACCCGTTCTCAGTTCTTCTACCTTTCTGTAGCCCTATGTAACATATTACATATCTGGGATCCTGATCTGGTATCACATACCCAGGACGTAGAAGATACTGAGAAACAGTTCTTTGTAACGAACACACCCGAAGATGATGCATCAGCATGCACTCTCTTCGTTTGGGCGGCACGGGAAATCTGGTATTCCCCAATTTCCTGCTCTGTCTTATAACAATTATAAGTTGGAGCGGGACCAACGTTCCCCAGCTCAGTATAACAAGCGGGTTCGGTCAAAAATCCGTATTATTATCTTGATTAAGGCGTGATATGGTCGCTACCTGGAGAGAGAGAGAAGAAAACACTCAGCGTGCGCTCTGTCAAGAATAGATTGGTTATTATTTTATCTAATCAGGATGGCTCCCACTGCTTTTTATCAAATCTTCCTTCAAACCCTAAAAGGAAAGACTAGCCGGGATTAATTACACACTACAAGTTCGCCAATCTTTCAGCCAGGCCAGTGTCGGTACTTTGAGGGAGGTCCCCCGTGCTTTCGCACGAACCTAATTAATGTAAACCTCGTTTTCCCAGAGGCGTAACCCCGTTGACACCTTTCTAGACACCTACTTGATCGGCTAATTGTAATGTATAAAACTCTCCCAGGAGTAACTCTTACTCGCAGCGGGTATCGGGATCCAACTATCTCATAGAAGGTATGCAATCTCATTGCAAATTTCAACACTTGAAATTCCCGATAATATTTTGCCCCTAACCTCCTATGACCTTGACAAAGGCCAACAAACCATAGGATGCTAGTCAAGTTCAACCCGTCATTTCCTGATTGAATTAAACCCACCCGCACGGCCCTTGACAAAGGCCAACAAGGTCGCACGACTACCCTAACTCAATCTGCATCTTATGCATAAGCAGATAAGCACCAGTTAGCTACCGCACACTACGCCTTGACAAAGGCCAACAAACGCAGCACGAATACTAACTACTACTTATCTGAAATGACGGAGGGCTACGACAGGTTTTTCTGAAAACCTATTGCGTAATGAACTTGATATCGTTGTAGGATCGAATGAATTTTGAAATGGAGTGTTTTTGAGGCTTTTCTAGTTTTGCTAAAGGAGTCACTCCCGGTGAAGGGATCGTCGGTCCTTTCCTCGTCGAATGAGGTGCGGGATATATCATATATATCACTGTGCAAAGCAAAAACTCTTAAAAGCAATCAAAAGACAAACCGAGTGTGTAGCATCTTCCAGTTATTGCTAAAGGAGTCACTCCCGGTGAAGGGATCCCGGTCCTTTCCTCATCGAATAAGGTGCAGGATATATCATATATATCGCTGTGCAAAGCAAGAACTGTAGCTACCTGTTTTATTTTGAAATTCGATTCTACAACATCTTAGGTTTCTTTTATTTCATTAATCATATTAATGAAGTCCCATCATTTTAGTACCTAAACATCACAGATAAATATAACGTACACTTATGCCATCCGCATTCGCCTCGATGTCCCCTCGTGCACCGTTAGGTTAGGTAACTAACGACAGAGCAGGGCAGGGCTAGCGCGGGTGTAAAACATAAGCAACGTCTATATAATATATCATATATACTATATACTGTATCTATCACAGAAACATCACATGATCACATCACAGATATCGCAGCAGAAGAATCATATGAAATATTGGATATACTAGGACGTCCGTGTTTTCAATACGAGCCAGTATAAAACATGGATTCCACGGTCGTGATGAACAGCCAAACCCACACCCCTAGACCCCTACGAGAGCGGCAAGCAACCCTACCAATTCTAGAGTTAGGAGACCCGGACTCGACTCCTCGAGTTGGTCTCCCACTGGACTCCAGAACCCGGTTACTTGTGCCCTCCTCCTTGGGTCTATCCTAGTGCGGAAAAGTAAATAATATACAAACGGTGACTACTTCCGCAACCTGGAAGCGCCCCAATAAAAGAATATTACATACAAGTTTTTACATGAATGAAAATGAAAAACACTCATCTCACATAAAAAACCCCGGCTATTCAAACACGACGATCCAATATAACATATCCAGCAACACATAACATCAAATGTCATCAACGTAAGTAAATATGCGCATCCCAATTGTCGTTGACATATAGCAATGAAACCGGCGATATCACATATTACACTTACGGTCACAGAAAAGAAAATGTAAAACTACAACAGTTGGAATCCGCAACCTCCTCAGACATCGCATGCCTGACCAAATGAATTACTTAGACATCGCATGCCTAACAATTATAAACCCCGCATTTTAGTCTTAAAATCGAAAACACTTTTCAATATCAAGTCGGGTAATTCAACAAGATTCCCGACATCCTGATCGAATGCTCGTCGCAAACTTCAGTAGACGGCCGCACCCCCGATACCGTCGACGAAGTGCACCAAGGCGGAACACCGTTGCCGCGAGCACCCGAACGGATGCTTTCGGCGACGGGGTTCTCCTACAGTCACTTGGTCGGGGCTATGGAGTGAAGCTGTCTATTAAGTTTACCCGGCGAGTATCCGCGTACGCTACGTGATTGCGACGGACTTTTGATCACATCAAAATTCCGTGGCAACCGATCAAGTGAGACTAAACCGCTAGATTTATAACATTCATTCAGTTATCTCATAACTTCTTGTGAATTCCAATTATTGTATCCCATTCCAGATAAACAGAAAATGTTAAACTTTCCGATCGAACAATCGAACACCCAAGTTTTCTCGATACCTATCAACACATGAAACAAGTCTAACAACATTCCGTTCGTGCCTCAGTACCAACGGTCCAGCCGTAGAAGGGTCAAGCCAACGCCTCACATGTGGCACGCCGTACTGCCCCAAACCCGAAGGTTCAAAGGGCAGTTCAAGACGGTCACATAATCGAGTTAAGGTTTGTTGTCTTCTAGAGGGACCATCGCGTTACTTGCACTACTTAGAACGTCGTTAAACTTCGGAAAAATCCAACACTTGGAAATTTCCCGACAGGGGAAAAATTGGGTATTTATATCCGGTCGAACTTTTTAACATATTCAAAAAATTATCCGGAACGACACATAGACAAAGTTTGACAATCCGATCGAATGTATGAACTCCCAATACAACCCAAAATACTCAACTCTTGATTTTAGATTAAAAATTCCCAGGAAAACCAGCACTGAAAAATAGGAGTTAGTGTGCAAAATTCAATGGCAGATATGACAAAAGTGCGGCGGAAGGGCCGCATTAGCACGATAATGCCGCGGTTCCGCCGCACTTTAGAAAGATCATTAGGTAATTTTTGCATCGTAATTCTTAGATTTACCTGCTTGTTTTTCTGCATATTTTTAATTTGCAAAAATCCACATTTTACAAAAATGTCCAGAGAGCATTTTAAAGTCGGGGTTTCGGGTCGATCGGACTTCTAACTCCGTCTACGCATCGCCTAAGGCTCTAGCTAGGCTCTGATACCACTGTAGGGTTCCTAGGCACACTAGTGAGGTCTCACAAGGCATCAACCATGCCAATTTCAAATAATCTAGGTGCCGAGAGACCCGACTACGGATCGTTGGCTAGAAAACTAGGCGAAAAAGTAAACTAGTTAACAATTAACTAATGGGAAACGGAAATACAACCTTTGTAGATCCGGTCCTTCACCTCCACGGCTCCGAGATGAGGTCTTCTACGCTGTCCAAATCAAATCCGGGCTCTAGCGTCGACTTCATCGGAGAATAGGCGAGCTAGGTCGTCGATGTCCATGCCGAAGATGATCTACGTCGAAGCATCGCAAGATCAAGCTCTCACTTCACCAAGTCAAGAAACTTGTGAAGGAAACACACTCTACTACTTGGAAAGAGGTAGAGGATGAAGAAATAGGAAGTGGGTAGACTTTAGATTTGGATTTCTCACTCTTTTTCATCACTTGCCATTGATGGAGGCAAGCTTTCTTCACTTGAAGAAATGAAGAAGAAGAAGGAAATTGTTATGATAAGTTAATTAAAAAATGAAAAGAAAAATCAAAACTTATCATAATCTAAACCATGGTCAAGTGTAGAGATTAAACTAGGGTTAAATCAAATGGTTAGGTTAAGCATGAGATAAGAATGGTGGACAAAGTCAAAGGTTCATGAATCTTCAACTACAAACAAAGAAAGCCACCATTCTTCTCATTTCTTTTTCCAAAAAGAAAATAAATAAATAAATGAATAAATAGATATGAAAAACAAAACCCTAACCATTTAAATAACCATGGTTTAATCTTTACACAAACCAAAAAGCATGTATCATCAAACATGATACAAGCAAATGCACAAAATCATATCACATATATAATGCGCACATCCGAGTGAGAAAATCCATCTAAAGTGAACCAATATTAGTTAATGCAAAGTAATATATCAAATATATAATTATACATTAAATCATTAAATCAACACTTGATTTAACGATCCGGTCATATCGCATATAACCGGCTGATATCCAATGTATCGATTTATCGAATCAACACTTGAATCGATAACTAGGTTATATCGCATACAACCATTCGATACATTTATCGCGAGAATAGAATACGGTATCACATACACGCATTATTCTCGGTCCCGCACATATCTCATATGCGGTCCTATTTCGTTTCGCTTGAGCCAGGAAACCTCTGTGTAGGACTCTAAAGACTCGTCAATACGCCGGCAGCAGATGATGATCATATCAAACACCCACAAGCCGCAAGCGGTCTGCTAAACGTAACGGCTACCCGGGTATTGAGCGATCTGAAGATCGACGAGCAAGCCCGCTCACACTCCAGTGAATCCGACCAGTAACACTACCGTACAGTCCGATCTGATCGTCTGATATATCGCATATCTCGCCTAGGGGTGGTAAACGTCAGACCCCAATAGCTCGATAAGTCGTGTCGATATGAGGTCTATAACTGTTCGAGAAACTACTGGTAACACTTACCAGTAAATCTCAGCAACCCTGGCCAGGGATTTCCTGTTATAGCTAATCGAACACAGCACAACATCAACTCCCTATACCGGGAGAGACGAATCCCCTCCTATCGCTCATTGCCTCCATGTGACTCGGGACTGTACCCAAAAACCACCGTTTTGCACGCCCTCTTGGACGTGGTAAGATGGAAATCAAAGCACAGTGGGAACCACACAAGACTCTATGACGATCTCGGGTCAACAGACTACTCTGTTCCAGTGTCACCAGAGAACTGCCATCTGACGTGAGGCATAATACCATCTGGGAGTTCTCGGCGAGTCCGTCCAGTGTACCCAGTCTCTACTGAGCACCCGTATATCATCTCTGATGTCAAACACCAATGGATATAGGATCATCCATCGCCCATCTGTATGGGTCGAGAAGGTACACGCTAGTCTACTCTGGTATATCGATGCCCCGTCTCGATACACCCACGACTAGGGACTTTGAAGGATGTACTTATAGACTATCTGTCCCACTAGTATGATCTGCATCATAGTCCAGGTAGTCAAGTACATATCCTAAGGGCTTTACCAACATGTAACAGAGAGACAATCAGCATACACGTTAAGGTAAAGTGTAACCAGATAGCATACTATCATGTCGAGCAAGAAAGTCCTCCCTATATACGTCCCAGCATCCACTACAATATACATCCTATGTATAGTAATGGCCTCTAGGGCATACATATAACTAACAATATCAACCCTCGTCGTAGCCCGGGTCAACCCACAAACTGCCATTACATAAACGTGCCTTAAGTTATCCAGAGTTTGGTTTTAAGCATAAGCCGGACAACTCCCCGTACCTTAACAACGTTAAGATATGAACCATTCTTTATCCAATATAGAAACTTTGGCACTGATTTAATTGGAACCAGATTCAAATCATGCAGCTGTCTCCAGTGCATGTCAACAAAATGGAGAGAGGCCGATCAGCATTACTCAACTTAGGAGTTCATCCAATTATGAGTAACCTGAAAGAGAAACAAGTTTCTCAAAACCATTACTATCAACTGAATACCAATCACAAGTATCTACATCTTCGATCTCTTTGAAGAATCCCGATACTTGCGACACCTGGTTCTCTACTTTATTCTTATACCTATAACTTTTCAAAACTTAGACCTTGTATTTCTACGAAACACTTGTCTAAAAACTAGAGAAGTCATAAGTAAACAGAACATAGTACGATGACCAACCCCTTTGTCCTAATGGACACTGGACAACATAAAATACTCTGTATAAGTTCGCTGAGTTGAATAACTCAAAACCTGTGCATCGTAGGTTGAAAATTGTACTTATGGTTAAGAACTACTTCGCTGTTCAATACTCCTTACCCAATCGTCAACTGATATAGGTAAATGTCACAGACATAATTTCAAAAGATATATCTCACTTTATGAAAATAAACGTACAGATATATCAATTTGAAATTGGTGCATAACAACGGATATTCAAAACCAAATACTTGCCTTCAGGCAAAAACCCAGGCGATTTCCTCAAATATCACCAATTACAACGAATTCCGATATAATGAGAATAATCACCTAACTCCCAATAACTTACTCCCACTCATCATCTGTAAAACCATACGGATGTGAGAATCATACCTGGTAAATACATACCCTGGAGTAAGTATCTAATCGGGAAAACAGTTTTCCTTTAACAACGCATAGTGAAACTGAAACATGAAAATGTTTCGAAGGGTTATCCGGGTATTCGTAGTAATGTATCTTCCATAATCCAATTCATGACTGTAACCGTATATTTCATTGCCGTCTCTCCAAATTCCTGTATTTTTCTTTAGTCGTTACCTTCTGTATACCATCATTAGGCTAAATGGTTTTCTTCTTTTCCTACCGTTCGGCACCAGCCTATGGTTTGGAAGAAGACTATCCAGTTAAGCATAATAGGTGTACTCTCCTAATCCTAGGAGTACTCGCAACCTGAGAGAAGGTGATGATAAAAGACAACCGAATAAATCTTATTCTATTCCTCCTGAACCGGAGAAAAGCAAAGGTGAAATAGGAGTGGCGATGATGTACGTGGTTTGGTCGTGAATGATACCTGTCGCATTTTACTTTGCTCTCTTTCTAATCCCTTCATTTGTCTTTACTTATTACCTTTTGTACACCCTACTTAGGCTAATTGGTTTTCTTCATTCCCTACCTTTCGGCACCTGTCTATGGTTGGGAAGAAGACTATCCAATAAGCGTAATAGGTGTACTCACCTAAACCAAGGAGCCCTCTCAACCTGAGAGAAGGTGATGATAAAAGACAACTGAATAAACTAATTCAATTTCTACTAAACTTGAATCCATCCTCGAAGAAGACCCTTCGAGTTCGTATATAACCATACGATGGATTTATCCAATGGAAGTGGATGTTCGTAGTAATACGAGGTGTTCTGGAGAAATGCAAAGGGTAAAAGAACGAGCGGAAATGATGTATGCAACTCAGACAATCCAAAAGCTAGTATTTTAAGAAGGTTCGGTCAACTTGGTCACTGAGTCATAGTCTAGGGTCGGTCAAGAGTCGCTGCCAAAGAGAGAGAGAAAATAAACACTCTGCGTGCACTCTAACCTAGATCAAAATGGTTATCATTTTATCTAATCAGGAAACCTCCTACTGTAACCTCAAATTCTCCTCCAAACCTGAAAGAAGAATTAGTCGGGATCACCCGAAGAGTAAACCAACTCATCAGTGGGAATCGGGATCCAACTCTCATCGCATGATAACGTGAAGGAATCCACTCACGTTATCACACTTCAGAAGGTATGCGCATGCCTGGCAAGTTTCAGTTTCTTTAGAAACCCCCGATGTGGATTTTTGCCCCATGGTCTTATGACCTTGACGTTGGCCAAAATGCCATAAGTCACATGTCAAGTTCTACCCATCATTATCTTGGTAATTTGAACCCACCCGTACATACTCCTGACGTTGGCCAAATGGCAGAACGACTGTCCCAAACCAACTCTGCGGCTACCAAACACTATGCCTTGGCGTTGATCAAAATACATAGCTTGAATACTACTGAATACCCAACTGAAATGACGGAGGGCTATGGCTGGTTTTTGGCAAAAAACCTTTAACGTAACGAACTTGATATCGCTGAAGGAACCTGATAGCTTTTTACAAAAATATAGCGGCGAAAACCTTTACTAAAGAGGTCACTCCCGGTGAAGGGATCTCGGCTCTTTTCTCATGGAATGAGGTGCAGGATATTCCAACTGATACCGCGATGCAAAGCAACAAGTAATCGACTATAGTGAAGTTATTACCCTGACACAAACTTCTACCCAAGGGGTCACTCCCGGTGAAGGGATCTCGGCCCTTGCCTCATCGAATGAGGTGCAGGATATTCCAACTGAATACCACTGTGCAAAACAAAAGAAAACGTCCTTATAATAACACTTTTTGAAAACTGTTCCAATAACATCAAACAGGTTTGTTTTCCTTGCATTGATCAAAATCAATGCAGTCCCATCAATTAATCATACCAGAAAAGAACGAAAATAAAATGTACGTATATGCCATCCGCATTCGTCACTGGGTCCCGTCATTACCCGTTAGGTTACTTAACTAACGACAGAGTGGGGACTGGACTAGCGCGGGTGTAAAACATATACAACATCTACTAGTATATATACCAATATACAATAATTGCTCCAGGCATGATAAATGTAACATTACAGAAAAGTAATAAGCGTCACAGAACAATACAGAAAATCTGGGATCCTCGGGTTTCTCAGAGCCGCAACTGAAACCCGACGTTCCCCTAGTCGTGTGGATAGCCTGTGCAATGAAAACCTAGACCCCTACGGGTGCGGCAAGTCACCCGTCAAAACCTAAAGCGAGGCAGCCCCCTACAGCAAAGTGAATGGACCACCCTGCACTTCACGGAATCCGGTAACTTGAACACCCCTCCTTGGGTGAACCTATACCCCCTACGAGTGCGGCGAATAGTCTGTCAATTCTAGAGTGAGGCCCCCTGCCTCTCAAAGCCATGAGATGCGGACCCGTTGCCCTCCAGAACCCGGCTGTCCGTGCACTCCGTCGCGGGGTAAACCTAGTACAGAAATGAAAATATGTACAACGGGTACATCGACCTCAACCCGGTCGTACCCCAAAAGAATAATATACAAACAGGCAGTGACGGCATTCCACATGTTGGATGCTCTCCCCGCAATATTAAATGTACAAATAAATCCAAACTGCACTACCATTGCACACAGCTATCCACCACGACAAATCCGCAACATCACAGCACAACACAGAACATCAACGCGAATGTCAAGTTCTCAAACCCGTCTAAAAGAGCTATAGCAATTAGACACGATTTACCGCTCGAATAATATTCACGGTCGGAGATATAATGTAAGTACTGAAAACTAACACATTTTAAAATTCCGATCGACAAAACTTCCCGAAGTGGGCCCCAAGTACAAATCCAGTACTCAAACAAAATCTGGGCCTAAACAAAATATTCCAGAAACCACAATTCCACATGAAAGACACCCAGAAGAAAAATGGTGCACTGAAGCCTCAAAACGGCGGCGGAACCGCGGCCAATACAAGGCTTGTGCGGCGGTTCCACGGCGTTCTTGAAGGTTCAGTCGACCAAATTTCTACAGTAGTCTTAGAAAAGCCTGCACGATTTTCTGACATATCCAAAATAATTTTTAGACCGGTTTAAAAATTCGACAGAAACTTTAACATTGAAAATACGGTTTTGGAAATTTCGTTCGATCGATATTTTAAACATGTTAGAACAAGCTAGTAAAGGTTAATGGTGTGGCTCTGATACCATGTAATTCTACGGTAGCACCCCGGCCGTCAATCTGAGGCCAAACGCGGAACAAAAACTTTTACAACTGGCGCTATCGCATACTATAACCCGGATCTTGCCATTAACGCTAAACTAACAAAATGTAAAGAGGTAGAAAGGCTATACCGATCGATCCGTGTCCTTCGGTCTTTAGCCATCATCCCATGCTCCTCGCTACGACTCTGATCTTCTCGTCGAGGTGGCACCACGTCAACGAATCTTTATATGGGCTCCCGCCTCTATACCGAGGCAACTCGGACATGAAGTATACTAACCGACATGTCCAAGATGAAGTAGAGAATGAGTAGAATACCTAGTCTCAAACACTCTAGGGTTCTCATCACATGAGAGGGTTAGGGTGGAGGTTGAAGAAAATGCAAAGAGATGGAAATTGTGAGCTCAAGAAACTATCGAGAGAGCAAAAAAACCAAGCCCCAAAAATAATAATCTTGGCTGCCCTTTTATTTTGTGTGTGATATATATAAGGTTTTGTGTTGGAAAAACAAAGAAAATATCTTACCAAAATATCTCCAACTCAACCCTAAAAAATCACACCCAAAACAAAACTCATTAACTCTTCATGACACACTACATGACTCATTAGCATGAGTCATTAGTGAACATGCTAGAACTAATGAGTCACCAAAAATGAGTCACACTTTCCAAATCCAATAATCATTTAAACCAAAATGATTAACCCAAAAAGAAATGCATCTTCTAAAGTAATCTCGTAACAGATTACGAGAATACCCCTCACCTGTATATACATACCTGTATCCGTATTCCAACCGAATACGAATATGATGAGACTAAAATATTTCGACTCAATATAATATTTGGATCCGGCTTAAACCAAAGCCCACCAGTATTATCTGTCCGAATCATGACACGTGCACAAGTGCACGTGCATGTTCGAACCCTACCATAAAACCACACGGACTCTACAATGTTTCGCCCGAACTTGGGAAACAATCTGTGGGGGACTCTAAAAACTCATCAATACTCTGGCAGTGGGTTTAACCACAAGCCGTCAGTGGTACTAGCTGTACGTAACGGTTGCCCATGTATTGACAGAAAGGGAAGTCGATGAGCGAGCTCATCCTGAAACCCTACCGAGCCTATCATTGACAATATCCGTACAGTCCGGTCCGTTCGTTTATGAGCATCGCATATTGGGCCTAGGGGGCTGGTAACGTCAGACCCCCAAAAGTTGTATAAGTCGTGTCGGAGGGTAGCCCTGAACACCGTGAGAAACTACTGGAATACCTACCAGTAATTCTCACATGCCTTGGCCAAGGACTTGGTGTAATGGCTCTCCTAGACACAGCGCGATCTCACCCCCAATACCGGGAGAAACGAATCCCCTGCCGATCCGCTCACTGCCTCTATGTGGCTCGGGACTGTACCCAACTAAAAACTGTTTGCACGACTCCTTTGAGCCGTGGTAGGGTGGTAATCTAAGTACAGTGGGAACTCACACGAGACAAATGACAACCTCAGGTCGATGAACTAACCTGTACATATGTCACCAGGGAACTGCTATCTTACGCTAGGTATAAATACCAACTAGCAGGTTCCCGGCGAGTCCTGTCCGGTGCACTCATAACCCAATGAGCACCTGTATACATCTTAGGTGATCCAACTGATACCAATGGCTTGTGAGACCGGCCACCGCCCCTCGTCGGGGTCTCGACTGTATACACTAGTCTATTCCGGAGTATCGATGCCCTGTCTCGAAACTCCCACTACTAGGGACCACTTTTAAGGATGTGCTTATGGACTACCCAACTCTCACGTATATGATCGCCATCATACTGCTGGTAGTCAAGCAAGAATCCTAAGGGCTCTATCAACGTGTAATAGTGATCATGTCACCTAAAGCTGTACATGATGATAAAGTTAGACCAGATAGCATACTATCATCTTGAGTAAGACTGTCCTACCGATATAGGTCCTCCTCAATCATTACAATCACGTGCCTGCGATCCAATAATTGATTTTTAGGGCACTACATCCAACAGTTTCCCCCAATCAGAGAAAAGCTCTGTTCAAAATTCAAATTTTAAAATGAAGCTAACGCTTTATAGCAGCGCCAAGTATGCTGCGCTCTAAGCAACGCACCACGTGCAAGGCACGTGTGCGCTAGCGCTAAGAGCGCTACACTTAAGCAGCGCACCACATGCAAAGCACGTGTGCGCTAGCGCTATGTGCGCTGCACTCTAAGCAGCGCACCACGTGCAAAGCACGGGTGCACTAGCGTTGGAACTAAAATCTCCCCACCGTCAGATCAAAGATCCAATAAAGATGATAAATCATCAATTAAACAGAATAAAATTCTGTTAAGGAAAGATTCCTTAAAATCTTTTCAACCAAGAAGATTGTGCTCTGTAAATCAGAGCACCATTGGATCAAAGGTGATTAAAAATCACCAAAATACAGAATAAATTCTTTATGGAAAAGATTTTCCAATCTTGTTAAAAACAAGAAAATTGCCTTCTGAAAATCAGAAGCTCTTGGATCAAATATCCAACGGTGGGGAAATCCCCAAATCAATTGGAGAAAAGATCTTCTTAACCGATCAGCTTGCCCTATATAAAGGCCCCAAGACTTGAAGTCAGATATAGAGGAACCCCCCATAAACTTTGAGAAATCTCAGAAAGAAGAACCAAGCTCTCGGTAGAAAAACAACTTTTCTTCAAGGTAAAAGAACAGAAAGACGAAATCGTCTCATATAAAAAGAAGAATTCATTTCTTTCTTTAAGATCATAGATCTATAAGACCACGCTCTTTCACAAAGAGATCAAAGGATCTCATCATAAAAAAAAATAAGAAGAAGAACATAATTCTTCTCACGGATCATAGATCTATAAGACAAATTGTCTTTCAAAGATCATGGACATCTCATTATAAAAGGGGGGAGAATAATTCAGTTCTATTAGGATCACAGATTCATAAAGGCAAAGTCTTTTATCAAAATAAGAGATTGAAACATCTCCTATAAAATAAGAATTTTGTTCTTAGAACCTTGAGACAAAGTCTCTTATAAAAAGAGAATTTAATTCTCAGGGCGCAAAACTGATCTAAGTTGCATAAAAGAAGAGCCTTAGCGCTCTTAAATTAAAAGAGCTTCAACGCTCCGCATCTAGCGCAAAGCGCTGCAGAGCCTTAGCGCTCCAAATATAGCGCACTGCACTCATTGACTGGCGCTCAGCGCCAAGCGCGCCACGTGCTCCTCCTGTGCACTACTTAACAGAAGCGTCTCAGCTCTCCACATCTAGCGCAAAGTGCTGCAGCGCCTCAGCGCTCCAAATATAGCGCACTGCGCTCATTGACTGGCGCTAGCGCCAAGCGCGCCACGTGTTTCTCACATGTGCGCTAATAGAACATAAAATGTTCTTTAAAATAAAGCCCTAGAGCTATGATGAATGCTCAGCATTCAGTAAAAGACAAAAATATTGTCAGAACTCAAATCAATGCTCAGCATTGTCAAATGTTTAACATTTTAACTGGGTGGGCCGAGCCCAAGTTGGCCATAAACCCCTCATTTAGATTAATTGAGCCCATATGCTCATAAATCTCAGATCTTATTCCCAATTGGACTACAGATCTCCTAACCAAAATTGGTTCAAGGGTACATCTCTACACTCCTCTGATATATGTCGTTGTAATCCTTCAACATCTTCAGAGAGGTGACGGGTCCCGATAACCAAACATTCCATGGAATGTGGGGTCCTTAAATTCATGGACTATGATATCCTTAAACTTTATAGACTATGACGTCTTTAAACTACGGACTGTGGGGTCCTTAAGCCCATGGACTATGATGTCCTTAACTTCGGACTGTGGGGTCCTTAAGCCCATGGACTATGATGTCCTTAACCTTTACAGACTATGATGTCTTTAAACTGGACCGAGATGTCCTTAAACTAACATTGGACCGCAATGTCCTTAAACTAATTATAGACCGCAAAGTCCCTAAACTAAACAATATAGCACAAATGCTCTTTTGTTGGATCTAAATGATCCCGTTAAGTTGATCTTAGTCTAAAATTAGACTAACGTATCCTTAACAAACGTTTAAGTTGATCTTTATCTCAAATGAGACTAACGTGTCCTTAAACTCAACCCCAAACCCAAATCTAAGAAGATACGGATTTGGACTAATCCATGCCCTACGGACGACAACATAAATTAGTCTTCGTATACAATCCACTGGCAACCAAAAACAAAACAAACACCCACGACTCGAAGTGACCATCTGGAGAAGGAGAAAGTGGTTACCGTGATGCGGTAGCGTAATTAACTGCAGGGGCTTGCGCCTGCAGGGAAGAGCGTTCCCATAATCAAAAACTCCTCAAATGAGAGGGAATTTGACGAAGTCTGCTATATCGGCCGCATCCGTTTAAACCTTCGATACATGGTGTCATAAATCAACTTGGCATCTTCGGAGAGGTGGACGGATAGCACCAAATAGCATCTGCCCTCGAAATTCAGGCAAGACGAACCTATGCGGTCTCGTCTCTGTTTTCGGAGGAGAACAGATTCCGGCATGCCCGGTGGGACCTTTTCCTCTTTCCACTCCACACTTCGTGTGTCGTGTTTTTCCCGCGATCAAATAATCGCAGTGTGTATGTTTGTGGTTGCCCTTAGGGGAGTGGATACTGAAGCCGGCATTTCGTCTTTTTCGAGAATGGCGTTTGCTTTTACTCACCCCAACTCAGGCTCTGTCACATCTGGTGGAGTCAAGTATGGGCCACTTGCAGCCTCAAATCACTGCAATCCGGCTCTTCAAGAAATCAACGGGCTTCTTTTTGGATCAGTCCTCCCAACTCCCACCCTCGGTGCCTCAACGCCGATAGAGGAAGCCCAGAGGAAGTTTGTCTTCCACAGGCTGGTTCCCCAAGCTGCATCTTTGCTAACGCAGGGGGCAGGATATTCAAGCTCTCAAAGGAAACTGGGGGCAGGCTCGGAAAAATCCTGAAGCTAATCAAATCACGGCCGTAAGAAACGGTCGACATCGATATCAGCGTCATACAAAATGAGCTGGGGGCAGTTCTCCGTATGGTCCTGTTTCAACCCCAATGGTGAATATTGTTGTTCCAACTGGGAACAGCTTCAAATTGTTGTGAAGGGTCAGACAAAGTTCTCCTACTGCAATATTGAAGAAGTCTCCTTAGCCCATGGAGATCTCACGAGAGCAGAAACCAGTTCGCTCCGTGAGACAACTTTCCTCATCTATATATAAAGTGTGGAAGCCGGTGAAGGGGACTTACCCCAAGACGGATCCTGATACAGCAGTTCCTCCCAAAACTAAAGCGGCTTTTCACAACAAGAGGCCCAATAAAGCTGAAGAACCCAAGAATATGGATGACCTCCCCTGGTACTTCGAAAATGATGATGACAAGGTGATCTTAGAGTTCCCACCGGCGCCAAAAGAGCTAGAAGATTGGATACATACTACTGCAGATAACCTCAAGAAAATTGACTTGGGGACAGCAAGTGACCCGCGGCCGACGTTCGTTAGTGAGTTGTTGTCTGAAGAAAGGGTGACTGCGCTAAATGACGTGCTCATGCAGTATAAAGACTGTTTCGCATGGAACTATTCAGAGATGCCGGGACTAGATCCAGACATTGCTGTGCACAAATTGGCGATATCTCCGGACGTCAAGCCAGTCAAACAAGCACCAAGAAGAATGCGGCTCGAGCTTGAGATGAGCATCAATGCCGAGGTCAAGAAGCTAATCGACTCCTGCTTCATTCAAGAGGTTCAGTATCCTGACTGGATCGCCAATATCGTCCCAGTGATGAAGAAAAATGGGACGGTGCGCATATGCGTAGACTTCCGGGATCTCAACAAAGCCTGCCCGAAGGACGACTTTCCAGTACCGGTCACCGAACTGATGATAGATAATACGTCCACTCATGAAGTTTTCTCCTTCATGGACGGCTCATCAAGATACAATCAGATAAAGATGCATCCCGAGGATCAGAAGCATACCGCTTTCCGGACCCCTTTGGGCATATTCTGCTACAAGGTGATGCCTTTCGGTCTAAAGAATGCCGGTGCCACCTATCAGAGGGCCATGACGAAGATTTTCGATGACCTCATACATGAAATCGTCGAATACTATATTGACGACCTTGTGGTGAAAAGCAAATCGCATGAAGAGTATTGGGAACATCTAAAAATAGTGTTCCAACGTCTTCGGAAATACAATTTGAAGATGAACCCTCTGAAATGTGCGTTCGGAGTTTCCTCGGGCAAGTTCCTGGGATTCATTATACGACACCGGGGCATCAAAATAGACCCATCAAAGATCAAGGCGATCATGGAAATGCCCCCGCCAAGAACACTCAAGCAACTGCGGTCTCTCCAAGGAAAGCTCGCATATATCCGGCGATTCATAGCCAATCTTTCCGGCAAGTGCCGTCCTTACAGTCACCTAATGAAGAAGGGAACCCCGTTCGTTTGGGACTGCAAATGCCAAAGCGCACTGGACAAAATCAAGCAATACTTGCAGAATCAGCCGGTGCTGACCGCTCCGGTCAAGGGAAAGCCTCTCATTCTGTATACAACCGCCCTTGAGGGTTCTCTAGACGCATTATGGGCACAAGAAAACGACCAAAGGAAAGAAAGAGCTCTCTACTATCTGAGTCGAGTTCTCCTGGGGGCAGAAAACAATTACTCCCCTATCGAAAAACACTTCCTGGCATTGATCTTCGCGATAACGAAGCTCAGACACTATGCTTAGCACATGAGGTCCATCTCGTATCGAAAGTGGATCCTCTTAAGTATTTGATATCAAGAGCCATATTAACGGGAAGACTCGCTAAATGGGCCCTGCTCTTGATGGAATTCTCGATAACATATCGTCCTCTCAAGGTAGTGAAAGGCCAAGCCATCGCCGACTTCCTTGTCGAACATCCTATACCTGCCGACTCTCCTTTGAACTGCGAATTGCCTGAGGAACACGCGTTTGACACGATCGACGGGGAGAGAAGAGAGAATGATACCCGGTGGAAACTCTACTTCGACGGAGCATCTTCCATGAAAAAGCGAAAGCACAACTCTTCCATAATCAAGTCTGGGGTAGGCCTAATCTTCGTAACTCCATAAGGAGGGATAATGCGCTTTGCCTTCTCCTTAACGGAACCGAGGACAAACAATGAAGCTGAATATGAAGCTTTGATAGCGGGTCTTGAGATGGCTGTCGACATGGGAATTGAAAACCTCCTAATATACGGAGACTCTCAACTGGTCATTAGCCAAGTAAACGGCGACTATCAGACGTGCAAACCGGAGTTGGTAAAGTACGGCGAAAGGGTACAACAATTGCTGACTCAAATCTCTGCCTATGCCCTGGAAAGCATACCACGCGCGGAAAATAGCAAGGCGGATGCATTAGCCAAGCTCGCTAAAGAACTGGCCGACGAGAACCTCGATGACGTAAGGATCGTTGTGCAAAGCCGTCGGGTTCTTGCATCGGCAGAAATAACTCCAGAGTCGTCTGAGGAAAAAGGAGCGACTGAGCAAACGACCCTACAAATAAAAGACCAAGAAGAGGCTAAGGATTGGAGAGAAGTCTTTATAGACTACTTCAAATCCCGTCGAACGCCTGAAGATGCGTCCTCAAGACATCAGCTAATGAAACGAGCTCTATCTTTTGCCTTTGTCAATGATACTCTATATAAGAGATCGTTCGACTCTCTATGGCTAAGATGCATGGGACCGGAAGAGGAGAAGAGAGTCGTCCAAGAAACTCATGATGGACTCTGCGGTTCTCACCAAGCTGGGCTAAAGATGAAGCTGAAGATCAAAAGGATGGGCTATTATTGGCCCACAATGATCCAAGACTGCCTCGAATACGCGAAGCAATGCCACTCATACCAGATTCACGGGGACTTTATCCACCAGCATCCAAATCCGCTACATCCAACGGTGGCTAGCTGGCCATTTGAAATGTGGGGAACCGACATAATCAGTCCCATCGAACCGGCATCATCCAGAGGACATTGGTTCATATTGACGACAACTGATTATTTCTCTAAGTGGGCAGAAGCAGTACCGTTAAGAGAAGTGAAGACGGAGAATATCCTCCATTTCTTCAAGACACACGTCATTTACCGGTTCAGAACTCCACGACAGATTATCTCTGATAACGGGCCAGCCTATAGAAGCCACAAGATCAGCCGCTTCGCACAACAACATAATATAGATTGGAGATACTCTTCGATCTATAATCCCCGAGCTAACGGTCTAGCTGAGGCTTTCAACAAGACCTTGACGAAGATCGTGAAAAAGACGGTATCCAAAAATAAGAAGGACTGGCACGAGAAACTGCATGAAGCTCTCTGGGCATATCGAACTACGTTCAAAATGGCCACAAACACAACGCCGTATGCATTGGTATTCGGCACAGAAGCAGTACTTCCCCTCGAGATAGAGTTACCCTCTCTACGAGTAGTGGTTCACTGCGAGCTAACCGACGAAGAAAATGCTCACCTTCGGCTTGAGGAGCTCGACGCCCTCGACGAAACCCGGCTCATGGCGCAGCAAAACTTGGAAGCATACAAAGCAAAGATGACGCGCTCGTATAAGAAATTGACTAGGCCGAGAACATTCTGCCAAGGCGAACTCGTGCTAGTAGTCAAAAGACCTATGATCCCCAATCGTGCCAAACGGGGAAAATTCGAGCCGAACTATGAAGGCCCGTACATCATAGACAAAGTTTACCAGGGTGGAGCCTATCTACTCATGGAGATGCATGGTGAAAGACCTTTCAGGCTAATAAACGGTCGCTTCCTAAAAAAATACTACGCCTGACGAGTCACGGCCTAGGTTAACGATAGATGACGACGCCTATGTCCGCTCGCTATCTTCCTAAGCCTAAACTCTATAAGTAATAGCCGGCTATTGGACCGAAACGTCCTTAAACTAATGATGGACCGAAACGTCCTTAAACTAACGATGGACCACTATGTCCTAAAACTGGCTATTGACCGAGACGTCTATGAACTACTATCGGACCGAAACGTCCCTAAACTAACGATAGACCACTGTGTCCTAAAACTGGCTGTTGACCGAGACATCTATAAACTACTACTGACCACAGCATCCCAAGGCTGACACACAAAAAAAGGGTACGTCCATAAGCGGGATGGGCACGAATGAAAACCCGAAAGGGCTCCGTAAGTAAAAACAACAGGGCTACCGGCGAGTTTTGTGAAAACCCGAAAGGGCGCAATCTCGTTAAAATACACTCGCAAGGTCCTCTCGACCCTGTGAGGAAAAAATACCTGCATGAGATCCTTACGACTCACAAAGGAGCAACACACTTAGGGATCCCCACGATTCTTAAGGAGAAATTGCACTTACGAGATCCTCACGACTCGTAAGGAGAATTCCCCTTTGAGACCCTCATGGCTCACAGGGTTCAAAAGCCTTAAGCTACAGAAATATCACAATCTCCGATGCTGCCTTATAAGCATTTCAATATTGACCCTTGTATACAATCCACGGGCACGAATTAACATTTCCCTAACAAAGTCCCACCCGCGACTAGGGATATGTTTATACAGTGGACAACACTTGTAAGTCCTCTCGACTTATAAAGAGAAAACACTCTTGTAAGATCCTTACGACTTATAAGAGAACACACACTTAGGAATCCTCACGATTCTTAAGGAGAAAACGCACTTACGAGATCCTCACGACTCGTAGGGAGGAATACCTTCATGAGACCCTTACGGCTCATGAAGTTAAAAGCCTTAGTCGACAGGATCCTAACCCTGTTCGCTAAGCCACCTTTGTTCGACATCGACAGAGACAAATGATGATTCGCTCCTGGCAATATCCCAGTTGTAGCGATGCTGATGCCTAAATCGGTATCAAATCCTAAACTTGTAGCGAAAAGTCAGCGAGCCAAAAAAATGCATATGAAATAGCCGAAATGATGGGGCAACTTGCAACGAAATCAGCAAGTAAAAATGTATGCATGCAAAATAGCCGAAATGGTTGGGCAACCCATAATAAAAAGCAGCGAGTAAATAAAACAAATAGCCGAAATGATTGGACACCGCGAAAAATAGCCGAAATGATTGGGCAATCGCGACTTTCGCGATGTAAAAGCTGAAATGATAGAGCATCGCGGAAAGAAAAATATATAAAGTGAAACTTTTTGCCCTACAGGTGAGATCACATTGATCCCTGTATACAATCCAGGGGCACAAACAAAAAGGGAACCATACCTTCCCACCAGACTCCATCGGAAAGAGAGCCAAATCTCGACAGTTCACAGACAGCCTAGAGATCACCAACAACGTTCCTCCTCATTCCAGCAGGATTCGGATGCGAAAATCAACCATGGAGCCATGGCAAGGTCCCTATTCCAAACCTCGATGGTTCACAGACAACCGACAGAGCAAATCCTGGTTCCGTAGAACACGGCTAATGTCAATCCTGACCCCGTGGGAAACGCCCAGAGCACCTCCTGGTCCTGTAGAACACGGCTAATGTCAATCCTGACCCTGTGGGAAACGCCTAGAGCAAATCCCGGTCCCATAGAACATGGCTAATGTCAATTCTGACCCGGTGGGAAACGCCCAGAGCAAATCCTGATCGTAGAACACGGCTAATGTCAATCCTAACCCCGTGGGAAACGCCCAGAGCAAATCCTGGTCCCGTAGAACACAGCTAATGTTAATCCTGACCCCGTGGGAAACGCCCAGAGCAAATCCTGGTTCCGTAGAACACGGCTAATGTCAATCCTGACCCCGTGGGAAACGCCCAGAGCACCTCCTGGTCCCGTAGAACACGGCTAATGTCAATCCTGACCCCGTGGGAAACGCCCAGAGCAAATCCTGACTTCGTGAAATGCGGATAAAGTCAACCTCTGACTTCGTCAAATGCGGATAAAGTCAACCCCTGACTTCGTGAAATGCGGATAAAGTCAACCCCCTGACCCCGTGAAATGCGGATAAGGTCAACCCCTGACTCCGTGAAATGCGGATAAGGTCAACCCTCTGACTCCGTGAAATGCGGATAAAGTCAACCCCTGACTCCGTGAAATACGGATAAAGTCAACCCCTGACCCCGTGAAATGCGGATAAAGTCAACCCCCTGACCCCATGAAATACGGATTAGGTCAACCCCCTGACTCCGTGAAATGCGGATAACGTCAACCCCCTGACCCCGTGAAGTGCGGATAAGGTCAACCCCCTGACTCCGTGAAATACAGATAAAGTCAACCCCCTGACCCCGTGAAATGCGGATAAGGTCAATCCCTGACTCCGTGAAATATGGATAAAGTCAACCCTCGACTTCCCCATCAAAGTAATACTTTGACCCGGAAGCAGGACAACTCATCGGACACTTATGAGTCCTCTCGACTTGTAAGGAGAAAAACTCTATTGTGAGATCCTTACGACTCTCAAGAGAAAACACACTTAGGAATCCTCACGATTCCTAAGGAGAAAATACACCTACGGGATTCTCTCGACCTGTAGGGAGAAAATTCTTTATGAGACCCTCACGGCTCATAAAGTTGAAAAGTCTTAGGTGAGAGATCCTAACCCTGTCTCCCAAGCCATCATTACCTCGCAGAAAGGTCAAGATAGATTTTCTACTGGCCACACTCTCCGACAAGAAAGGAAACGATCACTTACGAGTCCTCTCGACTTGTAAGGAGAAAATTCTCTTGTGAGATCCTTACGACTCTCAAGAGAAAACGCACTTAGGAAGCCTCACGATTCCTAAGGAGAAACCACACCTGCGAGATCCTCTCGACTCGTAGGGAGAAAAGTCTTTATGAGACCCTTACGGTTCATAAAGTTGAAAAGTCTTAAGCGACAGATCTGAACCTATTTCCTAAGCTATCGCTACTTATCTCGATTCAGGGAAATCAGCGTCCTTGGCGAGAACCTCTCGATTCGTTTCGAGCCGCAAGGAAATCAGTGTCTTTGCGAGAATCTCTTGATTCAGCTCAACTTACGGGGAAATTAGTGTCCCTACGCATAAAGAAAATTCTCTTGTGGGATCCTTACGATTCTCAAGAGAAAACGCACTTAGGAGTCCTTACGACTCCTAAGGAGAAAAGAAACCTACGACATCCTCACGACTCGTAGGGAGAAAAGCCTTTGTGAGACCCTCACGGCTCATAAAGTTGGAAAGTCTTAGGCAACAGATCCTAATCATGTTTCCCAAGCCATCGTTACCCTGCAAAGAGTCTAAGATAGACCGTCACTTACTATCTATAGGCCACACTTGCTAAAATCACATAGCAATGACACAGCGAGAAGAAGAAAGCAACAATAGAACAAAAAATGTGTATCTTTTATTCATGAATTCAATCAAGTACAAGTTGAATCATATGAAAGAATAATAAAAAAGGATACATTTTATTCAAAGATTACAAATGTTCAATCTATACAAAACAGCTACTGAGAAGGAAGCGTTTTCAATAAGTCAGCAAGTTGCTCGCGCACTCCTTTCAGTGCCTTCTCGTGATCAGCCGCCACGGCCAGCTCCGCTTCAATTCGAGCCCTTTGCTGCAAACATGATGAAATCATCTCATCGATTTCTCGTTGGGCAGCTTCGCGACTCTGCGTAACCCGCTCAATAGAGTCGAGCTTCTGCCTCAATGCCAGCCCGTCCGAAATACATCGCTGCAAATTGTCAAAGACGGCTCTCAGTTGCGCGGCATTCGCTTCAACTTGGGCGCGCAGCCGGGCGGATTCACCTGAAGCTTCCTCGCGTTCCTTCCGCCTTAAGGTCGCTTCTTGTTCAAAATGGCGAAGGAAGGACATACTCTGCTCGACCCACGCAGTCCGCTGGGAGTTCAAACCCAACATCTCAGGAGCAGGACGCTTAAGCTCAAGCTCATACAGGCAGGCCTCAATCTTCCTACAGTGGTTAACCCAAGACTCAACGACGCGTTCGTTATGGAAGTTCACAAGCGTCGCCAACATTGGATTAACCTCGGCAGAAAAATCTACGGTGAATGTAGGGGTCTCCGCGTCAAGCTCCTCGATGTAATCACTCAACATACGCAGACTGGTCACGGCGCCTTTTGAAGATGGACGTCAAGAAAAGGGTCCCGCTGGCATTATGATTCGAGACTCGAACGGAGCTGGAGTCGGTGTCACCGCTGCAAAACAAATCATAATCAGATGTCGGCTCAAGAAATAAAGAAGATACACGAATAATAGAGTTTACTATACCGGCTGCAACAGGGGGCAGAGCTGAGAGTACCGGTGGCGCGACGATACCCTCGCCCCCTCCTTCAATTTGCAAGGCTACAAGTAATGCAAAGAAGAATTAGCAATAACATGGCTTCCCGTTAAAGAAAATAAAAGACGTCGGTTAGAAAAGATACTCACCGACACCAACGGGCGGACTAATCTCCGACTGGAAGGAGAAGTGCGGGTTCAGCACTTGATACAGATGATCAAAGAGAACTCCTGCAAGATTACGATGATACATGGTTAGTATACGAAAGATGTTATCCCCGATTTAAATTGATCACAAACCCATACCTTCCAGCAGTTGAGAAGATATAAGAGAAGGCGAAGGGGCAACGACCGTCAGAGCGGCAACTGGTAGTGCTTCTTCAGGTGTCGCAACCTCAGTGCTCGCCACACCTACATTCGAAAGGAACAAAATGTCATCAGAAAGGATTGCAAAATGAAAAGAATGCAGCAACCCGAGACCTACCAGACAGGTCATCAGCCAGAACTATGAAGGGAGCATCGCCAAGCATCACGACTTCTTCGATCTCATTTGGGGGGATGGTTTCACCGCCCGTAGCTTCGTCCCCTGATTCCATAAGATCCGTTGTGACACTCGCAATGCCAGGCGATGGCAGGGAACTGCAAGCAGAAAGAACGAAAATGGGAGCAGTCCCGGACTCCTGGGAAAGAGTAACCGCTTCGGGCTCAGTGGTTGTCGTCATCTCACCCGCCACCTCCTCACCAGGACTTGGCCCTGCATGATAAGATATATGAGAATCTGAAGATTAAAGCTTTAACAAAAAGACTCAGTGTTACGTTACCTTGGGTCGGTTTTTCGATTGCTCCCCGAGCCGCGCGTGCCACCTGCCTATGAGTGGTAGACAGGGTGATTGGAGCACCCTCTGAAGAAGCAGGGACAGGGAAAGCAGCGCTCGAGCCTGCACCTACAGCCAAAGTGGCGCTACGTTCTCTTGCTGCATGCCTCCTACGCTTCCTTTCTTCCTGGGCCGTGAGAGCTGAGCTCCTTAAGACCTCCGACAAGGAGATGACATCGTCCGAGCCAGGAACTACCTCTGGATCCGTTGAGGCGTCCGTCATCGGTTGCTTAAGTGAAGCTTCTTTTGGCAATATTGGCGGAACTGGGACTTCGGTAGCCGGCCTTGGAAGTGTCTCCGCACCGCCCTGTGAAGTCGGTACTGCACCTGGGATAACCTGAGTAGAGGTAGTCCCTGCAATAAGATGAAAAGGAAGGGTCAGATTACCCATAAGAAAGGAGAATGAAGACACAATGAGCCGAAATATACCAACGCCCAGCGAAGCGCGAAGCCTCTCTTCCTCCTCAAAAGTCTTGAGGGAAGCCGCGAGAGCCTCTTCAGTAGAAACGTCTGTTGAAGGAAAAGCGTCAGTCAAAACATGATAATAAAAATGTAATGCAATAACAAAAAGATACGGCTGAAGTTTACTTGATTGTGAGAGGATGATCAGTCATGCTTTGTGGCTAGCGATTCGCTCGGAAACTGCGATGGCGGCCGCCAGATCAGTATCATCTGGCGCCATAAATAAGCCATCGTTGGTCCCATATTCGCTTAGGCCCTCGCTATAAGGAGCATGAGGCTCCTGGCCGAGTACAACGTCTGCAGAAAAGAATCGACTTCTTCTTCTTCTTCTGCAAGCGAGTACCGGTCGCCGCTAGCACAAGCTTACTCTTGGTGGGCATCTTGAGACGACGAGTCCCGATATCTGAACCCACGCCAGACTCGGGAGACGCCATAGTCACCGCTTCAACGGGAGCATGGGGCATCGGTAGCTCAGACACATCACGTGGCGCCACAGCCGCAGCAGCTTACCTTAAGGGAGGACGAACAACGGTCCGTCGCTTTAAGGGAATAGCGGGGTTACCAACCGGCGCTGCACCCTTGCGATCAAGCAGCAATCGCTTTTCTTCCCTAATGACGGCGCCCATCGAATGTTGATACCACACCACATACACATTCAGGGCCTTCGAAACACAGCTCGGTTCACTGATGAAGAAGTTGGACCCTGTGTTTAGGTGCATAAAATGGTGCAGCACGCTCCGGTTACCTTCTTCGGTAGCAGCGGGTTCTGCCAAGAAAGCCTCAAGCGGGACGTCCTGATTATAGCTTAGCTGCTGGGCGAAATGATGTGGGTTGTATCTCATGAACAACGCCGCATCATTCTGCCTAAATACGAAAAAGTTCGGCTTGATGGAGTACAGATAAAGAATCTCCCGAGCTTTCAATACAGAGACCTCATCTTTAAAAATGTCCTGCAATGGCAGCACCATTTTTGTAGATTCCTGGACGACAGTCAAAATTTTATCGGTGAAGGACATACCATCTCCAACCATACGTGGACGAAGGAGCAAACCCCTAGCTTCCCGCGGTGTCGGATTTACGATGGATGCGTCGACTAGCCGCATTATCCGAGGGAACTTACATCTGTTATAAAAGGAAGGTCTTCTGTGGTACCGAAGACGCCAAGTACGTGCAACTCGAGCCACGAAGTGAAATAATGCATTGAGAAGTTGGCAGGCTGCACCCTGGCTCAATAGTATCCGCTGCCAAGCTGAGGCCGTGATACAAGTGAGCTAACCCAGCGATCCCGACGGCCACTTGTATCCCAGCAACCATTCAATGCGCTGGGTAGAAGACGGACGGCCTCATATGGCGAAGGTGCATCGGAAGCGCAAACCAGCTCAGCCATAACCCGAGAAACCCCAAAAAGAATGTTTCTTCGTCAATCCCTGCCAGCTCTGCAAAAGGAACGACCGGGGTGTCAGGGAGAAAGAAGTTCTTCTGATCCGCCTCCACCGTCGGCAAGTTGCCCAAACCTAAGCTAAAAGGATCGTCGAGTTTGGAGAACTTCGCGGCTTCCTTCGATAGTACTTCCGTGCGGAGAAAACGGGCGATGAAATCGGTGAAATTAACTCCGCGGCCTCCGGATTCGAGAAAGAGGCTCTCATAGATATTCAACATCTTTATCAAACTTGGGAATTGGTGTTGAATGGTGTTCTCTGGGGTAAGATCCATTACCACTGATTTGGTAGCAAAAATATACTCATCCGGAGGAAGCAGCTCCTCGTAATGTTCTCCCTTAACGGGTACACCGGAGACCTCGGCAAATTCCTCTAAGGAAATGGAGACTTCTCGATCCAATAAGAGGAAGGTGTGGGTCGGAATGTTCTATTGCTCTAGAAACGCCTTGATCCACCATGTAGGAGGTATGGAATACTGGAACAATGAAGCGTAGATCGCTGGTGTAAATCCCCGTTCCCCATCTATAAAATTTTCCTGTATTTTCCTAATCCCGATTGTCTCCTGATTTTTCCTCGTATTTTTCGTTTGTAATTGGTTACTCGAGTTTCAATATTTAACTTAATCAAAACCCTAGATTTAAAACCAATTAAAACCTAAGCCTAATATAATTTAACCCAGCCCAATAAATAAAATAAATATTAACATTTAAAATTCCATTCAGCCCACACCCCAGCAACCCTACTCAGCCCACACAAATTGAATAAACAATTAATTTAAAACTGCCGGCCCTTCACTTTCACTCCTCAGCCCACACACAAAATCAATTAAAATGAATTAACAATTAATTTAAACTGCTGGCCCAGCCCACTTCCCTCAACCCGCAACCGCGCCCGCGACCCGACCCGCTTCTATTCCCATCATCTTCCCCAACGGCAACTTTTCCCCCGACCCACTCCCTTCGCCGCAGCTCATGCCCACGCCCACGCCACGCCTTGCCGTTACCCTCGCGATCCCCTCAATCTCCTCCCCCCGTATCCCCTATCTCCCTCACACCCTCACTTCTCTCTCTCTTTCAAAATTCCTCACCTCTCTCCCTCTCGAAAACCCACTAACCCACTGCACTCGACTCCCTCCGACGACGGTGAACCTCCTCGTCGACCCCTCATTCATCATCCCTCGCTTCTCCTCCACCCAAAGAACCCTCCTCTATCTTCCTCCACCAACCTAGAACCCCTACACACCCAACCCCGTACTCCCGAGCCTCACCTGCACCCGAGCTCGACCAGCACCTGCCCTCGACGCCGGTGAGCTTCTCGCCTCATCGTCGGCGCCCCTGAACCCCCTCGTCATCAGCATCATCACCAACACCCCCAAATTTACACACCCGAGCCCCTCCTCTCTCTCTCTCTCTCTCTTCAAAAATAACAAAACCCAAAAAACCCACACACACAACCGACATCCTATTGCTCATCGCCGGAGCACCGCCGCCGACCGTCGTCGACCCCAGCGCACTCGCAGAGGACCACTGAGCGCCCCCTCAACTTCCAGTGACCGTGCAACGGCTCCGGGCAACTCCGACGTCAAATCCGTATCGCGAGCCGAGGCCGTGCAAACAAATCCACGCCGTTCGATGCGCGTTCGTGACGTTACCGCCGCCGTACATCCACGAAACGTTTCCAGGCAAGTACTTTACTTGCTACATGCTAATTTACCCGTGTTACAAACTCAAACATGTATGTTAAGAAATTCCATTTCCCCGATAAAATTTAACGACGTATGTGTTCGATGCTTGGCCCCAATGAAAATACTTGCTTAATTTGACGGAATTAGATTGTCTGTGTTGGCCCATGTAGTGATGAATATCCTGTAGAAATCTCGCTGGAAAATACGACTGTTAGTGACTAAAATGAATACCCCCAAATATACCTGTAAAACTAGAAATTTCACGTATCTGAAAGTTGTTAAAATTCCCATAAATCATGTACATATTGAAATGGTGTGTTCGAGGGCTTAAATCGAAGACGACTCGACGAACTATAACCCTATGTAATTCTCTAATGGTTTCTGTACTGAAACTGTGACAATATATGGATCGGAGTGTGGCTCTGGACTGCAGTCCAGAGCGACTCTGATTATTATTTACTGTCCTATAATATGTGCCACTTTGTTTCCTGAATTTTTATGTTATGGAACTCTGCAGCTTATTAAAGGTGAATCTTTTAGCTAAACAACACAAGTGGTTTCATTCCGTTTCATGGTCTTTTGCTATTTAATTTGTAAATAAAAAGGGCAGAACGTATAACAGTCCAGAACAGATTCAGAAGTGACATACCAATGTTAAACAGTGTATAACTTTCGACGTACAGATGCGATTGAGGATCCGTCTGTTGCATCGAATACCCCATCATAAACCCTAGATTCTATTCAACTGTAGTGTCACTAGATTCTGAACCCAACTGGGTGAAATACGTGTCGCGAAACGGACGTTCAGTTCAGAAACTGAATTTCCAGCCGCGAGCACTTAATGAAACAGCTGTATCTTGAATACCGGGAACCCGATCGAACTGAAACTAATTTTGATGAACTGCTGATAGAGTGTGCTATTTATTGTATTTGTATCACTTCGTTGAATTTCAAACATATGAATTTATGCAAATTTTGTAAGTTAATGACGTACATATTGGTTCATAACATACTTGGCTTGTTAAGGGCATACATACACATATCTTACCCCATTTGCCATGTACATAGTGTTAGTGCGTGTTAGTGTTCAGTGAACATTGCATTATCGTGCGTGATTGATGTTGGTTTAGGAGTGACGAGTACACCAATGAAAAGTGAACATTCGTGACAGTGATTGATACAGTGAATAATGATAAAACCGTGCCATTGGTATACTTGTACACGACTAAATCATGATCATAAATAGTGTAAACCTGGGAATAAAGAGGAAATCGAAGTGGAAAGAGAATCGTATTTAGCGGGACCGTGTTTTAGAGGATGATCATTTGAGCAGCGATATATATATTAGGTAGGATCTAGCGATCCGGCTGATAGGGTTATGTCCGGGGCATGTGGGCCGTTGTCTCGGGTATGTACGAGACTCCTGTTAAACATGATCCTCCTTTCCACTATGCGATTTCAAACATGACCTAGAGACCGATAGGGACACAGATCATATTTTGCATCATATAGTGACATAGTGATTACTCGCATTGTACTTTCACTGTTATTACCTCATTTACCTGTTTCACCTTATTATAATAATATTGCTATTGTGTCGCCCTGACGACCTGAGTATGCATGCTCAGATCCCGTGGAAGGACCAGCGCAGGAGACGGATATATCTTTCGAGTTCACGGAGATCTAGTCTGGTGTACTTTCTTTCTTTACTGCTTTCCATAAAAGAGATCGTGAAATTGAACTTGGTTAGTAACTGTTCTTGTTATTTGTAATTTGTGAACAATGGATTTTAATGTAATAATTTAGTGATGTAAATTCCTTTACTACTGCGCTTTATTTACCGATTACCATGTAATGCTAGAAGCCGAAGTGTGACTACGGTGGGATTATTCCTTGACCGTAGGAGCATGGCTGGCCTAGTCATCCCTCGTTTTCCGTATTTTGGGAAGCGGAGCGTGACAGCTGGGTACAATCCGAGCTTCAGCAGCTGTGACTTCTTCGCCGATAAGATATATCGGGCCCACTGCAGGTATCCGGCCGGGTGATGGGGAGTTAATCCTATGTTGTATGGCTGTCCCCAAGGACACGACTCGTCCTAACATATGCGCCGCCCTAGAGTGTCCAAAGCCACCAGCGGCTGCACGGGTATTGCGGCCATAGAAGGCCGAAGGAGACCCTCTGAAGTCCAATTCACCTCCTCCACAGTATAGTTTATCGGGGGTGCATCTGCATAAGGGATCACCGAAATAGGATCCGAAGGTGTCGCACAAGAAAAGCTCCGCCGACTCCTGATGATTTGGTCGTACCATGTTCTCCATAGATGAAGATTCTTGTGCTCCGGGTCATGGTCTTTGATCAGCGCAAAAATCTCTCGGTCTACAGGCGTTTCGGGGAATCCGCCTTCCGAACGGGCGAATAGGAAGGAAGTGTCGAAAGACATAGTACCTGCGGGGAAAAGATAAAATTTTCAGCCGCCAATGCTACAGTTTAAGTTTTGTCACTAAGTACTTTAAATCTGTACCACACTGCAATGCAGTAAAAAAGGACCGAAGGGGACCCATATAATCTAGATGACAGTTCATCAATAATAAAACAGTCTTATCATTTGATGAGACTGTCATTAAATGAGGAAATCCTCAATTGATTCTCATTCAATGAGAACCCCTCGGACAGAGGAGTAAATCTCCCCTTGAGAGCAGTGCTCTGTGATAGAATGACACCTATCAAATTCTAATGATGAAGGAATAAAATTCCTCAAGAAAATTCTAGGAGCCTTGCTCTAAAAAAATGATGGAATAACCCATCAGATAGCTTAAAGTAAAGTTTTAATGGAATAAAATGATCTTTGAGATCCATGAACAAACTCTTAAGAGTTCTTTATGAAAGATTAATAAATCTATATGATTTGAAAAGAGCAAAGCTCTGTTAATGGGTTAAGAAACCCTGAAAATGATCTCTTAATATCTAAGATCTAATGAGAGCAAAGCTCTGTTGAGAAACCCTACAAAGGTTTTTTTGAAGATCTATGATCTAAAAAAGCTCCATTAATAGGTTAAGAAACCCCAAGAAAGATCTCTTTAGATCTATGATTTCAAGAGAGCAAAGCTCTGTTAATGAAACCTTAAAAGGGTTTTCTTTAGATCAAAGAGCTATGAAGAGCAAAGCTCTATTAATGGGTGAAACCCTAGATTATTAAAAGATTTAATCTTTACCTAAATTTTGACAGAATTCTGTCCTTAAGAAAATTCTTAAGATGAAGAGCTATGCTCTGAGGGAGAATAAAAATTCTCAGAAAGTAAGAAGATGAACATAAATCATCTCAAAGACCAAGGGTCCTATTTATAGGCACTGAGATGTCGTTTCAAGTTCTGAGTTGATCCAAGGGCACAGATACTGTCACCGCTGCACTCACATGTAGGCCATGTGAGCGCAATGGTAGGGGAATTTGTTTCCCCCAATCAGAGCAAAGCACTGTTCAAATTCAAATTTTAAAATGAAGCAACGCTTCATAGCAGCGCCAAGTGCGCTGCGCTCTAAGCAGCGCACCACGTGCAAGGCACGGGTGCGCTAGCGCTGGAACTAAAATCTCCCCACCGTCAGATCAAAGATCCAATAAAAATAATAAATCATCAATTAAACGGAATAAAATTCTGTTAAGGAAAGATTCCTTAAAATCTTTCCAAACAAGAAGATTGTGCTTTGTAAATCAGAGCACCGTTGGATCCATGATCCAAAGGTGATTAAAAATCACCAAAATACAGAATAAATTCTGTATGGAAAAGATTTCCCAATCTTGTTAAAAACAAGAGAATTGCCTTCTAAAAATCAGAAGCCCTTGGATCAAAGATCCAACGGTGGGGAAATCCCCAAATCAATTGGAGAAAAGATCTCCTTAACCGATTGAACAAATCAGTTTGCCCTATATAAAGGCCCCAAGACTTGAAGTCAGATATAGAGGAACCTCCCATAAACTTTGAGAAATCTCAGAAAGAAGAACCAAGCTCTCGGTAGAAGAACAACTTTTCTTCAAGGTAAAAGCACAGAAAGACGAAATCGTCTCATATAAAAGAAGAATTCACTTCTTTCTTTAAGATCATAGATGTATAAGACCAAGGTCTTTCACAAAGAGATTAAAGGATCTCATAATAAAAAAATAAGAAGAAGAAGAACATAATTCTTCTCACAGATCATAGATCTATAAGACAAATTGTTTTTCAGAGATCATGGACATCTCATTATAAAAGGAGGGAGAATAATTCAGTTCTCTTAGGATCACAGATCCATTAAGGCAAAGTCTTTTATCAAAATAAGAGATTAAAACATCTCCTATAAAATAAGAACTTTGTTCTTAGAACTTTAAGACAAAGTCTCTTATAAAAAGAGAATTTAATTCTTAGGGCGCAAAACTGATCTAAGTTACATAAAAGAATAGCCTTGGCGCTCTTAAATTAAAAGAGCTTCAGCGCTCCACATCTAGCGCAAAGCGTTACAGAGCCTTAACGCTCTAAATATAGCGCACTGCGCTCATTGACTAGCGCTCAGCGCCAAGCGGGCCACGTGCTCCTCACATGTGCGCTACTTAACAGAAGCACCTCAGCGCTCCACATCTAGCGCAAAGCGCTGCAGCGCCTCAGCGCTCCAAATTTAGCGCGCAGCGCTCATTGACTGGCGCTGGCGCCAAGCGCGCCACGTGTTTCTCATGTGTGCGTTGATAAAAAATAAACTGTTCTTTAAAATAAAGCCCTAGAGCTATGATGAATGCTCAGCATTCAGTAAAAGACAAAAATATTGTCAGAACTCAAATCGATGCTCAGTATTGTCAAATGTTTAACATTTTAACTGGGTGGGCCGAGCCCAAGTTGGCCATAAACCCCTCATTCAGATTAATTGAGCCTATATGCTCATAAATTTCAGATCTTAGTCCCAATTGGACTACAGATCTCCCAACCAAAATTGGTTCAAGAGTACATCTCTACACTCCTCTGATATATGTCGTTGTAATCATTCAACGTCTTCAGAGAGGTGACGGTTCCCGATAACCAAACATTCCATGGACTGTGGGGTCCTTAAACTCATGGACTATGATGTCCTTAAACTTTATAGACTATGATATCTTTAAACTACGGACTGTGGGGTCCTTAAGCCCATGGACTATGATGTCCTTAACCTTTATAAACTATGATGTCTTTAAACTGGACCGAGATGTCCTTAAACTAACATTGGACCGCAATGTCCTTAAACCAATTATGGACCGCAAAGTCCCTAAACTAAACAATAGAGCCTAAATGCTCTTTTGTTGGATCTAAACAATCCCGTTAAGTTGATCTTAGTCTAAAATTAGACTAATATATCCTTAACAAACGTTTAAGTTGATCTTAGTCTCAAATGAGACTAGCGTATCCTTAAACCCAACCCCAAACCCAAATCTAAGAAGATACGGATTTGGATTAATCCACGCCCTATGGGCGACAACATAAATTAGTCTCCGTATACAATCCACGGACAACCAAAAACAAAAAAAACACCCACGACACGAAATGACCATCTGGAGAAGGAGAAAATGGTTACCGCGATGTGGTAGCGTAATTAACTGCAAGGTCTTGCGCCTGTAGGGAAAAGCATCCCTACAATCAAAACCCCCTCAAATGAGGGGGAATCTGACGAAATCTGCTATATCGGCCGCATCCGTTTAAACCTTCGATACATGGTGTCATAAATCAATTTGGCATCTTCGGAGAGGTGGACGGATAGCACCAAATAGCATCTGCCCCTCGAAATGCAGGCAAGACGAACCTACGCGGTCTCGTCTCTGTTTTCGGCGGAGAACGGTTCTCTTGCTCCCGGTCTGCCTACCGCTTGTCTTGCAGGTACTTTGCCAGGTGGCCAGAGCGGATCAACTCCTCGATGTGGTGACGGAGTTGTTTGCAGTTTTCGGTCAGGTGACCCTGCGACCTATGAAAGGCGAAGTACGGTCTCCGGATAAACTTAGCCGCTCTTTGGGTAACTGATGGGAGCTTGAAGAATCTCTCGCCTTTCACTTTCTCCAACAACTCGGTCTGGGAGATGTTAATAGGAGTATACTCCTGGAACTTCGGGGAGTAGGATTTTGGACGGTCGACCCTCTTCTTCTCTTCTCTGCCCCTCTTCTTCTGGTCGGCTTGGTCGCCCCGGTGCAGGTAGGCGTTCACCTCCGACTCGAGTTGGATCTCCCGCTCGGTCCAAGCTTTTATCTCGGCCATGGTCTTAGGTTGCGCTAATACAAAAGAGCGGAGCCACTCTTTGTGCCTAAGACCCAACCTTAGTGCGGTGATGACAGTTTCATCCCGGTCCTCGGGGACCTCGAAAAGAGTGTTGTAGAAACGAGTGACGTATCCCTTAAAGGATTCCTTATCCGCGCTCTTTATGGTGAACAGGTAGTCGACGGTTCTCTTTTGTCGTCGATTCCCGACGAATTGGCTGAGGAATTGGGTGGCCAGCTCACCGAAGGCCAAGATGGAGTATGTCGTTAGTCCTCGGAACCAGTCTTGGCCAGCTCGGATGAGGGCGGCGGGAAAAGCTCTGCATTGGGCCGCGTTGGAGTTATCCTGGAAGCTCATGCCCGCCGTAAAGGCGTCTAGATGGTCCTTCGGGTCGGATTTCCTGTCGAAGAGGGCCACTTTAGGCGGTTTGTTCCTGGACGAGACGTGCTCGGCCAACAGTTCTTCTGCAAAAGGTTTCGTCAGCGAATCGGCGGAGTATCGGGCCCCTTCGCCAGGTGCTTGGCCATCCTGGTGTATGCCCTTGATTTTATTCTCGAGGGCCTTGAGTCGGTGGTGGTAGCCCAAGGATTCTGCACAGTCGGAGTGGTGACTGTCCCTGCTTCGGGTCTGTGCCAGTGTGCGGCTTCAATTCCGCTCTATCAGATTTCGCAAATCCTCGGACGAAGTACTTCTTGAGTAGCCCCAGCATTCGTCGTTCGTGTGACCCTGGCGGGAGGGGAGGTGTCGGTCATTCCTGAAACCAGGCGAGCTGACCGATACCTCCTAGTTCATTTATACCAATTCCAGTTCCCGTATTTACTTACCTATGGTATTTTCTTGATTTATCGTATTTTGGGTGCGAATGGTATTATACATTTTATATTGCATTCGACCCGACCCGCTCGCTTGAAACTTGTTTGATTCATATTTATGAATCACCCTGACTTGTTATATAGACTTGTGTATTTTCAACTTTATCGCATACTGGCATTTTACCTGGCATGACATCTTTTACCATGTAACATTTTAAGTCACGGAAAATAAATTAAAATTGCATTTCATAGCCTGCATGATACCCTTAACCTCGTGGTAGCATCCACGCATCTTGTTCTCGTCCCGATCAGTGAAACAGACGTGTTTGGATGGCTACGCGCACGTACGTGCATCCGTTTTTGGGGGTATGCTTTTTCGTTACCTAATCATTCATTTTGAAATTTGGAAGTCGCATATATTTTTTCATATTTTAAAACCGGATTTTTAGACCCGACCCGGGCATGTTTTGGAGTAAGTTTGTATTTACCAAAATCTCAAAACGGACTAATATTATATTCATTCGTTATATTTCACCACCAAAACTAACACTAACAGTTTAAATATATTTTCAAAATTCTAACCGTTTAAATGAATATATAATTTATTATGAATATTCTCCTAACCACTCACACAGATCTCTCTCTCCCCCGCATGAAGCCAAAATTCTCTCTCCTCCAATCCTCTCTCTCCTTTCGATCTCTCTCTTCCCTCTATCTCTCTCATCTCGATCTCTCTTCTCTCTATCTCTCTCTCCCTTTCTCTTTCTCTCTCCCTGCTCTCCTCTCTCTTTCCTATAAAAATATTATTTCCTCAATAACCCAAAGATTTTACTCACGTCTCTCTCTCCCCCTCTCCTATTCTTACCCCCATCTTCTTCTTCTTTTTCACTTCCATTTTTCTCGCCTCACCTACACCTCCACGAAACCCACAATGCGCCCTGCCTCCACTGTCGCCGCTCCACCTCGACCACCTCTCCTCCGTCTCTCCTCGCCTCTCCCCTACTGCCCTCATCTCCCTCTCTCTCCTCTCATCTCCCCGTTCTCGTTTCCCGCCTTCATCGCGAGAACCCACTTCCCTGCCCTTGCATCGTGCTCGCCAGTACCGCCTCCACCCTCTTCGTCGTCGACATCCCCTCACCACCGCCGACGACCTCTCTCTCCCCTCCTCCTCTCTCTTTTTTCCAGACTTCAGGAACCCATCACCCGATTTCCCTGCACACGATAACTCACTGCAACCCTTGCCGCCATCTCCTCTGTCGCAACACCTCGCCGCCGACCACCCTCGTCGGCTTCCCATCATCACCACCCCGTCATCTCCACCCCTCTTCTCCTAAGCCCAAACTCCCTGCACACCCCGACAGCCAAGAACCCACGGCAACCCCAATACCTCATCCAACCTCTTCGCCTGCACCTATCATCGACTGCAGCCGCCTCACCGACGTTAACCAGCGACTACATCTCTTTCGGCGAGACTTCACCAACTGAGCACCACCAACATCGCTACCCTTTCCGCCAAACCCATCGCGTCAACCCTCGCTGTTGACGAAGCCTTCAACGCCAATGTCGCTTTGTTCCTTGGCTGCATCTTTACCCAAGCCTAGTTCTGGTTGAACCCAGCAGAGATCCAAAGCTTTGATCCTTGCATCGTTTCATCGTCTTTTCCCTAATCATCGAACTGAGATCATCTCCCCTCTCGGCTAAAATTGACAACGCCAAACCCTTGACATTCAACAGCCCATTCGACGCGACTCCGAGACGAGAACCGAGGCTCCAATGTGTGGCCTGCTTTTGCATGAACGAAGTGATCATTTCCCTGCCTCTAGATCTCCATTCCGTCAATGTTCGTTTGTGCGCGCAAAGTGTTCGACGAAATGCCCCAATGAAGATTTCCGTCGTTTTATCGCATTCTTGCTGCGTGCCGTACATCTGTGGATCCCCGAGGCAAGTAAAACTTGTTACATGCTATTTATATTATTTTTTATACTTATTTAACTGCATATTAAACCTGTAGATTAAATCTAATATCACATGTTCCATTTTAATATTCCGATGTTCCATTTATATCACTTGTAGATCTAGAACCTGAAACTTTTCATATTGTATATCAGATTACGATACACGATACCCATGTCCATATTTAAATCATATAATGATTATTTGTACAGCCCATAGTACTCTTTTAATAGTTTATAACCTTTCGGAAACCCGTTTGCATCCATCTAGCCTAATATATATACAATTGCATCCCTAGATCATTTAACACATAATAATGAGATTTTAACAGTCCATATTTGATAAAGTGTATTAATTAGTGTTGGAACCATAACCCTAACTCAAATCGATAGCCGTGCATCCTTATGCTTTAATCTGTATCTTTTGCATACCACATCATAATGTTCCATTTTATTGTTCCATCAGTACCCCATACTTGTTTTGTATACCCATACTTATTAGGGTTTGATTATGAGCACCCATGTGACATTTGTGCACCCCTGACATGACTTGTTATACCATTACTTGACACGACGTGATACCGTGCACTTCTTGACATGACATGATACCTATATATTACCTGACTTAACCTGAGGTACCATGGCTTTCTCTGTTACCTGATCTTGTTACTAATGCCAACAAACCTGACCTGTTGTCCCTACGGACATTTCCTGTTGTCTATCCAAACAAACCTGTATCTGCTTGATCCTGTGTTGGCATTAGCTCCAGATTATTTAATACCTGACTTGAACATATATAACTTGGGGGTATGGGGAAATCAATGATGAAACCTGACTTGTAACTCGACAGTTCGATACCTTTACTAATCAGTCTTACGAGCTAGGCCAGCCCCGGGGTGATGCTGCCGACCTCACTCATCATTACATACTACCATTTTACTGCCTAGCGGCACGTCTCGGATTCAGCCCGAGAGTCATAGACCGTGATCCCAGGCACGCACGGGATACTATTGAGTTACATCGATGATTCATCAAATTGATTTCAAAGACTTGAGAGTAGTTAACACAGTAGACCAGTTTAGATTACTCACTGCACACTACCCTTCACCGTCCTTATTTATATTGTTGTTTTACCGTTCATGATCATACCTGCATGTCTTGCTACCCCTGTTTATTTTATTGCTTGATATTATGACGCACTGACGTCTGGGTTTTGCATGACCCAGATCCTCTACCTTTGTTGCTGACTGATCAGGAGTACTGCCGCTGTTAGACCGAGCGGTAAGGATCCTGTTGGTATCCAGTTTTACTTTCCAGGTGTTGTATTTATTGGATCTTTTGCTTCCGCATATTATATTATTTCTTGACTCTTTTATTCTGGCTCATGGACATGTACTAGATAGTTTAGTTACTTTCCTGTTCTTGATATCTCTACAGCCGTAATATGACTGTGGAAGGATTTTTTCCTATCCACAGGTAGCATGGTTGGTTATGTCACGTGCCTATCTTAGCGTACCCTGGGAAGCGGGGCATGACAGGGGGCGAGAACGCGTGGTGGGCATTGGAACGACGGCCCAGTCTTCCCTGGGACCGTGGCGTGGAGCTTTTCGGCGCCCAGCGGGTCATGGAATCAGTCGCCGCGTGTGGGTTAAGGTGGCTGGAGTCGGCCCGCCGGTGCTCAGTGGCGTTGTGGCTAGGACGAGGTAGATCGAGGGCTTGAGCATGCTCGTCCGTCCTTCGGCGGACGTCATTATCCCGAGGAGGAGGAACTGCGGCCTGGTGGGTGTGGCCCGCTGCTTGGACGCGAACGAGGGCATCCACAGCGATGTGAGCCTGTCTATCCGAGCAGATAAGGCGCCAATAGCATTAGGAGGGGGAGGCCAGCCGCTTCCGCCTCCGTTGTGGCAGCTCGTATTTGGATCATTGCGGCCATCGCTCGCCATTGGATCGAAGGCGGAGGATCAACTTTTGTTGGTGGAACAAGATAAGTCTTTCTTTCCCACAAACGGCGCCACCTGATGAAGGCCTTGATCTCCTTCAGATGCTGTCCTCCGTCGATCTGTCGCGAGCGTTGCTGGACGGTTAAGATTTGGATTTGGAGGTTGTCCCTTTGAGCATGTGGGTCTCAATGGGTTGAGTTTGAGGTGGAAGCCGAGCTACCTGAAAAGAAGTCCCGAGGTGGGTGACCACCGTAGGACCCTCCGACGATCAAGTTAGCCGAGGAATTTGAGACGAGTAGTGGCTTATTGGATTCAAGTTGCCTTACCTGAGTTGTCTGAGAGAGGGGTTTTATAGTGGTCACATGGAGCGAGCGGACGCGAGATCTTCGCTTTCGGTTACGCCCATGACGTTACGCGTGCGTGAATGACGGGATCCCTTCACCAATGACGGGATACGCTCATTAATGGGGGGCGCCAGGTGGGACGCGGAGCGGCGGTTATCCCGCTTTGGCGAGATACGCGGAGCCGTTGCGGAGGCGCTAGGGCTCTGCAACCTCGGTTGATCGGGGAAGGCCGAGGAAGCTCGGCATGCTTGGAGCTCGGAGACGAGCAGGAGGCCGAGGAAGCTCGGCACGAGAGAAGGCTCAGAGGCGAGTGAGGAGACCGAGACGAGCTGTTGGTAGTCCTGCGTGAAGGTGGAGGCGAGTGAGGAGACCGAGAAAGCTCGAAGACGAGCTGTTGGTAGTCCTGCGTGAAGGTGGAATGCCTTTCAGGAGGGACTCCCGAAAGGCCGGGTACGTCTCCCGAGAAGGGGCCCCGGGGAATGTCCCCGATGCGGCTCATTTATTCTACCCCGTGGAATCCGGGATATGTCATCTGCTACGTGTCGTAATATGATGAGACACCACTTGTGAGCATCATCACCCACGAACAGGTCGGGTAAAACCTATGAACCGCGGGACGGGTCTGGTCGACCCGTGATACTTATAAACGGACGGCATTGGTAATATTTTAATGAGTACTAAAACTTTGATTCGTATCCTATGCTTTACGGGATGACTCGCGATCTAAACGGGTAACGGGTAGTTATTGCTATGTGTCGACTGCAACAAAAATATAAAATATGAAATGCCCCCGATATAATTAGCCTGCATGGACACTGTAGGCTGCAGTATCTAGACTGCAGGCCTCGTGGGGCCTATGAGGCTAAGTGTAAAAGAGCTTCTGGACCCTATGGGGCTAACTGCAGTTTGGACATTACAGTTATGACCTACAGACTGGCTACAGTGTCCCTGCAGGCCTGTTTCGTCTTAACTGCTCCCTCTGTCCCACTTTAACAGTCGTTTTAGAGATTTTTTTCCCACAATTCTAGTCGTTTTATATAATTGAGATTACTTTATCAATTGATTACCGAATTTACCCTTCGTTAAAATCCCATGCATGTCGCTTGTTGCACTTTGGTTTTTGTGATTGAGGTTACTTTAAGCAGGGGTATTGCGGTAAAATGAATCAGTCATAATTTACACCTTAATAAGCATGAGAAATGCCAAAATGACTATTGAAATAGGACGGAGGGAGTATAAGCCAATACTCTACCAATGTGAGAGTTCGCAATTTCCATCTCCAGGGGTCGATTCCAAAAAGAATATAAGCCAATACTCTTCCTTCAAGGACAAAATTTAGGATTTACCACCTTTTCCAAACTATTTAGGGATTTAGATACCTTCTAAATCTATTTAGAGAATATCATATTCGGGTCACATCAGTGACACATAGACGCCGCATAGGGCTGAAGGTTGGGGTCTGGGTAAGTTCTTTTCCGCACTTATGAAAGTGCGAAATATGTCCAAGTCTTCGTACTTGGCTCGCTACTTGACTAAGAAGCCAAGTCCTATGCCGCATTTTGAAAGTGCGGAATAGGTCTGGCCCTCTCCTTTTTATACTTGGCTTTTTGGGAGAGGTCAAATCCTATTCCACACTTTGGAAGTGCGGAATAGGTCTGGCCCCCAATCAAAACGCCAAGTATAAAGACTTAGCCCTCCGGAGGAGGCCAAGTCTTATTCCACGCTTTCAAAGTGTGGAATAAAACTTGGCCCTCACCCAGAGACCCAAGTATGGGCTTGGCTTTGGCTAAGTCTATTCCGCATTTTGAAAGTGCGGAATATGACTTGTCCAATCTCCCAACATCCAGTCCCACGTGGCGCTTATGCGGTAGTGATGTGACCATTTCTCTAAAAAGCATTCAATCCCAACTTTTGTCCCTTCCTTCAACAAAAAACTTCCTGACTTGCAAATAAAACTGCGGCAAATATCGAATCTCCAAAAAGGTACCCTTTTTCTCCTACCTCTTCTCTCTTAACCCTAAAATTTCGATTTTGCGTATAGTTTTACTTTGACTCCGCAAGATTCTCTCTTCCAATCGAAGCATCATGTAATATTCTTCGTAATTTGCCTTTTAAATTTGATTGTGTGATGATGAATGCAAAGTTCTGGCCTTTTCTTTCCTTTTTTGTGTTAGTGCAACGTTTTCCCTCGCAAAATGTAAAGATCGTGACGAAAAAAACAAAGACACTAAAACCCTAAATTTTGGTATTATAACAACAAAAAACAAACAAACAAACAAACTTTGATCTCAGAACTTCAAGGAAATAATACAGTAGCAAGATTTAATCATCAAGATCCTGCAAGACAATTAGATTGTAATTCCTAATAGATTCAGAACTAAGATTCTATGTTTTCTATTTATAACTTACTGTGTTAAGCCCTAAGCCCAAATTTGTATGTACATGTGGTACTATTAGTCTCATTATTATGTATCTATAATTCAATCGGCAAAGCGATATTTTTTTCTCCCCTTGTACCTACTAATCGATATTAGCTGGAGTAACTACCAGCTCCACTTCGTGTCTTCCCATCTTTTCTGTTTGTTCTGAAGCTTTGTTATGATCCGAGTTTCGTTCTAAAGAAAATAATTGGCTTTATTCTTACTATATCTTCAAATTCCAACTCGAGACAGCATTCAAGTATACAATTATGTATATCTTTCCACAATATGGACTTGATGATAGGGACATCAAAACTATAGATGCTTGAAATATAAAATCAGAAATAAGACCACATGATTATTTTTAAGGTCGGGGGGGGGGGGGGCGGCGGCGGCATAGATAACACGATTTCCAATTTTAAGCTAGGAACTATACAACAGTAGGAATATCAGAATATGCTACGGTTTTAAAAGAAATTTTCAAGGGATCTTACTTTGTTGAACAAAAATTTGACGAATTCTCCATCACATTCAATTTAAGCCATTTGGGGGGGGGGGAGGTGTAACTATATCCAAATTTCTTGGAAATGAGTACAAAACATAGTTCGTCAAAATGGCATAAAAAAGAAATTGCGGTACCATGGAGTCTATCTCAAAGAAAGTAATAATCTTTGTGGAGATCATACCGTTAAACTCCATAACCATTCCTTATAAAGTAATTCAAAAGAATAATTACAGAAAGTAGAGCAATATATATTCGGTGTAGAATAGGAAGTGAGAACAAGAAACAGGTGCCAAAATCTAATGGCAATGGAGAAGCTGCTGAAGAAGGCAAGTCATTTGAAGTGTGCGGTCATGTGTGGAAATAAAAATATTAATTCTACCAAGAGGATTCTTAATATTTTGTGAATACAGCATCGTAGGCAAAAGGCTATACAAATAGCGATTTCGTAATCACAAAAGTGTAGTGGAGTATTATGCAAATGTTGAAGGTGATTTCATAAAACACATAACTTGTGATGCATGCTTTCAAGATCTTAGATTGTTTTTGTGCCCTCCAATTAATTGTGTACGAGATGGTTAACTCAGAATTTATTTTTCTTCTATTAGAAAACCATGATTTCAACTATCTATTCATCTACTAAATTACATAAATAAAAGGACCAGCCAATTAAGTACATATACTAAAAAATCGCATGCGACATGGATAAAAGCAAAAGAAGAGTCAACATAATATCGATAAGCGAGTGCCACTAATAGTGAATTTACTTGCTGTTGGGCAAGAGGTCTAGGGCATAAACCCCACCTGCATCAGGTTTGGCCTATTATTACAAAACATAATATTTATAGGAATACATACTATTTTATTTATTGCCATGACCGAACTTTGAAGCAAACTTCAAAGCCTCAACAACTTAGAGACATGTTTCTAGAAGCCTATATCTTTGGTGAAAGTGGTGTGCTCCGCTAACTTTGAAAAGATTGCCAAGTCGTTCATTTCTTGAGAAATTTGTGGATCCGTACTACAACCCAATGGTTTCTCCTATCATGAAAAGAGTACATATTTTAATCAGTTCATACCGGAATATACAATTAGAATTGTATTCATTGAAAATTAGTACTGTAGTACCTCTGAATCTTCAGTTTTTTTAAGAAGCAACTCTATCTCTGTATCACTTTCTTCCAACAATTCATCATAGGAAAATGACTGATCATCATTTGAGGCTAATGGGGACCTAATAAGAAGAAAATTGTCAATTAAACCTTAAAATTTAAAATATAAAAGCCAACAGTTCACATTTCACACCTTCGCTTCTTATGCTAGTATCATTTGCTTAATGTCATAACTTTCCTAATTTCGGACATAATGACTCCAATGGACTGGCATGGCAAAATATTTTCTTACCTCATGCCTTAACGAGGTCTATTCTTTGATGCTATTTTGATATATTGTTTTCTTTTCTAGTTCATTTTGGAGTTTTGTAGACTAGAAGCTAAGCTTTCTATGGGTTTGTAAAATTTAAGGGTTTCTCAGATAGCCTAGTTATACACAACAATTGAGAGGAAGCCTATTGTGAATATGCAATGTAATTTGCGACAAAGAAAGAGATGATTGACCAAGAAACTAAAGATGAATCATATGCTTGAATATTACGGAAACTTCATCAAAACAACTTTTTAAAAACCGGGCAAAATAAATGTGTAAATAAGTTTGAAAATTTTAACTTCATTTGATAATGAAGTCTTTAAATAGAAAAGAGGACCGAATCCATAATAAACCTTAGTTACCTTATCCCAAGAATTTAAAAACTAAATCTTATCATAGTGATTACAACACAGGCTTAAAAATTATCATATATAGTCAAACAATAAGATAACTACCGATAATTTTAAATCTCTCTTGATACTACTATCTCAACTCATCCCATTGTTCTTGTAAACAATAGCTAGCAAGAACAACAATGATAAAACTTCATCCCAAACTTTTGGGGTTGGATCAAATCATTGATATCACTGCTGTCATGAGGATATTTGTAAAGAAAATATATACATGTTCATGGCATCATATATTCCAATTCCTCACAATTCCTGTGAAGCCTATTTCCTTGATAGGTTAGAACACACGACTTACTCATTAGAGTTGAAGCAAAAACTAACTACTTTTTAAATTATGTGAACCTAACCCATGAACTTGCCATGTAATGAATCCATACATATTTGGCTTATGTTTAAATCCATATTATGTTTAATTTAGCTGGAATCATGTGCCCAAGGCTTATCTCAGCTAGGTGCAAATGATATTGGAATTATATTGCTGTAAGGGACCACAATTTGACCTAATGTTGCCAAGATTTGACCTGAAATTGCAATATGGTCGTGAAGTTGTCCCACATCGGCTCTCCTCTTCTTGCAATATGGTCGTGAATAGGGTATAAGAGTGGCATATATCCTACCAATTAATCTAAATCAAAAATTTCTCCCATTTTCAGTCTATATCCATGATATCCATGTACCATTGTATTAAAATGCCACTTCATCTATGCGGCTTCTAAGACATCCTAGACTTTTTTTCTTCCTCTTATATGTCTAGAACCAATTTGTGTCTGGTTGTCAAACATCTTTTTAATGTAGTCATTTAATCATTGTTAAGGTGCATGAGCTATAATAATAATAGTTTCCTTCTCTGTTACTTGTTTCATTGAATATTAATATTATTCGGTGTTCAATTCTCTTTACGTCTTTTCATCCAATATTTGATATATTAGAACGCCGGCAATGTTTATATGTTTCTCTTCTTATATATAGAAGTCCTTGTCATGTATTTTGAATATTTGACGTGATATTTTCCTCTCTTGTTAGTTTCTAATAGTAAACTATATTAATATTTTTTTACCACAGTGTCTACAATCGGAAGTATCCTATACTTCAAGTAGCTAAGTTGATCATACTCTCATGTACTACCTTCTTACCTTGTCTTTATCAAGACCATTTTAAGTCTGCCCATTGCATGCTATAATGATGGCTAAGCCGTGATTCTTGCTCACTTGGCAAATGTTACTGGATCTTGTCCAATGTAACAATTTCCTTTTGGATAAAACCTTATGAAACCACCTTGAGCAGCGCACACATAATGCTACATGATGGCGTTAATGCAATGTGTAGGTGGGCACCATAATGGGTATCCAATTAGGATTCCTTCATAAAAGAGATCCCATAGTGAAAGTATTTCACATTGCAATAATCAATGTAATATAAAATGTTATTTCTATCATAGCAAGTATAAAGTTGGTTATATCATAATTTGAAAAACATACCCGTTGGAGCTTTTCATTATAAAGGATTGATCAAATATGCGACTGTCCAGCTGGTGAATGTCGGTGGTTTCTTCATTCTTGCCCTGTGCTAATTGTATTTGTCAATATAAAACCTTTTTGTACACATGAATATATAAAATGTTATTCTGTCATATATTTTCAAGTATATTTTCCATGGAAAATTAGAGAAAATCTTAATCAACTATACAAGTAAACAAGTCTAGTCTAATTTGCTTGTTTCTTCTACCTGTGCCTTGTTGCTTAAGGCATATCATCCTATGTTGAATTTTTTGCTCCAATGGTTAATAGAAGAGTAGCCGACATATGGATTATGATGCATGGGCACAAAATTAGGAAATGATTATGACATGACAAATTTCTTAATATAGAATATGGGGACAAGTATGTGAGTGTAATATATCAACATCGTCACCATAACAACATTCATTTTTAACTATTAACTAGTAAAAGCAAAAACGAAATATGAAGGCAACCAACATTTTATAGATATGTATATAAATAATCCGAATAATTGCAAAATATCAAAATTTATAAGCAATACCCCAAATTATATTATTAACCTAAAATGGAAGCATGGAAAATTATAGGATGATTTGCATAAAATATACAATTATTTAATATCTAAAACGCTAGGGTACCTTCTCTAAAAACCGTAGCCGAATCCTTTTGTTTCTTCCTTCGTTCTCTTCGTCTCTTTTTCTCTGCATCTCTTCCTGCTCGGTCGCTCGGATCTTTCTCTTCGTCTCTCTCTCGCTCCGTCTTTCCTCTTTCTCTTTCTCTCCTTCTCTCGTCTCACTCACTCTTTCTCACATCACAACATTGAAAACAAATTTATCAATTTAGAGATCGATCTTCTAACCTCTATTGGATATGGTAATAACTAACAAGGAACCGATCTTCTCATCTCGACCTTTTCGAATTTAGGGTATAACATAAAACTTTTCTCTTTGATATATCTATCTTCTTTCTCAATATTATTAGCATGACGAAAGAAATTCTTATTCATGTTGGTATGATTGGGTTTGTCTTCACCGGCCTTTGCTAAAGTCGGCCTTGCCCGTAGTTGAAGCTGGGAGGTTATCCTGTGCATAGGCGTGGTGGGGTGACTAACTTGGCATTCTCTTAAGAATGGGTTTGAACCCAGCTTAGAAGATGAATCCAGTACACACACACACACACAAAGGCTTTTATACCTATTCTTTTGTAGATATTCAACCTAAAATAATTAGTTGGAAATAAATTAAAGGCTATTCTTACCAAAAATTATGTTTCTAGATAAATATAAGAAAGATTTCGGATGTAATTGAGATGTAGAATCTATGAATTGAGTTGGATGATGTGTTCTTAATTGTACATATGTTAATTGTATTTTTATGTCTTCTTAGAGAATCTATTGGACTTGAGGTGAGAACTCAAGTCCACGCTAGCCGTTGGTTTCACTATAAGTAGTGATGCATGATTTATCAATCAATATTATTTTAGTCTTATAAAATCTTATTATATTCATGTTTCACAATATCATGGAGGGTTGATTGTTATATATGTGATAGCTTATATATGGAATTGTTGTATATGTTTTGTTGTATCGATGCTATATATTCATGAATAAATTAAGTTTATGGAAATATGCTATATCATGTTTATACACGACATCTAATGTGTTTATTGTTTAATTTACCAATGTGATGTTTATGTGAAATTATGAGATAGGTTCATTATAAAGAAATCATGTTTTTCATATAGTCAATGATATGCATACACGTGTCGTGATTCAGTTGTTGGTTTTGTTGATATAGTATTAGTTAAAACATCGGGCACACGGGTGTCGTTGGTTATACAAGTTTTATCTTTATCTCGGACACATTGTATACAAAATACGGATATGATTATAGAAAATTAAGTAGGTTACAACGCATACTAGTTGTGGAATCCTAGTAGGATTATTGCGCATGTCGTGTGGCATTCTCACAGTGAGCCAATGTTGGTTCTTCCTACCACGAGCTATTAATGATGGCGTTTTTTGCTTCTGTCAACCGAGCTAAAGCCGTCGACCATGCTTAGCCATAACCTATCTAATCTTCCTATGCATGAAAATAATATTTTCTTGAGCATCCCATATTCTCTTGGATAAGGTCGGTTATATTAACAAGATATCGTTTTATTATTTCCAATATACAAGAAGTTCTTACTATAATGTATTATCTCTATAAGACTCTTTTATTTATGTATATTGTTAGACACTGTATTTATTTTCTTACTGGGCTGTAAAGCTCACCCACTTTGTATGTGGATGCTATTCAAAACACAAGAATCACATTGAGAAAAGAAATCAAGAGAATTAAGTGCATGACATTGTTGGTGAGTGTTATTTTAATGCAAGATTTACAAAATTTGGCTATAATAGAGATTGTTGCAACTTGCAAATATACAGTTTTGTCGGTATTACAGGTATATATATGTTGTTGTAGGGAAATATCATTTTTGGGATTTGAGAGTCTTTATGTGAATAACAATATTTGGGATTTCGAAGGATATCGAGATTGTATCAGATTGTACTGTAATGAGTATTATCATGATTTTCATGATTTAGATAGGCCTTGCAAGTTTTTAATGATAGGAATTTGCGGCTGATCATGCTTGATATCTATGAGTTTTTTATATGCGGTTTTGGGGTGTGAGCGTGACAATATATGATCATCCAAACTTAAGGCAAAGTCCGTAATGAGAGAAGAAATTCATAGTATAACAAACTAGTAAGTTGATAGCAGTGAACTAAATTTAAATTTAACATCACTTTATAAACTAGACTAGATGTATATATGAATAAGGTAAGAAACACCAACTGCATGTATGCGTGATAAAGTTTTAGCAAATAACATATGATGACATTTTGGTCTGCATAGACACATTAAATGTGTACAAAACCGTATTCACATGCAAGGACAAATTTACGATGCATCTACCCCATATTGGGCAAGTGTCAGGCTGGTTTAGATGTCTGATGCATGTCAAATAGAAATACGTGGAGTGCTATGGAGTGTCGGTGCATTAAAGCACATGGAAAGTATTTCTTGGAATGACCATAATTAAACTTTGATGTAGGAAATTCATTTGTACTTGTGATACCCTTTTTGTGTTTTACCAATTTCGCAGTTCATAACCATTAATATTTATATTCAATAGCTAGTTGTGTGGAATTATAGAAAAACTCGTGCGTGCCTGGGGATTGCATGTACGTATCATTAGGCAAACTTGGTCTTACTAAAGTCAATCTAGTAGGACATATTATAAGTAATTGCGTCTCATACTTCGTTGTCAACAATCGCCATGTACGTGTGATTTTCATAATATTTCCATGTCTTGCGTCTTTGATGACAACTGTAAGGTCTTTGTGTGGTTTATATTTATTATTCCTTTTTACCGAACCAATTGTTTGTTTTTAACTTCTTTTTATATTATCATATGCATCTACATATATAGAATGGTCTATCATGTTATTAATTAGAATCGTTACATCGGATGGTATCTGCGTATAATGTGAAGCATAAAGATTCAATGCAGTAGTAAGCTGTACCTCTTTCTTAATATAGCATTGTTCTTCCACCTTGATTTTCTTGTGCCCTATGAATTCAGAGGCTTTGACAGTCTTCTTGAAATCTTTGCTGTCCTCAAGCATTCTACAAAGTCCAAAAACTTCCAATAAGTTAACATGAATCATTTTGCAGGACAATGTTGCGTCAACTATAAACGCTACGTCCATGAAAAGGAAACTTTTAGGAAGGTTTACAGTTACTTTGTTAGACTGAATCATTAAAAATATTGAAAATTTGTTGACCAGTAGTACACATTTTAAACATTTTATAGACACTACGAGGAAATGCCACTTTATACAATTATAAGATCATTGCAAACTAGCTTCTCATATGAATTGGAAAATATACCAGCAACATCTTATATATTTTTGTCCACCGACGATTAAATGATTACCTTGATCATGGTATTTATATGTATTTTAGAATGTCATTTTATATTTATTCCTTGCTATAACATATTGTGGTCTTATAATCTCGTCCTGTTAAGATTTCAATCTCTTAAGTGCATCAAAGATCTGGTATCTAATGCTTGAACACATTCTATTAACAGTGCTTAAGGTTTTGAGGCCATTTTCACATGACACCAAATGCTCCTTCTAGCAACAAATTAAACATATTTCAAAAGTAGAAACTGAATTAAAAATTATACATTATACCCTTCAAGTTTATGTATTACTATGTGTCTTTACAGACTAGCAAATAAATTTTAAATATCTTAGCTACGAATTCCAAACTCCTCAGACACTTGAAATGAACTTCTTTGCAGTTCACTCTCAAGTTATTGCCATCTCTTTGAAAACAGAATATTATTAATCAACATAAAACAATAGGCAAGAATTTCCACCAGACAAAATTTTGATATAATTATAAAAATAAGCAATATCACATAAAACGTAAACATTTGTATGAGAGGGAGAGAACAAACTCAGATTGATGGGTTGCAAGAGCATTGGTTTGATGCGTTATTCTATTAAGCAGGTTGAATAGGGGCTGAATGATTGAAGTTCGACCCATGCAAAGAGTAAGGAAAAGAAAAGGATTCATGAGGATTGTATAGGATTAAGAAAACCCTCCATAGAGTGTTTTTTTAGTTATAAAAACTGCTAATTGCTATGTATACCTCCTGATCCTCCACGTCACTGCATCTGTGGCAAAATTAAGGGTAGAAGAACATTAGATGAAAGGAATTTGAGACAAAAAATCTTATAAAATAAATTTAAAAAATGTGATTCTTAACACTATGTAGATCATAACTTACAGCCTTTTTCTGAATTCAGATGACTTCGGGAATTGTTCTAAGACATCTTCGATCCTATGGACAAATCAATGAAACAAAAATGATTAGAAAAAGGTATAGGAAAATAAACAAATTGTCAAATTGCGATATCCTTAGACTACAGTGAAGACCTTCCACTGCAATGGTCGGAATTCAAGCTCCTTCCTTGAGAAAGTAACATGAGGGCGTATTCATCACTTAGGTTAGGCATCTCGTACGATTTCTCTAAACAAGGCTCATCTTTTATTTTTCTAACAAGATGGCTTTTGCTATCCATGGTTGAAGAAGAGAAAGGGCTATCACTTTGTTTGTATCGAGAGGTTGGTACAAGGGAAAGTGGCCTTGGTTCGAATTAATGCATGTACATCTAAGATAGAGGAAAAAGGAGAGGAACCCTGCAATCAGACAAATAAAATGACTAAATATTTGGTTCTTAACAACAAAATGGACTTAGTGTAATATCAATAATGTAAGGTCCTAAGTGCATATGTATGTATAATATGATGTTTGATATGTGCATACTAACAAGATGCACACACAAAAACATCTGACGTCCCGACACACAAATATTCATATTCCTAACAAGTTATATGCGAAAATACCTAATCAAAATTGTTATTTAACTTATTTCTATGAGGTATATGTGCCATGTCAAGAAAGGATATGAAGAATGCGCCGCATTATAGTAGAAAAGTTTCAGAACTTTATGTCTTATTTACGTTTACACTCGGGAGAATTTGATGCTCACTCGGGAGAATTTGATGCTCACATGCGGTGAAAAAATAGTAGTACATAATTTACTGTCTATTATATAAAACTAAGGAGTTGTAAGTCATAGCTCGTTTATCACTTTTTTCCGTACATGAACGAACCACTTATATGCTATCAAATGAGGCTTATTTATTTTATGATCCATTTTTAGTATCGTCGCTTTTTTAACCCTCTCTTTGGATGGGTAAACAATTACCGTGGAGTTGGTTCCTTATTTCGTTTGACATCAGATGCTTCTACAAGCTATCATTATTGAGTCACAGCATGTAGCCGAGTTACCTTACCTTGCAAGTGCAAGCTGCTTATTTGGATGCTAAGGTTCTGACACTTAAGGTAATAGTTACAGTAACAATAACTATAAGAACATGAGCTATGTATTTACATATTGTATATGTGAATTCTGAATAAGCTGCAAAGTATATGATTTAATTATAGCTTATAAGCTAGAAAGCAAATGCATAAGCTTGTTCTCGTAAGTTCATGAAATTTTAGATAATTAGAAATCCACCCTCATTCATTTTGCACAAAGATGTAAACACAATTTTGACCTTTCGAAATCTTAGTTGATTCAAGCATCTGATAAGGATCATGTGCTGGCCAGGTACAGCTAATTATTGGCTGTAGGTGAAGTTCATCTAGAACAAAATTTAAAATTTAAATTCAGTGTCTTCTTTTTATGGTACTTTATAATGTCACTCACATTTTTGCAATAATCTGTTTCCTTTTAACTTAGATGGTATACTCATTATATAATTCATATTTGATGCCTATGTATTTCATCTGTATTGGTTTCATCTTCCTTCAAATCTAAATGGACGTCATTAATTGCACTTTCCAATTCAGTGAGATGCATAACCCTTATCTCTCTATTGGCTCATGTTTTGAGACAGAGGACAGAGGAGGATGAATTTAGAAAGATGAAGGATTGAAGAGATGCGTTACGAATCTTCTATAGAAATTTGAAAACGCCCAACCGAAACGATGAGACCAATTTGACCAGGTTATTTGATTATACCAATGCAATAAAACCTGAAAATTGACAAAATCAGTTGGAACTCTAGGTTTGACCGAGTCACGCTTTGCGAGACGCAGTTATAAAAGGCTACTCAAACTTGGGCCCTACTCATTTTGCGGATTAATTAAGTTTGGATCTAAGTTTGAAACCCCTTTTACCCTTGGACTGGAGCGTTGTTCTGAACAATAGGTCATAAAACCTTTGAATGCAACAAATTGGTATCTGAGCTTTGGTGTTGAGTTGTTGAGGTTTCAACTTTTCAACTTTCAAGATAGCTTCGGAAGACTGCAGATGGGAAGATGGAAGCCTATCATTTGTACCTTATTTTCATGTGTCAGTGCTTCATAGCATTATTGTTATCCTTCATTGTTGAATTCCAAATATCAGATAATTATTCCGACATATAATTTTAACTCCTTGCTTGTATATCATCATAGATGGCCTAAAATCCGTCCTTTATCTGTGCCTATTTTGCTGGTCATTACTCTGAACTTTGAATTTGCATAATTTGGTGTTAAATTGCTAAGCAAATTTTTTGCTCATTACAGAAAAATTTTACAGAACATGAAACTAAAGCATCGGGTGCAACAAGTCCATTGGTTCAAACCGTACTCAAATTTTCACATGCGATTTCTTCCATGTGAAAGAAGGGGAGCTGTTGGATTTTATGGTGAAATTTTATTTATAATTGGCTGCCTACGAAATTGTAGTACAAATAGCGGTTTCGTAATCACAGAAGTGCTGAGGAATATTATACAAATTTTGAAGGTGATTCTAAAAAACACAAAACTAGTGACGTGTGCCTTCAAGATCTTAAGACTATTTTTGTTCCTTCCAATTAATTGCATACGAGATGGTTAACTCTGAATTTTTTTCTTCTATTGGAAACCATGGTTTCAACTCTCTAATCATTTACTGCATTCCATAACTAAAAGGACCAGCCAATTAAGTACATATACATATATAAAACATTTGATATGGATTAGAGCAAGAGAAGAGTCAACATAATACCGATAAGCGAGTACCACTAATAGTGAATTTACTTGTCATTGAGCAAGAGGTCGTCTATAGTATAAACCGTACTTGCATCAGGTTTGGCCTATTATTACAAAACATAATGTTCATGGAAACAAATAATATTTTATTTATTGCCATGACTGTACTTTCAACCAAATTTCAAAGCCTCAACAACTTTGAGACTTGTTTCTAGAAGCCTATATCTTTGCCGAAAGTGGTGTGCTTTGCGAACTTTGAAAAGATTGCTAAGTCCATTTCTTGAGAAATTTGTGGATCCATGCTACAACCCAATGGTTCCTCCTATCATGAAAAGAGTATATTTTAATCCGTTCGTACAAGAAATATTGTATTCATTTAAAACTAGTACCTCAAAATCTTCAGTTTTTAATGCTGTCTCAAGATGCAAGTTTATCTCGATATCACTTCCAACAATTCGTCGTAGGAAAATGGCTGACCATCATCTGAGGTCAATGGGAACCTAAGAATAAGAAAAAGATTGTCAACTAAACCATAAAATTTAAAATATAAAAAGTTAACAGTTCACAGTTCATACCTTCGCTTCTTATGCTAATATCATTTGCTTAATGTCATAACTTTCCTAATTCTGGACATAATGACTCCAATGGACTAATATGTCAAAATATTTCCTTACCTTATGCCTCAATAAGGTCCATTCTCTGATGCTATTTTGATATATCGTTTTCTTTTCTAGTTCATATTGAAGTTTTGTAGACTGGAAGCTAAGCTTTCTATGGGATTATGAAATTTAAGGGTTTATTAGATATCTAGTTATACACAACAATTGAGGGGAAGCTTATTGTCAATTTGTGCGGTGTAATTTGCGACAAAGAAAGAGATGATTGACCCAGAAACTAAAGATGAATCATATGCTTCAATACTATGGAAACTCTCATCAAAACAACTTTGAAAAACCAGTCAAAATAAATATATGTGTAAATAAGTTAGACAATTTTAACTCCATTTGATAATAAAATCTTTAAATAGAAAAGATGACTGAATCCATAATAAAACTTATTCCAAGAATTTAGAAACTTAATTGATCATAGTGATTATAATATAGGCTTAAAAATTTTCATATATAGTTAGACAATAAGATAACTACTAATACCTTTAAATCTCTCTTGATACTAACATCCCAATTTATCCTATTGTTCTTGTAAACAATAGCTAGCAAGAACAACAATGATAGAACATCATCCCAAACTTTTGAGGTTGGATCAAATCAGCAATGTTTTGGAAAGTGAAAAGCGTAGCCAAGCAGAAAGGCAATGCTTTAGCTTTAACGGACTTTAGCGGGGATTTAGCGGTAAAAAACACCAAGATGTTTTTAAATAGTAAATAAAATAATAATGGGAAATTAGATTAATAGAAACTCTTAGAAATAGTAATATAAACATAACAAAGATATTTTATTGTCATAAAGTTTGTATGTAATAATAAAAATATATTGAACAATTTTAAGCAATTATCATCCATATAAAGTATGAAAGAGATCATGTTGCACATTAAAGACAATAATGAGATTTAATTATTCGATCATTTTATTATGATAATCTATAATATTTAAGAAAATATTGACTATATTCCATTTGAATGCTTAAAAACGGATTTAAGCGGGATTTCAAGCAAAAACGAGCCAAACCGAGAGGTTCAAGCCATTAACGCCATACAAAGGCGCTTTAACCAAAGGTGATGCGTTTCAAGGCCGCTTTCCGCTAAAGCGGGGTTATAGCGAAATGCAAATCAGTGATATCACTGATGTCATGTGGATATTTGTAAAGAAAATACATACATGTTCATGGCATCATATATTCTATATCCTTACAATCCTGTATAGTCAATTTTTTTGATAGGTTTGAACACATGACTCACTCATTAGAGTTGAAGCAAAAACTAACTACTGTTAAAATCATGTGAACTTAACCCATGAACTGCCATGTAATGAATCTATACATATTTGGTTTATGTTTAAACCAATGTGTTTAATTTAGCTGGAATCGTGTGCCGTGGGCTCATCCCAGCTAGGTGCAAATGATATAGGGATTATATTGCTGTAAAGGGCCACAATTTGATCTAATGTTACTATGATTTGACCTGAAATTGCTATGTGGGTGTGAAATTGTCCCACATCGGATCTACCTTCTTGAAATGAGATGCCATACTCGACTATGTTATATTGTATAAGAGTGGCACATATCCTAGCAACTAATCCAAATCAAAATTTCTCCCATTTTTAGTCCATATCCATGATATCCATGTACCGTACCCTTGTATAAAAATGCCATTTCATCTATGCGACTTCTAAGATCTCCTAGACTATTTTCCCCCTCTTAACCGGCTAGAACCAATTTGTGCTCGTGGTTGTCAACATCTTTTTAATGTTGTCATTTAATCATAGTTAAGGTGTAGGAGCTATAATAATAATAGTTTCCTTTTCCGTTACTAGTTTCATTGAATATTAATATTATTCGATGCTCAATTCCCTTTACATCTTTTCATCCAATATTTGATATATTAGAACGCTGGCAATGTTTATATGTTTCTCTTCTTATATATAGAAGTCCTTGTCTTGTATTTTGAATATTTGACGTCTCTAAATCTTTTCCTCGTTAGTTTCTGATAGTAAACTATATTATTCTTTTTTTTATCGCAGTCTCTACAATCGGAAGTATCCTATGCTTCAAGAAGCTAAGTTGATCATATTCTCAGGTACTACCTTCTTACTTTTTCTTTAACAAAACCGTCTTAAGTTTGCCTATTTCATGCTATAATGTGGCTAAGCCGTAATTCTTGCTCACTTGGCAAATGTTACTAGATCTTATCCACTATAACGGTTCCTTTTGGATAATACCTTATGAAACCACCTTGTGCAGTGTGCACAGAAGGATGCACGATGGCATTAATGTAACGTGTAGGTGGGCACCATGATGTGTATCCGATTAGGATTCTTTCATAGAAGAGATCCCATAGTCAAAGTATTTCACATCACGATAGTCAAATTAATAGAAAATGTAATTTCTATTATAGCAACTAGTAAGTAAAAAGTTGACATATCCTCTGGAGTTTTTCTTTATAAGGGATTTATCGGATACATGATTGTCTAATTGGTGAACGTCGGCAGTATCTCCATTCATGATCTGTGGTAATTGTATCTGTCAATACAAAACCTTTTTGTATAAATAAGTATGCAAATCGTTATGTTATTACATGTTTTCATCTATATTAGCCATTGAAAATAAGAGAAAAGGAGAATCTTAATCAACTATATAATTAAACAAATCTAGGCTAATTTGGTTGTTTCTTCCATTTTTGCCTTGTTGTTTAATGGTATATTCATCCCATGTTGAATTTTTGCTTCCATGGTTAATGGAACAGTAGCAAACACATTGACCAGTGAGCGAGGCGGCCGCCCCATCTGGATCCGCGTTATCGATATGGATATGCATATTTAATAAGTTGTTTATATATAAAATATATTCCATAACTTACTACAAAAGTAGAAATGGCTCACTGGTGTGTGCATGAAGTTCCAAAGTATAGGCTTGTGGGTTCGAGCCCCTTGGGCATCATTTATTTTTTCAATATCTTTTCTCAATAAATGTGGGTTCGATCCCCTTGGGCTTTGTTTGTTTTTTCAATAAATGACCCAAGTTACTTTTTTTAATGCAAAGTTATAAAATAGTAGTAAAAATCAAGTAATTTTGTTTTTGTTTTAGCATAAAAATATATCATTTTCAATAAAAGACCCATGTTACTTTTTTTAATGCGAAGTTGTAAAATAGAAGTAGAAAGCAAGTAATTTTGTTTAATTTGTTTTAGCATAAAAATATATCCTAGAATAGAAAATGAGCCGATGCATTCATTTGTAATGTTCCTTTATGTTATTGATCCGTTTATCCCATATAGTACATTTAAGTATTTTTATATGTTTACCGAAACAAAAAATTTACTATGTCTAACCATGTACACATGGCATATCTTAATATATGTTGAAACTTAGGCCCAACAATTGTATAAATAAGAAGCTAATTGTTTTTTCATTTTATTAATCACCGAAAAAAGGTTTTTGGCAATAATGAACTTAGTTTGGAAAATTTGTCTAAAATTTTGATGTATGTTAGAAGATCTTTTTTAATTTCGGAACTTATTTATAATATTTTGAGGCCGTTTAATTTCCGCCCTACCTGACCAAATTTTCTAGATCCGCCATTGACATTGACCATGATGCATGGGCACAAAAATAGGAAATGATTATGACATGATAAATTTCTTAAGTAGAATATGGGGATGTATGTGTGTGTGATGTATCAACTAACAACATTACCACAACCACATCATTTTTAACTATTAACTAGTAAAAGCAAAAATGAAATATGAAGGCAATTGGCATTCTAGAGATATGTATGTAAAGAATACACAAAACTGCGGAAAAATATATATCCCAAATTTTATGATTAGCCTAAAATGTAAGCATGAAAAATTATTGGTTGCTTTGCATAAAATATTCAATTATTTAATATCTAAAACACTAGGTTTCCTTCTCTAAAAACAATAGCCGCATCCTTTTATTTCTCCTCTCATTCTCTGTCTCTCTTTCTTTCTGTCTCTTCCCTATCGGTCGCTCGGATCTCTTTCTCTGTCTCTCTTTTTTCTCAGATCTCTCATGCTCCGTCTCTTTCTTTGTCTCTGTTACCTTTCTCTCATCTCAACACTGTAAAATAAATTAACCAATTTTGAGATCGATCTTTTAATCTCTATTGAAGATGGTAACAAGGGACCGGTCTTCTCATCTCGATCTTGTCGAATTTAAGTTATAATATTAAATTTTCCTTTTTGATAAATCCATCTTTCTCAAAATAATAGTATGAAATAAAGCAATTCTTATTTATGTTGGCATGATTGGTTTGTTTTCACCGTCCTTTGCTAGAGTCGGCATTGCCATAGTTGAAGGTGGGAGGTTGTCCGGTGCATAGGCGTGATCGGGTGGCTAACTTATTGCCATCCTCTAAAGAATGGATTTGAACCCATTTTGTTAGATGAATCCAATAAGAAAAGGAGTGTTGCAAGTAAAATATATACATTGGCTCTTGTACCTCTTCTTTTATAGATATTTAAACTAAAATAATTAGTTGGAAATAAATTAAAGGAAATTCTCAAAAAAAATAAGCTTAAATCCAAAAAACTATAAAAAATGTTACCATCATGACAACAAACTACCATAAACTCTCAAAATTACAAGAGACCATCATCCTTTAATAGTTTTGTGGTAGTTCCTTGCAATTATTGCTCACGTGCCATTTTAGTTATGATAGTTTTTTTTTTAGTTTTGAATGTTTTGTGGTAGCTTCTTGTAGTTTTTGAAAGTTTTGCTGTAGTTTCAGGACATTTAAAAAGTATTTAATACTGCTTTATTTTTGGTATCAACGATTAAAAAGATTTTTCCTCGACTTGCTGCATTAAAAACTAATTCACGGTTTTCTAATAAAAAACGAGCAGTTCTAGTAAGATTTGTAATCTGAACACCTTTACGCTTGACAGAGATTCTAGGATTCCATTTCTTAGTACCATGACCAAAATGAACTCATGCTTCCATTATTAGGTAGTTTTTTGGATTTAAGCCTAAAAATTATGTTTCTAGATAATTATAAGAAGATTTTGGATATAATTGAGATGTAGAATTTATGAATTGAGTTGGATGATGTGTTTTTAATTGTACATATGTTAATTGTATTTTTATATGCCTTCCTAAAGAATCAATTGGAGTTGAGGCAAGGATCTGAGCCCACGCGAGCCATTAGTTTTCACAAGCACCGTAAGTAGTGATGTATGATTTATCAATCAATATTATTTTAATCTTATAAAATTTTATATTCATGTTTCACAGTATCATAGTTGGTTTGTAGTTATATATGTGATGCTTATATATATGGAATTGTTGTGTATGTTTGGTAGTGTCGATGCTATATATTCACGAATAAATAAAAAGTTTATGAATATATGCTTTATCATGTTTATACACGACATCTGATGTGTTTATTGTTTAATTTACCAATATGATGTTTATATGAAATTATGAGATAGGTTCATTATAAAGAAATCATATTTTTCATTATACGTAATGATATGCACACACGTGCCAGGATTTAGATATTGGTTTTGTGCATATGGCACGGTTAATAAAATATAGGTTAAAACATCGAGTTGTCGTTGGTTATACAAGTTTTATCTTTATTTATGGCACATATGTTGGATGCATCATAGGTCAATACCATTATGATTATTGAAAAATAAAAGGTTATAACTCATGCTAGTAGTGGAATCTCGCAGGAATTATTGTGCGTGCCGTATAACATTCTTTCGTAGGCTAATACTGGCTACCACGGTCTATTAATAGTGACGTTTTGTTTATGTCAATTGAGTTAGATATATTGACCGTTCTTAGCCGTAATCTACTTAATCTTCCTATGCACGAAAATAATATTATTTTCAAAAGCATTGCATGTTCTCTGGACGAAGTCGGTTATATTAACAAGATATCGTTTTATTATTTCCATTGTATAAGAAATTATTACAATGTGTCATCTCTATAAGACACTTTTATTTATGTATATTGTTATACATTGCATTTATTTCCTTACTGTAAAGCTCAATCACATTTTATGTGGCTGCTCATCAAAATGCAGAGAATCATATTGAGAAGAGAAACTGTCAAGAGAATTAAGTGTATGACGATCTTGGTGAGTGTTGTTTTAATGTAAGGTTTGTGAAATTTGGCTATATTAGGGATTCTCACAAATTAATAGTTTTGTCGGTAGTACAGGTATAGATATATTATTAAGGGAAATATCATTTTTGGGATTTGAGAGTCTTTATGTGAATAACAATATTTGGGATTACAATGATATCGAGATTGTATCAGATTGGACTATAATGAGTATTATCATAATTTTATGATTTAGATAGGCCTTGCAAGATTCTAATGATAGCAATTTGCAACTGGCAATGCTTGATATCTGATAAGAGTTTCGAGTATTTTAAGTTGAGAGAGTGATGGGTTTTTATAGGCATACATGAGCCTTTGATATAAGTGGGCTTCCAACAATAAGACTCAAGGCTTCTTGAGGTTTGACCCATCTTATTTCTTGTAGCCATGTGTTTCTTTTGTTGTTTTCAATGTGGCACTATCATTAAAGTTTCCCCATCATTTGGTTTTTACTGTCAACAATATCTATTAGTTTTTATATAAGATCTTTGGGCGTGAGCGCGTCAATATATGCTTAGCTAAACTCAAGGCAAATGCCTGTAATGAGAGAAGAAATGCATTGTATAACAAACTAGCAAGTTGATGGCAGAGACCTAAATTTAAATTTAACATCACGTTATAAACTAGATGTATATGTTAATAAGGTAAGAACCATCAACTACATGTATGCATGGGATAGTTGTAGCAATAATATATGATGATATGTTTGTCTGCATAGACATGTATTACATGTGTACAAATTCATATTCACATGCAAGGACAGATTTACAATGTGTCTACCCCGTATTGGGCAAGTGTCGGGTAGGTTTAGATGTATAGGGCATGTCAGATATAAATATGTGGAGTGCTATGGAGTGCCCGTGCAGTTTTGCCAATTTCGCAGTTCATAATCATTAATATTTATATTCAATAGCTAGTGGTGTGGAATTATAGAAAAAACTCGTGCGTGCCTAGGGACTGCGTGTATTATAATTAGGCAACTTGAGGTTACTAAAGTCAATCCAGTAAGACATATTATAAGTAATTGCATCTCGTACTTCTTTGTCAACAATGACTATGTATGTGTGTGATTTTCATAATATTTGCAAGTCTTGCATCTTGATAATAATTGTAAGGTGTTTGTGGTTTATATATATTCCTTCTATGTGTAATTTATATATATTCCTTCATACTGAACCAATTGTTTGTTGTTTACTTCTTTAAATGTAGCATATGCATCTACATATATAGAAGGGTGACTCTATCATGTTTTTAATTAGACTCATTACATCGGATGGTATCTGTATAAAGTCTAAACAAATAGCTAATATGAAGCATAAGGATTCAATGCAATAGGAAGCTGTACCTCTTTCTTAATATAGCATTGTTCTTTGACCTTGATTTTCTTTTGCCCCTTGATTTCAGAGGCTTTGACAGTGTTCTTGAAATCTTTGTTGTGCTCAAGCGTTCTACAAAGTCCAAAAGCTTCCAATAAGTTAACACGGATCATTTCACAGGATAATGTTGTGTCAACTATAAACGCTACGCCCATGAAAAAGGAAACTTTTAGGAAGGTTTACAGTTACTTTGTTAGACCGAATCATTAAAAATATTGAAAATTTGTTGACCAGTATTACACATTTTAAACATTTTGTAGACTAACAACTACGAGGAAATGCCACTTTATACAATTATAAGATCAATGTAAACTAGCGTCTCATATGAATTGGAAGATATATCAACAACATTTTATATATTTTTGCCTACTGGCAATTAAATGATGACCTCGATCATGGTATTTATATGTATTTTGGAATATCAATTTTATATTTATTCCTTGCTATAACATATTGTGGGCTTATAATCTCCTCCTGTTAAGATTTCAATCTCTGATTTGTATCAAAGATCTGGGATCTAGTGCTTGAACACATCCTATTAACAGTGCTTAAGGTTTCGAGGCCATTTTCACATGACACCAAATGCTCCTCCTAGCAACAAATTAAACATATTTTAAGAAATAGAAAACCGAATTAAAAATCATACATTATACCCTTCAAGTGTATGTATTATCATGTGCCTTTACAGACGAGCAGATACATTATACCCTTCAAGTGTGTGTCAAACACGTCATACACTTGAAATCAACTTCTTTGCAGTTCACTCTTAAGTTATTGCCATCTCTTTGAAAAATGAGCATTATTAATCAATATAAAAAAATAGTCAAGAATTTCCTCCAAACAAAATTTTGATATTATAAAAATAAGCAATATCACTCAAAACGTAAACATGTATGTAGGGAGAGGACAAATTCAGATTGATGGGATGCAAGTGCATTGCTTTGATGCGTTATTCATTTAAGCAGGTTGCATAGTGGCTGAATGATCGAAGCAAGATTCATGCAAAGAGGAAGAGGAAAAAAGGATTCATCAGGATTGTATAGGATTAAAAAAAACCTCCGTGGAGTATATATTACTATTTTTGTAGCTATAAAAACTGCTGATTGCTATGTATACCTCCTGATCCTCCACTTGACTGCATCTGTGGCAAAATCGAGGATAGAAGAACATTAGATGATGGGGATTTGAGACAAAAATACTTATAACAGAAAAACGATGTGAACCATAAACCGTGTAGATCATGACTTACTGCCTTTTTCTGTATTCGGATGGCTTTGGGAATTGTTCTAAGGCATCTTTGATCCTATGGACAAAATAATGAAACAAAAATGATTAAAAAAAAGGTATAGAAAAATAAACAATATGCCAAATTGTGCCATTCGTAGTACAGTGAAGACCTTCCACTGCTATGGTTGGAATTCAAGCTCCTTTGTTCAGAAAGTAACATGAGGGCGTATTCTTCACTTAGGTTGGGCATCTCATAAGATTTCTCTAAACAAGGCTCATCTTTTATTTTTCTATCAGGATGGTTTTTCCTATCCATGATTGAAGAAGAGAAACGGCTATAGCTTCGTTTGTATCGATAGGTTGGTATAAGGGAAAGTGGCCTTGGTTTGAATTAATGCATGTATATCTAAGATAGAGTTGCAATTAGACAAACAATGACTAAATATTTGGTTCTCAACAACAAAATGGACTTAGTGTAATATTAATAATGTAAGGTCCTTATAGGGTATTTTTCGTCACCCCATTGAGATGGGAGTACGCGTCGCTTGTCGGGCGTACTATAAATTCCCCCTCCCTAGGGTAGGCAGGGGTTTAATGACTGGGGATCCGAATCTCCAGCAGCCGTGGACTAAGCTGCCGTTAATTACCCTTTGTCTTTAGAGCGAGAGAACCTCCAATTGACGGGTCAAACATGTCATGCGAACTCAATGTGCAGTGTTGTGTTTTGGAGAGGAATTGGATATATCGGGGGCCCCACAGAGTTTTTACGGGGGTCCCGTTACCTGGATAGCGGGCTGGGGGTCAAGGGAGTTAGCAGCCCCCTTGCGGGGTACGGGGCAGCGTCCCATTAGAAATTTTTTCTAACAGGGACAGTGTTGTGGAGTGTATATACATATATACATATATACATATATAAAAAGGAGAAAAAGTGTCCGAAGGACGCGTGGAGGTTAGCGCCTCACGTGCGTGGCACACAGGCGCTGGGCGCTGGCACCTCACGTGCTTGGCATGTAGGCGCTAGCGTGCTGGGCGCTAGGCATCGGGCGCCAGCGCCCCACGTGCTTGGCACGCGGGCGCTAAGCGTCAGCAGGAAAAGGGACTTGGTTCCTGCATTGGGAGCTTTGCTCCCGAAAAGAAAGATTTATTATTTTGTGTGTGTATATATATATATATATATATTTGAGGAGTTAAACTCCTAAGATATTTTTGGAGCTGATGAAAGGGGCTCCTTTCTTCTCCCTTGAGCCCTGGATCTTCCCCAAGGTGGGGTTTTTGGTGGTGGGTCTCCTTCCTCTCGATTGGCCGGATCTTGAAGAAAGGGGGTGAGATTTAAAAATCTCCCCTTTTTGAGATCTGATGGAAGATCCGAGTTCCCCTTTGTGGGTTTTGTGGTGAAAAATTATTTATTTTTGGAAAAGGAAGAGTAAAACTCTTGATTTAATTCAGAAAAGGGGAAGAAGGTTTAGAATCTTGAGAAAGGAAAAGGAGGCACAAAAACCCTAGAGTTTTTAGAGAATGAAAAGTTATCCTTTATTTCATTATCATGTTGCATTTTTATAGGCTTACACATTTACACATAGCCCCTTGGGCTTTACAAAATGGCATTTTGCCCATCCCATACCTCATGTGCTCATTTCTTTTACACATGAGCCACGGGCTTTACAAAAAATTGGCTTTATGCCCATTTTGCTTACATTCGTGCATAAAAAATTACATCAAAATTATTTATTACATGATTTCATTTTGGCATGGGGGAGATTGGCCGCGGGGCCCGACTCGGGAATGGGCCCACTTGATCTGGGCTTGGGCCCACCTCGCTTGGAGTTGACTTTGACTTGGTCAACCGGGATGCAATTTGATCCCAACAAAGTGCCCCCATCAATAAATGCACACCGCATACGTGGGTCGTGTGCATGAAATTGATGGATCTTCTTTCACGTGGAGGCGATTTGATTTGGTTCCCGACTTGATTCCGAGTCGAAGCATAATTCCGACAGGGAAGGTAGATACACCGAGGCGAAGCATGATTTCGACACGGGGTGCATTCTAAGACGAAACATGATTCCGACGCAGAGCTTGTTGGGTGACTTGATTCCGAGACGGAGCATAATTCCAACGGGAAGGCACTGGTCGACTTGATTCCGAGGCGGAGCATAATTCCGATAGGGAGGTCGTTGGTTGACTTGATTCCGAGTCGAAGCATAATTCCGATGATGAGGTCGCTTATTGACTTGTTCCCGGCACGGAGTGTCACTGGTTTTGATGTAGAGGATGATTCCCAGGTGAAGTATAATTCTGACAGGGAAGATGGATACTATGAGGCGAATCATGATTTCGACACGGGGTACACTCTGAGACGAAACATGATTCTGCCGCAGAGGTTGTTGGTTTGATTTGATTTGGGTTGACATCAGCATCGCTACACTGGAATATGGTACCAGAAGCGAATCATCATTTGCCATGAGGAGATTTCCCTCGTTCCCAGTTTAACGACTTAGAGGTCATCTGTTTCCAGTTTAACGACTTAGAGGTCATCTGTTTCCAGTTTAGAGACTTAGAGGTCTTCTGTTCTCAGTTTAACGACTTAGAGGTCTTCTGTTTCCAGTTTAACGACTTAGAAGTCATCTGTTCTCAGTTTAAAGACTTAGAGGTCTATTGGATTGGAAGTTTGGAATTTTGGGGTTGGGGTCGGCATCAGCGTTGCTGACACTGAAGCACAGGTGCCAGGAGCAATTCATCATTTGCCTTTTCCTGTTGGGAAGCGATGGCTTAGTCGACAGGTTTATGTCCCTATCACCTAAGGATTTTCAATTTTATGAGCCGTAAGGATCCCAAAAAACCATTTTCTCCCTACGAGTCGAAAGGATCTCGTAGGTGTATTTTCTCCTTAGGAGTCGTGGAGACTTTTAAGTGTGTTGCTCCTTTGTGAGTCGTAACGATCTCACGCGGGGATTTTCTCCTCACAAAGTAGAGAGGATTTTGCGAGTGCATTTCATCTCTTTTTCATAAGTTTGCACCCTTTCGGGTTTTCACAAACTCGTCGGCAGTCCTGCTGTGTTTACTCACGGAGCTCTTTCGGATTTTCATTTGTGCCCATTTTGCCCGTGGACATACCCTTTTTTTATCTTTTATCTTTTTTTGCCTCTTTTTTTGTTTAGGAATATTCATCGCTGGTGGGACTTTAAATGTGGTCTCGCCGGTAGGACTTGGGAGATTGGGATCGTTTTACACCCGTGGATTGTATACGGTTTTGCAGGATGTATGATCTAGACCGTAGGGCCGGAAGAATTTCGGGACTTTGTTGGCGTCTGCATCGTTGCACTGGAATATGGTATCAGGAGCGACTCATCATTCGCCGTTTGGGTATGGGATTTGGAATTTGGTTGGCGTCTGCATTGCTGCACTAGAATATGGTACCAGGAGCGATTCATCATTCGCCTTCTGGAGATTTGAATTTTGGTTGGCGTCTGCATCGCTGCACTGGAATATGGTACCAGGAGCGACTTATCATTCGCCGTTGGGGATATTCAGAGTTTTGGTTGGCGTATGTATCGCTGCACTGGAATATGGTACCAAGAGCGACTCATCATTCACCATTTGGAGGAGTTTTTTTTATACCGCGATTGCTCTATCATTTCAGCCTTTCTTATCGCGAAGGTCGCGATTGCCATATCATTTCGGCTATTTATTCGTGGTTGCCCCATCATTTCGGTTTTATTTTCATCTTTATTTTTACTCGCTGATTTTTATTGCGAGTTGCCCCATCATTTCGGCTTTTTATTTTCATCTTTATTTTTACTCGCTGATTTTTATTGCTAGTTGCCCCATCATTTCGGCTTTTTATTTTCATCTTTATTTTTACTCGCTGATTTTTTTTATTCTTTTTATTTTTGTTTTATTTACATATTTTTACATTCCCAGTTTAACGACTTAGAGGTCGACGTTCCCAGTTTAACGACGTGGTGGTCATCTGTTTCCAGTTTAACGACTTAAGAGTTTATTGGATCGGAAGTTTGGAGAAGATACCCGATTGAGCAGTTGTCAGGGGCACCACCAGAGCTTGCCCGAAATGCCTTAGTACTTTGTCGGTGTTGGTGGCCTTGCCCCCAGCCGGGGCCAAGGAAAGTCGTTCAAATACCGACTCGTGTTCGAAGATAGCAATTTGAAATTTGTTAACCCTGCACAAAGAAGCATGATTTCAGTACAGGCAATCGATATGTATATTGATTGAGTTCACATGAACGTTTAACCCGAAATATGGGAGGAGAGAAAGTCCCACTGGGCGTGTCAGAATCTGTAGGGTGTTTTTCGTCACCCCATTGAGATGGGAGTACGCGTCACTTGTCAGGCGTACTATAGATTCTCCCTGCCTAGGGTAGGCGGGGGTTTAATGATTGTGGGGATCCGAATCTCCGGCAGCTACGGACTAAGCCGCCGTTAATTACCCCTCGCCTTTAAAGCGAGAGAACTTCTGATTGACGGGTCAAACAGGTCATGCGAACTCAATATGCAGTGTTGTGTTTTGGAAGGGAATTGGATATATCGGGGGCCCCGTAGAGTTTTTACGGGGGTTCCGCAACACGGATAGCGGGCTGGGGTCAAGGGGGCTAGCAGCCCCCTTGCGGGGTGCGGGGCAGCGTCCCGTTAGAAATTTTTTCTAACAGGGACAGTGTCGTGGAGTGTATATAAAGGGGAAAAAGCGTCCAAAGGACGTGTGGGGGCCAGCACCTCACATACGTGGCATGCAGGCGCTGGACGCTGGCGCTTCACATGGTTGGCACGTAGGCGCTAGTGTGCTGGGCTCTAGGCGCTGGGCGCCAGCGCCCCACGTGCTTGGCACGCGGACGCTAGACGTCAGCAGGAAAAGGGACTTGGTCCCTGTACTGGGAGCTGTGCTCTCGAAAAGAAAGATTTATTATTTTTTGTATATATATATATATATATATATATATATATATATATATATATATATTTGAGGAGTTAAACTCCTAAGATATTTTTGGAGCTGATGAAACGGGACTCCTTTCTTCCTTGAGTCCTAGATCTTCCCCAAGGTGGGGTTTTTGGAGGTGGGTCTTCTTCTTCCTCTCGGTTGGCCGGATTTTGGAGAAAGGGGGGTGAGATTTAAAAATCTTCCATTTTTGAGATCTGATGGAAGATCTGAGTTCCCCTTTGTGGGTTTTGTGTTGAAAAACTATTTATTTTTGGAAAAAGAAAAGTAAAACTCTTGATTTAATTCAGAAAAGGGGAAAAATGTTTAGAACCTTGAGGAAGGAGAAGGGGGCACAAAAACTCTAGAGTTTTTAGAGTGAAAAGTTATCTTTTATTTCATTATCATGCTGCCTTTTTATAGGCTTACAAATTTACACATAGCCTCTTGGGATTTACAAAATGGCATTTTGCCCATCCCATGCCTCATGTGCTCATTTCTTTTACACATGAGCCATGGGTTTTACAAAAAATTGGCTTTATGCCCATTTTGCTTACATTCATGCATAAAAAATTACATCAAAATTATTTATTACATGATTTCATTTTGGCATGGGGGAGATTGGCCGTGGGGCCCGACTTGGGAATGGGCCCACTTGATCTGGGCTTGGGCCCACCTGGTTTGGGGTTGACTTTGACTTTGACTTGGTCAACCGGGGTGCAATTTTTGACCCCAACAGTCCTAAGTGCATATGTATGTATAATATAATGTATGATGTGTGCATATTAACAAGATGCATGCACAAAACATACCCACACAAAAAGATTCATATTCCTAGCAAGCTATATGCGAAAATACCTAATCAAAATTGTTATTTTAGCTATTTCTTCGAGTTATGTGCCATTTCAAGAAAGGATTTAAAGAATGCACCACATTACAGTGAACTTCATGTCTTGTTCACATTTACACTCGGGGAGAATTTGATGCTCAAGGAGACGCATGCAGCGAAAAAATAGTACATAATCTACTGACCATTATAGAAAACTAAGGAGTTAAAAGTCATAAGCTCGTTTGCAACTTTTTCCGTAACGTTCACTTATATACTGTGGAGTTGGTTCCTTATTTCGTTTGACATCAGATGCTCCTACAAGCTATCATTATCAAGTCACGGCATGCAGCTGAGTTACCTTACCTTGCAAGCGCAAGTTACTTATTCGGATCCTGAGGTTCTAAGTTCCAACACTTGGGATAATAGTTACAGTAACAATAATATAAGAACATGAGCTATATATTTACATATTGTATGTTTGAATTCTGAAATAAGCTACAAAGAATATAATTTTATTATAGATTATAGCAAATGCATAAGCTTGTTCCCATAAGTTCATGAAATTTTAGATAATTAGAAATCCACCCTCATTCATTTTGCAAAAAGATGTAAATTTTGATCTATCGAAAACTTAGCTGATTCAAGAATCTGACAAGGATTATGTGTGGCCAGGTACAGCTAATTATTGGCTGTAGATTAACTTTATTTAGAGCAAAATTTAAAATTTAAATTCAATCTTTTTTTTATGGTACTTTATAATGTTACTCACATTTTACAATAACCTGTTTCCTTTTAACTTAGATGGTATATCCATTTATATAATTCAAATCTGATGCCTATGTACATTGTTTCAACTGTATCTGTTTCATCTTCCTTAAATTCTAAAAGGAAATTATTAATTGCACTTTCCAATTCAGTGAGATGCATAGCCCTTATCTGTCTTGGCTCATGTTTGAGACAAGGACAGAGGATAATGAATTTGGAAAGATGAAGGATCGTGGAGATGCATTATGAATCTTCTATAGATATTTGAAAACGCCCAACCAAAACGATAAAACCAATTAAACCTGGTTATTTGATTATACCAATGCAACAAATCCTGAAAATCGACAAATCAGTTGGAACTCTAGGTTTGACCGAGTCACGCTTTGTGAGACACAGTATAAAAGGCTACCAAACTTGGGCCCTACTCATTTTGCGGATTAATTAAGTTTCGATCAAAGTTTTAAACCCCTTTTACCTTTAGACTTGAGCGTTATAAATTAGGTCGTAAAACCTTTGAATGCAACAAACTGGTATCTGTGCTTTTGGTGTTGAGTTGTTGTGCTTTCAACTTTCAAGATAGCTTCGGAAGACTGCAGACGTGAAGATGGAAGCCTATCACTTGTACCTTATTTTCATGTGTCAGTGCTTCATAGCATCACTGTTATCCTTCAAAGTTGAATTCCAAATATCAGATAATTATCCCGGCATAATTTTAACTCCTTGCATGTGTGTCATCTTGGATGGCTTAAAGTCCATCCTTTATGTGTGCCCTTTTTTGCTAGTCATTACTCTGAACTTTGAATTTGCATAATTTGGTGTTAAATTGCCAAGCAAATTTTTTGCTCATCACAGACAAATTTTACTGAACATGAAACTAAAGCATCGGGGGCAACAAGTCCATTGGTTCAAACCGCACTCTAATTTTCACATGGGATTTCTTCCATGTGAAAGAAGGGGAGTTGCTGGATTTTATGGCAAAATTCTATATATAATGGGCGGCCTAGGAAATTCTAATACAAGTAACGGTTTTGTAATCACAAAAGTGCAAAGGAATATTATGCAAATGTTGAAGGTTTTTCAAAAAAACACATAACCAGCGATGTGTGCCTTCAAGATCTTAGACCATTTTCGTCCCCTCCAATTAATTGCATACGAGATGGTTAATTCTGAATTTATTTTTCTTCTGGTGGAAACCATGGTTTTAACTATCTATTCATTTACTACTTTCCATAAATAGAAGGATTAGACAATTAAGTACATATACAAAAACTTAACATTTGACATGGATTAAAGCAAGAGAAGCGTCAACATAATACCGATAAGCGAGTACTATTAATAGTGAATTTACTTGCCGTTGAACAAGAGGTCGTCTAGAGTAACCCCACGTGCATCAGGTTTGGCCTATTATTACAAAACATAATGTTCATGGGAACAAATAATATTTTATTTATTGCCATGACCGAACTTTCAAGTAAACTTCAGAGCCTTAACAACTTTGAGACTTGTTTCTAGAAGCCTATATTTTTGGTGAAAGTGTTGTGCTCCGCTAACTTTGAAAAGATTGCTAAGTCGTCCATTTCTTGAGAAATTTGTGGATCCATGCTGCAATCCAACGGTTTGCCCTGTCATGAAAAGAGTATATATTTTAATAAGTGCATTCTAGAAGATACAATTAGAATTGTATTCATTTAAAACTAGTACATCTAAATCTTCAGTTTTTAATGCTTTCTCAAGATTCAAGTTTATCTTTGTATCACTTCCTTCCAACAATTTGTCATAGGAAAATGGTTGATCATCATCTGAGGTCAATGGGGACCTAATAATAATAAGAAGAAGATTGTCAACTAAACCATAAAATTTAAAATATAAAAAGCTAATAGTTCAAAGTTCTCGCCTTCGCTTCTTATCAATTGCTTAATGTGCCTTAATAAGGTCCATTCTCTGATGCTATTTTGATATATTGTTTTCTTTTCTAGTTCATTTTGAAGTTTTACAGACTAGAAGCTAAGCTTTCTATGGCATTATGAAATTTAAGGGTTTATTAGATGGCATAGTTATACACAACAATTTGAGGGGACACCTATTGCCAATATGTGCGGTACTTTGCGACAAAAAAAGGTGATTGACCCAGAAACTAAAGATGAACCATATGCTTGAATATTACGGAAACTTTCATCAAAACAACTTTTAAAAACCGGTCAAAATAAATATATGTGAAAATAAGTTAGAAAATTTTAACTCCATTTGACAATGAAGTCTTTAAATAGAAGGAGGACTGAATCCATAATAAACCTTATCCCAAGAATTTAGAAACTAAATCTAATCCTAGGTTTTACTATATAGGCTTAAAAACTATCGTATACATTTAGACAATAAGATAACTAGTGAGACCTTTAAATCTCTCTTGATACTAGTATCCCAACAATCTCTCTTGATACTAGTATCCCAACTTATCCTATTGTTCTTGTAAACAAAAGCTAGCAAGAACAACATTGATAAAACATCATCTCAAACTTTTGGGATTGACTCAAATCAGTAATATCACTGCTGTCGTGGTTATTTGTAAAAAAATTCATACATGTTCATGGCATCATATATTCTAAATCCTCACAATTCATGTGCAGTCTATTTCTTTTGTAGGTTAGAACACATGACTCACTCATTAGAGTTGAAGCAAAAACTAACTGCTATTAAAATTATGTGAACCTAACCTATGAACTTGCCATGTAATGAATCCTTACATATTTGTCTTATATTTAAACCCATGTGTTTAATTTAGCTAGAATCGTGTGTCCTGGGCTCAGCTAAGTGCGGATGATATTGGGATTATAATCATTATATTGTTGTAAAGGGACACAATTTGACATGAAATTGTCCTACATCAGCTCTACCTTCTTGAAATGAGACGCCCTATTTGACTAGGGTATAAGGTGGCACATATCCTAGCAACTAATCTAAATCAAAATTTTCTCCCATTTTTAGGCCATATCCATGATATCCATGCACCCTTGTATAAAAATGCCACTTCATCTACGCGACTTCTAAGATCTCCTAGACTATTTTCCCCCTCTTATCTGTCTAGAACCGATTTGTGCGTGTGGTTATCAACATCTTTTTAATGTTGTCATTTAATCATAGTTAAGGTGCATGAGCTATAATAATAATAGTTTCCTTTTCTATTACTAGTTTCATTGAATATTAATATTATTTGGTGCTCAATTCCCTTTACATCTTTTCATCTATTATTTGATATATAAGAACGCCACCAATGTTTATATGTTTCTCTTATATATAGAAGTTCTTGTCATGTATTTTGAATCATTGATGTCTCTAGATCGTTTCATTCGCGTTATTTTCTCAGTAAACTATATTAATCTTTTTTTTACCGCGGTCTCTACAATCGAAAGTATCGTATATTTCAAGTAGCTAATCATATTCTCATGTACTACCTTCCTAACTTTTCTTTAAGAAAACCGTCTTAAGTCTGCCCATTTCATGCTATAATGATGGATGAGCCATAATTCTTGCTTGCTTGTCAAATGTTACTAGATCTTGTTTACTATAACGGTTTCATTTTGGATAATACTTTATGAAACCACCTTGCACAGTGCGCACATAAGGTTGCACGATGACATTAATGCAACATGTAGGTGGGCACCATAATGGGTATCTAATTAGGATTCTTTCATAGAAGAGATCCCATAGTGAGTATTTCACATCGCATTAATCAAATTAATAGAAAATGTAATTTCTATAATAGTATTTCCCATACTGAAATTATTTCACACCAGCTCTCCCCTTCTTGAAATGAGATACCCTACTTGACTAGGGTATAAGAGTGGCACACATCCTAGCAACTTCTCTAAATCAAAATTTTCTCCCATTTTCAGTCTATATCCATGATATCCATGTACCCTTGTATTGAAATGCTACTTCGTCTATGCGTCTTCTAAGACCTCTTGGACTATGTTTTTCATCTTATCTGTCTTGAACCAATTTGTGCCTATGGTTGTCAACATCTTTTTAATGTTGTCATTTAATCATAGTTAAGATGCATGAGCTATAATAATAATAGTTTCCTTTTCTATTGTTTCATTGAATATTAATATTATTCGGTATTCAATTCCCTTTATATCTTTTCATCCAATATTTGATATATAAGAACGTCGGCAATGTTTATATGTTTCTCTTCTTATATATAGAAGTTCTTGTTATGTATTTTGAATTTTTGACAACTCAAGATCTTTTCCTCTCGTTAGTTTCTAGCAGTAAAGTATATTAATCTTTTTTTACCACAGTGTCTAAAATCGGAAGTATCCTATATTTCAAGTAACTAAGTTGATCATACTCTCAGGTACTACCTTCTTACCTTGTCTCTAACAAAAACGTCTTAAGTTTACCCATTTCATGCTATAATGATGGCTAAGTCGTAATTCTTGCTCACTTGGCAAATGTTACTGGATCTTGTCCAATGCAACAATTTCCTTTTGGACAAAACCTTATGAAATCACCTTGCACGGCGCACACATAAGGCTGATGATGGCGTTAATGGAATGTGTAGGCGGGAACCATAATGGGTATCCAATTAGGATTCTTTCATAGAAAATATCCCATAGTGAAAGTATTTCACATTACAATAATCAAAGTTGGTTATATCATAATTTGAAAAAACATATCCCGTGGAGCTTTTCTTTATAAATGATTGATCAAATGCGTGATTGTCCAACTGGTGAGCGTCGGTGGTTACTTCATTCTTGACATGTGCTAATTGTATTTGTCAATATAAGGACAGATACAAAGCCTTTTTGTACAAATGAATATGTTAATCGTTCTCTTATCACATGTTTTCATCTATACTTGCCATTAAAAATAAAAGAAAAGGAGAAAATCTTAATCAACTATATAATTAAACAAATCTAGGCTAATTTGGCTGTTTCCTCGATTTTTGCCTTTTTGCTTAATGGCGTATTCATCCCATGTTGAATTTTTGCTTCCATGGTTAATGGAACAGTAGCAAAAGAATGGACCATGATACATGGGCACAGAAATAGGAAATGATTATGACATGATAAATTTCTTAAAGTGAAATATGGGGACATGTATGTGTGTGTAATGTATCAACTAACACCATTACCATAACCACGTTCATTTTTAACTATTAACAAGTAAAAGCGAAAACAAAATATGAAGGCAACCAACATTCTATAGATATGTATATAAAGAATACACAATATTGCAAAATATCAAATACACACATATCCCAAATTTTATGATTAGCCTAAAATGTAAGCCTGGAACTTATAGGGTACTTTGTATAAAATACTCAATTATTTAATATCTAAAGCACTAGGTTTCCTTCTCTAAAAACAATAGCAGCATCCTTTTGTTTCTCCTCTCGTTCTATTCGTCTTTCTTTCTTCAATCTCTTCCCTCGCGGTTTCTCTCTCTTCTCTATCTTTTCTCTCGGTCTCTCTCACTCTGTCTCTTTCTTTTTCTCTCATCCCTCTCTATCCTCTACTTCTTATCTCAATACCGTAAAACAAATTTACCAATTTCAAGGTCGATCTTCTAATGTCTATTGAAGATGGTAACAAGGAACCAGGCTTATCTCGACCTTGTCGAATTTAAGGTATAATATTAAATTTCCCTTTTTGATAAATCCATCTTCTTTCTCAAATAATAGTAGTATGAAAAAAGTAATTCTTATTTATGTTGGCATGATTGGTTTATCTTCATCGGCCTTTGCTAGATTCGGCCTTGCCGTAGTTGAAGGTATAAGGTTGTCCGGTGCATAGGCATTGTCGGGTGGTCAACTTGTTGCCATCCTTAAGAATGGGTTTGAACCCATCTTGTTAGATGAATCCAATAAGAAAAGAAGTGCTACAAATAAAATATATGCATTGGCTCTTATACCTCTTCTTTTATAGATATTCAAACTAAAATAATTAATTGGAAATAAATTAAAAGAAATTCTCGATAAAAATTAAGCTTAAATCCAAAAAAACTATAAAAAAAACGTTCCCCCGTGACAATAAACTACTAAAAACTCTCAAAATTACTGGAGACTATCGTGTTTTAATAGTTTTGTGGTAGTTTCTTGCAATTATCGCAGACGTGGCACCTTAGTTATGATAGTTTTTCGTAGTTTTTGAAAGCTTTGTGATAGTTTCTTGTAGTTTTTGAAAATTTTGTGATAGTTTCTTGTACGTTTAAAAAGTATTTGGTACTGCTTTATTTTTTGTACCAATGATTAAAAAGGTTTTTCCTTGACTTGCTGCATTAAAAAATAAATCGCAGGTTTCTAATAAAAAACGAGCAATTCTAGTAAGATTTGTAATATGAATACTTTTACGCTTGATGGAGATTCTAGGATTCCATTTCTCAGTACCATGATCAAAATGAACTCATGCTATTTGGTAGTTTTTTGGATCTAAGCCTAAAAATTATGTTTCTAGATAATTATAAGAAGATTTCGGATATAATTGAGATGTAGAATCTATGAATTGAGTTGAATGATGTGCTCTTAATTGTACATACGTTAATTGCATTTTTATATGCTTTCCTAAAGAATCTATTGGAGTTGAGGTGAGGACCTGAGCCAACGCGAGCCATTAGTTTTCGCAAGCACCGTAAGCATCAATGTATGATTTATCAATCAATATTATTTTAATCTTATAAAATTTTATATTCATGTTTCACAATATCATAGATGGTTTGTAGTTATATATGTGATGCTTATATATATGGAATTGTTGTGTATGTTTGGTTGTGCCGATGCTATATATTCATGAATAAATAAAATGTTTATGAAAATGTGCTTTATCATGTTTATACATGACATCTGATGTGTTTATTGTTTAATTTACCAATGAGATGTTTATATGAAGTTATGAGATAAGTTCATTATAAAGAAATCATATTTTTCATTATACGTAATGATATGCACACACATATGCCATGATTTGGATGTTGGTTTTGTGCATATGTCAAAGTTATTACAATATTGGTTAAAATATCGAGCACATGATTGTCGTTGGTTATACAAGTTTTATCTTTATTTATGACACATATTGGGTACATCATAGGTCAATACAGGTATGATTATTGAAAAATAAGTAGTTATAACACATGCTAGTAATGGAATCCCGCAGGAATTATTGCGCGTGTCATGTAACATTCTACCATATGCTAAAGCTGGTTCTTTTTACCATGGTCTATTAATAGTGGCATTTTGCTTGTATCAATCGAGGTAGAGGTGTTGACCGTACTTAGCTGTAATATACCTAATCTTTCTATACATGAAAATAATATTTTCAAAAGCATTGTTTTCTCTTGGACAAAGTCGGTTATATTAACAAGATATCTATTTATTATTTCCATTGTACAAGAAATTATTATTATTACGTGTTATCTCTATAAGACGCTTTTATTTATGTATAGTATTACACATTGTATTTATTTCCTTACTATAAAGCTCAATGACAATCAAAACGCAGAGAATCACATTGAGAAGAAACCGTCAAGAGAATTAAGTGCATGACGTTCTTGGTGAGTGTTGTTTTAATGTAAGGTTTTTGAAATTTAGCTATATTAGGCATTCATGCAAATTAATAGTTTTGTTGGTAGTATAAGTATAGATATATTATTGTAGGGAAATCTCAGTTTTGGGATTTGAGAATCTTTATGTGAATAACAATATTTGGGATTTAGAATGATATCGAGATTGTACCGTAACGAGTATTATCATGATTTTTATGATTTAGATAGTCCTTATAAGATTCTAATGATAGGAATTTGCGGCCGGCCACTCTTGATATCTATTAGTTTTTATATGTGATTTTTGGGCATGAGCGCGACAATACATGCTCATTTAAACTCAAGGCAAATGTTCGTAATGAGAGAAGAAATGCATTGTATAACAAACTAGCAAGTTGATAGTAGTGACCTAAATTTAAATTTAACGACATCACGTTATAAACTAGATGTATATGTTACTAAGGTAAGAACCATCAACAGCATATATGCATGGGATAGTTGTAGCAATAATATATGATGACATGTTGGTCTGCATAGACATGTAATACATGTGTACAAAGACATTTTTACATGCAAGGACAGATTTACGATGTGTCTACCCCGTATTGGGCAAGTGTTGGGCAGGTTTAGATGTCTAGGGCATGTCAGATATAAATATGTGGAGTGATATGGAGCGTCGGTGCATTATAGCACACGGAAAGTATTTCTTGGAATGACTATAATTAAACTTTAATATAGGAAATTCAATTGTAACTTGTGATACCCTTTTTGTGTTTTGCCAATTTCGCAGTTCATAATCATTAATATTTATATTCAATAGCTAGTGGTGTGGAATTATGAGAAAAAACTCGTGTGTGCCTGGGGACTGCGTGTATTATAATTAAGCAACTTGAGCTTACTAAAGTCATTCTAGTAAGACATATAAGTAATTGCATCTCATACTTTGTCAACAATGACTATGTACATTTGTGATTTTCATAATATTTCCGAGTCTTACGTCTTGATAACAATTGCAAGGTTTTTGTGTGGTTTATATACATTCCTTCATACTGAACCAATTGTTTGTTGTTTTCTTCTCTAAAT